>OX493341.1:12427500-14827500 GCA_950371115.1 Anania fuscalis
GCGTAACAATAGAATTCCATTTGAGGGGTCATGAGACTTTTTTGGTCACAGACATGTTTTTTTTCTTAAATAGGTCAGTAATGTTCTTCAGTCACAAAAATATTTGTAGGTTTACCATTGCGCTATAAAAAAAGTTAAATGCTACAGTAAGTTGTAATAATTTAAAACTGATTATGATTTAGGTCTCCAACTTTGGAATTTCCGATCAACACAATTTGTGTGATAATAAAATACCTAACTTGAGTGCTTATTAAAACCGCCCGTAAAATATTTTGGGCCCTTCAGTATGCAGTATGCCGTGTAGTGCAGTTAGCGAAGATGTCATTGAACCCGCGCTGGCCATACCATGCGACTGGAACCATACCACCCGGACAATTTGGTCAATTACTAACGAGGCAAGGCTGCTGCTGCATCAAAATATTTCACATTATTAAAAAACTTTGTTGAAACATGCGCCGCAGACACTCGGTACTTGTCATATGTTCTTGAGGTTAGAATTTATCAGGCAATTAATCTTGCAAGCGACGACTCCTAGGTCAGCCAGACCTAGACAATTCAGAAAAAACTTTTTCTAATTTGACTTGAACAGATATTGAACTCGCCTTGCAGTTACCGTAATACTCTGTCCTCCAACTCTTAACGGGTCGTCGAATTATTTATTAAATCCTGTGCTTTTAACTGCTGTAAATAAATGTAATTATTGTGTTTAAGAATTTTTAATTGATGATTGCAAATGATTTCAATAATTTCGAACAACTGTCGAGGATTTTTGTTAATTGTATTATAATATTATCATATAGAGGCATTAGCTCGTTTTAGTTGGAAACCTCGAAATTCGCATGAAAAATACAAAGCTCTCTCTGCTATTTAATCTTCAGAACGTTATTAGTGCTTGCTTCGAATTTTTAAAAGTAGGTTAAATATGTTTAAATTGCAACTCATCATCATCATCGTAGCAGACTATTGCAGTCCTGAGCTAGACTTTGAGATTTGCAATTCTAATAAAGTGTATAATAATAAGTTGCAATATAATTTGTATCCTTGAAACAATAAAGGGCCAAGAATCGATCCCTGCGAAGTCCTTGAGCGTACGCAACGATCGAAATCTCACGCAAATTGGTGCGCATGTCATGTCAGGCCGGTGAGAGAAAGGGCCGGGGCGCGGGCGCCGTCAGCCTCACACGAACAGGATCCCCGAGACACAAAAAAAACAATAATAAAAGAGGAGGCGAGATTAAAACTAAGACTATTGTTCCTTTTATCCAGCGTCCTGCCGATTCGAGAAGAGAAATTCTCTCGCTTCATGCATAAATTCATTCCCGGTTTTGTGGCAAGAACCTGGTATAATTAAACGCTTAGAAGATTTAGATAAAGCTTAAAGTAGTGATGCAACTCATAGTAGTGTTACGAATACGAATTTTGGTCTGAAAGCTGTGGATAATAAATATAGCTTTATTTTTTAATGCAACGAACCTTAGTAAGTACGAGTATAAATCTCTACAAACATAACTACTTAATGTTAAAGTAAAGTAATTAGTTATTTTGCTTTAAATAATAAACGTTGACTGTATAAAATATAAACATTTTCTTTCAGCTTTTTGTGTGCTGATAAATGCCTTCATAAGGCTGTGAAAGGTGTTATGTAGAAACATTTCAGTATTTTTTTTGAAAGAATAAAAAATCCATTTTTTTACGAATATTATGCAGAATACGAGTACGTATTAGTAACATCACTAGCTGAAAGGCTTTCTCTGTGTCACTGATCGAAAATGAAAGTTAATTTTGGGCAGTAAGGTATAATTTTCGGTGCGTGAGTTGCGTTGTTTTTGCAAAAGGTAGCGTTAGGATGTTGCTCACGCAATTGTTTAAAATTTCGCTTTCAATTTTGAGCTTGTTTGTGTTTTTGCGCGGTCCCGTTCGGTAATTTTCTTTGATTGTTCGGGATTGAGTTTGTAACCGGCAAAGTTTCAAAGTACAAATACATTTTGACGAAAAGGAGCTTAACTAATCTGCTTGGTAAATAACAATACCAACTTTTTTTTTATTTACTTACGTATTGAGTTGAACCCTGGAGCTTACAGAAAAACCCTTTGGGATGTCTAATTATCATTAAAACTGTTATTGAATATCATACTCTTACAGCAGTATGATATTCAATAACAGTTTTAATGATTTTGTTACAAAATTAAGTTTATTGTTGCCGGCTTATAAAAAAAGCCATTTTTTTGGGTAATGCTCTGGAATTTTTATGTTGCAGTTGCATACCAATTATTATGGTCTTAGTGTAATCAACATTCATACATATGTTACAAGGAATCAGATAATTAATTTTTAACTCAAACCGGGAATCGAACCCAGGCCAAAGTGAATTACCACGCCACCAAACTAGCTAGGTCGTCAATAGTCGTATTTACAGTACAGTAATTAAGTATTACATATTGCTTACAGAAAAGTCCTAATTACAGCGTCTTTTCTATGGCCACAGAAGTGAATATGACCATGTCTTAACTGTTATTTACAAAAAGTTACGTACAATAGTCATTTTAGTTGAAACTGAAGCTGCATAAAACCTAGTTGCGCAAAATCTATTAACTCCTAGGTGACTAGTTTTAACGAGTCACAGACTCGCGAAATGCGCAAGTTGCGACTGTAGCGTTAGGTTTAGAACACAATAGTGCGTTCGCGCTTAACCAAATTACCGCGTTTCGAAAACCAAACAAAATGTCTCCTAAATGCCTAAAGAGTAGTGATGTTAACAAACAGATATTCACAGTTGATGTTTGTTATCGATTGATTGTGTTATCGACTAGGTGCATACGTATGCCTTGGAAAGAGGTAACCAAATTGTAGAGCTGATTAGATGACAATATTTTTTTTTAAAGTATAATTTTAGAGGTTAATTTAGAATCGAGTCTAGGATACGGAAAAAAATGTGAAAAGTATATCACTACAATGCTAATTTATTTTTAAAAAAACCTACTTCACGTGAATAGGTACTATAATAGACTCGTATTTGAATTATTTACTGAACAGCTTGTTTAGTTAAAATTAAAATAAATGCAAATTATAGAGTTACAATAAATAAAATAATTACCCGTTTATAAAAGGGGAGATGGATTTGCCTTAAACGAATAGAGTCCCGGGATAAATTCCAAGTTCGGCTGAATCAGAAAATGATTTACTAAATGTATCGCGTCTGGGTGTGCTGATTGTGAGATATTCCTAGCAAATGCATTGTATTGTACCCCGTAACACAAGGATGGTAATTATTTACTAAAAGCCTTATGTGTTGTCTAGTGTATATTAATAAATTTTATCGACAGCGCACTATCGCATCCCGTGCTTAAAGTTTGTCATTCAACTGTAACCCTTATTTGCAAGTACATAAGAACAATGCTCAGAGTCAAAGTTAACAAAATGGTAAGACATTTAGTTCAACGGTAACGGTCAGGGAAACAGATGTTAATTGCCGGGCTAAACCGTGGGAGCATAGAACAATGAGGAGATTGCAACGGGGACTAAATGTCTTTAAAAATCGAAGGCCTCTTTTCTCTTTGGGGTGCTATAAATACAATATATTAATAATAAAATTGTCCCAGGCTGTGGGTCAGAGGTACTAACGTATTAATTACTGGCATAGAGAATAAAACATAGTATTACAAAAAATCTGTAATGACGTATAAATAAGTAAACTCACTATCTTGTGTGTCCGAATCTCATTTTTTTAAAATAAATAATTATAAATAATATAAAAGTGTAAAGTGCATGGGTGTTTGACGTTGAATATAAAGGGTCTGGTAATCGTGCTTTATGATGAAAAATATACATACTCATGAAATGCTGAGGCGTACTATAAATATGAATAAGGAGAAATTTAGCTTTATTTACAAGATACCTTACGTAAGTACCTATATTATATCCTATTAAATTATTTAACATCATTATGTAACTGCGTTTTTAATATTTTAGTAGAATTTTTGTTCATCAGAGTATTTTGCAATTGTTATAAGCGTCGGTCTCTTCTCCTTATTATTAATATGAAATTAGCATAATTTATGAAAAAATATTATATTTAAAATGACATTCATGAACTCCCAGTCAGTACTTAAAAAACTACATTACCTATTCATTTATTTAAGAACGTTCGGCTTGACTGAATAATTTAGGCGCCGCCGCAGACAACCGCGTCTGAAATACCTATACATGTGTGTGTCTAGTTGAGCACTAGGTTTTAGCACTAACACACCTCCTAGTACTCATGCTCGCCTGGTACTTCTAGGTACAAATGTTAGCCGGTCTAGACTGAGACGCGCTCCAAAGCAGGTTTTGGCTGAATGTCTGGGAGCTAGCCTAGACGTGCGCCAGGCTGAGACGGTACGTAACCGATTACGTCATTACGCTTAGTTTTTTATATTTACTACTAGTAGTTAATTTTTTTGAATGGACGAGTTGTTGAAAACTCCATATTATTATTAAAAGTTTCTTAGGTACCTATACCTACTTATGTTTTTAGAATAAAAATAAAAAGCATAAAACATAGTAAAATACAATGGTGACATTAATTAAAAGCTCAACATGTTTTGTCTAGTTAAGACGTGCAAATATTTATTGTAGTCAATAATTATTATTAAAACATTTTAATGTCTATTTATGACGTTTTGAGACTTATTATGTGTATTACTCGTATATAGTTTAATCGTTTGAAAACGCGTAGTCTAGGCAATAACATTTAAATACGATTTAAAACTCAGTCATAGTTCGTGTTTGTGTCTGGATATTTAAAATATAGGTTTGGGTACGGGTTTACAAACGTACACAAAACATTTTGGGAGGAACTTAGAGCTTAGTATTCGTTCCAAAAAAAAAAGTAACTTTAGCATCCCGGAAAAACTAACCCAATGAGCTAAATAGAAACCCGTAAATCTGAATTAATAGTCCGAATAAAATAGTTATTTTTAAAACTAAACACTACTATTTTAAACCATAAAGACGCCTAATGTATACCGAAGGAGGTGTAAACATGCGTAGGAGTGAAAGGTACAGAGAGCCATAGAATTAGTTATTGAGATTTTAAACGAGTTAAGGTTTATATTTTGTGTAGTTTTCATAATAAAACCAATAAACTAACATTAGTTTCTGTAAATACGTTTGAGATAAGCACTGTCATAATGAGCAAGAAATTAATATTTATAATGTTAAGTGAGAATACCATCTTCCTAAGGTCGTCGGTCCATCGGGCTGCCGGGCGTCCTACACTATGTTTGCCAAGGCCACCACCACTCGAGAACTCGTTTACTCCACCTTTTATCGGTTCTGCGACAGATGTGGCCAGCCTTTATATGGCTGGCAATGATAGATAGATCGAAGTTAGAATGTCAACCAGACAATGAATTTGGCCAATTGCGTCTATGAACATATCCAGAACGAAGCATATTTTAGAAAATGCCGTTTTTAAGCCAACAAACTAGTAATCGAACTCGGCACCTTTGCGTTACTACGCTGATAGAGTCATTTCGCGTCGTCAAATACTTATAATATTAAACTAGATTTATTAAATTCATTTTAACGCTTGTTTCCCCGGCTGTCCACACTCTACAGGCGGTATACAGTTTTGTGAAGTAAAGACGATGAACATTCGATTCCATGTAATACGGTCAAGGTTACACTGGGCCACCGGGACGCTGGGTATAGTCGGCATTCCTTCTCATTGAGGAATGGCAGCTAAGGGCTATCAGTATCAGCATTTTGATGACCTCCGTAGTCGATAGGCGAGTACGCCGGACTATATATGTCGTCGCCATCTCTGAGGTTCCGGGTTCGATCTCCGGTCGGGTCAATGTGGAAAACGAACTTTTTTATATTGTCTCGGGTCTAAGTATTGTGGCACCGTTCATTATTTCTGATTCCTATAACACAAGTGTTTTAGCTCTACCTTAGGATCAGAGCAATATTTATATTTATCAGGCCACTTTTGCAATTACTTAACCTAATTGTTACTTTGTAGACTTGTAAGTAGATTGATAAATACCTCTAGAGTAGATGCATAGAAAATAAAGGAAAGGAATTGCATAATTTAGTCGCTCTTGCCGATAAAAGCCAACTCTTCTAGACAACCTTCAAGAATGAGACTTCTAATATAAGAGTGTATTTAACCTTAGGACAGTTAAATACTCGTAGGGCAAAATAAAAAAATACAATTTTTTCAAGCTAACAAAAAAGTAACCAATGTCATCATCATCATCATCATATCAGCCTGTTGCAGTCCACTGCTGGACATAGGTCTCCCCCAAGGAGCGCCACAGCGCACGATCTCCCGCCCTTTGCATCCAGTCGCTGCCAGCTGCCTTCTTCAGGTCATCGGTCCATCTAGCCTGGGGCCGGCTAGAACCAATGTAACTTTGGGCTATTATTTGTCAACATACTAATTCATAAACCGTTACGTATATCGTAGCACTAATGTGGCACTGTTACAGTAAGCACTCTACCTGTCTTATTCAGAGTGCATTTACTAGTCCAGACTAAGGTTAAACCACTGATTTTTGTATGTTAAAACAATGGTTAAACCTTAGTCCCGGAATAGCAAATGCACTCTGAATAAGACAGTACAAGTCTCTGAAAGCTGCTGACAAAGAAATATACCAGTTATGCCTACGAAAATAAACGAGGCATAACTTATGACATACTGGCGCATTAAATAGTGGACATTTATAAGTAAATTGACCAAAAAAAAACGTAAACAAAAGTTTTGACACAACCCTAACAGTTTAAAAAAAGTTGTGTGTGGTAGCGCGTGGGTCGTAATCGAAAATTTTATATCCTCGGCTCAATTTTACTTTCTTCTGTGATTACCGCAATGAAGACACGGCCCTAAACGTCAGGTTTTACTCTCTTCTGCGTTCCGTCTAATTAACAAGTTATTTTAATTGGGAATAGGTCTAGCCTGTACCTACGACTCGTATCTTTTACGGCTATATTGATTGCGTTTGTAAATGTCGAACGATTTTTATTACTTTTTAAATTTAAATTGCGTATTTGTTTTGGGATAGAATTTTACTTAAGTAATTTTTTTTTAAAGGCTTATTGATTTTATTTTTAGGTGCTTTTCCGTCAATATGCTACTTATATACATTCAACGTTGATGCACGTCGCAGTTGCTTTAAAAACTAGTTCCAAACGCACATAACTATTGTATAGTTTGTGACTTCATCATTATCATCATATCAGCCATAGGACGTCCACTGCTGAACACGGCCTGTGTTCAGGAGTGACCTCCAGATTGGCGGGTTGAAAGACTTACAGGACTTACAGAAAAATAAATTCAAGTATAAGTAATTGCACTCAAGACCCTTTGAATGCAACGCTAATTACCGCATCACAACACTAATATATAAAAGTAAGAGAACGAAAATTCCAGGTTTATAAATGGCACTGGGCGCTCAAATTTACAGCCAAAGATCGCAGCGGGTTATTATAGTGAAACACAGCGTTATGTCTGCGCTTGCGCGCTCTAACGAGCGTGTCAGCTATGTTATACGGCCTGTGGAATAGGGATGGGAGGAACTAGATGATGAATCGACTCAATTCGACAAACGACCGATAAATTACTCGACACTAATGCTAATTCATATAGTGTCACGTGGTTTATTGATGACGATTTGCTGTCCTGAGAGAATACCACTTTACTACGTGATAGCCCTTTAGTATTTCAAAACTACTACACTCGAACAGGCTTTCATATCTACGAGCTCGTGTAATCCTTTCTTACGCTGGTCTAGATCCAAAATCAGGATATTTTTAAGCATTCGATATAATTTGCATACGTAAACAAATTCATAAGAATTGTTTTAATGTTCCTAGAAATTCGAATTACGCTTCTTCGTATCTGAATCCTTAAAAAAATTATACTCGCTTAAAATTATGTAAAGTTGTTACTGACCATAAATCGAACGATGTTTCAGTAACACTAACATCATTCGATTTGCACGTCCTTATTCCGCGAACCTGTGAAGCCGAGTGCGGTGTTAACGACTCGATCTAAACTCGCAAAACGTTTGGACAACTCAGCCGCGTTTAACTGCGCCCGCGCACCCAGAAACAGACATGTTCAAGAATTTGTTGTTTAGGTAACGAGATTTCAGCTACGTCATTTATTTAGGTGTTAGTTATGCTGCCTTATTAATGACTACTATTCTGGTCTGGCGTTACATAAAGCAAATTGCTGTTATTTCTGAATAATGCCTAGACCAAGCTAGGTTCAGAAATAACAGCAATGCTAGGCCAAGACCCTAGCCTATTTAAAAATGTACATTATTTAAATTTACCCGTCCGGGAATAATACCCGTAGCGTAAGGCTCAAGGTGAATCAAGACCAACCCCACTTTGGTCGACTTACGACCTATTAATTATAATAAAATTGATAATTACATTACATCAATACAAACAAGTGTCGATCTACAACTGAACCATGAGTGCATAGAACAAAATAGTCCAAAATAAACTCCTAGAAGCAAGTGACAATGCACGGGGGTTGCGCCTGCGCAGCCGGGCCGCACGTGTGTGCACTTGTAGGGCTGGTGGTTTTTGTGCGTGACCTCGGCGTCAAAGGATTTCTTGTTAGTGGGGTTAAGGTCGGTTTCCATCATAGCGGAGAGAGGAGAGTTATGTGTGACAAATATAGCGGAGTCCGCTTTGTATATTATGCGATTTGTTTCGGAAACAAGAGGTGCTGAAACTCAGTATTCAAAAGGAGTTGTTCGTGATAATCATATGAACTACGTTCGGGATGTTTTGTCATATGCATAAACACAAGGTGCTTGTACCTTAGTGGCGGCAGAGCTTTGTTAGTGATTTAGTTGGTTATTTAGTATTATGGTTAGTAGCAACCATCACCATCACGATCACCTATATCCCAAACATCGGCATGCTGCAGAAAGCACGTTAAAGTTCCCGTAACGAACCTGCAACTGCTTGGCTTTGCAGTCCAGAGCGCGAACCACTATAACCGATGTCCGTTAATACCATGATAATCCAAGCGTCGCCCGCTCTCGTCCACCTCAGTGGAAACGCACCCTTAATTTGACGTGCGTGGTTGAAGTAAAGCTGACAGTTTGTTCCCAAGTCTTACGACTTTTTATTTTGAAGTCCCGTTTGCGCTCAAGTATAGTGATTTGTAGTTGTTTAATTTTTTTTTTTATATTAATCGGGTCTAATAGACATACTTACCTACCGTCAGAAACAGGCGTTATTCGGTACCTCATCAGTGTCGTCTGAGGTACAATACAATACACCAGCATAATGAACTATCTGGGTTACCTTTAACGGCAGCCCTAGCGCCGACAATGCGCGCCAATCACCCGCAGAGCATGCGCGCGCGCCGTTTGATGCCCGTTTACGACGTTTGACGTCTTCCTGACTCCAACGTGGTTCCTTGTTCGTCGTATGGGGTAACGTTAGACATGACTAAATGTCATCTACGAGATGTTTATTGCTGCGTGTAAGAACTTTAGTTGTGTATAGCTTTACATGCATATTTTTGCGGTCATGCTAAAACGACTCGCCAAGCAAGGCTTTAATATTTTGTGTAAGCTTGTGTGTAAATTGTATGGTCCTATTTTATGTACATTTTATTAATACAAATGTGTATCCATGGATGCGGAAAAAATAGGAATTGCAGAATTAAATCCAATATTAAATAGCCGATAAGCTGCAAAATATGCCTTTTTCCTGAGATTTAGTAAAAAGTTAGAGATTTAGTGTTGGTGCAGTAGAACAATCGCTTAAAGGGAAATTAAATAGTAAAACGGTTCAGTGGTCATATAAAATCATCTTTGTTTGTTGTGTTTGCTTTGCTTGTCGAATCTAATCAATTCATCCGATATCATCTTGCGGTTAAAAAGTTGAAGTTTGCACGGGAAAGGTTTTTGAATTGGAGTGAAGACCATGCGAACGAAGGCAGACTACATCTAGAAGTAGGTAGGTTTACGAATTTGTATTACATAAAATTGACTAGAATTTAATGTGATACAAATTCGTTAATGAACGACGTGCAAAGTAACCTAAACTGTACGTTTTCGTTTTATTTCGGCATACGACCGCTATCTTTCTCTATATTTTACCCTTTGCTTTCCTTCCTTCCAAACCTTCCAAAGTCAGTCCAAACGGTCCAAACAAAGTCCCAATTCTATTGCGAAACTTTCCAACAAAACGGAGCTGCGGAGGCAGTAGCAAAGCCAAAGACATCTTCCAATCTATGCGCGCCTAGTACTTCCGTAGCAAAATGGCGGATATTGTCCGTTTGCGGAAGTAAGAATACGGATAGCCTCTTCTCTGAAATAAAAATACTTCTTTTCAGAATACGTACGTATTCGCGAAACGCGAAACCCTAGAAAATTAAAACACAACACTTCGCATCTTTATGAAATGGATAGGCGAAAGCGAAACTGTTTGAATATACGACCAATAAACTGTAGGTCCGTACTTTCGCTATCTATTGGTTTGTTCAGTCGTAAATACCTTTACGGCCTTCTAAAGCTGTAATTCACGTCATACTGCATATTTCTTAACTTACCTAATGATACCTTTGAAACCTAAAACTCCGTGAAAACGGCACGTTGTGGATTTATCACTCTTGTCCCAAGGTCATAGGGCACAAAATTAATTGTATCCTCGTAGTTGTAAGTTGATGTAATGTTAGGATAACTAAAGAGGAGTAGGAAGTCGGAACAAATTAATTGCTCGAATGGTCCGGGATTTATATTAGTGCCACGAAGAACACTGAAAGGCACTCTCCTATTAAATGTAAAGACATAGCACAGACACACAGTGAGTAATGAGCTGGATAAGACTTACAACTACCAACTCTAGGTCGTATAAGTTCAGATTCTTGCCTAAACGAACCAATAAACTCAGGTACCTAGATTAAATTAATGTTTGGCCGATTATAGTCTGATGTCAACAAGCCGTCCAGAATTTTACCGTAATTTTTGTTATTTAAACCTAATCTGCCACATATACGAAAGTACTTTGTCAATAATTCAAGATTGCCCATACTTTTTGATTCATAAGCTCACCAAGTTGTCGCCACCTGTCATTCCTTAAAATTACTTGCCAAATAATTACATGGGCATGCCGAAACGTCGGGACGGCAGCTGGCCTATCCACGTAATAAACTTTACCGAACACTTTAATGATCAAAACGCTTATCCCCGACTTACATTAAGGGCTTAAACCTGCAGCGTAATCTTGTTCTATAAATAAAGTAAATTGTGCACCAAAGGCCAATTATTTTTATCACGCGTCCAGGCACGACCTATCGGCGGTACACGATCACCTTGGGTCTATCGTCCTTATATCTTATGCCAGCCTGGTACATTTTACACGGTATTTACAAGGTCCCTCGGGATCCTCGTTGCTAGGTTACGGGAATCCGGGATGCTGTATGGATGTAAAATATCTTTGTTATTACCCGACTGCCAAACGACAGTTATTTTTGTTTGTGCGTAACATATATTTTAACATAAAAATTACGTCAGAATTGCCTTTACTTAGGATAGATCATGGGTAGACCTAGCTAAAAATTGTATTATTTTACTCTGATTTACTCCCAAAATAAACAACAACGTAGGTATAATTGAAAAGTGTCACACCGCGCCTCTACACATGGTAGAGACCGATTTAGTATGCCTACTTACTACTTATTTAAAACACAATAAAAGTAAAAAAGGATACTGGTAATTACAATTAAATTATAGCGTAGGTATTTTTAATAGGTTTCAATAAAAATGTATTAAACTGTGTGTGTGTGGGTGGCACAAAACCCTACTGTGATATAGAAGTTATTTATGAAAAACAGTTGATTTTTAAATTAGTTACAATATAGATTCCTTAATATTGGGAAAGAGCTTATAACAAGAATCAGCAACTAATTTGAAATCCAATCTAAGGCTTAACTTAATGGTGTTTTATTTGTAGGAAAAATGTTAATTTAAAATCGTATGCTATTTTTAAATACAATTAATTCTGGCATTTTACTGCAAATTAGTCTGCATGATGTTCCAATGAAAAATACAAGTATGTAAAAAACGATTTCTTTAAAGTCTTGTTTGAGCAAAGACGTATGTACTTGTAAGTTGTAACCGAAAGAAAAAGTGGAAACCTTTATTATGCAAACACCATAATTTGCTTTTGCGAATTGTTGCCCCATTCATGGCCGAGAGGAGACATAAACACTATTGTCTGTTTTAGGAAACATTGCCTAGCATCATGAAGCAAGCGACTGGAGCCTAGGCAATTTAAATTTCACTTTTCCAAAATGATTTACTGTTCCTCTACTATGTAAAATTTTAGCGTCATTTAAACTGCAATTTTTTGCAACGAGTTTTCTTTAATGTTTGTTGATTAATATAATGCAGATTTTTCTACTTGTTTTTTTAAATACGCTTAAAATTATAGCGTATCTTTGTACTTTGCACTATCATTGGATTACACAGTGTAAAGACAAATATGACCTTGATTATTAAAAAGAACTCACAAATAAATAAAAGACGTGAAAATAAGGAAACAGACTATTATGATAATTTGAAACAACGTGATGTTTGATACGGTCAATGACGAAAACTCGAGACAACTTTCTGTCCTGAATTTTCGTCATCGACTAGCTGCCTCGATGAATTGCGCCGCGTGCCGAGCCGCCACCGCGCCTGCGCCGCTGCCGTCTCACCACATCTCGCTCTAGCTCGTGGCAAAAGTTTTTCTCCAACTGCTCTCAAAACTTTTCCAATGCCATTATCGATTTATCTTCCGTCGCGATCGCACCTACACCGGCTCCATTGTCATCTCTACCATTGTTATGCTCGCCTGGTAGTTGCCGGGCGATGGAGCACCGCACGCCCGCACCGCGCACACATGCGCAATGCAAGCGTGTCCATACGCCAATCCTATGCGTCCATTATTCACACACATGTCCGGTATTCCTTAACTCAAACAATAAAAGCTAGAAACGAGGGTTTCTCAACAGCTTACAGAAACTAAACAGCATGCCTTTCGTTAGATTAGATCCAAATGCTGCAATATAATTATTTGTCTAGTTAGTTTGTACTAACTCTGCTTGCAAAAATAATATAATTAGTCAAAAAGAAAAAGAATACAAACATTCTATAAACTGTCCTTAAATACAATTATTATGCTCGATTTAACTGGCCATCAAACGCCATTTTTAAAAACATTTTAAAATTGTTTAGACGACCTTTTTGGAGCAGCTAACTTAACTTTAATTTCATTTTAATGAATGCACCACAAAAGACTTAACGTAACATAAATCATTTTAAATTCATTCCAGCACAAATCCAGAGAAAAAAATGTCGTTTACTAAAGGAACAAAAACTCTCCCGTTAGCAGAGAAGCCGGTTTGTGGTTTCCTATATTGCCTTGATGAATACCAGATCTGACCGCGTCATAGTAGCAAATTATGCTAAATAACAGTAACACTGAACACCACAAAATGTAAGTCGGTTTGGTTATAAATACGAGTACTATCGATGCCGAAGTAGGTCTATCAATCTTTTTGTCTTATTTAATTTGAAGTGTGGGATTTCATTTCACTTTTGGTACAGCAACTGAATTTCGCGGACTTTCCATGTGTTTAACAACAGCGCATGCTTGTCGCCGTGTACGCGCATCTGAAATGTCATTCATCCGTCGTGCAGTTTTCACGCCTAGATAACGCCGTCTCGCTTATGTGCTCCTAGTATCGTCTGGTGACAATTTTCGTCAGGTAAGTGACAAAATCGAACACGTCTCAAAAATTTAAAGAAAATATCTATCTAGTAGAAATTTACACGTAGAAGTTGAACAAAAACACGTTTTCAAGTGTTATATTTTATCTTCAATTAAACCTTGCATGGAATTGCTAAAAACAAAAATTTTCAATTTTAAGAGATGTTGTAGAATGACATTTAATTGCATAAATCTCAAAAAAAGTTAACTGTTATACTAGCAGTATGGTTGACTCATATCCTGACACAGACGGATAGACGTTCCGCAGCCGAACCAAAACAAGCCACCCATTGTTCAACCTTGTACGTATTTCCGTCAAACAAAAAATGACACGATTTGCAGTCAGATTGTACAATGAAGGAATAACTTTGTATTCGATTTAATTAACAAAAAAAAAACTGTAGGTCAAAATAGACTTTTTCAAAGGGCACTAAGCATGTTGAAGAGCCACATCGCAGAGTAGGTACTTTGGCTAGTCGTTTTGTTATATTTTATTATTTAAATACTGTAGTTCGCAATCATATCTCGTCCAAATAAGTAATGACTGATCCTAAACTCTTGTTGTTATTAACGCTTTCATTATTTTATTACTTAGACCATCTCAGCTCTCTACCTTAACCTACGTGCTAAAGTTTAAAGTTCCGTATTTATTTTGCTGCTGCCTGCCTTCTCCGATGCAAAAACGGTTTCATAACATTCCATTTTCGCTGTTTTTAACGGCCACACGTCAAACAAATCGGGACATCCAGGGCAATAATGCGCATCTGTCAAAACAGACGGCCATAACTGATGTGTTGCGCAAACTAAAAAGGGCCCAGTTCGTTCTAAATTCGTGGAGTAACAGTCACTAAACGCTGTAATTTTTTAAGGAAACATGGAACAGTGATGGTGTTACCTATTAGTGTACTTGAAGTTAAAAATAGGTCGTAATTGATGGACAGTTGTTTTTTATGGTGTGGGACAAATATTGTTTAATCGCAAATTAATTTTAGCCCAAAACACTTAGCAGAAATATTTTGTTTATAACTGGCTATCTGTCTTTGCACTAGAGCAAAAATGGGAATAAATAGAGTACTGTATCTTTTGGTTGCCTTAGCATTAGACTAACTTACTCTTTACCAGTCTACATTTAATAAGTTCATTTTTAGGCTAACACTATAAATCATACCAAGTTTGACGCTTGTATCTATCTACTACACCCGTTTTTCGATAGAGAAAAACAAAAAAGCTTTCAAAATACTCCGTTACGGAACACTTCCAAGTTCCATGTCTTATGGGAAAGGGAAACATATTGTCTCCTCGAGGACAGTTCCTTAAGGTGAATGCAAGTACGGACGGTGTTTCATTAATCTCAGTGCAGACGTTTAATAAATCTACACCGCGTTATATACAACCATTATCTGAGTGCGGGGATACGTGATAGGACTCCGGTAGAAAGTATAGACAGGAATGGTGTTTTCATGTGGACATTTTACTGTTAATCTAAATTTATTACTATGGATGCGGGATTAGAAAGATGACAGCGACAATGCGTTTCTGTGTTATTTTGTATTTTTTATGAATTTTCTAGACATAGTCTAGCAGTAATAACTAAATTCATTAATTAAATGTGTGAAAGATATTTTTATCTGACGAAGAGTCATTTTGATATTTTTTTTGTCAAATGTCACCAAATTTTTTGGGGCTCCAAACCTCAAAAATGAAACGGATCCCTAATCTTTTATCGTTTCGTGCGTGAGTTACAGCTCAGGTTCTATCGGAACCTTCTCTACAACAACCCTGTTTATAGGTTAACTACGAGTATATAATATCTGCTACGTACTAAGCATAGAATTCTCTGATCTGAGGTGCTACATGATACCGTATAATATTTTCTACTTCTTCTAAATAAAATGTTTTGTTAGTTTTAATCATTGACATATTTATTTATCCAAATTATTTTCAAAAACAATAATATTGGAACTATCCTAAATGCTCTTGATTTGAACTAAGTACCCTTTAAAAGCTATAATTCGCGTTAATAGAAAAATAATTAGTTATCCTCTGCCCGAAAGTTGTCTGAAAGAGACCGCTTTTACTGATAAGACCGCCTAATTTGTACATCTTTCTGTAAATATCAACTGTAACTTCTTTCTTTGGTGTGTAATAAAGATTATCTTTTTATCCTCCTTTTTTCAGTCGGTTACTGAAATAAAACTAGTACATTAAATTCCACGTTTTGACTGGAGTAATTTACAAATTATATTCATTTTTTTTTTCGCTTTTAAACAATTTGACTCGTATTCTGTATTTTTATTGCATTGTTTGACTGCACTTCCCGCCGGCCTAATTGCAGCCTGGCGCTTGAGATACCCTCGTGTGCGCCTGCGCAAGTAATTGCTTCCAAAATAGACCCCGCCTTCCGCGTGCTATCACCGCGCCGGTGTGGAAGGAAGTACGATATGATATGTGAATTATGGAAAGAAAAAAATAACTATTTAGTTGTTCAAACGAAGTTTAAATACAAACTATGTATTATATTTTATTCCTATAAAATACCAAAATAAGACATTTTATTCCTTAATAAAGCAAAACGTTAAATAAAAACAACTTAACCTTAAACTAAATACTCTAAAATAAAAGACTATCTATTAGGCTTGAAGAAGCGAAGATGGCAGCGTTTCCTCGGTGAATAAAATGTATTTATTCCGATTTTTTGCTTGATAATACAGTTGTGACTCTTTTTCACAATGAATATTGACGGTTGTGTATTCATGAATAATAGTGAAAATAGTTGGTTTTGCATCTTGCCCTACACCCGTTTCTTTACTCATGTGCCTATACTGAGCAGAAATTGTACGATGGTAACTAATAACGGATAGATTGGGCATAATTAAATACATTGACGACCTCCGTAGCCGAGAGGCGAGCACGCCGGACTGTATATGGCGCCGCCATCTCTGAGGTTCCGGGTTCGATCCCCGGTCGGGTCAATGTGGAAAACGAACTTTTCTATATTGTCTCGGATCTGGGTGTTGTGGTACCGTCGTTGTTTCTGATTTCTATAACACAAGTGCTTTAGCTACTTACCTTAGGATCAGAGCAATGTATGTGATGTTGTCCAATATTTATTTATTTATTGTTAATTTTCACGGGTGTAATTATTGTTATTTATACAATTGTTTTACCTAACTTATTAATATTAAATTTTTGTTTTTAGCAATTACCATACTAGGTTTATCTAAGATTAACTAAGATTTATCACTAACGTCTCGAAAGCTTAGTGGTCAAAGCACTCGCCCGGTATGCGATGTACGTGGGTTCGGATCCCACCTGAGGCAGACGATTTTTTTTCAAGTATTAAAAATCTTATTAATATTATTCTTTAACATTTATGTACATAAACATTAACCCTTTGCGGTAATTGAAACCGCGACCGCTGGCTTGTTATCTGAACCGCATATCGTCAAAAACCTAATCAATGATTATGTTGATAACGCGTGCTATATTAATAACGATCTATCAAAGTCTATTATTTACACATTTTAACATATTACTATTATTAAAATATTGTCCCAAACGCATCAAAGACATTGTAGCAAATAGTAACAATAGATTCAATTGGCTCAAACATGAATATAAATTCAATTTACTTGTAAATTTATAGGCAAAGTCTATTGAGTTACGAATTACAGATGTGAGCCAGACATCCTGTTCAGGCTAATATAAATATTGTAGGCATGGGACTGCATCAATGGCCTAGTTTCCTTATGAACTTGGTTATTAAGACCTAACCAAGACGTGGTACGCAGGGGTGATTTTAGAACTCAAAAACTTTGAACCTTATAAACTCCTGAGACATCGTATGTTATTTAAAGAGTGTTCAACTGCTTTGAAACTATACTGGATGACTTTTTTTACCGTCACAAATAACTGTGTATTCTGTACCTAAGACTATGTGATATTATGTGTGTGTGTTAATAAAATACAACTGATTTTATACATTTTGGAATTTCCAAAAAAATGCATAAACATAGAATACATCAAACATCAGTGAATATGCGTTTGAGTTTTGGTCGGTTTCATACTTTTATTATTATTTTACGAATATTCTCTTTTTAATATATAGTAAGTCAAAATTAACTTAGAATTAGATGGTTATGAGGATAAATAGTTGATAAAAATAAAATAAAAAAGAAATATATTTTTTTAATTATCATTTTATCATCACCTATGTCATTTGCTTTTCTCACACATTTATTTTCTTGACGGTAAAAAAAGTCATCCAGTATAAACACAATAGACAGTATGTTGTGTGGTCACCAACGATATTAAAAACCGTGGTCACCGGTTACTTTTTTGGTAGTGTTTATCAATCAATCGACATACTTTTTATGCGCTGTCAATATGTTTTTTTTTCAATTGATGAGTCTATGAGTTGTCATCATCATGATATGTGTAACGTTTTAGGCAGTACCTTATACTCCCATTTCCGGGGGCATCCTTAGCACAGTGAGAACCGAACCTGGACGTGCGATAATGATATGTTAAATATACAGGGTGTACAAGAGAATAGGACAGTCCTTAAAACCACGTGACCAATTAATCATATACAACAACTTTTCTTATGGGAGAACCATTGAAATCGTATTTTTTTTCAGATGAGCCATACATTATCATCGAGTTAGGCAAGTAAGTTTGTATGAAGCAGCTAAAAAAATTCGAATTCGATGTTGCTTCCATAGGAAAAGCTGTTGTATATGATCAGCTGATCACGTGGTTTTAAGGAGTGTCCTCTGCTCGTGTGAACCCCGTAGAAAGAGGAACTTCTTGCGCTAAAAACGAGACACTGCCACTTCACAATTAGTCAGAGTTCTAGATGCAAGGTGTATCTGCTTGTTGCTATCGTATGGACGACTGAATTTTAGTGTTATAGGTACATTTTGCATGACAGTGATAAATTAAGCATGTGCAATAAATGGGCCAAACGATGATTCTCACGATTATTACTGAATTATTCGATTTAAATTGAAATGGTTCTCAGATGGTCTGAATTGAGATAATGATAAGATGTGATATTCAGTCAAATATTATTTATTAGGCATACTAATTTGCATAGATTGTATCAATGGGTTTTTGTAAAGGAATGTTTGTAAACACTTAAGTGAACTTATTTAACTAATACTTTGATTGTATGTTTACTATATTAATTAGGTACTTTGTTTGTGTGAGCAAGAGTATTACGGCATTAATAAATTAATAGTAAGTTTTTCATTCATTATATATTTTTGACGTGATAACATCTTATAAATCGATGACCACCTGCACGCGCACGACAAAGTGTCACGTTCCACGTGCGAGCGAGAGCGCGGACCCAGTGATAGAGAGAGAGAGGTACGATCGGCCTAACCGTTCGGCCTAACCGTTCGGCTTGTGATGCATCTATCTCTCTTCCACTCCATCGGTTGATGAGTCCGAGTAACATCAATATTTTCTTATTACGTTATCTATCACGTTAAATTTACGTCCGGCTTTTTCTTATAACACAGCAAAGCTACATACACCCTTTTCCTTTTATGTCCAGACCAATTAAATGGTGCCCTCGTTAACTTTGTTTATTTATACGGGTAACAGTTTATTAGTTAACACCTTTTATTTATGAGTTTTACTTTTCAAATACAACACTCAGTACAATTATGGTTCAAAACTTCCCGATGTCGTTACATCGGGAAGTTTTGAAAAAGTTTCTTTTTGCACATACTAAAGAGACACCCGTTGGTTTCTTTAGTATGTGCAAAAAGAAACTTTTTCTTGCGATTCCAAACTTGTATGGCGTTAAGAAAGTAGTTTTATTTGAGCTATAAAATCCCTAAATGGCAGTTCCAACAAAATAGGATCTTAAAATAGATATTTCTAGGAATTCCGCAAATTAATTGACGGTAGATTCGGCATGGTGCAGACATATTTATATCTTTTAACATGTTAACATCACATAGGCCTCGCCTGAAATAATAGGAGGCATTCATACTAATCAGATGACGTAAACTTGACGAAACTTTATTTTAAAATCTCATAACTCGGATCTCTTAAAGAAACAATTGAACTACACATGTTAATAACTGCATGCACTAATCCGGTAATGATAAAACAAATCCTTAAGGCTCAGACTGCACTACAACCGAATGCTATTAGCTAAGATAGGAATATTACAAGTTATTATTATATTCACTAAAAATATGTTAAAAGATGATTCTGGTGTTAAATATACTAACTAGTTGTATGGAATTAACGTCAAAATAAAAATTTAATTAAACTAATAGATTGTGATAATATTTACGGGAAAATGTTTTTTTTTTGTTTCGATACACATAGAAAATGGTTTTGTAAAAATAGCTCATTACTACAATTAATTATACTATTAAGACCTATGATCAGAGTGCAGACACATATTTACTCGTACCTGCGGAATGACTTTATGCAAACTTGTCTGAACAACTACTAACGACTGCTTTGCTGTTCAACTTTTCAGTTTAAAAATAAAAATTATAAAAATCCTGTTAGTAGTTTTGTAGCAGTAGAGTTTACTTAATGACAAACACTTTTTCAGAGTTTGTAGAATCAGAGAAGGTTTGCTAATTGCTCACTGTCCACACCTATGATAGAGTCAGGTAGTTTGGGATTTGGGTATTCCATCGCTTAGCATTTAGTGGGTTTGTGGCCTTATTCATAATCGGTTACATCATCAGACATTGGACAGACATAAACAGGCGGCTAATGTGGCCTAGTCCAGACAAATTAGTCATTTAGTACGCGAACACTACTCGCGAAATAATCGGCTGATTTAATGAAGTGTTAAGTTGTTGAAAATGGTACAGTTGAGCACATAAATCACGTTACGTAATCACGTTGATTGATTTCGAAAAATAACGTAATAATTACGCAAAAAGTAACAAATGCGTACTATTGAGTAATTCATCAAGTATATTTGTTGGTCTGTTTGTAGGTTCATCTTGTATCTCCAAAACCACCGAGGGATTTGAGGTTTTTACTGAGGGATTTGTTTTTTTTTTAAAACTGTCTTATACATTTATTTAATTAAAATTTATAAACTAAATTCTACTCGTGCATTAGGGCATGTTTTCATGGTGAAATGGCTTAAGCTGTTTTCATAGTTTCGTATTTTATTAAACGTTCATGTCCAAAGTAAATTAAAAGTTAACCATTGGATTCGATTTTATCTACAAGGTTACACTAGCCCACTTATGTCTCTCAAAGCAGTGGTAGGTAAAAATATGGACGTTAAAAATTACATAAAACGGGTTACAGTATTTGAAAAAAAAAACACCAAATTTAACTAACACACCTACTATTTTTTTTTATCATAGTATCTCGATACGACTGTACCTATGTTTAGCCATGTGGACGCATCTGTTGATATGAACGTGACGGATTTGTTTGTTTTCGCGCTCGTTTTTATTAAAGTGGACTATCAGTGCAAGCGCAGTGGGCCGAACCATTATTGACTAAACAGTTAATATACGTTAATTTTGATGATAAAATAATTTTAGGTTATTTTTGAATGTTATTTTGTTGAAGGCTAACAACGTTTAATGATAAATATTGTTGATAGTTGTTTAATATAAATAACCGAGGAAACCAGAGGCTTATCGGCCTCAATGACTTGCATTAAGAGAGGCTAAGATGCTAGGAGGCTCAGAGAGATTCTAGATGATTATGTGACCGTTGGGAAAACCATTAGCTCATCTGTAAAAAACCTAAATGAACACCCAGTCTTAAAAACAAATGATAGTGCTCATCACACAAACATTTTGGTTCTTGCGTTATTCGGACTCGCAACCCTTCAGCTTTTTAGTCCAGAGCGCTCAACCACTCAACCAGGTCAATGAAGATCAATATTAGATCCATTGCGTAGTGATATAACAGGGTATGAAGGAAGCTACCTGGATATCCAGTCGAGTGGAAACCCGTCGTACGGTTAGGCACAACGGGCCGAAATACGACACCAGCGCAGCCATAAACAAGAAACCGTAAGCTTGGGGAGTAAACAAATGGGCATAAAATAATAGAAGTGTATCTGTCACAAGTAATTAAGTTACTCAGCACCTATAATGTGTACGCATATTTTTGGCTCAGCAACGGAGCTCTTGTGTGGGGAAAAAGTAGGACGCCCCTGAACTTTTAATTTACAGAAAAAACTAGTTTAAATTCTGTTTGACATAAAAAAATCCGATAGCTGTAAATGTCCATGTGTATACATCTTGGAAAAATTTAAATTTGTTAAAAAATACCCGGAATTTTACAAAAAACGTGAAGACATTATAATTATTATTAATGTGACAAACAAATTTTGCCATAGACAAAAACTGACAAATACTTACATCCCGCCTTAAGCTATACTCATCCAGTACCCTTTCCATGTTCATCAAAATCTTTAATAGACTCTCAGACTCGATAAAAAAATATTGACAAAGAAACCACTTGCATAAATAAATTCAAAGAACTTTTGGTTTCAAAACATTATTAAGCTGTAAGTGAATACCTAAACGACAAATTATAAAAACTATGTAAATTTTTGTTTTTAGCAATTCCATGCAAGGTTGCAAGGTTTAATTGAAGATAAATAACACTTAAAAAAAATCATCGTCCCACCCGAGGTCGATGTTTTTTTTTTCAAGTGTTATTTATCTTCAATTATAAAAACTGATAATCGAATCTGGGATTCTTTGCGTTCAAGAGAAATCACCGAATCACTACGCCAATCAGGTTCAGAATTAATAGTAAAGAGACTAAAGAGTACTCAATAAATTAAGGAAAGTATTCATGAAGGCAGGTTTGCAAAATAAAAACCTTATTCTAGAAGACTGCTGCCTCAATCATGTTTACCTACACAAAGAAGCTATCGTGAAAGAAAATAACAAAAAGTATTACAAAACTGGTACCTTCAAATTGAGAAGTTTTTCAGCGTCTCAAGCCTCATGCTAATGATGCGCGACGTCAGGAGTGTCGCGCGCTGATGCACTTTTAAATGCGCTCGCGCAAAGCTAGGGCTGTCAAAAATGATAGAGGTGTTTAACTAATACATTTAAAAACCTTAAAATGAATAAAGAAACCCTATAACTATGTAGGATCACCAACGTTTCTTATGTATTTACTATAAATACTAATGTATTTCGAAAATCATAATTCGGCTCAGAACTACGACGCTCGATTTCTATTGTCGGTTAATTCGTGCTCCGTAACAGATTAAAACTGCAGTCTATATTAATGCATTACTTCTAGAATTACTATTAGATAATGCTGAATAAAAGTACGCCCATCAACGGATTGAGTTTGAATAAGTAGTTCAAGAGAGTAATTTATTAAGTACTGCAATGTAGGTCTAAGAATAAGGCTCTGGTTCTAATTTAATTTTTAACTTTTCTAAAAGCTACTCTAGTATAATGCAAAAGTTTGATATCAACTTCTATTCATCTTTTAAATAAATAATTTTCCGAGCTTCTCTGCCTAGGGCCAACCCTGCGACTAATAACCGTTCTCACGGTCTCCCGCGCAGCTTTGCGTTAAGGCAGAGACACAGTACAGCTGTCAATCTGCTGTACATGACAGCAGCGCTGCCTAGCTTGATCACTTGAAGTGTGTCGAAGATGGTGAGATATTATGGTTTAAATTCCATTTTTTATAATTAAGTAAGTAGTGACAAAGGACTTTGCCGTAGAACTAGAAACCGAAGGGTATTCGAGGAGGGGGAGGCCACTGTTCCGTGTTCTACTACTGCTATCGAAAACAGCTATCAAATCAAACAAAAAAATAGATTGCGATTTCGATAGTCCGACTTGCGTATGGAGCTCATTGCAGATTCGATGTGTTACGTTACAAATGAAACATTACATTAGTTTTGCCACTTGTGTCTGCACTAGGACAGGGAACCGGTTAAGATTGTTAATTGTGAAAAGCTCTTAAATTTTGTCGAGTAATTTGGATTTGACCTTAACCTCTTTACGTACTAGGACAGTAATTTAGCTCGTTATACTGAGGAACTAGACCGCAGTGTAGCCGTAGCCTTATATAGCATCGTCTTAACGTGACCAAGACGGAAGGGAGTCAGTCTAATGGCTAAAAGTCCCAACAGTTACCCATAAATGGTGTAATGTAACCTTGTTTCCACATTTATTGAAGGTTAGCCTGTCAACGGGAAAGTGAAGAAAAATGATGGTGACCGCGATTTCTAGGAGAAAGATTTTATTGTGATTGGACCAGATAGAGGATTTTATTGGAATGGTTTGCGGTAGTCAGTAGCTAGTAGTAGGTTAAACTAATTGCAATTTTCCAACTAGGTATTCCAGATACTTGCTGTTTCTAAATTTATTTATGACAGAAGAGCTCTCATTATTAATGAAGACTTATTTTCTGATTAGACTTACGATAGTCTAATGGAGTGGTGATTCACCAAAAGGGCCCTGGGTTCGGTTTCCAGTTAGGTCAAAATAGAAGCATTTTTTTTGCTGGAAAAAGTCCTTAGCGTAATTTATTATCTGGAACCAAGAACGACGAAGTGAGTCCTTACCATCGTCATTTACTGAAAACGATTTGTTTATTTTGCCAAAAATGATATTTTGTTTTTTCTTCTTAATCTTCACAGTCATTATCAAATAAGGCGCGCTTGCTCCATTAGTATTAAAATTCCTGTGCACATACAACTTAATTAAAGAGCAGTTGTACCACTTAGCGTGCTAATCTCTCTCGTGCCGTTGATCGTTTTACATAAAGCTTTTAACACACGTCCCTCTGAACTTTATGGCTTAGTAAAATACTTTTTACTCTCTTATTCACATCGTGAAGGGATTCTGAGGAAGACTTGCCTGAGGGCCAAGATGTGAGCGGTAACATTATTAGCAAACTGGATTGCTTCTTTAACTACCACTACTTCTGCAGTTTGGAGAAGTAATATCCATATAAGAGTAGATTGATTCCAATACCGTAAAGGTGATGGTGCATCTATCAGCACTGCCTGACAGACCTGCAACTATCACATTATGCGACCAATGGGCTCGCTGCTTGCGCTGAGCGCGGCTAGGTGCGCGAGGGTCCATACGATTTCAGACAAAGAATTCTAACATGCAATGACTGCGGTGGTTGCAGGTATTGCAGTGCTTATAGATGCGTGATCACCTTCAGACGTGGCACATCAAGAAGAAGTATATTTCCAGAAGTTTGTAATTATTATCTTCTTCTTCTTTTTGTGTCGACGGCCATTCTTTTCAAATATTAATAGCGACACAACAGGTGTGCAGCTACGTATGTAGGAAATAGTAAAATGTGGCCCATAGTTTTGTTCAACCATCACCAACTGACAACTTAGTAAAGGTTAAGCCTCCAGCTCGATAGACCGACGACCTTAGGGAGATGGCTGGCAGTAGCTGGATGAAAAAAGCCGGAGATTGAGCTCTTCGGGAGAGGCATTCGTCCAGCAGTGGACTGCACAGGCTGAGATGATGATGATAATGGTTAAGTGGTTGGCGCTCCAAACTACAAGTCAGGCGGTTGCGGGTTAGAATCCCGTAAGGGCTTAATTGTTTGTATAATGAGCTCTCAAATGCTCCCATTTGTACCTAAGTCATGGATAGATGTATTTAAATACTTATGTATGGTACTGGATAAATCTGTAGGTTTAATGATTGTTGGAAAAATGTAGCATTTCATCGCTGTCCTCTTGTAATTTGTGTCCGCTCCCGTGCTGTGGCGGCACCAATCAGGTTTACAGCCAGTCCTTTGAGCTCTCGGCGCTCGTGCGCTCGCGCATCGCTCAGCTCGTAAACTTTACAGCTACAAGGCGCAGCGACGCTCCTATATTCCAATAATAGGTACTAAGCTAAAAGAAGTTAAGTTAGGTTCACATAAAAGCTGTCAGTTGTACTTTTAAACTTCTATTTTATGGTACTACTAGCTACTTGTATGCGACCGCAGTCGTATACTTGCATCTGATTTTATTATAGTTTTAAATTTAAAATGATTCACAAACAAGTTTTAAATGTGAAGTACCTACATAACAGGCATAGCATACTGCTGATCACCAAATTACTTAACATACTTATTACATATTTGAACATATGAAGTTTGTTTTACGAGACATTATGTAGAAAAGTAGATATAAAGAACTGTGTTATTATCAACGATACAAGTGTAGGTACGAAATAACGAATAACTCTTATAGCTACTTACTTTAAGTCTTAACTCCAGTCAAAATACGCAATACTTTAAGGGATGATTAAGCTGCTTAGATAGATTAACAACTTTAGAAAAGTGATCAACATAAAAAAAAAACTTCGTAATTAGTCAACAAAAGCACCTATATATTTTCAAGAAAAGCTTCGCTTGAACTAAGACTTCGGATGTTATAAAGAGCCTACTTACTTTTATCGGATCTCTGACAACTTGAATCAACGAGGAAAGGCTCCCAAGAAAAAATATCGAGATAAAAGCAGACAGAATTCCTAGAACGTTCAGCTAATTTAATTAGTAAATTAAATAACCTCTGAGTGGAGTGGAGATAACGAGCCGACCCAAGGGTTTGCCCTATGGTAGGGAGGTGATTGAGAGGGCACATCGATATTTGTGGTTATAGTTTAGACAGTTTCATTAAAAGTTCCGAATTTCTATGAAATTCTGTGCCTGATACGCTATTTAAATGTATGTTTTTTTTTTAGATTTTATTTCATCTTTCTTTACTTACAGTTTCTGTTATTTTAAGTGTTAAAGAGACATGCGGTGTAAGCGAGTAGTTGAAACCTATTAACAGTTCACTGACAAAGTGTGTAATTTGAACAAATAAATAAAAAAATGGGTAGCACTTAGTAGGTACTTGCCACAACCATAAACATTTATCCTTTTAATAAATAGTTGGAAAAGTGTTAAAAGTAACTGTTAGTTATCAATCAGTTTAAATGGATGAAATTCAAACAAGATTGCTTCTATCGATAATGTACCTAAATATCGTGTATGTTTGTTACATCACTGACAAAAAACCTTTCGTCTGGTCATAATATTTTTTGCAGAAGAGTCTTCTTTCTAGAATAAATAAGCCGCCTTCGTATTTTGTGATCGAGAAGGTTCAACCTTATGTCGAAGACGAATTGCTTACCTTTTCTCATGGCATATTACTCTTAGTTTTTGCACGCCTAATGAGCTTTTAATAATGAATCGACGACGCATGAGTGAAACTTTGAAAACAGATTACATTTCTACCCTATTTCAGCTATACAAATTGACGGGGGTAAACATTAACAAAAGCATTACGAAACTGGCTAGTTTTATAAAGTACTTATATCTTTTAGATGACATGAATATATCTGGGGGCACGGCAGTGCCCCCGCCAAGTCGAGCAAAAAAAAGCGGCACGGCCGTACTATCCTTTTCTCGAAGCAGTTCGGGCCATTTTCGACCCCCTATAACTTCGTTTTGGATTTAACTAGAAGCCTGTTATTCTAGTAACCAGGCAAGCATTGTATAAACACGGTATTTTTCAAATTTCATTCAATTTGAACCAGTAGGGTAAGAATTATAACAATTCAAAGTTCTTAATTTTGTCACTCACTGACTGACCGATCATCAAAACTCTAAGGCACTTCTAGTAGACATAGAAGCTTCAAATTTTGAATTCAATTAGTGTTTAGTGTATAAATCAAGGAAAAACTAAAATATTTAACAATTTAAGTCCAGTTTTCTAGATACACTAACTGCATAAATAACTTTGTAATCCTATATAAATATATAGGATTACAAAGTTACATTTGCGGTTATGGATTATCATCATCATCAGCCACAGGACGTCCACTGCTGAACATAGACCTCCCCCCAATGACCTCCAGATCGGCCGATTGAATGCGGCCTGCATCCAGCGTCGTCCTGCAACCATTACCAGGTCGTCTGCCCACCTTGTGGGTGGGCGTCCTACGCTGCGCTTGCCGGTACGTGGCCTCCATTCCAGAACCTTTCTGCCCCATTGGTCGTCAGTTCTACGTGCTATGTGCCCCGCCCACTGCCACTTCAGCCGGCTAATCCGTCGGGCTATGTCAGCGACTATGGATGGATTATGGATTATGTTTAATGGTAACTTGTAATAAAATTAAAAGGTTTTTTTTATTACTTGTTAATAATCCTCCTAACCATGTTCGGTTACAGCGACCACTTCTACTCCCCATTTTGTTGTCGTCGTTCGTGTGCCCTAGCCCATAACATGGCCTACGTACCCAACTTTATTGACAAAAGGACGCGTACATTGAGGACATATTAGCACACCGTTATTAAAAATATAACTGATAGCCGCAGGTGGTCGGGCTTTCAATTCATCGCGCTTGGCATCAAGATGAGAAAGCCGCCGGGAGTCAGCGACTTTGACATTCACGCGCGTTCTCCACTCTCCACGGTTGGATGCTAAATCCTCCCAGAGAGAAGGATGTATGTCACATCCTTTCATATGGCGCTTCAGCACATCTATGTACCTCAAAAGTTGTCCGCCATGCTTACGCTTGTCCTCCTGAAGCTTAGAGTAAAAATGCGCTTCGCCGCTCTTTCCTCCGACATATGCGAAACATGGCCACACCAGCGAAGTTGTCGTCTCATAAGATACGACTCAATGCCACCTACATTGGCTCGTCTCAAGACTTCAGTATTACGCACACGATCGAACATTTTATATGGAAACAGTCTAGTTGGCGAAATTGGCGTCGATACGGTGTCCATGTTTCGGCGGAGTACAAAATATTAGGCAGCACGATAGCCATGTAACAGCAACTTTAGTGGCTAACTTCAAGTCATGCGAGCGGAAGACCTTGGTGTTTAATTTTCCAAAGGCTGCAGTAGCAGCACCGATTATGCTGTTGATTTCGGCATCAATGTTGTACTTTGATGAAATGGTGCTCCCCAAGTAACGGAATGAAACGTAACAATTAATTTTTTACGCGAACATCTCGCATCAAAAATACGCCATCGGCGACTACGGCGTAGTTCGTAGCGCAAACAAACTTAAATAAAATTTGTGTTTTGATGAAACATTAAAGAACATTTAGCATATTTTAAAGTACGTAGCAAACATGTTATCATAGTCAGATTCCACATTCATAACAAACGGAACGAACGAACGAACGAACGAACTTATTTTCCCAAAGATAATGGGGTCGCATATTCTTGTCCACCAAACCATCACCTGGTGACAGGTGATCGTTTGGTGGACACTCACTCTCCATCAAATACAGTCCACCCATCAAAACGAATCAAAGTCGACGCAGTTGTGTCGCTTAGTTATTGAGTTCCTGTGGCCACCTTCCGGCTCCATCATCAGACCCTGGTTACCATCTTGCACCAAAGTACTCGTCAAGACGAATCAAACGAGCCCAAACTCGATCGGGCTATGTCGTTTAATTACTGATTTCCTATGGCTACCTTCCAGCTCCATCATTAGAACCTAGTGACCATCTAGCACCAAAGCACTAACTCGCCAATACGAATCAAGCGATCCCAAACTAGATCGAGTTATCTCGTTTAATTACTGAGTTCCTATAGCTATCATCCAGCTCCATCATCGGAGCCTGGTTACCATCTAGCACCAAAGTACTCGTCAAGATGAATCAAACAAGCTGAGACTCCATGGGATTGCGTCGTTTCTTTTCTGAGTTCCTATGACCACCTTTCAGCTCCATCATCAGATCAGACCCTAGTAACCATCTTAAAGCAAAGAAACTCGATGGGGTTGCGTCATTTCATCACAGAGTTCTTATGTCCACTTTCCAGCTCCATCATCAGACCCTGGTTAACATTGAAAGACAAACTACTCGTCAAGACGATTCAAACGAGCCCATACTCGATGAGGTTGTTTCGTTTCATTGTGAAGTTCATATGGCCACTTTCCAGCTTCATCATCAGATCAGTAACACTCATCATAATATTGCATTGTCACGCGGTTCACACATATCTGCAAAAGTTCAGGTCAATCGGTAAAGGGAAGGGAATCAAATTTCACTTGCAAGATTTGATTACAGACAACGGGACAGGTGAAACTAACTAAAAGCTTGTAATAACTAAAAGCTAGTAAAAATGGTCAATCAACGGAATGCAAAAAAAAGAATGGGGCATGTCTTATGAAGTTATACCAAAATCCCGCAAAGTACTTATTAGGTAAACTAAATTGTCCGAAATTGTCATGAAAGAAAGAACCCTAATAATCATAACCGCGGCCGGCGGAGATGGCTTTCCCGCGCCGCGGCTTCCACGCTTCCCGTTCGTCACAGAAAGGCGGATACTTTCTTCCAGGCAACCTTTGGGTCTTACTGCGATATCGCAGGTATACACACAAACCACGTTTTATATAACTTACGTATACAAAAAGAAATGAGATGCCATCAAAAACAAAACTTGTAAAAAAAACCAAGTCTCGCAACTTAGTTCTTCTACCGTGAAAAGTTATGAGATCCATGTAATACCAAGTCGGTTAATTTAAGCAGTCTCTACATAAAGGACCTTCTATCTTAAGTTATTACGTAAGTAGCTAACCTAACAACATCCTATAGTGACCATATCAATATTAAAAATATTTTATGTTTAAAATAAATAGATTGACTTGGCAATCGAAAATAATCTAATTTCATATAATAAGTATTCGTTGTGAGATACACTGTGTTATCATGCGATTGCCAAGTCGATTTATTTATTTAAAACATAAAATATTTTTTATATTGATATGCTCACTATAAGATGTTATTAGGTTAGCTACATACGTAATAACTTAAGATAGAAGGTCCCTTATGTAGAGACTGCTTAAATTAACCGACTTGGTATTACATGGATCTCATAACTTTTCACGGTAGAAGAACTAAGTTGCGAGACTTGGTTTTTTTTACAAGTTTTGTTTTTGATGGCATTCATTATTTCATAAAAACATAAGAACTTACATGTTTTTGTAAACTATTAGCGTCTATGATAAAAAACAAGTAAAATCTTAGCCGTCGCCGCACTCCGAGCGTGTTAATCGACCTATTAGGGCAGGCCAGCGTGTAATGGGCCATAATGATTATTCCCAACACATCGATAAAATAAGGGCCGCGGTCTTTGCCCAGCACTCTTGCGCAAGTTTGTGGGAGAAATGGACTCTGTGAGAATTAATGTTGCACCTTTTACGTTCAGTCTGTGATATCATTACTAACGTGTTCTATTAATTACTATCACGTTTGACTTGTTGAAAAATTTCTACTATAAGTATTAATAGAGTATTTAATTTTTAAATTGTTTTTATCTTGTCAGAACCGGCAAGTAATTAAAATGTAACAAAGTAGGTACTAGTACCGACTAATATGTAAAAATGATGAATTAGGCCTATTTTACAGATTTGAATTGGTTTTAATAGCACTCACACAGGTAATACTTTGAATAATATATTTTAAAAAAGTGTTATAGACAAATTTCTCAAGATCTATTCTATCGATAAATTATTGTGCTACTTTATTTAACTTCAAGCCAAACTAGACTCGGAAATCCTGGAGTCTATCTAAAACAAATATTATTTAACCCAAATACAAATTCCGTTCTTATTAACTCCAGAAAAATGTTTGGCAGATTGAAAATGTGCATTGCTTACATTTGCTGTTTAACAGCTACTAAGGCGTTTTTTATAGATTAATAAAATAAGCAGGCCCCGCGCTGTCTGGTTGCTATCTAGTCTAGACTAAGTGGGTTGCTAAGGATGATCATGTGTCCGCTATTTTTAGGAGCATCCTGTTTTTAAATACCAGAGCTAGCATATTGCAGTTAGGGCATCACAATCGCTAATGGAAATTAAGTGACGTTTATTCATCTCAGCCTACTGCAGTCCACTGCTGGACGTAAGCCAAAGAGCGCCGAAGAGCACGATCTCCCGCTTTATTCATCCAGCCACGGCCAGTCATTTTCCTAAGGTCGTCGGTCAAATAAATCCGCTGTCAAGACCTGGAATATTGTGGTGGCCAGGAACTGGGAGCCGTACTTTTACAATTTTTATACTAGAATTTGCAATGAAGATTTCGCCGCTGGAAATCAGCGTCGTGACACGTCTCTGGCTGTCACGGTTCTATCGGTTTAGTTTAGCAGTGTTATGCAGACCGTGCCATATTGTAGTCAATGAATCAATCACAATTAAACATAATATCGAAGTACAACGAATAAAATATTTGTATTTTTAACCCCCTTAGAAAAAATGGATCGTTCCAATCTTTTTAGTAACTTAGCCCAACACAATGTTCTTGATATTGGATTTAAATACACTGAATTGGACTTGATAAGGAGTGAGTTACTGATGTGTTCAAGACCTAATGGATGATGCAGCAGGAAAATGATCACAGCAAATGTAGAGTTACTAAATTTGGATTCATTTCGACCATCAGACACTTTTTGCTAACACGGAACACATTTTATTACCCATTATTTTGTAAAACATAAAACACTTTGCTTTTATCGCAAACACCTATCAGTGTAGATGGTTATAACATTAACAAATCTCTAGGTTCTGCAGTAGGCAACCCGTATTTTCATCGTGCGCCATATTTCATTTACCTGCTCATGGTTTATAATCAAGTGAGATAAATAACGCTGCAATGCTGTTGTTCAGGTGATTTGTTTAGAAATCTTTTTGCTTTATAACATTTTCATCAAATTACGTAACAACGATTTTAGACCAAGCTAGTTATTTTATATTTTATACATGTATACTGTATTATATCTGCAGCTAACTGTATTGGGCTTGGTACATTTTGGGCCTGTTTCACAATGTACGGATAAAGTGCCATTTAGCTATGTAACACATAAATGTGGAGAAAATTATGTGGAGAATAAAAGTTGTTGAACTTTGTATCATATAGCGCTATTTGACGGTCGTGAAACCGTTATTCAGAACAGAAGGCCCTATAATAATAAATCATAACGAATACACAGTATCCATAGACAAAGATCAAATATTAATTGTCTTTTCTAACACAAGACAACAATCGGTACGTGACCCTTTTCATACGACGGACTATCCCAACCCACAGCAGACTTGCTACAACACCTCGACACGGTAATAGTATTACCGTGACCTTGACCAAGACGATTGACAAATATGTTAATAAGACTTGTATATTTACTGTGTGAACTTACTAAGTCCTTATGTCCAGAAGGAATAATTATGATCTCATTCACAGAGCAGAATAAATTAACCCTCTTTTGTTTTTTCTACAAATTATAGAGTTTGACGTCAACCAACACTGCATAAGTAATGTTAAGATCTTTAGGTTTCCTATTCGCATTTAAAATTGCAAGAACCGTTTATGAATTCTTAGAAAACTAATCGTATGAAACTTTCTTGGGATTTCGGATTGCGTATAATTATTATGCTTCAAATTAAAGTGCGTTTCCTAAATTTAAATTAATGTATAAGGATAGAGCGAAACAATCATTACTTGTAATATTCGTATTATGAATATTCAATATGCTGCTACATTTTATGTTTTTGTATTATACCAATACCGCTTTCAACCGACTAATCTGGAAGGCAATGGTCCCCCATTAGGTCTCCCGGCCTAAGTTTAGCAGTGGACGTCCTGCGGCTGAAATGATGATAATAAATGTACATAATTTCATTTTATAACTAGTCAGAAAGCAGAGATCCCGTTGTCTATAGATTCGTCTGTCAATCAACCCTCATGAATGTTAGAAGTTTCATCCCTTATGATATGACACACACATGCACTTTTGCTTACGTAATAACAAGCAACGGTGACGTAATATTTCGTGCCTGGGTACCAGGAGAACAGGGTATAGCAGGAGGTTAACTTAGCCGCAAGCGTGACGGTTAGCGGGAACGCGAGGGCGACAAATACGAGGGTGAAGTGAGGGTGCAAACAGGCGGTAGTACCTTGAATGGCAAGTTTTAATTGAATGTCATTGATACATAAAGTAGAATCTTATTTTGTAGGTAGGTAGGATTATGACTTAAAAATACTTTTTGTAGTTAATATTTTGACACTTCTCTACTAAAATATAAGTTGCTTCTATAATATCTGAATCATGCTATTAAGATAATATATGTATATCCTAACCTACCAATAGACTGTAGCCTTAATATTTAAGTGGCACGTAAGTAAATAAAACCAATTGTAAATCAGATCCATAAAAATATGTTTATTACCCATAAACAGAACATTTCTAATAATAGTAAAAATTAAACCAACACGCACTTTCCATCTTAGAATTAATTACGTTCAACATTAATATTCCATCCCATGACAGCAAATAAAAAAATATTTACGTCGTTAATCAAAGACAACCTGTTTCTAATATCTTCATACGCGCGACAGAGACGGGGATATGTTTAGAGAAAGGGACAGTGGCGCATTCCTTTGGGACGCTACATACTCGACGAAAGGGAAATGCTTATATCTTTTTACAAAACATTTCTAAGAGTTAATTTTCGGCCCTTATTGATAAATGGCTACAAAAACTATTGGAAGGTGTGAGGGCGTTTTTATCTAAATAAAATGTCTATTCCTATTATATCAATAGATCTTTTGATTTACGATACGTACACTGATTACAGTTCTATTCACACATCTTTAAAAAGGAGCACGGGTTCAAGTGCCGTTGATGTATTTAATTTAAATATTTAAACAGATTGTATTGTCTGATACTTTCTTTGTGAGATATCAAAATCGAATTGAATGATTGATGTACGGACAGAAACAGAATAGGTCATAATTAAGCTAAATTAAAACAAAAGCAACGCGCTGTCGATGCTACACACGTGTACAGTGAACGGCATAACAATGTAGTCCTTTTTGGATAGAGAACGAAAACAACAAAAGCGTTATTTATTGTTTCGCTACCGTGCATTGTCAAGCTGTCAATATGGCTGACTGTTAACCAAACATGGAGCTTGCAAGTCGGCAGCTTCACAAGCAAACATGGGCGCGTTTTCGGTTCATAAATCTAATGGAACCACGGAAACGAAATAAAAAGTGCTAATTTTGCATTGACGTTTGCTCAAGACTGTTAAATGGACGGTATGTGAGGAAACTGTGCCACTCAGTAGTCAGTGTGCAGTTGTTCTTCAACGTAAGTAATGCTTCCGTTTAATGTTTGATCAAATAGTGCATACCGTAAGACTGCGCTTCCAACGTTTTTAGAGTAGTTACGAAAATTCACGCGGTTCTGTCGTTACGTAACTTTAGTTGCCAAGTCATGTCGAAGATTTTAAGAAGACTTAGCAATTGTTCAGTATAAAGACGCACGATTATACCTATATACGTAGATATATGTATAATATGCTTTTAGGGAAAAACATACTACCATATTACACATACAGAAGTAAAGCGGTGGGGAAAAGACTGCGAGGATCGCTTAGCGCATCTTACGAGACGATCATCGTATCGGAGACTCATCATCGGTGCCGCTAGTTAATACTTAATGCGAGACAAATGAACATCCTTGTGCTACGAGTAAATTTAGAAGTTTATTTTCTAAAATAACCTAAACGGTTAATCGATCCCGGGACCTTTGCGTTAAGGAGAATCAAACTCCAATAAAGTCGTCGTTAATAATTATTAAACTACGCTAATTCCAATAAGTGAAACATAATTGTTTTATAAAGTAAGTTCTTTTTCTCTGGCTGTTGAGAGCCGTAGTACTGCTAAGCACTCGTAGCAATAGCTTAAGCTGCTACGATTAATTTAGCTTTTTATTTTCTTACCGTTTATTAATTTGTAGGTATACATGATCTGAGCTTTCTTAGAACAATGCTGCAACTGTCTTTTTACTTGAAGGTACATACAAAGAGTATACCTTCTGTAATTATTTATGGTAAATTATATTATACTAATGTAAATTAAATGCAGCAGTTATCAAAATAAAATTTGATTCTGGGCATAAAGAGAGGGTTTTTATTCAATCAGCCGTGTCAAAGCTTGTATCATAGAATACTGAAGATAATCCGGTTATAAGGCAATTTAAATATGTCATGTTTGGAAAATCAAATGTAGCAAAAATAATTATGAGCAATATTATGTACATACATATTATAGTGCTAGAAGATAATAATATAATATAAATAATGGCATTTTAGGTTTTAGCAATCTAAATCTAGTACAATAGAATATTTTAATTACAATTGAAAAAGGTAACACTGAAAAACACAATTTGTTATTTGAGATCTATTTTGATTTTTTGTACAAGGAGTTAGTATTATAAGTCTAAAAGTAATGAAAAACAAATAAACCTCAGTTTCTGAAACTTTCTGATAATCATGTTTTCATCCATCCATTACTGTTATCATTTACCTGAAAACACATTTTAGTTCATACTATCATTGTACTAAGAGCCTGTTTCATAATATACGGAAAAGTTCTGCATTAATTCTGTATATAGGCTCTTCGTTACTTATCTTTAGGATAAACACTAGTTTTGCGTTTCACGACCGTCAAATAGCGCTATTAGACACATTAATTCAAGCACTTTTATCATCTACATATTTATATATGTTATGTGTCTGTTTGACATTTTATCTGTAATTGTTATCCGTAATTAATCCGTAATTGGTAAAGTTATGTAAAAGATAAAAATATGTAAAAAAAGAAACTGCTTGAAAATCGTGTCAAAAATCGTGTTTATCCTTCAGATAAGTAAAATATGTATAGGTTATTCAGAACTAATGCAGAACTTATTCGTACAGTGTGAAACTGGCCCTTAATGTGACTAATCCAATAAATTCGAATGCGTTTGACGGCTCATTGTGCCTGTCAAATATGCCTGATCTAATAGAGTTGTTCGGCTATTCGGCTTGAAGTATAATGGCGCATTTCATGGGTCAGTGCGCGCTGACCTGAATGTTTACATTATGCTGACTGATCGGTGGGATTGCCTTTATTGAGTCGTTACGGCTATCCCGCTTTGAGTGACAGATAGATGAGTACTTTAATTATTTTAGAAAAGGTACATAAAATTAATAAGAAAGTCACGATATGTTCGGGCGGCCCTATTACGCCAAAAGTGATTTCGTACTGACAATCTTTGGATAAAGGAAAATTAGTTTTTGAGATATACTCTTGTTGAATCTATTAATATTTTAAACGTGTTTTACGAATGTATCACATAGTTTAGTATGTTTTATGATTAATGTTGGCAAATTAATGATCATGCGTTGGCAATCTACAAAACTTTGCAACGGACGAAGGTCAGAAAGTTTAAACGAGAGGAATTTGATTCCTGATGGCTTAAGACGTTCTTACTAAATTTAAAAGTTGGAAACAATGTTCTAAACAATCATTCAAAGATCGGATCGGATCGGATCGGATCCTACAAGGCACGTCGTAGGCCTATACTCACACCAAGAATGTTCCTAACGTAGCTCACTACGCACAGACGCAAAACCTACGCACCCTTTGACCCCTCTGCGTTAGATTAGACAAATCCCTCGACCCCCATTTACCCTCACCCGGACGCCCTTTTTTATCGAGTTTTGTCCTAAAATGGAAAACAAGTACCAGGTTTCCAGACAGCACCAGCAAGTAAACCTCGTCTCACCCTCAGAACAGCTCCAAGATGCGCAAACTCAAACTTGTCTTGATACTTTCCGCAATCCCAGGAAGATACCTAACTCTTTCTAACGCTTGAGTTTTGCGGGTCATACTTTCCTTGTCGCTCCAGTTTAGATGCAACCCCCGCTTTGTTTGCGTGGGTGTGTGAATTTAGGTTAGGGGCCACGTACGACCGCCAACCCCTTCGATATGCCATGCGTGTGTGGCTATGGCGCGTGTTATATCTCACCCGAAGGCATACGTGGGGAGACATCCTGCGGCCTCCTGCTTTCCCGGTACCCGAGTATGTGTAGAGATTAGAATTTGCTAAGCAAACGCTGGTTTTTTTCTAACACATCCACATGTGGGGCTAATGTAGGCTTCTAATACACCTGCTGGCAACATGAGTTATTCCGTTATGAACACATCATGAATTTCTAAGCAATGCGTTTGTCCGTGGAAACATTTTCACACGAGAGCGCGTTTAGTGAGAGAATGAGAGGTGAGATATTTCTCTTCCTCACATACAAGTGTGTTTGAAGAACACACACGTAGTAAACTAACGTTTGCTCGTAACTCTATGCACCAATAACAATAAAAATACTAGTAAAAAAATATATAAATAATCATGCCTAAGGATTGCATGCGTTCAAGTACGCTTTACGAGATTAATGTGCAATTTATAAATTTTTATAAAAGTTTACAATAACAAAACGAAAATATATTAAGAGAAATCTGAAAGAAAGTTTTCTTAATATAAGTATAAAGTCAGTTATGCATTTAATTTTATCTAATTAAGATTCGGTGTAAACACAAATCAGTTATTGATTTTCAATGGTCTGTAATCATAAGATGCGGAACAGAGTGCAATCACAAAATATGGAGAACGCTTTTATCAAAGCATTTTAAGGTTCAAAATGTCTACGACTTTCTTAATAAAACTGCCAGAATATGGTTTTCTTTCACTTCAAACTGTTTTTTTATCAATGTAGTGTCAATAGTTGGTCCACACCTATTGCATTAATTTGATTATATTAACCTAAGAGATGCAATTAATGACCTCAATTTTAAATACTTTAGTTTAGTAAATTAAATATGTATAATATTTTACATTAGGATTACGACTGAAGAATTACAGAAAAAAAACAAGTTTTCTAATCACAATTCGGTGTGTAGCCTATCAAACGATAGAGGGTATTTGGTTTTGCTATTGTGGAACATGTAAAATACAAGTGTCCGGGCAAGGAGTTCTATTATAATACCATGGTAATTATTATTATTGAGCTAGTATTATTACCTAATGTAATGTCGTTCAGCGGGGTAACCATGAACTCCTAAAACAATCTCAAAGCTGTCAAATCTGTCAATTTTGGTACGTCTTTACATACAAAATTTGTCAGATTTTATAATATTTGACAGATTTGAGATTGTTTAAAGAGTTTGCGGTTACCGCCCAGGATTATACAACAAATGTTAATGACCTATGTCATTATATCATCTTGACTAAAAGTAACAATTTGTAACTAAATAAATAAATAAGGCTAAATTGATGTTATGTGATGAAAAACGCTTACAGAGCCTCAACTTTAAGTATCATTTTACAATTAACATTTGGAGGGTGTTTTGTAAAAAAAACATTTTCAATTTAACACTGAAGCTAGTTCCATACTTTTCCGCATAGAGGTCAGTGAAGTGCGAAGGGCTAGCGGTCACAGTACACAATGCTGGTCAGCTGGCCAAACATACACACATTTGCCCAAGGTCGTAGCCAACACGGCGAAAGCTGTTTGGTTTACCGTTGCATGCTTTGCTTAAGTTCATCTGAAGATTGGGATTTCTATAAACGTTGATGTCAATAGAAGAGCTCCGTGATGTAGAGTCGAAATTGGAATTCAATAAGATGAGACAACAGAAGAAAAAGCTAAAATTAAAGGTAGCTATGTCATAATGACATTAAAAAAATCCTAAACGAATGATCTTAAAACTTGTGCATTGCTGTCATTTGTTCCGTTTTATTCTTATAACTGAATTTAAAATAGAAAAATATATTTTTTTATTTAAACTTTTTAAGTAAATATTAAACTTAGTATAACTTTCTGTGTATATAGGTATTCGGACACTACATTCGTTATCGAAATGAATTATTACCTGTTAAATCTTACTTGGCAAATTAGCAAATTTCATTAGGTTCGCTGAAAAACAAGTATTTTAATTCCTTATCTCAAAACTGATGATTGTTGTGCTTATTTATTTATTCTCACCTCAGGTTCAACCCGAACATATTTTAACCAATTTTTATTCTTTCCAGGTAATGGCGGCTCTCCTGTAATTATGGGCTAGGAGTTCCCCCGGGATTACGGGCGTAAATCACACTAATCCTGGATGTTCCACGTGTGTGGCGCGATATTTTGGTAGCCAAGGAATTTATTGAATGCATTATTAGATTATTCACCTCCCAATTTTATAGGATCGTTCAGCTTTTAATTTTTAGTATGCAACATTCTATGATTCGTTGTTTATTATAGTCATAAATTGGTTGTTGTTTTATCTTGTTGGCGCGGAAATAAGTCTGACTCGGGAATGATTTCGCATACTTTTATAGTAAACTAGATGTACCTGCCGCTTTCCCCATAACTATTACTCACATGTATTCTTTCTGTAAATATCAACTGTAACTTCTTTGCTTGGTGTGCATTAAAGAGTATATATCTATCTATGTACATATATATATTTTTTTATAAAAGTATCATTTCATATTACGATTTACAGTCAGCATCAAAAGTAGATGATCAAAAACCAACTTCCTTGTCTACTGACTGCTCTAAATGTCACAATAATCTGACTCTGAACTTTTACACTTTCTTTTTCTAATATTTTTTTCAGATCCTTCATACATTATCATCGAGGTTGCTTAGTTCGTAGGGTGCATCTAAAAAATTGCAGATTGAGATTAGAGATGCTCAAAATATATCACTGAAAATACAAGAGAAATGTATATCATTGCAATCTACGGATATATATATCACTCTTTTATATCTTCAGCTCTTTTAACTCAATGATCCACACGTCAATTCATGAGTGATTTAATCGCTGAGCTAGGTGTGTGTAGTGTAGTCCGTAGAGACTAGAGAGAGAGAATAGGTGGCTGCTACTCAGAGCTAAAGATGTGACCGTTTTTACTTACATGGTTAAAAAATAAATTAATATTTCATGTTTACTAGTAAAAACTAGCAGCACCCGAAGCCAATGATAGTTTAGTCGCTCGGAAAGGAGTCTTATCTCAAAAGATATAAAGATACATTTGAGATGCAAGTGCGCTAGTGAGTGATTCATTCTTTCGGAAAGTTATATATCATTTTTGTCTTTCACTCACGAGTTACACAACTCTAATTGAGATATTGCTTCTTTAGTAAAACTCATCACAGAAACACAAACTTACAAAATATCTTTTGAGTCTAAAACGAAAAAACGATATCAGACATAAGACAAAGTCGTAACTTTGCCTTCCGGAGTCGTGATTTTGGGTCACTTTTAAAGTAGGTATAACTTTGAAGACTAACATCAAATAAATGTAAATAACAATTCGCAATGCAAACACGATAATATGGAGCGGACTTCCAGTGATACGCCTTCCGCCGCCCCCGCGCCCCTATGGCGGTCAGGGCCACAGAACATTTTAATGGGTTACTGTCTCACTCATACATTATCGGAAAACGAAAGTTTTGCGAAATGATAACGACTTCGTAATGTTCAGTTTCTATACCATATTAAGGGGTTCCGATAATGTAAATTTACGTAAGAAAACTAACATTAGCATCACATAAAGTTACCAACATAGAATTAAAAAAATTCAAAATATACTCATTGCACTTAGAGTTATTAACATAGAATTAAAACAATACAAAACATATTATATTAAGAAAATAAAATATGTTATTCCTACTTAGAGATACTAACAAAGAGTTAATTTATATTGTAACAACATACTTTTAAGATTTTACAGGAAACAAAAAGGCTTTATTAATTGTTCAGTTTCGACAGAATTTTGGCACTGAAGTTTAAGTTACCTTCTGTCACATAAAAGCTTGATATAAAGCTGAAACAAGTAAAAAAAAAGTACATCTAACATACTGACACCAAGTCAAATGAAATAGGTAAAAAAATAAACGCTACCATCTATCGCCATCGCACTAATTATCCAGCCCCAAACCAAGCAAGTATTGTACGGACAACAGCTCGTCGACCTACCACAAAATGTCAAATTTTCTCATTTGAAAATGAACTCTATATGACAGGCTTAAAGTTGAAAATCTATTGGAGAATTTTTGACTTTTGGGGTAGGTCGACGTGCTGTTGACTGTACTAAGGCGTCTAAATAATAGATTAAAAAAATATATGTTTTTAAATAAGTACTATACAAACATCACTCGGGTTCTTCGTGCTCCTTACACAAACATTCGGCCCTTGAAGGATTCAAACGCGCAATTTGGTTTAGCTGTCTGGAGGAGACGTTTGACGAAAATGATGACCAAATGACGAGTGAAATTTTTATTTATCTGCACTTTGGATTAGGTTTGATATGTAAACCCATCCTTATATGCGTCAATGTGAACCTTAACACCTTTGCTGTAAAGTATAGTTCGCACTGTTTTGAAGTGACGTGTTGCTAAAACTAAAGCGCCATACTAAACATAAAGTACTATTTCATTAGGTAACTGCATTTAGATTACTACTACTACTACTACTACATAAGGGCGATTCTTCTGCTAAAATAAATCAACTATTACACCAATATCAAAATCGTAAAAATAATTACTTTTCCATACGATATGCCGGTCCGGTCAGCCTTGACAGGTTACCTTTATAATTATACTCTTAATTTTTAATTGGTTGGTCACGTATTAAAAGTTGTTGTAGGTATCACAAGAATCACCCTTTTAAAGGAAGTTCCCTAATAAAATAGTAGCTCATAATGAACGAATGAATGAATGAATATTTATTGGTTAAAGTAACAGAATCATATATGTGTTAGATATTACTTACAACAGGCTTTTTTTGTAAAGTATATTACAAAAGTAATTTTCACCAACCTATTTGATTTGGTACAACATGACTTATGTTATATGTAGTCTAGCCTGTTCGCGATAATACAATAGCCGTGTCAATTATAATTATATCTAGGTACTCGTAGTAGACCCCCTGTGGAAGATATATGAATCTACGAAGTAGTTTTAGTTTCACATGCAAATACATTGACACGTAATCCGCTCAAAAAATGTATTAAACTGCCACTTGACTCCATTCAGGCTCGGGTGTCAGGCGCGACTTGACATAACGACGCATCCTTTTATAAAAAAATTAAACCCCTTCAAGCAAGGGGCTTCTAAGAAGGAAGTGCTACTTACCCTTGTGAGGACGGATCAATTTATCGGTAAAAAACAGATTCGGCTTATTCCTTAGTTTCACCGTGACCGGGGAGTATTAGGAAACGTCCGATTTGATAAATGAACAACCATTTTTCTTAGAAATGAGTGTAGAGAATACGTACCTATTTTCCTCCTAAGGATTGGTTCCGTTGACAGAACAACTGTAGTACGAGCGTGTAGATACGGTTAGTCCAGTGATTACAATTAAATGTAGGTGATTTTCCTTAAAAGTTCATAAAAAGTACTATTACCATGAATTTTTCCAGATTTTTTAAGACAATAGTTTAGCTTTTAGAGGGGGGGGGGGGGGCGCCATTCTCGAACAATAATTGGCACTTTAAAGTTTAAAATTTCGGATTTCTAATTTGAAAAATAGCATTATAGCATTAGCAACCCCTAAGTCATTTTAAAGGACCTATTCTACGATGCTCCACACGATGGGGTAGACGATTTAAAAAAATATACCCACGTTACACGTATAGGAGCTACCTTTAAAAAAAAATCTGCCTCTTTATCGGCGTGATAAATATTCATATCTCCACAAAATTACAGCTCTCTAGGGTCAACAGTCTCTAAGCAAAACCTCGGACAGACAGACAGACGTAAATGACGAAACTATAAGGGTTCTTGTCAGAACTATGGAATCCCAAAAATGTCGCTGCTTAATGGAAGTATTTTATTATGAAAGAATTTTATGAACCTAATTTCCAAATATGATATCTCTATAGGGAATTCTAATGTATAGTTATGGTACTTTTGTTTTGATACGCAGAAAACAATTTGTAATTCAAAACTCATTAAAGTATTTATTCTAAGGATAATTATAGTCATTCTAACATAAATAAAATATTTTCTTAAAACACTGGCCCTAGTAAACTTAAGCAGTGAAACACGGCAGATCTAAACATTTACTCAAAACAAACCACTAATTGCTTTGCGCTGTTTCTGGGATTAATCCGTGTTTGTCTAAATGACGTAAGTTGCCTGTCAGTTAAGCGGTTAATGCTATTTATGTAAAAGTAAGGCCTTCGCCATGAATAAAATGTATTGTCTTTGATTCCTATTCTGTGGTGTCAATTGCGATTCTAGATAGATTTCGACCATAAAACATGGCAACTTCTACAGTATTTTGTATCACTCTATTCAGGTCATCGTGCTAGTGTGTGGGCAAGAATAGGACAGTTCGCAGTTTGCACCAGAGCAGTCTTTGTACTTATGAACTTTGGATCTTACTAAAGTACCTACCTAAAGGGTGAGTTTTTAACTTGAGAATTCCCTGAACCCTCATTACGCATAATTTGAATTAAGAAATACAGATATTACCCCCTGTTTAGCCCCTGAACTCTTAAAACAATCTCAAATCTGTCAAATCTTGTCAAATCTGTCAAATTTCGTACTTAACGACGTAAGAAATTAACAGATTTGAAATTGTTTTAAGAGTTCATGGTTACCCCCACAGAACAAGTAAGACTCGCTACGCTCCGCTACGTTACCTCGCTGGTACATAGAGATCACAATTGGCTTAAGTGACCATTATCTTTATTTTGCTATGCTAGTTTAAAATTGTTACTAATTGCCCTACTTTACCTACTATCGTCACATTACGCACGGTTGGGCTATAACGTTATTTTACATAATTAAGGTACCTAGATATAATTTTAAAAGTCTCTGTACATTTAGTGAATATACCGCAGACTATTGTCATTCATTGTCGTGAGGTGACATATAGTTAATTTTGATAATCACAACACACTCAGACCAAGAATAGTTTTTTTTAACGGACTCCAAACGGGAATCAAACTCGGTGACCTTAACATTCAAGGCGTTTCAACCCGTCACTACGCCTAAAGTATTGTTGATGAATTTATGCATAAATCGCAATTAGAATCTAAGGAATTGCTTTAATTTAATTTAATATAAAATCAGTGTCTCCAATTTACCTAAATTTTCTATTTCGTCTAGTAAAACAGTTAATAACTATTACAAGTAAATCACAAACTATGAAACACTCTACCAACCCGTAAATAATTTAGAACTTTGAAGTAAAATTTTGTACAAATTTGAACTGTTTTAAGTACATACATTAATTCCGAAACATCTAGGAAGGATTATTTTAATACATTCGAAACATTCCTAGAAACATCTATTTTGGCCATATCCTCATCCGCTGGGAGGACGAAAGAGGATCCTCGAGGGTTGGATTAAAATAACTCGTTTTTTTCACCTTTTATATTAAGTAGCACTTAGCCGGAGGGAAGATGTTATCATTAGTGGTGTCATGTGAGATTTTAAGCCAGATTTGTCTTTGTTAATAATAGCAAACGGAAAAAGCATAAAAATAGGCCCTTTTGAACTTCATTGAACTATCAAAAATCACACTTATAACTGAAAACGATAAAAGAAAGTTTTACCGACACATATCCTTAAAACTGTATGTATCGTAATATTTATTTTATTTACATAACTCTATGATGAATGCTCGATTTAAGTCGGAATTAGTCGAAGTTTCTTAATTATAAGGTTAATTTAATTACAGGTGCATGAATATCATGTCCTTTAACTTTTGCATTGTGCGACAGCATAATAAGGATATTGTGGGAAAACTAAATAAGAATTGAATACCTACTGTTTTCGTTAACCATTCTCGCTCTATTCCTGTAGCTAAAAATTTTGTACTCACGTTTCATGAAATGCATAGAAAAAAAAACAATTAAAACACAAAAAGACAATTTTATGAATTTTTGACACCTGACAACAATTTATGACCTAATGCTTTAGCTTTACGATGTAAATAGTTGCTATAGATATAATTTAGATAATACACAAGTTCGTACCTTAAAATATCTTATGTTTTCATTCTGGTACTTCATCCTCGTATTTCGACGACCTCTGTAGCTTTGAGGTCCCGGGTTCGATTCCCGGTCGGGTCAATTTGGAAAACGACCTTTTTTATATTGCCTCGGGTGCTGTGGTACCGTTGTTGTTTCTGGTTTCTATAACACAAGCGCTTAGGCTACTTATTTTAGTCTTCTTATACAACGTGCTCTTCGATGAGAGAAAACACCATCGTGAGGAAGACGTCTGAAAGTCTGAAGGCAGTTCGGGGCAGGACAAAGAGCTAGGAAGATGTTGTAAATGGTCTGGTGCTTGGATCCAAGGAATCAGGTGGCAATCACTTTAAATCTCTCTTGCCAAGTTCCTCTCTAGGATCATAGTCAAGCCTTACCACGCACCGTCACAAAATAAAAACAAACGAAAAAGCGCTAATGACCTCAAAATATATTTTAGGGTTCAATATTTTGTACATTTATTTATTTAGAACTTTATTGCACAACTTATAGATAGTGTACAAAAGGTGGACTTAATGCTAGAAGCATTCTCTGCCAGTCAACCATTGGGTCATGCAGAAATTTTTCAAAGGGCGCGGTGCAAGTAACTGATTAAATACAGCCAAAAAGTGTAATAGCCAAAAAAATACAAAATAATTTAGAAACTTCTACTAAATACATATGATGGAGAGTAGCAGACCTAAAGTAAGACCAAAACAGAAGTCAATGCCTAAAGATTTATAAGTAGAGAACTACTAAAGTAAACTTTCTCGTAGGTGTTTTGAATTTCAACATAGCATATTCAAGATAAGTGTTGAAGACGTGATATTATTTATAACAATACGTGTCGGCGATTCTTCCTAGAGATCGTAATAAAATCCATGTTAGAATAGGAGTAGGAGGGTTTTTTAGTTAATCTCCAAGATGAGGTTGACATAAAATGTCTTAAAAAGGTGTTAGGCAAACATGGGTGCCTCGTCCTCATTTAATTTGATGCAGTTTATAAGAATATTGTTTCCTGAACAAATATTTATATGAATTATAGCTTATAGTTTATACCTACATTTTTATAAGTACTTCGAAATGTATCTTTGTTGAACGTGATTTAAAATATCATCGAATTTGAGCCTGGAGGATATTCTTTAGAGTTTTATGGTGTTTATGAAAATAAATATTATCCCTATTTTATTCTTAGACCCGTAACATTAAGAATGCAGTCACCCAAAACGTCTCGGATTTCTCGTAACATCATCCTGCTAAGTCCAAGCAAAGCGCCTTGTCTTGTTATTTCATATATTTTACGCTCAATTTGCGATTCCCGGCGAAAATCGCCCTCAAATTATTTTAAAAGGGGCTTGAGTGTTTAATAATGGTGCACTGGGACACACTGGGACGGGCTAAAGCCTAAGGTGCTTACACATTAGCTCGATTTTGTTTTGATCCTCGTGTGTTGTAAAGTGTAGGAAACGGACAATTGACATCTTATTTTTAGCAACGATATTAAAAACGTTTTTAATATCGTTGATTTTTAGTTGTTACATATTTTATTATTGGCCACATCAATTAAATATGTCGTTATAAGTAGAAGTGATAGATTTTATTATCAACAACATAACAGCTTAAATTGAGAGTAATATTAATACGAACGATATTAAAGAAAGAACAAATCTGTTAGTAGCTGACAGATTTAATTGATCTACAAATACACCATATCGAGTGACAATGACGATAGCCAAATATCGAGTAAATGGGTAGGCAGGCACCTTTAGTTATGTTTACGACCCTACTCTCTTTTATTCGAACGAAGGCTGAAATCATCGTGTTAAGACTGTTTAAACTTCATATGGGTGTTGGTCTCATCCAATTGGCATTATGTTATACTAAAGGCACTATTAAGTGTAGCTCAGTGGTACCATCGTGTCAGCGCTTTAGTACTTAAATTAAGGTTTTGACAATAGTCCCCTTAATAAAGCTTGATATTTGAAAAAGGAATTAGTTATCTTGCTTTGAGTTTACTACTAGTAATTTAACTCTAAAAGCAGCCGAAACGATTTTCTTAGACTTGACATTTCACGGTGCCTGAGCTTGCGGCCGATTCGCGAGGGTCCATCAGTCACAAAATGCATCGGACCATCGGGTCATTGACCCTGCTGAACAGAGTGCAGCGAATCAAAAAATCACTGTCCGGATAAAATTGAGACGAAAAAAACAGGGGTGTTGAATGACGTGCAAAATGCAGTTCAAACTTTGCAAGATTATTCGCGTATCTGTATTGTAATGGTTATATTAATACGATTGAAATGTGGAACCTTTGGATTATCTATCTGCCAACGTTTTTTATCTTACTTTTTGTTTACCTCCTGTAAGATTCCAAAAAAAAAACTCTTACACAAACATTGCGCCATTGCTTAATATTGTTGTTTTAATAGATATAAAAACAAGGATGTCCGGTGTCCTGACAAATACTGTCTTATTCAGAGTGCATTTGCTTGCTATTCCGGGACTAAGGTTCAACCACTGTACTACAAAAATCTGTGGTTTAACCTCAGTCCCGGACTAGCAAATGCACTCGGAATAAGACAGATAGTGTCTAGGAAAAGTCTAGACGTAGTCTAAAACACTTGTGCAGATACCTAACGCGAATCATTTAACGAATATTATTTTTAGGTAAACACTAAACACCAAAGTTTCTAACTTAATAAGCACAAACATTATCACCATCACCATATTAAGCCACAGCGAGCTCTGAGCCTTTTACATCCAAATTAAGGGGAATTCGGCAAACTCTAGACGCACTTAAGACTTTTGGACGTCTTAGACTTTCGCTTGAAATTCTGGGCCGTCCTACCATCTACGTTGTGTAAATTTTCCTTTATATATTACACTTGACTGCATTAACTAATTATTTAATATTAATTTCATACAAAACCGCATGCGATTTCTACACACGTCATGCCTTTGATACATGTTAAAGAAGTATAAAAACAAACAAATTAGAACTGGATACGGGCAACGCAACCTGCTCCGCACGTGCCAATAAACAGGACAAACAGGTAAACTACGACCACGCATGCGTCAGGTAAAACCACTTTTACTAGAACCACCCCATCCCTTTCTCGCTGTTTCACTCCCAGGGTATCAATTAGCGATGCGGGGGTCTATCCAAACCGGTCGCGAGACAGGTAACTCGGTAACTGCAGGTGGGACGCATGCGCCAGGTGGTTAAACGAACTCTTGGCTATTCATGGGGGCCTAGTACTAGGCTGGCATCTTGCCACAGGTAAGCTCCCAAATAACAGGTGATAACAGGCTCTCACGGGGACCCGGTGGTGACCCTAGGCTACACCTTGATATTATAAGCGTGTTTCTGAAACCTATTAGCATAATTTATTTGCAACTGCGCAAGCCATTTTATACCATATCCCAAGCGACTTAAGGGTGCGTAGTACAAGCTCGAGGTGAGAGGGTCGATTTAAAGGGTGTCTTTATTCTCCATAATGATGACCAATTTATCTTTTGATACAAAGAATTTCCGATTGAAACGTAACAAGAAAAAGAAAACAAGTGCACTAAGGAAGTATTAGGAATAGGTAGGGGACAAAAAGGCATAATGTATCCCTAAAAATGAAACCATAGGGTTTTTACCTGTCTAATCTTTGTCGTGGCCCTTTATAAGAAGCGATTTCATTTACACGCCGTCAGAGAAGACTGTGTAATCAAAACATGAACTTAATAAGCCCTTATCAGATTGAACACCAATATATTAGCAAACGTTGCTATGATTGATGTCGCGATTTGATCCGACCGCCAGTCGATCGGTTAGCCGACCAGTCGAGTCAAACGTTGCTTTATCGGCATAAAGAAGGACGCCGCAGATTCAAGACATATAAACTGAATGTAAACATGCTTGCAGCTTGTTTGCATCGTTCAGAGCGAATAACCTGTTAGTTTACTTGTGTCTTGTCATTTAAGTAATAAATTTAGTAACTTAGCTTCGTTTTGTAATTAAAATCCAATACGATGACGACCGTCTGCTCTAGTGGATTACAAGGCCAGGTGGTTGTGGGTTCAAATCTCGCAAGGGGCAGATGTTTGAATGATGAGCACAAGCTTACCCAAATTATGCATCCTAATATGTTAAGTTTGGTATCTGTTATCGAGAATAGAAGCTTTGCTTAGTTTAGGGGTAAGATTGAAGACCTAAAGGGAGTTAAAAAAACATTTTAATTACATCACATTAAAAAACAAACCTAACTCTTAAGTAAACATTTTATTTAGTAAAAATAACATATAGTCTAGGCAGGCGAGAAGTGGCGATAAAACTATATTTTTTTTGTTGTAAAATGCTCACCAAAATAAGTTTCAGTCGTAAAATTAAAGCGGATATCAAAAGTATCAGTAGAAGTTCTAAATCAATCAGATTTATGTATTTCACGCGCAAGTTATAAATCATCTGACACCAAAATCGTAAATAGCACCTATTTTAATAATCCTTGGTTGTGATTCAATATAGAGGGTTACTAGAATACACGTGCCTATACAGGCTGTTTGACTTAAGATTACGAACAATTTAATAATTTTAATTTTATTTTGTTAATATTATTATTATTTTTTCATAACTTTTAGTTTAAAGTTTAGCTTAGTTTTGTGTTATAATGTTCATTTCTATAATGACGAGCAATACTTAACATTTTAAGTTCACGTTTTCTATCGATTAACATTTGTTCTATAAAAACACAACTTTTTAATTTTTTAATCTTTAAAGTGTTCAGAAACCTTTAGCGATTTATCAATTAAAAAATTTGAACAACCTACGTATCGCTAGTTGTCCCCATCCTACGCCATAACAAGTACCAAAAATGGTCCGACCATTTCGCCTGCATTCGTTAGCTTTGACAACTTATGGCATAGACTCGACTTATTTATAATTCATCTTATACCTAACTGAGGTCATTAACCCGCGTAGGAAACAAAGGATGAGCTCACTGAAATTCGTCTCCTAAATAGGGCTGCCAGTCTAGTCACACACCAGACTTTTCGTGTAAGCCACTTGCTTCGTGTAAGCAGTGTTGTTTAACGTCAATAAAGAGCTAAACAAGATCGAAGTTATACTGATTTAAGGCATCATTACATTAGTAAGCCAGATCACAATCATCATTAGTGTTAAGTGTAGTACGTAGTATAATACTTACTCTGTGCCTTAAGTAATTTAATTTTTATATAAATGCAACATATAACTACAAAATACAATTATATACATTTTCACAAAATGGTTTTACGGTAAAACCAATGCCCTGAAAAATCGTGAGCACTATGTGTTTTCAAAACAAGTGACGATTTTAGGGCTAGTTACTTATTTGGTCGAACCCAAACCTACCAATGAACATAGACTATTCCTTTGGAAGGCCTTACTGTCACGTTGCTCTGTCCCTAAGTACGCATTTCCAATTCAGAGTAGGCAACCCTGCTCCAAAACTAATAGTTCAGGCTGGTAGCACTGAGCGAGGCTAATTGATCGACGACATCATGCCTAGATCTGCCCATGCGTGACCTTTCTAGATCCGCCAGCTTTAGCTACGCTTTTTGCTAGGACTTTTTACAAAATTTCACGGAAACAGGTAAATCACGCCTGATGAATAGTGCCTCTAAAGCCATCCTATAATTTTTTTCAGCTTTAAAATAGTTCAGGATAGAATTACATACTTATTAAATGTAATTATTTGTTGATTTTACGTGTATGAAAGTATTATAACCGGTGTTTCTGTATGGAGTTTGACAGACTTTTGACGTTTGTTAAAGTTAAAGTAAGATGGTGCAACCCAGCCTTAAAGTTTTGTTGACAAGTGGGTAAAGAACACGGTATGTAAGTCAAGTCAAGATGATAAAGATTTCATAAGTTTCGGCACTATAGGTCTATAGAATATAAAAATAATGTTTTCTTACATTTGTAACTGTAAACGACTGTTTGATGTCAAATTAAATGAAAAAAAAAATGTGCAGCAATAATAAAATGTCTCGCTCAAAAGCGCTTTTCAGAAAATAAGTTCGATCTAATTATTATCTGGGCAAAACAAAAATAATCTCAGGTTTCCTGGCTGCCTATTTTGCATTCGTTTAACTGAAGTCCTTTGGCGGCTTAACAAAGAAGAGTGGAATTTATCCATCGCATCACAAATTGGCAGTTCCCAAAACTCAACCCGGCTTATTAGCAAACCACTGGCGGTCATAAATCAATTTAGTGCTTTTACTTAGAGGGACCTAGTTCTCATGCTAAGTTATTAAGGCCCCTTAAAAATTAGCAGACGGAATTTAGGTCTGGCTATTTTCGGATCTATCTAGTTCTGTTATGAGAAACCGCTGAAATAGGTCGCTAAATGCACCTAATATTTGATTATGGACCGATAACTTTTATACTACTTACTTTTGCATATATTTTTTAATCGTATGCTAGATATCAGAGTTATCGAAAAGACATCAAATCATATCTTAGAGAACCCTTATACAAAAAAACATAGAATCTTACAAAACACATAGAAACAGCATTTATGAAGATAGCAAACCAAAATCTGTGTAGCATTTTTTTAGACATTAATACCTCATTATTATTAGGCACAACTTAATATCTTTCCTTATGTGAACAAAATATGTCAACCATAATGGACAAACAAATGACTTTTTGTCAGCACTGTGTTCCATAATAATAACTTAATATACCAGTATCGATATGACGATATTATTATGGCAGATTCATCAAAGTCCCATTAGTTTTTTACTGGACCTATCCCGGTGTAGGCGTAAGCTGAACCTAAATTATAAAATAGAGCTGTAGATATTATGGTAAACATGATTTATTCAGAAAGTGTACATTATCGCTTTGTCCGCTACGAAGTGTGGTTTGAAATGTCAATATTCTTCCATAACCCTAAGACAGCGGCTACCAGAACGTTTTTGACTATGGCTTCATTTTTAATATTATCTGATGGCGTATTACCCTGATATCGTATCTTGCAAAAGCAATGCGATAGCAAAAATTGAGCTATTCTGGCTTTAAAATCGCAAATTGACAGCAAAATAAAAAAAAACAAATCAATCTACTGTCAGTGCTGCCAATGGGTTTTTGACACAAAAAGCGTCAATCGGGCGATGACTGCGCGATTATTTGTGATTATTTATTATTATTGATCAAGGGTGCGGAATGATAATAACCATTGTTTTGTGTAAAACCTTATTTTTGACAAAATATAAACACTAGCTAACAATAAAAAAACTGCGCTCGTCAACCCGCCTGCCAAGCGTGGCGACTATGGCAACAATCCCCCGATGACAGGTGACTTAAGTCACTGGGGAGGCCTATGTTCAGCAGTGGACGTCCTGTGGCTGAAATGATGATGATGATGATAAACACTAGCCTTGTAAAAATTACGACCGTTTTCTATTGTTTATTCATACCTACTCGTAAATTGTCAAAGCTAAAGGTATGAAACAAGGAAGTATTTTTAATTAGGTTTATACGTCCGAACGAACGAAACACTTTCATAGTGGTCCTTCAGAATGTACAGGTTTTTTTTCACCAACCTTACCTCGTAGAAAGTTGATGGTTTTAGAGTTTAAGCCATAATGTCTGTGGTCGCCTACAATATAATTTACTCTAACAATGTGCTTATGCGTAATTCAATCAGAAACTTATTGTCAAGAAAGATAGTATCGCACTTTCATCTGCAGCTTACTGATCCCACAATACCTCGACCTCGAAGGTATAGTTGGCTTCAAATATTAATATAATGCACTCTGTGGCTTCAAATTAGTACTTATTCTGTTAGAAATTGTTGTCGGAGGGTCGGAGTCCCCGGCTGCTATGACTAATGCCTCATTCTGACATATCTGTTTTTTTAATGTTTTGAATACCTATTTCTGTTTTTTAAATATATAACTAGGTAGTTTAAAATTGAATTCCTATTCATGAATTAATTTTAAAAAGTTCGGTTAATTCCTCTATTTTAAAAGGAAGTTTAAAGGACTGATTCTTTTGCTCATATAAAACAACAATTTCTAACATTTTTTTTTAAAGTACCTATCGAATGCTCTTGCCTGTTTGATTTTTAGACAGCCGTTTCTGACAATTTGATTTTTGACATACCTTTAAAAGTATTATATTATAACTGCCCGACTAATTAAATAAAATTTTTTTGTTTTAGCTAAAACAAAAAAGGGTATTAAACTCGATTAAGACTCTACATTGTAATGTGTCCAACTATACTAGCAGATGTCGTAACATTTAGACTTTCACATGTGTTGCTAAAGCTTCAGTTTGCTAGACTTACCTGTATGAGCTACTTCACGCCTACGAGACTGCCTACAACTCATCAGGACTATAGCGTGACTTGAATGGGGCGTGGGTTCAATTAATGGACTCTAGATTTTGATGCTTTCACAATGTTTTTTTTTAAATCCCACTAACTTTGTTCGCTTTAACACTAAAATATCTGGCTAGTGCAGTCAACAATATTGTACCTACATTTTTATGACGAACACTACTGAAAACGCAATAATATATTCAATACATTCCTATTTATTTATTTATTATTGACGACCTCCGTAGCCGAGAGGCGAGCACGCCGGACTTTGAATGGCGTCGCCATCTCTGAGGTTCCGGGTTCGATCCCCGGTCGGGTCAATGTAGAAAACGAACTTTTCTATATTGAGTCGGGTCTGGGTGTTGTGGTACTGTCGTTGCTTCTGATTTCTTTAACACAAGTTCTTTACCTACTTACCTTAGGATCAGAGCAATCTATGTGATGTTGTCCAATATTTATTTATTTGATTTCTCAGCTCAGAATCAGTCCGAACCAATGCACCGGTAACAACTTGCACGAAGGGATTCAAAACATATTTGCAAACAGATTACAGCGTTACTAATAAAACCATTAAGTGTGTCTTGACTCTTAAGGAAGGAAATGACAGGTAAAATAATTATTTCCTATTAGAAACTTGAACCTTCCAATCGTCAACGTAACCCACTGATGTTAAAATTTTAAGTGTGTAGTAGGTACTAGGAGAGTATTGGTCATATTTATAGTGTTATTCATATGTGTTATTCCATTTAACAGGTTTGAGGTTACCTATGTAAACTTATACTAACAAAAACCTATATTTAGCTCTGTACTTTGTTCTGAGTTAAATATTTTGAGAGCTATTATTAATGCTGAATCAGGCTAATTTTCATAGTTTCCATAACATTTTTTTTTTGTAATTTTTAAAAATAAGAGAAACTACTCTCTTACCAGTACTGTCCTAGTACCGCACACTTAAAGTTTTACATCGGATTGCGTAACATTGACGATTGGAAGCTCAAAGTATCTAATATGAAAACATTATTTTGCCAGCCATTTCATTTCTCAAGATGCAAGACACACTTAATGCTTTTATTAGTAGTGCTGTAATCTGTCTGCAAATAAGTTTTGAATCTCTACTTGCAAGTTGTTACTGGCACATTGAGACTGATTCTGTGGCAATTTTGTAGAAAACGAGCATTTAAAATAATCGAATAGTGTGTGTGAGCTACATAAATTCCCGCGATTTCAATTGTTATCGTCATAAATGCAACAAGTTTTTTTTTAATGTGCTGGTTTTTTTTTCATTCACAAGATAAGGTGAGGAACTTTCCTTAAGTTTTAGAAATAGGTAGTTAGGCAGTGAAAATCTAGGAATCTCAAATATTCTAAAGTGCTGTCTGAAAAGACATAAAAATAAATATTGTTGGCTTTGACATCCACAATTCTCTTAAATTCGTTTGCCTGTCTTTAATTAATATTGATATTAATATTGGACAATTATACTCTCTCTTTTCTTAGGAGAGAACGAAATACGAACTTTTTAGTTAAGTTTTTTAAGTTAAGAGAGTGGTTTTCCAGAATCATGTCCGTTTACTGTAGGTACAGTAATTTAATTCCTTGATCGTTTCAACATTTAACGCAATAGCCTGAGATGTGCGTTCACTTTCATTTGCATCATAAGCGTTTTCTAATCAATCAGGATTAAGGCCTTAAAACTCATAAATCATACTAAATTGAGATAGCAAAGCGTTTAGCGGCGGCGGGTGGGAGCGGGTGACCACAGAACTCAGAAATGTTTTAGGTATGTGTGTGACCATACCGAGAATTTGCACCAAGTATTTTTTAGGAGTAAATTTTGGCCAAAATGAGTATGCAACTAGTACCTATCTACCAGCCAATTTTTTTTTGCATGATCCTACTATTTAGCTAATTTAATTCTTCCAACAAATATTATTTAACCCTAAACTGTGTCAAGCTTATACTTATCTAAATAGATAACTACAACCAATTTCTTATGTAATGGCTAATTACTATTTTAAATTTACTAAAAATCTTTTAAGGGCTTATCAGCTTTTGTAAATCCAAAAAATATATAAATATGATGTTGGTCTTGGTATTATAACATTTAAATAATTGGAAAACAGTTTATTAATTAAGCAACATTCTTTTTTTTTTAAAACGGCACTGGTTTTGTTTTTTGCAAATAGTATTTTTTTTTGAGAGGCTGCTGGTTTCAAAGAAAACTTAAAAAATAAATCAACCTCCGTAGCCTACTTTATAAATATTATGTAAAGGGAAATTTTCCCACATTAAAAAAGTAACTATACCAATCAGTAGAATAATTTCGTTAATGCACAAAGTTACACACATAAATCGAAAATTTTAAAATGGATATCGATGGACAAATCTAATTCGTTTGTCCACAATGCCTACGTCCATTGAACCGCGTGAGTGACATGTCAACGAACTCTTTCTAATTGTTTCTACGTTCAGTGATTCCAAACAAATCAAACTATTAATTACACAAAGTCGCCTCGGACGTTATATCTTACCTAAACCTTATCAAGTTAAATACTTTATAAACTTGTAACTAATTACTAAAATATTTACCCAGCCGGAATTCGTTAGAATCCGCAAGAATCCGTTTAAACGGATTGAATTTGGGCTTACCCGGACCGATTTTTGCCTGATTATAGTTCGAGCCTAAATAGTATTATCATAGTATAATCATGAGTACCTACTGGTATTATTAAGCTCACTTTATTAATCGATCTATTTCATAAATTGAGAACATCTAATATAATAAAATTAATGAAAAGAATACTGTGGTACGGAACCATCAGTGAGCTCGCACTTGCCTGGATTTATTTTTTATAAAATTCGTCACGTAATTTGACTAATTTCGACATTATATTTTTACTGTAGTAGGTAAGTTACTCACATGTTTTCTTCAATGAAAAGCTCAGTTCATTTCTATTTTCACGTAACATCTGGAACAACACTCGCTGACTATTCACAAATAAACGTTTTATTGGTTACGCTGAATTTTCGCCTAGCGCAATTGTGGTTTTACGAGCTTTTCATAGAAACACAGACAAAAAACATTGCTTTTTTTACGAGAATAGTTCCATTTCAAGTTGGTAATGATAATAGCTGAGCGATTTTAAGATTATGAAATATTCTAGGTAATAGGCATCTTTTCCGTATGATAAAAAACTGTTTCATTATTATATTATGCTTGTAAATAATATTACTTACTTTCTTTGAATACTCTACTCTTGACTATTCCGAAAATACCTCCCATTCTCAAATTAACTTCTCACCTAAATTTTCGTTTTAAATCAACTGTCCCACCTGAATTTGTCCCGAATTGTTTGGAATCGTTAGATTAGATAAAACTACCAATATTGTATAGCTTTAATTTCTTGTTTCTGATTATTTACTTTATGTGTTGTCTTGTGTAATCAAGAGTAGGGGAACCTGTTGTACCTTGACACCCTTTGTACCTAGAGCCACTTATTTTTTTGAAATGTTCGCGCCTTTCTTCCGTCTTTTTGTCTATGGTATAGTGAACTTTGACAAAACTAATCAACATGAAGTTAGTTGCAGGCGGCCATTGCATCGAGTTTGCATGGGAGATCACTTTAACGTTTTCGCTGCAAAAAAGTAAGATATTTAATATTTTTCATTTCTTTAATTACTTATGTTATTTACTACATAATTTTTTAAAACCATTTGATTTAAACAAGTACTTTAGCCAAGTTTAGAATGTAGTATGCTGATTTGAGTTAATCATAACCTCCATATTTACATGTGCGAATAAACATAAAAGGGTAGGGGTGTTGTACCTTGACCATAGTAAAACAGTTGTACCTTGGTCATATGGTCAAGGTACCTACATTCAAATGTATTCTTGTTAATTCTGTTTAGGAACGCACATACTTATTATTTTGTTGTTTTTTATACAGGTAAAATGCCTCGTAGCAAAAACAACACCAAACGGACTCCTATTGCTAAAACAGCATTTTCTAGTGCTATTAACTAGTTAAAGAAAAAAAATTCTCATTAAGAGGGGCTGCCAAACATTTTAACTTGTCAAGATTTACTTTAAAGAGGCATTATGAACACTTCTTGAAGACTGGTAAAGATGCGAGCGACCTTCATGATAATTTAGCCGTGAAAAAAGTTTTTACAACTTATACCAATGGTTAGATATTAAGGAAAAAATAAAAAGTCCAATAAAAATTAATTCCAAGAGGGAATATTACTCAGTTCCTGAAATGAATAAATACTCGGAGTTTATTGATTAATTAAGAAACGCTTAGTCCAAATATTAGTCAGTACGAAGTGAATAAAGACTTGTTGCTAATGTGATTAAAATGTTTAAGTTAGGTGTTACGAAAAATACTGATTTTATTCATATAAATTCTGTTAATTGATATGTCATAGATATTAGATAAGCTTATAAAGATATTTATAGACGTGTTGAAGCTGGAAATAATAAAAATATTTGCTATTTGTCGAGAAATATTGATTTTATTTGATGAGTTCTAACTATGACCACGGTACAACATAGGCGGATCTAGGTACATCACCACTGTTGTACCTTGATCAACATTCCAAACTTTTTTTAGTTCATGTAAAACCTGTAAAAAGGATGATCTATGCTTTTATATAATTTATATTATGAACCACATTAGTTCGTCTAACAGCTAAAATTTGTTTAATCGCAATAGTTATAACCGCTTTTTTTCAAAAAATCGTTGAATGAAAAAGTGACCAAGGTACAACAGGTTCCTCGTAATTACTTGCGCTCGCGCACCGCTTACGGCAGGCAGCAGCCGCGCATGGTGGAACACCGGCACAGCGTTTTTTTTACTCTATTTATATTTAATAGTTCCTTCGATCAATTTTGACTTAGGTACCTATAATTCAAGTACATTTTCGAAGTGATTATTAGTTTATTAGGTTATATTAATAGGTTCCACGACAGTTATCTAATAAGTTGGTCTTGCATCGATTCTTAATACACTCTGTTTCGCAATAAAATAAGTACTAAATCAATTGATTCGTTCGTATAGTCTCTATCAAACATGAACTACTTTGGGTGGGCGGTACTCGGAAATCAAAGGCCCGTATTACTGAACCTTACTCCATCAAATTTTCAGCAGTCTGGATGCTCCGCGCTTAAATTATTAAAACGCTTAATATTGGTGTAAGTTTATTGATATCTTTGGGCTGTGCGAGTAAAGATAAGTGTACCTCTAAAAGTTTTTTGCTTAGTTACTCAAGTGTTTTGGTGTCATTTTTGGACGATATTGTTTAATTGATTGCCTAGTATTATATATTGATAGTAACAATGAAAATTAACGACTAATTGTTCGCAAAACTGTGGTGTGGACTGTGTTACCTTAAATGGTCGCACCATATTTTTTTTTTGTAGACGTTAATTTAATGTTAATGTTTATTATACTAATCGTTAGGTTAGGTTAGGTCTTTCATTTGTTGGTGCTAAGCCCATAAATGGGCGATTGATCGATCGCCCATGTATAACGTTTAGTAATACGGGCCTAAACACTAAAGAGCAATCAATCACCGAATGCAGGCAGTGTTTATTGGAGATCGGCGAGTGATGAAAAGGCCCGGATCGCGATTCCGATCTGGACTTTGATACATTCGTTTTCCTAAACGGATGCGACCTTGGGTACTGAAAAGATGCTTTAGTTTGCTTACTCTACATTTCGGTGCGGTATACTCGGCTCTACATTTAAAAAACTTTAAGGAGGTCAGATACTCTACTTTATTGCTATTTTGATATATAAGTCCATTAGAGTTTATGATAGCGTGGCGATTCACTTTGCATGCAAAGAATCCCGAGTTTGATAATACCGGATTTGAGTCAAATAAAAATACCTGCTTTTCATAGTTGGCTCTGGTGAAGACCTAGCTTATATTCAACTGACTGAGCACTAGTTATTTTAACTCATCAACATTCAAGCAGTCTCTTGAGACCGCGTATCAATGGAATATCTATTGTGTCTCGCTAAGGCTGACGAGTTAAGAGCCAATTGTAAAATCACACGTTTCCTTATTAAAATTAATTCTGAAATTCTCCACTGCCTGACTAAATTGAAAACTGCTTAATCCACGGTTTATCAGATGTGATTTTAATGGTTGCACCCATAACGACTGCGCGTGAGCTCATCACGCCATAAGCGACGCGTGCGCAGCGAGCTGATAATGCGATCAGGGAAGCCACGGGATTGGCCTGCCAGATAAAACTCATCAAAATCCGACGTATTATGTCAGTAGGTTATTTTTAGCGCTGGTTATTGCAATTAATCAGTTTATACTTTTGAAACGTTAAATTGAAATCGAGATTTTATATTCTAGATCTGCGTTAATAAATTATAATTGTATTTCGTCCTAATTAATGTACGGGGTGTAGGTATAAGATAATAGGATAAAATGGACTTCTTAAAACCACGTGCAGGTGCTTAAACCTACTTCAGAAAAAATAATGAACTTTTCAGTTTTCAGTTGTACCCAAACCTAGTGTAACTGTTTTCCTATTATGGAACAAACGATTTATTTGATTTATTTATTCTATTACTGAATTTAACAAGCAAAACAAAATTCATGTCGTACGCCACTTAGCGAAAGATTAATGAACTTTAAGAATCGTTGTGAACTGATTGTATTATCGGGATTAGCAATAATTAAAGTGGGCCAGCCTAGCAATTAGTCCGGGCTGTCGCCTGTAATTACGAGCAATTGGCATTAATAAGCAAAGCAATAATACATTTCGCAGCTAGTTTAGTTTGCAGAGGCTTCACCAGAAATTCTAATAGCAATAGCACAGTATAAATAATTATGGGTTTCAGAAGTACTTTGTACAAATGGCGCTAACGTTACGCGCACTTACCTAGACATCGCCCATGACACGAAATCTCGAGGTACTAAGCAATCATGCTTTTGTTCGTGCAAGTTTATATTCTTAACTAAATAAGAAATATAGACATACAACAGTTTTTTACACCTTTGCACTGTGCATTCTTTCTGAACACGCTCGTAGTCAAAACGCTGTAGTTGCTACGGCACAATATCGTAACGCACTTGCGATTTGCGACAAAAATTGCTACTTTTATTGCGACGTAAACCATGCAAGTTCGGTAGGTGATAAGAATTTACCGGACCATCAGTTTGGCTCGAAATATTGTTATCATTTTGTTACTCTGTTAGTCTCTGTTAATGAATAACAGAGGGATTACGTTATGTCTTATAATTAACTTAATATTTATAGTTCATCTTTGCGTAAAATGCCCACATTTGTCACTCACACGAGCTTGAACAAAGCTAGCATTACGTCACCGCTAAAGTTCTGTTACTTGGTGTCAACAGTTATTTCGGTTGCACGACTTGCGCGCGCGCCTGCAGACGCGGCGGCGTCTGCGTCGTGGGCGGTCGTATCGACGCTTTTGCGACATACAATTATTGCAAAAAATAATTATTAAATAATCATTTAATACCACACACACATAATTCTAAGTTAAAAATTGTTTTAATAGTAACACCTTTTTCATCATTGCAAATTACAAAACCCTAAGTAGATCCAACATGTCATATGTTGACTATTAGAAACTTTAATTCATCACATTTGAATAATACTCAAAATTTTCTTTATTTTTTTTTCTTCTCTTCACTTATTCAATCACTTTTTTTTATATCATCGAACTTACTGCAGAACAAATCGTCTTCATAACAACAAAACGAAAATCATAAGATTTATCAACCACTTTAACCAACAATCTTTATTGTATCATCGAGTGGCATGTATGTATGATGTAAACATCTGACTGCCTTAGACCTGTCAAGCGGTCGTTCAAACGCAAGATTTACGTGGTTTTTGAACCTGAAAAATAGTGGCATCGTAAAAGCATCTGCGAATGGACGGCGATGTTTACACAGAGCCATTTATTGTACACTACACGGTCATGGACAAAAATGTATTTCGTGACGGTTACTCATAGTCAATTTCAAAATGTATTTCTAGTGTTAGGTTGTCTATATCAAATTTGCTTTATGTATACTAACTACATATTTGGGATTAAAATAACAAACAAAGGTATAAGTAGGTAATAGACGTCTATTTTAATTCTCTACTTAGAAAAGAAAACTTAAAGAATGGAAATTCGTCCTTTGTTTCAATATTTCAATGCTGTTACTATGTTACTGTCTAATGCCTGGGCTACGATTTTATTATATTATCTAAAAGAGTGCTCACAAATGGCTAAAATGATACGCATCGGCCTAATACCTAACATTTATTCTTACAAGCACTTCGGAAATCCATCGACAGGTTTATGCATCCTTTTACTTAATAAAAATTCACTTAATGCTAGACACAAAATAACACAGGATAGTGATGCTATAGCATACAAAACACGTCTTCGCCATGCCAATCTATTGACAAGCTTAGTGTCCTTTTTGCCAAAATCCACTACTGCAATCCTGCGCAGCTACGAACCAGCCATAAGCATACAAAATGGCAGTTAAAAAGCCACAATGATTGCGGCGGGCCGTTTATCGAAACAACAGTGCATCATTTCAATACAATTCCGATAAATTAGTATTCCGACGGCAGGACGTGAGTTGCTCGATGAAATGTATGATACGGCTATTATTATCCTTGCTGTCATAGTGATATCATAGCAAAATGGATAGTCGGCTACGGGGTGTCGATGGAAGCCACTAAGCCTACCTAAAGAATATTGACGAAATAATAAGGTACTATTAAAAAAAATATCTCCTAACAGTAAAATAAAGAATTTTCACTAAAAAGTGTAATGCTACGAAAACCAATCAGTAAAATGAAGTAATTTCACTAAAAAGCGAGCGAGTACAATTTGTAATGTTTATTGTGCTCGTCTGCTTTTCAACTTAATACTTGTAAATAGTCTAGGGAAAACCTAGTATTAGCTTTACTATCTGATTGTACAATAACTATGTATGTGTAATATTCACGCTGTTGGTTTTCTCGAATAAATAAAATAAAAAAGTTCAATGCTACGATAACTGCGAACTTCGTAGTCGACACAATAATGCATTTTCCTAATTTAGCCTTGATTTTGTAAAACATTGACAGTGAATGTTAATTGACAGCATCCGAAGGTCAGCTCGGTTCCATTAACAGGTGTCGGGTTGCTTCCTCCGGATCTGTCAAGTTCACCGCAATGAAACGGTGGCAGTGACATTCAATCATACTGCCCCACTTTGTATGGCCTCAGGGTTCAAATTAAGCTTTGGGAATAGCATTTACCTAAACACGGACTCGGCAGATGACCCGAGACCGTTTTGAATCAAAATTTCGACCAATAATTGGAAGATTTAGTGTGTCATTTTTTTAATTGCAAAAATTGAAGTAGGTGTAGAAGTATAATTAGCTTGGTCTAAGTGGGATAAATCGAAGTTATTTACGTAAAGTTATTTTATTTATAAGAACTGTAATAATTGCTCACAAGAAATTATACACCTGAATGAATTAGTGAAGTTTCTTAGTAGTAATAAATATAATACCAAAACCCGTCCATCACAGAATCATAAATCTCACTGGCCATTACATGCACAGAAACATGACAATGACCGATAATTTTAATTTATGTTATTATTGAGTGTCACAAATACAATTTAAAGCATACATAATGAAGTAAATTAGTAAGATCGTTGCAATTAGTTAGTTAATGAATGCATTTCCTTTCAGGTAGGTGTAACAAAAGTTATATGTATTTTTTAATGAGAGGGATACCTAAATAAGACATTTTATCGCCCGAAATGTAAAAAATACAATGACTAGGTATTAGAGTAATATTAACCCACAATTTAAATTCTAAGTTTTTCGCAATCCGTTGTTTGGTTTTCCTTACAATTCGTCGTTTATTTGCAAAGCTTTTGCATAATACACAAACAATTTGCTGAGGTGATGTTGGCTTAAACACAACGAGACACAACACATATGCTTTGTTTAAGCAAAGCAGCGTCAAGTTAGCAAATAAAGACAAATAGAATTTCTATCTAACATTCCCTGTCTAGACCAAACTTTTTAAATTATACCATGATGCAGTAGAATCTTCTAGAGATCCAAATTATTCTAAAATGAAAAATAAAAAAATCGGCTAAGTGCGAGTCGGACTCGTGCACGAAGGATTCCGTACCATTTTCTATAAAAACGGCAAAAAAAAGTTTGTTGTATGGGCTATAATAAAATTTAAATATTAATTATATTCTGTTTATTATATTGTTGTTATAGCGGCAACAGAAATACATCATCTGTGAAAATTTCATCTCTCTAGCTAACACAGACAGACAGACAGACGGGCAGCGGAGCTTTAGTAATAGGGTCCCGTTTTACCCTTTGGGTACGGAACCCTAAAAAACGACTCTTAGAGTCGTAATATTTGCTAATGAGAGTGCTATCTAGAATTTGCACCAGACAACACACAGTGCACCAGTTAAGACATTTATGTCTCAATGAATCTCCTTCTCGTAACATTCTACTAGTTCACCAAAGTTTATTTTCGTGACCCTTCCGCGTCTGCAGTCTCAAATCTTTGTAGCCTTTTACTTGTACTATTATGTATTCTGTGCCTTTAAGCACATTTAAAACTAGTAAGATGTACAGATAGCAAATTATGGTAGCAGATCAAGTCAGCTCAACTCTACCATGATCCAATGACTATTCCTCGAATTTGGTACCTTTATTCTTACTTTGTAATGTCAATGACCTATGCGCGGTGTTTATTTGCATGCTTTATTGCGCTTGCGACGGCTCCCTTTGAGCGCGAATATCAGGGAGCACGGTAGAGTGTGCGCCTTGTTCTTTTGGTAAAGGTACCACAAGCGTGCAGCAGGCGTAAAAGCGCTCTATCGAGGTTGCGCAGATTCATCCTAACTTTTGATTATTTTTAGGTACTCATTTTCATTTGCTTATTATAGCATAGGTATTTCATTAAATTATACTGGATCAGTCTAGGCAAATTAAGCAAACTGTCGCATTTTCTGTGACACGATTAAAAAATTGAACTTTTTATCGAAGTTTGCTACGTACCGTAGACACATACACGTACCTAGTATTTATCTGGTTTCAAACGATAACAATGACTCTACATGCATTGATAACAGGAATGATTCTTCTTACTACAACTTGGCCCTATATCTCAGGTTTTTTACGCGTCGCTTGCTTCAACTCGAGAGATTTTTGCAGCGATGATGATATTGGTGTAGCAACGTTTTTTCAAACATTGTTTGTGTAGCGCGAACCTTAAACCAAACTATGATATTTCTGCTCCTTTGATGTTCTTTTTGAACTTTACTTTACTAGGCTATTCATATTTTAAATGTGTATAGACAAAATGATGACCGGCATTTTCAGCCGTTTTCTTAAACTTATCGTTACTCTAGGTTCCGATTTTTTCTGAGGCGATTCTAACGATTTATTTATTGGATTAACATTAATTAGTTACGTATAAACAATACTTTGTCTATGGTATAAATAAAATTTTAATACTTATAGGACCTGTTCGCTTTCGCTAAGGAAGTCTCGGTTTCAGTTAGTTTAATCTGCCAGATACTTCATACAAAATGGGTTCTTTATTTAAATTTATTTGTTGAGTAGTGATTACTTTTCGATTGTGAAACAGGCCCTTATGTATTCATAAAAAAAGTTACCGGAGTTACTTATTATAATAAGGGAAGCGTAAACAGCGACTGTAAAATCATCCAGTTTATATAGACTGTTTGTGATATATTTAAATTTATTATTACATGAGAAATTAAATTCGTAATCTAGGTTCTTAACTATTCATTAGCCAAATCTTTTTGAATACACTGCCTAAACAAGATTAGATGCGCTTGGAATAAAATTATCTAGGACTTCTTTGTACCACGCTTAAGATATTCAATTACATTGCATTATCAAATAATTAATTATTAATTATACATTACAATGGCCACCGGATATTATTAAAATTGCAATGCGCCAGCTGAATGGTTCTCGTCGAAATTCATTCGGATGCGAATCAGGCGGATAGTTTAGCATAATAAAATTAGCAGCCTTGCTCGATTGTGAGTTGTGAGTAATGCTAGGTTCTTTGTGAGAACATAAGGGGCGTAACACTAAACGGGTCCTTTGTTTTGGCGGATTGGTTCCCGAATCCAACAAACAATATATTATGTACCTACATTATAAGATTTCATTTCTTTCATAAATACCTATAAAATAAATAAAAATAAATAAAAAGTCTTTATTTCAGATAACTCACATCCATAGCGGTTAGTATCCATCAAGAAATAATTTAACTTAAAACAACTATGTTAGTAAATCAGGCAAACATAAGACAATAAAAATTTAAATTGTGCAGATCCGAACCATCAGGAGGGCGGATACGGCCCCGTGAGCAGCCTTTGCACAAAACACTTCCACATCGGTGACGTGAATCTGTCCGCTAGTGTCCTCAGAATACTATTGCGACTGTCCCGCACCCTGCCAATCATCGAAGCTGTGTTTTTGCGAATGATGGCGTTAAATCCATCAGCTTGGTACTCCGCAAACATACCCGATGCACTGCAGAAGCGAGGCAGTCCCAACAGCATCCTAAAGATATTATTATATTGAATGCGCAGGGTGTCCAGCGATTTTTTGGTGTGTTTGACCCACAGACTTCCCGTGTATATACTCTGGCAATATGCTTTAAAAAGCGTGATCTTTAATTGTTCTGTGCAACGAGAAAATCTGCGAGCCAACATATTACCTCTAACCGCCAGAGCCCTGCGCTCCCTTTCTATATCAGAATCATCTTTGAGGTCGCAAGCAATAATATGCCCCAGATATTTAAATTTTGTGACGCGCTTAATGTTCATGCCGTTAAGGGTAATATTAAGTGTATCAGGGCATTTACCAGCGGCCTCAAAGACCATGTACTCGGTTTTATTTACATTATATGTGAGCCCATGCTCTGCAGCATATGTTTCACAGACCTTCAGCAATTCTCGAAGACCTCCCACCGTTGGGCTGAGCAGCACCATATCGTCAGCGTAGCTGATGTTATTGATACTTACGCCGTCTATCCGACACCCGACCCGCATGCTGCTCAGCTCCACGATGAGATCATTAACATAAATGTTAAAGAGTTTAGGAGACGTTATCCCACCTTGTCTTACTCCGCACTCCAATGCATATGCTCCCGAGAGAGAGTCAGCCCACCTTACAAAGTTAGTCTGGTTGGCGTACCAAAACTTAAATATATTTACAACTTCTTCCGGTACACCCCTGGTCATCAACTTTCTCCAAAGGACGTCATATGACACTAAGTCAAAAGCCTTGGAGAGGTCGAGGAAGCAGGCGTACACCGGAGTCCTGCGGTCTGTGTAGTATTGGACAGTGTGCTTCAGGCTCATGATTGCGCTCTTAGTAGAAAGTCCGGACCTAAATCCAAACTGTGCGTCGTGTATGTTAGCATATTTTTCTAATTCTGAGTTTAGCACACCGTCCAACACCTTTGCAATTGTTGTTGCCAATGATATAGGGCGGTAATTCCCCCTGTCCGAGACATTCCCGGTTCTGTCCTTCACAATGGGCACTACGATGGTCTTCATTAAGTCATGTGGTAAATAAGTGTGACTCATACACATTGAAAAGAACAGAGCCAGCACCCTCGGCAGGTGGGACCCCGCATGCCTCAGATGCTCTACACTAATTCCGTCGTGACCGGGAGACTTGCCGCCGCTCATTTTCTTTAGCACGTCTCTTACCAGCCTTGCAGTCACACGCACCAGCGGCACATCCCCCCGACACCCGGGCTCCACACCGTTGGCAGAGACTGAAGGACCTAACGGGGGGTGCACTTTAAAGTGTTCCCTAAACATATTTGCAATTTGAACAGACTTGCTCTTGCCATCCACACTCACTGGGAGGCTAGGCCCAACATCGCATGCCTTAGTTGCTTTCCAAAAATGTTTAAAATTTTTACCCGATCTATGTTTGGCAAGGATGTCCATTTTAAGTTGTTCTTGGTTACGTTGACACCATTTTAAGCGACTCTTAAAGATTTTACGGGATTCGCACATTTGGTCATAAATTCTGCCAGATACTGGCCGATTGTATGACAACCACACCTTAAAGTTAAGCCTAGCCACCCTATGAGCGTCATAAACATACTTGTTCCAGCCACACAGATGTCTGTTTTTATGTGACTTAACACAAGATTTTTTCTTAGTGTCACTAGCCGCGTCACACAAGGCTCGCACAATGCTTTCATACAACCGGTCAAGAACCAGTGTGTGTCCATGTAACCTACATGACCCGCGACTGCACTCCGTGAACTCCGAAGGGAAATCAATTGCACGTAGTTTATTATGACAAACTTCATTGTACTTAGATGTCTGTATCTCATCTCTTACGCCCCATATTACTGAGCTACGATGCAGGTCGCGTGCCACTAATTTAGGCCTAACAATATTTAAATCGCACCTAACTAATAGAGGTAAATGATCTGAAACAAAAAGATCCACCTATACTTTATCAGCTAAGTTAAAAAAAAAACAATTTCATGGTTTAGTTAGGGCATAGGTATACCTTATCGGAACTGAACCTTCCCCTGTATGTTACAGGGCGTGGTTTAAGCCTAAGAACACGAATGTGTTCAATGATACAAACAGCTTTTTATATTTATAAATCTAATCTATATTTTTTTGTTTCTCCATACAAACTATCGCTCTACCTCGATGATAGTAATCGGAGTAGTAAAATTTTTTATTTCAGATAAGTACCTATCGATGTTGACTTTTCAATAAAAAAATTCAAAACCTCACCTGTAGTCTACTTTAACAAAGGTAACTTAAAATATCGTTAAAAGGATTTAAGTTTGAAAAATAAGATCGTGTTATAAATATGCACCCAAACTGTTGTGGCCTCGATTCGATGAGCCAAAAGTTAGTGACACTTTTTGGTCACTTAGATTTTGTATTCAAGGCTTACAATGCCAAATTAATAAAATTTGTTTAGCCGCTATAACTTGACCCCATTAAGACTACATTACGACATTGTAATGAATATCAGACTTCAATCTCTATTTATTTTATGGCAGCAATGGAACCTACAGAGGCTCTAAAGGTGTTTATATGATATTGAAAAAAGGGGGTATTACATCGTTTTGTGAGTGAAAAGAATGACGACATGCCACTGTCGTGTCTTTTTTTATGTTCATGTCGTGCAAGTTGTTCACAGTATAAGAGACCACAAACAAAAAAGCAAACAAAATAGTGCCCTAAAAAAAGTACATCGATTTCCCGCCAAAAACTCCAAAAAGTGATGGTTTCACAAGCAAAGGCGTTTAAGAGTATGCAGCTAAATCAGATTTGTTTAGATCATATTTACACTTATTTTACAAAAAATCAAAGTACCATAGACCACAAAGTAACTACGCCATGATTACAATAAATAATTTAACACGATCAACCCAGTTTTATCTAAAATAAGCATCATAATCTGGCGATATAATCTCCTCACACTTTAGGGTCCAATTATAAGACGTAATGGTATGTAAATAACGCGTATCAGGTGATCTCGCGGTGTCGTTTGCCGACTATCGAACAGCGATATTTGAAGGGAATATCGATAAAGGACTAGGGATAGCTCTAGCTAGAGGATCGTGGTAGATAACATCTTGGTTAGGAGAGGCGTGAGAGATGAGATATGAGCGGGAATGCCTCAAGGGTTATTATAATTATAAGGGGTCATTTTATTAGATGATTCATTTTGGACGCTGATTCTACTTCTCAAATGCGATAATCTTTGAGGTTTCGAACAAAAATATTTCTTGCGTTGGAGGTCGTTCTACTTGATATTTAACACTATACGAGTATATTATACAAGGAAGTTACCTAATAAAATATGAACTTTATTAACCTACTAGTTAAGTTGTTTAATCAGACTGTGCGATTTTTAGTATTATCAGGCTATTAACATTGAAAATAAGTATTACTTAGGTGTTTATTGATGTTAGGTAGAGTCGTTTTTTAAAGAAGGACTGGGATTTTAAGTGACGGGTATTATCTTCTATTATTTCTAGAGATTTTATGAAATAAATAAATATCTAACTTCATAAAATTAATGAAATCCATTAATTTTATGAAGTGAGAATATTTATTTATCAGAAATTGCATCAACATCGGACATAATATAAGGCATTCCTACCACTGAACCTTTGAAAGTAAATAAGCGGGTACAAAATGGACAATAGATATAAAATTGGAAGAAAATGTCTTTTCGCTTATCCCACAACTACTAGCAAGCCCGAGCAATCCCACGGGACATCAGCTCATTTACAAAGCGAGAGGAGCTAATTACCAGCCGTGACCGACGCAACGCTGCGCGCGCGCATCCAACAGTTATCGTAATATCATTATAATAATCGAAATTGTGCTTCGTAATTGGATGGTTCGGTTTGTATTGACGTGTGGTTACGACGGCCAAATGATTCAAAAACTAATAAATAGGAAAATAATTAAGGTCTGTCATATCAAGCCAAAGATGGCCACATAAGTTAGAATCAAAACCGGCGTGACAATGTCGCATGCAGGATTGACCGTTGTTCAGAACCATTTAAGCAGTTTTTTTTAAATTAAAATATAATAAAAAATTATTTAAAAAAAACTGTAAAAAATACATTTTAATTTTTAATACACAACGCTGACCTTATTATCTGGACGGGGTGCTCTCAATAACAATTCGTACCTATTTGATTTATTGTCATTTTACGCTGTTTGCCACTGTATTTTGACTGCTTGGGTCAGTAAAGGGTACTTATGCTTGGGGAATTAAGGAAGATATGCATTTTAAGCAGTATTTATCTAAATTAGTTCTCGATAATACCTCCGAATGTGGCGTTTCGAATGGGCACACAAAATTAACTGTCCAGATATTTATTTTAGGTCAGTGTTTACCAAGGTATTTCGAAAATATTGTTACACTGGCCACGCTATTGCAAGCCACAAAAAAAAAGTTTTTTGAAACTTGCTAAACTTTTTAAGCGCCAAAGCAGTACCTCCTATTTGATTTATCAATTAAACATTTTGTTTTGGTGTAAAATAATAGTATTTTTATAAATTATTAATTAATATTTGTTTGTTTCCAGATCGCTGCTAGTGGCAGCCATCGTAATAAGCAACTGTATAACATGGACCGCGTCAAGGCATCACTATTCACACAATGTAAGTTTATTTATTTATTTAAACTTTATTGCACAGATTTGAAAAAAGAACATACAAACAATCATACAATAATGCCATGAGGCATTCTCTACCAGTCGACTATTAGTTTACCCGAACTTTGCTCTATAAATATTATTAACTATCTCCACCATCACATTGTTTTTTCTTCTGGAATACACGGCTTGTACAGGTATCACCCACGGAATAGTGAAACAATTTTTAAACTACTCCGCGGGTATTACCTTCTTTCTTATCACACAAACAAAAAATCTTGTGATTTAATTCTTCAAATTTATTTACCTACAAAACCACAGACAAAAAAAGTTATTTTAATCCTTTGATAATAATAATTTAACACTTACCTTTGAGCGACAAATGAGTAACCTAGGTATCCTAAAATACGTAAGGTATCCTAATGTTCTTTACGCATTACAACTTAATGATCATAATATTACCAATAATGTAAATGAATACCTACTATTCTGGAATTTTGTCTAAAAACTTTAATGCAATCTATTTAATAGAATGTCTATTAATAACTTTAATAAAACAGTCCGTAATAATAATACCTTATGTTGACACGTATCTACAGTTGCTTTAGAAATTTAATTTTTAAAGCCTATCAGATAATTTACTCATTAACCTAAAAATGTACATAGAAACAATCAAAGCTATTGAATTAATGCCCCTCTATAATAAATTATTAAGTTAAATGACCCTACATATTCAAATGCTTTTCCATCTGCGAGAAAAGTTGCTTTAAATATTGGTAAGTATAATATTTACTCTGTGCTAATAGCATTAAATCACTATACCTTTGCTTTGTTAAAATGTCAGTCAACTTTTCGTCAATTTACTGTCAATAAAGTTATCGATATTTGAGTGGTATACGATCGTTTTGCGATGAGCCTCGTTAGGATGCTTTACGATACCAATAAGTCTGACAATAAGAAATCGAGCCTGCCGAATTTGATACAATTTCTATTCAATAATTTTCAATTAAACAGACGAGAAGTCAATAACTGATAGACATTTTGTAGACGGTTATTTTTTATAACATTAACCTTATATCATTTTACATTTACAATCATTATTCCTATATCCAAGCAATGAATAGTATGCAACTCGGTTCTATGAAAAAGCTGAAGAAGTTTTTATACAGACATATGTTATTATGTGATTTCTATTACAGCAAATAATTAATGATAATAATGATACTTCTAATTCGAAATATGGCCTGGAAGTACATACTCATACGGCATTAACTTTTAATTTCAAATGTGTATCCCGACAATGATTTTATGATGTCGGCAAAGATTTAGGCAGAGGTACTACGGGCTCTCAGCGTGAGACCATTCCGACGATCGTACGTTACGGTTTCAACAACCATACAAGACAGGGCTGTACAAATACCTAGAAATCTACCTAGCCTCCGATCAATAACATAAAAAAAATAAGATCAAATTATCTCAATTGGTAATGAACCCTGTGTGTTGAAGTCCAAGTTAAAAAGTTATCGAGAAAATGAGTATTTTGTGCTTGATAATCTTCGGTAGTATTGACAAAAGGTTACGCATAAGAAAACAGACCATTTGAAAAAAAAACGACGTCTATCTATATTCAAAATACCAGCTTTTGCAAATACTTCCAGCATTGGTTTTGCTATAAGTTTTTCTAATCATAAAGTAATTGCTATAAGAAAATATAGAGCTATATATTGTTTTAAACTTTCATGGTCACTAACATTAGAATAGTTTTTTACGAGATTGCTACCATGTACCTTATTTTTAAGTTCCCGATATTTCGGCACTGTTGCAAGCGCCATGATCTCGCTCGAATCGCAATAAAAGACAGCGAAAGAGGGTAGACCGATATGTTTGCCCTTAACAACTTAGCCGCAAGATCTTCAGTTACTCCGTGATCATAGCGCTTGCAACAGTGCCGAAATATCGGGAACTCAAAAATAAGGTACATGGTAGCAATCTCGTAAAAAACTATTCTAATATAGAGCTATGTTTCCAAGCTCTATATTTTCTTAGAGTTTTTCCTCTCTTCCTTGCTTTTTATGAAACCAATAGGTAATTGTTTCTTGACAACCCTGCTCCATTTAATAGAAGTAATATATTACAAGCCTGAGAAGCTATAAACCAATCAAAAGCGGCGCCAGGACTGATGGGAGTGTGGACATGTCATCTCTAGCCACGGTCGTTCACTTACAATCATACGCTATTTCGGGATCTATGACCCATTCTAAATCAAACCGAATGAGACAATTTTATTTGTAAAACAAATGTGGAAGTTGTGTTTTATGACCTCCGTAGCTGAGAGGCGAGCATCCCGGAGTTGGTCTGAGGTCTTGGGGTCGTTTCCCGGTCGGGTCAATGTAGAAAACTGACTTTACCATATTGTCACGGGTCTGGGTTGTGGCGCCGTCGTTGTTTCTGATTTCTAACACAAGTGCTTTAGATACTTAGGTACCTTAGGATCAATGCAATGTATAGTATAGCCCAATATCCCCCATGTAGACAGTGAAGCCTAAATCACTTGATCTTCTTGCACCACACAACACTCGATGTATTTCCCGTAATTTTCTAAGCAATTTCACGTCAGCTGCGTTAGACGCTTAACCAAATAAACTGTCATTTATAATTTAAAATCAATCGTTATTCATGTGCATACACTCGACTTGCCTCGAGTTGCAACACTACGGTGACTGCACGAAAATAAATCTTATGCGAACGAATTACGAGTTAGAAAGGTACTAATGTTGCTGAAGATATGACAAGTTGTTTATCGTCATAACATTTTATTGAACCATCACCGCCGAGTTCCCGCAGTGATCGGCATTTTAGATGCAAAGCCTCGGTCATACTGCTGTGATTTTATACTTATAAATATATACGGACAAAGTTTTTCTTCATTTTAGCAAAAACAACATAAAACACCATAAACCGTGTAATTGCTTTGTAGATTTTTAACACAACATTAAATGTATGGGACTCGTAACAGAAATGAGTCTAAACTCGAGGGTTCTACTATTTAGCCCCTGGGTGAGCACGGCGGTATCAAATTGTGGTATTGTTGTCAAAGTATAGAAATGGGTTAACAGACTTTCAAAATTTTACATTAATTAGTAAGCTATTCGTTACAAGTAGGTAAAGCTATTAAAAGTGTGTTAAAATTAATATCAAGAACATAAAAGTGCGTCTAACAATAAGTTAAGGAATGAGGTCACTGATGTTAACTCTACTCATTACAGATATTGTCATCGTGAATAAAAAAGTAACCATTTCTTTGATACATGACAAAATTTGTCATGACAATTGAAAGCCAAGTTCTTTTGATATGACCAAATTGTCCTAGGCTTAATATTATTAAAGGAAACGTCCAAGCATGCATCTCTTTAACTTTTAAAATAAGTTAGGGGTATTTTGAGGGAGGCAATAAGAGTGATACAATAAAAAATTGTTCACTCTTGGTTGGCCAAAGCAATAATAAGTCGTTAGAACTAGTCCTGGAAATATTATCGCTGAGCATATAACTTTTAAAACAACATTTCTTAAAGTCCCACGAATGCTGAATTGGTTTTCTTTGACCAATTTAAGACAAACTGTAGCTTCTCTAATAATTCTGTCACTAATATTTTGACAAATTATTCCTTTGCTCTCGCCTTTACATGAAGTTGCTCACTCGGAAACACTCCGGGTTAGCCTAAGTGCATTAAACCACAACATTTCGTATGCGTGAACTGCGCCCGTAGAGTGCGCATAGGCAAGTCATAAATCATTCAAATGCAATGCCCGGCCGACAGACTATTATAACATAGATTGAACATCTTAAGTTGCCTTCGATTATTCTATCGGCAATCGCAAATTGATTTGTCGAATACAATAGCGATTCAATTCATGAACTGCATTGGTGGTTTGATAAAATTGTAGTACATAATTAATTATTAATGTTTATCATGATAAAATGTGTTCTACCTTGCCATCGTTAGAATTCATGTTTTTGATTGATAAATATATTTTTTAAGGAAGTGTTCATTTATTAATTATCATCAGACAACTCGGTGATTGTCAAGTGACAGGTAACAATAGGAACTCCTCAATTCCTCAACATAATATAACTTCGTCGTGACATGTAGGTAGCAGGTACTATTTATAAACCTGGATACTGTTCCCGGTTAAAAGAGCTGGGAGGTCAAAGAAACTCCTCAGGTAGGAGCAGTGGCGTGCATTGGTTTCATTTCGAGGTAGGCAGTAGGTGTATTATTGTAAATGTGGATTATTGATGAAAATCAGTGGTTTTCATCAATTATCTACACTTGTAAGTACCTACTGCCTACCTCATTTCAACTTTCAGGTAGGCACTGCCTAATTTCCTATGTGCACCGCACGCCCCTGGGTAGGAGAGACCGTTGACTGAGCGGGGAAAATCTTTTTGCGTTTGTGAAATAATGCAACACTATAAAATAGGTTAAGTTTTTGACGGTCAAGTTAACCAGGTACAGTCAACTATCCCCAGTCTTTACTACTCTATAGTTCCAAGAGCCAACGATCTGTGTCCTAGACCTAAACAGAATTTAAATTGGAAACTTAAACCGAGTCGAGCGGACTGCTCGAGACATTATCAGAAAACACCCACTTATTTCATAAGGATTAAGATAACGACAAAAAATGAACAATCACAGTAGCGATGCCTTTTCATGAAGACAATGATCCGACAATTAGCGTATCATTTATCTCATTTACTTAATGGAATGACTGGCGAAGTGGGACCACCACACAGAAGGAAATAGGCCACAAATGAGTCATTTCGCTTCTTGTTGTGACTTAGACTATTGTCTCAGTTCAGTCAACTACAAAAAACTTTGTTACTTGACAAGATAAGCATTTAGACCAAAACAATTAACTAGTTTTAAGAGTGTCGTCCTTAACAGAAACCAAAAATAGGGCATTAATTTAAAATTATTTTGGAATAACGACACATATATTTATTTTCTAAATGTTACTAAATAGCATACCTATTTGGATGAAATATTATTTAAGCTTGTTTTTTAAATATTTCATTGTGCGATTTGCCGCATGCATCTTCTGCAACAATTGTCACTTAAAGTAATTAACGCTTTCAAGTAAAAGTACGACTCTTAAGACAGTTTTAAGTATGTATTTATTTATACATTCACCTTAAGCAAGTGATATTTGCTATTAAAACATTATGTAGTGTTGCCTTACTTATAGGCTGGCACGCTATACATAAACTGTCTTATTCAGAGAGCATTTGCTATTCCGGGACTAAGGTTAAACCACTGTACTCATGTTCAAAAATCAGTGGTTTAACTTTAGTCTGGACTAGTTAATGCACTCTGAACAAGACAGAAATAGTCTATCAACTCCTTCACAACAGAGTAGCTCGTAGCTTTAGCTCGCCGAAGCGTGCGAAGCCTCACACTCGGCTGGGCCGCGGAGACTGCTAGTTTCGCTAGGGGTGGACCTAGGCTGAGCGCCTTCAGCGCTCACCAAACCTCGCCGGTTGTAGCTGAACGGAGGCCTTTTCATGAGGCTCTCAGCGATAGGACCGTCCGAAAAAATATGTACTTAAGTAAATTCACGTGGTCGAAACGTATTATGTTTTTGATGATCCTGCTCACCTTGTATATTCTTCACAGGTACACGGACACCGCAGCAGACACAGGCGACAAGGCGCCGGTCTGTTCCTCTCATCATCATACGTGATCCCCGGCGGTGACGGCGGCGGCGCGTGGGGAGAGTGGGGGGAGGTCTCGCCTTGCTCGAGGACGTGCGGGGGTGGGGTAGCTAGCCAGAAGAGGATATGCCTCGAAGTTGGGTAAGAATCCCTGTAAATCACTCTTTATGTTGCGGTAGGGACAAGCTGGTGTCAGGTTGTTTCTTTCATAACAGAAAGAATGAGTATATGCACTTAGTCTTTTGTCATTGTATTGCCATCATCCTCTTTAGAGTAGGTGTGTAGGATAAATGGCTCGAGCTGACTACTGTTTTAAATTAACGATTATAAATATACACGACACGACGAGGTCATAATTTTAAACAGGACACCAAAATGTGCTTAATATTTTTTTACCTTTCCCAAAATAATAGTTAAATTGTCAAAATTATCAGGTAGCTTTAGAAGCTAGTATAAAAGCTGAAGTTTTATCCTTTAAATTAAACTTAGTTTCAAACTGTATATGCATTCTGTAGTTAATCACCATAACTTTCTAAAGCGTTGATCTTCATGAGGCTCACTCACCAGAAATACCTAAGCAATTGAGGCTTAATATCTTCACCACCGATTTCAGCCCAGACGGCCAGCCCCTGTGCACGGGAGGCGACACGAAGTTCTTCTCGTGCCAAACCCAGGACTGTCCCGACGGTGCTCAGGACTTCCGCGCGCAACAGTGCTCGGAGTACGACGATGTGGCCTTCAAAGGTATCAAGTACAGGTGAGTACAGACCTTGACTTATAATAGACAGAGCCTAGAGGGACTTAACCAGTATACAGAGTGTACAAAGGATAGAACACTCTTTAAATCCGTTAATCACTTGCTGATGTACAAAAGCTGTTAACTAGGGGAGAACATCGGAGAATATGATTAGAAACAGTAATAGCTTTAAGCATATCCCTTGCTCATGAAGCTGTGAGTCCAAAATGTTGCTAACTGCTAGTTGCTTTCCTAGTATTAAAATTCAAATCATTTATTTGTGATTCACAGGTAAATAGTAGATAGTTATAACATAAAAACGTAAGAGCGCTGTGATCAGCCTTGGCAGCATCCAATCCCAACATTATCAACGTCGGTAAAAGCCTGACTACCACTATCAGGTTATCGCAAAGCAATTGATGTGATGATGTAACCAATCCAAGCTCCAGTTGATCCTCCAGTCATTAAAATAGAGAAAAATATATAAATGACTAGGAATGTTTCCATTTGGCTTGATATTTACCCATAACACCTGTGTTCAGATGGGTACCATACACGAAAGGGCCGAAAGCGTGCGAGTTGAACTGCATGCCGCGCGGCGAGCGGTTCTACTACCGACAGAAGACGCAGGTGGTCGACGGCACGCGCTGCAACGAGGAGACCTTCGACGTCTGCGTCAACGGAACCTGCCAGGTAAATGACAACAGCTTTTAATCTTCCAAGGTTTCCTATCGACACCCTAGTGCAGGGGCTACCAAGAAAATTAACAGAAGTGACAAGCAGTTATACTGCTGGTACTGGAAGTCACAGGTATCTGACATAGACCTTCGACGTCTGCGTCAACGGAACCTGCCAGGCAAATGGTTAGAGCTATTACTTCCAAGGTTTTCTATCGACACTGTACAGGTGTAGGGGCTCCAAAAAAATTTACCGAAGTGACAAGCAGTTATACTGCTGGTACTGGAAGTCACAGGTTCGACAGAGTTCTTTAACGTCCGCATCAACTGAAAACTGCACATATCAGGTACTTACAATGGCCATTAAAAACATTGATTGATCAGCTTAGATTTAGTAATCCAAGTAAATACCATGCAGCAATCAGCAGATCATTTACAAACAGCATCTTACTACTGACAGAAGATGCATTTTTCCACTAATTTAGTCAGTTATTTAAAACAGATTCTTGAGACTATTGATTTAATTCTGGATTCAGCGAATGTATGTTTTTTTTATCAAGAGGTTTAAAATTGTTTTGTCGTCAACAGTTTCTAATTCTGGTTTAATACATTGATTCCTACCAGCATTAAAGTTTCAATAAGAAGTAATGTTGTTCCAGCCGGTGGGTTGCGACATGATGCTGGGGTCTTCGGCGCGCGAGGACAAGTGTCGCGAGTGCCGCGGCAACGGCGCCAACTGCCACACCGTCAACGACCTACTGGACACACAGGATCTCAGGAATGGTGGGTGCATTGCTCTTGAACTAATAATGATTAGTACCTTGGCCAAATGATGCATCTGGAAAAGTATATATGTCGTGGCCAGATCTTATAATTGATCACTTCATGATGTTGACAGACATTTTATAAAATGGTCGCATTACATTAAATGGCCAACTAAAATAGGCCATATCGTTAAAGCCTCAATGTTTGATGAATGTTAATCCACGAAGGCTTATCTGTGCGCCATAAAAGAAGAGAAGCGCTTCTTACAAATGGCAAAGATACCAATCCTTACATCAACATCTACACAACACATCCTATCTCGGTAGTTTCTGTTTTTAAATGATGAATAATGAGAAGAACTTGATAATTTGTTTCGTTTTCAGGATACAATGACGTACTTCTTATACCTGCTGGAGCAACCAACATTTATATTACAGAAGTCAGACCATCCAGTAATTACTTAGGTAAGTTGATGACCTACTTGACTGCTTTATGGTCTCAAAATATTAAAATTTCAATTGACGTCCCCATAAAAACTAAGTTCAAATCCTCATATTCTTACTAAAGGCTGTTGATATCGAGGATAATTCTATTTCTGAACATTGCAAAATGATTCCTACTTCACAGCGTTAAGAGCGACAACGAACGACACATACTACCTCAATGGTTACTACCACATCGACTTTCCTCGAAGCATCGACATCGCGGGGGCTACGTGGCACTACGAGAGAAGTCAGAACGGCCTACCTTCACCTGACAAGCTGAAATGCTTAGGGCCAACAGATGAAGCTCTTTTCCTATCAGTAAGTAGAAAACCAGTCATCTCGGATGCCGTCCAAAGCCACACTGACACTATAACGTGGCTATAACAAATTCAACTCTATCTGAAAAACCTTGACTTAATATCTAAAGCTCACTTTCAGATCCTTTCAAGTCAAGTAGAGTTTATTAGGCTAATGGAAAACATTATGCTTTCAGCTTCTTGTGCAAGAGCCGAATGTGGGCATCGAATACGAGTACAGTATACCCAAGGCGCTAGCCCCTCCACCAAATCAAGAGTACAATTGGGTCCACGATGAGTTCACGCCCTGCAGTGCCACTTGTGGCGGAGGTAGGTCTTACAAATGTTCATTGTATGGATGTATTGGCCCACTAAAACCATCTCAATCCTACCTACGATCGTTTTCGATTTCTGAATCAACTTTATAAGTGAAGCAAGCAACGCCGCGGTCGTGAGTGGATGGGTGACCATTCTGTCCATATTTAGTTACATTTATAGCGAGCATTTCCGTGCTTCGGAAGTTAAAAGTTGGTCCAGGCTGATATCGCTTGATACTTACTGGTCGTGAAGCCTAGTCCGAGGCCTTAAGGCGGCTTGATACAGCTGTCAGTAAGGTGGCTTGCCTTCACTAATTAAATAAAACCACTTCATATTTGAGGTGAGGCCCGTACCCTGCAGTGGGAAGTATATTTGTATAGGATACATTACTTTAAAAATACTGCTCTAAAACAACTGGTTGTGATCATCATATTCTGTTCTATAGGCATTCAAACTCGCAACGTAACCTGCCGATCTCGCGAAGAACTCGATGTGGTAGACGAGGGTCTCTGCAACGAAGCCTTCAAGCCCGACTTGAACCAGACTTGCAACGCCAACCCCTGCCCCGCGCAGTGGGTCAAGGGGCCCTGGGGCGCGTGCACCAAGCATTGTGGTGAAGGTGGTACTCGGTCCAGACAGGTGCACTGTGAGAAGATTATTGCTAATGGGTGAGTTATCTTTTGTATGTGAGCAATTAAGCAAAAGACAAAAATCCAGCTGTATGTAGCCTTGAGTGTTTTTTGGGGTGATTTTAGGGTTGTAAGGGTGGGACCATCTTGAAAAGGAAACACAGTTATTCCGTCAAGTTCAGCAATATAACGACGAAATAATACTTAAATAAATAGATGCGTTTGGGTGAAGTGAGCTACCTACATAACGGGGGTGAAACATTATCCAGTAACTGTCGATTAACTCGATACTAAGATAAAGCTGCCTTCCTAATAAACCATAATTTTGGCTCTTTTAATGTCTATAAGTTAGTGTAAAATTTCCTTTGCGTCGATCTTCAATTTATCTCAGAAACCTCTCTCACACACAACATCTCATCAAAGGGGTATCGCCATCGGTCTGGATACACATGAAATACGAACAACCATTTTTTTATATATTGTTGTAACACTTTTCTTATGTCTAGTTCGTCTTCTATCCAGATATCCATCAGTGGTCGCCAACAAGGAATGCATAGAGCTGCTGGGGCCCATGCCGGCTCTCTACGAGGAGTGCAACCAGAATGCCACCTGCCCCATCTGGTTCACGGGACCTTGGAAGCCTGTGAGTATAAAAAAAGGAAAACGAGTCTACAATCTAGATAGCTGCAAAATTATGATGATACATTTCCAAAGAACAAATGCCAAACAGTTCATTTGATATGAAAGTATTTCCATTTTTTACGTTTGCAACTGAGTAAGCGTGTAACTTCCATCTCAATCACTGAGGAGCAGTGAAATAAAAGGAAGTAAGCATAAGTAGGATATTCTTCTTGCCCATCTGTCCGCAAACATGGAAAAGTGCTTGGGTGGTCAAAAACAAGACACCGATCTCGAGTTAACACTACCACCGGTAGCCACGTCAGAGTCTCCTTCGTTATATGACCGGATGCATCGCGTGGTGATAGATTTTTAGATGCTGTGTGTCCACAAACCCCTATCCCTACATTCCAAAAACGTTTTTATTTTACTAGTCAGCAGATGATTGCTTTACCGAATGAAGCTGAACTTGACTAAGTAGGAAGTGAACTCCTAAGAATTCTTCCTTTGGACCAAATAGGTCTTTATAAACTTCTTTCGTTTTCTAGTGCGACAAACTCTGCGACGAAGGCAAGCAGACCAGACAGGTCGTGTGCTATCAGAAGACTGACGGCCGAGTGGAAGTCCTGGACGACGAAGAGTGCGTCGATGATAAGCCTGCAGCGGAACAGCCGTGCATGCTGCATCCTTGCGAGGGGGTGGACTGGGTGGTTACTGACTGGGCGGGGGTAAGATATTATGTAAAATTTGTTAAACTTGATCTTTGAGGGGCTTACGATTAAGGCGTGCTGACAAAGAAACACTAGGGGATGCGTGAAAAACTACAGTAAGGCACAGATCAGCCGATATAGGTAGGTACTTACACGAAGTAATTTTAATTGTCCCAGAAATATTAACAGACTAGGTACCTTACAATTTTATCATCTATCTTGACGATAGTGCATGAAGTAGATTGCGATTTCCATGTTGTTCGTGTAGTAAAGCAAAGACTGTTTAATGTAACTGTAGCCTAAAGTGGTATAGTTAGGAAAATGTTTATGGGAGTAGATGACGTAACTTTATTAAACAACTTACTTGGTTTGTTGATTTTACTCAATTATACTCTACAACTTTTTTACATAAACAATATATAATGAAAACGTTTTACACGTTTGTACAAATTTCCAAAACTATCGAATAAGATAAATACTTATGCCCCTGAAATCTCGAAATATAGTCTTTGAATTTATTATAATTAAAAATATCTTTACATTTCAGTGCGACAACTGCCTATCAACAGTCCGGACCCGGTCCGCCGTGTGCGCCACCAAGAACCACCAAGTGTTCAACTCGAGCTTCTGTTCGTACCACACCCAGCCGGTGCTGGAGGAGCCCTGCGACCGCACCAAGCTGCCTGCTTGTGAGGTCCAGTGGTATGCCACTCAGTGGAGCAACGTGAGTTTTCAAGTTTTCATGGTTTTTGTAGTGTATGTGCAAAAGAAAAGGAAGTATCTGTCGTCTTCTACGCTCACTTGTTACCGAGTAAGATAGGTAGAGGAGAAGGATGGAGGATTCCTGAAGTAACCTCGGTACGGTGAAGGCCATGTCTGATGCTAGCAGCCGATATATCATACAAAGGGAAATTATAGTTTTAAAGTAGGAAATTGACATAGTTTTGTTTTAGGGTAGTTCTCCTTTTTGATTTTCTGGGTAGGAATGGTCAAATTTCCCCTGACTAGCATAAGCGCATGGACGGTTTATCATGTTTACAGCCAAGTTCATTGGGTGAAGTAATCTATACAGGAATACATACAAGCCAGTAAAACTAAAGTACCTAGACCTAAAACTACCTTCAATTCATGACTAATTATTTTCCCAATATTATGGACTTGCATCTAAAAAACTAGTTTATAAAACTAGTTTATAAAATAATGTTATTTTTTTAACATCACAGCAGCAAAGACTTTTACTTAATGTTTTAATAAAACGATTACTTGTTAAACAAAAAAAAAACTTATGTGCTCTTGGAACTTTTTTCTGACCCCAAAAACTTTTCCAGTGCTCAGCAGAATGCGGCAAAGGTGTTCAAACGCGTCGAGTCTTTTGCGGCATGTTTGACGGCGAATCCGTGCTCAAAGTAGCTGAGGACCGCTGCGACCAGAGCGACAAGTACAACGACACTAGGGAATGCGAAGTGCGGGAATGCCCCGCCTTGTGGTTCGCTGGACCTTGGACTGAGGTAAGTTTACTCAATTGAGATAATCCGTACATTGTTGCAAACATTTTTCTATCAAATTGCTAAATATCCAAATCTTAGGTATTAAGAAATAGTTATCTACCTTGTTTTATGAATCTCTGAATCTTTGCCTGATAAAGGTCATAGTTAACATACTGCAGAACACTGATCTTAATCACTGAAATCACTTGCCATAGTCTTGTAATTATATGTCTAGGCTTATGTTCAACCTAGACATTAAGGTTAATAATTAAAAAAACACTTCCAACTGCCAGATCAGTTATATTATGCCGATAGATACTTGCTTTCACTCCTCTTAAGACAGTTACAGTTTACAGTTGAAAATGCACTCCCAATTGCTAGATCAATAATTTCAATCCCAAAAATCACTAGGCTAGGCAATAGAATAGGCTGGATACTTACGTCTAATCTAGATATACATTTTAAAGATAACATAATCATACATGCCTTACTTCCAACTGACTGATCCCAATCTCAAAGAGTACTTGCCACAAGTGCTGCAAGGCACAGGCTTCACCTCAACTATGAGCTGGTGAAAGTGATCTTATATTTTGGTAACTTTTATCTCGACTTGTAGTAGGTACCCGGTCTAGAAATAAAGACTGTCATAGTTTACCTACATATACAAATAGGTACATTTGAAAAACATCAACAAACTCGCACGACTAAATAGCTTACTACATAAACAACAATATTTGCTCTTCGAGTTTTATCATAACTCAATTCATTAATTAAAAATGATTATCCAAGCTTTTATTGTTATGTACTGTCGTGGCATTTGTAAGTCTATGTACCATTCACACACGAAGAAGCAATGCGCGCGACACGCACGATGCGATGCGCACAGGGAAAAGAACAATCAGACGTAAAATTAAATTAATATTTATTTTTATATGAAAGTAGGTTAAAGGTGTCAATTTATCAAAAATCGTAAAATAAATGTTGTTGGTTATGATATTAGGTACCTAGTCTTGCGAGGTTGTTAATATTTAACCCTGTATTTATCTACCTTATATATATTCAGGAGTCCGTTTAAAAATCTACCTTATTGCTTAGGGCGATGGATTGAATCCGCGTTGGCCCGGTCCGGATTCCGCCTGGGTATAGACCGAGCCTACCGTCAGGGTCCCTGTTAAAAATCAGCGTCGTGATACGGCTGTGTTTTTGACACATTTTTTATTTTCATAAATCCTGTTATGTATTTTTTTTGTATTCTGTGTGGGTCAAATAAATCAGTTTCTATTCTATTCTATATTTCTATTGTCCAGTGTTCAGCGCTCTGCGACGGCGGCGAACAGACGCGGCGCGTGATGTGCCTGCGCGGGACCGAGCCGGCTAAGGACTGCAAGATCGCCACCGTGCTCGACAGCACGCAGGCCTGCAACCTGAACCCTTGTAATGCAGGTAATGCGGCACTTTAGGTCTAAAGAAAATTATTTGACAAGTTTTTATGAAGATTGACGGTAACTTGAGCCCTAGTGAAGATGGAGTGAAGAACCTGAAAGAGGTTTTTGAGCCTTTTTGATGACGATTATACAGGGTGTACAAAAGAATGGGACACTCTTTAAAACCACGTGTTCAGCTGGTCAATACTACAACTTATCATCAACATCGAAATCGTGATTTTATTTTCAGATGATCCATACATTATCATCGAGGTATGCGAGTAAGTTTGTATGGAGAAGCTGAAAATATTTATCGATTTCGATGTTGCTCCCATAGAAAAATTGATCAGCTGATCACGTGGTTTTAAAGAGTGTCCTATTCTCTTGTACACCTAGTATAGAGAATTTGAACATTAAGTAGTGAAAATGGTAATGAAAGAATAAGGGCTAGGTATACCTCATTAACAGGCTAAGCAGTCTTTTATATCGGACCAGTTAGTAAAGTGCCCACGCCCAGCCTTATCAGCTTTTATAGCAGTTTTAGAAAATGAGTTAGGATTGTTTCAGAACTGATTTTGCACTATGAGCTGTTACCCCAACCATTATAAGTCTGTAGCTACTCGCACAGCACCAACACAAGCGCATTCGACAAGAAATAGAATGTAGCTCTGAAAAGAGCTGTTTGCGCTCTCTCCACCAAAACACGACGGTAGCTCTGAGAAGAGCTGTTCATCGTCACTCAGAAACAAGATGGGAGCTCTGAAAAGAGCCATTTTACTTTTTTACACTACCCAAAAGTCAATACCTTTCTTTAGGGTCGGATTGGAACGGGATAAATAAAAATGCAGACTGGATGCAGGTCACTTCCAACCGGCCGAAATGGAAGTCACCTCAGCCTATGTTCAGCAGTGGCCGTTCTGTGGCTGAAATGATGATGATGACATAAAAATAAAGATTTTAGCTTATCTAATTATAAATACATAAATATGGCTAATAAAGATTAGATACCTAAGATTCATTTCAAAAATAAAATAAATAATGTTTCCCAGATGAGGTGACAGTAGTGGGTCCTAACTCGACGCCCATCATGGACGACTACGACGACGAGTGTGAGCTCGACGAGGAGTACCCGGAGGTCGGCGCCATGGAGGACGACGGCGTCAGCGCTTTCGTAAGATACTTTTGTTTTTGACCTGATAACGTCCCGGCTGCGCGCACGAAAAAGTGTCACGTTCCGCGTGCGAGCGAGAGCGCGAAACAAGAGATAGAGAGGCGCGATCGGCCTAAGCGATCGGCTTGTGATGCACTTATCTCTCTTCCACTCCATCGGCCGATGCGTCCGAGTAGCATCAATGTTTTCTTACGACATTAACACGTAAAATTAACGTTCATAAACCGACTTTACAGACAACCATTTTTTACTACCTCTGGCCTCTCGTAAGCCTTCTTATGCTAGTAACCAAGGAATGGACGCTCAAACAATTCGTAACTTCTAAATGCTAATTTCGAAAAGTTAATCATCTTGACAGTCAGCATCAAAAGAAGCAGATGAAATCTCATTTCAAAAGTACTGTCGCTTGGATATTATAGTTTCACGAAGTGATTTTATCAGACTATTTTGACGTTATTTCAATGTATTTTTTAAATTCAAATTCTAAACAAACCTTTAATAAAATTTACATTATGCCTTGTTCCCGTAGACTGACGGGTAAACAAACACATCTTATCATGATCCTAAAATGTAAGGAATTAGCATTTTTGTGCGACAAGGTAACAAATAAAGATGTATTGTTTTACTGGTTCGTACCAACTTTTCTATACATGCCAGCCATGCCAACTTAAAAAACTTTGCTACATAAATTGACCAGGATTTTTTTGTATTGGACACCAAGAAAAATGTGTCTTTCTATCGTCGACTCACTCCTCCATTCATTTTCCGTCATTATAGTAGTTCCGTTATAGGAATTTCGAATGACTAACTAACACTTGGGCACCTAGATACCTATTTAAAAACTAACCGTTATGTTTATTTTTTCGTTCTATCAAGTTTTTGTTTATTTTGTTAGAAAAGCACTTTGTTTATACGGACTTCATTACGTATACGTTTCATTCATACGTTGACGACCTCCGTAGCCGAGAGGCGAGCACGCCGGACTTAAATGGCGCCGCCATCTCTGAAGTTCCGGGTTCGATCCCCGGTCGGGTCAATGTATGTGATGTTGTCCAATATTTATTTATTTTATTTCCATACTCTATTAAATTATAATTTTTTACTAATTTTACAGACCGACGAAATGTTCAGTGACAGTCCATACACTCCTGGTAAGTTGTTTAAAATAATTCTAAATTTAATATTCCGTTTTTAATCATAATAACTTATTCTCAGTTAATTATTTACAGAGCTACCTGCATCTTTCTCTGAAATTGAATCAGAATTCACTGATGCTGGGTCAGGAGGTAAGTTAGACAGTAGAAAGTGTCTCATTAAAAAAAGATTGTTTAATTATTTGACATTCGATTTATTTTTTCAGAGACTTTGATCACCGAAGGCTCCGGTTTTGATACGACCGACTCCACCTTCTCAACAGACGAGTGGACGAGCGACGAAACTGGTTCCACTGATGAGACCTCCTTCACCACTACAGACGAGACCACTGAGTCCGGGGCTACTGACTCCAGCTCACCGGTCACAGAGCCAACTGCAGTCAAAATATCTGCGTCCACCGATGAATCCTCGCCCGAGTCTTCCGGCTCAACCGACTCTACAGTTGAAAGCAGCAGCAAATCAAGCAACGATACAGAATCAACCGAATCGACGATCGAGGGCTCTACTTCAAGCGAATTTGACTTAGACTATACTGATGAAACCGAAGAAACTGGGCTTACTGAATCCGGTGCAACCGAATCGTCTGATCACACTACGGTGTCCGGATCTGAGGAACCCACTAGCCCGTCAGGATCTACCGAGCCAACTGAATCTAAGCCGACTGAGGCTTCAGGACCATCCGATGGAACTACAGTGTCGGGAGCTACAGAGCCAGAGTCTACCGGAGAAACAGAAAAGACGGAGTCTGAATACATTGACGAAACTGAATCTACAGTAACCGATGAAACGGTCACCGAGGAATCGGAAGCTACTGACTCGACATTGTCATCTGAATCGTCTCCTACAGACGAAACATCCGAGTCGAGTTCTGAAGAGACGTCTACCGAGCCAGAAAATACAGAAGGTACTACTGAATCGGGCTCAACGGAATCATCTGGATCGACTGAAGCTGGTAAGACGAGCGAATCGAGTGCCACTGACGAGACGACTGAAGCAGGCAGCACTGTATCTGACAAAGTAGGATCTACTGAAGTATCAGGATCTACTGAACCATCCGCATCCACCGAAGCCGGCAGCACCACCGATTCTAGTTCTACTGTATCTGGTGCAACTGAAACTTCAGAAGCCACTGAATCTGGAGCTACAGAAGTCAGTGGTTCAGATGAAACTACAGAAACTGGTTCTACTGAGTTGCCTGGGTCCACAGAATCAGGCGCTACTGAGTCTGGCTCCACAGAATCAGGATCGACTGAGTCTGGAGCTACTGAAGTATCTGGTTCTACAGAACCAGAATCTACTGAACCATCAGGCGCTACTACTGAGTCAGGTCCTACAGAGGAAACGTCCGAAGGTTCCAGTGAAGGTTCTACAGAGGCAACTGAATTTGGTAAGATTCTTTTTTATTCCACACACGTTTGGTAAACTACAAAAAAATTTACAATCAAGGACTGATAAAATAAGTTTCACTTAAATAAAGCTACGCATTTCATAAATTTAATTCCCTAGGCACCACACCTTGGAAACTTATTACAGAAATATGTAAATTGTTATTAAATAAATAAAGACTTTTATCATTGGACCACAGTCCTCTTTGATAATTAACGTTGATATTTATTCGGTCCAACAACAGAAAGCGAAGAAACTGGATCGACAGAAGCTTCCACTACAGAGGGCAGCACTGAGTCCGTGTCCGAAGACACTGGTTCCACTGTGTCCGCCACTGAAGAAACCGGCTCTACGGGTAATATAAATTACGTTAACTATATTTCTTAAAATATTACCACCTACTTTCTAAAGGTTCAACCAATCAGAGCTTATTAGAGCATTAAATGCTCTAAGATTCAGAGTTACCAGGTGTACCTATTCTTACAAAATCAAAAGATTTTATTTATGTGGTGCACGCGGTTGGTGACTGTGTAAATGTCAGCCGGCGGTGTCACTTGTCGCTGCCGCCGGCGCATCGGAACAAGCAAGCGTCTGACCGGCGCCGGCCACACGCGCGCGCACGGCGAATAAATTAAACGAATCAATTCGCAATCTTCTACGACAACGTCGCTGTTGCGCTCTTTTCCATAAAAAATAAAAAGCTAATCCTCTTAGTCGGTATGTCTCCATGATGACGATTAAATACAACTGTACATCGCAAAGAAACGCGCGATACTAAGACTCGTTTCACAGCGGTCCGCCGGTCATGCGCGCGCTGTTGAGACGCGCTGGCCGACGGCGCGTGCCGCCAGCGTTACTCTGAAACCAGCCTTACACCTTTACAAAAAGCTACGAAACGAGAATGTTACCTGTCAATTTGGCCCATTTTAAAATTAAACAGTGCAAAAGAACTTGTATATAAAACAAAATAAGTTCTAACTGCATTTTACTGATAAAATAATTGTTGTTTTTTTACAGAAACTGGTACTACGGAGAGCGGTTTAACTGAATCTAGTGAAGAATCTACTGTGTCCGGTGGAACAAGTGAGTTAATAATTGTGTTTTGTTATCTCGCGATCAAAACACCAGCCCTTGCTTACTACAATAATTCCGCATTTCACTGCTACATCATGATGACCATCTTGAACGTAATGATACTTAGACCAATCTTTGAAGTGGGATTTTCGTCGTCGCCATTGCGAAGTTAATAATATTCAATTTTTTTTTGCTCTTGTAGCACCTTGGGACTGGACGACAACCATCGGCCACCCCAAGAGGCGTTGCTTGCCGCGCGCTGCCAAATGCACGAAGAGTCAATTCGGGTGCTGTCCCGACAGGAAAACGCCTGCTGCTGGACCGTTTGACGAAGGTACGAACCTTGGGATTATGCCTACCTAGTTTTGAAGAGGATCTACGAATATTTTTATTCACCTTAGTGGTGTCGTAAAACACCATCCAACATTATTTACCAGGTCACGAAGCGATGCCTTCACTTACTTAACTTAGTTTCATCGTCTTTGATCTATCTTAATTTGATTGTAGTGAAATGAATCGCTGACTTTTTAGCATATTATCAAGCACTTAATTCCTCTCTCTAATTTTAGCCCTCTTTAGCCTACAACAACATTATTTACAGGCTGTCTCGTTAAAAAGACATGCGCCGAGACCCAATACAAGTGCTGTCCGGACGGCGTATCCCCAGCGACTGGTCCCAAGAACAAGGGTTGCCCAACTGAGCCGTGCGAGCAAACGCTCTTCGGCTGCTGCAAGTCTGATAACAAGACTGCGGCAGAGGGTAATGATGATGAAGGCTGTCCACCACCACCACCGCCCTGCAAGGCTTCCAAGTAAGAGTTTATGTCATAATATCAGAATAAAACTTTCCAATTGTTAGAAACGATCTGGTTAGTGACTGCACTAACCAGGCCGGTTCCAACAATTGGAAAGATTGTGTGATTAAGTGACATATTTAGTTATGCAGCCCACTGAACTGTGAAGACAGAGTATTTTCGGCTGCTGAAATTTACCCAACAATCCTGATGCAACAAAGGGTAATGATGATAAATCGAGAATATCAGAAACCGCAGTTCGTACTGGGTAAAGTTAAACCATACTTTGCATTTAGAAAACCAGAAATATTCAACTGAACCTTGCAAATAGACTCTCTAAGGCTGGTAACAAGAAAATCAATTAGTGACAATAAAGAAGAATTTCCACCACCATCTTTCCAGTCAAACCCTCCAAAAGTCCGGCGCCTAGATATTTTTACATTTGTAATTTTTCACAGACATGGATGCTGCAAGGACGAAAAAACAGAAGCTACCGGGCCACATAAATCAGGATGCCCAGAAACAGTCGTACAGAAGGCTGAAGAAAAAGAAGGCGAGAGTGCAACTACAACAGTTCTGCCAGAAGGGGCAGACTGCAAAACTACTGAGTTCGGTTGCTGTCCTGATGGAGTTTCACCAGGTCAGATTCAAGAAAAATAGGACCTCAATTTAATTCAATAGACTTTAGGAACTATTTTCTTTGTACAACATTTTGCAGTGAGCAAACTATTATATATGGCGCCGCCATCTCTGAGATTCCGGGTTCGTTCCCCGGTCGGGTCAATGTGAAAAACGAACGAGTATATTGGTCGGGTCTGAGTGTTGTGGTACCGTCGTTGTTTCTGATATCTATAACACAAGTGCTTTAACTACTTACCTTAGGATCTGAGCAATGTATGTGATGTTGTCCAATCTTTATATTTACATTTATTTTACTCCCGCTGATCGATATCCCATCAACATCGTTTTCAATCATAGTTTCCTACTGTCTGGTTTTTTTTATGACGTCACATATGAATCTTAATATTTTTTCTTGCCTGTAGCTGCGGGTACTCAAATGGAAGGCTGCGTACTATCCTGCAACTCGTCTGCCTACGGGTGTTGCCCCGACGGGGAGACTCCGGCGCATGGATACGACAATGAAGGCTGCTGTCTTCTGTCTCCGCACGGCTGCTGCCCTGACAACTTCAAGCCTGCTGATGGACCTCATCTTGAAGGTATATAAAACTTATATTTGAGAAATTCACGTGATAACGTCTTAATAAATCGATGACCGGCTACATGCACGATAAAATGTCACGGTCGAGTGCGAGCGAAAGCACGGAACAAATAGATAGAGAGGCACGATCGGCCTCATCGTTCGGCTTGTGACGCATCTATCTCTCTTCCACCCCATTGGCCGATGCCGATGGGGTGGAAGAGAGATGCCGATGCCGATTGATGATACATCAATGTTTTTTTTATGACGTTACCACGTAAAATTAACGTCCGTAAACCGACCAACCAACCATTTTTTTTCTAATACAATGTCCCTGGCTGTGTACTCTATTCGGCAATGTCAGAAAACAAACATAGTGGCCCATGTGACATACGCCTAGTGGCACTGCTTGGGTACTTGTCTATCAGAATTCTAGAATCCTTACTTATTTTCTTTGTCTTTTTCATCTTAGTTTATAACTTAATATATTTTTACAAGGATGTGGCTGCCAGTACGCTCACTTCGGATGCTGCCCCGACAACGTCACCATCGCGTCTGGACCCAACAATGATGGCTGCGGCTGCCAGTACTCCGAGCACGGCTGCTGCCCTGACAAGTGAGTAACAAGTGCTACTGTAATTAAAATGCACTAAAACTTAACCCTAAAGAACGGTACACTATTAGGTAAGTATCAGAATGAACCAGAACTAGAAATGATAATCAAAGGTGTTGACTGACATAGGAAGGTTTAAAATATACCGATCTTTAAATATTGGATTCTCATTAATTAAAATGTAAGAATATATAGCATTAGCATGTAATTTGGATGTTGAGGCCATTGACAAATTCTAGGACATAGGTACAATCATGATTATTAATTAACAAATGTTTTGATATCAATAAATACAACGTCATACATAACAAACCGTATTCTAATTCAAATGCAAGCAGAGCAACTCAAAAAAGTACGTCTTTGTGGTGTCATGTGATGATGCCACGAAGAAATCAAATGAATTTTAACGACTTACAAGTACCTTACTACATTTTCCTACGACAATACAAACATCACGATCGGCCTACCAACAACTGTGTTAAAGATAAGCATTTGACTGCTATAAACTAGACACAATAGAAAATCTATTATTTGGGGGTCAATGTTGGCCGCGTTTACATTGAATGTAAGGTGGTTACTGACACCACCAACTTGTTCACCAACAACTTTCTACCTTCCAGAAGTGGCAGAATATGTAGAACTTACCTAACTTTAAGACCTTATGTAACCACCATATTCTTGGAAATAAATGATTTTGATTTGATTTGATTTGATTTCCACAGGCACACGCCAGCCTCCGGCCCCGAATTCGAGGGCTGTGACTGCAGCACATACCAGTTCGGCTGCTGCGACGACGGCGTTAGGATCGCCAAAGGCCCCGGCCAGCAGGGCTGCCTCTGCCAACAATCTGAGTTCGGCTGCTGCGGCGACGGCAAGACGGCTGCTGTCGGCCCTGACCAGCTCGGCTGTGACTGCTCCACTAGCAAGTACGGATGCTGCCCCGATGGACAGACGCCTGCTAATGGAACCAAGTTCCTTGGATGCACTGATAAGCCTGAGAACAGACAAGGTATGTTTGGTAGTGTGTTACGACTTTTATTTGAAGGTTTTAAGTCTAGTTTTAGTCTTCACACTGAGGCGTGTGTATGAACAGAGTTGTTGACCATAGACTTATTTTTTTTTTTGTTGCTTAGCCAAAGAATAATTTATTTTTTAAGTCTTCTCGTGAAGCATTTTTTAAATAAAGTTATTAATTAAAAAACATTTCGACAATGACTTTTTAGTTCATCTTAATATTAATCTTTTTTACAGCTGCCTGTGCCCTATCTACCGACCGCGGTCCTTGTACCAATTACTCGGTGTACTGGTACTATGACCTTCAGTACGGTGGTTGTTCTCGCTTCTGGTACGGAGGCTGCGAGGGTAACGGCAACCGCTTTACCAGCAAGGACGAGTGTGAAGACGTGTGCGTGCAGCCATCGCCCAAAGGTCAGTGATCTAAACTTGACTACTAAATTCTATTCTATAGAGCTCTAAAGTAGGTAGATTTACTGTATAGAAAATCAATAAAATAGCCAGATAAAGCTTGTTGATATCATCAGCAGGCCAAAGGACACTTCCTTGAGGCACACCATACGTTATATTTGAACAAAGCCGCTAGTAGGTATTATTATACAGTTTCACCCATTTGCATGGTCTGAGACTAAGTATCTAGTAGTTTTCTTAAACATATGTTAACAAACAGTCTTTAAGTGTGTGTCAAAGGCCTTCTTTAGGTCAATGAGATACTGTAAATTGTTTCTAACTATTTAGTCACTTATTAAATAAACTTAGTATAAAGGCATAACATGGTATAATGCAAGCATTTCCAATTTAAATCTTGCTTTTTTGGCATTGGTACTATGACAAATCGCAGTTTGACCAGTTGTTTCGATACTATCCACTTTCTTTTACTTATAAGGACGGATTTTTTGTATTATAAGCTTACTGCAGCTAATTTTATACTGACTTCACATGATCGGATTCCCCAGACGCGTGCAACCTACCGAAGGTGAAAGGCGCGTGCACTGGCTACCACCCGCGCTGGTACTTCGACTCCGAGCGCGAGCAGTGCGGCCAGTTCATCTTCGGCGGCTGCCTCGGCAACGCCAACAACTTCGACTCGCGCGAGCTGTGCCAGAAGCAGTGCGAGCCTGCTAAGAGCGATGGTAATTGTAACTCTAGTTTAAATAATACCTAAAATAAAATATGATAACTTGTTGATAGATCCTGTTTTTTTATGCAATGCTTTTTAAACGTTAATTGTTGACGATTGTCACGATTTGTACGATTTTAATCTTTGCAATAAAGTTTAAATCAATAAGATAACCAGGGGTTTGTACATTTATAAATAGTGTAGATGTTGCAAATTGCCAATTAATGAACTCTAAACGAAATGCTTTAACAAACTTTTTGCATTAGGTTATTGATCCTTTATTAGCTATTTAATAGTTTACTATGATTTATTGGGTGGAAGAAACCTATTAAAGTACCTGATTAATTCAAAGATGATATCGTATTTACTTACAAACCATAGTAATGAGTTTCACATTTGAATAAGGAATAACTCAAATCTGGCAAGGCGCGCACTACTGCAAAAACATCCATCTTGTGTGTTTTCACGTTGTAATCATCAAAGTTTATGGTTCACTTAGCACCGCTACCAATTAAAGATGAGGAAGAACCGTTACTGCCATGACAACGTTTACATCACAACTACTTACCCCCCAGACCAATGCTCCCTCCCCATCGACCGTGGCACCTGCGCCGGCAACTTCCTCCGCTACGGCTTCAACCCTGACTCCCGGCAGTGCGAGCCCTTCGTGTGGGGCGGCTGCGGCGGGAATAACAATCGCTTCGGGTCCGAGGCAGCCTGCCAGCACCATTGCAACCCGCCGGGTGTGCCGCAACGTAAGTATGGAGGTTTATGGGAGTTGCTAACACCACTGCAACCTGTCTCGACCCCAATTCTGCTAATTTAAAATTGGCATAGTTGAATATTAATTGGATCTCATTGTAATTGTTTGACAGATTTGGTATGCTGGTGAAATTAGTAACAGAATACCAAATGTGTCAAACAATTACACAATTGGTTTTCAATTATGCTACTTTCAAATCAGCAGAATTGGGGCCCTGGTGTGCCTCAACGTGAGTAGGGGGATTAATAAAAACCCTCATAAAAATAACATAAGGTGGTTGGGATTCTGGGAAAAGTTTGATCAAAAGCTTTAGGGTATTGGAGGTATAATGACTTGACTTCATTCAGTTATCACGATTATGCATGCATGATTCAACATTTAACGAATTGTTGTTGACTAATCTGAAAAAAAAATACGATAAAACTAGCCGCTAAGTAAAACAATTCATGAGATTTGTAGTTATAAACAATGTTCTGACTGAAGTTGAGTTACTTGTAATCCAAATAACGATGTGTTAAAAAATATAACCAGACTACCGAACTATCAGCATGGGGTTGGAAACTGAGCATGGGGTTGAAGTGTCCTAGTCTATAACAAAACAATACTTCGCATGTCCTTGTCTATCTTTATCCTAAAAACTGATCTAAAACTCTTTTTATACTGTTCTATACTTCACCTTCCTCCATCGATGTGAATTCAATGGAGTTGCTTACTAACTATCGCACGAACAGCCCGATGCAAAGAGCCGCAAGAAGCCGGCAACTGCACGGAGAAGCAAGCGCTATGGGCCTTCAGCCAGACCGAAGACCGCTGCGTGCCCTTCTACTATACTGGCTGTGGTGGCAACGACAACCGGTTCGACTCCCCGGCCAGCTGTTCTGACGCTTGCCCGAGCTCTTATGGTAAGTTGTGTTCTCATGCATCTGGCCAGAAAAATCTTGACATGAGATGTCAAGGGAAGAGAGTCTATGCTACTGTCAGGAAAATGCAAGCACTGTGGTTGTTCAGCCAGTTAGAAGAAAGCTGCGTTAGCTTTTACTAACATAGCTGTGGATCCAATGACAACCCCTTCTCAGCCGGCTGTGCAAAGACTTGCCCTGTCCAGAAGATGCTTACACGAAGTTTTGCCCGAGCTCATTGGTAAGTCTGTGGGTTGGTTTCATCATCAACCCCTTCTATTTCCTAGAGTCCAAGATGCTGGCAAGTGCACTGAGAAACCATCTCAGATATCTATTAGGGGCTTTAAGAAAACTACCTCGGCTGCTTAGACTTATCAGGTATTTTTGGTAAACTTTAGTTTGATATAAAATGTACCAACACGATTTATATTTTTGGATGCTTTGGGATTGCGATGTTATTCCTAATTGTTTATTTTTCTCTACTTATTTCTTCATTTTATTGGTGGTGATATTAACATGGTTTGGGGATGGTGTTAGGTTTTTTGCATAACTACTGTCTTTTGCGTGTTCAATTCCGTGCGTTAACTTTAATTATCTTTAAATTTAACTGGTGTGTAAATATTTCAGTGAAAGACATTTGCACGCTTCCCGCCCTCACCGGAGAGTGCGCCGACTACACAGAGAAGTGGTACTTCGATACAGCTATTCAGAGGTTAGTTAATTTAATAATTTCATTTGAAATATCTTTTTACATTTCTATTTTACCTTTACAGTAAACCAAGCGACCTAAAAACAAAGTTTGCACAAAAAATCGCCACGGTAGTCTTAAGTAATGATCACCGATTTAATTTTTTTTGTTTGAATTTGTGATCTAATAGTACAATAGGTCCGATTTTTTGATTGCCTTTCGACTTTTTTATTTTAATTGCGACTTTAAGATTCGCACTTATTTCCTTCGTGGTTACCCAAAAGATATTGGTCTACTCACTTCCACACCCTGTGCCTGGGCACCACTGCCATCACCCTAGTAATGGCACTGTCTCGAAGTAAGGATGTTACCAGCCAACGTTTTTTTTCCAAGGTTTTCAACTAGCACACCCAGACTCAAACTAACTAATTATTACTTCTATTTGACTTTGGGTTCACTATAGGTACTTATCTACGTGCATGGTTACCCAAAACATGGTCTAGTCACTTACGTGCCCTGTGCCTGGGCACCACTGTCATTACCCTAGTAACAAAACTGTCTTAAAGTAAGGATGTTACCAGCCAACTTTTTTATTTCCGAGGTCTTCTACTATAAACCCAGACCTAAGCCAACTTTAAAAACTATAATCTCTATAAATCGACTAAAATAGAAATTGAACGCGAAACTTTTTGTGCTATCAACTAACTCGTAGTACCTACGCTTCCCAGATGCCGGCAGTTCTACTACGGCGGGTGCGGCGGCAACGAGAACCGCTTCTCGTCGCTGGGCGCGTGCGAGGGGCAGTGCGCCGCGCGGGCCACCACCCTCGCGCCGCGCACGCACACCGCTGGTAACTATAAAGCAACAACAACAAAACATACAGACATACAGACATTCATCTTGTCACGTGACATCCTCGGTAGCTTAGTGGTCAAAGCACTCGCCCGGTATGCGATGGGACGTGGGTTCGAGTCCCACCTGAGGTCGACGATTTTTTTCAAGTGTTATTTATCTTCAATGGAAACCTTGCATGGAATTGCTAAAAACAAAAATTTAGGTACAATACAGACATACATTTGGGCATTATTATTGTTAAGTCGTATCGAAACATTTCAATCCATCTCGCTATCTTCACCTCATTTTCGATTATATGGCTTTCGATCTAATGCTATCATGTCATGTAGATACATCGATTATTTATTTATTCGTTATATTAACGTCGATCTAATGAACTTCGAATAAATATTGCTATTTGATGTTGAGTAGTAAACTATAACTTAACCCCACTCAAGTCAACAGAATTAGAACCAACATTACAAAGTGGAGAATAAGTATATCCAGACGATTATAATTTAGTCAAAAGATATTGATAAAATTAAATGATATCTGCATTGCTTAGGGGAATAAGTCATAATTACAAATCGTCGCAATCATCTCAAAAATAGTTTTAAATTTCTTGTAGGCTCGGCATAGGTACGACAGGTAAAAGGTTCCGTCGATGAAAAATTTTGGGAACTGTTTTATGAATCATGTCGAAACATAGACGAAATTAATGACACTAACTATCTGGCTGTATACTGCAAAATTGTGTTTACCTTGTTACATACATCTATAATTAACTACCTATATTTGCTTTCAGCTGTCGACCTCTGCCAATTGCCTTCAATGACCGGTGAATGTGACAAATACACTGAGAAATGGTTCTTCGACTCCTCTATCAGCAGGTATGGTAGTCAACAGCACGTCAACCAACTCCGAAATGTCTAATTTGTTTAACCAACTTTAAAATAAGATATCACTTTGACGACCTCCGTAACCGAGAGGCGAGTACGCTGGACTATATGGCGTCGCCATCTCTGAGGTTCCGGGTTCGATCCCCGGTCGGGTCAATGTAGAAACCGAACTTTTCTATTTCGTCTCGGTTCTGGGTGTTTTGGTACCGTCGTTGTTTCTGATTTCTATAATACAAGTGCTTTAGCTACTTACCCCAGGATCAGCAATGAATGTGATGTTGTCCAATATTTATTTATATTTATTGCTTACGACAGAAAGTAACAGACGGTCTCCATTCAGTATTCAAGTCTGCATAGTTGCAGTTTGGATGCGTTCTTGTGCCGTTATTATAGCTGCAACTAAATTACAAACCGACTGCAGTCTGCTTGCTATTGGCTGTCAGTCCAAATGGAGCCCATCTACTTGGTATCGGGCCGTTACAAGGATACGTCGACGACGACCGTCTGGTGTAGTGGTTCGCGCTCCGGACTATAATGCCTGGCGGTTGCGGGTTCGAATCCCGCAAGGGGAAAATGTAAGTGTGATGAGCACGAGCATCTGTATCTTAGTCATGGATGTTTATAAACGTATTTAAGTATGTTTATCCGTTATCTAGTCACCATAGTACCAGCTTTGCTTAGTTGGGGGCTAGCTGATTGGTGTGATTGTGGAAACAAAACACCGGCCAAGTGCGAGTTGGACTCGCGCACAAAGAGCACGTACCATACCATTTTCTATAAAAACGGCAAAATAAACACGTTTGTTGTATGGAAATATTTATTGTATTCTATTTTTTGGTATTTGTTGTTATAGCGGCAACAGAAATACATCATGTGTGAAAATTTGAACTCTCTAGCTATCACGGTTCATGAGATACAGCCTGGTGACAGACGGACAGACAGACAGACAAACAGACAGACAGTGGAGCCTTAGTAATAGGGTCCCGTTTTACCCTATGAGTACGGAACCCTAAAAACAAGCACTTACAAGCATACATTCCAGGTGTCGCCAGTTCTACTACGGCGGCTGCGGCGGCAACGACAACCGCTTCGCCAGCGAGCGCGAGTGCGCCGCGCGGTGTTCCCGGCCCGCGCCCACCACCACGCCGGCCTACGGGCAAGGTAATACCCTCACCATCTTTATCTACTTACTTACCATCAGTGGCGGGCATTGGTTGTATATAGAGGTAGGCAGTGGATACTTACTAATGTGTGAAAACCACAGATTTTCATCAATAACACACATTTGTAAGTACTGTAGCAGGGTTCGTAGTCTCAGAGGTTGAAATAAGTTATACCAATTATTTCGGATTCTCGTAGTATATTCAATCAAACTATATTCTACCACAATACATATCACAACTATACTTAGCTCTGTTATTCTGCTGGCTGCTTTCAATATTTCCTTACATTATTATTATTATTTTCTGTTTATTTATTCATTTAAATTACTTTTTTTGATTATTTTTCAATTCTTATCATATATAATTCATTGTAGCATCATAGCATAATCCATTGTTTTTTTCTACGCGTCACTCAAAAATATTCAAAAGCAACTTTTATATTTCGAACATACCTTGGTAGACGTAGAGGTTTTACTCGTTTGGTTATACACCTCTATAGTACCTACTGTCTACCTCTCGTAGCCGAGAGGCGAGAACGCCGGATTTTAAATGGCGCCGCCATCTCTGAGGTTCCGGATTCGATGCCCGATCTGGTCAATGTAGAAAACGAAACCAGCGCCCGCCACCGCGCCGGCCTACGGGCAAGGTTATACCTTCACCATCTTCATCTACTCACCATCAGTGGCGTGCATTGGTTTTATTTAGAGGTAGGCAGTGGATACTTCCTAATGTGTTTTATTCATGAAAATCTATGGTTTTCCATAATAACACACATTAAGTAACTACTGTCTACCTCCGACTGTCTACTGTCTAGCCGAGAGGCGAACCATCTCTGAGGTTCCGGGTTCGATCCCCGGTCGGGTCAATGTAGAAAACGAACTTTTCTATATTGGCTCGGGTCTGGGTGTTGTGGTACCGCCGTTGCTTCCGATTTCTAAACACAAGTGCTTTCGCTACTTACCTTAGGATCAGAGCAATATATGTGATGTTGTCCAATATTTATTTATTTATTTACCTCTTTTCATTTATCATTGCTGCCTAATTGCCTATATGCATTGCACGCCCCTGCTTACCATCATTACATCACATGTCGGTCCTCTGTTGGACATAGGCCTCGCCTTCATCACGCACACTGAGCCTGAGGCTATTTTGCTTCATCCTCTGCCAGCAGCAGCAGCATATATCATCGCTCCACTTTGCCGGAGAGTGCTCTAAGTTGCGCTAAATCTTCTAACTCGCCGATATGTAATAGGCTCGTTTTGACACTTAATAAATTTATTTTCTTTATACTTACACAAAAAAGTGTTAAATATAACTTTAACATCAAAAAGTAAGTACCTAATATATTTTTTAATGTTGTTGTTGTCATCTTGTTTCATATTTCATCTTCTTAAAAAACAAACTGTCAAAACGGGCTTCTTATATCTTAGCGACTATAATAAGTAATCACTAAATCGAAATAATAACTAATATATTCATGTTCGTTCTTGATCTCATTCTTCTAACAATGAATCATTCATTGCTTTGTGAATAACTCTTTAACGACCGCATGTCCAGAGGTGTGCTTCATGGATGTGGACCCTGGCCCATGCACGGACTCCCAGCCTCGATGGGCATATGACGCAGCTAGAGGGGCGTGTAGGGAATTCATGTTCGGTGGCTGCGGAGGCAACCAGAACAACTTCCCGTCCGAAGAACACTGTCACCACACCTGCGGGTCTACGCAAGGTCAGTACTCGAAACATCCTGGGCTGTGTGTACGTATCAGTAACTCAAGGACGTGGACACCGAATTGAAGACTACCTATCGTCACTTCACCTAAAATTCTACACGATCCTTGAACACTTTCCGGGATAAATCCAAAAAAAACTTGGTGGGTGCATTACCATTTCAGCTTGGCAATTTTAAAATACATATATTCATTTAACTTTCAACTAACTGGTATATCAATACATTCATTTTCCTTTCATCTAACATCTATTCATCTAATTTAAAATTTTATAGACTTAAAACTACTACTACTCTTCGACACCGGTTCAAATAAAATTACACCAATCCCACATTCAACTGCTCTATGGCACCAGTTGAAATACCATAATTTTACAGACCTGTGCCAACTGCCGATGCTGTCGGGCCCCTGCGATGACTCCATCATGAGCTGGTTCTACGACCCTACTTCCGATTCGTGTAGCCAGTTCACATACAGCGGCTGTGGAGGAAACGCTAATAGGTAACGGTCACATCTACACAGCTCCCATGTATACTTACACCTGCCCTGCCTGAGTTAATGATAAAATAGTCTGGCCAGTTAATGTGCCTAGAGAAGAGTGCATATTCAATTCATTTAAATTAGGTACTTATAATTGCTCATAGTGCTTGTGTACCTTTGCTAGACACCTTCTTTAATGCCAGAGTTTCTATGATAATTATGACTAATCATGATTTTTATATCCAGGTTTGAGAATTTAGAAGACTGCGAGAGACGCTGCAGAACCGGCCCAGAACCAGTTACTGTTGCTAACACAACTGTGGCTGCTAATGTCACCACTCCTGCTACACCGGTAAGCTCACGAAATTTTTCAAAAAACTATCTTCCCTCCCAGAGTCGACTCCCTATAAGCTTCCTCATCGTTTTTTGTTCCTACTTCTTAACAATTCCTCTTTTAGGTGGATGGCCTTCCACCAGCATGTCGCATATCCCCCTCTGCCAACGAGGAGTGCGTTGAAGAAGGCGAAGTCTGGTTCCTGGACGCAGAACAGCGCGCGTGCGTCAGCTACACGAATGCTGCGAGCGGCAATACCTGCAGGAGGTCCGGCATTTTCCTCTCCGAAGAGGCTTGCGAGAGGAGCTGTGGAGCCTTCCGTAACCTTGGTAAGGGAAATTCATTATCAAAAATAATTGTATACAGGAATAGGTGACATGATGTCGATGCCAGCATGCCGCCGAAGTATCTATCGCCTTTTGAGTAAAAAGTACGTGAATTTTCGAACTAAATACAACTGTCACACACACACACATTGGGCTCAGTGACAATTTATCGTGCCATCGATTTACAAGACGTAAGCACGTCAAAAAAATAGTGACCGACACCTAGAACAGACTCCGTATATGTTTGCCCATTCTCTTTGATCCAAGACTTCTCGAAATCTACCAATGGTATATCTTCTAATCTTCTCGCAGAGGTGTGCCGCTACCCAGTAGACCCTGGCCCATGTCGCGCCGCCATCCCCAAGTTCTACTTCGCGGAGGCGCTGGGCAGCTGCGTGGGCTTCACGTACGGCGGCTGCCACGGGGGACCCAACAGATTCTCCACTGTGGACGAATGCGAGGATGTCTGCAAGTTTGAGAAGGGTGAGTCTTCGGTATATCTGTAAATAAATCATACAGCTCTTCGAATAGCAAAGCTAAAGTAGCAAAAGGCAGGGCTAATCACTCGCAGAGCTGACAACAGTAAGGTAAGAAGGTTGAGAGTCAACTACGAGCTGGAAATCTTAGCACGAGAAAGACCACTCGGTGGACTGACGACTAAGTCTTGGCAGCAAGCCGCTGGATACAACGTCTTAGGGTCAGTCGCTATGACATGTCCAGCACAGGACTTTCAAAGGCTGAATCTATTAAACGTTGATTAGCTATAAACCTGTCTTTTTGGTAGCAGTGTGGCAGCTACCACCGCTTTAGATTAAAATTGTTTCTTCTTACTTTTGTGTGAACGTGTGAAGATTAAGTGTAAGAGATTACCTAAGGCCTGCTACCGAGTTTCTTGAGCTGTTTCTTTTAGACACTAGCCGACGGAATTTCGAAACAAAAGTAGGGTAAATTGTTGGGACGCGTAAAAGTGCCTCTATCGGTAAAGTGTTGTAAAAACTCGAATAGGGGGTCTGCATTTTAGGGCTCGACTCAGCTCCAATCACAAGACTCGACTCATGAAGACACGAGATTCTTCTACTGCTTGATATTTTTCGAGCTTATCGAGTTTTCGCTCCAATGAGAATGTCAAAATAGTCTTCATTAAATAAATACTTTATTTCCTTGATTAGACCCGTGCAAGAGGACCCCGAAGCCGATCAACTGCTTCGACTATGTAACAGCGTGGTTCTTCGACGAGTCGCGTGACGAGTGCTTCCAGTACGGATCCTGCGACGCCAGCGACAGTAACAGGTAATATTTAATTGAGTTTTTGCTTAAAACTTCATAGAAAAAACTTGATTGTGATACATACAGAAGTCTAGCTGCATGTATCATAATCAAGTTTTCCTTTTAGAACTTTGTCTAGTTTCTAGTTGCAATACGCTGGGCTGTGATCTAAGACGCATCAAGTTGAAACAATACTATTGAGAAGACTGCCTTCAGCTCCTTAATCTGAAATAAAATATGTTTCGAATGGTACCATAGGTTCGCGACGCGCGAGGAGTGTGAGGGGCAGTGCAGGAGACAGCCGCCCGCGCCCGCCACCACCACCACCACGGCCGCGCCCCGCCTCACCGCCGCGCCACAGGTAACCAACCACCCCTCTGTACTTACACCTATACTACGTCTATACACCTTTATCTAGCCATCAAGTCTTCCTCTTCTGGGGAAGCCTCTAAATTAGTTTCTTGAAAAGTAATTATGTGTGAAATATGCGGTGTCAAACATTCGCAGTTATGGTTTGCGAAGTAGTTATAGGTATGTCAATTATTTCACCAAAATATGGTTACTTACCTATATATTTCAAACAAATCTGTAATACCTAATAATATTCTTCAAAATACTCACGAACAGACCACCAGGTTGATATAAACATAAGTTTCTCAATCTACTAAGAAGAAAAGCATAACTAAAACTATCGGATAATCCGAAACAAGACCATAATAATTTGTATCAGTAACTAAACCGTCTTTTCCGTATAATACACCATACCTAGTAAATAACCTTCTTCTGGATAGATCGATGGTCTAGTAGGAAAATGGCTGGTAAGTAGTGGGTGAATAAAAAAAGCAGGAGATCATCGTACTCTTTGGTCGGAACCACATAGTTGCAGTTGTACAATGCTGACATTATGACAATAAACCTTCATCTAAACAAATCCTCCCTTGCCCCAGCCTGCAGTTGACGAGGAGTGCGTAACGCCAGCATCGCTCGCACCATGCGGCGGCAACGTGACTGTGTTCTACTACGACGCGGAGCGACGCGCGTGCCTGCGGAGCGGCGCGGGCGGCTGCGGACACCGCAACGCGTACCGCTCGGAGGAGGAGTGCGAGCGGCGGTGCGGCGCCTTCATCAACCTCGGTGAGTCAGCTACAATAGCAACATGAATGGTGAACGCTGGGCAAAGAGTAAGAATCGATTTGAACATCCTACGAGACGATCATAGTATCGGAGATGCGTGTGCGCTAAGCTAACAGCCAAAGACAGCCGGCGGAGTAGGGGCGGCGCATGACTAGCCAATCACGTAATCGTGAAGGTGGGTCTACGCTAACGAGCCGAGCACGAGCTGAGCACGAGCAGAGCCGTTTTGGCTTCGTCATTCGCGGCGTCAAGTGTGGACGTACAACGCATCACTTTCTTCGAACGGAGATTTCCGCAGTGTGCTCTCGGCAAATCCCTTTGTATTCATCAAAAAACCGACAATAGGCGGAGCACAATCGACCACGAGCCAAATGTTCAAGTCAGGCTCGAAGTAGGCCCACACTACACGAATTTAGGGTCGCCTCGTGCTCCGCTCGTGCTCGGCTCGTTAGCGTAGACCCACCTGAAAGGTCACATCTGACAACCCATTTCATTACATTACGAATTTCATTTTATACCTTGGTACCTATCATACCTACTCAAAGCTTGAGCATCATGTCATTAGTAGATTTACTAACATTACACTTATTAGTTTTATTATTTACAAAGTACGTCATGTCATCCGTATATAATCTCTAGTGCCATCCTTTCTTCTTCTACCTGGCGTATATCTAGTGTTAAGACAGGGTCCGCTTTTTTTCCTATAGAAATATACTTCAACAAAAAATTTAAGCCTCATTGATTATATCCGCGACAGCAAGAATGAACTCCTCCAACGAATCATCTGGAAAAGATTCAACTCCTCGGAAACCAAGAAATGTTTGGAAAACTCGGACCTATCATCAGGTGCCTGTTCAAGGCAGCTGTAGATGAAGCAAAGTTTGCTAGTTTTTTATTTAGCACACTCCACTAACAGCTTTTAGCCAAAGCGCGGAGTGGGCTAGCCTTCCATTTTTATGACAGGGGATAGCACTTAAAAAATAAGGTAGGTATATTCAATTACAAATCTATCATCCAAACCGACTGTTCTTCCCCTTTCTTCGGTTTGTTCCGTTCTGAGTTGGGGTACACTTTGACCATGATCCTAGATGTAGAAAACCTGGTAATGTCAACTAGAGCGATTGCCAACAGCTCGTTTTTGGCCCATGGCTACACATCCAGTATTATCTGCTTCCCCACGATGTTTTGCCTCACCGCCGAATGGTTAAAAACCTGAATAGATTCTAATAAAACCAGAGGTACATGCTGTAAAATGCGAAGTCATGACTCACGATTGTGTGGCAAGACTCTGATTCCTCGATCGCACTGAGTAACAACTGCTTCAAACCGTAGTCGGTTTGAAGCAGTTGTGTGCAGCCGATAGTTCGGCTTAACAAAATTCCTGTCGCTCTGCAGATCCATGCAGATACCCCCTCGACGTCGGTCTGTGCAACTCAGCCATCCCCAAGTTCTATTGGAAGCTGAGCTCCGGTCGCTGCGAGCAGTACGCGTACAGCGGCTGCGGCGGCGGGCCCAACCGCTTCTCCACCGAGCTGGAATGCCAGGAGGTCTGCGGGGGTACTGGCCCTGGTGAGGACTTCTTTCACTTCTACTTTATCTCTCAATTCTTCTGGTTTACCCTCTTTGCAAAGTCCCCTTCCAACATTTATTATCAAATCATCTGAAATGGTAGCCTTTGTTGCTTATAAACTTGATTTTACTCTTAATCTGATGTCATCATCTCATCTCACATTCTTTGTAACTTATAGGTTTAGGCTTTTAATTAGCTGAAACCAAGTAGCTACAAATCGTATCGCATTTTATTTTCTTGTTTACCTTTTTAAACAGCTATAAGTATAGAATGATGATTATGGATAAGATTGAGTTTCTTTTAAACCATTTCAGCCTTTTCATTCTTCTAGAAAGGTACTTAATCTAACTTTATAGTCATCATTATAAAAGTAACAGCCAAGATTCAGCCTGAGGCTCAACTCTCTAACTGCTTAGTTCATTCGTTTGGATAGAAACCAGAAAATACGAAATAATATGCCAAAGTTTCTGAGACACAGACCTATTAAAATGTTATTTCACGTTAGGTACGAAAAGATTGGCACACCCACGTCGTCTATTTCAATGTTAGTTAGCACTGAGTTCGCTGATTTTAATGGATAACTTTACAGTTATACATACAATTTTTACATGGTTTGTTTATAAATTGAACATAATATACCGAATATCTTATACAAGCTTACTTGAACATTTAGAGAGTAGTCCCTCAGAATCTTTTAGGTACTCTATTCATAACATGGAACTAATCAAACAAATTTGTAATACATGCCTAGTTACCCAAGCGCATGGTAGCGAATCACCACTGTCCGGTGACATTACCGCTTACGCGGGTGCTAATATGGTGATGGAACTAACAAATGGCTCTGATTAAGACCAAGTAAGGCGTAGAAACTAATTACATAGGGTATTTAAAAATCTGACATGATTTCTATTGCAAAATCTAGTAAGAAGTTCGTGTTCAGATCAGTGAGTCTGGTAATTTACATATAGAGCGATCGCCAAGACCTCCATATAAAACCCTAAAAACAGACAGACCAATTTTGACTGTTAACACGTCTAGTGTCTGAATGTGCAGGTTTACTCGCGATGTTTTCCATGCTGACCACATAGTAATAAATCCGTCCAAAGATTCCGAAAATTCCAGTGATAGATGTTGGGATGCAAACAGACAACAGCACGGTATCCAAAACTGTCAAATTTCATTAATCGATTTTCAACCTAATTTTCAAGCAATAGAGTTTATTACTCATTGGGGATATTTTTCAGTTCACTTACTTGGTTTTAAAATAGAGTAGCGTAGAGGCAGCATGCGGGAGTGGGACTAACGTGGGTCGTTGGGGCGGGACAGAGCCGGCGTGCCTGGAGCCGGTGTCGGTGGGGCAGGCGTGCGAGGAGCCGCAGTCGCGCCGCTGGTACTACAGCGAGGCGGCGGGCCAGTGCCTCGCCTTCATATACCTGGGCTGCGGCGGCGCGCGCAACAACTACCGCTCGCCGCAGGACTGCGCCGCGGCCTGCCACACGCGCTACGCGAACGGTACTGCCCCGAGTCGCTTGAGCCCCAGATACCGATGCCAATGCTCAACTACCCACATGTTCCCAACCAGCATACATGTTGGCCGATCCTGATATAAACACCAAAGGTGTATTATGTTACTCCAACATTTACTCTCTGCAAATAATCATTTGAATGATGGTCACCATTGCATCAAGAGAGATGTTTCTTGACCCGACGAACCTTAAGGGGTTGTTGTAAAAATGCCAAAAATAGAGAATTGTTTCAGATGTATGCTGGAGTAACAAAATATGGGCCCTATTAAACCAAACCAATTTAAACCAATTTCCACCTTGTCACCCTTTCACATTCGGACGGAAGACGCTTAGTCCTGAATGAAATTCCTCTATCTTTTGGGTCTGCATTATCAGTTGCAGACTTTTCATCTTTGAAATGTTCTCGCCTTCCCTAATTCTCCCGAGCTTGGTACGGTCGGAGCGGGCGCAGTTGGTCGATGGTCGTGTCGTGCGTCGGCTATTGCTCTTATTGTCGCACGCTTGCGCACGCTTGCATCCTTCTCGCACCATCACACATTTTATGTTACAGATTTAGTGTTAATTTTTAGGTTACATTATTTAATAAGTTTTTATTTGATAAAATTTACAGAGAAGACCTTTAGAACTTCCAACTTCTTTTATTTTGAATAGCATACACTATTTTCTGGCGTTATTTTCTATTTACTTCTTACGATCCAGAGGTGCAGAATACGAAATATTATGTCTTATTACATCTTATTATGTCTTATTTGATAATCTTACATTTTCAAATACAAATGGTTCTAACGAAAAAATATGGATGTCTAAAAGTGCCTTTAATGACCTATTTCCATTATGAATTGTTTTTTTTTTGTATCGTTAGAGTCACTATGCACCATGTCACATAGAAACCGCCCGAGGTGGCATAGAATCGCTTTCCGCTGGTGCGATACATGAGCGATACAGACTACCTTTCTGTCTGATAGACCATATGTTATTTAGAGTCAATCTCAATCCCTCCTAACTCGGCCATCTCCCCCATAGGCGAAAGCAACGAAGTGTTACCCGACTGCGACAGCTACAACGAGGAATGCGCGTCGCTGCGCTGCCCGTTCGGCGTGCAGCGCACGCGCACCGCCGGCGGCTGCGAGCGATGCTCCTGCGTGCCGATGGACGTGGACTGCGCACCGCTGCAGCGCGACTGCGAAGTTATTAAGTGCGCGTATGGAATTGACCGTGCTGTGGGCGCTGATGGGTGCGAGAGGTCAGTTGTGAACACTCTTACCAACCAATTGTTCTACGTTTAGGACTGCTTCTTCGACTCAACTTCAATATTAATTATCATCATCATTTCAGCCACAGGACGTTCTCTGCTGAACATAGGCCTCCCCCAGTGACTTCCAGATCGGCTGGTTGGAAGCGGCCTGCATCCAGCGTCGTCCTGCAACCTTTACCAGGTCGTCTGCCCACCTTGTTGGTGGACGTCCCATTTCTGATTTGATCTCGCAAGAAATCTCGCAATATTAATCATATTCCATATAATTTGTTAGTACGTGGGGCATACTGGATGCTTCAAGATCTGGTCACTTACAATAAAACAAGCAATTACGGAATTGGACAGTGAAACTTTCAGGGAACATGTAACTTTCTAATTTTCAAGACTTTGCAAATAATTGGTCAATGTTTTTTTACTTTATTTGATGTGGCCTAAACTTGCCAATAAAGTTTCCAGATACTTCAATTAATGACATTTGATGACGAAGTCCTACGTCGTAGCTCTGTGCCGTTTGTCGACCGTCGATTGTCGACCACAAAACGACGAGACATATGATATATAGAAAGAAAATAATAATTAGTGAAACGTGATATACCGTTAGGTGTACATTGTCGAATTCTTTTGAATCGGAGGCCTGTCCAGAACACTGCAACACAGACCAGCATGCTTAAAAAAATTCATTCTCAAATCTTCTGTATTTTAAAAACGTCCGACTATTTGTCTGTAGTCTGTCTGTACATGTTTCGTACATATTGTAATTCTTAGGTGTACATGCTTCTCTCACCCGTGCGAGAACAAGGAGTGCCCGTCAGGCGAGCGCTGCGTGGCCACGCCGTTCCAGGACCCTCTCACGCAGGAGATCGCGTACACTGCTGACTGTCGTGTTGGTAAGTGATCCTTTTTTCTGTCTCGTTAGACTTGTATTTTAATTTTTTTTTTGGTCTAAAACTGTTTCTCTTTTTTGTCGGCACAGCTTTAGCCTCTTCTTTGGTGCCGAGCACTATATATCTGGGCGGTTACCGAACACTATATCGTCAATCGTAATATGAATTGCTGTAACCGCCAAAATGGCGATATTGAGTTATACTTACAGTTCGACTGCAAATTTTCCGCTCTATCGATTGATAACTTTAAAATGTCGATATCGTAAAAAAAATGTCGAATACGTTAAAAAAATTTAGGTAGTTTTTTTTTATTTACACTTATTTTTGCGACTTAAGTCCATTTTATAAATAAATTCAATTTGTAGTTTACCGTAAGGACCAATTTGAATTTATTTTAAATGTATTTGCTCATTTTGGGTGCTTACGTTAAATTTCAATGATATATATTTTTAAGTTAAACACTAAACCTGTACATGAATATGTTTGTACTGGCTATTAAAACATTAATAATTAGTATTATAATGTTATTTTAATAAATTTAGTTCACGTTTTTTGAATTATGCTGCATTAAAGATGAGTTTTTATTTCTTATATAACGCGCCTCACCAACAAAGCTTTACGGTTCACGAGACAGGTCTTGTCTGGTGATTTGGACTTGAAATGTAATTGATGCAATTTTGTGCAGGCTTCATACCACTTGGATATATCGCCAAAAAATTAGCATCGCTATAAGAATTCCAGAACAGTCCAGGTCACGACGGAGTCGAAGACTTTCTCGTAATCCACAAAGGCTAAGTAAGAGGCCTGATTACATTCTTCTGACGTATAATTTGCCTTACTCTGGATGTTCTTTAGTGTACAGCCTTTACTAAACTCAGCCTGGTCCAGGGGCTGAAAAGGATTCAATCTTGTGTTAAGATGATTTGGTACGACTCTCGAAAACAGCTTATAGACATGGCCTAGGGCAAACGAGGTCTGTAAATCTTAAGAAGAGTTTTATTTCGTTTTTTGATTCACCACAATGTTACTGAAGTACGGAACAGAAAAATCTGTTTAGTTCCTTAGAACTTGAGTTGGCTGGCTTTGTCGTTTTGCGTTGGTTGGCCCCTGGTTTAGAAAACTGTGACTCCATTTTCCCTGGGCATTTTTCTTCTACCAAGCTGTTTGAGAGGCGCGCCCACTTAATTTTGTCTATGTCCAGTTTTGGGGTATTGTCGGTATAGTGGGGTGTTAGCGTAGTTCTGGAGTCATTAGCGTCAGGTAGAGGACGGTTATCCACTGGTTATTATTACCGGCATTAGAAAAGAAAATATTTATATAATACTTCCATTAATCACATAATATTAAAACATTATTTTTCTACAACCTCACAAAATATCTCTCTCATTGCGTAACTTACGTGATACTTTATAGTCCACTATTTCAAAAATGCACAAGCGAAAACTTAAAAACTGGCCAAGTGTAAGTTGGACTCGCGCACGAAGGGTTCCGCACCATTATCTATAAAAACGAGCAAAAAATCACGTTTGTTTTATGGGAGCCTCCTTAAATATTTATTTTATTCTGGTTCTTAGTATTTGTTGTTATAGCGGTATATACATCATCTGTGAAAATTTCAACTGTCCTGGTCCCGTTTTACCCTTTGGGTACGGAACCCTAAATACAAAATTAAATATAGTGTAACTGAGATTATTGAAACTGTTTTTCTCGCTTTTTAATGGCTATATTTATAATGTCGACCCTTTTTCTTGAGTTAGCCAAATATCATTAATAATGTCGATATTATTCTATATTAGACCTTAATATAAGGGAATAAGTATGTCCACGCCTTAAAAACTGTGGTTACATACGCTATGAAATTATATTTCGTTTCTGATATACGTTCAACTATGGTTGCATGTAGTGTGAGTTACTTAAAATCTCTTAATTTTTTTTTGTACAAAAATTAAGGTAACGCAATATTTTTTTCTAAAAAATAACGTAAGCACCATATCATTTTCTAAACGATAATAGAAGGCTAAATATGTTTTATTAAAGCTGAAAGATCTCAACGTTTTGCATTAATAGGTGGAAACAGCATTACAATCGGATAAGAACATAAAAAGTTACAACTGTTTTTGCGATTGTAATTTTGTTTTTCGCCTCTCCTGTAAAGTTGCCATTTGGCGGTTACCGCAATTCATATTACGATTGACGATATGGCTATACTTATAGCTACCGTTGATTATACAGCGTCAATTCATCGTTATAAGCCCACACCAGTAGACTGCTTGACCGCTTCTCCCAATGCATGCTATTGGTCCCGATTCTCGGCTATCCTGTTTTTTAACCGCAGCCAGTAACAGCAAGTTATATCACCGCTTCACCAAGTTGGAGCGCTTGCTAAATTCGTGGTCAATCCAGTTCAACAATGTCACTTGTGACCAGTGTCTTTGGCAAAATTCAGTTGGGTCTACACCAGACGACCCCTGTTTATTTTGGCGATGATACCTGATCCAGGATCATAGGACGTGGAATACGCATGCATCACGTCCATATCAAGCGCGCCTTCGGTTCGCACTCTGCGATCGATGCTCGGGTGGATTGTCCCGTGTAGACCCAACCATTGAAATGGAAGTAGACCCTCGATGGTTTCACCCGCTTCGTTTACAGTGAACAAACCAGGGCAATGCCCTATCGAGCCAGCTACGTCCACGGCGACAGAAGGGCGCTGCCGGCGCGAGTGCAACGACGACGCTGACTGCCGCGGCGTGGGCAAGTGCTGCGCACGCGGTTGCAGCCAGCTGTGCCTGGAGCCCGCCACGCCCACCAGCCCCCAGCCTGTCACCACTACCGCCGCGCCAGGTAACCGCGCGTACACTGGTAGTTGGCGACGAGACGCGCACTGGCCGAGTGCGGCTACCAACTAATACTGCCGTTATGATCTATTTTTTTCGGAACACCAACAGCATTGATAAAATCTATGAGTAAAGAGTTATCATATAAACGTAGCCATTAACAGGTATTCGCATATAGAAATGTAGAATGTATACAGACCATACAACCTTACTATAGAAACAATCAAAAACACAGAGAGAAAATAAAAAAAATATAAAAACAATTACGAATTTGCTGCACCTTTGAAACGGGGCCCGAAAAATTCAGAATTGTTCAATTTCTTTATAGGTGGTTTAGTCCGAAATAATTTTAGCTCGTCGTTGCCTTTTAACAGGTCGTTAAAAGAGTTACTAGCTCGGACAAAAAAAGAATTGCGACGATAGTTTAGTGTTTGTTAATGTTGGTGTAAGATCAAAACCAAGACCTGACCAAGTCTTGTCATAATCTTGCTTTAGGCAAAACTGCTAACGACGTTTGACTTTAATGCCATAAAGATTTTGACAGCTCTGTCCTGTTTACAAGCAACTAACATCTAGCACCGTTTCGATGTACTACTTTGTCAAGAAAGTACCGGGAAAAGATTAATAATACACAAAATGTTAGTTATTCATCCAAATTTATTTAATCACCTTCAAAGTCTACGCCAACAATCATCAAAACATTTTTTAAACGCTTTTTCCGGAATCGAGTTCAGTTCTCGCCGCGAATTCTCCTTTATGCCTTCTACCGAATGAAACCGGGTGCCACGAAGTGGTAATTTGATTTTAGGAAAAAGAAAGAAGTCGGCTGAAGCCATATCTGGTGAATAAGGTGGCTGCTCGATGGTATTTGTTGAGTTTTTGGTCAAAAATTCGTTCACAATGATGGCCTTGTGGGAAGGCGCATTATTGTGGTGCAAAATCCAAGAATTTTCATTCCACAAATCTGGCCTTTTTCGTCTAATTTGCTCTCTTAAACGCCGCATAACGCTTAAATAATACTCTTTTTTTATCGTTTGACCTTCTGGCAAGAATTCTGAGTGCACAACACCGCGGCAGTAAAAGAAAACAGTCAACATGACTTTGACTTTCGATCGAGTTTGGCGCGGTTTCTTCGGTTTCGGTTCAGTTGGAATGCGCCACCCCAAAGCTTGTTGACTAGTATGCATGTAAAACTCATAAACCTACGTCTCGTCACCAGTAACAATGCGTTTCATGAATGTTGGGTCGGAATTGACTCGTTCTAGCATGTCCTCAGCGACTATTTTGCGATTGAGTTTTTGGAGAAAATTCAGGTCTTTTGTGACTAGCCGATCGGCAACATGTTTCATACCTAATAGATTATTTTAAATGGTACAATTCGATTCGTGTGACACAGAAAGTTCGACGGCTAGCTCTCTCAAACTTGAATGAGGATTTTCAGTCACTATTTTCTTCACTTTTGCGATGTCATCTTCAGTAGCAGACGTTGATGGCCTACCAGAGCGAGGCAAATCTTCCATCACATCTCGACCGCTTTGTACCACTCATAAACACGTGTTTTTGATGAAGTCGATTCACCGTAAGCCTTCTGTAACATTTTCAGATACTCCGAACACGAAATCCCATTGGCGATGCAAAATTTAAGACAAACTCTTTGTTCGATGTTTTTGTTCGTTATGAAATTCGCAATACACACTAGATATAGTATAACTAAAAACAATACTGTATTTAATCTAATTATCAAATGTAACTTAAACTCCGCGCCAAAATGGAAAACAGTTGTGCCAATCTAACAACAACAAAAAAAATATAATTTTGAATTTGGAACCTTAAACAAATCATCAATTCCCGATACTTTTTTGACAGAATGTATGTTGACGATAAGTTAATGTCCTCCAGAGTTGCCACAAGCGCCGCAAGCGAACCCGGTGACGGAGCCGGAGGTGACGGCGGCGGAGGGCGGCAAGGCCACGCTGCGCTGCCTGTTCCACGGCAACCCGCCGCCCAAGATCACCTGGCGCAAAGGAGAGATCACTGTACGTATGAACTACGCAGATAACCGTATTTATTTATTTCAGATTTGGTCACATTTGGGATTAGTCATACGTTTACCCAGTATTCCCAGTCCATTCAATATAGCGCAAGGCGCTTAAACGCGTTAATATTATGTAATAAACTACAATCGTAAGTTTATTTAGGTAGTAATATAGTATTTAAGTATCGGCTGAGCAAAAACGAGTTAGTTTCGAACTACTTATGGGCTCGAATTCTAAATCCAGAGAGTAAAACCAGGCACAAAATCTATTAAGTAGGTACTTCCGTCTAGCTAGGCCCTAGCTTTAGCCCTAGCCCTAGCTGTTAGGGCATAGACAGTCAGTCGTACTACGTAAGTTGCCAGCATGGGGTATGGCTATTTGCCATTTTTCAGCCTAGGTCTCAAAGCTATTTGCGATTTTGTATGCAGTTGTACGAGTATTTATGGTATATTATTATTTTTTACATCGCTAATTAATCACAATCTATTAAAGTTAACCTCCGTCGTTACTGAGAACTAAATGCATAATTGTCTGTTATCGTTATTTTTTATTACACGATTACATAAACATTTACAAGAAATTAGAACACGAGATACAGCGACATGTAAAGTGCAAGGCCAACGATATTCTGATTACAAATCAAGTCAATACACCTACCTATTAGAGTAGTGTCGTGGTGATTCGCTACTTCACCAATGGGTACGTTCCCAGCGAAGGATCCAAGCTTTAATTCCTGGTTTGGGTCAATTTATATGACATAATCTTTAAAATTGGCTCGGGTCTGCTGAACATAGGCCTTCCCTAAATTGGGAAATGTCTTCCAGAATGGAAGTGGCCTGCATCCAGCGGCCAACATCCCTGCAACCTTAACCAGCTCCTCTAGCATGAGCAAGAAAACACGATATGATACAAAAAAAGCGATCATAACCGTGACGTCGCTGACACGGACATGCTCACTGTTTCAATAAAAGTTCAAGATGGCGGCTATGTTATCATATTTTGAAAGTAAAGAGGCGATAAATCGCTATATCACATCGTAACATATCGTATTTTGTCGCTCGTGCTAGAGGGGCAGACATTATACAGGGTTACTTATAATAAATATATGGATGAGACAACGTAGATAAATGACGACATAACTAAGAAAACCCGCTTTTTTGCATGTAGATTGACGGCGATGTAGGCCGCTACCGGCTCATGTCCGACGGCGCGCTGGAGATCGTGTCCCTGTACCGCAACGACTCCGGCGTGTACATCTGCGTGGCCGAGAACGTCCACGGCATCTCGCAGCAGGAGATCAGACTCCAGGTCAACGGTAAGTCTAAGACCCAGGAGAAGTACAGGAGTATTTTTGTGTAAGTTATTGACTGAAATGGGTACTGTCCGTCCGGTGATTGGTGCATTTACTTCATTTGCCAGTTTGATTAGCATTAAGTAGAAATGGTAGTTTTTGCATTTAGTAGAATTAGTCGTTTTTGAGTAGAGTAAGTATTTTTTGCATCGAGTTCTTTGGGCTATTTATAACAATTATTTCACTATTACGCGCTATTTACACATGTCGGGGTCAAGGTATTTTAGCTCAGTCTTTGGCGAAAAAAATCGTTTGCACATAATTTTGTGTGAACTTTAAGTATTTATAGTTTTATCTGCATAAAGTTCTTATAGATTAAAAACCCGGGCTCACACGGTCCCGAGCCCTGAAGGCCCCGAAACCGACATGTGTGTATAGCGGTTTAACTATTTTCTTTTTTCTTCTTTCCCTAATTTTCTCTTTCTTTTACTTACATAGCACGAGCGACGCCGACAACCGATTTCTATGAATGTTATTTGTAGACGACTGGATAGAACGAAATTTTTAAACAGGGTGCTAGGTATTCAAATACTCACGGATGTTTTTTATTCAACACTTTTAAAATTGATGTCAATAAAATATGAGTAGAACAACCTGTAAAAAAGCACCATTAGTTTATCTGATCACCCTGTACGATATGCATCTTGTTATTTTATTAATATCATCTGTTATTAAGATCATGGATCTAGTGCTCTGCTGAATTGCCTCACGTGGCAATTAAATCGAAACTAATCAATGGTCAGCTAAGAGCCGAACGCACACGAAGCGAACGTGCGTAAAAATCTGTAGACAGACATTATAACACATTGCTATTGAGTGCCAGTAGCTTCACCTGTGTGAAATACGATATCTCACCTAATGTTAGTCTGTTAAGATGAGAGATAAAAATAAAAAGCTTATGTCCTTACCGAAGGGTTTAAGCAATTTTAAAACGAAATTCTTATTTGCAATCAATGGATTGTGCGGGTTATAAAAAAATGAACAAGGTTTAAAGGAAGTAGACAGCCAGGATCTGAATTTAAAAAACCTTTTTATCAACTTACCTACAATTTCTTCTGCAAGTAGTCTTATGCTACTGTAATTATGTAAACCGTGTCGGTTACTATAGGTTTACCGTTCTGAATTAGTCTCATGTTGACTAACTATAGAAGTGAACCCTTCAACCTAGCGAAACGAGACACAATATAAATAGTACGCGAGCTCATGCGACCGTTTGGCAGCCAATAAGTAAGGCAATTGAGTGACTAAGTAACTGTTGATTTCTATCCGCTAGCGCAGATTTCGAGGGCACGACTGAACTTGATAACTTAGGCAGTCCTGCCCCCACAGCCGGCATGAGCAACAAAACCGATATGATATAGCGATTTATCGACACCCAACTATCTAAATATGTTAGACTTAGCTGCCATTTTGAACTCTTATCAAAACATATCCGTGCCCGTAACGTCATGGTCATGCTCGCTGTTTCATATTAATGCCTATGTAGGTAATATCATTTTTTGATAGTAGCAGTTAGGTGTCGATAAACCGATCTACCATATCGTGTTTTGTTAGTCATGCTAGGAGGGCTGGCACGCTTGCCTTGCGACGCGACGTTGCTCCATGTACATCTGCCCTAATCAGCCCACACTATCAGACAACGGTCTGTTTGTCTAGCGACGTAAACAAATCTGCGGCAGTGACCTCTCAACTTTGCAGATAATAATAGACTCTGCCATAAATTAGGTCCTCTCATAGACCTCCGTAACTAGTAACCTACCTTAGTTGCAGTTCCGCGTTTAAACTAAAAATTATTCCTTTGATTTTACTAAATTATATAATTATTAAGATTACTTCTATAGGTTTTGCAGATGCAAAAAATCCTCGTGAAAAGGATGAACCAAGCCAAGATTTTATTGAATTAATGACCTTAATTCGTGCTTAATAAATACATCAATATTTTAACGTAACAATCAGGACAACTATAAGTTCGGTATTTTATGAATAACGCGATATAAATTTCTTTAGTGTACACTTCCACCCTAGATAGCGGTCCGCAATCTTTCGCAGTCAACAGTCGTTTATCTATAGCCATTAGCACAATTAGCGTTTAACTGCCCCGGGCCCAGTAGCCAGTACCGCGGACCGCTGTCCAATGCACAGTCGGGTTTATCGTTAAATAAAATTAACGAAGTATTATTTGAAAGTTAGCTACTTGACCCGTGGTTTAGTGCAGCATGGTTCGCGCGCGCTTGTCGGCGGCGCTCGCGCTGGTGATGGCCTGCGTTTGCGCAGAAGGTTACACGACACTTGTGATTAACTAACAGTTTTCTAACATTGTTTTGGGACTTCTTGGAATTCCATCAGCATATAAGTTGTAAAATTATATTATAAAAAAAAACGTTTGCCAATGAGTAGGTAACTTATCTAAAACACAAAGTAATAACGACAACTGTTTTCTGAGAATGTCACAAAGTATATTTATCTTTCGCGCTGAACGACTTCAAATACCAGGAATTCCCAAAACTATTACCATTCGTACTGTCCTTCCATTATTTCCGCTTAGTAGATAACCTAACAGCGAGTTTTTGAATTAACCGATTCACAAACTCCAGTAGAAGTAGACTAGTTACTAACAGTGGGAGTGGTTAGATCCGATGGAGTCGCCGGCCGGCATCTCCGGAGACCAGAGCGCGGTGGTGGTGGGCGAGCTGGGCCGGAGCCTCAACATCCGCTGCCTCGCGTACGGGTTCCCGCAGCCCTCCATATACTGGTACTACGGGCGCACCATGCTCCCGTATAGCAGCGAGCTGTACGAGGCCCGAGAGAACGTGCTGCAGATCAGGAAGCTGGAGCTGGAGACGCTGGGAGAGTACTCGTGCCAGGCGTTCAACGGGGTGGGCAAGGCGGCTCTGTGGTCGGTGGAAGTGCGGGCCTACCAGCCGGACGAGCGCTGGCAGCACCCGATGCTGGTGGCGCGCGAGCGCACGGTGGACATCACGCCCGCCGCGCGCCCCACGCCGCCCACCACGCAGACTACGCCCCCGCCAGAAATCGATATGCCAGTTTACACGGGTAAGAGGAACGTGCTTGAGGACGTACAAACTTGTTTTTGTTTCAACTGCAACGACTCCCATCCCAAGTACTTACTTAATACAAAAAACCGGCCAAGTGCGAGTCGGACACGTGCACGAAGGGTTCCGTACCATTATCTAAAAAACGGCAAAAAAAATCACGTTTGTTGTATCGGAGCCCATTTAAATATTTATTTATCGGGCTTTTATTATTTGTTGTTATAGCGGTAACAGAAATACATCATCTGTGAAAATTTAAACTATCATTGGGTTCTTGAGATACAGCCTGGTGTCAGACGGACAGACAAACAGACAGCGGAGCCTTAGAAATAGGGTCCCGTTTTACTCTTTGGGTACGAAACCTTAATAAAACACCTGAATATTGACATCCTAATTTTATAGACTCGACTTAATTTTGCAGGGCTTTGAGAGCCTAAAAGACGAGCCAGCGAGAAATAGCTCCAGTTTCGAATCGAAAAACGAGACAGTCTTGTAATTAAGTGAACGTTTGCTTTGCAGTTGAAGTAAAACCGAGTTGCGTTCCCACGATTTTTGTCACAGTTCTCATTTCCTGTTACGTACGTTAGGTTCCACGTTTTATCTGAAGTTAAAATGATCTTGCACATTGTAATAATTTAGGAATGACGAATTTGTGACAAAAACTTGATAAGGTCGAGGTTTAGACGATAAACTTATCGGCCTCCGGTCGTTTTCGTTTGTTTCCCGAACAGCGTGTGTGCATAGTTATTAATGCTTGTTGCATGCTGCATGATCTATGTTTTTTTGCATGAAATCTTCTAATGTAAGTAATTAAGTAGACTTTTTGGTCATAATTAAAACCGTGTACCTACTCATTTTTTTCAGCCAGTTTCGTATAATATTGCTACCTATACTGTTTATTTACACATTGTAAAAAGTATCTATGTAAGTATTCATAGGATATTACAATAATAAATATTATTTTTTACATATGTATAAGTAATTTATATGGTTTTGATATTATTATGAAGCACAAATTATTTACATTTGTTATCAAGCTTAAAAATAAATGTGATTTTGTATAAGTCGTGTCCCGATCTTAGAATTAATCACTTCATGATGTGGCCAATCATTTCATAAAATGGTCGTTTTTCATGATGCGGCACAGTAGCCGCTAACCACATCATGATGTTGATAGGCCAGATCAATGAATCAGTCAACGTTTGACGATATGACCGACTACTTCATGAAATGGCCAAACGTTGGTGGTCATATCATAAAACAGTTATATTATCCACCGGTAGAGGCGCTGATGTCGCTTTGTTATTGTGGTACAACATGGCGGCAGACAATTATTATTCTGTTCTTGTAAATTATAAAAGTGAATAATAAGTTTAAAAAGAAGATTACATTGTAGTGAATTGTCATTAAGACATCAAGCTAGGTGATTTTTATGAAAGTCACTCGAAAAAAAGGCGCAACGTCAAATTATTGTGGAGTTCGACACGTAATTTGGAGGTTAGTTAGCTTATTTAAATATTTTTATTTATTAGTTCCCTTTCAAAATTACATATATTTGTAATGGTTTATTTATCTATTGCCCAAAATTAATATTAAACGAATTCCAGTAACTTGTAAACGTATTTATACCTATTTTAATGATATGGCCAAACGTTGATTGACATATCATCAAACGTTGAAGTTTAAACGATATGGCCAGTTTTGTTTGGCCGTTTTATTAAATACGACCATTTTATGAAATGGCCGGCCACATTATGAAGTGTTATATTTAAGATCGGGCTACGACATATATCTACATTTGTATTCGTACATGTTAGTATTGTAGACGACCTCCGTAGCCGAGAGACGTGCACGCCTGACTAAAAATGGCGTCGCCATCTCTGAGGTTCCGGGTTCGATCCCCGGTCGGGTCAATGTAGAAAACGATCTCTTCTATATTGTATCGGGTCTAGGTGTTGTTGTCTGTCGTTGTTCCTGATTTCTATAACACAAGTGCTTTAGCTTCTTACATTAGGATCAGAGCAATGTAATATGTGATTTTGTTCAATATTTATTTCTTTATTTTATTGTTATTGCAATATTTATCCAAGCTTTGCTTTCACTATCGTACTGCTCTCCCTACACAACCACTCCGTTCTCTAACCGTTGTTCGCGGCTGCAGTCCCGGTGAACACGCGCATCCCGTACGAGGCGCTGACGCTGGCGGTGGGCGCGGAGCTGAGCCTGCCGTGCGAGGTGGACGGGTACCCGCTGCCTGAGATCTACTGGACCAAGGACGGCGTCAGGCTCGCGCCGAATACCAGGACGCAGATTACAGGTACGAATTGAGTACTTATATACGTGATGATGATTATTATGTTCTGTATATACCTACATATATAAGGTCCAATTTTATTAGTGTTCATCCTGTTAACCTGTGACTATATAGGTGAAAAGCAATCGTAAAAACCAACTTTCAAATGTCTATCATAAAAACTAAAAAAGTTAAAAATAAATTACAAAATAACAACATCGACTTCATATTGCATAAACTCGTCCTATCTTCAACTCTTTCTCGCTCTGTACAGGGGGAAGGAATAAGACGGATAATCAGATAGATAAATCATAGAGAAAGAATAATACTGGTTAAACGTAGCAAAGATAGGACGAGTTTATGCAACATGAAGTCAATGTTGTTGATTTTTGACCTTATATATCTAGGAATCAATCCTACTGTAATGTTAACGTTTTTGATTTGAAAGTCCTTCCAGCCGGTCGCTAGTTAAGTATTGTAATTGCTAGGAGAACTTGAATCTTAAACCCGATTCCTAAATAAGCATCAGTAAAAAATTGTTGATAAATGCTTAAATTAAAAGGATACCGGAGGTACACTCAAGTACCTACCTACACTCTTCTATCTGGTCCGGCCGAATCGAGTTCGAGAATAAGATAGCAATATTTATCTAAAAATGTATCTCATTAAATGAGAATGGGAATCAGGAAGGTCGCCTCTATGGCGAAAGGGCATTGCGAAGCAATAGTGCTGCTGCAAGAATTTGAGAACAGATATCAGCAAACATGTAGCTAATATGTAGTGAACGTAAATAAAAATAATTCGTCTAAGAATGTTATAATTTAAGCAATGATAATAAAAATCGCTACAGTTGCAAGCATCTTTCGCTCACTGAACGAGAGGTCTAATGAAAGTGTATGTATAAAGCGACGTTATGGTATTGTATGATGCGCAGACGCCCGGCTGACGGTGTCTGGGCTGACGGAGGAGGACAGCGGCGCGTACGGCTGCCACGCGCTCAACGCGTACAGCTCGCACTCCTCGCAGATACAGATCACCGTGCAAGGTACGTATCCTCCAGCCATTTACTAACTTTTATTCTGTAACTTTTTTTAACTAGGGACCTATCAGCAAAAACCCGGCGTTCCATACAAGTCCGATTTTATTATTGGATTGATAGTTCATAAACATGAATAGGCTAATTTTACACAAAACAGTGTAGCGAGTCTTACTTGTTCTGTGTAATTATATCAAAGTGTAATTAGATCATAATTTAGGTACAAAATGTTACCTCTTTTGCCTGACGTTTCGATCGGGTTACACCGACCGTGGTCACAGGCTGACTGGAACAGCGATGTCTTCACTCCGTATGAGAGGCAGATTCTTCATCTACCCTCATAATATTATTTTCACGCCAAGTACCGTCACACACTACACTCACTGTGTCCCTATTCTGCACACTAACCGCCGTTTCCGTATTCAGGTGAGAACTCGATCGCGAAACAAAACGAGATTGTTTATTTTTAATCACTGGATTCCATGTCGCGGATAATTTGTAACCGTCTTCCCGATTGAAATTTTTATACTTTTTGATTTCAATAGCTTCACGCACCACTCTTGAATAAAAGTGGCGATCCGTGGAAAGAACTTGCGTTTGATGAAATTCAATCCAGTGATTAGTGCCCGATTCAAAAAGGTGTTCAGCATGTTTGGATGTTTGGAATATGCCTAAACAGAATGTATCTCGTTGCAGGCGTGTTCATCCCGGCGCACTGCACGGACAACCCGTTCTTCGCGGACTGCAAGCTCATCGTGCGCAGCAAGTTCTGCAACCACCAATACTATTCCAGGTCTGTATCTCATACATCATACGTTCTTACTAATATTGCAGGTAGTTAAATATGAAAGTATGATAGTTGGTTTGTTCTATTCTGAACAATGTGGCTCGGTAAACTCAAGCAACAACGAAATGAAGTGGAATTATTTTTAATGCTCCTTTAATATTTCCTGATGTTCACTTATTTTTCGTATTTTTACAACTAGCTTTATACAGATAGGTGCACAAATATGCACATTTTAGGTAGAGAGCTTTGTAACAACTTATTTATGAAAAACATTAGTTCTGCAAAAATCTGTAGTTCGAAATTATCAACAATAATGTCACTCATATGCCACTAAAAACATGGAATTAAGTAAGTAGAGTGACCGAATATGGTCACGTAGCGTAGCGAATGCTAAGTCTATGCGTAGGAAACAATGCAATAACAAATATTGTATTTCATAAATAAATAATAATTTCTGTGCTGATGAATTTTGCAAAACCATTTTTTTATGATAATTACATATAATTAGTTACGAAGTCGCCTACCTAAAAAGTAACCACTTCAAATAGCCCATGCTGTATATCATATCGGTACCAGAGCTAGCATACATAAAACCATGACTGATACTCATCCCACTGTCCTCAGATTCTGCTGCGCGTCGTGCGTGAAGGCGGGCCAGCTGAACGCTTTAGAGCTGGGGCAGCAGGCCGACGAGGCGTGGAAGCGCAAGAAGTAGACACGAGGCTCCAACATACGTATTACTCCAAACCAAAATTAGTTTACAGACTCTGTTAAATACAACAATTCAACAATTTGATGTAGTATGTGCCATAAATGTTAGCATTATCTGTGTTATTATTTGTTGTCCAGTTTTTCTTAGAACGTTTCCTATTTACTACTGAATTTATGGCGTAGGTAACTGTTTATGTTGTTCTGTCGACAGCTGTAAGTGTACCAATAGATTTTACTGTAGATAGTAAATAAAGGAAATGTAAATAAATACTTCTAATGTCACAAAGTTCCATCTGTGATGGGAATATACAACTTATGTAATTTTATCTTGAAATTATTTGTAGTTATGAAGAGTATAGGAGATAAATTATTTATTTCATAAGATGATCCGATAGGTTCTATATTGGGTCGCATAAAATTGAGTCATAAGTATGCATAGCAATTATTGGCATACTCATCAGTTGGCATAACGTTTATCACGATAAAATTGTGGGTTCGTCAAACATCATTTGTCTCATAATCTAAATTACCTACTAATATTATCTTTTTCACCACAACCAGTCTTTAGTTTTGATATACGAGTTTCATATTTTGAAGATTACTTTTATAAAAGTATATCATTTATGTCTGTTTACTAAAATTATGTTTGAAACAATTAGAACAAATAGTAATTATGTGTAACTTTTATATGCATAAACAACTACGCTCATTATTATATTATATTATGCAAAAATGCTTTATACTAACCTGTTATGCCACCCAATATTGTGAATAACAATTTTATGCGAGCCAAAGGGCACCCGTTTAGATGCAATGCGTAGGTCGTTAGTGATAAGCTAAAGTCAACGATAGACGATTATGAAGTCATAATAATTGTTTAAGTGAATTTTATATTGTGACAGTGTACATAGCGAACAATAAAATGGTATTAATTAAAACGTATTTTCTTATAACTATTACCCGTTTATTTGCAAATTGAATAAATTGTAAAGATGTTAAAATACATCCCATTACACTAGCAACTATGTAACAATATGGTTAGTCAATGTGTGAAGCTCATTTATGCTCTTACATTCGTAAAGTAAATAACATGGGTAAGTATAGAAAAAAAAAGATGAAAAATGCGATAACATAAATTTTTATTTACATTCCGAAATTCACAGTCAAATATAACAAGAAACGTCCTACATCAACTTAACTGTCAATGAAAGTACAATGAGATAGTCCCCACGGCCCACTGATGATTTTTATATACATTCACATACACATGACGTAATTTCGTGCGCTGACCCCGCTGGTGAGTGCGTGTAGCACCGAACCATTAACTAAATCATTTTATTGTCAGTTCATTTACATAATAAAATCAAAAGAATCGTTAAAAGCGCGAAGGCTAGGCCTGTACATAATTTATCTACCGAGTGCGGTACTCGTTACACAATTTCCTAATCCGGCTCGATCGTTTCGCCTCGCTTCCGCATACTCTTTGAGAGCAAAATGTCGTTACATACACATAATACAATTCTTAGAACAGATAAATTAAAACACGATACAAGTTTATATACACCAAACTATATTTTAATGTACATACGTATGCATAGACCGGCGCGGGGCGGGCCGGGTGCGTCGGCCGTCCGGCCGCTATGCAACGCTTCGAACTAGGCATCGGCGCGTACTCTATACACAATCCTAAATATCTTATAGGGCGCCGCGCGGGCCCATTTTAGTATCACAATACGTGTTAAACTAAACGGAGGTCCCACTAAATCCTAAGTAAAAGCCTACGAAAAAAACTATAAAAAAAGAAATCCTCTATTACAAATAAAACACTCGTTACGTAGAATAAACCGTCCGGGAGACGCGAGGGAGGGCGTTGTACTTTCATCGCGTCCGTCTGTGTGGGGGCTGCTGATGGGTAGGGTCTGCTGCGTGTGTGCGCGGAGCTCAGTCGAGGACCTGCGAGACGATCTTCTCCATGTCGTGGTCGATGTCGTGGTGCGGGGCGGGCGCGGGGGCGGGCGGCGCGTCGGCGCGCGGCGGGGGCAGCGTGAAGGGCTCGTCGAGCTCGTGCAGGCCGCCCGGCACCGGCAGCTTGGCCAGCTCCTCCTGCAGCTTCACGTAGTGCCGCTGCAACACACCCGCACACACTTTAATTATCGTGCACAACAAACTCTTCGCAAGATCTTCGATTTTCGTGTTAGGGTTTTATAAATTACTCAGTTATTCTAACCTCGTAAGACCGAGAGGCTAATCCTTCCTAAAATCCATTAAAGAGTCCTTCATAAAGGACTAACATTTTATACCCTATCAGTCTTAGCACTTCAGGTGAACTTTTTTATATGATATTGTTATACCATTGATGTCATCGTAACTGGAGCTCTATGTTAAGATGTACAGAGACGATTTACCGAAAAAATAAAAAAGATTAATTTAGTTCTTCCAACGGGACTTACGGCTTTACTTACTAAAAAAGTTAAAATTCTCATCTAACGAAGTTTTGCAAGAATAAACTATCGATTCATATCGTAGATAAATATGCAATATATTAGCAAGTAGTTTTATTTAAAGTCTCCTGTACTCAAATTTTGTGGAAAAAGTTCAGTACATGACCAACTATTCTCGACCGAAAATCCTCTATAATGGACTATAAACTTTATGACTCATAAAGATTGGAACACTCAATGAAAACCAAACATTTTTGCGTTGTGTCAAAATTTTATGGAAAAAGTTCAGTACATGACCAACTATTCTCGGCCGAAAATCCTCTATAATGGACTATAAACTTTATGGTTCATAAAAATTGGAACACTCAATGAAAACCAAACATTTTTGCGTTGTGTCATCAATCATATTTTCAAGTAAAAGATTCTTGCATTAATAAGTAAAAATACTCAAAGATTTCACAAGTAATTAAAGATTCATTGACAAGGTCCGCGTTCTCGCTCCATCTTTTCAGAATAATTGACATTTCTTGACAGCTGTCAGTACAGGCAGCCAAAGATAAAACAATTTATTCATCATTTGGCGCGAATATTTGAATAAAAACTTAGGGCGAAGTTTTGGGTCACTAAAAAGGACCTTCGGTTTTACCAACTACATTGAATTTGAAATTCTCAGGACGGAACGCTTTTGAAAATTTAGTTCTTTTAAAAGGACCCCAGGGCTTACCAGGCTAGAATAACTCTTACAAGTTCCTTCTTATAGATATAGGAAACTCACTATAATACAAAAATAACGTGACTAGCGTCTCGTAAGATATAACATAATTGGCAATCGAATAGTTACCTTGAGCGCCATGAGGTTGAGCTGTATGGTGCGTTGGGTGCGCTCGTCGCCGCTCTGCCCTTCTAGTTCGGTGATCCAGTTGGCCACCGTCTGCATGATTTCATTTCGCTTTATCCAGAAGTGCGTCTGGATAACCTGATTACACGAAATATATAAATTAGGAGCAGCCCAAACGTGTCGGGTGTTATCTCGGAAAATGTCTTGATGGCTAAATCATTAAGAAAGTGACACCATTTACGAACAATTTTATGATAGCTAAATTTTGATCGAAATAACGCTTGTTTAAAGCTACTCTCTTTTGTCTGTGTAGTGTGGCTATAACAAAAAAAAATGTCGAGCATGGCCCAGCGCGCGCAGGCCTGGTGCTGTGGGACTAGTGTGGGCCTCACCTCCTTGAAGCAGGGCTCGGGGCTGCGCAGATGGTCCAGCATGGCCCAGCGCGCGCAGGCCTGGTGCTGTGGGACTAGTGTGGGCCTCACCTCCTTGAAGCAGGGCTCGGGGCTGCGCAGATGGTCCAGCATGGCCCAGCGCGCGCAGGCCTGGTGCTGTGGGACTAGTGTGGGCCTCACCTCCTTGAAGCAGGGCTCGGGGCTGCGCAGATGGTCCAGCATGGCCCAGCGCGCGCAGGCCTGGTGCTGTGGGACTAGTGTGGGCCTCACCTCCTTGAAGCAGGGCTCGGGGCTGCGCAGATGGTCCAGCATGGACCAGCGCGCGCAGGCCTGGTGCTGTGGGACTAGTGTGGGCCTCACCTCCTTGAAGCAGGGCTCGGGGCTGCGCAGATGGTCCAGCATGGCCCAGCGCGCGCAGGCCTGGTGCTGTGGGACTAGTGTGGGCCTCACCTCCTTGAAGCAGGGCTCGGGGCTGCGCAGATGGTCCAGCATGGCCCAGCGCGCGCAGGCCTGGTGCTGTGGGACTAGTGTGGGCCTCACCTCCTTGAAGCAGGGCTCGGGGCTGCGCAGATGGTCCAGCATGGCCCAGCGCGCGCAGGCCTGGTGCTGTGGGACTAGTGTGGGCCTCACCTCCTTGAAGCAGGGCTCGGGGCTGCGCAGATGGTCCAGCATGGCCCAGCGCGCGCAGGCCTGGTGCTGTGGGACTAGTGTGGGCCTCACCTCCTTGAAGCAGGGCTCGGGGCTGCGCAGATGGTCCAGCATGGCCCAGCGCGCGCAGGCCTGGTGCTGTGGGACTAGTGTGGGCCTCACCTCCTTGAAGCAGGGCTCGGGGCTGCGCAGATGGTCCAGCATGGACCAGCGCGCGCAGGCCTGGTGCTGTGGGACTAGTGTGGGCCTCACCTCCTTGAAGCAGGGCTCGGGGCTGCGCAGATGGTCCAGCATGGCCCAGCGCGCGCAGGCCTGGTGCTGTGGGACTAGTGTGGGCCTCACCTCCTTGAAGCAGGGCTCGGGGCTGCGCAGATGGTCCAGCATGGCCCAGCGCGCGCAGGCCTGGTGCTGTGGGACTAGTGTGGGCCTCACCTCCTTGAAGCAGGGCTCGGGGCTGCGCAGATGGTCCAGCATGGCCCAGCGCGCGCAGGCCTGGTGCTGTGGGACTAGTGTGGGCCTCACCTCCTTGAAGCAGGGCTCGGGGCTGCGCAGATGGTCCAGCATGGCCCAGCGCGCGCAGGCCTGGTGCTGTGGGACTAGTGTGGGCCTCACCTCCTTGAAGCAGGGCTCGGGGCTGCGCAGATGGTCCAGCATGGCCCAGCGCGCGCAGGCCTGGTGCTGTGGGACTAGTGTGGGCCTCACCTCCTTGAAGCAGGGCTCGGGGCTGCGCAGATGGTCCAGCATGGCCCAGCGCGCGCAGGCCTGGTGCTGTGGGACTAGTGTGGGCCTCACCTCCTTGAAGCAGGGCTCGGGGCTGCGCAGATGGTCCAGCATGGCCCAGCGCGCGCAGGCCTGGTGCTGTGGGACTAGTGTGGGCCTCACCTCCTTGAAGCAGGGCTCGGGGCTGCGCAGATGGTCCAGCATGGCCCAGCGCGCGCAGGCCTGGTGCTGTGGGACTAGTGTGGGCCTCACCTCCTTGAAGCAGGGCTCGGGGCTGCGCAGATGGTCCAGCATGGCCCAGCGCGCGCAGGCCTGGTGCTGTGGGACTAGTGTGGGCCTCACCTCCTTGAAGCAGGGCTCGGGGCTGCGCAGATGGTCCAGCATGGCCCAGCGCGCGCAGGCCTGGTGCTGTGGGACTAGTGTGGGCCTCACCTCCTTGAAGCAGGGCTCGGGGCTGCGCAGATGGTCCAGCATGGCCCAGCGCGCGCAGGCCTGGTGCTGTGGGACTAGTGTGGGCCTCACCTCCTTGAAGCAGGGCTCGGGGCTGCGCAGATGGTCCAGCATGGCCCAGCGCGCGCAGGCCTGGTGCTGTGGGACTAGTGTGGGCCTCACCTCCTTGAAGCAGGGCTCGGGGCTGCGCAGATGGTCCAGCATGGCCCAGCGCGCGCAGGCCTGGTGCTGTGGGACTAGTGTGGGCCTCACCTCCTTGAAGCAGGGCTCGGGGCTGCGCAGATGGTCCAGCATGGCCCAGCGCGCGCAGGCCTGGTGCTGTGGGACTAGTGTGGGCCTCACCTCCTTGAAGCAGGGCTCGGGGCTGCGCAGATGGTCCAGCATGGCCCAGCGCGCGCAGGCCTGGTGCTGTGGGACTAGTGTGGGCCTCACCTCCTTGAAGCAGGGCTCGGGGCTGCGCAGATGGTCCAGCATGGCCCAGCGCGCGCAGGCCTGGTGCTGTGGGACTAGTGTGGGCCTCACCTCCTTGAAGCAGGGCTCGGGGCTGCGCAGATGGTCCAGCATGGCCCAGCGCGCGCAGGCCTGGTAGATGTTGGAGTTGTACTCGAGCGAGGCGCTGCTGCCGGCGCTGCTGCCGCGGCTGCGCTCGTAGCCGGGCTCGTTGAAGTACGGCTCCGGCACCAGGATCAACGACTGGATCGACACCAGCACCTGCCACCAGGCCACATATTAGCTTTGTATTTACACGGCTAGGTATATCAAACAACTTTTTTAAATCGGCCCAGTACTTTTTGAGCCTATTCATTACAAACATACAAAAATAGGTACAAATCTTTCCTCTTTATAATATTATATTAATATTAATAATGTGTATCGCTATTATATCTTCCGCGTAGATTGTAGGTGCAAGTTACGGAACAAATGCTTTTTTGGCTGATATGTATCTCTTGCATTTTAAAACGGAAGGGTCGAGCGTACAAGGCTTTGTTCCTCAATACTCTTAGTATTCACGAGTGTTTCTGGCCTGGCAGTGCATTGGTATTTTCGACAGGCCCCGATAGCCACTTTCCTTAGACGGCTTTAAAGGCAGCACTTTAGTTGAAGTCTATAGTCTAAGTCCTTTCTCGGAGTATTGTTAAAAAAAAACAAATTGCGTCGTTCTGAAAATTACCTCCGACATAAAAACTTAAAAACAGTTTGCAAAATGAGCATCCAAGTTACCTGCAGAAAGCTGGAAGTGTGCGCGTTCCACTTCTCCTCGGGACGGCCGTGCCAGGTGTTGAGCACGGAGAGGCAGACCTTGCCGTCGTTGTACAGGTTGGGGTTGAAGCGCACCGAGTGCCGCCCCGTGGTCTCCAGGTTGATGAGCATCGGCACCGCGGGGTACTCCGCCGGGAAGTACACGTCCAGGATGAAGCACCCGTTCGCGTATGGCGTATCCGACGGACCTGTTATCAGGACCTGGGGGGACAGACATCATGTTGAAGAAGCCAGAATTGCCGAAGATAAAATTGATTAATGTTTTTTTACAAAAAAAAGTTGTCGGTATCTAATGTCTAATTATGCAGGAGTTAATGAGTCTTCTAACCCAAGCGCTCGGGGGAAGGTGAGAAAGGGTAAACCCCTTACTTCCCTTCAAAGCAACAGCCATCCAAACATGAAAGAAATCTAGCCAGACATATGAAGTACAGGCTAGCAGCATAGATCAAATTCGTAAGAAAGGCTCATTTGGCCAGTCGAAATCCAAGCTGAGGTTGGTGATGGAATAGTTCCTGAAATCCTTATAGTTATCAAAACACATGACGTCGAGGCGGTCGGTGTCGGTGCGCACGAACACGGACGACGAGTAGGACAACGGCAGGGAGGTGGCGAGCGTGCAGTGCTACGTACCTTCATGACGTCGAGGCGGTCGGTGTCGGTGCGCACGAACACGGACGACGAGTAGGACAGCGGCAGGGAGGTGGCGAGCGTGCAGTGCTACGTACCTTCATGACGTCGAGGCGGTCGGTGTCGGTGCGCACGAACACGGACGACGAGTAGGACAGCGGCAGGGAGGTGGCGAGCGTGCAGTGCTACGTACCTCCATGACGTCGAGGCGGTCGGTGTCGGTGCGCACGAACACGGAGGACGAGTAGGACAGCGGCAGGGAGGTGGCGAGCGTGCAGTGCTACGTACCTTCATGACGTCGAGGCGGTCGGTGTCGGTGCGCACGAACACGGAGGACGAGTAGGACAGCGGCAGGGAGGTGGCGAGCGTGCAGTGCTACGTACCTTCATGACGTCGAGGCGGTCGGTGTCGGTGCGCACGAACACGGAGGACGAGTAGGACAGCGGCAGGGAGGTGGCGAGCGTGCAGTGCTACGTACCTTCATGACGTCGAGGCGGTCGGTGTCGGTGCGCACGAACACGGAGGACGAGTAGGACAGCGGCAGGGAGGTGGCGAGCGTGCAGTGCTACGTACCTTCATGACGTCGAGGCGGTCGGTGTCGGTGCGCACGAACACGGAGGACGAGTAGGACAGCGGCAGGGAGGTGGCGAGCGTGCAGTGCTACGTACCTTCATGACGTCGAGGCGGTCGGTGTCGGTGCGCACGAACACGGAGGACGAGTAGGACAGCGGCAGGGAGGTGGCGAGCGTGCAGTGCTACGTACCTTCATGACGTCGAGGCGGTCGGTGTCGGTGCGCACGAACACGGAGGACGAGTAGGACAGCGGCAGGGAGGTGGCGAGCGTGCAGTGCTACGTACCTTCATGACGTCGAGGCGGTCGGTGTCGGTGCGCACGAACACGGAGGACGAGTAGGACAGCGGCAGGGAGGTGGCGAGCGTGCAGTGCTACGTACCTTCATGACGTCGAGGCGGTCGGTGTCGGTGCGCACGAACACGGAGGACGAGTAGGACAGCGGCAGGGAGGTGGCGAGGGTGCAGTGCTACGTACCTTCATGACGTCGAGGCGGTCGGTGTCGGTGCGCACGAACACGGAGGACGAGTAGGACAGCGGCAGGGAGGTGGCGAGCGTGCAGTGCTACGTACCTTCATGACGTCGAGGCGGTCGGTGTCGGTGCGCACGAACACGGAGGACGAGTAGGACAGCGGCAGGGAGGTGGCGAGCGTGCAGTGCTACGTACCTTCATGACGTCGAGGCGGTCGGTGTCGGTGCGCACGAACACGGAGGACGAGTAGGACAGCGGCAGGGAGGTGGCGAGCGTGCAGTGCTACGTACCTTCATGACGTCGAGGCGGTCGGTGTCGGTGCGCACGAACACGGAGGACGAGTAGGACAGCGGCAGGGAGGTGGCGAGCGTGCAGTGCTACGTACCTTCATGACGTCGAAGCGGTCGGTGTCGGTGCGCACGAACACGGAGGACGAGTAGGACAGCGGCAGGGAGGTGGCGAGCGTGCAGTGCTACGTACCTTCATGACGTCGAGGCGGTCGGTGTCGGTGCGCACGAACACGGAGGACGAGTAGGACAGCGGCAGGGAGGTGGCGAGCGTGCAGTGCTACGTACCTTCATGACGTCGAGGCGGTCGGTGTCGGTGCGCACGAACACGGAGGACGAGTAGGACAGCGGCAGGGAGGTGGCGAGCGTGCAGTGCTACGTACCTTCATGACGTCGAGGCGGTCGGTGTCGGTGCGCACGAACACGGAGGACGAGTAGGACAGCGGCAGGGAGGTGGCGAGCGTGCAGTGCTACGTACCTTCATGACGTCGAGGCGGTCGGTGTCGGTGCGCACGAACACGGAGGACGAGTAGGACAGCGGCAGGGAGGTGGCGAGCGTGCAGTGCTATGTACCTTCATGACGTCGAGGCGGTCGGTGTCGGTGCGCACGAACACGGAGGACGAGTAGGACAGCGGCAGGGAGGTGGCGAGCGTGCAGTGCTACGTACCTTCATGACGTCGAGGCGGTCGGTGTCGGTGCGCACGAACACGGAGGACGAGTAGGACAGCGGCAGGGAGGTGGCGAGCGTGCAGTGCTACGTACCTTCATGACGTCGAGGCGGTCGGTGTCGGTGCGCACGAACACGGAGGACGAGTAGGACAGCGGCAGGGAGGTGGCGAGCGTGCAGTGCTACGTACCTTCATGACGTCGAGGCGGTCGGTGTCGGTGCGCACGAACACGGAGGACGAGTAGGACAGCGGCAGGGAGGTGGCGAGCGTGCAGTGCTACGTACCTTCATGACGTCGAGGCGGTCGGTGTCGGTGCGCACGAACACGGAGGACGAGTAGGACAGCGGCAGGGAGGTGGCGAGCGTGCAGTGCTACGTACCTTCATGACGTCGAGGCGGTCGGTGTCGGTGCGCACGAACACGGAGGACGAGTAGGACAGCGGCAGGGAGGTGGCGAGCGTGCAGTGCTACGTACCTTCATGACGTCGAGGCGGTCGGTGTCGGTGCGCACGAACACGGAGGACGAGTAGGACAGCGGCAGGGAGGTGGCGAGCGTGCAGTGCTACGTACCTTCATGACGTCGAGGCGGTCGGTGTCGGTGCGCACGAACACGGAGGACGAGTAGGACAGCGGCAGGGAGGTGGCGAGCGTGCAGTGCTACGTACCTTCATGACGTCGAGGCGGTCGGTGTCGGTGCGCACGAACACGGAGGACGAGTAGGACAGCGGCAGGGAGGTGGCGAGCGTGCAGTGCTACGTACCTTCATGACGTCGAGGCGGTCGGTGTCGGTGCGCACGAACACGGAGGACGAGTAGGACAGCGGCAGGGAGGTGGCGAGCGTGCAGTGCTACGTACCTTCATGACGTCGAGGCGGTCGGTGTCGGTGCGCACGAACACGGAGGACGAGTAGGACAGCGGCAGGGAGGTGGCGAGCGTGCAGTGCTACGTACCTTCATGACGTCGAGGCGGTCGGTGTCGGTGCGCACGAACACGGAGGACGAGTAGGACAGCGGCAGGGAGGTGGCGAGCGTGCAGTGCTACGTACCTTCATGACGTCGAGGCGGTCGGTGTCGGTGCGCACGAACACGGAGGACGAGTAGGACAGCGGCAGGGAGGTGGCGAGCGTGCAGTGCTACGTACCTTCATGACGTCGAGGCGGTCGGTGTCGGTGCGCACGAACACGGAGGACGAGTAGGACAGCGGCAGGGAGGTGGCGAGCGTGCAGTGCTACGTACCTTCATGACGTCGAGGCGGTCGGTGTCGGTGCGCACGAACACGGACGACGAGTAGGACAACGGCAGGGAGGTGGCGAGCGTGCAGTGCTACGTACCTTCATGACGTCGAGGCGGTCGGTGTCGGTGCGCACGAACACGGACGACGAGTAGGACAGCGGCAGGGAGGTGGCGAGCGTGCAGTGCTACGTACCTTCATGACGTCGAGGCGGTCGGTGTCGGTGCGCACGAACACGGAGGACGAGTAGGACAGCGGCAGGGAGGTGGCGAGGGTGCAGTGCTACGTACCTTCATGACGTCGAGGCGGTCGGTGTCGGTGCGCACGAACACGGAGGACGAGTAGGACAGCGGCAGGGAGGTGGCGAGCGTGCAGTGCTACGTACCTTCATGACGTCGAGGCGGTCGGTGTCGGTGCGCACGAACACGGAGGACGAGTAGGACAGCGGCAGGGAGGTGGCGAGCGTGCAGTGCTACGTACCTTCATGACGTCGAGGCGGTCGGTGTCGGTGCGCACGAACACGGAGGACGAGTAGGACAGCGGCAGGGAGGTGGCGAGCGTGCAGTGCTACGTACCTCCATGACGTCGAGGCGGTCGGTGTCGGTGCGCACGAACACGGAGGACGAGTAGGACAGCGGCAGGGAGGTGGCGAGCGTGCAGTGCTACGTACCTTCATGACGTCGAGGCGGTCGGTGTCGGTGCGCACGAACACGGAGGACGAGTAGGACAGCGGCAGGGAGGTGGCGAGCGTGCAGTGCTACGTACCTTCATGACGTCGAGGCGGTCGGTGTCGGTGCGCACGAACACGGAGGACGAGTAGGACAGCGGCAGGGAGGTGGCGAGCGTGCAGTGCTACGTACCTTCATGACGTCGAGGCGGTCGGTGTCGGTGCGCACGAACACGGAGGACGAGTAGGACAGCGGCAGGGAGGTGGCGAGCGTGCAGTGCTACGTACCTTCATGACGTCGAGGCGGTCGGTGTCGGTGCGCACGAACACGGAGGACGAGTAGGACAGCGGCAGGGAGGTGGCGAGCGTGCAGTGCTACGTACCTTCATGACGTCGAGGCGGTCGGTGTCGGTGCGCACGAACACGGAGGACGAGTAGGACAGCGGCAGGGAGGTGGCGAGCGTGCAGTGCTACGTACCTTCATGACGTCGAGGCGGTCGGTGTCGGTGCGCACGAACACGGAGGACGAGTAGGACAGCGGCAGGGAGGTGGCGAGCGTGCAGTGCTACGTACCTTCATGACGTCGAGGCGGTCGGTGTCGGTGCGCACGAACACGGAGGACGAGTAGGACAGCGGCAGGGAGGTGGCGAGCGTGCAGTGCTACGTACCTTCATGACGTCGAGGCGGTCGGTGTCGGTGCGCACGAACACGGAGGACGAGTAGGACAGCGGCAGGGAGGTGGCGAGCGTGCAGTGCTACGTACCTTCATGACGTCGAGGCGGTCGGTGTCGGTGCGCACGAACACGGAGGACGAGTAGGACAGCGGCAGGGAGGTGGCGAGCGTGCAGTGCTACGTACCTTCATGACGTCGAGGCGGTCGGTGTCGGTGCGCACGAACACGGAGGACGAGTAGGACAGCGGCAGGGAGGTGGCGAGCGTGCAGTGCTACGTACCTTCATGACGTCGAGGCGGTCGGTGTCGGTGCGCACGAACACGGAGGACGAGTAGGACAGCGGCAGGGAGGTGGCGAGCGTGCAGTGCTACGTACCTTCATGACGTCGAGGCGGTCGGTGTCGGTGCGCACGAACACGGAGGACGAGTAGGACAGCGGCAGGGAGGTGGCGAGCGTGCAGTGCTACGTACCTTCATGACGTCGAGGCGGTCGGTGTCGGTGCGCACGAACACGGAGGACGAGTAGGACAGCGGCAGGGAGGTGGCGAGGGTGGCGGCCTCCTGCGCGAGGCGCTTCATGCGCGCGGGCGCGGCGCGGGCTCCGGCCGCTCGGACTGCGCCCTCGAAGTGGTACGGCACCGTGAACCGGAACCCGGTGTCCGGACATTCCGCGATCATTTCGAACGTTTCTGTCAAAAATTGTTTTACGTTAATAACATAATAAAATATAACTATTCCAACCATATTATTACAAGCATCTCCGTGTTTTGGAAGGCACGTAAGTAGTTGGTTCCGCCTATTATTACTTTAGGTGATTTGATTTTATGTGTTATTAAGGCTTAGTCACTGGCCTTGCAACAGCCCTCAGTGGGCCCGCATCGTGGAGTATGACCGAAATCACCTTATAGTTGAGATGAGATTTGTGTCCTACAGTGAGCGCAGACCTCAATATTATGAATATAAAGTAACATATTTTTGTAGTAAATGACTTTATCTTCTCTCCTACGTGATTAAGGCCTTAACACGCTTGAATGACCTTGACGCATCGTGCCCATACATTTTCGCGCGTGCGGATGATCTCTAAAAATCGGAAAAAACATGTTTTTTATGAAATTAATGCCTTTAACGAGAAATTTCAAATAAAACTCTCCTTTCAAAACATGTATATTTCCAAAATCTTGTTTTGTGTGAAAACAGTAATGAAATAGCTTGTGCCGTTTAAGAGAACATTCGCAATTTATAAAAAAAATAGACACTTTTTTGTGCATGTTTTAATCTTAACGGAAAATCAAAATTATTCAATTCAAGATGTTCATTAAATCCTCTTCTAGCATATCGTGTTTTAATTTTTTAGATTCAAGTAACAGGTATTCTGACAATTTGATTTTTATATTCGAGATTTAGGCACTTGGGTGGTGTTAAGGCCTTAACATCAAAATCTCAGGAAAAAAAAAACAAATTAAAATAGTTCTCAAAGTGAAAGTAAATTCATTTGCGCAGTATAATTTATTGATTGGACTAACTTACCTAGTGACGTCCAATCCTAATTATGTGAAGTAATCTCGTCCTCGTTTTGTACTATGTAGTAGGCACCTTTGTGTAACTACGCGATCTACAATGTTTAAAGTATAGCGCCTTAGAGCGCTATTTATACTGAAAAAAATTTAAAAAACACAACCAATGGCATCCTGTCCCTGGTGTCACCTTTGACATCTGTCAATCTTAATGTCATTATTTCAAAGAATAGGTACACAACTTTCAACATCAAAAAATGGGTCATAAAAGCGTATACATATATAAAGGACTATATATATAATTATATATACATTCGTATATATATATTTCTAAAAAACCTAGAATCAGGGCTGGGCTGGGATTAGAACGAGGACGAGATTACTTCACATAATTAGGATTGGACGTCACTAGGTAAGTTATCAATAAATTATGTTCCATAATCTCGTCCTCGTTTTGTACTATGTAGATGTTCAAAGAGGAAAGTTGTGTTGCAAAATCAATAAATCATTTATTATGATCACATATCTAATGATTTGCTGAAGTTTGAGATGTAAAAATTTTTAGGTGTTATTTTATGAAGTAACTGTTAGTAAGTAGTTACTTCATTCAAATTTTATGTAACGCGGGTGTAGTTGTTTGATTTATCATTGGAATTAATCAATCAACTCTGAATATCAAAACATCATCAGATCTATACAACCCTGTATGATAATATAACTTTGCATGATGTAGCCACCATGTATAATGGTGCAACCCTGTATGATAATACAACCTTGTATGATGTTACAACCCTGTATGCTGGGACAACCCTGTATAGTGGTACAACCCTGTATGACGGTGCAACCCTGTATGATGGTACAATCCTGTTTGATGGTACCACCCTGTATGGAGGTACAGCCCCGTATGATAATACAACTCTGTATATTGATGCAGTCAACTGATGACACCGACGACCGTTGTACCATACTTACAGGTGAACCAAGAAGAAGAAGCAAATCACTCATAAACTCGAAAAAAGTAATCTAAATGGAAATGGGAAATGAAACTGACGCAATAGCGATTTTCGCAATAGAAATTATTTATGCATAAACTAAAGTTCACACAAACGGAGTCGCGGGCATCAGCTTGCTTAATGTTATCATGAAAACAAGAAAATGATTTAAGCTAAACCTAGTCTCATTTATCTAAAAGAATTTACATACTTAGTAAATGGGTAGGTATTTAAAAAGGTAACTTTACCCCAGTACAAGTGGTATATGGTAATAATTTTGTAAAAATGATTATTTTATTATATTCAAATAGAAATCTTGGTAAATAGCTTTAATGAACCATCTGTTCAATGTACGGTAAACAGCACGTTTTAAGTAACCACCCAAAAAGTTAAAAGTTCTTCAACAGATTTTTAACTTTAAGCCTGACTTGTAGAAATCATTTTCAATTGATAAAAACGATGATTTGTGGTAGGTCGACGAGCTGTTGTCTGTACTTATCAATGGTTCAAAATAAATCAATATTAGTGTTTAATACGGAAAATACTTCGTTACCTATGTGTTATTAAATAAAAAATAAAACTAATAGAAATACTGCAAGTATTGATTCAGTCGGAGAGGGATTCACATACATATTTACTGGCAAGAAATAACCCACCGATTCCGCGTAGACTGAGATTAGTTCCCGTTAGTTAACAATGGTTTCAACATTATTATAGTTAATGAGATTAATTTTTGATTAATCTTGTTAGAAAACCATTGATAGAAAACAAATTAATAATATACAACTGGAAATCAGTGTGAAACTCCTGCACTGTATGTGGATCTCCAGGGGGGAAATAATAGGTTACTGAAACAACACAGTTTCTGAAACCTAATAAGAGAAAGATTCAACACTTAACTGATCAATGCTTGTTCAACTGATAAAATAAAAAATAAAAACTTACCAATAAGTCTCATCTAATAAGATAGAAAAAATATTCAAACTTGAATTTTTCTGTGGTCCAGACATTAGTCTGGTACCCTGACAGCCTCAATCCAATAACGAGGAGTGTAAACATATTTGTCAACTACTGCCAGCTGTCACCAATGCCTTGATTGCCAATTGTATTCGGTTTATTTTCAAATTTTCAGTTGAAATATTCATTTTATAATAATCATCTCCATATACTTGCTACTTTGATAAAATAACATGTCATACAGGTAGGTACTCTTAAGTTTGGAGCTTAATAATAGCTTGTAGTTTTTATAAAACATAATTAGTAGGTATTATATTAAGACAATTTTAACTTGTTTGGGATGTTTTATGTTCTATTTACAAAATCTGAACTGATCTAAAATTGTTTCTTAGTCCTCCATGGTCTACTCAACTGTAAAATAAAATTATTTGTTACAAAACCATACGACAAGTGTATAAGGGTCATATAATGGTATTACAAAAACTGAACTGATTTAAAAATGTTTCTTAGTCTTCCATGGTCTATTTAACTGTAAAATAAAATTATTTGTTACAAAACCATATAACAAGTGTAAAGGGTCATATAATAGTGTATCATTTTTGTAAATGCCTATTAATAAGGCTTCATAAATCTTGCCATGGATTTTTGACTGACTCTTAAAATTTTGGAATACAGTGATTAGTGTTTATAAAATGCTTTTTACAATGGTTACATTATATTATTGCCAAAAAGTAAATAAACCTTTTATTTGTAACCAATAAGATAAGTGTGCCTTTCTCTTGAATTGTTCACACTTGATGAAGGCAAGTAGCCTAGCCTTGACTTTCAGACAGACTATTAGAATAGGTATTATTAAGTGCATTTATAGGTTATTATGAAAACTTAGAATTTTGTTTAGGACTTAATGTATTAGATTTAATGTAAGTCTAAAAAAGGGATTTCACATAACTTATGAAACATAGGAAACAATAACACAAATATGCACTAGTTAACAGACCAATTGTAATGGTCTTCAAGCAAGGACAAGATTATGCATATGACCAAGGGCAGTATGCCCGACCCGATTGGGAATCAAACCCTGTAACTTCCAATGTTAAACCACTACACCAAGCTGGTAAACAGAATATCCTTTGATTACAGATATTATTTAGTGATTGCAAGTTATGTTTATTTATTTATTCAAACTTAAAATTTTATGAAAGAAAAAAAAATATATTAAAAAAACACAAAACTGTGGTTTAGATTTTAAGTATGTGTATGCCAACTATTATAAACTGGCTATGCTTTATAATGTTCTTCCTCTTGGGCAAACATCAAGATGTACATCAATAATATTAAATGCTTGAGATGGAAATCCACACTGCAAGAAGTCACAATTTGTATAAGTGCTATTTCATTGTCTTGTATGTATGTGAATGCAGCAAAAAAGGCCAAGTGTATCTGAGACTTGGTAGCCTTATATATGTGGAAGGCCCAATTCTAAATTAGTAAATATATTAGAAACATATGAAATGTCAAAAATTTAAAATCTAATTGAAATTGTCTAGGTATGAGTCTGTGACTTGGTTACTCAGAAGTCTTTTAGCCTTTAATATCAGCTGATAAAGGAGCTTCTTTCTGTGATTTCTTTTGAGTCAAAATGTTGGGTAGAAAAAACTGATAAGATCGAGGGTGGACACTGTCTTGGTGTCTCAGTACCAATATTTACCCCCTCCTCTTTTTCTTCAGCTTCAGTGGTGCTCAAGGAGCAGTGTCAGCTTGACATTTTGTATTCAAATATATATTCAATTTCAATTGATGAAGTCAGTCTATGATTGCTTTATATAATGAATTGCAGATCCACAATATGTTAATTAATAATGTTAAGCCACAAGCTGACCCCTCGTGAAAGCAAGTGGAAGTGGTAAAATTCTGCTGCGAGATAGAAAAGATAATTATACTGTTCTTTTGGTAATTATTTATGCGACATCAAATAAGCTGGAACAAATGTGTGATGTTTACAGCTTACCTGCTGATATTATTAATCCTTTGTAGTATATTTGTGGTGCAAGACATTTATTCGTTTCACGGTCAACCCTTCATCAAGACTACTAGGGCCGATGTCATGTTGTCTCAAGTCAATATCTTGTGATGACACTTTAGAATGAATAGCCCAATCCACCATCAAGGCTTTGTTTTTTAGTCATTCTGAGACAATGCAGCAGCTAGAATGAACATGTGATCACCACGGCCAACCTCCCGTGAAGGCTCCGGGTCGTCATTGATCATTGGTTCTGAGTTGACTTCCGTTGTTTTCTTGATTAATTTCTTACAGGCTTTGGTCTCATAGTCAACCCTCCATGAAGACAACGCAGTGGCTAGAATGAACATGCGATCACCACGGCCAACCTCCCTTGAAGGCTCCGGGTCGTCATTGATCATTGGTTCTGAGTTGACATCCGTTGTTTTCTTAATTAATTTCTCACGGGCTATGTTGAATGTGGGGTGAACAGCTAAAATGATCATACTATCATCACGGCCGATTGGTTGTGGCTGTCGATTACGAGGAAATCCTCGTAAAAGCCCTGATGTCAAGTCAGCATAGCAGCACTCCCTTGTTTTCTTGATTAAATTCTTGCAGGTTATGGAGGTAAACGTAGTGTAGGACTTCTCTTAACTCCACGGACCGACGACTTCAGAAACACGGCTGAAAAAGAAACTGTATGCCAAGCAGAAGCGGGACTGCAATAGATAGGCGGTGTCGACGTCGTTTTGAATCACAAATAGTTATAAAACATCTCCAATTGGCACTCTTTCTTTCTTGAGACTTCGTCAACCTTACTGGCCAATATTTTTTAGTCTAAACACGTTACTAATCCAGTAAAATACTAAAAATAAACGCGTGTGAAAAAAATTACGTACGATCGCGCAGCGTTCAAAAAAGTACAATGACATTAAGATTGACAGATGTCAAACGTGACACCAGGGACAGGATGCCATTGGTTGTGTTTTTTATTTTTTTTCAGTATAAATAGCGCTCTAAGGCGCTATACTTTAAACATTGTAGATCGCGTAGTTACACAAAGGTGCCTACTACATAGTACAAAACGAGGACGAGATTATGGAACATAATCATCAGCTAAAGGCGTACAGTAGTGTAGTTGTATAGAGTGTAGTGTGTTAGGTACTGACCGAACTGCATGGTGCGCATGAGCTCGATGTAGCGCGCCTCGCGCGACGCGCCACTCAGCGCGCGCGCCCCGCCCGGCGCCTCCGCGCCCGCGCCCGCGCCCGCGCCGCCCTCCGACCGGCACACCAGCGCGGACGTCGCCTGGGGACCACACACGCACGCACGTTACCAGACATATACAGGTTGCACAAGAGAATGGGACACTCCTTAAAACCACGTGATCATTATCATCGAGGTATGCAAGAAGTTTGTATGGAGAAGCTGAAAAAAATATCTAAATTTCGATGTTGCTCCTATAGAAAAAGTTGTTGTGTATGACCAGCTGATCACGTGGTTCTAAGGAGTGTCCTATTCTCTTGTACACCCTGTATAAACTACGCCACGCCGCCACGCTTAAAGCGTGGCGTAGTTTATACAGAGTGTACAAGAGAAACTTATGTCTTAAACTCCTTCCCGCTGGAAGGAGGGGGTCAGGGGTAACTCCAGGAGAGGGCGTCAATAAATGAGCGTCCAAAAATCATGAGATTCGTGTAATGCAATTTATTGAGGGCCGCATATAGGTTTTCATAAGCACTAAACAACACACCAATCTTCATAGTATCGATGTACGGAATTAAATTCTTGTTTTACGAGGTTTTAGACGATGTACTTTGCTAGAAAAGTCTTCCAGAGTATGAGCCCACTAAATCAGGTTAATATTGAAATTTGTTGCTCATTGGTCGTAAGCGTGCCGGACAGTGATGACGACATCATCAGTGTCACTGTCCTTTATAATTCGGACCACTTCTGACAACCATAAGTAATACTCGAATACAATGACAATTCCGTCACGATCATGTGAAATTCGAATACAGTGGACACACAGCCCACAAAGAGCCGATTTTAAACAAACGCTCAGGTAACATAACTATATCAGATTACGCTCTTTTCAAAACATAAAAATTGGCAAAAAAAGGGCAATATAGTTTGCACCACCATCGCTACGTTAAATTATATTAGCCTACATGGCATTGTTTCCATTCATTATCATTGCGTATGGCATTTATCCTCTATGGATTAGACATCGCGTCGATAACCAGGTTTATTATTGTTATGCAATTTTGTTTCATTTAAAGTTCAAAACCTAAAAAGTAGTACTGTAACAGGTTCAAGAAAAAACAATATTTACCTGAATATCAGCAATGAGCGCTGCGAGGCCTTCGTCTTCTTCTGATAACTCTGAATTACTTGATGTGCTAAATCTTTGGCTATACGTCATTTTACCGAATATATTCTTTTTACTCATCCTGCAAAGAAAAAAAGAAAAAATCGTTAAGATTATAGCAACAGTTACAATGCGAGTCGGACTCGCGCACGAAGGGTTTCGTACCATTATCTATAACAACAGCGAAAAAAATCACGTTTGTTGAATGGGAGATTGGGAGCCCTCTTTAATATTTATTTTATTCGGGTTTTTATTTATTGTTATAGTGGCAACAGAAATACGTCATTTGTGAAAATTTCAGCTGTCTAACTATCACGGTTTAAGAGATACAGCCTGGTGACAGACGGACGGACAGACAGACAGACGGACAGCGGAGCCTTAGTAATAGGGTCCCGTTCTACCCTTTGGGTACGGAACCCTAATAAGGACAAAAACAGAAGAGAGGGCAAGGAAAAAAAACAAGAATAGTCACAATTATACCATAACTTACGTCACCGCCATAACGTAACCACGTGAGTAGTAGCCCTAGTTACAGTTACTGACCTAAGCTTGGCGGCGTAGGAGTTGGTGGTGCGGCTCATCTGGTGCAGCAGGCGCGGCAGCGGGCGCAGCGCCGCCGCCAGCCGCCGCGAGCGCGCCCGCACCAGCGCGCGTGCGCAGCGCAGCACGCACACGTACAGCGGGATGTGCCGCGACATGTCCAGCACTGACCGACATATACAAATAGAATAGTTTTTATTTGATACAAGACACAAAACAGAAGGAGAAAGAAAAAAAAATACTTGAGTATCAATAGAAAACGTATCAAGACCCCGCTGAGCAAATCAAATGTCGTGACAGCCAGGGACTTATCACGACGCTGATTTTTAGGGAGAGCCCTAATGTTAGGCGGTATACGATACATAGTAACTAGAATCCACTCCGCTTCCGATAGCGCAAGTCATCATCATATTAGCCTGTTGCAGTCCACTGCTGGACATAGGCCTCGCCCAAGGAGCGCCACAGCGCATGCTTTGCATCCAGTCGCTGCCAGCTGCTATCTTCAGGTCATCGGTCCATCTAGCCGGGGGGCGTCCTACACTACGATTGCCTAAGCGTGGTCTCCATTCGAGAACCTTCCTGCTCCACCTCTCGTCGGTTCTGCGACAGACATGGCCAGCCCACTGCCACTTCAGTTTGCTACATTTTTGGACAATATCAGTCACCTTAGTCTTATGTCGTATGACCTCGTTCCGGATCTTATCCCTTAATGAGATCCCCAACATAGACCTTTCCATAGCACGCTGAGTGACGTGTAGTCGGTGTGCTAACTTGACTGTCATGGTCCACGTTTCGGGTCCGTAGGTTAAAACTGGTAAGACGCATTGGTTAAACACCCGGCTTTTCAGGCACTGCGGCAGTGTCGACGTGAAGATATGACGCAATTTCCCAAATGCTGCCCAGCCAAGCTGCACTCTTCTGGCGATTGCCCGCTCGAAGTTGTCTCTGCCGAGCTGTAGTACTTGTCCAAGGTAGACGTACTCTTGGACAACCTCGAGCGTAGTGCCCTCGACGGAAATTGGTTCCGGGATGACATGTTCGCTGAACATTACCTTTGTCTTGTCCAAATTCATCCAAAGCTCCACACGTCTCGAGGCAGCGTTAAGACTGTGCAGCATTTTTTGCAAATCCTGCAGCGATTCTGCCATAATAACTATGTCATCGGCAAAGCGAAGATGCGTAAGATATTCGCCATTCACATTGATGCCCAGTCCATTCCAATCCAGCGTCTTGGAACACATCCTCCAGTGCGTTGGTGAACAGTTTCGGAGATATAACATCTCCCTGTCTAACACATCGGAACAGCTGGATGGGTTTTGTTCGGTGGTTTTGTACTTGGACGGACATTGATGCCATACTGTACAGGCTTCTTAGCACCTTCACGTACCGCCAATCGTTTTGGCATAGCTGCAAGGAGTCCAGAACAGCCCAGGTTTCGACTGAGTCGAAGGCTTTCTCATAGTCCACAAAGGCCAGGCACAGGGGCTGGTTATACTCTTCGGACTTCTGTATAACCTGCCGTACCGTGTGAATGTGGTCTATGGTACTGTAACCTCTGCGAAAGCCAGCCTGTTCCGGTGGCTGGAAAGCGTCAAATCTTGCGGAAAGACGGTTTGTGATGACCCTCGAGAACAGCTTGTAAACGTGACTCAGGAGCGTGATTGGTCTATAGTTTTTCAGGAGACTTTTGTCTTCTTTTTTGAAAAATAATGCCACCACACCCCCACTCCACGCTTCCGGAGTTGTCCCATTGGCTATGACGGAGTTGAAGAGCCTCTTAAGTTCACCAAGCACAGGTTGGCCTGCAGCTTTTAAGAGCTCAGATGTGATTCCGTCTTCGGTTCGGTTCTACAATACTCGCCTCCTCTATGAGGCGAGTATTGTAGCTGCGGAGGTCGCGTCTCACCAATCTCCGGATCTTTTTATAGGTGCCAGACAAAGCTTCCTCTGGCATTTCCCGTCCACGTTTCATCAGTTCCAAAGCCCCGCCCGAAAGTTTGGCGTCTCGGCACGCTCACTTTCCCTTAAAGTACCTGTTTCCCACTTCACGTATGACTCCAATCACCTCATCAAGGTCCCTGTCCACGTCCTCAGTAGTTCCCAAATCAGCGAATCAGTTTCGGAGCTCCAACTGGAATTTTTTGGAGTCTTGGCCGGCCTGGACTAGTGTCGGACGAAGAGTCGACCCCATCATGCGGCTTCTTTCCAGCTCAATGTTGATATTTAGGGTGCCTCTTACCAGTCGGTAGTCGCTACCGGTGTAAAACCTATTTACCACAGATAAATCCCTAAATATATGCTTCTTGTCCGTCATGATGAAGTCTATCTCATTCTTCGTCTTACCATCGAGGCTTAGCCAGGTCCACTTTCTCTGGGGCTTCTTCTGGAAAAAGGTGTTCATGCGGAAGAGCCCCTGCATACTCAGAAAGTTTACCAGCATTCGCCCCCTGTGGTTTCTGGTTCCATAGCCGTGCTTTCCTACACACGATTCATCGTGTTCCTGTACTCCTACTTTGGCGTCAAAGTCGCCCATGACAACGGTGAAGTGGGTCTTGGTTGTATGATATATCTTCATACATGGCCTCGACCACATCATCCGAATGCCCTGTCGACGTCGGCGCATATACCTGTATGACTTTGAGGCAGTACCTCTCGGTCAGTTTTAGTACAAGGTACGCTACCCGGGTCGACACGCTGGATATCTCAAACTCGTTGTCACGGAGATCTTTGTGGACAAGGAAACCTACGCCACCTTGGGAGAGTTGGTCTCCCTCTCGGAAGAAGAAAATGTGGCCAGATTCCAGGGTCATCGTGTCTTCGAACTTCTGACAACCCTAGAATATGCCATGTTATGTTTTTAAGCTCTTCCTCGAGTTCGACCAGGTCTTCATCCAGCCGTAGACTGTTTTCGTTGTACGTTGCCAAGGTCAGTGGTTTGTGGCAGCCGTCCGTAGCCCGGGGATTCTTTGCACCCCTGTCCTACCGTAACCAAGGCCGCTGCCGTGACCCAGAATAGTAGGGCGGCCGGGGACTAGGGGCCGTGGTTTTTGTCTTCTACTCATCCCCGGGGTACATGCCCGTACTCACCACGCTAGGCAAGCGGGTTGGTGAGCGCAGCACAGAGCCTCGCACCAGTGACGCTGCTGCCCGCCACTGGCCAGAGATATTTGGCTCTGCGTTTAGTCGGTTATAACGCCAACAGTTCGGTCGCCAGAGCCTCGTCCGTTGTCCAGCAGGGTGCACCACGGGCAGGTGAGGTTGGCACTTGGGGCAGAAGATGTGCGTGTGCCCCCTTACACCCCTATAATAGCGCAAGTACATAACGAAAAACTTTGACCGATATCAGTCAATGCATGGAGAAAACAAATTAATAGAATGCACTCGGGCTGCAAGCTTAATTGTTCTAGCAGCATAAATACAGTCTTTACATGGTACAATAGCATGGTGATACTTATTGGACCTTTTTTCAATTACACGCCAACTACATACCATAAATTTTACAGTAACAAAATATCAACTAAATTTGAGAGAGTAGCTAATTCAGCTGTGTTAGCCAGAATTTGGGAAACTGTTTTATTCTATGGGGAGAGCTCGTGATCTTGCAAAATTAAAATTAAAATATTTCGACAAAAAAGCTGCTACTTAATATATATAAATTATACCTAAAAGAATAAGCAAACACTTTAGTTTGCTAGGCACTTTTGCCATCAACCAATAACCAATGACTATATTGTGTTCTTAAGTGGAGACCATGATGCTGATGAAATGCAGCATATGACAGCAAATATTTAACACTTGTACACGTATGCAACGTTCTCGTCCTACAGTATGCTTGTTGGTGCTTAACCTAGCATAACCTTTATTTCCGGGGAAAAGCTAAAAGCGCTTAATTTAAGCCTATTTGCAAAAATATTTTATTGGTTTTACATCGATTAGTTATGACGCTATTTCATGCGTAGTGTCTGACTCACCCGAGTCGTTTCTGAGGTATGAGCAAATGGCAGGCACGAGCGAACTGGCGGCGATGAGGTCGATGAACTCCTCAGGCAGGTCCTTTGGCTCTGCCTCTTCAGGCCGCTCGCCCTCCGTCCCCTCCGCGGCGACCGGGCCCGCGGGGGACTCTTCTTCTAATGAGTTCTCTTCGGGTGGCCACTTCTCACCCGGATTCATGTATGAGGCTATTACCTGGTGGACAAATACATCTTCTTATTATTTTGAAAAAAAAATAAGTTCGATCAAAGATGGAACAGTAACGGTGCTATGATAGATAAGTATACCAGTAGATTTTAGGGAAACTAATGCCGCTATCGCGATGAAACATCATTTTCTGATAACGGAACGAACTTGAGACGAAAGCGTAATTTTTTTTACAAGTTTGAAGCAATGTTGAATAAAATATATTATACATAATGCCCACACATAGAAAACGTAAGACGCTAGGCGCCGTCGTGCATTATCCAAATATTTACTGTACACGCTATCGAAGTAATTCTGGATTGTAAGTTTATAAAGTTTTATAAAGACTCGTATTAAATTGCGCGTGAGTTGAACGTAATTTATAACCCGCAATAAGCTAGCTAGCTGACAGCACCAATCAATTGACATACTTTTAATGTGCTGTCAAAGACACCTCTGCCTTATAGTTTTTACAGCGATAGCAAGCTATGACTCCATTGTTTACCGGCCTCAACTGTCGTAACTTTTCATGTTAAAGCAAACAAAAATCTGATTATTTTAGTGAATTATATCGGTTTATCGGGCTTATTTTTAAGGTGTGCGATTTAATAAATGATGTCTCAAACTTATACTTGTACTCGTCAAAAGCGCCGTTGGTATATAAGTATAATAAGTTTGGTCTGCCGTTGTAGCTGTAAGTATATACCTGCAAGAGAACGGTGACGTGTTCCTCCTCGGTGCGCTGGCGCACGAGCGCCTGCTCCACGTTCCAGGACTGCTGCGTGGAACCCGTGCCGAAGCCCGTGCCCTTCGCCCAGTACAGCTGGCTCTTGTCCTCTGACTTGCCGCCCGACGACCCGTTCGACGCTTGACTGTTCTGTTTAACGAGAAAAGAAATGTGTTAAATAAACTTCTGCTACCCTGTTGTGGTCTAATGAGTAAATTTAAACGAACATTATATTCCTCTAACTTAAAATATAAGTCATTAATATTTTATCATGAACAGAAACCGTTTGAGGTTTCCGTTGTGTTCTAGAAATCTAGAGGAACAACCTTCCGGAATGATTGCATTTTCAGTATTAAAACTATAATGAATTCTGTTCAGTTGGCGGGTTTGTCTGCCGTGAAATTAGATAGTTGCTCTAAAGTCAGTCAGATGATATTATAAGATGATTCCGGTGGAAGTTAACAGCATAATGTTAGTAACGCTGCTCGCCAACAGGCACGGCCTCCTCGCGTCTGCTGAGCGGTGCTGGTGCAAGCAGGCACGACACTAGCGCGTCGGTGGAGGCGGGCCGGTGGTGCGTGAACACGGCCAGGCACGCCAGCACAAGCCGCACGGCGCCCAGCTGTGCCAGCAGGCGCGACACTAGCGGCGGGGACACTCACGTCGGTGGAGGCGGGCCGGTGGTGCGTGAACACGGCCAGGCACGCCAGCACAAGCCGCACGGCGCCCAGCTGTGCCAGCAGGCGCGACACTAGCGGCGGGGACACTCACGTCGGTGGAGGCGGGCCGGTGGTGCGTGAACACGGCCAGGCACGCCAGCACAAGCCGCACGGCGCCCAGCTGTGCCAGCAGGCGCGACACTAGCGGCGGGGACACTCACGTCGGTGGAGGCGGGCCGGTGGTGCGTGAACACGGCCAGGCACGCCAGCACAAGCCGCACGGCGCCCAGCTGTGCCAGCAGGCGCGACACTAGCGGCGGGGACACTCACGTCGGTGGAGGCGGGCCGGTGGTGCGTGAACACGGCCAGGCACGCCAGCACGAGCCGCACGGCGCCCAGCTGTGCCAGCAGGCGCGACACTAGCGGCGGGGACACTCACGTCGGTGGAGGCGGGCCGGTGGTGCGTGAACACGGCCAGGCACGCCAGCACGAGCCGCACGGCGCCCAGCTGTGCCAGCAGGCGCGACACTAGCGGCGGGGACACTCACGTCGGTGGAGGCGGGCCGGTGGTGCGTGAACACGGCCAGGCACGCCAGCACGAGCCGCACGGCGCCCAGCTGTGCCAGCAGGCGCGACACTAGCGGCGGGGACACTCACGTCGGTGGAGGCGGGCCGGTGGTGCGTGAACACGGCCAGGCACGCCAGCACGAGCCGCACGGCGCCCAGCTGTGCCAGCAGGCGCGACACTAGCGGCGGGGACACTCACGTCGGTGGAGGCGGGCCGGTGGTGCGTGAACACGGCCAGGCACGCCAGCACAAGCCGCACGGCGCCCAGCTGTGCCAGCAGGCGCGACACTAGCGGCGGGGACACTCACGTCGGTGGAGGCGGGCCGGTGGTGCGTGAACACGGCCAGGCACGCCAGCACGAGCCGCACGGCGCCCAGCTGTGCCAGCAGGCGCGACACTAGCGGCGGGGACACTCACGTCGGTGGAGGCGGGCCGGTGGTGCGTGAACACGGCCAGGCACGCCAGCACGAGCCGCACGGCGCCCAGCTGTGCCAGCAGGCGCGACACTAGCGGCGGGGACACTCACGTCGGTGGAGGCGGGCCGGTGGTGCGTGAACACGGCCAGGCACGCCAGCACGAGCCGCACGGCGCCCAGCTGTGCCAGCAGGCGCGACACTAGCGGCGGGGACACTCACGTCGGTGGAGGCGGGCCGGTGGTGCGTGAACACGGCCAGGCACGCCAGCACGAGCCGCACGGCGCCCAGCTGTGCCAGCAGGCGCGACACTAGCGGCGGGGACACTCACGTCGGTGGAGGCGGGCCGGTGGTGCGTGAACACGGCCAGGCACGCCAGCACGAGCCGCACGGCGCCCAGCTGTGCCAGCAGGCGCGACACTAGCGGCGGGGACACTCACGTCGGTGGAGGCGGGCCGGTGGTGCGTGAACACGGCCAGGCACGCCAGCACGAGCCGCACGGCGCCCAGCTGTGCCAGCAGGCGCGACACTAGCGGCGGGGACACTCACGTCGGTGGAGGCGGGCCGGTGGTGCGTGAACACGGCCAGGCACGCCAGCACAAGCCGCACGGCGCCCAGCTGTGCCAGCAGGCGCGACACTAGCGGCGGGGACACTCACGTCGGTGGAGGCGGGCCGGTGGTGCGTGAACACGGCCAGGCACGCCAGCACGAGCCGCACGGCGCCCAGCTGTGCCAGCAGGCGCGACACTAGCGGCGGGGACACTCACGTCGGTGGAGGCGGGCCGGTGGTGCGTGAACACGGCCAGGCACGCCAGCACGAGCCGCACGGCGCCCAGCTGTGCCAGCAGGCGCGACACTAGCGGCGGGGACACTCACGTCGGTGGAGGCGGGCCGGTGGTGCGTGAACACGGCCAGGCACGCCAGCACGAGCCGCACGGCGCCCAGCTGTGCCAGCAGGCGCGACACTAGCGGCGGGGACACTCACGTCGGTGGAGGCGGGCCGGTGGTGCGTGAACACGGCCAGGCACGCCAGCACGAGCCGCACGGCGCCCAGCTGTGCCAGCAGGCGCGACACTAGCGGCGGGGACACTCACGTCGGTGGAGGCGGGCCGGTGGTGCGTGAACACGGCCAGGCACGCCAGCACGAGCCGCACGGCGCCCAGCTGTGCCAGCAGGCGCGACACTAGCGGCGGGGACACTCACGTCGGTGGAGGCGGGCCGGTGGTGCGTGAACACGGCCAGGCACGCCAGCACGAGCCGCACGGCGCCCAGCTGTGCCAGCAGGCGCGACACTAGCGGCGGGGACACTCACGTCGGTGGAGGCGGGCCGGTGGTGCGTGAACACGGCCAGGCACGCCAGCACGAGCCGCACGGCGCCCAGCTGTGCCAGCAGGCGCGACACTAGCGGCGGGGACACTCACGTCGGTGGAGGCGGGCCGGTGGTGCGTGAACACGGCCAGGCACGCCAGCACGAGCCGCACGGCGCCCAACGCCAGCAACGCCCGTCGCAGTGCGCCGGCCTCGGGGCTGCTGAGCGGGCCACTGCTCTCCAGCAGGCGCGACACCACCCGGAAGGGTAGCGTGCCCAGCGACCAGCCAGCTTCGCCGGTGCCGCTGCCGTTGCCACCGACTACTATGTTTCCTACAACACACAAATTAAGAATTTACAATAGTAAAATATAATTTTGCGAGCAGAGCTAATCAAAAACAAATGTTTCCATTCAAATCAATAAAACATCTGTCAAGCTTGCCCCACACAGCCAAAGGACGCGTGACGTAACAAGTCGTTTCTGCGCGCGTGAGATGCGCGGCTCGTCGTCTTTATACACAACAGCGTATCATCAGCGGGCCGACTATTCTCTCCTGCAGACGAACGTTTACAAGCAATGTCGCTAGTGCACTCACTGCCGTCCTCGTCGTGCGCGACGCCGAGCAGCAGGCGCAGCAGGTGCGCGGCGCGCGCGCCCTCGTCCAGCAGCGCGGCGGCGTAGCGCGGCAGCTTGAGCAGCAGCCCCAGCGCGCCCAGCGCGTGCGCCGGCACGCCGCCGCCCCAGCTCTCCTCGCCCAGCGCGCTGCTGGCCGAGCTCACGCCTAGTTCTACCACCTCCTACGGAAAGAATTACCATCAACATCGACCGTGGCAAGTATCATCAATAAAACCAATTTATTTCTGTAAGTAGGCTTAAACTAGGCGTTTTTACACGTCAATTTTTTTTACACTGCCACCCTCCACACTAGCGTCTTTCGAGCGTCGACGTCGTGGCAGCATCCAATTAGTGTTGATGCAACGCTTGCACAAATTGGTCACAGCCACGACGTTGACCCTCGAAGGCCTTACCTCGTAAGGATCGTCTAGCTTGACCCAATCAAGATCGTGGTGGTGGTGCGTGGCCACTGGCGGCGGGTGCAGCGGCGCATGCGGGCGCGGCAGACGGGCGGCCACTAGAGCCAGCCCGCCGCACGCCGCGAACGTGCGCAACACTACTCCGCCGCAGTGAGAGGTGTTGTCGCTTGTGCTTGTACTAGTACTCGTGCTAGTGCTCGAGCCAGCTGCGGGCGGCTCCCACATCGGACCGGACCATACTTCTGGCGAGTTGATATAAAGGTCGACTATGAAATAACCTATACCTAATATTCGCTGAAAATAAATTTCAGTGCTTACTCCTAATCTTATGCCCTAAAGTAAGTTTCTTGTTATGTAAATAAAAACATAAACATGACATGATTGATCAGTACGCCACTAAGCTCCCTAAGGACATGCCTAATCTTTCTTCTAATTATGTTATGCTTGACCATGATCATAGATTTGGCGGTATGGTTCGAAAATTACAACACATATGAAACCACGTGATATTCAGCAGGATAATTTGTATACAATCACATTACTGCTGTTGGTAATAAAAACAAAATAATCAATACGTAATTAATGACTCAAAAGACGCCAACTTATTAACCTAAATTAGCACGAAGCTATATGACAAATAAGTTTTATTTATTTTTCATGACATAAAAAACCCGGTTTTATGACTTCCGGGACAATGAAATCAAAATTATTAAAAACACACAAATTATAGAGCAAATTCGAGCAAGCTTTTGAAAGATAAATGAAGAGTCAGTTTTTTCATTTTTACTTACCGCCGTTGGTGTTGAGATGCAGCGTTAGAGTGAGGTGGGGTCCGAAAACATGAGGCGCGGCTGTAGCGAGCTGCGCGAGCGTCGTGCTGGGCGGGATGAAGCCCTCCAGCCCTGGCACTTGCACCCGGATTGTGGATTCGATCAGTTCTGCGTTCAGAAAACATTGTTATTTAGTCATCAACGTAAGCACAGAAGAATGGAAATGTTTGACAAAAAAGTCATCAACGTAAACACAAGTCCTAGTGTTCTTGCTATTCTGGTGTTCAGGGATATTTTCCTCACGTCTTTTGCATGCTTGTCAGTGGACGAGCTGATGGCTGCCAGGCATCCAAGCATTACCTACGATCCCATCCTAAACAAAGGCACCACTCTCCATCAGTGACAGACAAATCAGAAGGTTCATTGGTAGCCTTGTGCTGCCTATTTTTGCTATTCTGGTGTTTCAGGGAGCTGCTTTCCATATTATTGAGGAACTTGTGCTCGAACGCATTAGCTGTAAATAAAAGCAGAACTCACCATCGGTGACAGACAGCACAGAAGGTTCATTGTTAGCCTTGAGCTGCCTCTTCTTGCTGTTCTGGTGTTTGAGGGAGGTGTTCTTCACGTCCTTGACGCGCTTGTCCTTGGACGCGCTGGCGGCGGCCAGGCTGAGCTCCCACGCCTCGGCCACGGTCATTATGGCCGTGTCCGACGCGCTGCGGAGCACGGAACCAGCACCGCCAGAGGTTGAGTTTACGCACATCTTGGTTGCGTCGTCGATGATTGGTACTGTCATAAAATTGAAATTTTCTCATGAATCAAAATATTATAATATAGACTCATAGGTAGATAGTAGGAAAAGTTACGTTGGGATTCTGTTATTTTGCTAGCCATCGAGGTATTATGTCGATGTTATCGTGAATATTATGACTCGTTAACCATTTTATCGTATTAAATGAAAATGTAAGAATAAGTAATAATGTAAAAAAAATTTCAGCTTTAGGGGTGTATCGTGCTCTTTGGCGCTCTTTGGGGAAGGCCTACGTCCAGCAGTGGACTGCAATAGGCTGTGATGATGATGATGATGAAGGGGTGTATATCTCAAATAAAACAAATTCAAATGTTCCTCAAACAAAAATTCAGGGTCAGCTAATTTATTCATAATTGTTTGCAATTTGCCATGTTTCGCCAAGGTGAATCACCATTTTTAAAGTATTTTTATTTCTGTTTGTCCATATGGAAGGTTCTGCAGCTACTCTGTTACTGAATGTCGCACCAGGGTTGATCAATGAATAAAATTACAGTGTTTTTAAAAGGATATTTGACGTTAATTCGTCCTGTACTACACTACACTACACTACTCACACGGAGGGCGATGGTCGGCGAGCAGCGCCCGCACCGTGGTGTGCAGCGGCAGCGCTCGCACGGCGTGGTGCCTGGCGGCGGGGTGCGCGGGGTGCGCGGGGCGGCGCGGCGGCGCAGTACTGTACTACACTACACTACACTACACTACACTACACTACTCACACGGAGGGCGATGGTCGGCGAGCAGCGCCCGCACCGTGGTGTGCAGCGGCAGCGCTCGCACGGCGTGGTGCCTGGCGGCGGGGTGCGCGGGGTGCGCGGGGCGGCGCGGCGGCGCAGTACTGTACTACACTACACTACACTACTCACACGGAGGGCGATGGTCGGCGAGCAGCGCCCGCACCGTGGTGTGCAGCGGCAGCGCTCGCACGGCGTGGTGCCTGGCGGCGGGGTGCGCGGGGTGCGCGGGGCGGCGCGGCGGCGGCGGCGCGGCCGGCGAGCCGCACGCGCCGCACGCGCACCACGCGCCACCCCACACGAGCGCCACGCGCACGCGCGACCCGGATAGAACGAGCCGAAGGATCAGGGACCGAGTGAAGCCGGAGATGCCTTCCGGACCTAGAAGCGGGGATCATCGGTCAATGATACATTCATTTTGACGTTATAACGTCCTATAAATCGACGAACACCGGCTGCACGCACGTAAAAATGGCACGTTCCACGTGCGAGCGAGAGTGGGGAACAAGCAATAGAGAGGCATGATCGGCCTATAGGACGAACCGCACTTAAGCGGCGCTGCGCCGTTCTGCGCTGCACGTCACTTGACAGCACATAGGTGCAGCGCATAGTGCGATAGCCCACTATAACTTCAGAAAGCGCCAGCTCGCGTCATTCATTTCCTATTCATGTGAGAGCAACGTAGAAAGATGGCTTAATTCGATAGTGATGAAGATTTGTTTATTATTTCGTTGTTATATGCAGAAGAAGAACGCATCGTGGAACAGAAAAAAGAAGACGAAATGGATTGCTGACATACTAAGGTCACGCTTGAAGGAAAGAGAATATCGCTTTTTGTTTCCTTGTCTAATTATTAAACCTTTACGATTTCATACTTCAGAATGCACACAAATTCAGAATATAAACAATTGCACGCATTTTCTTACCGAGCACAGTGCGCAGACTGGACGTGACGCGCCGCTTGCTATAATGCACTGAGCGTCAGAGCGCTGCAAGTCAAAATATTATCTCGGAAGCAACTATGCTGCGACGCTCACTGCAGCGCCGCCGTGATGCGTCATACACCATACAAAATGACTAGAAGAATAATTTACGCTTTGTGCCGCACTGTGTTGGTCAAATGCGGTCCGACCTTAAGCGTTCGGCTTGTAACGCATCTATCTCTATTCTACTCCATCAGCCGATGAGTCCGAATGGCATCAATGTCTTCTTATGACGTTAACTCGTAAAATTATCGTCCGTAAACCGACTTTACAGACAACAAATTTTTCATTTACTGTCATGTCTATAGCGATTATAGGTACCCCTTGTTCCGAATTGCGCTAAAAGCATTATTAGCACGAATCCATATAAATGCAGTTTGTGATTAAAAATTCTTTCTTATGTAATATTTGTGACTATTATATTTGGTGGGTTTTGCGCTGAAAGTGCTTTTAAATCAATTCGGAACGCGGCCGTAGATTAAAGCTTGACATTTTATGTCGCGCAAATCATAAATTTGTTTAGCTTATCATCATCGTATCATTCCAGCTACGGGACGTCCACTGCTGAACGTAGGCCTCCCTCAGTGGCCTCCAGATTGGCCGGTTGGAAGCGGGATGCATCAAACGTATTCCACCTGGTGGGTGGACGTCCCACGCTGCATTTGCCGGTACGTGGCCTCCATTCCAGAACCATTCTACCCCGTTGGCCGTCGGTTCTACGTGCTATGTGCCCCACCCACTGCCAGCCAGTTCAGCTTGCCAATCCGTCAGGCTATGTCAGCGACTTTTGTTCGTTCACGGATCTCTACAGTTCTGATTCGATCTCGTAAAGAAACACCAAGCATAGCTTTTTCCATACCACGCTGTGCAACTTTGAGCTTCCTTATAAGGACCATAGTCAGAGGCCACGTTTTCGTTCCGTATGTCATTACTAGTAACACACTGGTTGTAGCATTAATATAGAATGTACAAGATAGACAATGTCTCATTGCAAATGATACTAAAACCATAGAGAAAAAATTATACTACATAAAACAGAGAGTCAGTCTCGGTACTTTGAAAATTTCCACCTTAACTCGCGCGAAAGGCAGCGAAGAAGGTGAGTAAATGGAACTAAAACTTACCTACGCCATCGTTTCTTTCATTCTCTGACTAGATGGCGCTATCTGCGCAATGATAGATAACTTGCACATAATTCATAGAGCATAATTTATTTACATGAATTTCTGTTTCGTTCCGTCAGAGAATGACATAAGGTTTTTCGTTTGTTTGCACACTTCTGTCAAAAAAATATAAATTAACACTTGACAAATTTCGAAAACCATTCTAACGTTCTCGTAGCTTTGTTGGAATTTGTCTTAAATAACTTTTTGTGCACATCCATAACTTTTTGAAGATATTAAGTACTATATTTATTTTCATTTTAGTCGATTTCTGATTTCACTAGAGTATGATCCTATTTTTTATGAAAACTGATGATGGCGAGCTTTGACCCATTTTCTATTTGTTATTTATTTTGTGAATATTGTTTAAAAAAATATATGCAAAATTTTAGTACTAGTTTTAGTAATTAAAATTTGTTTTAAATGTAAATAAACAATTTTACATCAATATTTTTTAATACAAGTCTGGATTTCGAAAAAATATTGTCGCCGACCAAGATTCGAAGTCGCGCCACATGGAATATTATCCCGAATTATTAGCACTTTGGGCATCGATACTTGACAATCAATACAGAAATTACTTATAAGGTTTTAACTTGAAACGACCGTTTATGACATATTTACGTCATTTAGACTTAACCTTTGTACGTGACACACAAATGCCTTCAAATAAAATTTATTGTTAATCAATGTTGATGAAAAAAATTGTAATCGTGATTAGGGTTACCAAATTGTCTTTTTTAGATTCACCGTAAGAATTGATTCCAAAATTATTGCTTTTGGGATCTTGATCAAAGCAAAACTCTCTTAAAATCCTATTAGCCATTTCAACCATTTTTTACCGGTAAATTATTTTTCCAAGGTAAAACAAATGTCGATGTAACATGATAATTTCAATGTTTGAGCGTAAGCATGTAAATCGTATGCCATGCAATATTTTGCAAAGACTAAGTTGTGCCAAATGAATCATCTTATTGAACAATTATTTGTTATACAATAATATCCCAAAAAAGAGATTTCTTAACTAAAAAATTGCAATGAGTTATTTTGATAAATGCTTTTTTTCCAAATAAAAAATTGCGTAAAATAGATGGGTTGTAATATTTTGGGAAACGTTTTCTGGCTAAACATTGGTAATCCATATTTTTCTCCTAAAAATTGATTTTTAAAATCACTTTCCAAATATTAAAACAAATCCCCATATTATAAAACTACAATGCTCCAACTGGTAGCCCTACAAACAAATATTTGACAGTTGTCGAAAACCAACATTATTTTGAAGCTTCTAGCTTTTGACCGTTAATTACCAGAGAGTATATAATTACCCATTTAAAAAAAAATACTTATATTTTAAAATTTGGATTTCCCTTATTTATTTTTTTAAATTATTCGATAAAATAATACGAAATGCATATTACCTCTATAATGAACATAAATGCCGTGTTTAGTTTATTTCAATCCAATAACTGACGTTTCGTTTCCATAAATGATAGTTTAAGTTAAAACCGATACAGCATTATACAGTAAATGTTTTAAATTTTAGTTCGAATGATTTGTTTTGAAATAAATGTTAAAATTCTATTAACATTTCATATTTAAAAAACAAAAGTGTTAAAAAAGTGTTTTGATAACGTCTTATCAAGAGTTATCGTTCATTGAAATCAACCCCAATCCTAATGAGCCTTGTGGTGACATCTATTCGTTTTTAATATGTACTAAACCTACGGTATATGGCGTTGACCAGACATGCTAAAACTGTGACTCGTATGTGTGTGTGTAGTTGTGTTGTTTAAGCCACATTTTTTATCGATAAATTGCAACCGGGAAAAATATTGATTTAGCAGAACTTACAATCGCCGCGGAACTTGAAGCACCTAAAGTTAAACTTAATCTTTAAACAAAATAGAGGTGATATACAAATACAGTTGATGTTAATTAAAAAGATGTATTGTCAGTGGTCATTTGGATTGGAAATCAAGAACTCATGATAAAGTCAAGCGAAAGAATAACTATGTCTAACTTTGATGTCATAAATAAAAGTCAATTAAAACAATAATCACGCACTTTCTTTGTTTAAGTTTAATCTGTTAAAAGTAAGATTTGGTTAAACGTAATATCTGCTATGCCGGTATCGCGTATGAGCGTATTGTATCTTTAAAAAAAAGGTCTGACTATATTATTAAAAGCTATTTTAATACACTTAAAATGATTAACTTACAAGAACAAATAAGGTAGGTAAGTATTGAATCTTTTATTAATATAGGTACATCAAAAATTTCTTTCTGGAAACATTTGTCCTCAAAATGTTACTGCAAACTGTTGACTTTGATTGATTTCGCGCAGTTCACTCTAGCCTGTTAATAAGTCATATCGTCGGTGCGCCTGCCAAACCTGATATGTGCATTTTTAAGATTTTTTGTTTTTCGCGTTATGGGCTTTATTTTTATATTCTTCATCGAATGCAAAAACTTTCATGTGTCTAAACCCTCTGGTTAAAGATTTACATTTGTTGATATGTGCAAAACACACGATTGCTATTTTTGATATGTGAATTTAAAACACTTACCAGAATAGGCAGAGTAAATTCCAATTTTTTCGAACACATATCTGATTTGACGGTCTTGTGTTTTACACATAGCAGAAATTAGTCCGTGGTTGTGAGTGCAGTTTTAAGCAAGGATTTAGGAAGAAAAATGCAAAATTGACGTTGAAAACCTAGGTAAGTAGTACAAATTAAGTTCTCTTGTTTTAAATCTTACTATAAATCAGCTATGTAAACGTTATGCTATGTAATACATTGTTAGATTCCAATATTCCAGAAAAAATTACCTAAAAAGTTGTTTACCTTTTCTTTTAAAGAAGTATTCTTCTAATTTCAAATCCGAATAATAATATTAGTTTCTAAATTAGATAGGTGCATACATTATGCTTTAGCTACTTAATTTGTTTGATTTAGGTACTTAACACTAAATAGCCAAACTTTCCTATTTGCTTTTTTTTTAGAAACTGTTTAAAATTTTCATAGTACCTACCTAAATAGTAACTATTCCTGTTTTGTTTTAATTTCAGATTGACTATTTAGTTACTTATCATGGCATCACGAAATAATTGGCGGGGAAAACTACTTGTCGACTTGAGCACTGGAAATATTTCTATTGATAAATGCAATGAAAATACCTTTAATACATTGTCTTTGCCCAATTCTGATTTTCCACCACCTCATGATTCATCACTGATCAAAACCTGTTTTTCTCATCTAACAGGCCCTACTGAACAACAGCTGCCTGAATTTATTTCACATACTGATGAGGAAGTGCCTACTTGTCCTGAGTATTCTCTTAATCAATCAAGTGCACCTCAGACTGAATCAATGAGCTCAACAATACCTATCCCCGAATAGATGGAGTATGAACAATTCGGCTTCAATGAGATAATCAATAATGATAATTACATGGAAACAATTCAACATAAGGGCGTAGATGGAATCACGGTGTCATCGACGGAAGTTGTTGAGACAACTGAAATCCATTTGGCTACTGAAGCATTAGATACACCTGAAAGTGAAATAAACAACAACGCCAGTCAGTTTATTTAAATGAAGAAACTGGAATGTTTGAACCAAAATTTAAAAAGATTGTTCAGAATCAATCTTCTTCCAATTTTAGATTAGATGACCAAACGGGAGAACTGATTGAAACTGACTAAAGTCAAGATGAAGAAACTGACAACGTTTCTCGTTCAAAAAACAAGGATACGACTGTCTTTTACCAGATGATGGCAATGAGTTGGTACGGGTTTGCAAAAAAATCCTGCTCAATACCTTAGACATGAATAATGAAACGGTATTACAATGGGTTAAGTCCTTTAATGAAGATTCTCAAGAACAAATCGATGATGATGATTCTAAAGCTGGTCACTCTGGATCATAGGATTCCAAACACAAAAAAAATATAAAAGAATGGTTGAATTTATTACTAAAAGTGCCCAGTCACTACTGCAGATCCAGCTCAAATAGAATTTATGTCGAAGAAACCTTCCGGAACAAGAGTCACATGCATAGAGTGTATGAGTAATGGTGCATTAAAAATAATAAAGGCGCAAACTGTTCTGTACAGTACTAAAGCGTGAAAAGATATCAATATTCAAGCCTCGAAAGGACCAATGCGAATAATTTAACAATTGAAGAATATGAGTCGCATCAACAAATGAAGCAAAAAGCCTACAATGCTAAAGAAGAAGCTAACATGATGTGTTAATCTGAAATGCTTGTATTAACCATGGACGTGGTTGCAAGGACGTGGACGCAAGGTGTGCTTTTATCGCGGAAGCATCTAGTATCTGTTCAATATTTTAAAACGAAGTTGCAATTGCATAATTTCACAATTTATATAAACAATAATAAGGAAGTACATCTGTATGTTTGGCATGAAGGCGATGGTGGTGTGACAGCCAATGAGTTTGTTTCTTGTCTTTTGGATTTCATTAATTCAAAACTGAACGAAAATTACAAAAAGATAATACCCATATCTGATGGGTGCTCCTCCCAAAATCGCAACAAAATACTTACATCCGCTTTATGCAATCTCACAAAACAACGAGATATTGAAATACAACAGATTATTTTGGAAAGAGGTCACACGATGATGCAGTTGGACAGCGTACATTCGACTTTGGAGCAGCTATTCAAACCACCCATTTTTTCTCCTAATGATTACATCAGTCTTAATGTCACAAGCTCGTCCGGCACAGCCGTATACTATTCATCACTTGGATTACACATTCTTCAAAGATTTTGAAAATTCTATCAGACCATGAAAGAAAACGGGCGATCCTGTGGTTACTGATATAAGGGGTTTATTGTACAAGAATGGACAGGTTTTTTACAAATTGCGACATCCACATGAATGGAAATTGCATTAAGACTGAAATACAAACCTAATATGTCTAGGAGTACAACAACGAAGCTAGGTTATAATTAAATACACAGGTTACAGGGCTCTTTAAAAATAATTTTATTAATAAGATTCATACCACTTAAGACATTTGTCCTAAATGTTTTGTGATCTCCTGGTTACTAAGAACCTCTATTAATTACAAAAATAAACATTTTGTTATGCTAAACTAAATCGTAATAATCAACACGATTTTGTTAAAAGAAAATTTTGCTATGAAAAGAAGTTGTCAGTTAATATTTTTATTTCAAAATATTAGATTTTGATAAGTATTTTTATTATAAAATAATATCTGATCTCATTGTTATTTACTAACAGTTATAACATTAATAGGCACCGAAATGTTTAAAAAGTTTAAATAATTAGTTCAAAATCGCATATTTTTTATTTTTGTTAGTAGTTTTATGGTACAAGACACAAAATGTTTCGTTTGATATAATAATATTTGATTTTGATACAAAATAATGGGGCATTTATTATTTTTTCCTTTGATTACTGAAATAATAATTCTTTGAATTTAACACATAGACAGCACAAAATCAAAATTTTTGCTGTAGTTAAAACTTGTATGTGCGCAATTTTTATATAAGATATTTTTTCAATACGGTCAAATCTGATATGTGCCTCGAAATTAACAAAAAAAATTTTTGTGCTTTAGGAGAGCGGAGATTAACAAAGATATTGTTGTCACTGAATGCAACATATTTTTTGCCATGATATGCCATTTTACGTTTTTTGATTAGATGAAAAATTTATGAATTAGAATGTTTTATCTTCCTCCTGAAAAGTTGCAATAAAACACATATCAGATTTGGCAAGCGCACCGACGATATCTACCTTTCACGTATTTACTTAGTAAGTTGGTTAAGTTGGTATTCTTAAAAAATATATAATAATATACTAAATATTTGGTGAAACTATACATAATACTATAAAAAAGTATTAGTTTCTTTTTTGTAATTAAACATGACAAATAATTCTTTAATTATTGCAAAAAATCTCCCATACCCACAAATGGCCGCAATATTTTATCGATACTTACTTATGACGTCACCGCTAGTTCAAGCCCTAGTGTAAACATGCAATTTACCATTTTACTTAATATTTTTTGTAATTATACCTATAACTACGAAATACACAAACATACCCCAGACAAAGATACTAATCTTTTGTAAAATCTAAGTTCTTTGTCGATTATTATTATGAATTAGACACAATATCATCATATCAGCCTGTCGCAGTCTACTGCTGGACATAGGCCTCCCCCAAGGAGCGCCACAGCGCACGATCTCCCGCCCTTTGCATCCAGTCGCTGCCAGCTGCCTTCTTCAGGTCATCGGTCCATCTAGCCGGGGGGCGTCCTACACTACGTTTGCCTAAGCGTGGTCTCCATTCGAGAACCTTCCTGCTCCACCTCTCGTCGGTTCTGCGACAGACATGGCCAGCCCACTGCCACTTCAGCTTGCTACATTTTTGAACAATATCAGTCACCTTAGTCTTATGTCGTATGACCTCGTTCCGGATCTTATCCCTTAATGAGATCCCCAACATAGACCTTTCCATAGCACGCTGAGTGACGTGTAGTCGCTGGGCCAACTTGACTGTCATGTTCCACGTTTCGGCTCCGTAGGTTAAAACTGGTAGGACGCATTGGTTAAACACCCGGCTTTTCAGGCACTGCGGCAGTGTCGACGTGAAGATATGACGCAATTTCCCAAATGCTGCCCAGCCAAGCTGCACTCTTCTGGCGATTGCCCGCTTGAAGTTGTCTCTACCGAGCTGTAGTACTTGTCCAAGGTAGACGTACTCTTGGACAACCTCGAGCGTAGTGCCCTCGACGGAAATTGGTTCCGGGATGACATGTTCGTTGAACATTACCTTTGTCTTGTCCAAATTCATCCCAAGCTCCACACTCGAGGCAGCGTTAAGACTGTGCAGCATTTTTTGCAAATCCTGCAGCGATTCTGCCATAATAACTATGTCATCGGCAAAGCGAAGATGCGTAAGATATTCGCCATTTACATTGATGCCCAGTCCGTTCCAATTCAGCGTCTTGAACACATCCTCCAGTGCGTTGGTGAACAGTTTCGGAGATATAACATCTCCCTGTCTAACACCTCGGAGCAGCTGGATGGGTTTTGTTCGGTGGTTTTGTACTTGGACGGACATTGATGCCATACTGTACAGGCTTCTTAGCACCTTCACGTACCGCCAATCGACTTGGCATCGCTGCAAGGATTCCAGAACAGCCCAGGTTTCGACCGAGTCGAAGGCTTTCTCATAGTCCACAAAGGCCAGGCACAGGGGCTGGTTATACTCTTCGGACTTCTGTATAACCTGCCGCACACCGTGTGAATGTGGTCTTTGGTACTGTTACCTTTGCGAAACCCAGCCTGTTCCGGTGGCTAGAAAGCGTCAAATCTTGCGGAAAGACGGTTTGTCCTCTGTCCCTCGAGAACAGCTTGTAAACGTGACTCAGAAGCGGTCTTTAGTTTTTCAGGAGACTTTTGTCTCCTTTCTTGAAAAACAATGCCACCACGCCCCCACTCCACGCTTCCGGAGTTGTCCCATTGGCTATGACGGAATTGAAGAGCCTCTTAAATTCGCCAAGCACAGGTTGGCCTGCAGCTTTTAAGAGCTCAGATGTAATTTCGTCTGCGCCGGGAGCCTTCCCATTACTAAGCTGTCCAAGGGCCGCCTCAATCTCATCCTCCTCCACGTTTGGGAGATCTTCAGTGAAGTGGCGGGTAAGCTTGGCTCTTGGATCGTTCGCGTTGCAACGCGAACGCCGCCCGACGCGTCGTGCTGCGGCTGTATAAAATGCAATGCGTACAATCGGCCGTAAAAGCCTTCGATTTCGGCCAGAATCTCCGGAACCGATGAGACGATTCTGCCATCCGAGGTTTTCAGCTTTGTCAGGTGACTTTTTCCTAGTCTTTTAGTGAAGACCTACGACCCCCGATTCTGCTCAATCGCCTCCTTTATGAGGCGAGTATTGTAGAGACACAATATTATTCCGAAATATTTTTATCAAAAATGTATTTGCTGTGAAATGTTTGTTTATTGGGGTTGTATTTTCTTGTTACATCACAAATAATAATTGAACAACACCCCCTGTCCACAGAAACATAAAAAAATATGTTTTCTTTTTGTATCTTTTTATATTTTCAAAATCTATTAGCAGAACTGACAGTAGATTGCCTTGTTTTGTTTTTTTGCTGTTAATTTGCGATTTTAAAGCCAGGATTGCTAAATTTTCGCTATCGATTGCTTTTGCGAGATTCGGAATCAGGGGGCTGGTTTAATAATCACTCACCGGTACACTGCATGGACTCTAGTATCCTGTGCAGCGTGTGCGCGAACAGTTTCTGGTTGGCGGCGTGGCACACGTTCAGCTCCGCGAACAGGCGGATAGTCGCCTCCTCTAGCTGGGCGTACTGGGCGCCCTCTTGCCATGTGCTGGGGACAAAGTTTGTTTACAGTCGCTGAAATGGGCTCCGAGATTCGAGCGACGAGAGAAAGGACGGTGGCGAAAGCAGCGCAGACAAACTTTAGGCATTCATTAGCAGTTATTAAAAACCCTCTTGTAATAATTGAAATGAACTATTGTGTGTTGCTCTGTAAAAATACTCCAACAGATATGTCTTTACAAAAGTAATGGAATTATTCCAATTAATTTGAATGATTTCACCCTTTCGATTTCAGAAAGAGAAAGATAAAAATTTACTGTAAAACTACAAACTGCTGCGATAATGTAAACTCGGGAACCAAACACACTTTTGTAAAGTTTTATTTTAACAACTTTTTTACTTTGTTAGATAAAAATAACTTTTTAAATGAGCCAAGTTTTTACATCAATCAAAATCATAATTGTTAAGACCGAATACTATGGTGGAAAACAAAGCTTAAAAGTAAAAGCTCACAGGCTATTAGCTATTTTTCGTAAACTTACCTCTCAGGCGGTCGCGGGAAGCAGAGCAGCGTCAGTAGAGGCTGCCAAAAGCAGGAGCCGGCTGTGCCCAGCCATTCCTTCAGTCTTCGCTCGGCGCACAGAGATCGCGCAAACTCCACTAGTTGGCATACATTCTTCATCGATGGTAGTTCTGCGAAAATAAACGACAATATTTAATCGATTATGGAAATTTAATATGGCGAAAATAATGATTAAATTGTCATAGAACTCACCAGTTTTAGTTTGAGACGATTCCTTTTCATAGTCAACCATGGTTACGTCTTCTTGCGAATTCATTTGCTCTTTGATTAGTTCTAGTTTTGCTTCGCTGAATTCTGCAAACAGGAAGATATTGTTAATTTTCATAAAAAAAGAAAGACAATGAAACCAGATTTAAAGAAGAATAATACTGAAAAAGCAAGATTCGACAGCTAGCTGCCAGGGTCTGAAGTTGCCGTCAGTTGGATCTGCCACCTGAACACGCAGCTAACATGCAACGTTGCTATCGAGCTAGTTTGGATATACCACTTATGTAAATGAATACTTTGTGGCAGTGTTGCCGATTGAGATGTACCATACACAAGAGCAATACTATCAAAGTATTGCGGCTTATAAATTATATAGTTGTAGTTGTTTTTATAGCTTTAATAGTAAAACTACCGATCATTCGCTTTTCATATTCAATAACACAGCCCTGCAGGGTCAATGACCCATACGGTTACAAGCAAAACGTGTCCGACCTCCACGCGACGATGTTTTTTTCATGTGAGGGAGGGAGTAGTTTGCGGGGTCATTGCCCCACGCGGAAGGCTAACAGAGTTCACTGACCCTTGAGCGCGCGCACGACGCAGGCCGGCAGCCGCGAGTGCAGCAACGCGAGCGTGGCGGCGGGCGACATGGCGGCGGCGGCCACGGTCTGCAGCTGCCAGCCGCGCAGGCGCCACGCGACGCTGCTGTCGCATTGTTCCGGCTCCGTTCTAGAGCTAGGCATCGCGTGCACTTTCGTGTCGTCTGTCAAGCCTTCCATACTGAAAAAAAAACGCCGAAGATATAGATAATGACCTCTGTCTTATTCCACACAGATCGCGCTTCGGACATCAAAGGCGGGCGCCAATGTTTGTTTAAATGCACACAAACATTCGTGCCTGTTGTGCAGACTCGTTTTGTCAAATTGCTCTTTGAGGGAGGCTTGCGTCCAGCAGTGCACTGCAATGATGAGGTCAAATCGATAGCAATCTTACCTTTCCTCCTGATCCATGGAAATATCCATTTGTTCCAAGAGCACTTTGAATAGTTCCGGTCGAATGTAGCACATTGAGCACAATACTGAAAAAAAAAACACAGTTATCACTACCGGTTTAAAAAAATACAGATAATATTATGAAATCTTAGGCACCACGAGGATTTGCTACTTACTGGCATCAAGAGATTTCTTTAGTAGACTAGATTCAGGAACATCCTTGACCCACGTGTAAACTAGTTCGAATAAATCATCTGTAATGAGCTCTTCTAAGTTCTCCAGTGATCTTTCTTCTTTCAAAGTCCATAATACCTGAAATAAAGAACACATTTAAATTTTTACTTTCAATCAACATTAGTAAAAATCGACAAATATAAAGTCAGAAATTAATTCGACTACTTGTTGTAGATCTATGATGATCTAATATCTCATTTACAATTATGTTTTTTGTTACATAAAAATGTCGTCACACTCATATAATAACTATATAAAAAGTACGTTAATCGATTGGTGGGGTCATCATATAGTTAAATTAGGCATTCATGTCCAGTGTACGTCAAAATAAGTTATCTATAGCAAACGTAGTGTAGGACGCCCGTTAGGACCGACGATCTTAAGATGGTTGGCAGTGGCTGGATGTAAAGGGAGATCGTGTTTTTGAGCGCTGTTTGGAAGGCTTACGCTAGACAGTGGATTGCAATAGGCTTGGATGGTGACAGACTCACCGTGGCGAGCGTGTGCGTGAGCGCAGCCGAGGGCGGCGTGCGGTCGCGCAGCCAGCTCTCGGCCGCTGAGGCCAGCCACTCGAGGTAGGCGCGCACGGCGCCGGTGGGGCAGCGGCAGCAAAGCTGGCGCGCTAGCTCGCATAAGCCGCTCATCGCGCCGCCGCATCCGCTCGAGTTGTTCGATACTTGGAATTCTGACAAATACATATAGTGTTACTAATAGAATATTGAGTAAATACCGAAAGTAAAACTAGAGTATTTTTGGTATCAAATTTTTATTTTTAGAAGTAAACATGTGACGGTGTGACGTCATCTCACAACACGCGCTCAGACCGCTCGCGCTCTCATCAGCACGGTGTCTGGCGACTTTCTACTAAGTGGAGCGTTGTAAATTGACGTCACATGATACTTATCGTAAGTTTATATGCCTGTAAAATCGAAACTAATCGGTATTTTTGACTACAACAAAAACTAGTGTATTTGTATACATACAAGATTTACTGCAACAAACTTTCAATCAATTTGGCATACCTATTAACATTCTCCATTTGGGGCTATTATTGCACTTACAAAGATTGTAATTAAGAAGCTTATTAAAAATGGTGGCAGTTTTGCGGTTGTTTGGTGATTACTAATCATTTAAAAGATAAATCTAAAATCCGAGGCCGCTACGTCAAAGTTTTGTTAAATTCAGCATGTACGAGTATACAGCTTGTTAATGATATTGGGAATCGAAGTAAAATTTTTGACACATTAATATTTAAAAAAAATCACTCAATGAACATATGGAAAAGGTATAATAGTAATAATGTATTTACCATGCGCCCTCGCAGCGGGATCAGCGTGCAGCAGCGCAGTGAGCACCTCGGCGCGGTGGAGCGGCGCGGGCGCGTGCAGCGCGGCGGCCAGCAGCGCGTGGTGCGCGTGGTGCGCGGGCGCGCCGCCCCCCACCACGCACGCCACCAGCGCCCCCACCGCCCCCGCCGCGCCCGCCGCGCCCCCACACGCGCCCCAGCGCGCCGCGCCCGCGCCGCCGCGCGTGCACGCAGAGATCACGCACGCCCAGTTGTTCCTGCGCGGGACACTGCTATCAATAGAGCGATACTGTTCGTTCGGACTGACGGCAGTGATACTGCACACTAAGGCTGCATTTCGTGTTACGCTAAAAGGACCGTCAACGCGAATCCGACAAATTTAATAGTCTTAAATATTAGACAAAATAAGGTTTTTACCTACCTACTCCTGTCGATAAAATAAAACAAGCGGACTATAGATTATAGGTGCTGTGATTCTCACCTCTCAATACACAATAAACTAATAAGAAATACGCGAATCGCGATAATGGTCCGGCGACGGTAGGTGTTAAGGCGTGTGTCCAAACGCGGTGATCTCGCGATGACGTCATCGCCCGCACTCGTCTTCCGCGCGTAGACAACTACGTTCATATTGATCTAATGGTGATTTTAGCGCAATTCGAAACATCAGGTAAGAGTTTACCTTGAAAACAATTTTGCACATCAAACATACATGACAACCTGCATCAAGTATGATTCGGATCTTGACAGTCAGTGCCCAGAGCCTAGTCTAATAAATACATGCAATTAAAATTGATGTATTACTTTAACTGAAAAGTCAACTTTACTGGAAGGAAAGGCCATGCCGCCCCTACCTTGCGGGATACTCAAATAAACTCTATTGGTACTCACAGAGTCTGCGGGGGCGTCGGCAATGGTGCAGCGGACGGCGAGAAAGCCGGAGCGACCAGTAGCCTCAACTGCAGTAAACCCATATTGGAGGAATCTCTCGGTCGGTACAGTCGCAGCTGCACGGTGGTGCAGACTACTGGCCGCGTGACCGCTAGCCGGATGAAGGTCATGCCGGCCGTGCATTGCGGGGGGCCCAGTGGGGCTACAGTACCGCCACAGCCAGCTTCGATGCCCACAGCTCCGGGACAAGCTACATGAATAATCCGGAGTTAATGTTATGCTTCGTGACAGAGGGTCATAGCACAATTAACTAGACTAGTGAATCTAGTGATCTACATTTTTTGTTGTTTTGCTCCTTGCTGGGCGGATGGGCCCGTTTATTGCTGTAGGTGGTCTCAGTTACTATATTATAAATATTCATCTTATCTTTCTGTTTGCATAATTTACCTTTTAATTTCCCTTTTTAGAGCATGCAATGTCACTAAAAGCATAGAGAAAGAATAGCTAAAAGTAATTTGAATATGTAAAAATTCAGCTTTAAAATTAACGTATTTACTGTAAATTGTATAATTTTTAAGACGTCGTGACATCCGAAAATCATCCACTTAGATTTAGTGTTAATATCATTGCGATTGATACCAACTAGCCAATCTTGAGTCACAAAAAAGGAGATTATAACATCATCCACATATACTCACTCGCCAAACTCGTCAGATGCGGCTGCAACTGCAGCTCATGCAATGCAGCCGCGTAGGGCAGCGTGAGCGTGAGCGCGAGCGACGTGTCGTCGGCGCTGAAGAAGTGGTAGGACCAGGCGGCCGCGCGCACGCGCCGCGCTGCGCACGCGCCGCGCCCGCCGCCGCCGCCGCCGCCTTCCAGTAGCACGTCCGCCGCCTGCGCGGTAGGGTTGCCGCACGATATCGTACCTAAGTCAATATATGAACATTTACTATCTTCCCCTCTTGACCTTTACCAAACTTTTTTGTCTACTGTTTTGTGGGGAGTGCAATAAAGAGTTTCTATCTATCAATCTTATGTAGAAAAAAACTCCAGACCATGAAAACTTGAATAAGTATAATACGTAAGATTACCACTAATGGTTAGTAACTACTATTAAATAAATGAAAAAGGGAAAAAAGATATAGGGAATAGTTTCAGCTCACGGTAATTTTAAACACCTAACACTACAGATAATATTTATAATTTGCAGCAATACAATGGACAATCAGATTGACTGGATAGAGTAAGTAAAGACTGAGGTTTTCAGTCTTTAATAGGAAGGCTCTCAGGGAAGTGTCACACACAGATTATCATCATCATCATTTCAATCATAGAATGTCTACTGCTGAACGTAGGACTTCTCGATGACTTCCAGATTGGTCACACACCACTGCCTGTTAATGTGGCCCTAAACCAGAAGACGAGCCTTGCAACTGAAGAGTATCGATTACTGTCAGTCCCTCAATCGAGAAAAATTGACAGTAGTAACAAGGAGAGAGCAAATGAGTGTGTGGTTTAAGAATAAATTGGTTTGTCAGTCAGCGGTCGAAACTATGCCAGACTTATGAATTCTCGTACTTTAGTATTTAAAAAAGAACATCCTGATCGCTTCACTTGCAAGTACCATGTAGCTCAGCATTGTATCAAATGTTACTGATAAGGTATTTAGTCACGATGTCCAACCCTATATTGTTTCTTGTACTTACATAGAGGCGCAATATTAACAAGTCCATTTGCTGTCTCGATGACCGGCGGCTGGTTCTTCTTGCTGCTGGACGCGGGGGTGGACATGTTGATGAGTTGCGGCGGCAGCTTGAGGTAGTTCATCAGAGAGGACACAAGCCCTTGGCTGTTGCTTGGCCCTGACTGCAACAAATATAACAGGAGATTTAGGGCTATAGAAGTGCCAGCAGCAATAATTACTTGTAGTAACAAAAAACCAAAAGAGTATTTTAATGTTTTTTAGTGAAGTTTCTGAGACACTAGCACTTGGCTGTTGTTTGCCCCTGACTGCAACAAATATAATAGGAGATTTAGAGCTATAGAAGTGCCAGTAGCAATAATCACTTGTAGTATTCATAAATCGACAGGGGAATTTGATGACTTCAGTAAAGAGTTTCTAAGTTTCTGGCCATTGGCTGTTGCTTAGCCCTGACTGCAAAAAATTTAACAAAAGATTATTAGGGCTACTGTGAACAGCAACAATAAAAACTTGTAGTATTTATAAATCGACAAGTGACTTTGATGAGTTTAGAGTAAAATTTCTGAACATTACAAGACGTTTGCGAAACTGAACGATAGGCTATAAGTAGATCTTTCTGTCACGGTTTATAAGATAGATAGATGATTTTGAAACCGATTGCCGCAAAAGGAAGCCATTTTTATTTACCTGGTGGCACGCAGTGAGCTTCTCGACAGCAAGCTCAAGGCCTCCAGCCTCGATGAAGGCAGTAAGAGCCTCGGGCTTGTCCAGCAGTCTGATGATGAGTTGCTGCATTGCTTGAGAGAGGTGAACGATCTCTTCTTTTCCTACACAAGGAATGAAGCTATTTTAGATTTGGTACCAGTGGGTTTTTAATGTTGAGAAGATTGTAGTCATCTCTCGCTCGGGCATTATACTGTGGGAGCATGAAGTGGCTACAGCTGTCGCGAATTACGTTTCATTCTTTGTCTACATCGTTTTTTTTTTTTAAATAGTAAACGCTTAAAATCTAGTATTACCCACCTAAATATAAAGTATTGGGAAAATGTAGTGATTTAAGTAGAACATTCCTAGCACTCCGATGCTTGATGCGATAGTCGGAGTGTAAAAAAAACGCAATGCAATGACGCTCACTATTTCATTACATCTTAGGCAATCGCTCGCAGCGTGAAATAAACCAAAATTGTGTGGAAAATGGCGTGCATTTGCCGCTTTCCTTCCAAAACAAATTCCGCTCCACCGCATGAACAAACCACGACCTTTACTTTGATAGAACCCACCCTACTAGTGAAATTTCTATACACTATTCAGCATAATTCTGGATCACTTACTAAGGAAGTCCATAAGGCTGGAGACCATAAGCGCAGGGTTGGCGGCGACGTTGGGGATGGTCGCCACCAGCCAAAACACCTCCTCCTTCAACGACGCGTACTCGCCAGACGTTTCCGAACTCATTCCTGGACAAACAGATTATGTACAACCCGTCATCAAACAGAATTCGTAAATTATTTTAAACAATTTGAAAATTGCCGTGAACGAAATTAAATTACCTGAATTCAGTAGTAAGCTATTCATTCCGTCGCACATAGACAAAGTTCTATAGAACCTCTGCATTATTAACGGGTGTTGTAGTACTGTGAACAAAAGAAAACTAGATACAAAATGAATCTTAGGATAATGATACTCAGGGTAATACAACTCTTACACTACTTAGATGTTTTATTAAGTTTTTGGGCCTGCTAGTGGTAGTCTAAGCTTCTGCTTAACTTAGTGCCGGTAATATCAAATCGTTAAAAGTGTCAACGTATTCTACGTTAGTTAGTTATCTACAGAAGTTGGCTTTTTGGTAGCCCCTAGTGCAGCAAGAGTCCCATTACGCAAGACATCTGTTAGATTACCGAGCTTACTTCTTACATAACAGATTCTATACAATTACTACTTAATTAACAGACAAACTGCAATTTTGGTATAAAGGGGCCGTTCAAGTATTACGTAAGCAGATTTACTACAATTATTTACCCCCCTTTCCCCTTGTCAGCAAAAGTAATCAAAGCTCTTACCCCCCCCCCCCCCCCCATGGTAACGTAAACATTATTATACATTTTTCTTCTTTTAATGTATTTTTTTTAAAATTAATTCATGAGCAGCAGATATAATTGTAGAAATGATAAAAAAGGGCCAACACGGTATTCAATATAAGAGTAAGGTACAAATATTATAATTGTTGCTTTTTTTTAAATAATAATATTTTATAAAATTATATTTTTATATTAGTGACCGTAGCGCCCTTTTAAACCATTAAGCCTGCATTAGGTAGCAGCGTAAGTTGTAATTACGCCTTATATTGTTTGTCCGTGCAATAAAGTTTAAAAAATAAATAAACACGTCAAATCATTAATTGTACCGAAACGATACAATAAATTGACGGAAAAAAATTACACAAGTCAGCAGCGCGCAGTAATTCCCCTACTCGCTTCTAAGCGAGTAACGTGTTCATTTATTTGTGGGAATCCCCGAAAATGCCATATATGAGTAAATATTCCTCGTTTGGCAGTCGGTTAAAAAGTATAGTTAATTTCTTTTTACGCGACTGACCTGACGTAATCACCATCTAGACTCCCCCACCCCCTATGTCATCAAAAATAAGCAAAGCAGAGACCCCCCCGCCCCCCTATAGTGCTTACATAATACTTGAACGGTCCCAAATAGCAAACGTGCAATGTTTCTTACATACCGTGACGTTTAGTATTTTAAAGTTCATTATAAAGCACGTATGTTTGTCATAATTAGAATGACCTCACTTTAGACGCCTGCCAAATGAATTAAATGATGAATGACGAACGAATGAACGCCAATCTCGCATCGCCAACTCCTAAAAAGTTAGTAGTTCAGTACCTGTGTCGGCGTGGCAGGGCGTCCTGGCAGCCTGCTGCTTGCGCTCGTCCTCCACATTGGTTGTATCTTGGTGGGCTGAATGTTGGGCCTTGCTTTCATCTGTCTGCGACTGTTCGCCGCTAGATATATTCGGGCTGGACGCCGACTGAAATAATAAGTTTTAGTTACAAGATACGTTCGATCTATTTCAAATTATATCAATAGTATTAGCGGAAGACCAGCGTCGTAGCATAACTAATATGCACCGACATTATGGTGACATATATTATATTGAAATGTGTCGAAACAAAGCTGTCATATTTTTTTTACTTTCTGTAATTAAATTATATGAATTTTTCTGAATAATCTCATTCTCTTCATAGAATTCGCCCGGAGGTCAGTCGCAACATACAGAGCATGGTGAAGTGACAAATAAGGAAGTGCATGGATGGGTGCATGCACAATAGCACACTTGATGCTCTGCCCCCTTATTCCTATACATATCTATATTGTAAGAATAAAGAATTGATCAGGGCAAAATGCAACGCTGTGGAAGGCCTAGCACCCACTTCTTCTTCACTTCTCTGCTAGGTTGCTCCAGTACGCGGCATCAATGTTGAGCGCTGGGGCAAAGAGTTGGGATCGCTTTGCGCATCCTACGAGACGATCATCGTATCTGGGACGCGTGTGCGCGGAGCTATTAGCTAATCACGGCTGGCGCTACTCACCGGCGGGCGCGGCTGGGGCGCGGCAGGCACGGCAAGCAGCTTGCGGCAGTAGTGCAGCAGCTGCGCCAGCACGGCGCGGCGCAGCGGGGCACGGCGGCCGGGCCCGGCGCCGGCGCCCCCCAGCACGTCGGCCAGCAGCCCCGACAGACGCGCCTCCGACCCGCCCTCGCTGCGCCCACCGCTGCTCTCGCGCACCCACACACATGATAGGTGCGCTGGAAATAATGCATTTTGTAAGGGTACGTCCAGATCTGGCGAACGCGCCGCGAATGCGCAACTCGCGCGCAGCACGCGTTCCGTTACTGCAATCGTTTGGTGCGCCTCCTTAGCGCAACTCATGCAAGGCATGTAAGGTGCGCGTGAGCGGCGCACGATCTGCGCGCGTGCATTTCTAGTTCACTTACTAGGTAGCTCACAGGTCGCTCGCGCGCGCTCGGCCCGCGCGCAGCTCCCGCGAGCTGCGCGTTCGCGGCGCATTCGCCAGATTTGAACGCAGCCTAAGGCTCACTTAAACATGAACGTTAAACGCAAAACACACAGAGGACGGGCGCTTTACCCGCTCCGCGCACGACCCGCGCTTGTGATATGTGTTGTCGGCCATATAAAAATAGGTAAATATGACCGCTGTACTCCCGACCCGACCCGCGCCCGCACGTATGTATGTAGACCGTGAACCACGTGGCCCATGCGAGCGCATACGACCCTACCCGCGCACGCCCCGCGTCCGGCCTCTGTGTTTTACGATTAACTTATATTATAACCGTTGATAAAATTTATTCGAGTACGAATTCATAGGATAGATAGATTCTCTGTATTTCACACCAAAAAAAAAAGACACAGTTGATATTTACATAAAGATGTAAAATTAATTTAGGCGGTCTTATTGCGAAAAACGATCTCTTTCAAACAACCTTTAGACAGAGGACAACTACAAAAAAAAGGGTTCAGAAAAAGCCTGTCGATTCTTTTAGAAACACGGAATATACTCCGTAAACACCGGTGAGTGGTACAAACGAACATAGCTTTTATTTTGCTTAAAAATTGGTTCACATTACGCAGTACGCACATCGCAGTAAAGGCGGTTTTATTTACAAATTCGACAGGCAGGTCACATTACATAGTACTGTTAATGAACGCGTTGAGGGCCATTATTAGTAACCAACAGCATCTAGCTACACCGTAGCGCGATGTGTACGACATTGTAAAAGTATAAAGGAGTTACAGAATTGATGTACCGTCACAGCCAACAGTCTGAGCAATGGTTGATTACAAATCAAATACTCGTACCAATCCATAACCAAAGTCGCACTACTTCAGTCTCTACGACACGCATCACCTAAAAAAAACGTATTATAATAGGTAATTAAGTAATAGCAAATAGTAGGTAATAAAATATAATAAAAAGAAGATATCAACATAACAATATAAATAATTTTATGTTAATATTTTAGCAGAAATTTTGGCTCATTTAATTTAATATGTTATTCACGCTTTTAGATTTTGGTTAGCTGAGACTTGCAGTAACAGCCACATAATTTTTATTATAGGTATATATATATATTAAATCTTGTAATAATGTACTTGCCATGTGGTAAAGTAAGTACAATCAGTAACTGTTACATTGTACTTTTATTATGTTTATTAATAAAGAATACACTTTTAAAAACTATTGTTTTATTGTAGGGTTCCGTCAAGTGTTTTGCTTTCCAAAAGGGTTTCGTCACCAAAAGAGTTTGAGAACCGCTGCTCTAGGGGACTCTGCCTGATCTGTGGTAGCTAACAAACTCACTGCGTTACACGCAACATGGACAGGTTAGGTGGGTGGCTGCCTACCGATTGCACTCTCTCTCTTCTAGCAATGAGCTCAATATATTAATGTTAATGATTATAATTGGACGTAGTTTAGCAAAAAGGACTCAACCCACAAGAAGTCACTTTTGAGATATGATTTTTTAAAGTTCAGATGTGTATTTTTCTGTGATTAAGCAAGTTATCATTTGAAAGTTACATTATATTAAAGGGAAAAAATACAATCTTTTTATGGATTAACTTTTAAGAATCATTTCGTAGATAGTTTATTAGATATTTCATGAAATATGGGTTTGAGTCCTTTCGGCTAATTGAATATTTGCATGAAGCGACCCTTATTTACGTTTCGCCGAAAAGACTCAGGTTTGAAAACTTCTTAAAATAAATGATAAAAATATATAAAATGAAAAAAATATCAGAAATAAGAATCAGTAGCCCGCTTGTCGCGCTTTTCCCGGTGGGCTCTTGTGTGGGTTTTGATAATGAGTCAGCCAAATGTGCAACCATAGTCGCGGCCTGGAACTGAAGTTTTTCTATGGCCCTAATGTCGACTAAGCAGCCCTGCCAGCCAGCCCTCTATTTTTGGAAGTTGCTATCAACAGTCTGCGATGCGGCGATGCCACCTATTCGGGGCACTCTTCAAAAGAAAGCAGTGTATTGATGATCCTGCAAAATATTGGGTTTTCGTTCCGCCTGCTTGCAAACTCGCTAAGAATATTTTCGGCAACGTGGTAAGCGTTCCTCCTTAATTGTAGATGAGGGAGTAGAGAGGCACCTCCTTGAAGTATACTTTCAGGCTACAAAAACGTTGTAAACCCACAATTCACAAGGCTAAAAGCCAGACCTGGGAGGAATTCATAGGCGACCTTAATCGTGACCCATGTGGATGCCCATGCTGACTCGTGCGCAAGAAAATAAGCTGTGGACTCCCAATTCTGTTTCTTACCTTTTTAGTAGCTGGTCTATTGCCAGAGTGAGAGTCCTCCCACTAGTCTTATTAGACTCCATCTGTACAGAATGAGGTGGTCCAGAATATCTTTCCAACTACAGGGTAGGAAAGGAACTAAGTGGCGCAATACTGCGCTTTCAGGCCGAAATGACTCAAATAGTGTCCCTGGTTGTGTGATAGCGATAGCGTCAGACTCAGAACCCCTTAGAAATCACCTGATAGAATTTTTTAATAAGTGTTTTAAATCTGGTCGCTTCCCATAAGTCTGAAAGGATGATTGGTTAGTTCTTCTCTGTAAATAAGGGAGACCGGCGGACTCTCCCTCCAGATATCGCCCGATTGTCTTCCTCGATGAGATAGCTAAGATATTTGAAAGAATCTTTGTCGTTTACCTCCAAGAATACCTTAAATAGCTGGCCCTGAGGGCCTGTCCAACCAAAAGTTAGGCTTCAGGTCGGGTCGCTCAACTGTTGATGCAATCCTGACATAAAGGGCAAGACGCCTTCAATTCCTTAAGTTGTATTGATGAGGCACTTAGCTATCGTCTGCGACTGTTGGAGAATTACATTTGGAAAGAGGGGTACTTTTTAATGATAGGGATGGCTGTCTGTAAATATGGCAAATGATACAGGGGTCAGTAATGGGCCCTCTCCTGTGATACATAGGCTATGATTGGGCGCTGCGCAGTCAAAACCGAGGAAATATGCTTTCATGGACCATTAGATGCCTTTATCCCTATTGATTGATGGCGTGCGTGTAAAGGTAAAGGCTCAATTAAAATGTCTAGCTCTAGTCTGAAGGCGATGGTGGCGCTTTAGATCCAACTTCCGTGCACTGGTGCCTAGACTGATGGGTATACTCCTTCCGCCCTAGATGGCTTCATCCGAATTATAAGGCCCAGGTGCGAGCTGCTGCCGTGCCGCCATTACTTAGAGTGCTACGCAGCATGGCCTTGTATGGAGTGCTAGTGTGTGGTCAATGCTCTGTCTGCCACTGCAACTGTAACGTTCGCAGCGGGTGCTGGCAACAGGGCCATGCGCAGGTACCGCACCGTATCATTCAAGAAGCATGCGCACTAGCTGGCATTCCACCATGGGAGTATGAGGCTCATAAACTTACCAAAGCCGATTGGCTGCGTAAGCTAGAGGAGAGCGCTTCACTCTAGAAGAAGTCCAGCAGACTCACAACCAAGCGCAGGAAGGCGCACTTCTTCGCTAGAAACAAAACATCGAGAAACCCAGATACGGGGCATGGACACGAGAGGCATTTCAGCGCATCCTTGAAGAATGGGTAAACATTTGCCACAGGCAGCATATAACATTGCCCAAATCCTCCTTTTTCGTCGCTTTTATTTTTGACATTTAATAATATTCTGCCAACTCTTTTCATCTGTGGTTTCTGTCGCCACTTTTAGTTGATGTAACCTGCACACGCACTGATGATAAATACACTCGTTACTGTGTCTCAGATGACTAACTTTATAAACTCCAAAGATATAGTGTTGCTTCTTCATAAAATGTAGAATGGCCTCAAATAAAATAAGAACGGCTCTCCTATAATGGAACTGGAGATGGGCTGAACCGATTTTCATGGTTTTTAGTTTTTGGAATTCGTCTCCACCCTGAATAAATAAATAAATATTGGAAAGGCTGACGAAAAAAAAACTGGCGGTTAGAAGTTCGCCGGGTCAGCTCGTTCATATATTTTTTTACAGCCAGTTAGATTATATTTAATACAGCCAAAATAGGAAATACATTTTTGATATAATAACGTCGTATTAATAATCAGTTTATAATCGATATTTTAAATATTAATAATATTTACCACAAACAAAATACATATAAACTAAGTCTGAATTGTTTTAGTGAATGATTATATGACTTTCGTTATTTTAAATTTAATTTAACTGATATGATAGATTGTATGAGTTTTTTAAGATAAATAATAATGCGGAGTCTTTAATACATAATCATTTTATCAGAACTGACCCAAACAGTTTGAGTCTTTATAGCTGAATCAAAGTACGGAGCTTTTAATAGATGATCATTTTATCAGAACTGACCCAAGCAGTTTGAGTCTTTATAGCTGAATCAAAGTACGGAGCTTTTAATAGATGATCATTTTATTAGAACTGACTCAGGCAGTTTGAGTCCTTTTAGATGAATAAGTATGATGCTTACTCCTTAAGAATTATATTTATTTTAAACGACTCAGATGCTATAGGGCTATTAAGTTGTATTAAAATGGCATGTCTTCAAACATGTGGGTTGAGTCCATGTATTTAAAAATTATACTTATAGTGTGTAATATACTTATACTGCTATGATTTTTTCTGGTATAAAAGACCTACCCATAAAGATTATTTTGGCATGCATAACTCATTTTTGACCAAAATGTGGATTGAGTCCTTTCTGCTAAACTACGTCCAATTGTGAGTTGTTGTTGTATTTTTTTTTTTATTGATTAATATTGTTCTATTGTTGTTTCTTTTAGATACAATTTATTATAAATTTATTGAAATTGTATTTGATATTGATGTTGTTTGTTTCTAGTTTTTACTTTAATTTATTATTATTATTTTGATTATTATTATTAATTATTATTATTTTTATATATTGATCTATTTTTATTGTTATTTCTTTTAAATATAGGTAATGTGTCTGAATTTAATGCATATTTCCTGGGCCCCCGCAGAATACCAGTGTCGTGGCGGTTATTTCTAGCTGCCACGATTAATGCTGAGCAGGGGGACCCTTTTGGCACACCAAAAGCTTAATTCTATCATGTTATATTTTTTTTCTTTGTTTGATTTTGTCGTTTTTAATTGAATTTTATTTTTACCTTTTCTTTTGTGCCAAATAAAGATATTTCTATTCTATTCTATTTCTATTCTCTAAATCTGTTGTGCAATACCCGCAAGCACCACGATCCATGTTAAAACTAGATTAAGAACCATTGTAACGACAGTAGATTAATAAGCCTAATAAATAAAATAAAAATAAAATAACTTACCAACTGTATCCAATAGCGCCACAGCGTGATGCGTGTGCCTCCCGCTCAGCAGCTGCAGCATCGACAGGGCCAGGCGCAGCAGCGTGGCCTGCAGGTCGTACGCCTGACCGGGGTCCGCGTCGCGTCGCCACACGCTGGCCACGATGCGGAGCGACGCGAGCGCGCCCGACGCGCCGCGAGCGCACACCACGCGGGATAGTACCGAGTGTAAAGCGGATGCAGCGCCAGCCCCCGCGCCTATCGTAGCCCCGCCCTAAACAAATATTTTTACGTCAGGCATAAAGGAAATCAAGCATAAAGGTAAGGAATGATCAGCTCGAAAGAAAAGCCCGAAAAAGGAAGGCATGATCAAAATTAATTAAGGTCACTCAAAGGGCGATGGAGAGAGCTATGCTCGGAGTTTCCCTTCGCGATCGAATCAGAAATGAGACGATCCGGAGGCGAACCAAAGTCACCGACGTAGCTCTCAGAATCGCAAACCTTAAGTGGCAGTGGGCGGGGTACATTGCTCGCAGGACTGATGGTCGTTGGGGCAGGAAGGTCTTTGAATGGCGGCCGCGGGCCGGAAGGCAAAGTGTTGGCAGGCCCCCCACAAGGTGGACCGACGGGTCGCGGAAAGCCGCTGGATGCGGGTGGCACAGGACCGATTTTTGTGGAAATCCTTGGGGGAGGCCTATGTCCAGCAGTGGACGTCTTTCGGCTGATGGATGGATCAAAATTGACAAGGACTGAACACATCTCTTTTGCCATTGCATTAATCAGACTAAAATAAAGCATGAACTGCCATGATTCTGCTGACTTTTGTTTCGTAACTAATGTAGGAGTTAATAAGCAAGATCTCCAGGCTCCGTTGCTAAGCTATAAAATCTATACCTTGCAGCTACTATAAATAAAATGCGTCTAGTTATTTTTTATCGAGCTTATGTAACAGTAATTTTTCGTACAATATTCATATCGCGAGAGAGTTACAGTTGCAAAATGTAATATGATACTACGAAGTTTACAAACGTAAAGTAAGAACAAGCGATAAAAACACTTACGAGATAAGGTTCCGAAGACACTACCGCCCCGTCGGTACTGACATTCATAGTGATGAACTTGACCACGGCCGGCACAAAGTGCTCGCATTCCAGTATCACTCGGCCCATTGTCTGAGTGCTGCCCTCCATCTGTAAACAACAACAAAGCTGTAACTATCGCAGAAACAATAGAAAAGTCGATTTATTTTATAAAGTTATGGTTTGTGTAAATACCTGCAAGGGTAAACTTGTGATCCACGCGAGTGCTTGCATGGACAGCACCCAACATCTAAGCGAAATGTTTTCCAACCTATGAAATAAAGCATATTGGTTAGATAGAATATTTTTTTATACTACATAGTTTGCTTATTGACATTTATACAAGCGTGATAACGCGAAAAAACTTAATCATGAATCCATAAACGTGGCCGAAGAACATGGTCATTTAGGGAGTTGTAGAGAGAGTAGAGAAAGGACATATTAGACATTAGTAACAAACTAAAATAATGGTTTCAAACGTACGAAAAAAATAATTTTAAAGTTTTCAAGCCAAATTTCGTAAAACCTTTAAATAAAAAAATTGGGTCGTTCGTCAAGTCGGTTGACGAACGTTAATTTCACGTAAAAACGTCAGATTGATGTATAATCGTGTACTCACGTGCAGAGCGAATGTAGTAGCGCGGTGACGGTGTCGGAGGCGAGGCGCACGCGCGGCATGTCTGCGGGCACGGCCAGCGTGGCCAGCGACCACGCGCCACCACCCCATGCAGACCCGTTCAGCGTCAGCCACAGAGCTATCACGTTCTCCATGAACGTGCAGTCCATCTGGAACGATTCCTTATGTCAGCGGTTCTCAAACTTTTTGCTGACGGAACCCATTTGGAAACCGCAATATTTGACGAAGCCCCAAATAAAAAAAAAGTTAAGCTACTAAGTGTTGAACTGTGGACCAGACATTATAGAACCAACATTTTTTTTTGTCTTCCTATTATTACAAGTACTCTGGCGGAGCCCCTACGGAGGCTTTGCAGACCCCTAGGGCTCTAGCGCGGAGCAAATTTTGAGGATGGCTGCATTAGGTAATTGCTATTGAGTCCCTATACCTGCATACGCGATGATCTTTACATGGCCCCCGATAGTGCTATATCGGTGGCTGAATTTTGCTCCTCACATAAAAAAGTCTGAGTCGACGCAAGGAAGAAGATGTATTTTGACGTTTTCGCGAATGCAACAGACGGTATTGAAAGAAGCTTGTGCTAAGTACGCTTTTTAGGACTTAGGACCGAAACCTTGAAGATCAGTGCCAAATGTCGCATATCTCAAATCCAACTGATCCTGAATCATCATCATCATTTCAGCCACAGAACGTCCACTGCTGAACATAGGCCTCCATCAGTGATTTCCAGATTGGCCGGTTGGAAGAGGCCTAATCCTGAATAAAACGTAATAAATTTAGACAGTAACCCTTTATGCAGAAGTTAGGCAGTATGTGTGGTGCCTTTGAGCCTTGTTAGCAGCATGGTTTAAGATAACCAGATGTTAGTAGGGATCGAGTTTTGAATCGAGAATATCATTAAAACACGGGACCTAAGACGTAAAGGATGCGCCAGCACTGTTTACTTCCAGCCTACCATTTTTAGTAATAACCACAAGGGAGTTCAAACTGAACCTACATTTCCGTATTACATTTTCTGTGTATAGTTTTTTTCCTTTTGCTTTTTTTTCAATTACTGCCTACATATTACAAGAAATGTAACACATGATACGCTATTGACACTACTTCCACCGATGTTTTTTTTCCATAACCGTACGACTCACCTGGTAATGGAACTCCAGCGCCAGATGCCTAAAGACATCGTACAGGGTGTGCGTGAGCGGCGGATGCGGGCGCGGCCCCGGCGAGGGCGGCTGCAGCGGGTTGTGCGGGGCGGGCTGCAGGGGCGGCGGGGGCGGGGGCGGGGGCGGCGGGGGCGTGGGGGCGCGCAGGGCCGCCGCGAGCGCCCCGCCCGTGCTGAGTAGAGCGCGCCGCGCGAGTGCCTCAGCCGCGATGCCGGCGCCGCCCGCACCGCTCTCTAAACGAGCGTCGCCGCATTCTGATACCACGCTGCAAGACAAAAGTATAGGTCACCGATGCTCTATCTTATCCAGCTGCTGCTCCTGCTCTATAGCAAGCAACCCTTAACTTTATGGTTAGGTAATGTGATACTTTTCTGCCAAACTTTTCCTACCTTTGAGAGAATAATACCAGTCACCAACTCACCACTGATTCTATACAACTTTATATTATAAGTCGAGCCAATTGTAAAGATTTTGTTACGAATTTAACTGTGATTGAAGTTGACAAGATATTACAAGAAATCGATCATCAACGAAATTGCTGGAAATTGAATTTAAAACGAAATAAACCGCAACATACTATTAACGAAAAAAATAAACATCATAAAACCCAAGGACGTGGACCATATAAAACAATTAAAAATACACGTCGATTTGAAAACCACCTCTTTGCGTTTTTTCTAACAATCGGCTGAACTTGTTATCACAATGTCACTATTAAAATCAACTTATAGAGCTAGCCACATACCTGGTGATGTTATCAATAGCCGGCTTGCTCCTGGTCTCCTTCTTGACGGCGTCGAGGAAGTACTGTTCAAGTTTCTCCTCGGTCTCTGAGTCGTCTGACTCGGTCACTTGCGTCAGCTGTTCTTCTAAGTCGATGTCTTTTATCGAGTCTAGTGATGGGACAAGAAAGAAACACCTGTTATTGTCGAGACTAGTAGTACATTGAGATATATTATAGTAAAGCCAATTTAAGATGGCACTTTTGACGTTCACACGCTTATGAAGTTCCGTGAATATTGAAGTAAAATATCAAAGATCAATAGCAGTACTTAATTGTTCAAGCAAGATGGCGCCAATGGTGATGTTGTAACTGAAGCTATAATTTACTATCGACTAGGATTAAGTGGGATAAGTGGTGAACAAGCAGTTCGACAAAAACGAAAAGATTTTGAAAAATAGACGAGGAAGACGAAATAAATGATACTAATGCGGATGAATCTGATAATAGTTATTAGGTATTTTATGATTAATACGCAGTACGCTTATAATTACTAGTTACTGCACATTTGACTTTTTTTTGTCGTTATTTTTAATAGGTCTCAGCAATAATAAAGTGTCATGAGTGTTATCTGAGCGCGACACTCTATTAAAATAATATGATAATAGAGGGTAACGGTCGCTCTAACCTTTGTTAGAGATGAAAAACTCTTCAAACTTTACCGAACATTATGATGGAAGAAATTAAAATATCATCGACAAAGATCATCTTACTAAATCAGTTTATCACAGTCTCAGTTCCAAACGGGGCCTAAAAGTATCAAATGTAAATGAAATAAAAACTTTAAAGACGGCAGGACTCCTGCGATATGTTTTTAACCCTTCCATTTTATGATTCCATGGGGCGCCTCATACCGTTAAGTTATAATTTAATGATGCAGCCTACAAATAGTTGTGCTGTTTCAATACTTCATTGCAGATCTAACATAAAACACACACACACAAAGCCTCATCTTAATATTACACAAATGTAGAATATATTGTCCATCGAGAGCAACAACTTATGCAAATGGCGTGCAAATAATATGAAGCGTTCGATCAATTTCGCGATATCAAGCGGTTTAGTGTATGTTTTTGCGATTATTTATGTTTCATAGTCTGATTGTCGCCAGCTTCAATATACTATATTGCAAATTAGCATAGTGTTATAGGCAAACCAAAAAAAAACAACAACTACCTACCTATTTTAAATCTCAGTAATAACCTTACGCGTGAATTCAATCAATCAATTTGTGCTGTATGTGGGAACTGCATTTTATTTAATGTTATAAAAAAAGGATTTCTATAAAATTAAAAAACGTTTTTCTGTTTTAAATTGTCAAAAATGCTAGCCTCCATGATTGGCGTCACCACTGGGTTACCGAGTTAGTAATGTCTACTGAAATTTTAAAGCAAGTTTACAGTCAGCAGCTCATCAACCTATACTGAAGCGATATTAAACTCTATTACTGAGGTTTTAAGTAAAAAATCGGTTGAGAAAATTCGATATTTTTTAATAGGTTGACCTGCCGTTGCTGTGAAATAGCGCCCATGTAGCGAATAGATAAGTAGCTTAGGCAAACCCAAATGCAATTTTCGAGTTGCATCCTTTACAGTTTATGTATTAGCGCGCTTTAGTAAGCAAACACGTCTTTATTCGTTTTTTTTCTAACAAAAGAAGTAACTACTATCCTGATTTAATAAAATTAACTGAATTAATACTCTGTACTCATATTCCAGAGAGGTAGTTTTAACAAAAAACAGACTCTTGACTTTGCCAAGCAGAAGTGCAGTGGGCAATTCATGTATGTGACGGTACTAACTTAAAGCTCATAGAACAAGCTGTGACAAGTTTGGTAATCTTAGCGAATCTACGCCATACCAGTATAAACTAAAAACAACATGCTATAACGCCACATCAAGGTGCAATATCATTGTGGTTTTTTTTGTGAACTGAGTGCAGTCACAATTATTTTTTGTCAAATTAATACCTGGGGCTTTGCTTCCGTGTATTTAGCCTCGTATTCATTAGGAGAAGGAGATTTTATCAAAACAAAAAAAGAAGTGTTTTCACTAGTGTATTATACTTATACCGTGTTTCGAAAGGCGCAAATCCATGCCTTTCGAAACCAAAGACACCGATTTGTCAAGTTTTTGGCAGCAACTCTGCCCACTGTGTGTACACGCTGCTAAAACGCTACAATAATCACAAACTGCAAGTCACACCACGTGAGACGTCTTCTAATGAGTACGATTTTTATATTTAGAAGCAAGCGACAAACAGACCAACAAGGTCGCCGTACTGAATCTTACTTGATGTACCTTGTGAGACAATTTTGGGCTTGCTAAAGTTGCTACTCTTCACCAGACCAAAACTATCGGCTAACGCATCTGCAAAAATAATAATTTAGAAGGTGAGATTTCTAAATTTCACACTACACCTTGCCGCTGTAAAAAAGACTATGCCGCGAGTAAAATTTAGGTCGTTATATTATTATAAACGTAGCAGTTAGACAAGTCTTACTGGGATCGTAGTCCAATAAGCTTTTGCTATTATGTCGTAACTAAAGCTCACGGTCTTTTAACAACTAGTTCTGTCATCAATACTTGAAAATGGTTTCAACTCGTCTACATAATACGTAGTATTATTCTTTCTCTATGATAATACCTACATCAACATCTGGTCACGCACATATACAAGGGAGAGCGAGAGATAAGTGTCAACCTCTTTCTAGCACAATTCCAAGACTGAGGGCCTAGTGCGAGTGCCACAAAATAACCACCTCACATAAATCGATCGAAAAGTAATTTGATACAAATTAACATTGACTTTTCGATCGGAGTGAACAAAGCGATTGTTTTGTGGCATTCAGAGCGAGATCTGAGTAAGTGACCACCTCTTTCTCGCACAGAGAGGCGAGTAGTATTTACACACGCACCTGCGACAGTGGCGCCTTTAGGCCGCGGCTTGGGCGCGGGCGGCGCGTGGTAGCGCGACGAGCCGGCCGCGGGCCACGACTCTTCCGTAGAAGCGGACGGGCTCGTGTTGCCGGAACCGCTTTCAAATTCTACTAGGTCCTGGAGAAAAACCGTTGTATTATAGATCCACGTTTAGAAAATCAGACTGGATTTAAGAGTATCTTCTCAGAAAAAACAGTAACTGTCATGCAGAAATAAGGTTGCCCGGATTAGGTTTTTGCAGCCTTACGATTCCGCCATTTTAACGGCAATAAGAGAGACAACAGATTTTCTACACACTTTTATTTTAGCAGTCAAATTTATAAATGATTGTGCCCCTACACCAGCACGATAGAGATCTCCTTAACGCCAATCAGTACTTAGAAGTGTCAACTGTAAAATGGACGCGTGTAGTCAATAAATAAGTCAGTCGTGACAAGTGTAGTCATACCTGTAATAGTGTGGTTAATGCGTGTCTCGGCCACGGTGGCAGGGTGACGGCCAGCTTTGCCAGTCCCAAGATACTGGCCGGCTCCAACAGGCCAGCACCGCCGCACACTGCACAAAGACGGCCAACCACCTGCGAAAAAGAAACACTATTAAAAACTTGTCTAGATGATTAATTATTGTCTTTGTCTCGAACAATCGACGAATTACAATGACGATGTTATGACTTTTAGCCTAAAATTACTTGCATTGATAATACAAATAAAATGCGCCAGATAATAGTCCAGTTGTTATGGTCTTAAGATAGGGAATTAACATCCAATGTCAAGTGAAAATATTTTAATATCAGTCAGTTTTATGCTCAACCTAGACTAGGTGTGACAACATGAGCTTAACCTCTTTTCACTCTTTCTTCTCTTATCAAATATATATTTTTTTAATAATCTGAAGAATATGGTTTTTTTTAAACTAAAGTTCCCCTTGCCTGCTTTTCCCACTACCACTCCACTCATCAGAGTAGCAACAACCACTAACCTTAGCGCAGAGCAGCAACGCGTCTCCATCGGACGAGCTGTCCGCGGCCAGCATGTGCGCCACCAGGGCCGCCCCCAGCTTGGAGCCGAGCGCGGGGGGCATGGGCTTGCAGACGCGCACCTCCCCGCCGGGGGGCCCGCCCCCGCCCCCGCCCCCGCCCCCACCCCCACCCTCGGGCTTGGCCCCCGCCTCGCTGCGCTTGCCCACCATCGCCATGCGCGCCTTCAGACCGAAACGGGCACGCTGATATAGATAACAAAAGTTAATGCTGTTTAGCTACGTTTGGGGAGGCGGACAGTTTAGCGGCAACAAATTAACAGATGTTTAAACAATAAAAGTATATTATATATAGAGCAAACATTAGGAGGCTAACCTAACCCCAAATAAAATAAAATTAATGTTCACTACAAAGGAGAAGAATGAATATAACAAAATCAATATTGTATAAAAAATATCGTGCATTACCTTTCATGTTACATCATGTGATGTTTTAGTCAGACAATATTATGTTCCTAACGGATTTCCTTCGCATTAAAATGGTTATTAGCCTTGTGGGAAAAGTTGAATGCTACACATAACCAAATGAAGCAAATCAATTTTACAGAATGCTGCATTGTGGTACTCACAAAATCGAACCGTCAGTAACATGCGTAACCTTATCTTTCTGACTTTCCCTTGTTACCACTGCAGTCTATTACTGCACGTATATTTTACTGACCGAAAAACGACCATTATTAACAGTTCTTTCCACCACGCCTACACAAAACAAATGAAGACGCAAAAACTTCCGAATACAAAAAGCAATCAACTTCTAATTTCACCTGTTGCTCTTCCAACGCGACTTGTATCCCCCTCCTGGCGGCTTCCAGCTCCTGCATCTGGTGCAGCAGCTTCTTGTGTAACTTGCGGCGATGCAGCTTGCATTCTGGGCGAGGGGAAGGGCCGCCGCCGTCGGGCCCGCCGCTGCCCATGCGCCCGCCGCTCACCCAGTCCCATCTGTGGCAGGAACTGTGACACGTGAGTACTGACTCTCGAGGTGGGTGGGATATACGTTGATGACATGATAGATGCAAGGCAGGTAATTGAGTAAATCGTTTTGATTGGGAATCAATCCCGAAATTATTTACACTGTTACCGCTCATGGCTTAGCTAATTTACAGCGCGATAAAGGAGAGATACGAATACGAAACGATTGCCTCATGGAGATTTCGGAATTTTGTAATATTAAAACACGGGATCTCGTTTTCTCAGTTTTGGTGACAACGCATCCTTACAGCCATTTCGCTCTAGCCCGCTACTAACCTCGTCTAGCACAGCATTGCTTAGATTGGGGCTAGTTACAACTAGCGTCACGGAAGTTCAGCGATAGGCGAAAGTCGCGCAGAAGACATTACGATTAAGTGATTGGCTAGTCGTACGACGCGCCTGCACCGCCGGCTGTGATCGGTTGTCAGCTCCGCGCACACGCGTCCTTCATACGATGGTAGTCTCGAAAGATGCGCAAGGCGATCCCCACTCTTTGCCCCAGCGCTCAATTTCTTTGCCGCGAACTGTAGTTGGTGTTGATGATTGTTAAAATAATTTCATCAATCATCATTCTTTAATTACGGTATTGACTAATTATCCTATAATTTACTCAATCCCATAGATTTTTTATATAATGGGATTAGAGTCTAAACTAAGGACTAAATATAATAATTGAACTTTCTTATTGGTACCAACATTTTAGATTTTCCAAGTTTGGCACTCCTAACTCAAGGACATTTATAGTTCAAGATATATTCAGTTTTTTGATCACCTATTGTGCCTCGTGTGCAGTAAAGGCGACGTAGCAGTAGAGGTGGTGCTTGCTGCAGCAGCAGCGTCGAGCGCGGCAGCAAGCGCAGTAAGAAGCGCGGTGGTAGGCGCCGATTATTCGCTCCTTGATTTGTCTATGAAGGGTGATCTCACCTATTATGCCTCGTGTGCGGCGAAGGCGACGTAGCAGTAGAGGTGGCGCTTGCGGCGGCAGCAGCGTCGAGCGCGGCCGCGAGCGCGGTCAGCAGCGCTGCGGTGAGCGCGGGCTGCGGCCGCGGCGAGCGGACCAGCGCCAACGCTCGCTCGGCCAGCGCGGCCGCCGGACCCAGCTCCGGGTCCGCAGCCGCGAACAGGCTCTTGCGGCACATGTACATCACAAGCACGAGGCATCTACGAAATAAATAAAATAATCTTTATTTGCTTAAACATGGTATACAGAGATGTTTTAAAATGAAGGTACCGAGGATGTTTAGACAACAGGGGGCATAAAAATTGAATATAAAATTGAATGAAATTTAAATATAAAATTTAGTCTAAAATTGCATTTAATTAAGTTAGATACATATACGTCAGTCATAAAATAAGATCACGCTCGTTTTCATTCGGTCATCATTCGTTCACGCTCGGGGGTATAAGGGGACACCCAACATCTTGAGTCCCAAAAGTCAACCTCACCTACTCGTGGCAATAGATTTATCGGCTTATATAAAAATTGTTCAATACACATAAACAAGTCGACGAAAAGCTCACTGTGCAAAAGCAGGTGCCTTTATTTTAAAGAAGAGTAAACTTAATCAATAAGAGTTTCTTTTATTGTAATTGATTGATTGTAAATAGATGAGCAACTATTCCTGGGTACCCCGCCACAATCGCTTCCTTTCTGCCGCTCGGACCTCGTCAACCTAACTAAATTTAGTCTATAGCAGCCAATTTCTCTACGAAGACGGCTCAACGCCTTCCAGGTTGGTTACTAACGTGGCTAGAGCCGGCCAAGTACTTCCTCCCCACTCACAGGCCACTAGGAACACTTGTTCACAATTATAAAGGTGTATAACATACCTGTCCAGTGCAAGCGGCGGCGCGTCAGCATCAGCCAAAGCGGCAATGAGCGTATCAGCGAGATACGGCCCCCACCAGCGCGCGGCGCCGCACAGGCGCGCCACGAGCGTGGCCAGCGCGGCGCCCGCGCGCCCGCCCCACTCCCACGACACTGGGCATACCGCTTTACACCATTCTAGGGACACTTCCGAGTGGACCTGTTGGGAGGAACTATTATTTAGATATCTAATTGAATAATTTTATGATCCTAAAGTTGGTTCAAAATTTTACCAGTTTTTAGCTATCAAGTGATATAAGCCTTGTTTATTCCAAAGTTTACTCGACACGAAATCACGTCACTATTTAATAGTCAGGCATTCAATATGTTAATTCTTGAGTATCAGCCAACTTAGCACTACCTATGTCTCATATTAAAAGTCAAAGATTCAGTATATAGGGCCTCTTCTGGACATTTATACACGTCCCAAAAATATTACTTGTTGCTTATTAAATTTTTTTGTTACTTAGGGAATTTTAAAACTTACCACATCGCCCATTTGGAAGAAGAAGTACAGCAGCATATCGACGATATTCTCGCTGATCACCGTCAGCTTGTCCGTGGAGGCTCTCTCTAGCAGCGCTTCAGAGCTAATCTTGCCTTTGTTGATCAAGTCCAGTATCTGCGGGTTGCAGTCTGGAGCATTCTGCAGCTTTCTCATAATGTTGTTGCAGGTGTGCAGTTGTTGCTGCAGTTCTATACACTCCTGGTAGGCGGTGACAACGTTCTGGTCCGTGTCGTTGGCTATGTTAAGGTAGGCCATCATGTGGGCTGCGTTGCCGTTGTATAGTTCCAAGTACGGGTTGAGGAGGTCCATCAGTTTGCCTGATGCCAGCCTGTGGGAAGGTTAGGGTAAGGTCAAATAGTTGGAAGATTTAAGACGCGCGTCTTTATTAAGTCTGTGGTCGAATGCGGTCGACGATTTACACTAGCCACAAAACGAGCAAGTGGAATATGGCCAAGCTGAATATCAGTTCACACTATTCGGTGATCGAATACGAGCTCCAACTGTGCGGCTACAATACAAAATGACGCGAATACATTTAGGGTTTTGAATGGATGAAGTAAGTCGATACTCTTCCGAAAACAGAATTTAAAAGTAAATCACAAAAACCACGTAACTCTCTACTTACCTAAATCTGCAAGCCAGGTCTTGGTGCAAAGCGTTGAGCGCGTTGACCGAGGCTTGCACATTAGCGATCTCGGCGACCTCGCCGTAGAACCATCCGAGAGGGATCTTGCATTTCATCGCCGACATTCCGTAACGGCCTATCGTTGTAATCTGTATAAAAAGTTTATACTTAACAATAAGCAATATTCATATTAATAAAAGCGTTCTCACATGCTGTAGCATCAGGGTAAGATTAACATCACGTTCTTGTAATATCATTAAGCCGGATACCACAAATTGCGAATCAATCAGGTCTGTAGGACATTCATCAACTAGAAAATAGCTGATGATCTTCAAGTGGCTAAACAGTTTTTTTTAATCATAGCTAAGTACAATCTCGATGACGTCACCTTCAAATCCAAAAAGAACTAAACCAAAATCTGTTAATCTGTTTGAGAGCTATGATGCCAGAGATATCCCTAGATTTACAAAAGTTAACTTTACAGCACACATTCTGTCTTATCCAGAGTGCATTTGCTATTCCGGGACTAAGGTTAAACCACTGTTTTAATATACAAAAATCAGTGGTTTAACTTTAGTCTGGACTAGTAAATGCACTCTGAATAAGACAGATTGTATTTAGGACAGGGTTTAAAACGAGGGTATTCACAGATAATTTAGTTAAGTAAGTACCTTCATGTACCGCGCGCGCGGCGCCGGCTGTATGTCGGTGAGCAGCAGGTGCTTGGTGGCGATGTCGGTGGCGAACACCAGCTTCACGCAGTCCGACTCCTCGCTCGTCACCCAGATGTCGATGCACAGCGTCACCAGGTCCGAGCACGATGGGATTATCTGACAAATGCATTTATCGTTTTACTATTCAAACTCGGGAAAGAAGAAAATATTACTTATTTATAATTTCAACTCTCTGACTATCTGTTCATGAGATACGGACAGCGGAGCCTCAGTAATAGCTATTCTTTCTCTATGGTAATAGGGTCCCGTTTTACCCTTTGGGTACGGAACCCTAAAAAAACGGTAAACTAAGTCCGCTCACACATAGCGATCTACTATACGTTTGGTGTTAGCATTGCCGGCGTATCTATGGACCGTATAAGGCCTTCCCAATTTTTCACAAGTCACATAATGTGCGGTGTATCTACGAATCGTATAAGGCCAAATTGTTTGGACGGGTTTGGCAGTAGCTCGCCAACGCCAGCCGGACAGTTGGGAGTGTCGGCATCGCAAGAACTCGCAAGATTGGGCAGCAGCTACTTGGTGTAGTGCATACAGTACCCGGCAATAAATATGCACATCGGTAATAATCGCATTTGCCGATGTTTACCACAACAACACAGCACTGAACTCTGAAAACTATAAATAGCACTGAAGAAATCGTTTACGATTTGTAGGAATTTTTTTTTTCCAAAACACTCGTGGGTGGATAGCCAAAGCATAAGCCGATTGTCTCTTTTCAAAGGTCGATGTGCAATATTTACCGCCGGGTACTGTACACGTAGTCAAGCTGAGTAGACACTAGCTCACACTGTGTAAACCAGCCTTAAGAGCAGCATCTACTGAGATGACTCACTGGCTGTATGGACCTAGTTCAAAGCCGTTAAAATATTAATTTAAAAAAAATAGATGTCTCACCACGTCAGTGAGCCGCACGGTGTGCCCGAAGTCGAGCACGATGAAGCGGCGCGCGCCCGAGTGCATGCGCTCCACCACCAGCGTGTGGTGCGGCGGCCGCGTCACCAGCCCCGCCCACGGGATCTTGCACTGCTCCTGTTCCTGGAACGTGACCATACAATCACATACATGTCAGATTAGGGGGTAAGCAGGTATTAACTGGGAACGTTATTTATTTTGGGTTTTACAGCAGCTCCGAAAACAGACTCCTGACCTTCACACCCCGTATAAAGGTGATCGCGCATCATGAGCACTACAAAACCCGCAACCACCGCAGTCATTGTATTTTAGAATTCTTTGTATGAAATCGTATGGAACGCCGCGCTCAGCGAAAGCTGCGAGCGCATCGATCGCATAATACTGCGCATTGCAAGTGCGCATTGCAACTGCGCACTGCAAGACATGCAACCATCCGGTTGCAGGTCTTGCAGTGCTCATAGATGCATGATAACCTTAAAAATAACCTTTGTTTGAAGAACTCCAGCTGTGCTGCAAAATGAAATTATTCTATTCATTCAACGGGTTTCGTCAATCAGTCACTGCAATTAAGTAGTATTATTTCATTTAACGACCGGCCTAATCATTTGATGCTTAGTTTATATTTAAGAGTAAATCTAATCCAATTTGTCAGCTCCGACATCAAAGTACACGGTAAAATATAACTTAAAATAAAAGGAAAACGTACTTGAGCGCCACGGAATTCAAAATTACGTTAAACATAACACAATACTATCTTCAAACTACTAATTTCTAACCTTAAAAAGCTTCTCATCGGAAAACTCGAGTTTCTCTTGAGGATCGCAATCCATCAAAGAGCTCTCGACGTCTTCCAAAGAGTCAGGATCTTGGGATGTTTGTTTCATATGGCCTTCTTTCACGACGGACCATAGCTGTGAACAATAATTTGTTAGCAAATTTTCCTTAATCTTTTTCTACTAATTACTTTTTTTTTAAATTAACTGATTATGACTGAAATATACAAAATTAGCTAGGTCTCGTCGGAAGCCACAGTATAGAAATGGTAAAGTTTTGTACAAATCTAAACTTTTACTGATTAATTAATCTGCAATCCGATTGGGGTAGTAATTCGCCTTGAACGCAATGCAATGGGCGTTTCGATTTTATTCGGATAATTTTAAATGGGGTGATGCAATTGGTCAAATACAGCGTAAATTTTTCTTTGCAAGTCTATTATGTTAAGTTTAAAACACTTACAATTTACACTTACAAGCAAGAATCTAAAGTTGTTACATTTTAGGATGTCAAAATTCAATGTTTCAACAGAAACAATCGCACATTTGCATCGCGACTTAAGTCTCAGTGTAAAAGCCTCCCTTACCTTCCTAAGAGGAAGCCACCAAATAAAATGCTATTATTCAAAAGTCCCACCTGATTAGGGTCAGCCGCTCCCAGCGCGCCGGGCATACAGCTCACGACGGCATGATGGCGGCCACCCGTGGACTCCAGCTTGGTCCCATCGGAGGCCGAATGGCAGCTGACGTGCAGCGGCATCGCCTCGCTCAGGCCCGCGCCGAACACGCCGACACCGTTGCTCTGCGCCCACGACGCTACCGACGATGGTGGCGCTTTCGAATCTGGGGGGGTGGACGCTACACGATCTGTAGTATCGGCGGTTGGGACTTTGGGTTCGGAATGGATGAATAAAGACGTTTTCAGTGGCTATAAAATTCTGATACGTTTAACAGGTCCACTGTCACTGTCAAAATGCTAAGTCTGCGCGGCAATGAACGAAATAACCATATTTTATGCAAAAACCTTCCGGCGAATAAAGTGATATAAGAGAGGTCAACTCAATATTACAGACGATATACTGTCTGCTGCTGATAAAGGCTTAGGGACTGTTCTGGTTCTGCTAGATTTCTCCCGGGCCTTCGACTGCGTAAACATACCGCTGCTCTTGGCAAAGTTGGAGTATTTCGGATTCTCGCAAACCGCCAGTAGGTGGTTTGAATCATATTTCTCGGGACGAGGGCAAAAAGTCAAGTGTACTGGTGTGGATTCGGTGTCAGTTTTGTCTGAGGAGTTGCCTGTTAAGAGAGGTGTAATTCAGGGTTCTATTTTGGGTCCAACTCTATTTGCAATTTATACGGCTAAGATTGTTGACGCACGGAGAAAAAAATATTTTACAATACTACCAGAACGACTTGTAAAAACAAATCTAGTAAAAGTTAACAAAAAATTGCGAGCTATATCAGTATTAGTCATAAGGATAAATAGTCGCTTATTTGCGAATACTAAAAAAAACTGGTAAATAAGTTTAGTGTACTAAACATTATAAAAAGTATTAGTTATTAATTTCTTAGTAAATAATAAAATAATGAGTTAGTAACCGGCACGAATATTTTATGGTTACAATCTACCAGAAGTTATTGTTATCTGTACCGCTCTCTTTTACGAATTGCATGACATATATTTGACTCTAATATTAAAAAAGCATTTTTAAACAGAAACAATGGTTTCCCATAATGTAATTTATCTGATACGAATTACGTTATAATATTTTACTACTAACAGCAATTATTATTATATTAAAATATTACTTTGTAAAGTGAACTAAATCATTTAGTGTTTCCGGGCGCGGGGCAAGAAGAGAGGGTATCGACGACGGACCAGCGTCGACTTGCCGCGTTAATTAAGTGTTTTGACTTGTTGAAGTGCGCGTCCCTGTTCTGTTATTCGTAGATGAATGGTGATAATGTGAAAATGTAAATTCTTGAATTGACGGTGAAAAATACAGTCGCCATCCAGATCACAATTTAAAAGCATTCACTGAAGAATATTTGAATATAAGTAAGTAGCATTTAATTGTATTTACAGGTGACTTTAATGAGTAAACTTATTTTAATATAGTGTTCTACTCATGATTATACAGGTTGACTTCTTTATCCCCATCCAAAACTTCTGAGGTGATTCCCGTGATACAAACGAACAACTCTTTCTATTGGACCAACTCCCTAACTTAAAAATAAAATTCTACTGGTCCATACATTGTGGTCAAATGCATATTAATATTTTGTATGGAGCAGCTGACTGTTTTTTGCAGTTAGAGAGTTGGTCCAATAGAAAGATTTGTTCACGGGACTCTTCTCAGGAGGTTTGGACGGTGATATAAAAGTCAGCCTTGATATAACTTTTGGTACGTATATGATTATTAGTTTATATTCAAGAAGAACTCGATAAATACTCATTGAGAATACTCATTAAAAACTTAATCTGTATAAGTGTTTACTTTATTTTAATAATTTAGTATAGTGTACAAATTAACATTCTATGTCGATTTTCAGAAAAAGAAGACCGGATAACTCCAGCATTGCAAGAAACAACATCTATATATGCCTTCATGTTTCTGCTGCTTCTTCTTGGCAATCCAGTGACTAAAAATACGAAGAAGTCTTGGCGGCCATCAAAACAGGAGTGACGAGAGGCAGATATAACGCATGTAAAGGCCGCGACAGAATTGCAAGAAACGATATTCACGGAGAACATGGTTTGACATTTCAGTTCACAATTTTCATAGTAGGTAATATTTTTTACTAAATATTTTAAATAATAAGATTGCGTCTTTTGATTTTGGCTCAGATAAAAATAATAAACCTCGAAGTTTTTGTTCTGATCATTTACGCGCAAATAATTTGAAAATGTCAGCTTCAGAACTTATTGTATTTGTGAGGTATATCGGATTCATTGTTGGTGATTTAGTTCCTTATGATGATTATGTATGGCAAATATCTTATTAAGAAAAATAATGAATATTTTAATGTCTAGTGTTAAAAACAAATGTAAAAGGAATCCATTATACAAGAAATATTTGTTACTAAGTTTGTGATAGTATAAAATATTTATGTTATTAATAATAATGAGCAAAAAGTCATATTCGAGCATTCCTTATTCAGAACTTTATGTTTTAATGAGAAAAAATACTGTTAAAAGGTAAAACACATAAGTAGAAAACATCAGTAATATTTTTTGTTATCAAGAAACCCTTTATAGTTGATTATTAAAATAATGCTCAATGTAACTATAAAAATACCCTTTCCAAATAAAGCAAAACATTTAATTATACATTGATTGTTTCATTTTAATTACAGCAGGTTTACAATGTTATTTGTTTTTAGCTTCTTCAGATTTTTGTAAGCGTATAGTCGTAGTTGCCGTACCATGGTTTTTAGTTGATTTTTTAAATCATTTTGTGGCACGATGGTTCCGGCTATACGTTTTCAGGAAGCCTAAAGGAGCTGAAAATGAGTAACGTCAACAGCCCAGTATAAAAAGAACACAATGTTTTCTGGTTATGCCAACCAGAAAATATTGTTGATCTTACATCAGATTTGTGAAAACCTAAGCAATACTTCATTGCAGCTACAACATTATCTGGTAGATAGTACAGTAAACAACGTTGGGTGGTTTATATATTCTAGTAATCCTTATAAAACTTTTTGTTGTGGTATCTAAACAATATTTTTACACTTATAACCATTCTGGTAGATAAAACAAAACGTTAAGTGGTTTATATTGTATAATCTAGTAATCTTAACAAAACTCCATATTGTGGTATGTGACAACCTAAATATTATTTGCAGCTACAACTATAATTCTAGTAGATATAACACGAAATAACGTTAAGTACTATAAAAGTTCTAGTCATCCTTACAAAACTTTAGGTGTGTAGTGTCCTAATCTTTTTAATAATGACTAAATATCTTGTAATTTTTACAATTTTTTGCGGTAATTTCAACCAATCCCTGTGATTTTAATTTAATATCATGATTTGTTGTGTTAAAAAAACACACATTAGTGAGCACAATTTATGTATTTGCTAGCAGTACAAATCTGCTGGTGAAGTGTACCGAAAATTGTGTTCAATATACCAGAAACTTCTTGTTACTAAAAACTAGATTTTTTAAATATCATTTACAAAATGCATAGTTGTCACGTAATGCACTATGCGTTCTAGTTAACATCCTCAATATTCTGGTAAATAGAACAAGACTTTTTTCTCCGTGCGCTATCAGTCATTCTAAGTACCATCTTTACGCTGACGACACGCAATTGTACGTGCATATGAAGCCCAGGCAGGACAGCGTAGCTACGGCTATAAAGAATCTAAATTCCGACCTTGAGGCAATAGCGGACTGGTCAAGGAGTCACGCGCTTGTGCTTAATCCAAAGAAAAGTATCTTTATTATATTGGGTACCCCACATCAAGTACGTACTATTGCAGAATTTACTCCGGTTGTTGGAGTGGGGGGTGACCTGGTGCCCCGCGAGGACTGTGTGCGAAATCTCGGTTTGATGATGGACGAAAATCTGAGGTTTGAACGTCACGTTCTAAGTAAAATTGGCCTGTGTTTTGCTTCTCTAAGAACTCTATACAAACTCCGGCCCTTCTTGTCGGAGGAGGTAAGGCTTTCTCTGTGTAATTGCCTTATACTATCGCACCTTCAATACTGTGATTGATATTGTGTATGGACCTTGCTTGTATCAAAAAACTGCGCTTCGCGTACAGAGAGTTCAGAACGCATGTATGCGCTTCTGTTATAGCATACCGAAGAGAAGCCACATTTCTCCCGTGCTGGTCAGGTACAGATTGCTGAATATGCAAAACACTCGGGCACTAAAATATGCCTGTTTTGTGCAGTCATTGTTCAAATCTCGCTGTCCTCTATACCTTTATGAAAAATTAAAGCCCAGAGCTAGTCTGTCACGCTTGAGACCAAGAAATGTATCTTTTAAGCTTCCTAAATTTTCCCTTGCTAGCACGAAGGGTTGCTTTAAATATGCCGCTTCCAAGATATGGAACGATCTGCCGCCTCCAGTCTCAAATGCTCTGTATTGTTCAGTCACAACCTTTAGAAAACGACTTTTAAACGTATTATTATCGAAACAGGCAGAGAGTTTAGGTCTTCCAAATAGTGCTAGCGGGAAAAATAAAATAAAATATAGGAACAGATTTTAGTCTTTAAAATTAATGATTTATATAATATACTTATTTTATACTTTTATAAATGTTTAGGGTGTTAGGTGCTTCACACATTTTCTGAAAAATGAATTAATGTTTAACTGTATTGTTATGTAAGTTTTATGAACTCATTATAGCTATAAAAGGCTACGGCAGAATACCAGCGATGCAAGGATTTTCTTTCCTAGCATTATTAGCTGAGTCGTAGACCCATTTGTCTCATTAATTACTTTTATACATGTTTTGTTAATATTTCTATGTATTTTTTTTGAGACAAATAAATAAATGTTATTATTATTATTATTATTATTAACTACTAAACTTGAAGAGTGGCATGCTTTGGACTTATGCTAAGCAAACAAAGACAACTTATGATGGCTGAGTAATTATAATAATTCCTGTAGTTTTTGTTATTGTTAGTTAAACATGTATTTGTTATATACAGGGTGTCCCGTAAATCAAGGTCAACCTTTTAACCACATATTCTAAACATCATATTGAACAACTTTTGTTCTATCACTTTTTAAATTATGCATGTTTTTCTTTACTTTCTTTACAAATCTAATTGACTAATTTGTTGATTTTGTATGGGAAGTCGATAAATTTTCATGCAAATTTGCAAAAGTGATAAAACAAAATTCGTTCACCATGATGTATAGAATTGACCTTGATTTACGGGACAGCCTGTATATGAGTAGTTCCATTGAATTAGTTTGTTATTATAAGGAAATTATGTAGGTTTTTATTTGTTGTCTCGTGGATGTGTTTTGTTATCCATGAAGAAACAAACACTCAATACGGTGCAGGAAAAATCTGGAGGACTGACGTTGGTTGCTAACCAGTGATTGAAATGAAAAGCCTACAACAGTTAAATGGTAGGGTAATAAATAGGACATATAAAAGAGTTTAGTCGGCCTATTTTCCAAACCTAGTTTTATTACTTTTTATTGTCAACCACTAAATTATAATTGTCATGAACATCGTTAAGTGTATTTCAATAAACATAATGATCATAATCTTTAATTCTATGGCCTCATAGACGACTAATAAGATAGATACATTAGTTAAACTCTTCACCACGTAGGTCAACCGTGATCAGTATCAACACTTACCAATATCAGGCGGCAGATTGAGCAGGTCCTTCAGCTGGCAGTCGGTCTTGGCGCTGGGCGGCGTGGCGTTGTCGCCGGCTAGCACGCTGGCGTACGTCACAGGGGTCGACGACCCGCGGCCTAGCTCGGGCACCTCTGCCGCGAAGATGGTACGTTCGAGCGGAAGACCGTATAGACCGAATCTGAACGAAAAGGAAAGGTTACTTCTCGCGCAGATACGTAAATAAAGAGAGAATTGCGAGTATCTTTAAGATCGGGCTCCATTTAATGGACTAAGTTTAGCAAGAGCAAGCGGACAGGGCGCACGTCATGAACCCTGTGAGATGAAATGTATAGAGCTCTAAAAATACGCCACGAAATCTTGTTATATTACGTTCCCTAAAGCGTAGTTCATTTTCGGCTGACAACGCACCGGATGCACGCTCGGGCCGATTGTTATATACAATCCCTAAAAAAAATTTCAAGCATTGTCACTATGCTTTTGTCACGTCCAGCTAAATAGACCCTCGCTCAGCATGAGCCAAGAGCCATGACCAGCACAGGTTTTGAGTCCACAACGCTATACGAGTAGACCCAATATGAGCACAATATGACCCTGATTTGATCAAGATTTATCAGATAACAACAAAACCAGATAACTCACCTAGCCCTCAGCAATTGGTGATAGACATCGGCACGATCCCGCAAACAGCGAGATGTTCTCTCCAGCAAGGCTAAGCATCCGGCAACAAGCACAGCCGCGCCGCTTCGCTGGCTAGCGCTCTGAGTAGCGTGCTGCGCCAGTGCCGCCAACCAGCGCAGCGCACCGGGGGACTCGCAGGCACCCAGGTATGGGATGCACCCGCTCACGCTGTTAGTAAGGGTCTGCTCGAAGGTGGACTTCCATGGTTTCGGCAGTTGTTTCACCCCCCTATTGAAAAAAATAAACTAAATACGATGCACAGAATCTACGATCAGGAAGTGCAACAAGCAACAAAGGATACTTACTCGCTCGTTATCAACATGATCTTGACGCATTTCTTCGCGATGCTTCTATTTGAGCACAGCACACAGTTCTTGATAAGCGCGTCGGTGTGTTTCTCTATGGTCCGCGCGCACTCCAACTGTTGCGTCTCCACAGGGTTGTTCGCCTCCTTGCTTTTGCCCTTCTCCACTTTAGCCGCGCGGATCCTCTGCAGCCGAATCGAGATTGTCCAAATAAGTAGGTCCAGAGCCAGCTTCCGCTTCTCGGAATCCCCGCCGCTGGACGCGATCTCGCACAGCGTGTCCAGAAACGAGTTCGATTCGAGCATCGCGATCCTCTGCTGCCGCTCCATCGGCACATCCGTCGGCGGGCTTGCGCGCACCGTCAGCGATATCTGGTGCAGCCAGTCACAGCCTACAAAACCAGACTTTTTCGACCCGCTATCCGTCGCTTTGGACGGACCTTTTGCCATATCTTTCGCTGGATCGAACAATGATTTTATGTGTATCAAAAACGTCCGACCTCTAGCTCTGTATAGCCGAGGACTGGTCAATATCAGGGTACCGGACTGCTGAGTCAAGTCTAGCCCAGAAGATAAAAGTAATGGACCGGCAAGAATCTCAGCGTTGTGTGCTTGCAGGTACTCTTCGCTATTGACAGGGTTTTCTACGTTGGTCGCATTATCCGCCTCAATAGAGAAATGCACGGGCGAGCCGTACGACGCATCCTTCTTGTAACCTAGCCCGTGCAGATTTTGCTTTAGTAAAGTGACCTGAATGATCGGCAGGTTGGTCGAGCATGCCGAGTGCAAAGTGAACCCGAATTCTATATGCGCCAGTGAAACACTATACGGCAAAGTCAATTCCAGGACGTGCTCGTCCCAGGTCGAGGACTGGAGTCTCCAAGTCCTGTTGTTCTGGTGGTCGGATCTTGAGCGCTGGGCGGGGGACAGCTCGCACCAGAAGCCTGGTACCACAGCACTGTAAGGCACTGTCGTGTTCGTACCGTAAGACCCTGTTAGAGATATCAATGCTTCCAGGTCATTCATATCCAACTCAGTCTTGTTTGCGATGATGACGGGTGGGGGCACCGGCCCGCACACTTCGTCACGAGGTACTTGCTGAAGCATGTCAAAATCTATGTTGGCGAATTCGTCTTCATCTACGTCCCCAGTAGAATCTTTCTCCCCATTGTTTAGAGCATAGAAATAAATGATTCCGTGTTTCGTCGATACGCTGAGACGGTCGACGGACGCACAGAAGGTAACAGAAGTAAAATGTTCTTTAGGAACACGTTTTTCGGTTAATATCTTGAAGTCAGGGAGAGAATATAATCGGAGGCTGCCATCTACGGAGACGACAGCAAACGAGTATTGATCATGTTTATCCATAGGTAAAAGGCATAAGTCCACAGGACTTTCGTTGTATGGTAACTCTTTTATGCATACGGGGTTGTCTTCTAAAGTGCATACAGATGTGTTGTTGCTAATTTTATAGAGAAGTAAATAAGCCTTCGCGTCGGGACTGTCTTTGTCTGTCTGTTCCGTGACCTCGTCCACATCCATCTTAGTATCACCATCGTTATCCACATCGTCTTCAATTTTCACTTTCTCTGGCACAATACTCGAAACCACAACTAGTAAATGCTCCTTATCTTCTGTAGGTAACAAATGAGTAACTTTGGAAGCGTCGTCCAGAACTAGTTTAGATGGAAGACTCAGGCACTGGATCGCTATGCCTTGCGACACGACCTCTTCCTGCGGGGGGTCACTCTCGAAACCGTCGTTGTTACTGTTGCTGACCACAGCCTGCGTTTTAACTTTAGTACCTCCAAAAGTTGTCACTTTGACCTTCCCAGTGCCGTCGCCACCTTCGTACCATTTAAGGTCCGAAATCTCGAGTGGTCCATTCATGTTGAGGTAGTGTGTGATGGGGTCTGCTTGCTGCAGCACCGCATCAGTTTGATCCGCTAACTTTGTGCCCACAGATTCCAAGTTGCCGCTCTTCCAGCTCTTCAGCTGTGATATTTTGCCTACAAAGTCTAACATACTGCCCTGCCCCGATTCCGGTAACTCGGGCAGAAGGGCCGTGGGCGGAGGAGGAGGAGGCACTTTGAAATGCTTCATAAATATTATTTTCTTGGGTTCCCAGATCTTGCAGTCCTCTTTACTCGAGGATGCATTGAGATTGATAACGTTACTGATTTGTTCATCTATCAAACTGCTAGTGCAGGGAGGTAGTTCGGTGTCCTCGTCTGAATATTGGAAGTATATTTCGTCGTATATATTGGCGTCGTCCTTCCGCGCGACCGCGCACACTTTCTTGCTGCCGCCCGGTTTGGAGTTGCCGCTGCTGTTGGACGTGTGGACTACTGTGGTTACGGAGCCGGCAGAGGAACTGTGTATATCATACGTTAAGAGGTACAACATTTTGTTTGTAGGCGCTAAGTTACTTTTCGCTTCGTTTTGGTCGTTCATGGCCTGAACGCTTTCTTTAGACTTATCGACCCCAGAGTCAAAGAGCGCCTTACTGGAGTCATCTTTGATGGGCTGGTTGGAAGGCGTGGAGTTGGTCCGCGTGATTGTGACGGCACATATTAGTGAGGGTTTTGTTTTTGTGGTGGTCGTTGCGTCTTTCTCTATGCTTTCCGCATTCTGTGCCTGCGGATACGGCTCCTGTTGTGATGTCATGCCGACGAACGACATCGCTGTGAGTTCGATGCCGTAAGTAGCTGTTGAACAGATAAATATTTTTAGTGTCAAAGCACATGATTTAGAGACTTAAACGAAAACATACTAGCACTGAATCGGTTATGACATTCACTAAACTTAAAAATCAATATAATTTTGTTCCCTCAAGTTATTGCAAAGGTACTGTTTTAAGGAAAGATTACAAGAATTCACTCACAACTATCCTTCTCCAAACTAGTGGACCAGACTTTGTTGCAGTCTGTGCTGAGTATACCGCTGAAGATAGAGTCGTAGGGCGAGAGGTGGACGAACTTGGCCAGCTTCAGGCCGCACTCGAACCGCCAGATGTTGACTTTGCCGTCAGCGGTGCCTGCGGCGATCAGATCGCCAGTGTTGCCCTTCGAGACCACCGTTACGTTCGGGCTAGGGACGGCGCACGCCGTGGCGTTTGTGACCTGAACAATGAATGAATTTTAGTGGTCCTAGCTATGGTGTACTGCTTTATTAGCAGTCGTCTGCGTCTGTTTGCAAGTAGGTATACTACTTGACGACTGTTTTATAATATTATTTCTACCGTGAAGTCGCCACATCGACGTTTTATTCAGGCGTATTTGGACACTTGATAAATCCGCTATGGTAGTAAACCAAAAGAATATGAAATATATAAAGCTCAAGCTATCGCCCGCTGTCTGCTATCGAGAATACGTCGTTAAAGACACGACCACTAACTGGTCATAACAAGTATTTGCGACACACAAGCAAACAGTTTAGGTTTTTAAACTCATGTTCTAAAACAAGGCTCCACCATGAAATTAGGCAGAGACTATATTGGAGTAAAGCTTTAACAATATGTCATCCCTAGTTTCAAGTTTTGGTATAAGCTTGATCATAGTTTTCATATATGGTTGTGTCTCCCACCTTTTATCAAGTTTTCATGTATGTACTCACCGATATGGGTACGTTGTGCGTGTATTCCCCGCGTACGAAGGGGCAGTTGGGCGAATGCCGCTCGTGTTCCACCCAGGGCTCGTCCGACTTCTCCCAGCAGACCAGGCACACGAGGCAGGTGAAGCACATCGCGCGGTCATCGCCGCTCGGTGTGGGCTGGTGGTAGAAGCCGGCTTGCGCCATCCGAGCTGGTAACGCCCATCTGTTACAGAGTAATTCAATGACTATGTGCTGTTACAGGGTTGCATGTTAGGACATGCACCTTATTGAGATGGGTCGATTCCAGTACATGAAAAAGTCTAAACTGCAGTTGATTTTTTGGTATATACACTGACGAATTAACTTATTTGAATAAATATTTGAAAACATAGTTCCAATTAAAACGTTTTAAGTTTCTGTGCCATGCTGGAACCAATTTATCTAAGTGCTCTAGACTGAACTGCTAACATGGTAAGGCAAAAAAATGATTAATTATTAAATTAAGTAGGGTAGCTGTAAATCTCATGTGGCAGGACCTGCGTAGATAGGCCTTAGCCTTAGGCTTGCTGCCAGCAAATATTTTAACTAAGGACAATGTCATTCAAGCCTTTAACCCCCAAGCAGCAACCGGCTGCCACACGTCCATCGTTATTTAATTGTTATCTATTTTCGTGGAAGTTGCAGGGTTAAGAGAAAAAAAAAAAGGTAAATAATATAGAAACCTGCAAAGTATCGTCAATACACTAATATAAAACTAGATTACCCAGTGCTGCCGTACTGCCTAACAGTACTTTTAATGTTTTTATTATTTATTCTGCTTTTAGGGGCAAAGGCAAATCCAACAAATTATAAACCATGAAAATCGGTCCAGCCGATCCTGAGATATAAGTGTTGTTACAAATCCGACTTTGTTTTATATATTAAGAAAGATATTAGATAGACTATATATAGTATTTTAATTTTCATTGGTTTTCAATCCTAACTCAAGGGCATAAAGTTCAAAATATGATGACAACTAATTGGCCACCACTGGTTAAAGGTTTAAACCATAAAAAACAAACTTGTAGTCCATATGCGGCCATCGCTTGAAAGTCTCCTTCCTCTCAGCCTCGGAGTACATCAACGGGCGCGTCTCCTCGTCCCTCGAGCACGGCACCAGCTCATTGGCGCGCTGGCCCACGGCCGACGCGATGGCCAGCGCCGGGATCCGCCGGTTCTGGCCCTTCAGCTCCTGGACCACGCCCGTCGTCACCAGTCGGACGGTCGACTGCGGCAAGCGGATGGTGACGGTGCTCCACTGCAAGATTAGTCGATTTGTAAATTTTCTTTTTAGCAATTCCATGCAAGGTTTAATTGAAGATAAATATAGTCAAATATTTGTAAAAATATTTCTATAGGGTGTTGACGGTAGTATACTACTCAGCTATATATATATAGCTACAACATTGATCAGAATACGCTGGCTTTGACAGCGAGAAAAAACACTTGAAGAATTTCATCTTGTCACGTGACGTCCTCGGTAGCTTAGTGGTCAAAGCACTCGCCCGGTATGCGATGGGACGTGGGTTCGAGTCCCACCTGAGGTCGATGATTTTTTTCAAGTGTTATTTATCTTCAATTAGTCGATTTGTTGATATGGAGATACATATTTGTTGATGATTGATGGACCCGTGATTATAAGTTTTAGTTATATTGCAACGCGAAAGTTTAAAAGATTATGGAGATACATGGTACAGCTGGTTGGAGTAAGAAAGAATATGCAGCACCCACAATGGCCCAATCAAAAGGCTAAGTGCGGAAACAGCACAGAGGACATGCAATATGATTAATACCTGAAAAAAAAATCGACCGCCTCAGGTGGGACCCGAAACCACGACCATCGCATACCGGGAGAGTGCTTTTCCAACTAAGCTACCGAGACGTTAACTGACTCGACAAAATATTTCAAGTGTTTCTCGCTGTCGAAGCCAGCGTTTTTTCTGATGAATGTTGCAATAAACTACCGTCAACACCCGATAATTATATTGAATATTTAACTATTGGTTAAGATTAGAAAAGTTATGCTAGGTTATTTCAAGATGATTAATACTTGAAAAATATGGTCATACAGAATCAAAACTTGCCAACTGTGAGTCGCGTTGCTGCACCAAGGCCTACATGTTACCATTCAGTTTAGGATACTGAGCGCTAATCCGATTCACAGTTGCCGACAATTGGCACCTAACCAGTACGAGGCATCATCCTAAGGTGAGTAGCTAAATCACTTGTGCTATAGAACCCTCCAGCCTCCAACAATACAAGACATACACAACATAAAGATAAGAGTAAATTAAGTTTTACTACTAAGTATTTATAGTTTAAAAAAACAAATAATAATATTATGAGTCAATGACAGCATACTTTGTCTCCAGTCATTGTATTTTTCATTACGATTTTTATTTATAAGACATCCATCTACAATTTACATAGGTAGGTACCTAATCAAGCAGAAGCATGTTATTGCAAAGATTAGATTGCATTGGTAGGTACTATGTCTATAAATAGGGTTCCTTACGCAGCCTTAAGATATTGAGAAATGTAAATATTTTTCAAAAGCTGCAAAACCCCATTGTATATGTATAGAATTTAATTTGCAATAGTACAAAACTTTACAAAACCTACAATAGGCACCGGCTCTCACAATGCTAATCAGTACCTACTGCATTATGCATTATAAGTTCATATCCAACTCAATTGGATCTATTCTGCTGTGAGAAATAAATAAACATGCGCCATACAAGACACCAATAAGTAATTCGATTAACATGTTTGTGTTACAGGGAATGGACAATGTATTTACAGGGTTTTGTGAACGAAGAATGTTCACTAATTTTGAATATTAGCTCTCAATATTCTCTGTCAAGAATAAAAAATACAAGTGAAAGAATTACTTCGATAAGTCAATTACTTTCCGATTTATAGGTGTAAACGTTGTGTGACGTCATCTCACAACACTCGATCAGTCCGCTCGCGCTCTCATCAGCACGGTGCCTGGCGACTTGCTACTAAGCGGAGCGTTGTAAATTGACGTCACATGCGGTCACGTGACTGTTTGCGGGACTCTTTATTTATCGTAAGTTTAAATGCCTGTAAAATCAAAACTAATAGGTATTTTTGAATACAACAAAAACTAGTGTATTTGTATCCATACAAGCTTTACTGTAACAAACTTTCAACCGATTTGGCATACCTATTAACATTCTCCATTGACGCAAATCGGGAATCAACCCCGGGTCTTCTTGTGATCAAGGCGAATTATCGCACTACTACGCCAATGAAATAAAAAATAAATAATAATATATGGTGTTCTAACCTAACAAAACACAATCAAAACCTATTTAATCTTCTCAGAGGTGTACCTGCATTACTCATATACAGGTTGGAAATGATCATACGAAAATGAATTAAAACAGTTTGTAATATTAATATTAAATTAGAAGAACTTTGGGCACACAGTGTTACCTTTTGCGCCTTGACGCCCTTACGGACTGGTTCTGCATCGATCGCGTTCTTGAGTTCAGTAATGAAATCCGTCAGACCTTCGATGGAGTGTGCGTCCAAGCTCTCCAGACACTGGTACAGGAGTACAGCCTAAAACAAGCATTAATTTTGAAGGAACCATATTAAATTGTTTGTTTTACTATAAATTATTAATATATACAACTTTTCAGCTCAAAACAAAGTCGAGAGAAAAATAGTAAAATGATCTGAATTATTTCTATTCTATTATTAAAACCTAATATGATTCTTGACTGACCTTCAGCTGTAGGTTGACTTTGCGAACTATAGTTTTAGTGTTGAGGGAAGTGCAAGTTTTACTTAATTAAGATAAAAAGGACTAAGTAAGTACATCATTATTTTTCGAAACATGCAATATGATTTTCAAATGAGTGTATAATATGATTTCATAATAAATACAATGTCATATTAAGCACATACTCCTTAAGGCATGGTGTCAAGAAGATCAAACCACAACTGTAGTTCTCGGGTGACACACACTAATTCAGGTTTATTTACATCAAACCAAACAAAATTAAAATAAAGTTGACAAATAACATACAATAGGTAGTAATAATATTATTGATTACTCACTGTGATGCAAGAATATCATAAAAATGATACATCAAAACCATTCCTACCTAATCATATCACAATCCGAACCTAACTTCAATGTATAAGATAACATAACATAGGTATGTAATTAAAAAAAGCTTGTTAAACTTCCTGTAGTCAACTTTCGATTATAACTGCACAATACAATGAGCTATTTGTAATTAACTGTGATTGTGGAGCCTCATTAGTCATTTTATTGAATTCTTATGTCATACGAAACTCTTTAGTAATGCCTCTACTTGTTTGAATCAAAATTAAAACATGATGACTGGCCTTAATTAAACATACTATGTAAAATGTGTTATGATAAAAAGGGAAAACCGGTATGTCATTACTGTGGTACATTTTTTATAGGGTGATTTATTTAAAGTTCTGCAAATTTTTAAACTATATAATTATTATTGGTACAAAAATCTTAAGAGTATCAAGTAGTTATACAACATAAGCCTGTAAAGGAATAGCAATAACTGTATTAACATAATTTTACCTACTACTAGTATATATCACCAAATTAATACATGTAACTAGGTCTGAAATAAACCAGATATTGCCATGTTGTTATGTGGATTGTAATTAAAATAGCTAGCTACAATAAAGATACATCTTTGGCTTTTATTAACCAATAACTATGTGACATAATTTAACTGACAGTATACATATCAGTGCTTCTATTACAAGTGTAACGAAATATATTGAAACTTTTATGAATTGTCATTCCTCTTTGTAAGCAAAATCTGAACATTGATAATTTAAAAAAATGATTATTGCATTTAGTTTATAAAATGTGACTTAGGACTCTAATTTCACATATCTATTTACTTGCTAGTCTAATTGGATAAACCATTTGTATAAGACATAGGGCTGTCAAATGAAATAATAAATAAGCATCATTTACTGAAAGATTCTTGTAGTACATATTTTGGTATATGTTTTTTAAGTCTGAACTGTACATGTGTACAGTTCAGACCTAAAAAAATAAACTACAGACAAAGAATTAATAAAATAATTATCGGTTAATATGGTTATAATTGAAAACAGGTTGACAAAGATAGGTGAAACAATATTATCCTTATTTTAATCATGAAAGGAAGGTAGCAGTATGTAGGTAGGTAGTTCCTATGTAGTCTATAATAGACACCGTTCAAATCAGACATGGTTTTCCCAAACTAGAATGGGATACAATATCCAAATGTTTTTATATGCTTTGTACACCTATGATGATATTTTCACAACAGGTTTATCCTTGTACATTTTAGGAATTAAATGTTACAAACTAAACAGAATAAAATGTGCATGTGTTGGTTGAAAAAGCAGTATTCCTAATCATAAATGCCTCTAAATCAATAATATAAACAGAGACAGGAAACCTTTCAACAAGAAATTTTTAATAATTGCTGATTCTTAAATCTTGAACATAGGTAAAAATTTAAAGCTACTTTGCAGAGATAACATATTATTAAAAAGTTGACTTTATCACAATTCAAATATTAGACAAAATTGACTTACAGAAGCAGTGAAGTGTGATATACAAGACCAAAATACATACCTCAGATAACACAAGTTCAATGCGGATTATTTTATCGGGCTGCGAGGAGGGCAATGGGCGTTGGAGCACCGTATGCAACAGGAGCACCCCATTGTAGTCAGTGCGCGCGCCAACGCCGCTGCTGTCCCACAGGAAAACCCGATCCGCGCCCGGCGCGTACTCGACGCCGAGCGCGACGCCTTCATCTACAACCACAACACAATCCGGTGCATATCCACTTGTTTATTGTCAACTGTCAAGAGAACAATGTAGGACACGGAAACGATCTCTTTGTCGAACATCGCTCATCCAAAAATGCGATAACCTATATTCATCATCAAAACTATAAAAACACCAAATAGGGAACACCAAATCTTTTGTTTGAGGATCATTAGCGTCTAAACTTACCCGCTGACAGGCAAGAAGACTGGAGTATCACACCTGAGTTCACATCCAAAACGTGTACACCACCAACGAAAGTCTTCACCAATATTATATTTAAATTACTGTGGTACGTTAAAGAAGTAACAGGAAAGTTCATATGAATATAACCATCTTCTCGTAATATCAAAGAATCATCGCCCATCGTGGCCGTGAACACATCTGTCTATTCTACGTAAACGCCATTTGTAATTTATATTTTTTTATGTCAAATACCTCAACCCGTGCAAGTGGCCAGCTGCAAAATTAAGGCAAAGGAATAGATTTTATTATTTAAATTTTGTATACATAAACAGAAAAATATTCAAACTTTAAAAAATTAATAAGTTTCCTTACAGTTTTTTTATATTATTTTCATGAATATAATTTTAATTTTATTTTATTGTGCAATCGTGCATGGAGTCACGCATGTGTATGTAGACACTACACTCCATACAATCGTGACTTGCATTATTTCCTTTCAATTAAAAAAAAAATGTTACCATTGTAAGTGTTTCTAAGTCTATTTGATCAGTGTTTCTATCTTTAGAATATAATGCACAGATTAGTCAGAGTATGTCTAAAGATATAATGTATACACATGAGTGGAGTACGTCAACAGCACGTCGACCTACCTCAAAAGTCAAAAATTCTCAATCATTTTCAAATGAGAAAATTTGACATTTTGTGGTAGGTCGACGAGCTGTTGTCCGTACATTTACTTTTTTCTTGCAGTTGATATACGTAGGGTAGAGTATAGTTTACTCTCCATAGTTGCATTTGCATTTTAGTATAATTCTTACTCTGTGGTATAACTCAACTTACTCAACATTTCAGTGTCCACTGCACAGATTAATATGTGGTCCACTGCCTCTCTAAAGTCCACTTTTCATGAGCAAAAAATAACTATTGTTGAAGTTTATATAAACATTCATTCATAATTTGTCTTATTCAGAGTGCATTTGCTATTACTTTTACGTAGTATTATTCTTTCTCTATGCTATTACTTTAAACCCCTGTTCACGTAAAAAAATCAGTGGTTTAACTTTAGTCCTGTACTAGTATTACTAGCAAATGCACTTTGAATAAGACGGAATAAGTTCAATATTTTTGCCAGTATGCTAAGAATAGGGCGTCTAATGTAGGTATTTATTTTTTATTTTTTAGTTTATTTCCAAGCTTACATCTATTCTATTATTGTAGTCTAATTCATTGGCAGTAGGGTTGTTTTTGTCTAATTGGTATCCAATAAAGTGCTATTGTGTGTGTTCTATTTGTTTTCTAACTAATTATGTGCCGGAATTTGCCAGAAATGATTACAAAAGAAACTGATGTCTTAAATTCATTATTTATCAATTCATAATTTTTTCCATTTTTTAAAGGGAAACACTCCATTACTAGTTTTGCCGAACTATCAATAGTTTGCCTTTTGATAGTTGACCTCTGAAATCATCTATAATATCGATAGGCCTATCGATTAGTATCGATACTGTCAATACGTTTAGGCAAATAGTATCGGTATACAGCAATACTATCGATAGTATTAAAGCTCAATATTGAAATGACTATTAATAGTATTGATACTATCGGCTTTGACTATTGTAATAACAATCAATACTATCGATATTTTTGCGCTATCGATAGTAGGCTGTGTATTGGTATTATTGGTTAATGTAACTTGTTAATATTCTGAGGCTGTACTCTTGATATAACTTTTTGATGTGACCTAAACGGTATAACGTAAAATAGTGCAATCATGTTTAAGGTGGATTCATCCACCAGAATATTATTGTATGCAGCTATACTATTGAGAAAAAGGCCATTATCGATGGGACAAAACTATCGATAGTATCGATTGTTGTTGCAATATTTCGCATCGATAGTGCATCCGATATAAAGCTTCGATAGTATTGCTTTATACCGATACTATAATGCCAAACTGAGCTATCGATACTATCGTCAGTAACGATACTATCGATAGGCCTATCGATACTATCGTTTTGGCCAACTATCGATAGTCTATCGATAATCAACTATCGAGCGGCAACACTATCAATTACTAAAAAACATGCCAAGAAGGATGCAAATAAGGATGATAGTCAAAATGTGACCTGATTGATGTGACCATTAAACATGTAAGGCGCGGGGCGGGCCACTGATCAAATAAGCTGGGCGGGCGGGGCCCGGCTGGTATGACCGCGAAAAATCGCTATATCATATCGTGTTTTGTTGCTCATGCCAGAGGGGCTGGCCTGGCATACCTGTCTTTATAAAATTGCTTGCATGCAACTTATTCAAGGGGATATCAGTAATCTGATAGGGATACCATTCAAACATAAGAAAATTTTGGTTTCACATTGAGCATATTAAAAAAATATAACAAAAGGAACAAGGACTTAAATAAATAAAACATAAACTATAAAAATAAGTCTTTTATTTGTTTATAATAAAATAAAATAACAATGGACGGATTAAATTGAGTACTTACTTAATTAAATGCTAACATAAAAAAAAAATATATTAAAAATGTCTATTACAAGAGATTCTTATAACTAAGTATTTCCAGCTACCATTAATATAAAACTATTACAAAATATATTTTTTAAGAGAGTATTATCCAGTATCAGCCATGTATGTACTTAATTTTAAAATATTACTAGTAAATACGAGCAATTATTTCTTGTTACTTGTTCATCACTTTTCATCATCATCATTATTATTTCAGCCACAGGGTGTCCATTGCTGAACATAGGCCTCCCCCAGTGACTTCCAGATCGGCCGGTTTTGAATTATTTAATTAAATCTCGTAAAAATCTAAATTATTATGTGTGATGTATTACGTTCTGATAGCTCATAAAAGGTTGGTTGTGTTCTTGTATCGAGTCGACTATAATACTTAACTTTGCCGGTATCCTGTTGCTGCGTTTGCAACCCACACGGCTACAAAGTGCGTGTATATGTTACAGTTAAAACTACTTTCGATTGCAGGGTAAGCAGAGTTTTGCTGCAGGACCAAAATACAAATCTATGAAAATCTGGTTGGGGCGGATCAGTTTACTAAGAGCATGTTTTTTTTGGATTTGTAATAGATGTAGGTTCATAGGGAAAATTTTACTTTAGCAAAGTTATATTCCTCATTAACTATTTAATAAAACAGGACCTTTACATTATAGCCAGGCAAAAAGGACAGTGCCAAAATTTTTGGCACTTCCTAGAAGAGAGTATAAGATGAAAAAACGATGAAATATTTATGTCTTAAGCTCGGGCATTTGTACATAAGTAAAAATACATTTTTATTTGTTATCTTATTTAGCATAGTACACGCTCTGCTTATTTTCGGCTGTAGGTCTGATTTTTGCGTATGCGTGAATTGTGTAAGTAAAAAAATATAGCTCAGTCTTCAATTGTGATAATGAGCAACAGTCTTAGAACTCCCAAGACTCCATCCACTTTAGGCCTGTCATGGTCGAGTTGGGCTCATGAGCGAGGGGGCCGCTCATGCCGTACGCTAGCGGCGAGAACAGGTAGAAGCTGTACACCGTAGTCGACATGACCAGGCCGATGATGCAGTGGTACATCGTTCTGCCCAGCTCTGGGGTCAGGTAGCTTCTGATGCTGCTGAGCAAGTACTCCGTGAGGATGCCTGTGAATGGAGACATTGAATTAAAATATTGCTGTGTTTTTAGATTAGGTTTCAAACAGGTTGTTAAAAACTGTGCTCAGCGAAAGTCCAGAGATACTACTTGAGCCATAAAAAAGTTAAAGCCCATAATTTGTAAAAACATAAGAAAAAACTGGTCATTTGGCTGGTACCTTTGACACTATCTACTCATCTCTGAACATTCACTTGACGTAATGTTTGGGAAACCTAAATATCAGTTAATGCAGTATGTCAAAATTAGTTCTCGGTACTTTCGTTTGTAGCGTTTTAAATGAGTACACTATATTAGCTGAGAGTCGTCCCTTTTTTATCCTAAGGTTAGGAGATTAAGTACTTGTGTACTGCCTTGTGACGGCACCACAACACCCAGACCCAACCGGGAATAGAACCCGAGACCTGAGAGATAGCGACGCCAAATCCGGCGTGCTCGCCTACGGAAGGCGTCAGTGTTTAGTATAAATGCCAGGTAGGCGTTTCCCAGTACCCTAAAACGCAGGGAAACACCTTCGACAGGAGATAATTTGTAAAGTAACTCTAGTATGACAACTCACCAGTCAGCATCGAGCTGAACACGAGCGCTGGGAAGTAATGGTGGAAGTATAAAACGCGGCCCATCGCCCAGAAGGGGACGTAGTGGAGCGCCCAGCCGGTGAACGTCCATCCCGCTGCGTTAAGAAGCGTCTGCTCTTTACCACCTGAAGGATAATATATATTTGGATGAGTAAGTAAATATTATTAATTTATGACACATATTAAGTGACAGTATAGCGACTTCTGCACAAGGCTCGCAAGCCTGTATCGCAAAAGCCAGTGAGTGAGTTTAACTATTGGTTGATTACTAGGCACTGTCGACTTTAACATATTAGGTATTATTATGTCATCTACATATACTGCGATAGTTTCTTGGTTTAAGTTCGTAGTGAAACCAAATTAAATCCGAGAACTGATGTATTCAGAGCCTACAAGTTTTTCATTTGGTTTCGGCACGCACTTTGAAACTTGTTTTACTTTATAACGCACTTAGAAAGTTGAAGTTGCACAAGAAATATATGCCCCGTCTCATGACAAAAGAAAATTTTATGCTCTTAAGCTCGCGTCGCGCACACATGTGTGCGCGGGCCATTGTTATATACATTGTTGTCTTATTTTCCGAGCATACAGGTAAGAGAAAAAAAATGGCTTTGCACTTTTAAAAATTATAATGTCATATTAATGAGCTTTCGTGAAAATGTTTGACAAAGCTTGATAGGTTTTCATTCAAATACACAAAGTTCGTGATAAATCCTACACATTTTGTTTTAGAGCTTAACTTACCTAACACAGGCGTGCCCAGAGCCTCGGCCCTCTTCTGCCTGATAGAGTTGACGACGTAGATGACAAAGAACACGGCCAGGAACAGCAAGTTGGTCCACCACACCACGGGGTTGCCCAGCAGGTAGATCCTGTGGGCGCTGCCGGAGAAGAACTGACCCTAGGGATGAAGAAAGGTTTTGAGAGTTTTAGAACTTTAGTTGTACCCGATTTCGCTAGCCACTGCCACTAGCGGCTATTGGAGAAGTAGCTGGCGATTGGAGAAGTGACGTGCAAACCAAAATCCTTTTTTTTTGTGGCTACCAAACCTCGAGATGCGAGGTTTATTTTGCACAGTTACAGAATAAAACAAAATTAGTTTTACATATATGTATATACAGTCATGTACCAAATATAGTTATAATATAGTGATTGCAATTAGTCACGGTTGTTTTAGTGCTTCATTTCCCAGGATTCCGTGAAGGCTATTCTTCCCGTATAACCAACGGGTCTAATCTAAAGCAACGTCTAAGAGACAAAGTCACTTGACACTGGTTGCATGTCGACTAAACCTCTACTAATATAAAGTCCAGTAAAGCAGCAGCAAGGCAATGTCGCATTGGCTAGCATGCCAGGTTAGGCCCTTAGGCTAGAGTTTTCGGTGAGACTTCTAATGGCCTACTGCGTTCGTTCGGACGTTTAAACCTAACAAATTAAAATAACCGCTCACTTATATCAATCCTTTGACAAAATATGACCGACTTAAACTAGCCTTGTAAAAACACGACCGTTTTCAAATGTTCATAAATTGTCAACGGTTTGATACAAATGAATTGTTATTTTAATTTAGTAGGTTAATACTTCGAAATACGAAACGATATACTTTCGTAGTAGTCCTCTTAACCCCGGTCAGGACAGTGACACAAATTTTACTGAATCTATTACGACCAGGCTGTACCGAGAGTATCTCGAAACATTATAAGGATTAGTTTAGTTCATTTATTAAAGTATTGTAATATTTACAAAACAGGTATGGTGAACAAATAAGTACAGAATGTAACATATTTCCAAAGAATCTCAAGGCAAATAGACAAACAAATAGAATACAAAATAATCGCAATAAAAATGTAGCGGTAAAAACCAACTACGCAAGCCAATGTGACACACTACGAATTCTGGTAATTTGAATAATTTAAATGTATGTAAGTGACTCATTTCTTTGAATAGCACAGTGCATCGTAAAGTTTGTTATGAACAATTAAAATAAACTGCAACAGTTGCGCTTTTCAATGCTAATACATTGTAACATTTAGAGATAATTGTTTCAAAATAATGTACTGTACATTCTAGGAAATGATAATTCGTAAGAGATGTCAGATAATTGTTAAAAGAGATATCTTAATAGTAACGTTGTCCGGGTATTTTTCAAAAGAGATTTTTTTGTAGCTACGTGCATGTTTGCCGTCACAACATTTTATGTTCGACTCAGACTCGACTAGTGGTTCGTGCTTCTGACCAACTGGTCATCATGGGTCATTTTTAGATGCTCCATACATTATCGTCGAGATATGCGAGTAAGTTTGTATGAAGCAGCTCAAAAAAAATATCTATTTCGATGTAGCTCCCGTAGAAAAAGTTGTTGTATATGACCAGCTGATCACGTGGTGGTCAGGGTGAACAAGACAAAAGGAGTGTCCTTTTATCTTGTACATCCTGTAGATTACGATAGTAAAGAAATTTCATGTACTGGGACTGGACGTCATCAATTTTTTTATAAAAACAATATAGATCCATAGCAGCCGTGGTAGAAATTTTTGACACACCTTATATAACGTACATTTAAAAATCTCTGAATAGTCCCATTAGCAGAACATTATAGTATTTAGGTAGCTTAAAATAGTCCCATTTTCATTTGTACGAAGTCACGGATATCATGATTTTAAAAGTGTTAAATAGCTACTAACTTTGGGATTAGAGCAATGAATGTGATGTTTTGCAATATTTATTTATTATATAATATAAGCTCTGATGAGTTAGATGATTTGTGTGATTTAAAAATACAAGTCATTTCACGACCTCCGTAGCCGAGAGGCGAGCACGCCGGACTCTAAATGGCGCCGCCATGTCTGAGGTTCCGGGTTCGATCCCCGGTCGGGTTAATGTAGAAAACGAACTTTTCTATATTGTCTCTGGTCTGGGTTGTGGTACCGTCGTTGTTTCTGATTTCTATAACACAAGTGCTTTAGCTACTTACCTTAGGATCAGAGCAATGTATGTGATGTTGTCCAATATTTATTTATAAGTCATAAAAAGTAACTAGAAGTAGACTTTATAAGTAAATAACTAAGTCTTACTTCTTACCCTGTAATTGATGGGCCACTGCCAGGGTTGGGAGGTGACCTCCCCCTCCTTGGGCTTGAGCCCCGCGTTCCCCTGGAACATCACTGCGTGGGACTCCAGGAATCGCTCGATGAAGCCCGAAGCGTACGCCTCGAAACTCATTTTTGGTACTGAAATAATTTAAACAATGAAGCTTCTAAGGAGACCGTAGAGCAGTAATATACATATCTAGCGAATAAAAAAGTATATTTCAAGTTTTTTTTTCAAGATTTAAGTAGGAACAAGAAATTAACGTCGTTTTTTTAATCAGTTTATGTCAGTCCACTGATTGACATATCAGTTTCCAGACTAGTTCGATTCTTGTAGGGGTCTCTTAGGCTCGGTCTATACGCTGCCGGAATCCGTATCCTTTATTGCTTAAGCGATGGATTGAATCCGCGTTAACACTGTCCGGTTTCCGGCTGGGTATAGACAGAGCCTTACGTTTACGCAAAACCAGATCGGAATAATACAATAAAATAACTACACATTAACGATTTTCATTTTTATTCCTGAACTATGCAACCTTTCTTCTAACCGAATTTGTTAAGTATCTTCTCAATATTTAGATGACAGAGCCTAAATAAAAGATTTGAAAAAAAAAAACTTATTGACCCGTTGTGTTGATCAATTAGACTTAGAATTTAATAATTCCTATAAAAATATAGGCGCATAAAGTTCATTGGAAGTGTGAAAAACCTGACACCCTACTGGATTCTCTTGAGCATGTCGTGGGTCGTTGTTAACAGAACTCAAATGCCATACAAATTCGCGTTTACATTATATCTAAAGCTAAGTGAATCTTTTAATAGGAATTCAAGTGCGAGATATTTCGGGTAATTATTAAGAGTACAGCTTAGCGGCACGTAAGTTTAGCGCTAAGCGAAAGTTGCGCAGAAGATCATAACGATTAACCGCACCTGCACCCTGGCCGGCATTGGTTTTTAGCTCTGCGCACACGCGTTTCTGATACGATGATCGTCTCGTAAGATGCGCAAAGCGATCCCCTCTCTTTCCCCCAGCGCTAAACTTACGTGCCGCTAGCTGTAGGAACGAATCGAGTTAATCTTAAAATAGGAGAGCAGATTAATTTACGAGAAGTAGTACGAGTAGCCACACCAAACACTGACAATCATCGCAGACGTTGGCCTCGACGTTCCATAGCGCGTTTCTGTCGCGCAGGTTGGGGTTACCACACTTTGCGTTTACTTACGCTCTTACCTAAATCTAACAACATAGTCTAAAGTCAAGTCTCAGTGTGTTTTTGACAGTTCTATACAGGGTGTAAAAAAAGGCTTAACGAAGCCTTAAACCACGAATTCTATACATAAAACCAAGTAGAATGCAAAAAAAATAATTGCTGGGAAATGACTTTTATTTTTGGGTATCAAAAAAGTTACTCATTTCTAACCCGCAATGTATAGCGCGCACGCCACATACTATGCCTGTGTGTGTAATCGGATCATGTTTCTTTGTAAAAAAGTTTAGTATTATCAAACAGAAGTCAATTTTGTAAAAATCTTTGAAAAAAAAATGTAACTTTGACTGTCAATAACTCGGTAACCCGTCATTTCCCAGGTATAGTGTAAAACAAAAAAATGATCGTAATAATACGTAGAATATGTGGTATTCGGCTTCGTTAAGCCTTTTTTTACACCCGATAGATAGATAGCTTGTGTGGTCTGCATACATTCTACATTTCTATATGCGAATACCTGTTAATGGCTTCGTTTATATGATATCTTTGTTCTCATAGATTGTATCAATGATATTGGTGTTCCGAATAAAATAAAATAAATGTTCCCGCGAAGTAGTGAAAAAGTAGCCACACTAGACACTTACAATCCTCAAAGACGTTGTCCTCGACGTTCCATAGCGCGTTCCTGTCGCGCAGGTTGGGGCTACCATACTTTGCGTTTACTACGCTCTTAGCTAAATCTAATAAGTAAATGTCAAAGTGTGCTTTTGACTGTTCTATACATAGATAGCTTGTGTGGTATGTATACATTTTACATTTATTTTATAACAAGATCCACAGCTCTAATTCAAATTAAGATGAACTTAAAAATTCGACAATCGCATTCCGAATTAAATAAAGAAAGAATTTAATTTTTAAGCAATATCGTTAAAATCTTAAATTACTTAATTATGGAAACCTTCACATTGCGGTGCGTCTCTCTCTCTCTCTCTGATGTGTGTGTCCGTTTCCTGCAGATTGGGGTTACATACAAATTTCGTTTAGGCTTTTATCTAAATCTAAAGCGTGAATCCCAAAGAGATATTTCCGCGAAGTAGTAAAAGAGTAGCCACAGTAGACACTTACAATCCTCGAAGACGTTGTCCTCGACGTTCCAGAGCGCGTTTTTGTCGCGCAGGTTGGGGTTGCAGGCCACCTCCTGCTGCTCGTAGCCCCACTTGGGCAGCTGCTTGCCGCTGGTTGTCAGCGCGCACGCCTGGTATACACTCGATGGGTTAACCACTCAAACTACATCATTGTTTAATTAATATCATTCACATCGATTATGTTCCGTTTTACTTCAAACTTTACTTGGGGTGATTAGAAAAAATAAAACAGCGAACCAAGCCGCATTAAAAATATTGGACATTGTAAGAATAGGACATTTGTTTTCGATAGATTGAATTTTGCAAGTTTGACCATTAGGTCATTTTATTGTAAGTAAATCATTTAATATCACATGATTCCAGTAAATTACCTACTTGAGTTTTAATTACAACAATACCATACACTTTTTAATCAAGTTATACATTTACTGTCTTATTTAGAGTGCATTTACTATTCCAGACTAAGGTTTAACCACTGTTTTTGTACGTTAGAACAGTGGTTTAACCTTAGTCCCGGAATAGCAAATGCACTCTTAATAAGACAGTTAGCGTAAAGAAATGCAGTCTCTATATTATTTAGTCTCTTCTTTATTTCTAAATAGTATAAACAAATTGTTATCCATGTGTGTTTGTATCACATTATAATCATTTCAGCCACATGAGCACGTCCACTGCTGAACTATACGCAACGGATGTTCGTTCATAGGACTTTTACTATTATTTAGGGCCGCATTCCGAATAGCGCTAAAAGCGCTTGCAGCGCGAAACCGACCAAATGCAATAGTCAGTATATTACACAAAATAGGGTTCCGTTCTTTTACCTACCTACTGCATTTATATGGATTCGTGATAAAGTGCTTTTAGCGCAATTCGGAACAAGGGGTAGATAATTTGTAAACAACTAATTGCGCCAGAGCTAAACTGAATAAAATCCTTGTCACATTACATAAATTACTTCTTTGAGAACCTTTTTTAAGTTGTTTTAAATATAAGATTCGTACCTGCAAGTAGTGCACGAGCATCAGTTTGCTTCTGACCGTCTGCACTTCGTCGCCATCTTTCCCTCCCGTTATAACCACTTTCCACACGTCATTGGCGTCTCCGATTCCGTCCTACGTAAAAGTATCGATCAATTAAAAGCTAAGTCTATTTAATAGAGCATAATAAAAAAGATAAGAGGTAGTAAAATCGTGCGATGTAAATGTTGGTTCCATTTTCGACAGGAAATAGGTTGTGATTGTTTTTTTTTGTATTATAGCATAGAGCTTAAACAAACAAACTATCATAGTTCTATTTTTTGTTTAGAATGTCGTATAAAGGTTTGCTTTCCTACGAAGGTAGGAAGATGCCTGTAGATTTTCTGATCAACTAGCGAACATTTTTACAGTGGGACGAAAGTGAAATTTTGTCACAACTTCTTATACGTCGAAAATGAAACCTCTTTTTATAAAGCCAAAAATTCCGGGTATAAGGTAGTAGAAAAATTGTTTTTAGCTTTGTGTTTTTATGATAATTTTGTCATTTTTTATTCAAATTCATTATTATTTTTTGGTCACTATAAAACTTTAAACTATTGCCAATGGACTCCTTATAAGGGGCCTTTATACCCCCTTTCGGTTTTAGAGGTATTTTGTAACACCTTATAAAAGATATCTTTTACACTTACCTCTCCATACCCAGTGACCTGCAAGTACTTGGTCGTGAGTGGCGCCCTCTCCCGGTGGGAATGCAAGTTGCGGCCGGTCGCCGCGTGCGTCAGCCGCACGAGGTCGCCGCTGCGCACGACCACGACGCCCTCTACTTGCTCCTTGTCGTACGGCTTTACTATCCAACGGTTGTTGTCGTCCTTGTGCGTGTATGTTGTCACCTAAAGGTGTGGATTGACTAGAGGATTTCTATGTGACGTTGGTACGATAAATACCTATTGCCTTTAAAAAAACATATAATACAAGGAGGGAAAAAAAAATCTATCCAAAATGGGGTAACTCTACTGCTATAACACATTTACTACTCTGCATCTCTCAAATACTACATCTTTTTCTATGGGACCAACATCGAAATCTAAAAAAAAAACACCTTTCAAACTGATGTCAGCTGGCCTGCGGTATAAATGAATTAATATAAATATTAAATTGAATGGTAATAATATTGGAATACGAATTTCGATATTTCAAAACTTGCTGTATTTAAGCACTATAATCACCTCTTTTTGGATCGAACAGGGTTTTAATTACACCTTGTAAAAGTTGTTGCGAATGTTCGGTGCTGCGATTGACGCAAATGTTCACGTGACGACATTAACCAGTAACATTTCTTTCTATCATTGCGCTTACTCTTCGTTGGAAGTACATCCAACACGCGATTGTGTCCTTTCTCGATTTAATATTCCACCAATATGCTAGTTGGTTCACAGTCAGCCCTTCTAGCACGAGCAACAAAACACGATAAGATACGATATAATATAGCGAATTATCACGTCTTTACTTCCAAAATATGATATCATAGCTGCCATTTTGATATTACACGGTTATGCTAGTTTTTTCGATAAAAGTTCTTATTTTGACAAAAAATATGCGATAAATCGCTATATTATATCGTATCATATCGTGTTTTGTTGCTCATGCTAGAGGGGCAGGTTGTAAAAAAAAGACAAATGTTTAGAATTACATAAATTCTATCTGTGTGGACCTGTAAGTGGTTATTTAAATGTTATTTATGTATAATTATTGAAAAATTGTATGGTTCTTGGTCTTCCTAATAAAATAAAATAAAAATGTGGTATTCAAAGTTCGGTTCGGGAAAGGGTGATACATTAGAGTGGCTTGTTGTTCTATAAAAAGTAAACGTTCAAGTCTATACCTACTTTAACAAATTAAATTAACGTTCTAAAATGCCATTAAAAAAAAAAACAATTTATCTAACAATAGTAAGGAATATTATCACTCAATATACCACTTGCTCAATTCAAAATTCAATTTTTAAACTTCGTCGTTCGTGTCACGATGGCTTTTAGCTACTATTACATTATGTAATCTCACCACAGCATTACTAATTATCGTTTAGGTATCGAAGACTTTGACGACTTTATTGGTCTTGTAGTTTACGCTTCAGATTACGAAGCCCGGTCATGGGTTCAGATCCAATCACGAGCAAGTGTTTATGTAATGAGTGCGAGCATGAGATATCATACAATGTATTTAAGTACTAGCTGTGCCCGCAACTTTGTTTGCGAGAACTACCAGGATGTTTGGTATGACACATTACGCGAGCCGTTCAAATAAAGGACAATATATAGGAAAAATATCCCACAGGAACCTTTAATCGGGATGAAAATTCTGTATCTTATATGGTAATACAGATCATATTACATATGTGATCATATTACATATCATATTACAAATTTCATCCAAATCCGTTAAGCCATTAACGCGTGATTAGTCACAAACTTTCGTCTTTACAATATTAGTAGGATATCTACTTAATTTAAACTAATTCCTATACTGAATACCTGTATTACTGTTACCATAGAGAAAAAATAATACTACGTAAAATTGTTCTGCAAATTAAATGATTTATCTGTTATCGTGTAGATACTACAAGCTCTGCTTAGTTAGGGCATGTCTGGTCAACGCCTTATATCGTAGAATTAGTACATATTAAAAACGAATAGATGTCACTACAAGGCTCATTAGGATTGGGCTTAGAGCATTCAACCAACAGGAGACGCCATTGACAGGCATTCCCCTCTGCCACAAGTCTATGACCGTCGGTCACAGAGGTTATATAAAACTATTTGCAGTGCGTTCCGCCATCATTGGCAAATGACGGTGAGCGTAGAAGGACAGCAGCTAAAAATGCCAAATTACGCCGTGTGCTCGTGTTAAAAAATATCAGAAACATTTTATGTGCTAAAGGACAACGTAAATTTTCATCTATAAGTATTATTGAGTCTCAATATTAGCAAATAATGCCTTAAAATTGCAAAACCTTATAAAATTTGTCAATCAAAAAGTGATACCAGTAAAAGGTAAAAAATCCTATTAAGCGTATTTTTTTATACTGAAAAACCCAACTTTGAAAAAATACTGGTATTTCACGTTTGATATTGTTAATAATATTAATTACAATATATGCTTATTGAATTAATGATATATCACAGTTAACAAATTATGATTCTTGTTTACGTTTTGCGCATTTTTTGGACTTAATACTTACTTTTAAAAGTATCAATACTATAAATATTTGCATATAATCGGTCTACTTCAATAATATAATATATTTGCGAACTTCACCTTATTCTGAAAATATGAAATTTTTATTGATATACGCTGGCCACCCTGCATCAAAGTTGGTGATGGGATAGCACAAAAACAAAATATCGATATCGATTTAACCACTTGACCTTTAGGTCACCTAGATTTGGGATTCCACCTGGATGAATTTCCAAAATGGGAATATATTCGGGAACATTCACAATGAACCCACCTGTTGGGACAATAAACGGGAGGATTCGATCTTTATGTTTATATGAATTTATAAAACACAAAAATAATGTAAAAACTTACGTTACAAGCATTTTTGTTGTTATTTATTTACACATACAATAAAAAACAGTATGGTGTTATACATTTTGTTTAATTTGGTTGCTTTACGGTAAGATTACGGATCTTATTTATATTACAATAGGCATTATTATAATGTGTCCATATTAAGATGTCAGTAAATATTAATTTTCATTATTTTTGCGAAAATATAACATTACAAAAGGTTACGACAAAATCATTAAGGCACCTAAAATATCTTATCATTTATCTTAGGCTCGGTCTATACCCAGCCAGAAACCGGACCGGGTTAACGTAGATTCAAACCATCGCTTAAGCAATAAGGTCGTTTTTTGAACGGATTCTTGCGGATGCTAACGGATTCCGGCAGCGTATAGATCGAGCCTTAAACTCTAGAGAATAATACACGAAACACACGTTGTGTTTCGTGTATTTTTGGTGAACGAGTATAAAAAAGTCTTGTTGCTAAAAGTTAACAGGCTTTTTTTGCTCGGACTATACCCATTCGAAAACCGGTCCGGGTAAGTATGGTTTCATTCCATGGCTTTAGCAATAGGGTCGTGTTTTGAACGGATTCTCGCGGATTTGATAATGTTTCGGATAATGATTTTTAATAATTATTATTAATCATTTATCTTAGGCTATTTACCAACTTTTCAATTACTAATTATGTCATAAAAATGAATCCATTCCAAAGAAGCATAACTTTATATTATAAAGTTTCCGAGTCGACCATCTCGAGTCACCACCACAGAAAGACCCAGACCAATAATATTTGAATTCATTTACAACATGTCTAAGCAAGCAAAAAATAGGTATTATGTTTTTCTTATTTCATGATAGCACTAATATTTGTTAACTTTTTCTTATGCAAAAAGAAAATGTTTGAGAATATAGCTAAAATAGTTAACACCTTTTTCCTTTACAAAATTCAACCTTCAGTTATATTTACGATTTTTGCGGGTTATAGCCCAGTATTTTTTATCATAATTTATGACAATTCACCTGAAAACCAAATTATACAGGTATTTCTTGCAGTTTTTGGCTTGGACTTTAACCAGCCGGAATCTGTTAGAATCCGCTAGAATTCGTTCAAAAACGACCTTATTGCTTAAGCGATGGATTGAAACCGTACTTACCCGGACCGGTATCCGGCTGGGTATAGCCCGGGCCTTAGACTCAACCATACTGACGTATATTAATATATAACCCTGTATATCTTAATGACAGCCAAAAGGAATGTTTCTATCTTACACATAATAAAGAGTCTGAATTGAATAAAACCTTATCATAATACTGGCAGAACTCATCGATAAAATTTATCGATAGTGTTAAGCACTATCTTCGTTTATTTAAAACTGACGTCACTCTCGTGCATGGATAAGTTGCCCTTGTGTGGGAATATATTTGTGTGCGTGTAGTTTAAGCTAGTGTTAGATAATTTTTGTTGTGTGCGAGCGTAGCAATGTCATCCAAAATGCGTTAGTGTTAATTTACTATGTGTGCGTTACTCCCTGCCCCCCGCAAGAAATGACAGACTTTTTCGCATAGAAATAAGCGAGCTTGTCGTCTCCTGTTGGTTGAATGCTCTAAGGGATTGGGCTTGATATCAATGAACGATAACTCTTGATAAAAACGTTATCAAAACACTTTTTTAACAATTTTGTTTTTTAAAAATGAAATGTTAATAGAATTTTTACATTTATTTCAAAACAAATCATTTTAACTAAAATTTAAAACAATTTCGGTATATAGCCATCTACCGGTTTTAACTTAAACTATCTTTTATGGAAACGCAACGTCAGCTATTGGATTGAAAGAACTAAACACGGCATTAATGTTGATTATAGAGGTAATATGCATTTCGTATAATTTTATCAAATAAGTTGAAAAAATTAATAAAGGAAAACCAAATTTTAAAAAGTAAGTATATTTTTTAAATGAGTATTTATATACTCTCTGGTAATTAACGGTCAAAAGCAAGAAGCTTCAAAATAATGTAGCTTTTCGACAACTGTCAAATATTTGTTTGTAGGGCTACCAGTTGGAGTATTGTAGTTTTATAATATGGGGATTTGTTTTAATATTTGGGAAGTGATTTTAAAAATCAATTTTTAGGAGAAAAATATGGATTACTAATGTTTAGCCAAAAACGTTTCCCGAAATATCACAACCGAAATATTTTACACAAATTTTAATTTGGCAAAAAAACATTTGTAAAAACAACTCATTGCATTTTTTTAGTTAGCAAATCTTTTTTTGGGATATTATTGTTTAACAAATAATTGTTTGTCATGTTTTATTTAATCAAATGTTTCATTTGGCACAACTTTCTCTTTGCAAAATATAGCATGGCATACGATTTACAAGCTTACTCTCCAACTTTGAAAATATCATGCTACATCGACGTTTGTTTTACATAAGGTAAAAAAATAGTTAAAATGGCTAAAATGGCATTAAGCGATTTTTCTTTGATCCCAAAAGCAATAATTTTTGGAATAAATTCTTAAGGGTAATCTAAAAGGCAATTTGGTAACCCTGTTCCATTTTTTTTTAACAACTTTGATAAACAATGAATTTTATTTAAAGGCATATGTGTGTCACACACGTCTAAATGACGTAAATATGTCATAAACGGTCGTTTCAAGCTATAACCTAATTAGTAATTTCGTTATGTATTGTCAAGTATCGATGCCCAAAGTGCTAAGAATTCGTGATTAATCTACGACCCCCAAAATAGGGTTTTTTACATACCTACTACATCTGGATTGGAGTGGATTCGTGCTTATAGTGCTTTTAGCGCAATTCGGCATGCAGCTTGGATGTGTGAGTAACGTACCTGTTGCTGCCTAGCCCCCACCCCAGACGGGTAGAGGTGGTAGTGGGAGTGCAGATACCCGCCACCAGTGCGGTGGTTCTTCAGCGTGATGAGAGCTCCGTATGCCAGGACCCTGGGCGCGCTGGCGTTGTGCAAGCTGTTGCCTTCCAAGCGCGCTTGGAAACCGGATGAGTAGAAGCCATCGCCGTTACCACTGTTAAAACGTTTCTTTTTATATAGGCTGAATTTTTATAAGTATCCAAATATTAATTGAATTTTAAATTTGTAACCTGTAGGCGAAGGTCAAAAGACACAATGAAAATTTTATTGTTACTGAGCGGCCGGACGGTCTTTGCCGCTTGATATGTTAAGAGTATCCAAATTGTATAGTGTTGTACTTATAAACATGAACAACTTTTACTAAGGGATTAATAGTGAAATCGAGACAAAGTATCAGGTGTTCCATACTCAAAGTGCTACTCAACCAAAATGTATTAGGAACTGATGTACAACAACACTATATTTAAAGGATAAGTAATAAAAGTCTGACTATAAAAGATCTTATTTTATTAGTTAACTTATTTTAGGATTTTATGCTGTTGCCGAAGTTATCATTTAGCTACTAAACAGTTGCTAAACGAAAGGTTCGGGATCGTATCACTACAACAAGAAAGCCAGCGACTGTATCACGATTTTAGCGCTACTTAAAGTTGCGCGTGAGTGTGAAGGAACCCTACACTAGCGTCTTTCGAACGTCGACGTCGTGGCAGTATCCAATCAGCGTTAAGTAAACTCTGCAGTGCAAGCGGCAGTGATGTGCCGAGTCGCTGTTTTTGTGGATCGAGACAACTCGATTCATTTTATACGGTGTTCGATTCATGACTCGATTTTGCGATTCGATTACAATACTCGAGTTCTATGTGTAGTATTCGAATGTTGACTCGAGTACAGTACTCGAGTCTAGATTGGGGCCAAAATTAGCCTCTAAATTTGAGTTCCAAACTCGAGTTTATTACCGAATATAGAACAAAAACGAAAAGTCTAAAAGGCGTAAACTTTAATCAGCACGGTAGGTTTTTCAATGAAAATATTTTTTTTAAGTTGCAGGTTTAAACTTCTAAAAGGCATCAATCACATCATTGCTTAAGAAAACAGAGAGCAAGTCAGCGAGTACAAAGCTGATTCTTTCTGACTCGAGTACCGGAATCGAGTCCGGCGTACTCGAATCAAAATAATTTGGTATTCGAGTAGGCGAGTCCAAAGTAGGAATCGAGTCTGACTCGAGTCAAGCTGTCCTCGGCACATCACTAGGGAGGCCCAAACGTAGACGACTTGCGACTGGATTGCTTCTGCATTGCGACTTAAGAGCCGCGCCTGTATTAGAGTATAATACTTTCTCTGTGGTATTAGTGTGCAACCAGCCTTAGTAGCCGCCTTCAGCTCGTGTTTATTGATATCGCAAGTTGCGTGTGTGCTGCGTTAAAATCAATTATCTACAAATAAATAGCGACAAATAGTAATTTAAAGCCTACACTCGATTAGGGCTATAAAATCTAATTACATTAGGTAATTTGTTTTCGGTTTCGCGTTCAATGAAAATGTATAGGAATATATGGCTATGACGTCCCGATTGTGTAGCTGAGAAAGTAGTTAGGTGCTGAACTTTTATTGATATCAATACGATTATAATCTGTTTAAAAAGAAATAAAAATTCTAGTAATGAAACTGTCTTTTTATTATGTCATTTTAAAGTTAAGTAAATAGCATTGTTCCTGTTTAGTAAGTCATATTATGGAAAGGCAAAAATAATATTTGATAGTTCTAAAAATCAAGGTGCATTGTTTATGCAAACATAGCAAGCGTTTGTGACTTCTTTATCTCAACCGAATGATGTATTGTATCATCATTATGCAACTATGTTTTAAAAAATGTTTTTTTCAACCAATCAATTGACATACATTTTATGAGCTGTCAAAACGCACCTCTTCTATAAAATGTGTATGGCGCTATCGGATTATGACGTCACTGTTTACCTAACTCAAATGCCTTACTTTTTATTGATTTTAAAGCAATCAAAAATTAGTTTATTCTAATAAATGATAATGTAACGCGTGATAGGACCTAAAATTACTAGTAAGTTTTAATAAATGATGACATAGAATGATTTATGAATGGTGTCAACATCCCAATTAAAAAAATACAAATAAAATTGTATAAGAAGTACCTTTTACTAAGAACTGTCAGGTGTATCCAAAAGAAGAATACGTAGAGTACAGCTGGCCACAGGATTAGTGTTATACTTCTCCCAATTAAATGCTTCAATGTCAGACTCTGAAATAAAAACTTGAATTTATATGCAATAATTACTTTTAAACTTTCGCGTTGCATAATTTAAAACTCAATGTAACGAACGCAATCATAATTGAGCTACAAAATGTTACCTCTTTTGCCGGACGTTTCGATCGGGTTACACCGACCGTGGTCACAGGCTGACTGGAACAGCGATGTCTCCACTCCGTATGCGAGGCAGATTCTTCATCTACCCTCATAATATTATTTTCACGCCAAGTACCGTCACACACTACACACTCTCGTGTCCCTATTCTGCACACTAACCGCCGCGTCAGTATTTAGGTGAGCACTCGATCGCGAAACAAAACGAGATTGTCTATTTTTAATCACTGGATGAACGTCAGGCAAAAGAGGTAACATTTTGTACCTAAATCATGATCGCGTTAATTCCAGTTTCTTTGAGTTTTTAATTTATATGCAGTTTCGAAGTTAGGATCCTGTAAATCGTGTTGTCGTCACGAAAATCAGTGAAAAATCGTTAATTCGCGTAAACGAAGATACTTTTAAAAAAGCTACCTTTACAAAACCAGTGTTTTTACAAAAATATGAACATTATCTCGCGTTTTCATTAAACATAAAAGTATAGTAAAATGGCAAAATACGATTTTTATTACTTGAAAAAAATTGTCCGCCTCAGGTGGGATCCGAACCCACGTCCATCGCATACCGGGCGAGTGCTTTGACCACTAAGCTACCGAGACGTTAGTCAACTCGACGAAATCTTTCAAGTGGTTCTCGCTGTCAAAGGTTCGGATCCCACCTGAGGCGGACGATTTTTTTTTCAAATATTAAAAATCTTAGATAAACCTAGCATGGTAATTGCTAAAAACAAAAATTTTTAATGGCAAAATACGTTAAAACTGTCTTGTTATCTTTGTTCTTAGCGCGCCTTTTCTGTTTGGTGTAATTAATCTATGGTTCAAAGTAATTATTGTGGTATTAGTAGCTGCGATTGATTAGTGGTTAAAGCGAGTCGAGGGCAAGGTCCAGCAACAGGATAAAACAGCCTTCTAGCCATCCGAATAGCAAGATAAGAACAAAAATTTTAAAAATAATTTTAAATTTTTTGCCTTTTCGTACTTTGAATACTTACAACCGGCTTCTCCAAGTCTCCTAGAACATTCCACAAGTCAGCCACGGTCCGCAGCCCTACAAACAGCACGACGAACAGGCCCACAAACTTCACCGAGATCGTGCAGGCCAGCGCCGTGCCCAGGAACAGTTGCCAGAGTATCATGCGCTTCGAGAACGGCTCCCAACCTTCATCTGTCAATGTGCGCACCTGCAAGTTTTGAAACTTTTTTATTTTAATAACACAAACAGAGGGCTATGGCCGTGATTATGTGCCTTCAGTCCTATAAATAGTCTTTAGGAAATGTATCATACATTTATACACTTTACCCAAAGGGTAAAACGGGACCCTATTAGTAAAGGTTCCATTAGGTCTGTCTGTCTGTCACCAGGCTGTATCTCATGAACTGTGATAGATAGATAGTTGAAATGATGATGTATTTCTGTTGCCGCTATAACAACAAATACTAACAACCAGAATAAAATAAATATTAAAAAGGGCTCCTATACAACAAATGTGATTTTTTTGCTCGTTTTTATAGATAGAGGTGCTGAACCCTTCGTGCGCGAGTCCGACTCGCACTTAGCCGTGTTATTAAAATTGTGAAATGAAATCAAATCAAATGCTTTATTTTATATTAAAATTGTCAAGCTTATATGTGGTTTGTTGCTGGTGAGTACTATTTTTTTCACAGTCGTATCCTGTATACTATAGATGGAGGAGGCCTATGGCAAAAGGCACACAGATACTAAGATGCATACTGTATAAATACTTATTGTAACCTACTTAACCTGCTTTATTTCTGAAATAAATGGATTTTTTACTGACTTATTTATCATATCCTGTATAAACAGTTCTTTAAGAAACTGTATAGGCAACACACAAAATGTATTTATAAACTTTCAATGATTTCTTACCTTAAATGCTCCATAGATAGAGCAACTCATGAAGAACAATAATAATGGATCTAATAAGATGTATCTATTTAGTGTTAAAAATCCAACATCTGAAAAAAAAAACATAGGTTTTATGGCATTTGTTTTCAAATAGAAGTAATTTTTAAGTTCTTACGTTGATTTTATTAAATAGAAAACTTACCACATAGCAAAAGCATGGTTCCTATGAATGTAGCATCTAAAGATTTTGTCATTTCCCATATTGTAAGAAATGTTAATGGAATTACTAAACCACCCAAAGTTGTGCAAAACTGAAATTGAAGTTTGTTTTATTGTCTTACTAACAGTTTTAATATCTACCCAGGGTTAAATCAGGGGCGTGCGGTGCATATAGGCAATTAGGCTCTGCCTACCTGGTAAAGGAAATGAGGTAGGCAATAAGTAGGTACTTACAAATGTGTGTTACTGATGAAAACCACCCATTTTCATCGTTAATACACATTTGTACGTATCTACTGCCTACCTCGAAATAAAACCAATGCCCGCCACTGGGTTAAATATGGATACTATTCTTGAATAGGTCACAAAGTTGGCATATTATTCTAACAGAAGCCACATGCACAAAAAAATACAATAATAAAAAAAAGTTTTTTTTTCATAAATTAATTGTTGATGAAAATGTAGCTTACATTGATCAGTTTTTTTTTAAATGTTGGTATCTTTGCTTTACAAATCTGAAAGCAATGCACTATAAAAAGGTAAGTAACTAACATTATCTTATCTTTTGTTAACTAAAATAAAATTGAATTCTTACTATTCTCATTCCTTCATATTTGGCCCCCTCATACTTGTCTCCTGGTTTCTCAAATGGAAATGTTCCATAATAGCCTGTCAGCTTCCCAGACAGGGCGATGAGCATCTAGTTAATAAAATATATTAATTGTAAATATTAAAATGGATAGTTTTGGCATTCTACTTTAGAAAAATCGGTTTTATAGATTTGTTTTAATCATTTGTGGGAAATAGGATATTTAACTGATCAAACCACTAAACTATACTGTCTATTGAGAGTTTTTTTGATGCATATTTAAAGCACAATTGAAGTTTTGCCTCATTTTCTTTATGTAAACTAGCAACATGTAAAATTGTTGGAATATAAAGTACCTATCCTGGCTATTGTTTCTAAGTATCTTCTTTTAGTTATAAGATAATAAAATAGCCTATATCACAAATAGTATTACATTTCTGGTACCTTTCCCAGTGGAGGATGGACATCAAAAAAGAAGGTTCTGTTTATATACCAGCTTGCCATTTTACCAAAATGAGTTTCATCCCAGCTGTAAGCATGCAATAAAGAAAAAATATAATAATATGCCTGTCCATATACATATTTATTTTAAAAGAAATCAAATTTATAATAATGCTTTTTAGTTTTTAACCGACTTCAAAAAAAAGGAGGAGGTTCTCAATTCGTCTGAATGTTGTTGTTTTTTACTGTTGATTTTTAGTGTACAAATAGGAACTTACCAAACATGATCTGGTTCCAATACTTTGTAATATCTTGTTAGAAATGTAGCTCCACACAATATGCTGAATGTTATCCACCAGCTATAACATAAAAAAAAGTTTTGATAGAAAAACCACGGACGTAAAAAAAATATTTTTTTTACGTCCGTGAGAAAAACATTTAAAAAGTACATCAAAATAGGGCATCATGCATACTAGTAAAGTTCTGCAGGTACGCCTTATATGTCAATGAATTACACTCAATAAATTTACATTAAATTCGGTACAAAATGATTCAGAAATAAAAATAGAGCTTAAGAAAAGTAAGCAAAAGATTATTGTGGATTTCACTCACATCTTAGTATTTCGAATGGGCAGGAAAGATCCCTTATTTTTGGAAGACATTATCTATATTTATTTTTATGAATTAAAGGTACACATAGATATACTCAAAGAAAACCAATTTAATACATAAATTCAGGTTTGAACATTTTTAACTATCCAAAGTAACCCAAAAAGCTAAAACAACACGTAAACAATCGTCGTGTTATCATCTGTCAAATTTAGGGTTTATTACTACTTTACTCTATGGTCCGAACTCCAAAGTGTCCAAACCGAAAACGGAATTTCATGAAATATGTTAATATTGACTTCTGCCCTAAAGCATTCAACCAACCTTTAATTTTTATTTTTTTTAATTTTAAGCTCTTTAAATTTAAAGTCATTAATTTGGACCTGGAGCTAGTTTTCGTGATAAAATAATGTGATACTATTTTTAATGCTCGCATCTGTTGATTTATTTGAGTTATCCTAAAATACTTATTACAGAGCATTATAAATAATTATATTGTCGTTAACATTCTAAGATGCAATTTAGACAATTCGGAGTTTCGGACAAGGAACACGTCAAATTCAGTGTCTGTGAAAAAAATGCAAGTGTAGGGATGTCCAGGGTAACTGTAATTAGATAAAACGATACCACCGAGGTATCGATTCGATACTATAACTCAATATGGCAGGCATCCAGGGCATAGGTCGTAAAGTATCGATACCTACTAAGATTCGATTAAAAAGTACACGTAGATACTCTACATGTACTTTTTTTAATTAATTAATATTTATTCCCCAACCTAATATTAATTGATTTTTATTTTAATAACTTATAAAAAAACAACAATCTCATTTCTATAACTAAACTTACCTAAAATAAAAAATAAACTACTCGAAAATAAACGCGTGTCCATGAGGCAAGGAGGCGAGAATGCTTGCAGCGTTTCCTCGCTGAATAGCTATACTTAGCCTTTGAGCGAGGAACAAGCCAGCATTTTTATTTTCCGAAATCGTCTTTAATTTAGGGGCTATTTTACCAAAAAGTAATTTTGCACTCGGTCCCCACGGTCCAAAGGTCTCAACACCAAATGGCGCAAACACGTAGTCACTTGCAAGTGACTCGTATTTGCGCCGCTTGGCATTTTCTGCGGACTCCGCTGCAGCTCCCGCTTTTACGGCAGATTCCCTAAGATGAGAAGGGGCCAAAGTATCGACACAAGTTGCGTCCCATACCAAAGCCCGTCCCCGCTCCCAGGGAACGAGCGTAAGACCATCCGGTCTCTTGCCGTCATCACGCACCAAACCTTGAGGTTCCAGTGTGGAAGGAATGGCGATGCTGGCAAGAGCTCTCTTGATGGCGTCATTGAGAGCCGCATGGCGGGCGAAACGCCCAGCGCTTTGCTGACAACAGAGACAGTGAAGACCAAGTCTGTCCACCTCCTTGCCACAGGGACACGGGTGTGGCTCACAAACTGGAGCCCCAAGACGCAGGCCCACACACACCCGAAATGATTCGCTGTCGAGGAGTGTGCCAAGGTTTTTTGATGGAAGGGCGTTAAGCCAGTGGCCGGATTCCTTACAAGAAACTGCCAAGAGCCTAGCACGAACACAGTCACTGACGGAATTTTAGACTAAACAATTAAAGGTCTCCCTCGCCAGGGGAACATCCCAAAGTTTTTGAAGGTTTCGTTCCTTTGGGAAATCCTCACTGGGACAGAGACCACGCCAGGCTTCCTCCGCCAGACTCAACTCAAAGAGATGACGGGGATGATTAAAGATTTTTAAGGCTAGACCAGATGTACAATGAAGAGAGGAGAGAAAGGCGGGGAGGGCGACGCTTGAAATGTTGCGAATACCGATACCACCAAAGCAAATAGGGAGCGTTGCTTGCGACCAAGAATCATTGGAGAGCTGTAAATTTAGAATTTTTTCAAGGCTTGATCTAAGGATGGAATCGATATTGGCTAGATACTGAGAATTTTTCCAGATAGGACATGCGCGAAGGATATACGTGAACTTTGGAACGAAGAGGCAAAATTTTAAGATGGTAAAAGCTATATGAGGATTTAGACGTTCCAATCTAAAGGCCATGTTTTTAAAATGGGATATTTTTTCATCCAAAAGAGGCTGAATGCTGGAATCAAGAAGAGATATTTATTTATAATTAATATTCGCTCCCCGCCCTCCCCCGCCCACCCCACTCGATGTGAGGCGCACAGAGATAAGAACATTCAAACGTAAAATTAAATTGATATTTTTTTTTGTATGAAAGTAAAATGTGTCAAATTAACTAAAGTCGTAGAACAAATGTTGTTGTGTATTATGTTAGCTATTTAGTCGTGCGAGGTTGTTGATTTTTCTCAAATAACCCTGTTTAACCAAATTAAAACCAATTAGGAAAATCGGGCATGTTCTTTTCATTCTCTTTGAAGAATCGCTTTTACTGGTCTGTCACCTCACTTTCCATGACAGCTTTTAAAGTTCACCACGGTTTGAAAAGTCCGTAGTCAGCTGAAAAAAATATATTGTGTAACTTTCAGTATTTATTTACAGTACTTTTAAACATTTATTTTACATTATTTACAAAATTCCTATTTATCTGAGTAATTAAACGATAAAAATAAATCAATTTATATCAAATCCTACCTAGACCTATGAAGTATCTAAAATATTACTTGTTGTATAAATATTAAAAACGACAATATTTACATGGTGAGTGTTAACTATTTTTACAATACTTAAAACAAACCCAAAAGAGGGTGAAATTTAGTAATTTTTGTTGGGGAATTTTTTTTTTTACAATAATAAAAGTTTCCTGGTTTAGTAAAGTTACTTCGAATGAGTTGAGATGGGATATCACATAACTGCTATCACAGTCACTTCACTCACTTTACTCACCTCACTACACTAGTCAATGTACAGCTGTCAGTCAGTGCTGTCACTGTCAGTCTCTGAGTACAGTACTCAGAGCTGTCAGTCAGTGATATTTATTTGGTTCTTGTGTTTTAACATTCATTACGTTACGATTCTCAATCTCAAGTCTCAACAAACAAACTTTGCTGTGCTGATTCATAAACACGTCGTTGTGTAAATAATTAGCTTATTTACTACGACGCATTCTGTAGTTTCTTCTCATTATAGCCTGTGCTGTATACAGCGATGATAGTGTCGTGATAATTCATCATGCGTCAATTTATTTATATAGTTTTATTTGTTCAATGTTTAAATATTTTTTGTGTAGGGGAACTTTCAGTTGAGAAGAGGGAAAAATACGTAAATGGATTTATAGACTACTTGAATAGTTTACCTAACCAGGCATTTGCTTACGAAGATGGAATTATTCTCAATGCTGAGGAATCTGTAAGTAGAAACCCATATTTTACAAATAACATAACACTTCGTATCCTTTGTTGTTTTTATACATAGATACTTGTGACTTTTATTATTAAACAGGAATTAGATAATGGTCATTAAACCAACCTTGAGAAGTTGTAAGCATAATTGATTTTATTTTATGAAAGTAATAAGTACATAAGTAGCTTGCTACAATTTTTCTGACTATTTCTTATTTATCTTTAATTAAATACCCTTTTCATCCTTTAAAAGTCCTTGATTCTAATAGGCTTTTAAGGTTAGAACATCCAGGTTTTCTCGCCTTACTTATTGGTTATCCAAAATTTCATAAAAGGTTTACTCAAGGCCAATAATTGGAATAACTCCCTTAATTTTAAATGACACTGGAATTTTGTTTACAATGATAAGTGTTACTGACATTCTTGTGAGACCTTATGGTTTTATCTAAGTATGGCAGCGATAACCAGGCGCAATCTGAAGGAAGAGGTCAAATATATTTTTTTTATTAGCATGGCAAAACTAAACTTCTTCAATTTAAACAAGAAATTATGTATTTTACATTAAATAAAAATGTTAAGAAATGATCCTAATAAAATTAATTAATTAAAAATAATCAAAAAACCCGACTGCGTAAAAAGTGAACTTAAAAGATGAAAACAAGATTTAAAGAATCAATTTGCAGTCTGAGGCATCAAATTTATGTTACTTGATTCGACTTTTTCTACACGGATTTAAATTACTTAATTAGGTACTAACGCAGTGCATACCAAGTCAATCATCATTATGCTGTTAATGGATTTGATGCCTCCGGCTGCAAATTGATTCTTTAAATCTTGTTTTCATCTTTTAAGTTCACTGTTTACGCAGTCCGGTTTTTTGATTATTTTTAATTAATTAATTTTATTTTTGACTTTTTAGTTTGTAGTGCTCTACTACTACTATTCAAAGAACTGAAAAGCCTTATTTGTACCTCTTCATTGAAAAAAAAGGTTTTAACCCGAGTAAGTAGTATCTGTAATCGGTTTTTCCCGTTTAATTCATGTACCAATAGGAATTCCGGGTTATAACATAGCCTATGTCACTCCCACAACTGAGATGAATCTAATGACATATCATATATTGAAATCCATTAAACGGTTTTTCCTTCCTATTTTTTCAGTGTATTTTTTTGAAAATAAAGTATTGAATACTATTAGCACTAAAAATATGTGACCCTTAGTTAATAAAAGAAAGTTTCAAAATCGGTTTATCAGTAATGCAGATCCGCTTTTCCCGCGTAAGTTCTGTTTCCGCGGGAACTTCGGGAAATAACATACCCCTTGTCACTCCCACAATTGAGACGAATCTATTGATATATTATACTTTAATATCCGTTAAACGGTTTAGGCTGTAGGGCGTGCCAAAGAAATGGACATACTTACATACATACAATTAATTAATTACAGATTTTTTCAAGTATTAATAATCTTAGATAAACCTAGCATGGTAATTGCTAAAAACAAAAATTTAAATACATACATACGCTCGAAAAACATAACCCTCGTTTGGCAGTCAGGTAAAAAGGCGTCAAATATGTAAATATTTAAATTATGTATAATTCCTGTTATATTATAAAAAAAACTGGCCAAGTGTGAGTTGAACTCTGTGGAGAGGGTTCCATACAATGCCAAATTCAAATGTGTGCCACTTTATTTTCAATTCATAGAATTCTTATATGAGACTGAGACAACTTTTATCTCACTTTGTCCTGAATAAACTTTTACATAACAAACAATATGGCTTTACAAAGGGTAGAAGCACTACTGATGCTGGAGTTGCACTTTTAAAACACGTGTTTGATGCATGGGAGAGTAGGCGGGATGCTTTGGGAGTTTTTTGTGATCTTTCTAAGGCGTTTGATTGTGTGGACCATCAAACTTTGCTAAAAAAACTTAGACATTATGGTGTTTCTAATGATGCCGTAGATTTGGTAAACTCTTATCTCACAGGCAGAACACAAAAAGTTTGTATTAATGGAACTGAGTCTTCTGGCTCCCCTCTAACTATGGGCGTGCCGCAGGGATCGATATTAGGACCCCTGCTTTTTTTAATTTATATAAATGACCTTCCATATTTTACGAAAGACCTCTGTGAGACAGTGTTGTTTGCAGATGATACTTCATTGATTTTCAAAATCAAAAGAGGTAAAGATTCGTTTGACGATGTAAATAATGCTCTCTCTCAAGTATTGCATTGGTTCACTACTAATAATCTTTTGCTCAATGCAAATAAAACAAAGTGTATTAAATTCACAATGCCAAATGTAAAACTGGTCCCAACACATTTAATTATAAAAGGTGAACGACTTGATACATCTAGTTCCACTACCTTTTTGGGAATAACTTTGGATTCCCGTTTGCAATGGGGTGCTCATATTGAGACTCTATCAGGAAGACTTAGCTCTGCTGCTTACGCCGTGAGGAAAATAAGACAATTGACTGATGTTGGAACGGCAAGATTGGTATATTTTAGCTATTTTCACAGCATTATGTCATATGGAATTCTATTATGGGGCTCAGCAGCAGATATCGACTCTATATTTATATTACAAAAGAGAGCTATACGAGCAATTTATAACCTTGGACCTCGTGACTCGTTAAAACAACTGTTTAAAGAAATTAATATACTGACAGTAGCTTCGCAATTTATTTACGAAAATATCATTTACGTTCGCAAACATATGGATCAGTTCCCTAAGAAAAGTGACATTCATAATTTTAACACCCGGAATAAGGATAAGCTTGCCGTTCCAGATTTCAGACTGCATAAAGTGGGTAATTCGTTCATGGGGAAATGTATTCGCTTTTTTAATAAATTACCAGCATCTATTGCTGAACTGCCCATGTTTAAATTTAAAGCTCATGTAAAAAATATTCTCATGAAAAAAGGGTATTATACTGTTATAGATTATTTAAATGATAAAAATGTTTGGATATAAATACTGCCTTGCTCGCACAGGTGCATTTATCTTGTAATTTAATATTTTGTTATGTATATTTAAAACTTTTTAAAAGAGGCTGACAATAGTGACCGAGTTTCTTGCGCTGCTTCTTCTCGGCGCTAGCCCAAACTTGTCCCGAAGCAGTGGTAGGGAATAAAATAACAATGGGACGTGTAAAAGTGCTTAGTTTAAGCCTATTTGCAAAAATAAATTGGTTTTATTGGTTTTTATTGGTTTTATAGGGTTTCCTAGAATCTACAAGCAATAAATTAAATATATTTTGAATTTTTTCAAAATTTTAGGCTCCGTAGTTTCAGTGATCAGGGGGAGATTTTACAATGTTAACAAAAATATATTTGAGATCCTCGTAATGAGCGCTTTCATTTGATATATGATGACACACATAACAAATCGCCGAAAACTACCTTTATTTAAAAAAAAAGTATTTACTTTGCACATTTGTGTTTGGGTCATAGGATTACACCATTCTACCAAATTTCATTTGATTTGGTCCAGTAGATTTGGAGCAAATTGGCTGTGACAGATGGATGGTCCAACAGACAGACACACGAATGATCTTTTAAGGGTTTCGTTTTTTTGTATTTAACCCTTAAAATAGATTTAGTTATATTCTCAATATGTAAATTAAATTCATTATTTAAATAGAAGTGTAATGATTTAGTAATTTATGACAAAGATGGCAGCATTCCAATTTCAAGACAGAACTAAAATATACTTGGCCATTTTATTAATTTTGCAGCCTCTTTGTTTTCCTAAAATAGTCATTACAAAATTAAAGTGTATTTCTCGCTAATAAAAATAAACATTGCAGTAACAATGTAGGATAAGTTAAGTAGGTTACAATATTAGGTGTTTTTTTTCGTTGCCTTTTGAGTTTTTGACATAGGCATCTTCCATCAGTCTTCACTGGATCTGGCCAATCTCGTCTAGTAGGGACCCATGATTATTTTAGGGTTCCATAGTCCTGACAAGGAAAGTCCTTTTTTGTCATGTCTGTCGGTCCGTCCGAAGTTTTTCCTTGGAGACTATTGGCACTAGAGAGCTGTAATTTTGTGGAGGTAATGTATATCAATCACACAGACAAAGTGGCAGCAAAAAAAAAAACTTTTTTTAGGGTAGCTCCTCTACATGTAGTGTGGGTATATTTTTTATCGTCTACTCTATCGTATCGTTTAATAGGTCCTTAAAAATGACTTAGGGGTTGCTAAGACTATTTTTCGATTTAGGGATCTGTTTGTAAAAATATTTAACTATAAAGTGCAAATTTTTGTTGAGTGAGAGAGTTGGTCCCTGCTAGTGAAGCCAAAAATAACAGATAAGCCATGTCTTACTAAATATTATCTTTACCTTTATAATTTACTTTTGAAGTGGGTTTTTAGTTTTTTACAAAACTATATATTTTTTTTAATTGTGTAATGTGCTTAACCATACATATTCATTTAAATCCAATTAAGAATCTATCATTATGGGAGTAATTTCAAAAGTTAAAATAATAACAGATAGCGGGTCGAGTTACAAGTAAGCCTACTTTATTTTGGCTTCGTCCATGTCATAGATCTTGCATTTAATACGTAAGTCAATTTAAGAAACAAACTTTTGTAATTTTTCTCGTTTCTGGGAGTGCTGGTTTACGTCCCCAGTAACAACATTGCTGTCTGGTACCTCGTAAGCACCACGCACGTCTACCCAATACACTACGAAATACGTTCTGTCGACAAACCGCAGTATATCTTCTAACTCTTATCCGTTAGGGTTAAGAACTCAGCAACATAAAATGATGATTACTAGACTCAAGTACCTGCATTGTTTTAGAAAATATATGAAAAACATTTTGTGTGCCTATAAAGTTTGAGGGTTGCCCTCGATTTCCCAGGGATCCATTCATAAGATTCTGACTTGGTGATAATGGGACCAACTTGCATGTATATGCTTTCGAATAAGAAAATAATTTTGAAATTTGGTCTACAATTGGCGGAGATATCTAATAACATATAAAGAAAAAAAAAATACCGTCAAACATAGAAACTCCTCCGAAGTCGGTTAAAAAAAGAAGCATCAATTGTCATGGTTTCGAAGTATGGATTTAACATCCGTGTATTACGATTACGAGGTGCCAGATTATGATATTTTGCCAGGGGCGCCTATGCCAGAACCAATAGATCCGAGCTAATTTAGAAGAAACCGTTTTCGCAAAAATTTACACGATCCGGGAATTACACACGGACCCGTCGTTTTCAAGGCAAATAATTGCGCTTGTACGCAAATCAGGTCGTGAAGTGTAATGTTTATGTTATTTTTAAAGCTATTTATGTTACGATAATAGAGTTATTGGTAAATATTATGATGAATCTTTTGACCGTAATGCTATTTTCCACGGTATATTTTAAGATAACCGTAATATTGTGACTGTTATATACCGTATATAACATCCACAATATTGTGCGAATTCATTTATATAACTACGATCAATTATTTTTTTTACCTGATTGAAAGAAATTACGAATGATATTTTTGTATGATAGGCAAGCAATTGCTGCCAATAAAATTAAAAATGATAGGCAAGTTTATAAATTTCGGAGATCATGATCTAGAAGCCGTTACGCACTCGTTGTAATCGATGAAATAGAATAAAATCACAAACAGGGCTTTATTGAATACTTTATTGTCCATTTGCAGACTTGCATTATCTGAAATAAGTTTGTTTGTTTCAGACAGACAATGGCTGCAAGATCGAAGCAAGAATCAAGGCGAACGATCTTCACAACTTGGACTCTTTCAAATATGTGAAGTGTACCGGTAATATTCGCGATGTAAGCGAGAATGAGATCAGCGTAGACGGGTACCAGTGCCAAGATGCCTCGGAGGAGACACAGACCCAGGCAGACATCGAAGAGGTGGTCACAGAGGTTGTGACTAATGACCCCCCCGAACACCAACCTGTGAAGCTAGACAATGAAGTACAGACTGATACTGCTGTAAGTTGATTTGTTTATAAGTATTGACCCTTTCATTGCAGATAAATCGCTCTACAATTACCCTTGAGCCTTGACCCATTTAAATAGGTACTTGATAACCTGTGTGTAACCTAAGGATAGTGATGCGACTCAAGTCTACTCTTAACGAGTGACTGACACCGATATCGACTCGAGTTCACTCGAACTTGAGACATTCTCCACGCGAACATTAGTCGTTCAAGTTACTAACTTTAAATGTAAAATTTTGCAACTAAAAATAATCAATAATATTTAAAACCTCAATTTTTAATCTAACTCCACATAGTAAGGTTAACCGAATGAGCCGAGTAGTCGAATGGATCTAGAACCCCTACCAAAAAATTGTCAATCCATGGTTTAATCATAAATAAAAAATCGAAAAATAAGTTGAAATTCAACATTATTTTTCTCTACATTTGTTTCCGAAAGAAACCTTTTAGGTAATGGTATCAAATTAAAGAGCAGTTCTTTGTCTCTTTTTCTCTAATACCCACTTCAATAAACAAGAAAGGAATATAAAAGAATAACAGCGTTTTTAAATTGGTAGCGTACGCGGCTGGTACGCGGTCTGAGCTTACGGAAAAAAAACTACCGCGCACAAAGTGCCTTAAGGGCACCGTATATATATATATGTACTGTGTTAAGGGCCTAGTGCGAGTTCCACAAAATAATCACGTCACTTACTTTGATCGAAAATCGTCAATGTTAATTTGTATTACTTTTCGATCAATTTATGTGACTTGGTTGTTTTGTGCAACTCCCGCACTAGGCACCCTGAGCGGGAGATTTAACTGTTCTGTGACTTAAGTCGTAAATTGTAAAAAAACCGGCCAAGTGCGAGTCGGACTCGCGCACGAAGTGTTTCGTACCATTTTCTATAAAAACGGCAAAAAAATCACGTTTGTTGTAGGGAGCCCCCTTAAATATTTATTGTAACCTGTTTTTTTAGTGTTCGTTGTTATAGCGGCAACAGAAACACATCATGTGAAAATTCTCTAGCTATCACGGTTCATGAGATACAGCCTGGTGACAGACGGACAGCGCGGTGCCTTAGTAATAGGGTCCCGTTTTACCCTTTGGGTACGGAACCCTAATAAAGGGATTCGCTTGAGTGCTAAAATAAAACTTGATTGAGTCACATTACTACCTCAGGATGTTTTTTATACACGGGTGGATTTGTAATCTTTATTGAATACAAATTCAATCTATGACCGTAAAATTTGCTGTAAATTGCCATAATATTCTTATCAAAAACATCGTTAAGTATTTTCAAGTATTATTGCAAAAATGTTTCTATAATTTTATCCATATATTGGCTTTTATGACTTTTTAGCCTATGCGTCTGCGCCGGTGCTTGCTTACAAAAGTCTGTCACTATCTTTGTTCGCTTTATCTTAATGTTGTAGAAGTTAACAGTGAAGTTCACAGAACTTGTATGTTATATAATGCACTCACATTAAGAATGATAGCATTAACACACACTCCAGCGATCTTTGAGGATCCATAAAACATGTCAAAATTGCCTCCTAAACAATAATGTCAAGCTATGCTTAACTTTGGACTGGATAATTATACCAATTATGATTAAATTGTTGGAATGATGTATTATATTATTTCTATTGTGTGTGTGTAAAACTGTAACATTACCGAAAACTTACTCAACAGTAAGTTTTCGGTGGAACACTCTCCGTTGAGTTTGGTACGAACGAGGCGGTCGATTATTACTGCACGTATTTTGAGTATCGTAAAAATCTCGACCAAGTTTTCAAGTCATTAACACGAATACACAATTACTTATATACTTCGCGTTAATCAATGATACGCTAGTTACGCATGAATACTTCGTCAATAAACAAATTGTAAAAAGAGTTACAGATAAGCTATCGCTATGAATGCATATACATATAAAGAGGCAAAATATTATCCATATCAGAAATGGTAGGGTTTACATACCTTGGTCACAATTTGTTAGCAAACTATAATTGCATGCGCAGATAAGGGGACTTTCGTCCATGTAAGACATACAGCCATCATCATCATCATCATCATCAGCCCACACTAGTCCACTGCTGGACATAGGCCTCTCCAATTGCACGCCACTCTGCACGATCCACGGCTACTCTCATCCAGCTCCTGCCAGCAACCTTGCGAAGATCGTCACTCCATCTAGTCTGAGGGCGTCCCACACTACGCTTGCCGACACGCGGTCTCCACTCAAGAACTCGTTTACCCCAGCGGTTATCGGTTTTGCGACAAATATGGCCGGCCCACTGCCACTTCAGCTTGCTTATTCGATGGGCTATGTCGATGACTTTAGTTTTCTGTCGGATTACCTCATTTCGGATCCGATCCCTCAGAGAAACTCCGAGCATAGCCCTTTCCATATCTCGCTGAGCGACTTTAAATCTGTGGACCAGCCCTATCGTGAGTGTCCACGTTTCGGCTCCGTATGTCATGACGGGTAGGACGCACTGATTGAAAACTTTCGTCTTAAGACTTTGTGGAATGGGCGACGTAAATACTCGACGTAATTTCCCATATGTTGCCCAGCCCAGCTGTATTCTTCTACTGGCCTCTCTCTCGAAGTTGTTTCTGCCCAACTGCAAGATTTGCCCGAGGTAGACATATTCCTTAACAACCTCGAGATCACTGCCTTGCACTGCAATCGGTTCCGGAATGATGTGGTCGTTGAACATAACCTTGGTTTTGTCCAGGTTCATCCGCAGACCGATGCGTTGAGAAGAATCAGCAAGGCCGTTCAGCATGGATTGTAGATCCTGCAACGTTTCGGCCACGATGACGATGTCGTCCGCAAATCGCAAGTGTGAGATGTATTCACCGTTGATGTTGATGCCTTTTCCTTTCCAGTCCAGCATTTTAAACACATCCTCCAAGGCATTTGTGAACAATTTGGGGGATATAACATCCCCTTGTCTCACACCTCGATGTAAGGGGATATGTTTAGTTTAGTGTTTAGACATACAGACATACATAGTCTCAAAGCACATGGTGTGCGATCATTTGGAGACCAGAAGTTTATTAAAACTGACGTTATGGATGTCTTTTTCTTTTATTCAGATATTACGATGTGTAATTTACTTCAAGTTTAGGAACTCCTGGGTTCTTTTTGTGATCATGTTTAGTCTTCTACAAGCGGCGTTGTAGCTCGGGGGTGTCTCGAAGTCATCACTGCGCCACGGTAGTCCGACTTCGAATCGGCCGTTCGTTCGTTTGGCCGTAGCTTCGAAGTTCTCAATGGCACGCTGATCTTCTTTCTTCATCTTGGTGCAAATAGACACGCCTAGTGAGTCTATTTTGAAGTGCTCCTCCATCATTGTGTCCAGGCGGTTGTCAGGCTCGTCGTTCTCCGCCACACCGCGTTCAGGCGTGAACAGGTGTAGAACAGACTCTTGACTCCGTCTGTGGATAGAGCGCGGCACCGTTCCATGGATCGCCCAGCCCAGCATCGTCATAGAGGCGGCTGGTTGTTTCTTTTTTCCAATCTTCAGTAGCCGTGATACTATTAGGTGCCAATGGTCAGCAACGATGAGCAGCCGCGGCTTTGACTTCTCGTAGCACACGACATCTGGGTTCAGACTACGCAGGTGCTCGTAGTTCAGCAGTCGGGTGGGTATCGACTGTGTATGAAGCACCAGCTGCGGAATGGTGCGCAGCCTGATCTGGTGGCAGTCTTCTTGGTTCTTGCCTCGGATCTCGAGACTGACTGACTTGCTCTGATCTTGACGTTGGCTGGCTGCTACTCCGTTGATGTGCAGCGATCGTGTCGGTCCCTCTGCTCCTAGGTGCAGCGCCAGGTCTTCTTCGATCAACGAGATGGTGGAACCTTCGTCGAGGAGAGCATATGTAGCGATGCTTCCTTTAGGTCCAGTTAAGGTAACAGGCACCACCTTCAACAAGACCGAAACTCCTTCTAGGTCCGCAGTAGTGGCGACGGACATCACAGACTCGCGTTGCTCTTGCTGTGGTTCAACTGTGAGGCTCGCAGGCGGTGACGTCACAGGCTCGGCGTGTAGCAACTGGTGGTGCGGTCGACGGCACCCATTCACTCCGCACAGCTTAGCACGGCAGTTATATGCCCGAACCGTTTAAAAGTAGGAATTCAGAAAGTAAAAGTTTACTAATTGGGACTGAGAGTTTACTAACAACTCGCTCAATAGGTACTTATGTGTGATGTCCAATGTTTAGTAAATGTTTTTCTTCTCCATCCTTTTAGGGGATGTTTCCAAAAATTATATTGCGTTTACCAGTATAATCTTCCTTTGTTAGATCCCTATATTCAATTCAATGGACATAAATAGCATGGATTTTGCAAATACCAAATAAGTCTCACTAAGGCGATACAAATGTAATACCTAATTTAAATATTCAAAGCTTAGAAACCAGCATAAAATTAACACAGCTCATAAATTTAGAGAGTTTAATACACACAATACATAATTAAGTTTTTTTAAGCTGTTTACGAATCTTAGAAGTCGTCATGATTATTTTTCATATTTTCAAACCACCGTAGGGTGGATAGTATCTGCAAAATCTAACAGATACTATTGAAATAAGTAGCGGCATACCAAGTGTGTCAAACAATTACAATGAGATCCAATTGATATTAAATTAAGCCACTTTTAAATTAGCAGAATTAGGGTTTTGTGGTTACGTCGTCGTTTCTGATTTCTGTAACACGTGCTTCCGCTACTTACCATAATGCTGTTGTCTAACATTTATTTAATTAAGTCTGAAAAAATACTGATGCTCATAAATCGTATAGTACTCGTAAGAATCATCTGAATCGAATCTTCCTTTTCTATAAATCTGGCTACAGTAGGTCTAGCTAGGCTACTTAAAGTTTGGCGGAGAAAATGCGATGAGCGAGCAGAGCGCGCTTCGTCACCCCCGAGGGCGCTCATCGTATTTCATTTCGTTTCATCGCATCGCATTGCATGTCGAAATATATCGTATTTGCTATTGTTAGCGGTACGACGGGACTCGAGGATGGTTTTAGTGGGTCTAATCTGCTGCTGACCCTACGACATGTTACGGGTCATAACGCATTTCCTCGTAAAAATGGCTATTTCAAATAAGACGTCTTGAGCAGGATGTAAGACGTAATAATGTCTCGTTTTTGGCTTCAAAACCAATATAAAATTCACCGTTTATATGCTTTTCAAACACAATGGTTGGTAAGAAAATTGTTACTTACACGACTTTAATCATGGTCGATAAACGATTTTAATTTCATTATTCTACAGATTGTTGGAGTTACAAAATTGATTAATAGAAATTATTACCTCTCACGTAGGATATTATGTGGTCAAGCTTCAATGGGATTTGATTAAATAAACTTATTAACGGAAGTTAATCATTTGGTTCCGCCTGTAATGAAAACTTGTTCTAGGCCTTGCCTAATTTATACTATTTCTGTATATAGCCGGTCATTGAGTGGACTTTAGCTACACATAATCGTATTCACCTGAGTTAGTCTTAGTACTATGAATTAATAACAGCAAAGTATAAATTTACCAAGTTTAAAATTAAAAATAATACTTATCGAAAATATCTTGCAGTTACCTAATATAAATTTCAACGACTTCGAAGAATCTTTTGAAAATAATGCAGAATGTGCATTGCTGAAAAAGGTCGTCATTTAGGGCATTTTTTTAATTACAAAAAAAAATCATCTCAAATGCGATGTAGCTGTCTTAGTTTTAATTTAAATAACTTAGTAAATTTCTACTTCAATGTTTCTAGACTTCGTATGTACATTGTATCCTGTAGGCTACTGATGTAAGACTTACTCCTTTTACCAAATGCTCAACACTTAATACACATACATAACGAACGTAATAGCCTTCAAAACATCTTTTTGTGATATTTTCGAAAAAATATCTTAATGTCGGCCATATTTCAACTTCAATAATTTAGTTTTGTATAAAATAATTGTCGCAATGATTTTTTCCCCAAAATTATTGTCAATGAGTTCCATCTGAGGTCGATGATTTTTTCAAGTGTTATTGTATCTTCAATTAAACCTTGCATGGAATTGCTAAAAACAAAAATGTACAATGTTTAAGCATTTCTGATCTTAACCAATAGTCAAATATTTGTAAAAATATTTCTATAGGGTGTTGACGGTAGTATACTACTCAGCTATACATATAGCTACAACATTGATCAGAGATACGCTGGCTTTGACAACGAGAAAAAACACTTGAGGAATTTCATCTTGTCACGTGACGTCCTCGGTAGCTTAGTTGGTAAAGCACTCGCCCGGCATGCGAAGGGACGTGGGTTCGAGTCCCACCTGAGGTCGATGATTTTTTCAAGTGTTATTTATCTTCAATTAAACCTTGCATGGAATTGCTAAAAACAAACACTTACAATGCATAGTTCATCTTTAAACAAATCAATTTTACCCCGTAGGGTATGCAGGGATGTAAAATTGAAAAATCAGGAGCTGACTCAATTAATTAATTATTTACCTACGTCATCATGTATCTGTTTAGTGATTTGATAAAATACGGTCGATATAGGATTAATTAAATCGTGGCTTGACAGAATCATGTATTGATTCAAATAAAATAATTAAGTATAAAATTGTATTATTTACAATAAACTATTTACTTGAGTTTAGCTTAGCTAGTTAGCTTATTTAGTTTAGCTACAACATTGATCAGAATACGCTGGCTTTGACAGCGAGAAAAAACACTTGAGGAATTTCATCTTGTCACGTGACGTCCTCGGTAGCTTAGTTGGTAAAGCACTCGCCCGGCATGCGATGGGACGTGGGTTCGAGTCCCACCTGAGGTTGATGATTTTTTTTCAAGTGTTATTATCTTCAATTAAATTATAAAGTTAAAGGAACACGTTCAGATTATTACGAAAGCCAGCGCAGCGGTGAAGTGGGCGCGGCGCGTAGCCACGCACGCATGACTGGCGCACCTTTATTTTGTCAATGTGTGCGTGCGACGACGCATACGGACGGGCGCGCTCAAAAACATACCGCGCTCGCTACGTGTGAATGAAGTTGGCCTACTTCTTTGATTCTACTATGGTAACACTTTGTACTTAAGGAGGTATCTCATTATTTCCCAAAAAGTCTGACTAACAAGGGTTAGTCAGACTTTCTTGGGAAATAATGAGATTTGAACCAAAACAAAGTTACAATGGCGGCAGAGAATCACGCGCATTGTCGTTGTAGGTGACTTCAGGGGAACAGTTCTTCGCCGTGCCTCGAGAGCAGGGCTTCGCGCCGTGCATCGGCTGTTCTTCCTCTGTGAACCCTGAAGCTGTAGGCGTGCCTGAGCTAGCCTCTTTAGGCGTGACGCAGCTTAACGTACAAGAACCGAATGTGGCTCACACGCTCAATAAAGTGTTGAGCGTTGAGAGACAAGTCCAGGTATGGTTTATTCATTGATTGTAACAAATGTAAAAAAACTTCACAAATATTTGGTTACAGTATTAAAGTTTTTTAATGTTTGTAACCAAACATTTTTAAAGTCTCATCAATTTAATCCCAATAACACGAATCACTGTTATTTACTGACAGTAGGATAAACAAATTTCCTATCAGAGTATTTTAAAGCGCTACTTATTTCTGTGATGTGGTTCGTTTAGTTTGATTCAAATAACGCTTAACATAGAAGATTTTCTTGTGTGCACTAATTAGTTTAAATATATATATTAATAACCGTGGGGTAAAAAGCTATCTCTTTTTCAGGTAGTCAATGGTGTCCGGTACATACTCACAGTTTTGGTAGACTATAATAGTTGTTCGACCGTTGTAGCTGAACCGTGTGTAATGACAAAACCATGTAAAATATCAGTGCTAGAAAAGCCATGGGTAAAATTACCGGACGGCTCAAAATACAGGTCGGTAGTGTCCAATAACTGTACCAACGACTGGATATTCAGGGAACAAGAAGGACTTGGTAACTCTTCAAGAAACGATGGCAACGGTGATAATGCAGGATCAATTGATGAATTTGTAAATTTTGTCCACAATAAAGAGGTACAGTCTCAGCCAGGTCTTGTCTCGGTTTTAACAGATGACGATATAAAGAAAATTGAAGAACAAATAATTTCACATGATCATTTCAAGCAATCGTCGTCCAATCCAAATGAACAAAAATCAACAAATGAAGCCATTAAAACCAATTCTTTTTTTAGCCAACAAAAATTACACGTTGCACAGTCAGACAAAAAAGCAGAATCTGCTCTCAAGAACTCAGAAAATACTCTCTTAAATGACATAAATCAACCTGAAAACCAAGTTATGCCTAATGGCCTATCAGTAGATAAAAGGAAAACAATAGACGATTTGATGAATTTTTTTGACTTTTCAAGTTTTAATCCTACACCTGAAGATCAACAAAATACACCTCGGATAAAAAGAAGTTACGACAATGACATTAAAGTTTTTAGTCTTGTTGAAAAATTTAGTGCAATGAAAAAGAGTATTAAAAATATCAAATATTTATACAATTTAGCGCAAGCGATGGTAGAATATCTAAACGAAATAGATATGGAAGTTAAGAACCGTTTTCTAAAAAATATATTGTCTGCTGAGGCAGAATCAGAGATAACACAACACTTCTACTACTTACAAGTACTTGTAGGGATTCCGTGCCAAAAGTCAGCATGCGACAGTAACGATAAGTTGATCAAAATTTGCAACGGTGTAATTGATACCACCGATGAAACCAATCCACATGTTTTAAGCGTCTTTTGTTACGACCAAAAAAGTAATGAAACCAATTGGGGAAAAGTTATTCAAGTGCCGGTTAATGATCTTTTACTACAAAGAATGGCAATAAGTGCTTTAAAAAAAATCGAATCTGAATCACCAGATGAAAATGCATTAAAACTAATCAAAATTATGAATGGCAACACTCAAAAAGTTCATGGTATTTTAACAAAAATGACAGTTTTAGTAGGCTATACGAAATGTAAAAAAACTGAGGGTTTTTCAAAAAGAAGCAATTGTACAGTCGAACGTGCCATGGGATCGAAAGTATGTGATATTGAAGTGTTGCAAAGAAAATGGCTTAAAGAAAATAAAATAACTTATGTTTGTACTGAAAGACCAGTAAGCGAGAGTTTCGTTGGTTCTAAAAAAACAGATAAAAATGTAAACGATAGAAGTGTACAAGAAATAGTCCAAGAAGCGTTGCAAGTCTTAGAAACTCAGTCAAACAGTAATAATAAACAAAAAGTTGTAGAAATAAAATCAGTATCCACACAACTTGTTGCTGGGCTTTTGACTAACATAGATTTTACTGTGGGATATACAACATGTACTAACGAGTTTGATGTAGATGTTGAAAATTGTAAGTTGATTCAATCTGAACCACTCCGTCTTTGCCAAGCTCAAATTTGGCATAGACCTTGGTTAGAAGATGGAAGGCAAATGAATGTATCATGTAACAATAACATAACAAGTCTTACTGAACAGGATGATCTCCCTGGCCAAGATTTAAATAAATTAAGGAGTAAAAGAGCTATAGATGGTGGATTGGAGGAGAAAGATCCAAATGACCCCGAATATTTGGCGCTTGCAGAAGAGTCTCTTCAGAAATACATTCAGACTTCAGGAAGCACGCGACCTCATTCTGTAACAAAAGTGGATAAAGTGACTACGCAAGTAGTTTCTGGACTTTTAACCAAAATTGATTTTAATGTAAATGCTGGTAATTCTGACGTAATACAATGCCACTCGGAAGTATGGGAGCGAGAGTGGCTTAACAAGAAAGACATAACTGTTAACTGCGGATTAAGAGAAAAAAGGCAATTACCAGGCGGAGAACAGGAGAAAGATCCAAATGACCCTAAATACTTGGCGCTTGCAGAAGAGTCTCTTCAGAAATACATCCAGACTTCAGGAAGCACGCGACCTCATTCTGTAACAAAAGTGGATAAAGTGACTACGCAAGTAGTTTCTGGACTTTTAACCAAAATTGATTTTAATGTAAATGCTGGTAATTCTGACGTAATACAATGCCACTCGGAAGTATGGGAGCGAGAGTGGCTAAACAAGAAAGACATAACTGTTAACTGCGGATTAAGAGAAAAAAGGCAATTACCAGGCGGAGAACAGGAGAATGATCCAAATGACCCTAAATACTTGGCGCTTGCAGAAGAGTCTCTTCAGAAATACATCCAGACTTCAGGAAGCACGCGACCTCATTCTGTAACAAAAGTGGATAAAGTGACTACGCAAGTAGTTTCTGGACTTTTAACCAAAATTGATTTTAATGTAAATGCTGGTAATTCTGACGTAATACAATGCCACTCGCAAGTATGGGAGCGAGAGTGGCTTAACAAGAAAGACATAACTGTTAACTGCGGATTAAGAGAAAAAAGGCAATTACCAGGCGGAGAACAGGAGAAAGATCCAAATGACCCTAAATACTTGGCGCTTGCAGAAGTGTCTCTTCAGAAATACATCCAGACTTCAGGAAGCACGCGACCTCATTCTGTAACAAAAGTGGATAAAGTGACTACCCAAGTAGTTTCTGGACTTTTAACCAAAATTGATTTTACTGTAAATGCTGGTAATTCTGACGTAATAAAATGCCACTCGGAAGTATGGAAGCGAGAGTGGCTTAACAAGAAAGACATAACTGTTAACTGCGGATTAAGAGAAAAAAGGCAATTACCAGGCGGAGAACAGGAGAAAGATCCAAATGACCCTAAATACTTGGCGCTTGCAGAAGAGTCTCTTCAGAAATACATCCAGACTTCAGGAAGCACGCGACCTCATTCTGTAACAAAAGTGGATAAAGTGACTACGCAAGTAGTTTCTGGACTTTTAACCAAAATTGATTTTACTGTAAATGCTGGTAATTCTGACGTAATAAAATGCCACTCGGAAGTATGGAAGCGAGAGTGGCTAAACAAGAAAGACATAACTGTTAACTGCGGATTAAGAGAAAAAAGGCAATTACCAGGCGGAGAACAGGAGAATGATCCAAATGACCCTAAATACCTGGCGCTTGCAGAAGAGTCTCTTCAGAAATACATCCAGACTTCAGGAAGCACGCGACCACATTCTGTAACAAAAGTGAATAAAGTGACTACGCAAGTAGTTTCCGGACTTTTAACCAAAATTGATTTTACTGTAAATGCTGGTAATTCTGACGTAATACAATGCCACTCGGAAGTATGGGAGCGAGAGTGGCTTAACAAGAAAGACATAACTGTTAACTGCGGATTAAGAGAAAAAAGGCAATTACCAGGCGGAGAACAGGAGAAAGATCCAAATGACCCTAAATACTTGGCGCTTGCAGAAGAGTCTCTTCAGAAATACATCCAGACTTCAGGAAGCACGCGACCTCATTCTGTAACAAAAGTGGATAAAGTGACTACGCAAGTAGTTTCTGGACTTTTAACCAAAATTGATTTTACTGTAAATGCTGGTAATTCTGACGTAATAAAATGCCACTCGGAAGTGTTGGAGCAGTCGTGGCTTAACAAGAAAGACATAACTGTTAACTGCGGATTAAGAGAAAAAAGGCAATTAACAGGCGGAGAACATGAGAAAGATCCAAATGACCCTAAGTACTTGGCGCTTGCAGAAGAGTCTCTTCAGAAATACATTCAGACTTCAGGAAGCACGCGACCTCATTCTGTAACAAAAGTGGATAAAGTGACTACGCAAGTAGTATCTGGAACTATAACCAAAATTGATTTTACTGTAAACGCTGGTTATTCTGATGTAATACGATGCCACTCGGAAGTGTGGGAGCAGTCGTGGCTTAACAAGAAAGACATAACTGTTAACTGCGGATTAAGGGAAAAAAGGCATTTAGCAGGCGGAGAACAGGCTAAGGATCCAAATGACCCCAAATACTTGGCGCTTGCAGAAGAGTCTCTTCAGAAATACATTCAGACTTCAGGAAGCACGCGACCTCATTCTGTAACAAAAGTGGATAAAGTGACTACGCAAGTAGTATCTGGAACTATAACCAAAATTGATTTTACTGTAAACGCTGGTTATTCTGATGTAATACGATGCCACTCGGAAGTGTGGGAGCAGTCGTGGCTTAACAAGAAAGACATAACTGTTAACTGCGGATTAAGAGAAAAAAGGCAATTAACAGGTGGAGAACATGAGAAAGATCCAAATGACCCTAAGTACTTGGCGCTTGCAGAAGAGTCTCTTCAGAAATACATTCAGACTTCAGGAAGCACGCGACCTCATTCTGTAACAAAAGTGGATAAAGTGACTACGCAAGTAGTATCTGGAACTATAACCAAAATTGATTTTACTGTAAACGCTGGTTATTCTGATGTAATACGATGCCACTCGGAAGTGTGGGAGCAGTCGTGGCTTAACAAGAAAGACATAACTGTTAACTGCGGATTAAGGGAAAAAAGGCATTTAGCAGGCGGAGAACAGGCTAAGGATCCAAATGACCCCAAATACTTGGCGCTTGCAGAAGAGTCTCTTCAGAAATACATTCAGACTTCAGGAAGCACGCGACCTCATTCTGTAACAAAAGTGGATAAAGTGACTACGCAAGTAGTATCTGGAACTATAACCAAAATTGATTTTACTGTAAACGCTGGTTATTCTGATGTAATACGATGCCACTCGGAAGTGTGGGAGCAGTCGTGGCTTAACAAGAAAGACATAACTGTTAACTGCGGATTAAGAGAAAAAAGGCAATTAACAGGTGGAGAACATGAGAAAGATCCAAATGACCCTAAGTACTTGGCGCTTGCAGAAGAGTCTCTTCGGAAATACATTCAGACTTCAGGAAGCACGCGACCTCATTCTGTAACAAAAGTGGATAAAGTGACTACGCAAGTAGTTTCTGGACTTTTAACTAAAATTGATTTTACTGTAAACGCTGGTAATGCTGAATTAATACGATGCCACTCGAAAGTGTGGGAGCAGTCGTGGCTTAACAAGAAAGACATAACTGTTAACTGCGGATTAAGAGAAAAAAGGCAATTAACAGGCGGAGAACATGAAAAAGATCCAAATGACCCTAAGTACTTAGCGCTTGCAGAAGAGTCTCTTCAGAAATACATTCAGACTTCAGGAAGCACGCGACCTCATTCTGTAACAAAAGTGGATAAAGTGACTACGCAAGTAGTATCTGGAACTATAACCAAAATTGATTTTACTGTAAATGTTGGTAATGCTGAAGTCATACGATGCCAATCGAAAGTGTGGGAGCAGTCGTGGCTTAACAAGAAAGACATAACTGTTAACTGTGGAATTGATAACCAGGGACTTAGAGAAAAAAGGCAAGCTTTAGGTGATAGGCTTTCTGGTGCTCCAATTGTTCAAGATCATACTCTTCCCGAATACTTGGTTTTGGCAGAGAGTTGCTTACGTGTTTATTTACAAAATGTGAACAGCACTCAGCATCACAAGGTTATTAAAGTAAAAAAAGTTACTACACAACCGGTTGCTGGAGTTATGACGAGATTGACATTTATGGTCTCACCCACAAATTGTCAAATTAATAGTCAAGGTCTTCCGTCTTCTGATACTTGTGAAATATTGGATTTGACAGATGTAAAGCGTTGTTTCGCAAAAGTTTGGGATAAGCCATGGAAATCAGAAAGAACTATATCTGTTGATTGTAAAATTCCCAATCAAAGTGAATTTAATCAATCGTCAAGAAGAAAAAGAGAAATTTTAACGAACCGATTTAAAACTCATAACCGTCGTTTGGTTAGGAGACCTGGGTCCGAAGTTGAACAAGACCCAAGTAAGTCGGAGTATAAAACGCTTGCAGATGAATCACTACGCAAATATCTTCAACTGCAAAAAATCGTAGCCGCTCACACAGTTTTAGAGGTAAAGCGAGTTTTGACCAAATTGGTTTCGGGCACTATTTACAAGATTGACTTTACTGCGGCACCGTCTAAATGTTCAAAGCATGCTTTGAATGCATCCTCTTGTACTCAATTAAATGAGAATCAAACAATTTATTGCCATTCTGAAGTCTGGGACCGTCCGTGGTTAAGACGGAAAGATATTAAAGTAGATTGTAATAGTGATAACGATAATATTAATGTAGAAGAATCGAGTGACGAAGAAGAAGAAACTAATGATTCCCAATCGAAAAGTGGGGATTTAGGAGGGATGGTACGACAAGATGTAACAGCAGAGAGGTTTAAAAACATGGCCGACGCTGCTGCACGTAAATTTGAGAAATCACGCAAAACGAAATATGTTCATAAAGTGCTAAAAATTGATGAAGCTACTGAGCAAGTTATTGATGGTTCTTTGATTATCATAAAATTTACGGTATCTCCAACTACTTGCTTAGTAAAGGATGCGGTAGCTAAAATTGACCAATGTCCAATTCAGGATAAAAAAACAAAACTGCATTGTACTGCGCGTGTAACGGAACAGATTGCTATAGAATTTGATAAAGATGACATACGCGTGACATGTAAACAAAAAAGTCGAAAAAATGAAAACCGTCATAAACGTTCCATAGACGTGAGAGAAAAACGCCAAAATAAGTTTGATGATGATGATATAGATGAAGAAACTAAATATTATTACGCAGACAAAGCAGTGTATAATTTGAACGAACATTCAAGCACCCACAATATGCAAAAACTAGTAACAATTCACTCAGTACAAAATAGCATACATATGAAGGTTCCAATGGTACGCATGTTTATAGAAACAGCATATACCTACTGTTTACGAGACGAGCAAGAACAAGATTTACATTTATGCGACGAATTGGATGGCATGAGCCACAGATTGTGCCTTGCGAAATTGTTCCCTGCCGCCGACGACGAACTGATTATTCACAAGATCCACGTCGTCTGCGACGATGATACAGACTTCTTAAAAGTTACCGGACTGTCTATACCAGATCTTGTATCCGTTTCTTTGATGGAACTAGAAAGATCACCGAATATCAAATATAAACTTGTTCATCAAGGAGAACCTAATGTAGCTCCGAGTCTGGATATGAAGGTACCAGTAAAACTGCATTTTATCGTAGCAACTACAAACTGTACTAAAGATGTAGAACCGAAAAGGGATAATGTGGAGTGCTATTTAGATACCACGAGACCTGCCAAATCTTGCTTATCCTACCTATGGCTAGTGCCTAACAGTAGAACAATATCTCGAATTAATGTTAAATGCAATGAACCCGGTCGGACAAAGAGATCACTAAACAAAGATACTGCAGCGACGTCTGATGAAGCTCGTATAAAACAGTTAGTACAAGATTCTTTAGAGAAATTAGAGATGTCATCACTTCATAGGTACAAGCAGCGTGTCTTACTAATTAACAGTTACTCTACTAAGATAACCACAGGAAAAGTGACTACTATAGATTTTGATGTGGGGTATACAAACTGTCTGAAATATGAATGGATTGAGAATATAACTAAATGTGAATTCTTAGAGCATTTGCCAAGACGCCATTGTGTGTCACAAGTTTGGGAGAGGCTGTGGCTAAAGAACGGTAAAAACATTGAAGTAAATTGTGAAGATGACGAGACCCCATTAGAATCTCGCATAGAGTTTGAGAGCGCGGAAACAGCAATGCAGTTAGCCAAGAACTCCTTGAAACATATTGAGGCTAAGTATCCCCACCCCAAGAAACAACAGGTCGTGAGAATATTCTCACTAGAAAAGCAAGCTGTAGCCGGTATGCACTTCCGAATGAAACTTGAAGTCGGCTTTACAAATTGTTCAGCGCTCTCTCTTGAACGCGGTTGCACTCTTTTAAATGATGGCAGCATGAACCGATTCTGCCGCGTTAATGTCTGGCTTCGACCCTGGACCAATCACCCGCCGATTTACCGAGTTGCTTGCGATTATCAGGAAGGAACCTCGACTGAGTTATATCACCACATCCAGGCCGAGCAGTTGTTCTATCAATTCTTGACGACTTATAAACCTGATTACGTAAATGATCATATTGAGATGACAAAGAGGTTTGATATATTTAAAGCCAATGTTAGGAAGATTCACGAGTTGAATGTTTATGAGTTGGGGACTGCTACGTATGCAGTTAATAGATTTGCAGATTTGACACAAGAGGAGTTCAGTAGCAAGTACCTTGGTTTGAAGCCAAGTTTGCGGAACCCGAATCAAGTCCCGATGCCGGAGGCCAAGATCCCAAAGGTTGACGTACCGGAGACATTTGACTGGAGGACGTACGGAGCAGTCACCCCAGTGAAGGATCAAGGCTCCTGCGGTAGTTGCTGGGCGTTCAGCGTTACAGGTAATACATAATTGGCATTGCATTGAAATATAGCGGAAACTAAGACAAGGCACTTAGCATCATTATAGTATATTCTAACTTAATATAATCTACAGGCTGTTAGGTAAATGGTATATCAAGCAAAACTAGCTTATGATAACATATAAATAGTATGGTGAAGTCAGAATGTACAATTTACCTACCACCCTGAATATAGTCACTCTACTGGGATTACATCGCGTAGTATAAATAAAGCATTTCATACTCTTAAAATAACTCTATATTTATATTAGAAAACTAATTTATGCTGTACGACCCGATTGCACAGTGGGCCCAGTTACACATTTTAAATTTTGTTTCTAGCAATTATCGTACATTCAAGTTTTAAGATAAGATTTTTTTCAAGTGATAAATTATCAGTTTCGATTGACAAGGATTCGCAAGGGTCTTATTCCTGGTTGGGTTAAATTAGGAAACTATTTCACAAAGCTTGCGGTTGGACCCCTTAGACGCCCCTCGGCAAAAAACCTTTTGCATTAGTTGATTATACCTTTTGCATTAAATGTTGCTAAAGCCAGTTATCAAATTCGTAGGTAACATCGAAGGTCAATGGAAAATACAAACTGGGGACCTGGTATCCCTGTCTGAGCAGGAGCTGGTGGACTGCGACAAGCTAGACCAAGGATGCAATGGAGGCTTGCCTGACAACGCTTACAGGTTAGTCTGTCAACCACATCTATGCACGGTGAATATTCGTTGGGTTTGGTACCGTTTTTTTAATTATGTCCGGTTATAATGACCGCCATGATTCTTTACACCTTCGGCAGTTCGGCACGTGGCTCTTTTTTGTTTTGAATCTCAGTGAGTAATTGACACTTGAAGGTCACGCATTCTTTTTAGCATAGACTTAGAATTCGCTACCCTCTTTCTAGTGATATCCTGTGAAAAAAAATACATCTCAAGGGCGTAAAGCATTTACGATTGAGGAAAAAGGTGCAATAATATGCAGATTAGAAAATGGAGAATCAAACTCTTCTCTCGCGAAGGAATTTGGCGTGGGTAATTCGACAATCTCAATGATTTTCAAAAACAAGATCCGGATTAAGCAATCTCTATTAAAATAAGTGTATTTACTTAAAGAAAGGTTTTTTTATCACTCAACGCTTTGTATGACGTCCGCTTTTTATGAAGTGTTTGTCAATTCCCTTCGATGTCATCATAAACGGATTCTACGTAGGTAATTGGTTCGTTAACTATGATAACAAAAACACACAATATCTTCTTTTTAACAAAAAGTTTCCAATGTTGGGTATAATACCAATATTAAGGCCTTAATAAGCTTGAATGACCTCGACGCGTCGCGGCAATACATCGCAAGCGCACGGATGACCTCTAAAAATAAAAAACTTATTACTATGAAATTAATGCTGATAAAATAAATCATCATCATCATTTCAGCCCAAGGGTGTCCACTGCTGAACATAGGCCTCCCCCAGTGACTTCCATATTGGCCGGTTGGAAGCGGCCTGCATCCAGCGACTTTCTGCAACCTTTACCAGGTCGTCTAAAAAAAAGAATAATGAAAAGAAAATCTAAAATTTTTGTGTTTGTTTAAATAAAAGGGAGTTAACATACAAGAATTTTTTTCAATTCAAAATGATTATTAAATCCTCTTCTAATAGATCGTATTTTTAGTTTTTGGATCAAGTAACAGGTATTCTAATAATTTGAATATCATATCAGAAATCTTAACAATAAAAAAAAACTTGTCTTTCCAAAAACCATGCAGGAAAAACGTTGTAGGTATCTACATTGACGTGACTGGGAACCATATCTGGGACCTCTGAGACGGCGACCCCAAGTCCGCCGTGCTTGACCCTAAGGCCACGGATGTCGGCTTTCAAGATAGCTGAGGCCGGCTATTGTTATTTATTTACAGATTGTAGTATAGGTTTATATGAGAAATAATATTTGTAAATAAAGGAGCTATAGGAAATGCCCAGTAATCGCTAATCAATTATTCGCATTAACAATAATTAATCATAGCCTAGGTTAAAACTACACTCTGTATAGTATAGTACACGAATAATGAAAATTGATATTCTTGAGCTGTGGAATTATCCTAAAAGAAGTGAACCCAAAATATTAAATAGGCAGACGTAATTTTGAAGCATTCAAATCCGCATAAGAAATTGCTAGAACCGTTTACACGTAATACGTAAAATTTATTTCGTAACTTCTGCAACTTACAAGTTGTCCACTTGTTTTTCGATTTCTACCAGTGGAAAGTAGAAAAGAATTACATTGAAAGGTTAACATTTTGCTGTCAGACATTAGAGAATTTGCATTGACACTTACTTAATAAGTTTTTATTTAGAAATAGAAAATCAATTATTTGGTACAAGACATACATAATATATAAAACATCTTATCATAAAACTTATAAAATAAGTTCCTTAACGTGTAGAGGCATGTACCAAAATGGTATCCGCTCAGTATAGGGTCGTGGTGACAGCAGAGAGCACTTCGCGACCACTGGTATTCTGCGGATGCCAGCTGAGATGAGATGAGGACGCTGCCCCCCAGATTTACATATTTGAATGTGTTGTAATCTGGAATAAAAAACATATAAATTTTAATTTTAATTGATTGACTGACGTCTGAATAGATTGAATACTTAAAAATCAGGAGAAGCATATCTACGATTTGTGTGCGTGTTATGCAAGATTCATTTTAAATACCAAAGAATGCATCATCACCGGGCATTTTGTTTTCAGTAGTACACAGAGTATTAAGTTACTTATTAAAATATGTGTAATCATGTATGTGTATCATGTTTGGTTGCCAAGTAAAATATTTGCAAACTTCCCGTTAGCATTGGGTGATATCATGTGTAGGTCTTGTAAACAATGCATGTATAAATAACGGATACAACTGTTTACAGAATACTTTGAATGACGGGAAAATATATTTGGCTCCGACTAAACTTGGAAATAACATATGATTAATTTTATTTTGATAGTTATGACCTGCCATCTGTAACCCCGTGAACCGGACAGATTTGTGTGCGTATCAATAAATTTTGCATTGTGTCTTCTTTGAGCCAACTGGCTAATGTTAGGGAAATCTATATTAAAATTAGTACACATTTGTTTGGGGAAATTAAGCAGTCCACAAACGTACGACGGAACCCACATACCTTTTTTCTTTGTGCAGTGCTGTACCGTGGAGCACGTTAGGTGATGTGGGATTCCCTGGTTAGTGGCATAATTCTCACCGCCATCTAGTCGCCTAGTATACCCACTAAAACCTGTGCCTGTTTCATAAGGTGGCTATAAATGAGACGACGCAGGATCTTTGTTGCGTCGTCCCACTATGCATGCTTTCTATTTTCCGTGGGCTTATAGTATCGAGGATAACTTAGGTAAATAAGCATCTTCCCCTCCGTTCGATGGAACCGTGTGTGTAATGTTATTGTAATTTTATTTTCAACTTCGTTCCAAAGAAAAGGGCCACGATACACATGTGAGCGGACGACAAATGATGCTACAAATCAGTACTCCTTTGTGAGAAAAATCTTACGCCCATACTATTGTATATTTGCAATGCCCTTGCAGTATTCTGGTTGAACTCTGTTACTTACTACTTTATTAATCGTTTGATCACGCTTTTGATTTAAATACCTATTCAGTATTCATATTGCCTAACGAAATTAAATAAAATGTCGTTACATGGTTTCTGACAAAAAGATATTTCACAAATTCTTAGTGTTATTAATTGTCAGGGACAATGTTGTTGATTAAAGAATCCATAATATAAAAAATATTATTTTATCGTCTACTTCATTATTTTGCTTTAACAACGGCATTAATTTACAGAGATAATATTTTGTTTTAAACTTAAACTTATTAAGGAAAATAATTAATAATTAATGATTAAACGAACTTACCAAGTGAAGTTCTATCATTATTATACAAAGCACCTCGTCCGAAGAGATAAGTATCCTGAAATTAATATATTATTATTTACAACATGTAGTAACGCATATTAGTCACCGTTCTTGCACTATGGTTGAGAGATAATAAAAAAAAAATAGAAGTTTTACTATGGTCACCCTGGCCCCCACTAGTACGCCATCTTGTATCGTCATTTAGTTTAGAGTTGAGGTCTTGTTGATATTACCGACACTTATGTTGGGCTGGGGAATGGGAGGGTGATACTTATCTCTTCGGACGAGGTGCTTTGTATAATAATGATAGAACTTCACTTGGTAAGTTCGTTTAATCATTAATTATACTCGCACCTCGTCCTCGAGATAAGTATCCTGAAATTAATATATTATTATTTACAACATGTAGAGGTTGAGAGTATTTGTCTGTCGGGAATATCACATTGACGGTGTACTGGATTAATAATAAAAATAATTGTTATATTAATCAACATGATCTTTTATTTAACAAATTAAACCAATGGACTACTCTCTTAATTATAGCTATATAATCAGTAGGAAGTCGCTAATTATTCGTTAAAATTAATTAGATCAACCGAGTACATTAAGTTTTAAGGATCAACAACAGTAAAGTCAGTCGCGATTAAAGACTGCCCTGGCTAAAGTAGTCTGATCATTGGCGTTGTTCACTATTCTTTGGTAGAATTTACCAAATGTTGTGGAAGTACCACTCCATCCTGCGGTTTTTCGGATGATGTCGATATTGACCCCTTTCTGGTATGCCCTAGAGGTGGTAGCGTGTCGGGTGCTATGCGCCGTGAATATGGAGACATCAATTCCACAATCCTTTAGGGTACTCTTGATCCACCGACTAACAGTTTGGGTTGTCACTGTTTTATAGGGTTTTTTAAAAGCTATAAATAGGTCCTCCGTTTGACGAAGTGAAGCAGTGTTTCTAATATAGCACAATAGAGTGGCAGCTGGGCATATGTTTGGTTTTTCATTAAAGAATGGTATACAAAGGATAGGTTGATTATTGCCGGGTTTGGAAGTCTTAATTAAATCAGGTATTTTAATGTTAATTTGTGATGTGTGATGTTCTATATTACTAATGACAATCTTATGTAGGGTTTGAACCCTATGTGCTGTTGTTAAAGCCAACAAAGTAATGCATTTTTCGTTAGTCTCTGCAAAGAAAGTGTTTCGTTAGGATACCATTCGCTAAGGGTATCAAAACTTTAGACGTGTCCCATGTGACAGCGTACTTAGGAGCGGGAGGTCTTAATCTAAATACCCCCTTATAAAACCTTTTGATTCTGTCGTCTGTAGATATATATGAACCTATTAAAAGAGCCAGAGCACCCCTGTAACTATTTAATGTACCGAATTGAGCTCCGGATTGAAAAATTTGAGTCAAGAAAAATATTAATGTTGGAATTGATGCCTCGAAGATATCACGGTTGTTTTGGAGACAAAAGCTATGCCATCGCTTTAAGCAGACGTCGTATTGTTTGATGGAGTTGTCACTTAGTGATGCCAGCATGATTTCTATGGATGACGGAGGTATGGATCGTCTCAGTAACGCTGTCCGCACAAGATTCCGGCAGCCAGGGTAAGGTTCGTTTGAATGTTGCCTTTGCTGGAATGGGAAATGATCACATTTTCATAAGGCTTAAACATTACTAATTCAGATATAAGGAGACGTCTGAATATTGGGTACCAGGGCTGAGTGGGCCACATGGGTACCACCATGACACCTGTAGCCCTATCTGTTATTATTTTTCGGAGAGTTTTCAGTATAATGGAAAATGGAGGAAAGGCATAGAAAAAAAAGGTGTCCAATTTAAAGTGAAGGCATCAATAGTGAACGCATCCGGGTCTCTTTTCCATGACACGTATAAGTCACATTTTTTATTAATGCGACTGGAGAATAAGTCAATTTGTGGGGAACCAAACTTGTCTACTATTGTTTTAAAAGCGGCATCTTTCAATTCCCATTCAATATCAGGGTGAGATCGTCGTGACTCCCCGTCTGCAATGTCATTGTCGCTGGACTTGATGTAAGAAGCAACTATAAAAATCCTACGTTGTTCACACCACTGCCAAATAGATTTTGTTATTTCTGTTAAGTGGGGGAACTGTATCCCGCCCATGCGATTGATGTAGCTTATCGCCGTGGAGTTGTCTATGCGCATCAATATATTACAGTCAGTAAGGTCTTTAGCAAATATCTTAAGTGCTATGAACGCGGCCAAGAGTTCCAAAAGGTTAATGTGGTTATTTTGTTCCTTGTTGGACCACGGACCACTGGCGGTTTCAGTACCACAGGCAGCCCCCCACCCCGTAGTTGAGGCGTCAGAAAAAATCTCCAGCTGGTAATTGTCGTCTCTTATCCGTTTTACGGAGTGAGAGACGGCCTGAAGCCACCATTTTAGATCCTGGTGCAATGAGGAAGGAATCATCATAGTCCTATCATAGTCGTCATGTCCTTGAAGATTCAAATATTTACATCGCTCTAATTGTTTGGTGTAAAGCCAGCCGTACTCTATCGCGGGACACGCAGATACTAGTAGGCCAACAAATTGTGCAAAATATCTTATTTTGCATTTTTGTAGTTGCATGATTTTTTTAATTTCATTAGTGATTCGTTTTATTTTTTCAGGAGGTAGCTGAACGTTTAGGTTTTTGGTGTCAATTATATAACCCAGGTATTTACACTGTGACGAGGGAGTCAAGACGCTCTTGTTTATGTTTATTAAAAACCCTAAACTGGTAAGAAGTCTTTTGGTTGTTTCTACGTTATCCAGGCAGCCTAAATACGAATCTGCTAGTAAGCATAGGTCGTCTAAGTATATGGATGATAAGTAACCAGCTGATCTTAACAATTTCACGACAGGTTTCATGACTTTCGTGAAAATGTATGGGGCTGTGTTAAGACCAAATGGTAAGGCGTTAAATTCATAAAGAACTTTGTTAAAGGTAAATCTCAGAAATTTACGGGAGTCATCATGTATTTTCAATAAAAAATAGGCGTCTTTAAGATCTAGGGTTGCCATTAATGAATCATTTGAAACCAATTTTAAAACCGTACGTAGGTCTTCTAATTTAAAGTGAGAGGTTTCAATGTATTTGTTTAGATTTTTAAGGTTTAGTATTAAACGAACCTTACCATTTGGTTTTGGTCTTAAAAATATACTGGAGATAAATTGGTTTTTACAGGGTTTGCATGTCGAAATAGCTCCAATTTTGAGAAGATCTGATATGGCTTCATCGAGCTGAGCAAATTCGTTAGCTGAGAGAACAGGAGGATTAGGTGCCGAATATTGTTGTACAGGACTACTAAATACAATTTTGTAGCCTTGAATCCAGGACAGTATGGTCTCATCGTTAGTGATTTGTAACCATTGGTTATAAAATTTAGATAAACGTCCTGCGTAGTTTACCTCTTCTATCGACGGTAGTTGGCCGTCCTCTGCCGCTGCGATGACGTCCTGGATGGTCCGGCGAGCCGATTCTGGTGAGAGATCGGTTGTTGTTGTTGAGTCCTCCTCGCTGCCACAGGTGGTCTCTGAGGTGGAGCCACCTGGCTTTTCGCGTTTAAATTGCCAGGCTTAGAACTTGACTGTTGAGGTTTTTTGGCGTCTTTTTTAATGTTAGTGTATTTTATTTCAGCACTTGATTTAGACACAGCTTTAGCAGTTTTCAGTGTATCTGGTAGGTTTTCGCTAAATAGCAGTTTATCGATTTTAGAGGTAAATATCTGAGATTTGACATCTTTTTTAAGTACTGACATACTAAACATTCTCCTTGTATTCGAGTCGGAGTGTTGTATGTCGCACAACAGCCTGTTAGCGTCCATCAGTTTCTTCAACAACTCCTTGTTTTGGTTATGGGGCTCTAAAAGATGTGAAGTAGCTGATGCTATGCATGAGATGGCAGAAGCTAGTAGTTTTTGTTTTGCTTCAAGCGCTTTATCGCGGTTGGCTAGTGTCTCGGGCAGGGCTGCTTTTATCTCGGGATTCATTGCAGGTGCGCCTAGGAGAATCGCGTTTGAAGGAAGTATGTATTTTTGTTGTATTTCCTTCCTAGCTTCTTTGGTTAAGCCGGTTGTCGCGATATGTTGCAATCGGGTTGCAAGTTCCTTGTGTATTTCTGGGCCGTACTGCACAGCACTGGAGGGGTCATCGCCGAGGACCTCTAAAATGTCTTGGTCCAACTCTGAGTTCTCGCAGTCTTTGTTAGGCTGCTCGCATGAGATTTGTTCTAGATTGGTTGAGTCCAATCCAGGGGCCATTTCCGAGTTTAGCGGAGTTGGAGCTGTATCAGCGATTTCCGGTAACGATTGTTCATATTGTAGGATGTTGTCATTAGTATCGACTTCAATAATAGGTTCTTCCAAAACCCCATCGTCTGTAAGAGTATTTCAGAATATGTAACTAAACTTGTTGAACTATTAAATAGTCAATTGGATAGTTTGTGTATAAAGCCTATTTAAGTATTATTTTAACATAGAAATGGCATAAAGTGCGTAAGTAAATGCCATTTTTTATGTTTGCAGAATGTAGTGAAACAGTCCAAAGAGCAGCTCGATTACATTCTTTTGCAAATTTAAAAGCTTAAATGCGGTGACACAGTCCATAGATCAGTTCGAATTGCATTTTTGCTTCAAAGTAGGTATTACTATTTTATTGCTTAATGTGGGTAGATGCGACACCTTAAATGCGGCGAGGCAGTCCGGCGATCAGCTCGAATGCATTGTGTCGTTTTATTTACTTAATGATTGGCGATTATCATGCAGTTTTAATGATAATGAGTTTAAGGGTAGGAACACAATTATGTTTTATGCGGTGAGACAGTCCGATGATCAGCTCGATTGCATTGTGGCATTGTGCCGCAAACCCAAACAGATTAGAATTATTTTAATTGCTTACGTTAAATGAAAGTGAAAGTGTAGGTACATACCTTCTTGGTTATTTTTAGATTCCGTATCGCTGTCCGAGGACGATAGTACATTTTGTTTACGTGCACGTTTTAATTTCTTTTTTAATTTTTTGATTTGGTCACTGATGTAGTCAAAATCATCACGCTTACGTTTCGGCATTTTAACCGTTTATTTTGAACGCGGAGGAGATCGTGTAGAACGGTTGAGCACTAAAATGCGAATGACGATACAAGATGGCGTACTAGTGGGGGCCAGGGTGACCATAGTAAAACTTCTATTTTTTTTTTATTATCTCTCAACCATAGTGCAAGAACGGTGACTAATATGCGTTACTACATGTTGTAAATAATAATATATTAATTTCAGGATACTTATCTCGAGGACGAGGTGCGAGTATAATAAGGAATAATAGCGTGTATAGATAGTACATAATTGGTCATGATCTTTTAATAGGGTATTTCCCTGTGGTTATGTGTAGTAAAATAAATATAGCTAAGAAGGACAGATTCACTAAGTCAGGCGCATTACGTGTCAATATCTTCTAAGATATTTTTTTATTTTTTATTATATAACAATTTTCTGAGCAATGATGAATTTGTTAACCATAAACACGATGACGAACAAAACAAAAAAACGGTGACTAAATATTTTTAGGGTTCACGAGAATGTCTGTTAGTTTCTTAGTTCGTTTTCGATTTAGAAGTCATACAGCGTGACAAACCTAAAATGTCAAATGTCATATGACGGTTAGGTAGGTAACTGCCACAGATTGATGACGGTTGAAATGTACCTAAAGCTACTCGATATCTGGTTATGACACCATCATGACTAATCAATCAGTTTGTCATGGTACAAATGTAAGACAAGGCCATTTGCGCATCTCAGGATTAACTAGTTTATTGGTACTATCCACAAATATGGTATTAAACATCATTCTATAGCTGACAGTTTGTATGAAATTGATAGAGACAGAATATGTCATACTCCCGTATCAAGTTATCTCATTGAGGTATAATGTACTAGCGTACTAGAGAACACATCTCGAACTAAATTTTTCAGCCAAGAATTGTAGTCCAGTGGACTACAAATCTTCAGTCAGTGTCAATAATTGAAGTTGTCAAAACTGCTTCTTGATTGTTCAATACTACAATGCTTGGCTGAAACATTTAGTTCGAGATGTGTTCTCTAGTAAACTTGCCACTTAACAACATTTATGGCTTTCTGTTTCAGAGCTATTGAAGAGCTAGGCGGCTTGGAGACGGAAAATGACTACCCGTATGAAGGCGATGACGACAAATGTTCTTACAACAAGACGCTGTCGCGCGTCCAGATCAGCGGCGCCGTCAACATCTCGTCCAACGAGACCGAGATGGCGCAGTGGCTCGTCCACAACGGGCCCATATCCATCGGTACTTACCCTTCTTACTGTCTACATAGTCGCCAGTTACTCGGCAACTGTCAAATTGCCATCTTCATAATCAGCCCACATCAGTTCACTGCGGGCCCTGCCTCATCAGGTCACTGAGACCGAACCTCGTTGGCTGCCAGCGCTTGACTAATAACAAATATGTGACACTAAACACGTGCGACAGCAAGACGCATTCACTTATATTTTTTTAACGTTGCATTAATTCTTAACGTAACGTTGCAGTAGTGAAGTTCGACTCGGACCTAGTTTTTATTTGTTAAACAAGTTCTGGTGCAAATTTACTTAAAATATGTATCTCACTATAAGGGACAAAAAATTGCCCATGGTTGTAAATAGAATAGAATACTTTTATTTGACACACATAGGCATAATTACAAACAGAAATAAATTAAACATAAAAAAAGAGTATCAAAAGGGTCCCCGCTCAGCATTTGTTGTTACAGCCAAGGCCGCAACGACGCTGGTTTTCAGCGGAAACCCCGACTAGGACGTGGGACGAGTAGTGAAATATTGTAGTTTGCAGTGAAAATGCAATATACATTTGGCGTCTAAATCGAATCAAACCGTTTCTGTGCTTTAGTTGTCTGATTAACAGTCAAATAAGTAGCTTTTCCTCTAAATATTCGTGAATGTTTGCAGGTATAAACGCGAACGCCATGCAGTTCTACCGCGCCGGCGTGTCGCACCCGTGGCGCGCGCTGTGCAACCCCGACAACCTCGACCACGGGGTGCTCATCGTGGGGTTCGGTATTAAAGGTCAGTATTACTCATCATCATCTTATATATAAAATTCTCGTGTCACAATGTTCGTTCCCGTACTCCTCCGAAACGGCTTGACCGATTCTCATGAAATTTTGTGAGCATATTGAGTAGGTCTGAGAATCGGCTAACATCTATTTTTCATACCCCTTAGTGATAAAGGTTGTCCACCCTTAACAGAAATTACTTAAAAATTATTTATATGGCAAAACAACGTTTGCCGGGTCAGCTAGTAATCAATAAAAAGGTTGCACAGCGACCTATGGAAAGGGCTATGCTAGGTATTTACGCACAAATGAGGAGATCCGTGGACGAACAAAAGTCGCTGACATAGCGCGACGGATTAGCCAGCTAAAGTGGCAGTGGGCGGGCACATGTCACGTAGAACTGACGGCCGATGGTGCAGAAAATTTCTGGAATGATGGCCAAGTACCGGGAATCGCAACGTGGGACGTCACGACGACAATCTGGAAGAAGGACTGGGGGAAATCTACGTTCAGCAGTCATATAAACTAAAACGGGAATTACCGCGCCCATGCCGGTATTTACCTTTTACGTTTCGACAGGGTTGCACCGACTGTGGTCTCGGACTGACTTATGCAAACCGAAAGTCTTAAAGTTAAAACCGGCCAAGTGCGAGTCGGACTCGCGCACGAAGAGTTCCGTGCCATTATCTGTAAAAACGGCAATAAAATCACTTTTTTGCATGGGAGCACCCTTAAGTATTTGATGTATTCTGTTTTTTACAAAAGTTATCAAACAATTTAAAATCAACTTATTTTCAGACTACCCACTCTTCCACAAGCGTCTACCCTACTGGATAATAAAGAACTCATGGGGCTCGTCGTGGGGCGAGGAGGGCTACTACCGCGTGTACCGCGGCGACGGCACCTGCGGCGTCAACAAGATGGCCTCCAGCGCCGTCGTCTGAGACCCAGCATACGTCCCTGCGGTAAACCGTAAAACACATTGCCTGCCACATTCATTTGCCTAAAGAAAATTGATACAGTTTTAATTTTGTTGTATCGCGGTCTTTTTAGCCCGCTCGGGGTTTCATTAGCTAAGGGGCCTATAACAAAATTAGCAGAAATATAATTATTTAGTAATTAGTAGATTTAAAAATTGATGCTGTTTAAATTTTGTTGTATCGCGGTCATATTGGTCCGCTTATGGTTTCACTAGCTAAGAGGCCTTTAACAAAATTAGCAGTTATATGTTTATTTATGATTATTGGTAATTAGTAGATATTTAAAAGATAAGTTCTATAAAATAAATGAATCTATAAGTATATAAAAAGCAATTATCATGAACTTTTGGAAAAAACAAATCAAGTAATTTCCTTATTAGCACGTACTTAAAAATTGACATTGTGAAATAATAGCTGCTTTTGTTATTGTATAGTACGTATCAAATAAATATTAAAATAACTCAGTTAAGTTTATAATAGGCCTCTTTGTAAAGGGTATATACAAAATAATTATTGATGATTTAATTGATATTTTTGAACTAATGAAACACTAAATATTAATCATGATTCAATTACAAAAGACCCTGAACTCTAGAAAGCAGACCCTTCGGAACATGGCAATGTTTTTTACTGTGACCAATGAATTAAGATTGTTGTGGAGGTGCAATATTAATGTACTAAGCTGTCATTAGCTTAACCAGTATACCAGCCAGTACGAATAAGAATTAGTTTTTTTTTACACCAATAAATGAAAAAAAAAATACATAAAAAATTTGATAAGCATCTTTTGCCAGTCACGGACTTATTACGACCCCAATTTTCGGCGGATTCCGGAATAGCTCAGACCAATGCATTAAGTAAGAAACTATAGCCCGTAACTTTTGAATTACTAAAAAAATGCTAACATAATCAGAAATCGATAATATAGTATTATATTTGCTGAAAAAAAAACAACTTTTAAGACTATCAGTTTTTAATGACACCTAAAATTGAAGACTATGTATATCAATCAATTAGATTTAGAGATAACTTTCTTTGATTTATCTAAAAGGAACCGAGTTGATATACTGGTTAAGTTAAAAGGTACATTATCGCAATGATATAACAATATTCTTATGGTCTCTTAAAACGCTGTGAACTAACCTAGTCTAAAACCTATTCAATTCCTAGGTAATAGTAATAAGTAGTCACACAATAAAATTGGTTTACAGTAAACTTCAAATACTTGTTTTCACGCTCTCTTCTATCTCGAAAATACTTGTTTTTAGTTGTTTTTCTATTTCTATAGTTTTATTCCTATTACTTATACTATGATTCAATAATGTTAGGAATCAACAACGAATTATTATGAAAATCAAATGCTCGAATAGTGCCTTTGCTTATGCAATAAGATTCATTTTCATTTTTGTATTTCATTAAGATCTAAATTAAGGGATATATTAGTTAATTAATAGAAAGCTTTCAAGATTGTTTGAAATGTTTTAATAATAATGTTTAGTACATCTTGTTTAAGTTAAAAGGTAAGACTAACGAAGATACTTAGCTTATTTAAGTATAATTATTTATATTTTATTCCTTTTCCCCTTCTCATTTTAGTTGTCCCATGAAGACTATCTGGAAGAGATCGCTTTTAGTCAAAAAACCGTCTGATTTGTGAATCTCTATAAACAGCAACTGTAACTTCTTGCTATTCGTGCAATAAAGAGTTCTATTTATCCCTATGACGTTAATTTTAACTGTATCTTCTATTACTATTCCTAATCTTAACTCTGTGATATGAAATCCTGATTGATATTAATAATCTGATAACTTTTAACAAAATGTAACACATACTTATTTGGTATTGTCATTTTGACCTACATCAGTGTATGGACCTGTCATAAAAATGGCCTCTACAAACATACAGAGCTTCACACCAATGCAATTATAACTCTTGAGTCTGCATTTCACAGCTATTCTACTCTAATACAGGTACCAAGTAAAGTCGTCGTGTATTCGTCCTTATGATTGTTGTCGGGCTATATTATATAATTTATTATATTTCTAACATATTGTGTCTGAAACAAAAATCATGTTTTATAAAGATATAAAAACAATATACACTTTTATTGTTTCATAGAAAACTTTGTCTAACTTTTTAAACATGAATATTGTTTATACAATTTAAGTTATGGTCACGAGACTGTATGGAACGTGCCTAATTTTATTAGCTTCGGCAGATTTATATCAATAAAAAGCCTATAATATTAAATGAATGTTATAATAACGCTGTTTAAATATTTTTGTCAATAGAATCATTTTACTAGTCTTATTTCTTTATTCCGTTCTCATTTTTATTAGGTGGATTTTTCACTTTGCTAGTAAGGCGTTAATTGATTGATCTTGCTCCAATATCTCATTTTAGGTGATAAGTGAAATATTTTGATAACAACTTTCAATGGTTTTGTTCTTATGGCAATAAATTATTATGAAATTATGATGTGGTTTTATTAATTTCGACTGCAAAACATACTGACTGCTCTTTTAACGGAGCTCAGAGCTGTTAATATAGGTCATCTTTTGAAATGTAGGATTTAACAAAAAACCGAAATAGTGTTTAAGGTTTAGGTTTAGGTTTAGACTTTCCATATACAATAAAAAAGCCCTATTATTATGTATTGTTTGCAATGTGCTACTTCCTATTTAGTCTTTTTAAAAAACAACCTTTAATAAGTTCTCTTTTTACGTACTAAATATATAATGAAGTCTTAAAAGTCGATTTTAAATTACTTCTAATGATCGTATTGAATTAAAATTTTGTAAGTTTATGATATCCAAATGACAAAATAACTAAAACACCGAGCTGATCTGGTACAGCCAAGAGGTGGATAATAGTGGACCTAGTGTGGGCTCATTTGGAAGGGCAAAGATGAACAGAATGTAAGGTAAATGGTATATCCAGTCGGAACTAGTCTATGTTAACATATTCATATACATAGTATGGTGAAGTCAGAAATTTGATATCACCATTTTTAAAAATAATAATCGAATTCTACAAATTTTGTTTAGTATGAATACGAAAAAAGATAAAATGATGATATCTTTCATATTTATATGTGTTGCAGGGATATTATTAAAGCCGTGATATTATAATTTCACTAGTGACATTATAATTACACTGATTATTATACTTACAATTTAACGGGCTAGTTGCAGTGCCATTATAATTTCACTACCCCGATACAGTACAATTGTAAGGCAGTGATATTTTGACAATAACACTGGTTTAAGGAAGCTGTTAGATTATCAGAGCGATCGCTGATCGGTCCGTTTTCGTTACCAACAGAGCTACAAATATTAAACATAGAGTTAGGAAATCAAGGACAGGATTTTGAAAATCATTTTTTTAAATTTTACTTGTAATATATTTATAGTACTATCTATACTATAATATATAAGTATCAAAATATGCTGAAAATGTTATAACGCTTACTAATCAGTACCTTTAATAATTATAAGCTTAATAGTAGGTAATACTGGTAGTAACAAGTTGGTCAGTAGCCTCAATTTATGGCTTTGAATAAAGCTTAAATAATAATAAAGGAATAAAATGTGCTAATAATCATAATATGTTACATAAGCAAGTCAAAAGTTTCAATGAAATGTAATAAATGCTCAAGATCACTCATTTCGAAGATATTGACTAGAATAATCAAGCAAAAACCTCATAAAACACCAAAAATATGTAATAACACGATATTAAAAAAGGCACGCTGCAACTATTGTTTTCCAAATGGCGACTGATTAACTCAATTGACCAATCAGAACACGCGGGGCTCCCACCACAAACTCAACTCATAATAAACCTAGATTTATTATAATATCACTATTGCGGCCCAGTGAAATTACATTATCACTTAAAAGAGCCCGTGAAATTACACGAACCAGTCGTCATTGACAATAATCAGTGTAATTATAATTTCACTAGTGAAATTATAATGACACGTCTTTGACAAAATCCCTGCGACATATGCATTATGTAAACATAGGCTGGTGTCGGCTTGATATACCATTTACCTAACACCCTGCATATTTGGGACGAGTATAATTTCCCGGAAGAGGGCCTAAATAATAAATACTTGTTTTTATAATTAAAAATATTGTTTTTGTAAATTTTTTTGCTAGTTTAGTTTTATCTGTTTTTTTTATCTCTTTAAAATCGCGTGCTTGTTGTGTATTGTAATTGTGATTATATGTTTTGTTACTCTGTTTCTGTTTCGTCTCCTGTCCTGTAATGGTATGTGACCGGCGGTGCATCGGCTCATCGGAACCTTCCTGGTTTTTTCGACTGACTCCGAGCCGGAGTCGGCCGGAGGAATTGGGGGTTCTTTGGTGATCCGATGTACTGTTGACACTACCCGTCCCGCGTCCTGCGGGGTCTCCGCTGAAAACCAGCGCCGTTATGGCTCTGGCTGTAACGACAAATGCTGAGCGGGGACCTTTTTGACACTCTTTTTATGATATTATATATATTTGATTCTGTTTGTAATTTTGCTTATGTGTCAAATAAATGTTTTCTATTCTATTCTATTCTACTTTACTACTTACTAATAAATGACTATCGAGTGTGTGATATAAAAACGTTTCATAATTTTATTTCAGCTGCATGAAATTTTAAAACTACTTCCACACCTTACGGAAGTTGTTTGCTTTAGTCAGTGCAAACTGACAGACAAACTCAATTCCTTGTGGCACATGTGAGCCCGTGACAACTGACTCAGTTGAAATCCAGCGGGCTTCAGAACGGAGCAGCTGTTGCCAACATTTGGGGAATCGTGGTGGAGTAGGTAGGTATTATGTACTTAGTAACGTTACGAGCAGGTATTACTATCAAAAAGTACTGTTTTTAGGGTTCCCTAGTCCTGACAAGGAACCCTTATAGTTTCGTCATGTCCGTCTGTCTAGTGTCTGTCCGTCCGAGGTTTTACTTAAAAACCGTTGACACTAGAGAGCTGTAATTTTGTGGAGGTATGTGTATCAATTCCTGCGACAAAGTGGTAGAATAAAATTTTGAAAAATAAGTTATTAGGGTTGGTCCCGTGCATGTAACGTGGGGATGTTTTTTTGTGTGTGGTATCGTTTAATAGATCCTCTAATGGAAGACTGACTCTAATGAATGACTTAAATGCTAAAACTGTTTTTCGATTTAGTGATCCGTTTGCGAAATATTAAACTTTAAAGTGCTAATTTTTGTTCGAGTAGGGCGTCCCCTCTTCCAAAAGCTAAACTACTGGCATAAAAAAACTGGAAAAATTCATGATAATATTGCGTTTTATGAACTTTTAAGGAAAATCATAACTGTTAAGATAGATCATTAAGTTTAGGAGTAATAGTCGTTCAACTTGATGTATGATGTAGAATACATAATATTATAATATAATAATCATTAGAGGAAAACATTAAAATTGACTTAAATGAAGTAATTGCTGAATATATAAGGTGTAAGTGAATTAGTGTCAGATATTTTTAGGAGTAACTTAGTCACATGGATCACATATAAGATAAATTTAAAATTATAGAACAAACTTTAATTCACGCACCAAGTAATATGATATTATGATGAACAGTGTAATATGATTATTTGAGTGCATTAATGTAATTCTGGAGAGGTTATGAATCGGCTAGCGTAGTGTGAGTAGTCTACTTGTGGTGTTTGGGTTCATGTACAGGATGATGTAGATTATTTATTTTAAAACTTTTTATTTTTTCGATTTTAAGTTTGTTCTATAATTTTAAATTTATCTTATATGTGATCCATGTGATAGTCTAAGTTACTCCTAAAAATATCTGACACGAATTCACTTACACCTTATATATTGTGGCACGACACGCACTTAGTCGGTTTTTTAAATATTTGTCTATCTCCAGGAAACAAACATACATACATAGCATGTACCTACCTACACACGTGCGCGTTTTGACGACCTCCGTCGCCGAGAGGCGAGCATGGCGTCGCCATCTCAGGTCTCGGGTTCGATTCCCGGTCGGGTCAATGTAGAAAACGATATTTCCAAAATTGGCTTGTCTCATGTGAGCGACTAAAAAAATTCACGTTTTCGATGTTACTCCCATTAGAAAAGTGGTTGTATATCAGCAACTGATCACGTGGTTTAAGGAGTGTCCTATTCTTTTGCACACCCTATATATTTTGTTATTTATTATCATCCGGACCGTAGGTTGAGTACCTCTAGTTGCCACTAGGTACTACATAGGTGCGCTAGGTATTGTTCGGAGCGAGCTAGCTCGGGGCCGCGAATCTAGGGCGCCGGTGTACTCAAACGGGGTTACGGATGCACAGCCGTATAACTAGCTACTGGGCGGGCCATAGTTGAAGGATGGTCAATACACTGGCGAACTGATTTTTTTTTCTAGCCGTTTACAAAGAGAGCTGAGAGCGATAGAGCTTTTCCTATCTATAACGTAGAAGTCTTTTGCAGCATGGTGGTGGTGTCGCGAAGTGGATCTGTCTTATAAAGCGATGGATTGTGTTGTTTTCCGACTGTTTAGCCTAATGGCTCCTGACTGCGGGTTAAGGTTCCATCTACGCTTAGGTCGTAGAAAGTATTTTTTTTTATTCGTCCTCCATCTTGGTTTACCTCTAAAATTTGTCTATCTTCGAGCTTTAACACCAGATATTTGTTCCTTACCTTGTCCAGTCTTGTCAGCCACATTCACCCTAATATCAACCTACTTACGTTGTATGCAGTCGCATTTATTGCAACGTCCCAGTATTTATGAAGATATACCTACTTATACAATTTGATATGGACGGTACTTCTAACCCGTTAAAGGTTAAGTTCGATTCGATATCAAATTTTATCGTCAAAAATATAATTAAGGGTCAAAACAAATCTAAAAAAAAAAAAAAAAAATAGATTTTTTTCGAAAATAATTTAATCAATAATTTTATATTTAGCCAACAAACCCCTAAATATCAAAAATGAAGTTGTTGGTCAGTTACTCTGTTCTTTTAGCTATTATGTGGTATTTCTTTCATGTTTCTACGACACATGGGACCATGGTTATCGCCTAGTGTTAAAAAACAAAATGGCCGCTATTCATAGGTGAGGGTTTGACCCCCAAATATTTTTTGGCGATAAAATTAGATATTGCACTTAGCCTTAACGGCTTAGAAGTACCGCCCATGTCACTTTGTATATGGTGTTTGTTAATTTTCGTCTTTATAGCTTTATGGGCATTTGCACATTGTGTGTTATTGCCACTTTAATACATTTATATTTGTTAGATTAAGATTACTTACAATCTTGAATACGAACGAGCTTTCAACTAAAAGTTTTCAACAACTAATTCTTAGATTGAGAGCTAAGTTTTCTCGCTTCTTTGATGCCTGCCTCCCGTTTCCAGGCTACGCTGGGTTCCAATAGCGATCCAATTTCTTATTCAGCTTCTCGAAAACTTGTTTGCTAGTAACTTTAGGAATCTGTTCTTAAGTAGAAAACTATTTTTGATGCTTACTACAATTGTAGGTGTAGGAAACTATCTTGAAGAAAAAAAAAAAAAAAAAAAAATACAAAAATTGGACAATATCACGTACAATGCTCTGATCCTAAGGTAATTAGTCAAAACATTTGTGTTATCAGAAACAACGACGGTACCACAACGCCCAGACCCGACACAATATAGAAAAGTTCGTTTACTACATTCATCATCATCACCAGCCTTATCAGTTCACTGCTGGACACAGGCCTCTCCAAAAGAAGGATTTTGCCATAATCGCCACGCTTGGCAGGCGGGTTGGCGATCGCAGTTTGGCCAATGGTGGAGAGGAGACTGCTGCCCGTCTTCTTGTGGCGGTTCTGCTGTAGTTGCCTCTTACGACACCCATAGGAAGAGAAGGGGTGGTGCAATTCTTTTGACGTGCCGGCACCACACGACACAGTTTCTACATTGACCCGACCGATATTCGAACTCGGAACTCCAGAGATGACGACGCCAACATGTTATCACGTGATATTACCATTTTTTTGTAGATTAGAAGAAAACCAATAATATGCTCGTATTGTCAGATCAGGGGCGTTTTACAGAAGACCGACACTCAAGCTAATTCAGAAAAAAAATCAAACCGAATTAACCTAAACCGGAATTCGTACCGAGACCGTTGGCGTTCAGGATTGAAGAAAATATTCTTCATTGAAGGAGATTAAGTATGTTAGCAATGCTAACATACTTAATAGCATCATGAAAGAGCGGAGCAGCATGCCACATGTTCATGTATATGCATAATAACTAGGCAGGTCCCACAAATAATACTGTAAAAAATACGATTTTAGATAAAATTAACATTTTTGATTAGTTTTTTTTATTTTAAGGGCCAGTTTCACAATGTACGGATAAGGTCTGATAGACTATTTGTTACTTATCTTTAGGATAAACACAATTTTTGCGTTGCACGACCGTCGAATAGCGCTATATGACACAATTCAAGCACTTTTATCCTCTAAATATTTTTATCTGTCACGTATCTTATTTGGCACTTTATCCGTACATTGTGAACCAGGCCCTTAATATAAGTAGACTGAGTAAGTAGTAAGTTATGATTGGTTTTTATTTTTCACAGTTATTATTACCTATAAGTGCTCTTAGCTCTATGGTCTGTGGGAGCAAGTCATATTTTAGTAAATTGCTGTTTAGAATAGAAAAGAATAGAATAATATTTATTTGGCATAAACAAAAATAGACATACGGATAACAGAGAAAAAAAAACGAGGTGTGCTAAAAACTCAGTATCAGTCGTGGCAACTGACGGCTGCCACGACACTGATATTCTGCGGGGGCCTATAACACTGAGGCAAAGTACATTAAAAAAATAAAATAAAAGAATAACAATAATAATAATAAAACAGAAGAAATTATAGAAATGGAGAATGTAAGAGCTACATGGGCGATATGTAAAGGAAATAAAATAGGACGCATCAAATAAATGTTTGCAGTTAGGGTATGGTATCTCTTTCCAGAAACAGAGGGCTTTCTGATAGCCATCCAAGATCAAGTGATAAATACGAAAAACTACAAGAAATGTATACTTAAAGACTCATCTTCACAAAACGATAGTTGCAGAAAATGTCACCGGCAATCTGAAACTATTCAGCACAACACAGGGGCTTGCATTAGCCTTGCACAAACTGATTACACTTACAGACACAATGAAGTGGCCAACATAATTCACCAGAAATTAGCTCTTAAACATCAACTATCGACAGAAAAACCACTACCGTATAACAAATATGACCCTTAACCGGTGTTGGAAAATACCAATTATAAGATGTACTACGACCGAGCAGTTTTAACAGATAAAACAATACATTTTAATAAACTGGACATCATTTTACAAGACAAAAACAATAAAGTTACTTATATCATTGACATCGCGCTACCAAATACTCATAACGTGCAAAAAACTATTACAGAAAAATTAACTAAATATGTAGATTTGAAACAGAAAATAATGAAAATATGAAAACAGAATAAAGTAGTCATCATACCGTTGGTAGGTACTCTCTAACACCGGAGTCATACCACATCAACTCCGCACTAGCTTAAACACTCTCGACCTCCCAACCAAAAGGCGGCGATTTTAAATACGTGCCGTATCGTAAGGCGATTTTTGGAAGAGTAAAATGATAAATGATTAACATCACTTGGTGACCGTGATGTAATCAAAAAACCGGAACTTCGGAGTTCTGAGATAAAAACGCGAACCAAAAATAATAATAATAAAAAAATAAAAAACATTAAGCATAATCAAAATACAATAACATTAATTAATTTAATAACATGGAGACATTATTTAGTCAGAGTTTATTAGTGGTACCTACTTGTACCGAAGCTTTTTAGTTAGTGGGTCAATATTTTACAATTGCGGACTGAGTATCCTGTAAACAAGACTCAAATTACCGCAAATGGGCTCTAAATACATAACGCAATAGCGACCAGCAATAGCGCAAGAAAATGATAAGGGTTTGGAGTTGTTTCATTAAATGTTATTCGATATATACAAGAATTTTGTAGTTATTTTCGTGCGTTGTGTGAATTGTCCTTTAAAAAATGCAGAATGTGATCGTACCAGTGCAGCGGGGTAACCATTTACTCTTAAAACAATCTCAAAGCTGTCAAATCTGTCAATTTTGGTACGTCATTCCATACAAAATTTGACAGATTTGATAATGTTTGACAGGTTTGAGATTGTTTTAAGAGTTCGTGGTTACCGCCCTGAGTGAAATTGCCCGAAAGAAACCTAATCACTTGTGCTTAAGAGTTTTTGCGAGTATCTATGTCTTTTTGTAATAGCTCCCTTGATCCCTCGCTCGCCCCAGATCTTGTTTACCTTTCGGAATCCATGGACCGTTGGCTAATTCCTCCTTTCTATGAAAGGACATGTCTCGGATCGTTTATTACGTTTGAGCCATTCTGTGTGGCTGTTAATCCTCGTTTATTAAAATCGAAGGAAATTAGGAATAAGCTGTTATATTTTTATGAGAATTAACTTACATTGCTCAATTGCTGTATCATCCCCAGATCAGTATCATCATATCAGTCTCTGTTAAATAGGAGCTGGACAAAAACGGAGAAATCTTAATACCCCATCAATATAGCTTGGTGCAACTTCCAATGGTAAAGCATTTTATCCATAAGTGTAGGCACAGAGTGTTAAGCATTTTACGACTTTGAGTATTTAAACTACTTACTGCTTTACGTAAACTCATTTCCGAAATTCCGATTTAAAACCATTTTCGAAATCACGATAGAAAAACGGCCAAGTGTGAGCCGTATGCGCGCACAAAGGGTTCCGTACCCATTATCTTTACACCGAGACATTTTTGGTGGTTGTTTTTCCGCAGTAAATGATTCTCCCGTAGTAAGATGAGATCTTAGTAGTACAATAGAATAATGTTTTTTTTTTATTCAAATCGCCTGTAGGCATTAAAATTCAAATCGCCGGCAGCGCGTGCGATGCAGTTTACCTATACTTTGTGCTTCTTTTACTTTAAACATTTAATTTGTGCGGCGGGCAGTGCCCAAATACGTCACATCTCGTAAAATAAACTATCGTTTCGCACGCTTTCGAGTTGATGATTATTTTTTTGATTAGTTGAGAACAAAAATATTTTTATTTAAAAAAATAGCTCGCATGGTTCGATAGTACTACTAAAGGTTAATCGTCCTGCCGCGGGAAAACAACCACTAAAATTTCTCGGTGTATAAACGGCAAAAAATACATTTGTTATATGGAAGCCCCTTAAATATTGATTTCATTCTGTTTTTTAGTATTTGTTGTTATAGCGGCAACAGAAATATATAATCTGTGAAAATTTTACTATTACGGTTCATGAGATATAGCCTGGTGATATACGGACAGACAGATTTACCATTTGGGCACCTAAAAATACCGTCGTGGTGGGTGTGGCATATGTGTGACGTATCAGAATTGACCATTCATATTACACTAAATGAATTGCCTGTGCATGCGCACCTAATATTATATACTTAGTGATTACTTATTTTCTCAAGATCGTCGTACAAATGTGAAGGGGTTCCTCCACACTCCAAAAATGATTTGTACGACACTTAATAAGAGAACTAGATGTATAGTCTCGTATTCTTCACACCCAAACATGTTTTGTACGATGTAATAAGAATAAGATACGGAGAGTCTTGTATTTTCTAAATCCCGCATAGAAGTTCTATCATTTTAGATTTCCGATACGATTTAGTCCGAAACAATATTATATTTGTGCCTACATAGGTACAAACAAGCTAAATTGAATAGAGGCCTGTAAAAAATATGGAAGTGAATAAAGGCAGCAAATATACCTACCTTCAATGGAATGTAACAACATTTCAAGAATTAAAATTACTGAACTATTATTGTACTGTTCAAAATAGGAATTTGCATGCTAATACAGGCAAAACATGTGAACTTATTTTTTGTCACCACCTAGATATACCATGTTTTTTGCAAATAAAGAATTTATTATTATTACAGCCTCGTGGAGGGGGAGGGGTGGGATGATGGCGTTTGTTTGCAAGGCTGTTTACCGGCAGTTCATTAGCTCACACATTTATTGCCCGCTTTATTTTATATAGATTGAGTGTAATTATTCAAAATAAGTTACGAACGATTTGTTACCTAGACATTAATTTTATATGGTGTGGTAACAAGCATAATTATCCAAATAATTTCGCCCATAAAAGAAAGTACGTTGTGTTGTAAACTAAAGTTACAAAGTAGCTATTTTTATAAATTGAAACAACCGCGTGATGTCACAATACATAATGCGACTTGCATCTATGGACCTTGATAAAAATGCTGGAAAACAGTCACTGGTTCACGTGAAGTTCTTCGAAACAATAGAATCAGAATGGTCCAAGAAAAAGGCGACTCTAGGGAGGCAAGAACGCCGCAGGGAGCCGGGCAGCACAGTACCTTAAGTAAACACAGTAGGGTCACGGCCCAATTAGGGTGCCATTCTGAGTTACTTCCAAGCGAGATGGCTACCACTGATGAAATCTGGATACATAAAAACGAATAAAAAAGTTCCTGATAGGTACACCCTGACCAGAAGAGACACTACGCGTGTTTCGTCGACTATCGTCATTGCAGAACGCCTCGAAGGGAAATCCTAAAACTAGGTCGGGGACGCTTGTTGAAGGAGTGGTGAGATGACTTAACATGAGCGATGAAGTGTATGCTGGCTCCTATCATCGCGTTGTAGGGGTTTAGATTTGGAAGTATCTCAGATATTTCATCATCACATGGAGGTCGAGGTTATAGGGGTTATGCTGAGTCCGACATACCATAATGAATTAATAAGATCGCCATATCTGGACGGCAAGTAGGCTTACAGCATTTTCACTCACCAGCACTGAGTTATATGTGGGGATGTTTTAGCTGATTACATGCTGCTATTTAGTCCAATATTTTATGCAGTCTTTGTCTAGAAAATAATGGCATTAAGGGACCAACAATTAACGTGCCTTTTAAAACAGAAAAAAATTTGCTTTTTATAAATGTCACTAACTATGGTCGGAATGATTTGTGGGTCCACCCACAAACGTAGTTTAGTTAACTTTAGTAATCACCGCCACAGCAGTCCCGCTATAGGGACATATACATTCAAAGGGAGCCTACTATATTTAGTTTAGTTGTATGCGAAGTCTGGCCTCCCAGAGCCCGAGGGACGCCTTCAATTAAGGCCCTCTTAGTAACGATGGCCCGCGTGTATCGGCTGCCTACTTTGATCTCGGAATCCAAAGGGATAGCATGCGTGGCCTCATGGCCTGGGCTTGAACTTGAGAGTGAAACATTCGACCATAATACTAATTGTTATTTTGTTGGCGTTTTGTTTTTAAATTTAGGTATTTTCTTTGATTTTTAACAACACGAGAAAGATATTGAAAGTGGTGAAACATGGATCCGTTAATTAGTTTTTCATGAAGATGGTCTACGAAAACTTTGTGACACTGGATCAATTTTGATCGCCTGAGGTCGGACTGTTAAAAAGTAAAAAGATTGTGATTAAAAAAAAAAGTCTTTGACTTGTCAGCTAACGCCACTTAAATGTCATAAGTCATAATAAAACACAAAAAACTTATCACCACCAAAACACATTTTTGTATTTTTTTTTATCGAAAATACTAGTGCTATTTTAACATGTCCTTCACTGTGAAACCCAAAAGCCCGGCGTCCGATGATTCGGATAACACGAAGTGCACACAGTTGAACAAATCAAATAAAAACAACAAGACTGAACCTGGGACTTCATATGAAGTGTTTAGGAATAACACTACAGCAGTCGAAGTGATAGTTAAAGAGGTACTAAATAGGAATATGAATAATAAAAAGAAAATACTATTAGATTCGGATGAAAGTCTTCAGACAATTCGAAGGTTACATGAAGAAATCGAAAATCTAAAATGTCAGCTAGCAAAATCAAATTTACAGCTCATAAAGACTAAGAAAGGATTTCGCGTTGTTATTTTTGAGATGAAAAAACAATTAGACGCTGTAAACCGACAGGAATTGGAGAGACAGAAAGATAATTTAGCATTGTTATTGGAAAACGAGAAATTAAAAACTTTACTAGAATCCAAAACAAACTTAGTTACCAAATTCAAGAGAGAGTTTAACACTATGAAAAGAATTCTCAAATTGGTAATGAAAAATATAAGCATCATCTCACATGTAAATGAAAACCTCGTTTTGAGTTCAGACCCTGAATTCGATGATTTTGAAAATAATTTGAAAAAAGATATCAGAGTAAAGTTTGCTAAAAACTTTGATAGCTTTGCTGCGACCTTTGACAGTAGCACGTTATCAAAAGATACGAAGGACTCTTTCGATAAGCATTTTTAACCTTTTTTGTAATTAATATTCTTGTAATATTGTAGGTAAATTGTACTTTGTAATATAGTGGATCGTATTGAAGTTAAAAAGTGCCTACTTATTTAAAATTGGGTTTTGATTATGCAGCTTTTAAAATTACCTCTCCCTTTATTTTTAGTTAGCTTATTTAAATTAGTTTTTAAATAAAAATACTCTGGGCATGATGTAATCTATTCGACTGAAATGCAAACGTAAATAATAAATGTAGCCCCAATCGAGATAGAGTTAAAAATAATTGATGGGCCTACACCGAAATAATAGTCATATGTATAGCATTATTCAGAGACAACCGGTAGCCGCAGGAATCAATCGCGGTATGCAAGGGCGCGGTGCATACCCGGCTGAGCGCAACCGGGTCACTGTGTGACCGGGTCACGCGGTCGCAGCCCGGTCACTCGGTCGGGAACACCCGGGTCGTTACGAGCCGCTGTCTTACCCGATTTGACGGTTTTTAAGCATAAACTGCAAGACGAACCAGGCTGGAAAGCTGGCTCTAATTAAGTTCTACTTCAAGAGATGCCGACAACTGAGTAGATACTTGTCTTTTATTTAAAATAAAATTACACGTTTTACGTTATCGCCGGCGTTAACTGAAAAGGCGAAGTGCTAAGAATTTCATAATGAGATCATGAGACTGAAAGCTGAAGATACTCATCGTATATTTGGTGTATAAGTAAGTAGGAAAGTTAGTAGACGAAGCCATTCGCAAATGTGATGGTACAATGATAATATTTGAATCGAGACTAAGCTAAAATCAAATATGTTTTACAACGGCATGCAATATTATATAAATATAAATATTTGTTCCCACCGAAAACTATGACTAGGTAACTTAACGCTGCTTAATAGTGATCGAAATGCTTGTTGATCGAAAAATTAATGTAGTGCATCCAATTAACTTTTAGTTGCTTTGAAAAGGTACTTACCTAAATCTCAGATCGATGCTTTCAAAAATAATTTCATTTAAATCGAGTCCAATATGATTAAAAGCTCAGTCGCTGGACGAGCTCATTTGCCAGGCCAGTGGTTCGAGTGTACTTCGTTTAAAGTGCGGTTGTTACGTGCAGATCGCTGCACAGGGTGTTACCATTTTGGGTAATCCAGTTAATTGCGGATGGCATGATTTTGTCGCCGGATATACTCATATTTAGGTTACTCGGACGCATGCTTGGCCTGACCTCTGAAATAAAAAGGCAAAATACAATCGATACATAAAGAAAGAATGCAACTTGTACAAAGTAAAAAACGCTGCTGCGTCTGAGTGGAAGAAGTGCTTACGCCAAGGAATGCCCATCCGAAGTACACTTGAGACATTACCACCGCAGCGACTTCCATCCAGATCCCCGATCTGGACTGATAACAGCCTGAAGACCGACTTTAGTCTGAGGACAGCATGGCAGTCATCCTGGGACACCTTTGAGGACCCACAAAAAGACCTGATTGTGGATCCGACATCAAAGCCTGCTGGTTTTGGCTCCACACGACAAGTATGGGTAAGGCTAAACAGGTTCAGGACAGGTTACGGGCGTTCCAACCACCACCTTTATAAGTGGGGGCTGAAGGAGTCACAGCCTGCGATTGTGGTGCCGCGGATCAAACTCTGGCCCACATTGTCAACGATTGCCGGCTTCGCTTTTTCCCTGGTGGCTTGCGGGAACTTAACCTTCTCACCCCAGCCGCTGAGGACTGGTTGCGTCAACTAAAAAATGACATTTAATTATAGGATTCTGGCAGCAAAACGCCATACGATATGATGACAAAGTAAAATGTACTTTAGTCTCTGTCGGAGTATTAAGGTATTCTGTAGCAGTAAAGGTCCCTCGCAGTCAGTGCTACCACTACGCTACGGACTTCGGATTCCTCACCGTATCAGTGCTAGGATAGTCTCGTAGACGATGGTGTTTTCTAAATTAACCACCATCGAGAATGAAACTACATTATTTTGTAAGTCACTTGCTCATAAAGCGGTTGCATTGCATAAAGGTTTATAATGCAGTTTATAAATAAAACAGGGTCTGACTTGATTTTTTTAAATGTTTTTTGGGAATTAAATTATGTTCAGGCCGACATCATTTTGACCTCTGGTTTACCAAATGGGTTCCTTGTTTAATCACCTTGGTCTAGTCGCAGGCGCTCCAAATAACAAATCTTTAATTAAAAGAATACCGCAAGGGGTGCTTTTGTAGTAGTGGTAGGTAAGCACGAGCAGCATTGTTCATAGATGTCATAGATGACACTCTTTATGGTACACCATACAAAGGTACAGATGTACAATTCAGCAAAAAACTAATTATACTATTTCATTTTTATTATAGTCAATGAACAGCAATACTTTCTGTTCATTGACTATAATAAAAAACCGGCTAAGTGCGAGTCTGACTCGCGCACGAAGGGTTCCGTACCATTATCTATGAAAATGGCAAAAAAATCACGTTTGTTGTATGTGAGAGCCCCCTTAAATATTCACTGTATTCTGTTTTTTAGTATTTGCTGTTATATCGGTAACAGAAATACATCATCTGTGAAAATTCCAACTCTCTAACTATCACAGTTCATGGGGTACAGCCTGGTGACAGACGGACAGACAGACAGACAGACGGACAGCGAAGCCATAGTAATACCACAGAGAAAGTATTATACTAATACTGTCCCGTTTTTACGGAACCCTAAAAATGAAATAAAATGAAAATGAAGCATTGGCGATGCTGCCAAAGCCAGTATAAACTCTATAATTGTATTCGGTAGCAGTTCGCTCCTGCATTCGTATTTGCATTGATTTCAAATTTCAATTCACAAGCCGCTGTAAAGTTGGGAAGCGGTTTTCGGATTCTAGTTTAGTGGAAGAGACATTTTTAATCAACTTTTCTGTTACCACTAAGTCAAAAACCTAGCGGAAATCGAAAAGACTATTGTTGGTGTTGAGGCAATACGCTAATGTTGTCATTATTCGACGACCTCCGTAGCCGAGAGGCGAGCACGCCGGACTTTAAATGGCGCCGCCAGCTCTGAGGTTCCGAGTTCGATCCCCGGTCGGGTCAATGTAGTAAACGAACTTTTCTATATTGGCTCGGGTCTGGGTGTTGTGGTACCGTCGTTGATTTCTATAACACAAGTTCTTTAGCTACTTACCTTAGGATCAGAGCAATGTATGTGATGTTGTCCAATATTTATTTATTTATTATTATTCGTCATTTGTCACATCAAAGACTTGTAATTCGAGTATGTTTTAATACGCTTTTATAAAGAGTACCACTTTTAGTAAGAGTTTGTTCGGTATTTTTTCTTCTAAAAATGAAACCTATCTAGATCGATTTATCGCCCCCGTAACCCCCTGCATACTAAAGTTACCTGCATTAGGTCTCGGAGATTGCTTCTAGCGATAAGACTACCTAAGTCGTGCAATTTAAAAAAGTGTTTTGTTAGGCTAGGTATTATTTGGTGTACAATACAGAACTAACTTACTAACAGCTAACTTAACTGCTGACCTCTGTGGCCGAGCGGCAAGCATTCCGGACTAGGCGTCGCCATCTATGAGAACCCGGGTTCGATTCTCGATCGCGTCAATGTAGAAAAATATCTTTTCTATATTGAAGATAAATAACACTTAAAAAAAATCATCGACCTCAGGTGGGACTCGAACCCACGTCCCATCGCATGCCGGGCGAGTGCTTTACCAACTAAGCTACCGAGGACGTCACGTGACAAGATGAAATTCCTCAATTGTTTTTCTCGCTGTCAAAGTCATTTTCTATATTGTCTCGGATCTGGGTGTTTTGATACCGTCGTTGTTTCTGATTTATGTAACACAAGTGCTTTCGCTACTTACCATAGGATCAGAGCAATCCCATCGTGCTGATCAGATGATGAAGTTTTGGGTTCATTTGACTTGTTTTACATACTAAAAGTTTGTTTTATTTTAGCACAAGGCTATGGAAAGGACTGGCTCGATGCTTCTCTGCGAGGGCGTGTCAAAAATAAAGAGATCCGTAAACGAACATGTATTATGTCAATGACGACCTCCGTAGCCGAGAGGCGAGCACGCTGGACTGTGTATGGCGCCGCCATCTCTGAGGTTCCGTGTTCGATCCCCGGTCGGTTCAATGTAGAAAACGAACTTTTCTATATTGTCTCGGGTGCTTTAGCTACTTACCTTAGGATCAGAGCAATGTATGTGATGTTTTCCAATATAAAAAAAAAGTCATAGCCCGATGGGTGCAAGCTAAAATAGCAGTTGGGTATACACATAGAACTAACCGCTGATAGGGCAGAAGGTACTAGCATAAAGGCCACGTACGCACAGTGCAGCGTAGGACGCTTACGTGCGACTTTGGTACAGGTTGCAGGAAGCTGCTGGATGCAGGATGCTTCCAACTAATCTGGGAGCCAGTGTAGACCTATGGTACGGTGGAAGTACGTCTTTGCAACCCCTAAGTCATTTAAAAGAACCTTTTCAACGATACCCCACACGATGGGATAAATGATGAAAAAAAAACATCCCCCCACGTTACAAGTATGGGAGGTACCCTGAAAAACAATTTTTCTCAAACTTTTATTCTAACGTTTTGTCGGCGTGATTGATTACATAACTCCACAAAATTACAACTCTCTAGGGTCAACAGTCTCCAAGCAAAACCTCGAACAGACAGACAGACAGACGGACATGACAAAACTATAAGGGTTCCTTGTCAGGACTACGGAACCCTGAAAAACATTCTAGAGAAGTCATTTCTAGGACTATCTCTATATCTGTACACTCTTATACGATTCCTCTACCTCCAGCAGCGTTTGCACTGTGCAAAGACACGGACCAACTCTATTCGTAGGCATTAAATAGGTTAAGGGTACAGCGAATAATTACTTGCAAGATTACTGCAATTGGGATAACATTTCACTAAAGTTGGTGGAGATGTTAAGTTTTTAATAGAGATTTAGGTTAACGATAGATAATATGCAATGATGTAGATTAAATTGTAGGGCATGCAGGCTGTGGTTTAAGTGGGGAAAGTGCATAATAACGTAAAGCTTTTTCTATAGGGTAATCATTATAAGCGCATTTTTTGGTTCTTTACACAAAGACAAGCTCTACCTCGATAATAATAATGTAGAAAGCAGCAAAAACATATTTTTAAACTATTTTGATGTTGACCGTCATTAGACTTTTATTAAAAAGTCGTTTGTATTGATGAACACATTCGTCATCTTTAATTTAGCTACTGTTCAAAACTACACGTACACTTCTGAATAGAGTTACCAACATTTTGTACAAGACATAAAGTATATTAATTAAAGTCGGGAAACTAAAGTGAAAAGTATTATAAAAAAGATGACTTCCAAACTGCTGGTATTGGTTTCCTTAGTACCTACTTAACACAATTAAAATCACATTCAAAAGCGTATCCTAATTCCACAGATAATAATGAATATTGTTAATTGAAAAACAAATGTTTTTAGCAATTCCATGCACTCGCACGGCATGCGATGGGACGTGGGTTCGAGTCCCACCTGAGGTCGATGATTTTTTCAAGTGTTATTTATCTTCAATGAATATTGTTAATCCTAGTTTGATGCAAAATTAATGCATTTCATAAGAATTCTTCTTTGTCGAACTGTTCTTCTCAGCTTACGTCAGTCCACTATAGGTCTCCTCTTCTAATGCACGACACTAGGCCAGGTCCTCCTTTTTCATTATGTCAAACTAGTATTTCTTTGACATTGCATAGGGAGGTACTGTAGAGGTTTATAGCCGAGCGAATAAAACCTCTACGTCTACCAAGGTATGTTCGAAATATGAAACTGGCTTTTGAATATTTTTCTTTGACGTAGAAAGAACTTTTGTTTTCGGGATTGATTAGAAAGTCTGGAGTCGAAGAAAAATAATTAAAATCTAGACAAAAAGTAAACCTAGATATTTGCAATTGAGCAAAACGATTCAAAAGTTAAGTATTTGCTGCATTCCTCATGTAAAGAACCTTTTAATAAATATAATTTATTAAGTGAAATAATTTGTTCTCGATCAATTCCCAATAGTCAATCCCAGCTTCGGCCATTGGCCGGTTACAGTACGTTACAGAACGTTACAGTACCTACTACCTACATACATATAACACAAAAGGATCACTTAAAGCCACTGAATGTTTCTAGGCTAGGTTGAGCGCCATCGATTGCCGCTAAAAGCGCCTCTGCTGAGGCGCCAGCCGCCACATAATGCATTTTATAATGGACTTTTTGTACGAGCAGGGAGGTATACTTGCCTCAATAAAAGTTAATATTATGCAGTTATATACATTTCCATGCATTTCATTCAAAGCGGTTTTAACAAACAAGAATAAATATGAATTGTAATATTTTTGCATTTAAATGCTACCTAGTTATTTCTCCTTACTATTTAAAACACCTTGCATCAACTGCTGTCATCTTACAACATTTTTTTATATTGGAGCAACATCGAAATAGTCTTTTTTATTTAGATCCTCTATAAATTTCCATCTAGGTAGCGAGTTAGAGTTACTTTGTATGGCTAAATTTCTTTGCCGGTTTTGATGTTGCTTCCGTAAAAAGGTTGATGTATATGAGCTGCTAATAACTGATTACATGGTTTTAAGGAGTTCGTTTGTAAATCCTGTACAACAAATTTGATAAAATCACTTACGTCCTCTGTAGATCAGTGGCAAAGAGCAGTCGTTTGAATTGCGAACTGACGTGGTAGATTCCTGAGGCAGTGAAGTATTTTCTAGTGTTAATTTAGGACACAATTTGTCAAAAAGGTGAGGTTGTCCGCTGCGACTCCATTCGCGTGGTCTAGGCAGCATTTTATGATACTTATTTTGCAAACAATACACATACAAACTCTTATTACAGTAAGTAAACGTAAAATCAAATTCCTAAATATAAAGTTTCATGGTTTTATTTTCGATAATGACGAACTCCCATACACTTTCGTCTCTTTTTTCAACCTCTTCATGTATTCTTCATAACAAAAGGTGACTTATGTCCTTTCACAAGCTTCAGTCTCTCTCTGTACCAAATTTCAGTAAAATCGGTTCAGTAGATTATAGTTTTAACAGTAGTACAGTATGACAGTTCAGTAGTAACAGACAGACAAACAGGCAGACTTACTTTCACATTTATAATATGAAGTAGGGATTTGGCCAAATTACACAAAATCCTTTTATTTGTAGCCTATGTTATTTTGATGCATGTTTTTATTATTATTTTATTACTGTAAGAGTTGTATCCAAGTCCGATCACTAATTTTTGAGTGAAAGAGTAACAAACAAACATCCATCCATCGTCACATAATATTAGTAGGATTTTAAGTTTTTTCTTTAGCACCAGAATCAGCCCTTTGCGTAAATAAGAAATAATGTATTAAAAAAAATAGCGGCAATATTTTAATTTACTAATCTAAGATTTACAAACACATAGCCAACTGGCTGGCAGTAGATGTTCGATTTAAAATAAAACTTAATTTAAAAAAACCGTTCGATGCAAGTCAGACTCGCCCATCGAGGGTTCCGTACAAAATTGTAAGGTACATATTATCAAAAATAGTTCCTTTCATAAAGACCCTGTTTTTTATTATTTAATTACCAATGTATAGTTTTCAGATTTTACATATACTTGTAGTATAAGACGGTATTACTTGCCAAGTTTCATAGTTATATAGTTAGTTTTTATATTATTTTGGGGTTCCGTACTCTAAAACGGGACCCGATTACTAAGGCTCCGCTGGCCGTCTGTCTGTCTGTCTGTCTGTCTATCTGTCTGTCCGTCTGTCCGTCTGTCCGTCTGTCACCAGGCTGTATCTCATGAACCGTGATAGTTAGACAGTTGAAATTTTCACTGATGATGTATTTCTATTGCTGCTATAACAAAAATACTAAAAACCAGTATAAAACAAATGTTTAAGGGTGCTCCCATACAACATAATAAGGTTTTTTTCCTTTTGAGATACGGAACCCTAAAAAAGAATCCATAATTTAAGACAATAATATTTTAGAACTAGGTAACTCGTAAAAAGTTTTGTTCAATTTGAATAAAAATACAAATGGTTAGTAATTTCTGTTAACTAACTAATTCAAATGGTATTACCTACATAACTTTTGCCCCTAAAACAACATCACTTTTAAGTAACATAATTTGTCAAGTGAAACCACAGCTCTAATTCTTAGAAACATGTAAAGTGTTATTACTAGGGAAAATAACGACATTTGATAATACGAAAGGGATTTCAAACATTTGATTTTAAGTGGTAATCCCTCGAGAAGTCTACGTCAAGCCAACGCTTAAATTAAATTTCAAGTTGGTTCAGCTCTATGCGCGTAATATACTCTTACTACTCCCGTCTTTCAACCCTCCAGTAGTTAGGCTACCGTAAAACAAATTTTAAATGCAATAACGTCGCCTATTGCATTTTTCATCAGGTCCAAAGTGGGCATCAAAATTCACCGTGTAGCCATTATTTACTGCGTTGATGGACTCCTAGTCGTCCTAGCAGCCGGGGGCTCCCGATCGCACCCGACAGCCACCGATGTCGCGCGACTGAACAGCCTCACCAGTCGCTATACAACCTCTGTGCGCTCAAACCGCTACCGACCTTTACGCTGTCACACATGTGAACTTTTTTTATGTGCTGTGGCTGTGACATTCCGTTTTTAAAATACAAAACGTTTTTATTTTTCTAGTGCTTTTTTTTAAAATGGGTCACGAAACGGCCAGACGGAGGGAGTAGGACGAAAGAGGTTTGTATTAGATTTATGTCTGCACTTCTATAGTATTGGATGTCTAGTTCAAGTGCTCGAGAAAGCACGGTCAGTCCCCCGTGTCAATCAATTTCTGTCTAAAATTTTCGGCACACGCAAAAACTTTAAGTTTACATTTTATGCTGTTTAGGTATAGTGAATTAACTAGACGTCCCATATTATTAAAAGTACCTTACCTTACTGAAAAAAACACAAGTAAATAATTAGTTTCACATGTTTAGTATGTATTTTTATATTTTTAATATGTTTTTGTATATGTTTTTTATATGACATATAAAATAATATTTTTTATTATTTTATAATTTTTTATTATTTTATATGTCATACCAATAATGTAATATTTAAATTTTAATAAATCACATTCACTTTTTCTTAGTAGTGTTGGGCTATTACAAAGCAATTTAGCATTATTTAAAAAATAATTTAGCTTTAAAACTATAGTTTCATTCATTAAAGTCTGATAAGATTCAATAAAAAATAGATTTGTACCGAAATGAGGTAGGTAAGGTATTCGTTAATTAATAACTAATCTGCTCACGTCTGAAACTTTTTATACATTTTAATTGTACATTATTACAAAGTATTAACCACAAGGTGTTCTCTCTTCTCACTTTGAATAAATGTACAAACTGGCTTCATTCAATATCGGTTTTGACTTCACGCGTTTATTCAATTGCTACGGCCCGCAGGCTTGTAGCCTCGTAGCGTTCACCTTGCTACGACGTGCTACGACTACGAGGTGTAACGAACTTAGAATTATATTAATTTAGCAATTTCTTTTAGAAATTTATTTAATAATAAATTATCCTCGGCTTTTGTGTTATAATATAATCTGTAAATATTTATAACTGTCCATTTAAACTTTCCTGCCATTTTTATACAAAAACTCATTTTGATTTTATACAAGTCAATGGATTTTATACAAAAATATTTTTAAACCAAATTGTAGAAACCAGAGTAAAATTTAGCTTATTTAAAATTTATTTTCTCAAAAACTGTTTTTTGTACTTAAAATTATTTTTACAAAAAAAGAGATTTTTTTAGATCAGATTGGTTTTTGAATTTTACACTAACAAACTTACAAACAAGCTGACAAAAATTGCCGCAAATGTATAATTCAATGTGGTTTTGTCTATCTTTATACAGAAAATTGTGCCTTATACCTAGCCACTTGTCTAAGCCCACAGATACACCATAGCGGGTATAGCTAAGTAGCTTAAGGCCTTAACACCACCCAAGTGCCTAAAATCTCGAATATGAAAATCAAATTCTCAGATTACCTGTTACTTGAATCTAAAAATTTAAAATACGAAATGCTAGAAGAGGATTTAATAAACATCTTAAATTGAATAATTTTGATTTTCCGTTAAGTCCCTTGGATTAAAACATGCACAAAAAAGTGTATATTTTTTTATAAATTGCAAATGTTCTCTTAAACGGCACAAGCTATTTCATTACTGTTTTCACGCAAAATAAGATTTTGGAAATATGGATGTTTTGAATTGAGAATTTATTTGAAATTTCTCGTTAAAGGCATTAATTTCACAAAAATCATGTTTTCCCGATTTTTTGAGGTCACCCGCACGCGCGAAAATGTATGGGCACGACGCGTCAAGGTCATTCAAGCGTGTTAAGGCCTTAAGTGTAGTAGCATAGCGTAGCGTAGTATCTTTAAGAGTTAAAGGATCACTTATTTGCTTACAGGTCCCAAGAGCAAAACACAGGATGTTCTCTTTATGCCGGCGTTACAAAGATGAATACGGTAAGTGTTTTTGTTGATATTTTGCAATCTTATGCATTTGTTCTGTGTTTGGTTTCAAGTGAAAGCTCTATAAACTAGAATTAAGGAGGAAAATTTTTCTTTTAAAATGATTTCACGTGCTTACATTGTAAGCCAACGCTTTTTCATCAATGTTTTGTTATTTCAAATTCTTCACAATCATTTAAAATGTAATAGTTACAATACTAGTACCTAATAACAAAGATAATGAACGATCACGGTTAGATTCTATCTCTGACAGTTCAATGTTTTACATTAAGAATAACATTTTCAATATTTCTACCAATTATGCAAAAATATCATTTATAATATAATAGGGTACCAAACAAAGGTCAATAACCTATCGTGTAGTCTGATTTACACTAACATTCACTGAGTAAATGCGAAAATAAGACGTTTAATATCATCGCAGTCACTCGATAAGCCTGGGGGGTAACCACAAACTCTTAAAACAATCTCAAGTCTGTCAAATCTTGTCAAATCTGTCAATTTCGTACGTAACGATGTACAAGATTGACAGATTTGACAGATTTGAGATTGCTTTAAAAGTTCAGGGTTACCCCCCTGCACTAGACCTTTATCAGTCCTAAATCCGCTTGAATGCTTCAATACGGCAAGAAGGATCGCTAACAGAATGTGTAATCCGATTCCACTGATCATTGAGTTAGTAAAACTGAGAACCATGAGATAAATATGTATACTTACGTTTATGAACTATCTCTATAACATCAATAATAAGAATTGGTGGTTGTTTTTAAGGGTATTAGTAGGTTGTGCACGATAGATTATCCTCTGTACAAAAAAAAAAAACATTTTATTTTTATTTTATTTATTGAAAAAACCAAACGGTCATACAATTTCATTATTCTTAATTACATTGTCATTAACAGACCTATAGTTTTCTTTATTTTTAAAAGTATAAATTTTACAAAAGAACCTTTTTTAGATTTAATGATACAAAATTTGAGCATACATATTATAAGTTAAAGTACATTAATCCGTTTGCTCGGAAAAAAGATAACAATTTAATAACAATGGACCCGCCACACATGTGTGCGCGAACTGAGCGAGAGGATTAATAATGTATACTTACATACTTATTACTGAAAGAAAAATAAAATTTAACCATTTTGTAACCACCAAAGAAAGTCTTATAATATTCTATAGGGGAAGTTGTCCACTTTCAAAAACTTCCAAGGGATGATGATAATAAATGAAAATCAAGCACAGCTCTATTTTATTTTTAAACCAAAATAACTATAAAACAAATAGTTTTGGGACTTCTACCGACTATTCTATTATATATTACTGAATAGATGCATTAGTATTAAGTTCTACAGAAGCAGCAAACATGGATGAATAGCTTGATTGCAGTGCATTAGCATATCTGTCACATGCCGCGGCACCATTGTTTCATTAGCTGGGCGTGGATGGACGTCATTGTATATAATATGTTACGGTAAATTAGATAAATCAAAAATTATTAATAATTATTGATCATTATTATTAATAAGTACCTCGTGATTTAGTTAGAGGATATTTTGTTAGAGGATCATGCAGCATTGGTACTTCATTTTATTACGTCCGATTTCGGCCTTGGAAACCACCTCGACCCCTAGTCTAATAGATAGATACCCTTTATTGCACACCACAAAAAATAAAATACTAGAAAGAAAAAAAAAATACATATTTAGAATGGTACAATTTGCGAGAAGCAATCTACATATTCCATATCGACAACCTTCAGGTAGCAGCTTTAGCAGTTTCAAAAGTTAAGAGGGGGAGGCGGCGCAAACAATAATATGTATTGTGACTTTGAAAACTTCCTGCATGACCAAATGGTAGACTGGCAGAGAATGCTTCTAGCATTAAGTCCACCTTTTGTACACTATCTTAAGTTTGTGCAATAAAGTTTTTAAATTAAAAAAATATATAAATATGACGAATTGATCTGCGCTGATGTGCTCTGAGATGACTTAGATAGCTTACGTATGTTAAGTTTCGCAGAAACTCCCGTGCGTGCAAAGTTTGACATAAAATAACACTGCTTAGGAACTGTTTTTAGTTGGTCAACCGGGAACCGAGTCTAGAACCTTACACTTTTAGCGAGTCGTAGCTTTTGTCATCGAACGCTTGGATTATCGGACTCCATTAATGAATAACTAACAAGCATTCTGGAATAAGGCTTCAAAAGTTTCGCGCCCAAAGCAAAGGACTTAGTTTTCAGTCGATATTAAAAATGAGAGGAAGCGATTTCCATGACAAAGGTGGGATGGGAGGGATGTTCGAGTTATCTGCAGCGCGCAGGAGGAGTAAGCGATTTTTGTTGGCCCTCCTTCTTAGATGACGGGAGAGAGGTAATCGCTGGATGCGATACTGATCAGGCCTGAATAAACGAATGATAAATTTTGGTGTCTACTACTGCTACCTAACCATTTAATAGAATGCATTTTGTAAAATAGGTACTCGTATTTTTTTATTGCTAACGGTGTTTTTACACCGCAATTTCTTATCGAGGGAAACATTTAGCAACAAGGAAACATTTAACAACTTTCTATAGACTTTATTGTTTTGGATGTTGCCCACTAGAACTTAGAAATGTTGCACAACAAAGAGTAACTTTTGGATGCATCTTTAGTATTAAATTTATATTGTGTTGTAAGTAAATCATGTAGGATCTAATTATTTCATTTTTTCATTTGTACGGCTCTTATTTTAAAAAAAAAGCACGGTGTAATAAAATGCTAAAGAAAAAACGTTATTTGTGTCAATTGAGTGACTGACTCAGTTAATATGGTGAGTGAGAGTAGTCATAGCAGAACCAGACACAGTGCGCTCACTCACACGTTGCAAGCGCCAAGCCCGTTCGCAATTTTGAGGTTATTGAAAGTATTCTGCTTGAACACAATCTGATTTAATTTTCAAGCAATTCAATCAAATTCAGTCGCAGGCATGGGTATGTGTATTGTCATCGGCATTTGGAAGTCCACAGCTAGATAGGCCTCGTAGAACGCTACCAAAAGCAAGCCTGCCGATTCTCTAACTCTAAACGAAACCGCGATCGCTTCGACTTCACTCCACTAATCGACGATTAATAATGTGGATCAACTCTGTAACAAAATAGAGTCTATGTTTGTTTGTAATGCTTAGGTGATACACGCTGTCACTTTAACACTTAAGTCACTCATCGACAACAGTAATGTGAATCGATTATTCGTATACTTATACTTGAACGCGCAGTCCGAACAAGGCTTTACGAAGTCGATGTAATACGCTGGTGCAAAAGGTGGGAACATCTTACAAGACGATCATCGTATCAGAGATGCGTGTGCGCGGAGCTAACAACCAATCACGACCGGCGGTGCAGGTGCGTCACACGACTAGCCAATAACGTAATCGTATTGGTCTTCTGCGCAACTGTCACCCAGCGGTCAACTTCCGTGCCGCTAGTTGTACTCGAGTGCGGTTAACTATATTATTATATGCAGGGTGTCCCAAAATTCAACGATAAAACGGTACCAGATGGTGGGCCTGCTTATGACTACTCGAGGAAAAATAGAAAAAAAATATGCCTCTTTTAATTTTTAACAAAAAAAAATGTAATCCTTGAAATTTGACACCATTTATGACATTTATAACTACAATGACCACAAATTTTCAAATATTTCTATTATATTTTTTGTAAAGGCAGCAAGCAAGTCTAATCCAAACCCATAATCTGTTCACGTTTTATCGTAAAATTTTGGGACACCCTGTATACGAAGCGTAGACGTGAGTAATAGGCCCACTGATCCCGGCCTATTACTACCCAGTCTCTCCCCAGTCTAGGGCCCGTGCACGTGCAAAATGCGATTACGCCGATATTTCACGCAAAATGCATTTGTTACAAGCATTTTCATTTTCACTACAATATGGTTCAACAGCTTACGGACTGACTAATGAAATTACTGAGCAAATTCTTATGAAGGTATGGAGTAATTTACCCATTTCAGTTCAAATTAAACGCGATTTTGAATAAAAATTTAATTGCACCCGTGTCATAACAATCCTGCAAAAGCGAGTCATGTTTTATTTATTTAATCTGACAAGATTAATACAATTTGTATTGGGTTCGTTTTTTTAAATTAGATTTAATAGTCAGTATGTACATACAGGGTGTATGAATAAATAGCACAGCGCAGCGTGGGACATCCATCCACAAGGTGGACGGACGACCTGGTAAAGGTTGCAGAAAGCTGCTGGATGCAGGAAGTCACTGGGGGAGTAGGTTCAGCAGTGGATGTCCTGTGGCTGAAATAATAATGAGGAATCGACCTTGAACAAGAAGAATCCAGGGTTTGGTTCTGGGTTCGGCCAGTTCATTAAACGATCTTTCCCAAATAAGCGCGTCTGGTACCTCGTAAAATAAAAATGTTTTCCTCTCTTTAAGAGAATGAAAAATTGGTATCTTGGCTTGCGTATTTTTATTTAAGTTAACTGTGTTTATATTTTTAAGAACTTTAGATATTGTTATTTTATTTTTCTTGTTTACACGAGTATTTTTATCAATCAACTCTAGAACTATTATTATTTCGACCCAAATCTGAGCTGAAGTTCTTTAGTTTAGTTAGCAAAATATTTGCGAGCTCGACAACACCCGGTCCTATTTCTCGTTATACCTTCCAGTGACGAATACATTATTCCTTTATAAGGGAAGGGTCCCTGGTTACGAAGGCGTTGGAAGTAGATGGACATCGAAGTAAGCGAAGGAGTGGATAATTACGTTGACATTCAGTTTGGGTGAGACGTTTTATATCGACCGAGCTTAGTTTTATGAATGGCTGGTTCGCCGGGACCTCTCCCCTGCCTCCCCAGCCGGATCGGGGAGGGGAGGGCAATCTACTCAGCTGCTATGTCACGTGACATGATCATTAGCCACGCGATTAACTTAAGTGCGAGGCGGAGGATGTGTTAGGCGCATAATTAAGACTTGGAGCAATGACTTTGTCGGCGCAATGTATAAAAAACTGGGAATGAAATTGTTTATTTTAATACGATATCTAAGAAGAATTCCTATTTTTATAATCCAAATTCTTCACCCGGAACTTAGGTTTGTGTATAATAGATTCCACTAACGGATTAGAACCGTTTGCGGTAAGTCGGTGAGCCAAAAGTGGGTTACCCTTTTTAAGAACAAACCCTATACATATAAGTACTGAAAATAATTATGTTATTGTTTGTTGTTGAATTTGAGGAATATTTGAGAAACATAATTTTAAAAAAACTATAGAACATAGTTTTTATGTGTATTGGATTTAACTCAAAGGTTTTTCAGTGGCCATTGAAGAGTGTTAAAAAACCGCATAATGCTTGATTGACACGCTGTATAAAAAAAAAACATAAATTTTATATTGGTCGACGCAACTCATTTTTGATATACTTACTCTTAACTTTAATAATACAGTCAACCTAACAGTAGGTTCAATAATAGCAATTATTGAACGTTAATCAATGGTTATTGAAAAAAATTGTAAACCTTGGTCTACCTAAGAAAATAAAATAAAATAAAAATAAAATTATTTTGGACTAGCATTTGCCCGCGGCTACGCTCGCGCTAATCTAGATATAAAATTAAAGGACAATAAAAACTTTAATATTAATCCAATTACAATATTAAAATAAAACTTGACGCACATAACTAAACCGTAAAAATATTTTTTTTAAGCAAATCGCTAAACTTATATTACATACGTATTGTATAGGTTGTAGCGCGAGACATCGACGCACTTTTTATTAGTCTGATAACATAAAAATAAACTGCGGTTTAAAATGTGCTCATTTCAGTGTCACTTCAGTAGTAATCATGAAAGTCATTTTAGTAAGATGTTATGACAATTACCATAAAATTATAGTTTAGAGACAAAGGTAAAAGTAATTATTTTAAGATCTGTAATACAATTCATGATTATTGGTAGAGTTGTAAGACGTGAAAGCGTAACAAAACAATCAACAAACAAAGTCACTTACGCCTATATAAAATAAAATTAGTTAGGATTGAAGTTTGTATAATATACCTATTCTAATCCCACAATTTCCAAAAAATCTTGGGTATAAGTTATTCATTTGCAAAATCCCAAGTCCCTAGGTCCAGTGGTTAGGACTGCGCGTTGATATATCACCTAGTCAGTCAGTTTGCCATTTTATATAATTATGCAGTGTCTGATCAGCTGTAGGGGGCCGATCAGGGGTAGATAAATGAAGAGGTCAATTTTTTTTTTCGATCTAAGTTGCCTTAAATGTTACACAGTAGTTTTCGCTGACTTGCTACACTTGTAAACTTTCACGTTTTATAAATATTATCATGTGAGGTATCGGGAAATTCCCCACGCCATACTCCATATCCAAAAGTACCTCAACTATTTCTAGACAGCTGAGATATTTGCTCGTGGTAGACAGACAGACGGATAGACTTGCGGAAGTAGAGAATTAGTAATAACACGAAACATGTGACAATACATTATTTTTTACACATACAAAATTGAAACCAATTTTAAGTGCTGTAAGTCAGAAAACTCTAATTGTGTAAGACTCCAACCATAAGCCTAAATATAAAGTTGAGTGATTTTTAAATAAAAAAATCAGTAATTTTAGTTCGACAATAAAGAACTTCAAATACGAAATTAAATCCCCTTTGCACGGGGTTAAGGGTTGAAATTCCAACAACATCCATATACTTTGCCAGAGCTTTAAACTATAAGCGATATTATTTTTTGTGATTTCTACTTAACTATACACAAAACGAAGGAATTTCCACACACAACTTCATCCCTCTTTTTACCCCATCGGGGGTTAATTTATAAAAAAAAAACGCTGAAACACTATTAATTCATTTCTATACGTCAGCCTAAACACAAAATTTGGAAATCCATACTTCAAAACTGACGGACTTTCATACAAACTTTTACTCCTTATTTTAATCCCTTAAGGGTGGAATTTCTAAAAATCCTTTTTTAGTGGATGCCTGCACTGTAGGTATCACCGATTGCGTGAGTGCCTAACCATAACTATATTTATATACTTTGAAAATAAAAAACGTCAAATACAAATTGTATACCCTTTTCACCCCCTTAAAGGTTAAAATTTCAACAACACCAACACACTTTGTGTGAGTTATCAACCGTAAGCCTAAATAAAAAGTTGAGTGATTTTTACTTAGAAATAATAGAACTTCAAGTAAAAAAATATCCCCTTTTCACCCCTTTGAGGGTTAAAATTCCAACAATATAGATATACCTTGCCTAAGCTACCAACTATAAGCTTAAATAATGAATTAAGTGAATTTTAGTTCGAAAATAAAGAACTTTAAATACAAAAATCCTCTTTACCCCCATAAGGGTTAAAATTCTAACAACAACGATATATTTTGACTAAGTACGCCTAAATAATAATGTTAGTGATTTTTACTTTGAAAACGACGGATTTTCAATTCACAGCTTTACCCCCCTTTTTACCCCATTGGGGGTTAATTTACCAAAAAACGCTGAGAGACGTGTTAATTAATTTTCATACGTCAGCCTAAACACAAAATTTGGAGATCCTAACTTCAAAACTGACGGACTTTCATACAAACTTTCACTCCCTATTTTACCCCCTTAATGGTGAAATTTCCAAAAATCCTTCCTTAGTGGATGCCTACACTGTATAAGGTACCTATGTGCAAAATTTCAAGTCTCTAGGTTTAGCGGTCTGGGCTGTGCTTTGATAGACCAACAGTCAGTTTAGAATTTTATAAAGTAGAGAAGAAGATTTGTCTTTAAAAATACTGTCCTGTAACCAAATATATTTCTTACTTACTTTACTATTTCAACGTTAACGTTAGATGTGGCCCACTATACCCCAAAAAGTTACAAGTTTAGAGAGGTCGAGAAGCAAATATCCTCCATGGATGATAGTTGGACCTACTCAGATATAGGTGTGGAAAATGCCAATTAACGAAATCCTGGGGGCCTATAGTTTGAGACAATAATTAAACTCAATGATGTTTAGATGACCCCGAATAGTTACTCTCAGTTTTGTATTTGAACAAACATAATAATTAGACTTATATACGTTTAAAAAAATATGTTGCAGCTAAAAATATCGTTAAATAAAAATAGCCATCGGCCCAATACTTTACATAATAAAAACTCCCAAGCGCCCCGAAATCTTGTTGCGCAGGGTGGGTTTAATATTTAACTTTTTAATTTGGGCGCGCAGGAACGAAATCGCATCAGCTACACTTAGCCGCGCCAGCCGCCATTGAGACTCCACATTCAGTTGTATCTGTGAATGGGCGTTGTTGTTTTAAGAGAAACTTACTGTAGCTTGTTGTGCGATGGGAATTAGAATAATTGGTTGTATATATAAAAATAGGATTATACATTGTTTTTAATTAATATATCAATAGGTGTATCGTTGAAACTTTGAAAGATTCAGTTAGAATAACTTTATAAAAGGTTTAACATGGAACAACTGACATTTACGCAATAATGTCAATAAATGAAAAAGAAAATTTAAAGTTTAAATCAACTAAACGCCATACAATATTTAATCTGAGTCAGCATCATTTACTATCTATACCTTTTATCATTACCGAAAAAAACAGCCAGGTGCGAGTGGAACTCGCGCACGAACGTACGGAACCCCGTACAATTATCTATAAAAACGGCAAAAATATTATTTATTTAAACTTTACTGTATTTATTGCACAGGTGAGTACAATTGGCGGACTTAATGCTATACAACATTCTCTACCAGTCAACCTTGAGTCAAAAATATCACCTTTGTTGTATTGGGGCCCCCTTAAATATTTATTTTATTTTGTTTTTTTAGTATTTGTTAAGCGGGAACTGAAATCCATCATCTGAGAAAATTTTAACTGTCTAACTATCACGGTTCATGAGATACAGCCTGGTGACGGAGATAGATAGACAGACGGACGGCGGAGCCTTAATAATAGGGTCCCGTTTTACTCTTTGGGTACGGAACCCTAATAACTTTTTTATAATATACTTTTTTAACTTTTTTTTTTGGCGTATATTGCCATCGTTCTTTCTGATTTCTATAACACGGTATTTTACTTTACTAAATTCCTGGTTAGGTTATACTTGTAGTAAAAACAAAGCAATGAAAGCAATCGTGTATCTAGACGGAATCTATAAATGTGTAAATAGACTAAAACGTTATTACGTTTTAAAAATGAAATAGTAATTAAGTTTTAAAATAAAACGCGTTTAAATAGTCTTGTCTCATTGGCAAACGTAAAGACGTCTGTGCGTCGTCCCTTGCAGCCATGAAAGAGGAATGCAAGGGCATTGCGTTGTCGCCTGCAAAAGACGCTGACAAAGGTCGTAATGCTGGCATTGAATGGCAGTTGCACAAGTTATAAAGGACGGATAGACACAAATACAGAAAATAGTAATTTGTCAAGTTGTGCGATACAAAAACGACGTAAATAAACACTAAACACAAGGCTCGGTGGTTAACATAAATTAACTTGTCTTAACTGATTTGCAATTAAAGTCGAAGATAAAGTGTTTAATTTCATTTACGAAAATTTACTTAATAAGTATGACTGCACATTCTAAATATACTTAATAATGATGTGCATATTATGGTGCCGGAGACATATTAACTATTTCTGCGAAAATAAATAACGGAAGTTCTGAAATACAAACGAAAACCCAAATTTTGGAAAATAAGACTATAATTTTGCACTGATAGCCATGACGTTAAAATATGGATATTTGTATTCGTATTGGTAGTTTTTTCCTTTATATGATGCTATCAGACTAAAACGTCTACTTAGGCTTAGGAAACTTGGATCGACCTTCGAACCCCAATCTGATTATAATGAAGATCGCTAAACTTTTCCGCCTAGTTCGATTCTCGTATCACAAACATCGTTGTGAGTCCAAAGGTCGACACAAATCATCTTTATCTAATAAAACACGCCAAACATCCAATAAGCATATTACAGGTTAGGCGTTTATTTAAACGCGCGTCTTTTTTGTCGACCACCATGGATAAAAACTTGCATCTAAGTACAATCAAGCTTACTCAAACTGCCGTGCAAAATAAATAATTGACGCCTACCATTTGGCAGATTAATCTCAAAAAAGATAACTCAAGAAATAAACGACTGTGTAGAATAAGTAAAATAAATGGCATCGTTCCTACTGCAGTGGTAGATACGTCAACATGTTTTTAATTATTATTTAATATAATAATTTAGTCAAACTATTTAGGATGCCTAACTTTCTAAAAGAAAGCTACTGAAATAGTTTTAAGATACACTAGAAAAGTTACACTTTTATTTTAGTGGCAATGCTCTTTCTTAAAGATGGTGATGAATCATTCGGCATTTTGTATGACTATTTAAATCACTCTAGCCAACTAATAGGCAATCACAACGAATCAAAGAAACACTAGAAACGATTTTAAATTACCTATGCGCTTGATTTTTGCAACGCTTAAAAATTCACTCTAAATCATTTTTATATGGCGCCACTAACACGCTCGATCTGTAAACGACCTTTATCTACGGCTAAAACGCGGCAAAATTCGATGGACGTTGGATGGTACTTGGGAGCGATGTGCGTAAATCGACAAATAATATTATTTGTTACGCTTACGCGGTGGCCGAAGTGATGTAGTGCTAAAGTGGAAAATAAAACTGCCCAAGCGGGATTCGGTCTCGCACACCGAATTTTCCAAATCACAGTACAAGTCAAAAACAAACTTGGTTGATTTTCATTATTTGTTATTTTCACTGTAGTTTTCAGCGTTGCACCAATATAGTCAATTTATATTTATAATTTCGAATTTTAGGTTTAGTTTTAATAAACATAAAAATCTTTATTTATTTCTTGACATACCTTCCTTTGAATGAAATCGGGCTACGCGTTAATGGTTAACAACAAAATTTTTGAAGTACGTCTTCCTAAAAATATGTGTTGCTTGCTTTATTTGGTGTGCAATACAGTATCTTTCTACCTACACATTTCGACTTTTATTCCCTCTCACAAGGGGACCGCTTGAATTTCGGAGTGAAAGTAACCAATGCGTCGTAGTACCTATGAACTCAAATCATGCCAAGTTTCAGTTGAATTCATTCAGTAGTTTCGTAGTGATGGGCGGCCAAGATAAACACAGATATATAATATAATAGACGAAAAACGATGAAAAAAAAAAATAGTTGTGACTTCACAATACCAATTATAAAGTAAACTCCAAAAAAAATCCTTATTATACCTACGTACAGATTTTATTATAGTGTATAAATTTACCGTACGATAATTAATATGCGTGAGGGATCCCACTTTCTTTTGGCTTTATTGTTTCAAATATGCTCACAAATTAGTATGTTAAATTGAGAACTGAGTAACAAAGTTATCCCAAGCTTAAGGAAATATTATTAACAACATTGTTCCAAAATTAATTACACATAGAAAGTAAGCTAATGAATTAGATTCACAAGGCTAATTAAAACGAACTCGCAATATACTGGTACGTGTAAAGTTATTTTATGTGAATTTTGTTTTTATAGCAATTACCATGCTAGGTTTATTATGATTTTTATTACTTAAAAAAAAATCGTCCGCCTCAGGTGTGATCCGAACCCACGACCACCGCATACCGGGCGAATGCTTTTTCAACTAAGCCACCCACTAAGGATCCCACCTGAGGCGGACGATTTTTTTCAAGTAATAAAAATCATATTTTATGTGAAGCTAACGAGAAAAGTGGAACATAATTGATAATGAAACTTTATTTAGGAAAAATTAGAAAAAAATTCTAGTCGTGCTCCAAGTATATGCATAATTAGCACATAGTCACAAGCACACGGCACATAGCACGTAGAACTGACGTCCAATGGGACCGAAAGATAAAATAATGGTGGCCACGTACCGGCAAGCGCAACGTAGGACGGCCACCCACAAGGTGGGCAGACGACCTGGTAAAGGTTACAGGAAGCCGCTGGATGCAGACCGCGCACAACCGGCCTATCGGGAAGTCTTTGGAGGAGGCCTATGTTCAGCAGTGGGCGTCCCATGGCTGAAATTATAATGATGATGAGTCATATTCAAGTAAGCAGGGCCTATTTCACTTTTACTTCCAAATTGATGGTGATATCTTATAAAATAAAATAAATATATACCTTTTCGCAAATTTCGATCCAAAATCAAGGCATATAGATTTCAGTTATGTAAATTGACATAAGCATTTATGCTATCTTATTATTTTGGATCGTCCATAATAATTCTGGCGGGGCAGGCAGGTGTCCGGGGCAGCAGCAGATGGCCCGATATTGGGTTTATGCTAATAGGTGTTGACTCGGGCAGCGCTGCGCTCAGAAAGTCTAGATAGTTTTCAAAGATGGCAAGCGGGAGTTGGCCTCTTTCCATCGATTCCGTAGCCTTATATTTTTACATGTATAATCTGTAGAATGCCTATACCTGAAAAATAGGCCTGAAATAAAAATCTTTTCCGCGACTCAAACTGTTTTTACCCTAACCTACAAGTAAATAAACTATGAGTCAACTAACTTAATATAGTTGAGAAACTAAAATACCTAAGGAAACAGTTTCTGTAACAAAACAGTGTAAGTTATATAAGTAAATGTATGTTTGTAACGCCATGAGAGCAATAAACCTATTTTTCATTTTTATTCATTCATTCATTTTCAATTTATCTGGAGGAAAAGAAAACATAACCTATAAAAATGAGATGCAGGCTGTTATCAGTTGTTTCAACTGCCTGCCTGCCAATAATAAATAAATCACCAGTTGTCGTCATGATCGCGAAGTACCAGGTAACAGACAGTGATTTTTGCCAGGAGCGTCTCCCACCACACTCATCCCTAAGTACCCCTAAGAGAGTACGTTCTTTGAATTGATCTGAACCGATATTGTTCAAGGCAGGCAGCCACGTCTTCGAATCGTCAGAATTAGAGAATAATACAATAGGTAGTGTTGTTTATTTAGCGGCATATCTATTGTTATTACTATTCAATTATGAGGCTATAACTAGTTTGGTCTCCAATCTAGACAATTACCTAAATACCTGAAGTCCTATGCGATAACATGCGCCCGAATCGAATTTCGAATCAACCTACACAAGTCGGTTCTAAAATTATTCGTTTAGTGACAATGTTTCGATGGTCGAAATAACGGTTATTAAAATGTTCTAGTTGTCTAAAATGTAACGATTGTTTCATTCAGAGGACCGTCAATGTAGCAGTTTAACATTGAAAAAATATTAGAACCGATTCAAAATGAAGGGTCATAATAAAGTCGAACAATTCGTTCAGTAATTCGAGATTCAATTCTGAGCTCCGAATACGTTTCCATTTTGACAGAAAACAGTAAGTTAAGGACTTCTATTGCTAAAAAAAGATACAAGCCATCCAAAGCAACAGTGTGTCTCATTATCAAAACGCTGACATCATCCGCCAATGAAAAGTGCAAACTATGATCCTTTAATTGTGTTACCCACGGATCCCTAAAGCACTAGTGACGTGAACAAAAAGTAATTATATTGCAGTCAGCCCCATACGCTATTGAATAGGGTCAATGACAATGGCTGGTGTGACGGTAAATTAATTTAAAACGTTATTGAGTTGAGCGCTAGTTTGCAGCAGACGAAAAGTACTTGGAGTTTTTAGTAACTGAATTTACGGCACGTGCAGTTTTATAGAGATTATGGAGTATTTGAGATAGAATGAAGATGAATTCTCAGTTAAATGACCTCCGATGATCTTCGTAGCAGAGGCGAACATGGTGTCACCGTCTCTGAGGTCCCAGGTTCGATTCCCGGTCGGGTCAATGTATAAAATGAACTTTTCTATATTGGTTCGGGTCTGGGTGATGTGGTACCGTCGTTGTTTCTAATTTCTATAATACAAGTACTTTAGCTACTTACCTTAGGATCAGAGCAATGCATGTGATGTTGTCCATTATCTAAAAAATATAAAAAACCGTCGTATGTTTTAAACAAGGAAAATATTTATAAAACAAACTAACTTCACAAATTATTACCAATAACCATGAATGATGTGTTTTTAGATAAAGTAAAATCTATTAAAGTAAAATAAATCATATTACAATGGCACATTTGATAGAAATATTTAACTTATACACTGCGAAAATCTATTGATGAATATCGTCAAATGACCCTAGAAAAATGAATGATATTGTCAGGGGTATAATATTATTTTACCTATTATGATTTTACTTGACAGACTATCCATGAAAACAATAACAATCGCGGTACATACATGGGGGCGAGTACCCCCATCTAGGGGTGCTATCTTTGAGCCTTCTCTTGACACAATTATTTTGTACAACCTGTGTGTCTAAAACATGATTGCCACGTTACAACAACGGATTTTTAGGGATCCGCACCCAAAGGGTAAAACGGGACCCTATTACTCAGGCTCCGCTGTCCGTCTGTCTTTCTGTCTGTCTGTCCGTCCGTCTGCCACCAGGCTGTATCTCACGAACCGTGATAGTTAGACAGTTGAAATTTTCACAGATAATCTATTTCTGTTGCCGCTATAACAACAAGTACTAAAAAACAGAATAAAATAAATATTTAAGGGGGCTCCCATACAACAAACGTGATATTTTTGCCGTTTTATATATATAATGGTACGGAACCCTTCGTGCGCGCTTCCGACTCGCACTTATTTCGTTATTAATATCGTTGCGTTACAACAAATCACTTAGAAAAACTAAATAACAGTATAAAATGCGACGGGTGTAAAGCGAGCCGGCCGCAGAGCCGTTGCTCGTGTAATCTCGAAATCTCACTTTTATTGCATCTCGATAAGACGCCTTTCTTTTATAATGGATATTCGATATCTAAATTGGTTTTCCTCTGAGCGTCTTGCCGTCGGGCCACGAACGGGAGCACAGAAGTATTCGCAAAGTCACAAATGAAAACCTACCAACTAATGTACACTGCTAGACTATAACGTTTTTTCTTTAGTTTAACTAAAGATATGATACATAATTAGATATACATATCAAGTAATTCGCTTATAAATGAGGGTAATAAACTTGTAAATATTACTTCCAACCGGCCGATCTGGAAGTCACTGGGGGAGGCCTATGTTCAGCAGTGGACGTCCTGTGGCAGTAATCTACGGAAAAAATACCATTGAAAAATGAAAAAAAAATTGAGCATCTAATTGAAAACTGCAAAAATATTCTTTAAATAAATAACACACCTACATCAAAAATACCGTCGAACATATGATCCTCCTCGTTTTTGAAGCCGGTTAAAAAGAAACGCATCGATCTTTTTACTTTAAGGTTTTTTTCTATAACTTATTCTTTGCTACTTCTCGTAATCTGTGCCTGTCATGGTACCTACGGCTACGTAGCTTATGATAAAACAAAACGTTTTGGGTTTAACGTAAGCGAAACATCTTTTTGTGCCGCCTACAAGGCAGTTACTGTTACATTTTCCTGTTTACTTACAGTAAATTTAACCAATCTGTTAGTCACTATCAGTATAAGTCTGTAAGATATAAAAGTAAAACACAAAGGTTAGTCCCTTGTGTTTTACTTTTTAGACTGAATCCATAAAAGTTTTTTTTTAATAATTAATTATTGGACAACGTCACATACATTCTTCTTCCCCCCTAGCATGATCAACAAAACACGATATGATATGATACAGCGATTTATCGACACCCAACTGTCAAAATATGATATACTTAGCCGCCATCTTGAACTTTCACACACGGTCATACTCGTTGTAAAAGTTCATAGGGGGGCAGAACAATGTACTTATGTGATGTTGTCCTACAATAAGTAGCTAAAGCACTTATGTTAAAGAAATCAGAAACAACGACGGTACCACAACAATACCTAGGCCCGAGAAAATATATACAAAAGTTAGTTTTCAACATTCACCCCACCGGGAATCGAACCCGGAACCTCTGAGATAGCGACGCCTAGTCTCTCAGCTACGAAGACCGTCAAATGTTCTTTCTTTTGCATAAATACAAGAATTTCTGAGCATCGAATAACACTCGGGAAAGTGTATTTTGTATGGGGATACAAAATATTCCATCAGCTGTTGCCATTTATAAGGGAAAGTGTTTTATTTTCTTTTCTTTAAACTTTAATTATTTACAAACGTAAATAATTACTTTTCGGCAAAATAACACCGAAATTAATATCCATTTCGGAAAATAAAAATGCTGGTTCGTTCCTCGCACAACGGCTTAGTTTAGCCATTCAGCGAGAAAACGCTGCCAGTATCCTTACTTCCTTGCCTCACGAACACGGTTTTATTTTTGAGTAGGTATTTATTCACTATTTAGGTTTAGGATAAGTTTAATTTAAAGTATTATTGATTTTCGATTGTATTATTGTATTCATTTATTTAATAAAGTACCGAACGTAAAGTTTCCTACTTGATCCTGTATAAATATTTTAAATTTAAATAATGGGCAGTTAGATATCGCATGTGTGGCGGGACTGGCGGGTGACTTATATCACCGCCGCTACGTAATTTGTGCTTATATTAACCCATGTGGACTACGAGGCGAGGCAGATTTCCTCAGAGACCCGCTTATGACCGTCAATTTGGCTGAAACACTTTATGTTGGACATAACGAGTTTATGTAAAGTGTCTGATACGGGAACCGTACATGTGTTCATATTTAATTTAAATAAAATATTGCTATTGAAATGAAATCAAAATAAAAAGTTGACAATGAACGATTACTTATGATTTTAAAAATAATAATTCATAACGCATGTAGGTATGTCATGCTGTAAGTAGAGGGCTATTCATCTATTTCGTTCGATAGTTCAAATAAATTATATAGATATCCAGCAGGTTCTGGCCAGGCCTCTTGATGGCGAGTCTACGCTATGTACCAAACCACAGAAAAAGGATCAAAAGCGTAGCGTGTCTTACCAGTACTGTGTACCAAACGATGCACTCCAAAATATGCACCGCATCACAGGGTTCAGTTCCCAACTAAACATTTGCTTTCAGTGATGATCGCGACAACTATTAGCAACAACAATAAAGAACAGTAACCATTTTTAGTATTACATCTTTCGCAGGTTACCTATAACTCGAAAAGTAGGTTTACCAAAGGAAATTTTCGATGTATGATGAGATCTACGGATTTTCTGGATTTCAATTAGGCCGTCGTTTCGACAAACATGTACTTAAGCACAATCCAAAATATAGCTTTGCTTTACCAACGCTACAAAGAATTCATATCGGCTGGTGATGAAAAAAATCAGATAGATCTAAACTTCGCAATGGTACAAAAACAAATGGGTACAAACATAAAAGTTTTTGATTAAATTTCACAGTGATATGCTCGTGTAGTTTGAACAATGACAAATGATTGCGGCTGCGTTTGATTAGCGTTGTGGAATTTGTGGATTCCATTGTTCCACGCACTTTGTCGGCAGAGGACAGTCAGGTGGCATTAAGGTGCATGGAAAAGAAGTTTGAGGGAATTTAATTAAAAAATGTTGATTTTTAGTTTTTGGAAAAATAATGACTCATTGAACTCGAAGATATTATATAATTTAAACTCAATGAAACGGGAATTAACGCGATCATAAATTTAGGTACAAATGTTACCTTTTTTGCCTGACGTTTCGACGGGTTACACCGACCGTGGTCATAGGCTGACTGTAACCCAGTCGAAAAGTCTGGAAAAAACATTTTGTACCTAAATTATGATCGCGTTCCCGTTACATTGAGTTTAAATTATGCAACGCAAACGTTTAAAAGTAATTAGAGATATTATACTAGTTTGACCAGCTAAGCTAAAAGTATCGTTTGCATTGGATCTTTTTTGATTTTTGATTCTGATGATTTAGTTTGTCTTTGCTACTTTTCTTCTTACTATCTTTGTAGTTAACTGATTTTGAGAATGTTCTACTGCTTGAATACAATGACTTTTGGTATCAACTTTCAAAAAAGTTGGTTTTCCCATACTACTTAGAAATAAAATAGATGATAGGTACTTTTACAGCGGACTGTACACTCTGATTGACGAGAAATAAGATTAAAAAGTTAAGTGCCTTCATTTGCAGTTTCTGTAATTATTTGAGAGCCTACGCTTTTATTATTTTAATAAACTTTAACTTAAAATCGCAGATCATTGTAGTGGTCAATAATATAATAAACTAAGAAAGAACAGAGTTAGGTGCCGTCTGATAGATAGCTGTTAGGTATCTGTCGGCGTAGGATAGCGTAATTAAACAATGTTTTTAGGAAAATAACTAGAAGTTTCGCGAAAAACAGCTATTATGTTATGACGTGAGTAGCCTAGTTTATTTTTATTTAAGCTCGTTTTCTCGAAAACACTAGATTCATGCCGTAAGCACTAAGATCGCGTTAAGCTTGACTTTATGTAATAATTGTTTTTTTCTCAAACTCCTACGGTTTAAACAATGCAGCGGTTCAGTTTAATCCACCACGAGGACTTTGTGCTGATTGCCAGTAACTAACCTTACTGTCAAATTGTACCAAGCCAAACGTTTCTATTTAGGCTTTATGCCTATAGTATCAAGCTACCTACCTAATTAATGTGCCTCCCGATCACGACGGAGGTACTTGTGATAAATGTCACTAAATATGGTTGGAATCGTTACAGACGCAGTGTTGGATGCTTGAATTTGGTTGGTCATCAGTTCCAAAATGCTGCCGCCAATGAGAGCCTCTTAACGGAATAATAAACTTTACAAATGTTTAAAGGGCTCGAAAAAGAGAAAAAAGCATATTACATAGCAGTAACTGTTCGAATCTCGACATTGATTCGCTTAAAATTACAAGCAGGCGTCAGATTTATTGCGTTTGACACTTGCGACCGATGTGGAGACAAGTGTGAGCGGTCTCTAATGCCGGTCTCACACATTCGGGTCACGCGCGACTCGCTCTCGTCTAGCGGGGAATTCGGAAATTCTCCCATTTACGGGGTAACGATTGTTAATATACCCTTTTAAATTTCCTTTAGAACAGGGTTCTGCTTTGAAGAGTAGGGATTAGCTGTATTTGGTGTAAAGTTGATTAGATTTATTGTAATACAGGTTTCGGGGACGTTATTTTTAGGCCTTATGGTGGGTACTCACCGGCGTTCCGCGGCTTTAATGTAACATTCACAGCGAGCATGTTTCGTTACGTCATGTGCCAAGATCCGTGTTATACAGCTCGTTGCTCGCTTGTCACCCTGTACTAAACCTATAGAAAAAGTTGTTTGTAGTGATAAACACAATAGCCTACTTTTTTTTGTCCAAAAAACATCCTGTTTATAAACCTTCCGAAAAGAAACCTTAATTACTGTTAATAGCCACATAAGAAATGCGTTGCATAGTACAGTCCCCGGCACCGATGTTAAGCGCTAAGGCTAGTGGGAATCGCTTTGCGCATCTTACGAGACGATCACGCGTGTGCGTGGAGCTAACAACCAATCACGGCCGGCGGTGCAAGCGCGTCGCCCGCTTAGCCAATCTCGTAATCGAAAGATGCGCTGGGCGAAAGATGCGCAGAAGAGCATTACGGTCTTCTGCGCATCTTTCGCCAAGCGCTCAATACAGACTCAGTATTCGTCTTCGTTTACACTAATTAGAATGTATGTTATTTTTTTTACAGAACATGGCGGGACACAAATTAAGGGGGGTTACATGCTGCGCTACAAACGTAAGTCTTACAAAAAACAGTTTTTTGTTTGTTTAAATAAATACTTTTCACTGCTCATGGTATTAGTATTGCCTGAGTCCTAAAAAAAGCCACATTAAGTTATTTTAAAAGCCCCAAAAATCTACATTCGTTTCGCTTGGTGTAGTTGCCACTTTTATAAAGTTTTGAAACAATGAGTAGAGCAGGTACCATTAAAGAAAATTCGCCAATGACGGCGTTTTCAATGAAGCCGCGTTGACATGAGTGTTTGTATAAGTGGTAGTATCTATTCGGTCTAAAGAATCTAAACCAACACAACCGCTACACTGCCGTCAATAGCATAGTTACAGTAAGTCGGATTTTTGTCAAAACTGAGTCAGATATACAGTAATATAGATCTCGTTATCGTGATCACTGCTGTATATCTAACTCAGTTTTGACAAAAATCCGACTTACTGTAACACATAATCTGGAATAGAAACATATTACCCATTTCGATAATTCCAAGCTAGTGAAGTTAAATACTCGCAGTATATTTACAATAAAGGAACCCTCGACGACTAACGCCCAGTTTCATTCACGCCGACGTATTCAAGTGACAATTGGAATGAAACCTCCGGTTTTAGTGATGGGCGTTGGTTTCGAAATTGATTAGGAAACATTCATTTTTAAATCATGTGAGGATAAAGTTTATCACTTTATATTATGTTTAAGTAACAAGACTATTAATGAGACCACACTTTACGACATCATCTAATAATAACTTAAAATGTTACTTTAAATTATAACTAACTAAGCAGTACTATGACGACTGGATGTCTGATGAACATCTTAACAACATTTATAAACATCTATGTCTTAGGTACAAATATTCGTGCTTACTACGCAAACAGTTGCCCCTTGCGGGATTCGAACCTGCAACTTGATAGGCTTTGTAGTCCGGAGCCCGAACCAGATTCAATTAATCAGACGGTCCTCTTTACTTGTGTTACGTTCTTGCCTTTTTTTAAATAAATGAAAATCATTTAAAGTTCTTAAAAGTCATTAGTATTTAATTTACGAATGTATCGGTTATTTATTTATTTATGTAATGACCATCTTGGCCCAGTTGTTTGTCTTACGGATTAGAAAATGTAAGAGAATTTGTACCCAATTTATGCAGGTTATTAATAAATTTTGGTGCCTGTGCCCTGCAGTGGGACGTATATAAATAAATATTGGACAACATCACATACATTGCTCTGATCCTAAAGTAAGTAGTTAAAGCACTTGTGTTATAGAAATCAGAAACAGCGCGGTACCACAACACCCTATAAAGGCATACTTTACTTTTATTTTATGTCTTCTTTGTCTAGTTACCCTAGTACAAGCACTGCTTAGTTTGAGGATAGATAAATTGAAGTACCTAAATACTTATTGAAACGTTTAAAATCCCAAACAATCGGAAACTCGAGTCCTATAAAACTTGGCCCATCACTATTTAGTCCCCACAATGTTACGCTAACATAAAATACCTCTGTTAGTAACCGCCAAACTTAACGTACGGTAAATTCTACTCTATTTGATAGCAGTAAGTGTTAGAATCGTTTGGCAAATATGTCGTTTGGTCGCGCAAATATGGATTTTCGATACCTACTCTACAAATTCTCGTCTGTTCAGTACCAGATTAACGTATTGATAATGAAAGTGTTATTTCTGTGTTAGTTCTTATCTGTCTATACTAAGCGAAATGGGCTCTTATGTGACATTACTGGCATACTTTACAAAACGGTCTCCTCTATTATCAATAAATTTATTTTAGAAAGCACTTGTCTGGTCTCAAATTTAGGAGTTAAAATCCTTGTGTTACGAGAGACTTTCTGCCAAGGACATCATCTCAACATACTACATAAGGTGTTTCAAAAATATCTGCTAGGATTGCAATATGTTAATGCAATATTCGTTATACAGGGTGTACAAGAGAATAGGACACTCCTTAAAGCCACTTGATCAGCTGGTCATATACAACAACTTTTTCTATGGGAGCAACATTGAAATCGATAATTTTTTTTCAGCTTCTTCATACAAATTTACTTGCATACCTAGATGATAATGTATAAAGCATCTGAAAAAAAAACATGATTTCGATGTTGCTCCTATAGGAAGAGTTGTTGTATATGATATAGCTGATCACGTGGTTTTAAGGAGTGTCTCATTCTTTTGTACCCCCTGTATACATATAAGCTATACTATTTAAATTAGATAAGGATAGTGAAGAAATTTCGTAAGAAACTCAATGCGAGCTTATTAAGAATAGTTCTTTTTTAAAAACTGATTTATCAGAATCGAACCTCGCAATAACGCCAATTTTATTGAGGCAAGAAGTTTTTTGTGTCAAATACTTCTTTTTGTGTCAAATACTAAGCCTTTTTTTATCCCCCAGGAAAATATTTATGGAATTCATGGTCAGAAGAATGGGTGGTACTTTACGACGACTCGACGATGGCTTGGTTTAAGGTAAGATTCTTGTATATTCTTTAATAGGTTAATTCATTATGGTTAGCATTTCATCGGGATATTATATTCGTTACTTATATAGTAATGCAGGTAACCTAACATAATCGAATGTCGTTTTTAATGTAATTTCTTTTAAGACACGGTAATAATATTAGGAAAATCACGGAGTAAATTAGAAAAACAATCTCAATCTATGTTCAAGAAATATCTTTTTTTTTCTACTCCTGATTATTCTAACTCTTTAAGTCCTAAAGTCAACATATTTCGATCATGATGACTACACCTCTAGATTTTAAACTTAGCTTAGCCTAACCGGGAATGAAACTCAATCAATATGTTAACCCTTAAAAAAAACATAACTCGTATCTTCTAGCTTATTAAGTATAGAACTGTTTCCTAAGTGACTGAAATAGGTTTTAGACCGGTGATGCATAAGACCATAAAGTACGCAGTAACTTAAAAATCTTTAGATTGCACAGAGTCCGAACTTCTTCAAAACTTACTCAGTTAGTTCTAAGAAACATACACACACAAATCATATAACAACTCTTGTCATTGTTTGAGAAATATTAAGAACTCATGAGTTATCGAAGTCGCTTCTTCTAACAAAAGTGTGCAAATGCAACCGAGAGATTTTTTTTTAAACTTGAGGAAAGAAAAATAAACACTAACGGCTTATTATTATAAGCTGCCTGTAGATAGCAGAAGTTATGTGCATCTATAAAATTTAGGAACTTATGAGTCATTGAAGTCGCTCCTTCTAATAATGGTGCTAAAATGCACCCAAAAAATATATATTCTAAACTTGTTAGTAATGAAAAATTAAAGGTCTATCGCTTTATAATCATTTTAAGCTTGCAGAAGTAACTTTATCTAAAAATTGCTAACAAAACATAAGTTACGAAATTTTTTCAAACGTTTTTTTTTTCTGCTCTTTACTGATTTTGAAATGCGGATTGACCCTTTTAAAGTTCGAACAGATAAGCTTATAATAATTTCATCTTCATTTCCGTAAAATATAAGCAAACGTAGAAATATCCCGCTACATCAGTCCCGACCACTGCAAATTGGACTGGATTAGAAGCCTTAGGTACGGAATGCAGGAGTTGGCATAAAATCAAATAACCGTGTCTATATAGTAGTGGCAGTTAAGTAATTTTATGCTAGGATTTAAAATAAAGTTTGCCATAGCTCTGGAATTAGGATAAAAACATTGTTAATCTATTGCCGAAAAGCGATGCCTGACTGAGCTACTGGTTCGCGCTCCGTCCTACAAAGCCGCCGTCCGGGTTCGAATCTCGCAAGGGGCAAATATTTGTGTGAAAATTCTACAGACTTCTCAATCCCAAAAAAACTTTACAGTAAAAGAATTCGGATTAAGGACCTCGTCCAAAGCCGTAAAACTCCTATAAAAATAACCTAGTCGTGTCAGTGTGATTTCGCGCGTTCTTCATGACGTTATTAAACTTTAATTAATAAATCGGTTTATTGTACGACCTGTGATTTACTTATTTTATTACTTAGTAGGGCGATAAATTATGGTACGGCGATGGTATACTTCACGAATTGCAAACTCGGAGCCATTCAGCCTCTTTAATTGTTCCGCATACGGCTTCACAACTTGCGATAGTTGGGATTTTCGGCAAAACTTGTCTGGTGCCTCAAACTCAAAACAATTTTCGAAGTGTAATTCTGACGGCTCAAAGTTTTGAAAGTTAAGCGAATACCAAAGTCGGGTTTAGACAAAAAAAAACCTATATTTTGAGACTCTCGTTTCTTATATCTTCATACTTACAATTTTGTACGGAATCCTCTTTTTCCGAGTTCAAATCGCACTTGGCGGGTTTTCTAGCATTCTGTTTTGCGCATCTAGTGGTGAACTACTTGTGTCAAATGAGGTGGAATAAGACTATCACTATGGTAGAAAAATGCCGTCGTGAAATCACTTCATAGTTAATCTGACAGGGGATTTAAAAATCGTATCGCTACGGAGAAATTGCTACTTGTCTAAGCCCCGACAGTGTTAATACCTCCCTCGACGGATCATTTTGTACATCTACCCCTATGCTTTTCCAACTAAAATAGTACCAGTCCACAAACAAAGACTAATAAATAAATTCGTCTCATATTAGTTGGAAAACAATGAGAAAGTTCGAGAGACATTTATTCAATCGTCTTATTGGCCGGCCGTATTTATATCACTGACGTCTAATAACTTGCGACTACTTACTTGAGATTGCTGATTAGGAAAGTTCGGGTTTGGGTTGGGTCCTTTATTCATTTGCCAACCAAATTATTATTACCTTATATTTGTGAATCTTTATAAAGCATTTGTGTTGACTTTAAACCTGTGGTTCAGTGTTGGTTTTTTATGAGCGAAAATCTTCTAGAAGTTGTCATTCTCATAAATAATGTTACGGAAGTGGGAACGGGATTAAAAGGAAACGAAAGTTCGTCGAGAAAGACGATTTGTTCCCTCTTGCCACAAGCCACACAGACGCAGTAACGATGAGTGACAGAGTCCCGACGTAGCACTGATGCAGTCTTCTTGATCGACGCGGTCCTCTTCACAGGCGGCTCCGACGTAGTCCTCTTAACTGACGTAATCTCGACGTGGACCTCTTGACACATCACTCACATGGTCCTTTCAATGGAAGTAAACTGCACTACACTGCACTGTACTAATCACTCTTCACTACTAAGCACTCACTGCTTTACTTCAACGCATTGCGAACACATTTTTAATTTTTTTTGGCCATACTTTACACTGTTGTTGTGTTGACTTTTTTTAATTAATCTGTCAGTAAGATAGTTAATAATTTTAGATTACTTGCATAGAAAGATAGAAATAGACCATTTTAGATCACATCTGCGGGGCACATACACATTTGATAATTATTTCAATCACAGCTGGCTTTCATCTGTTCTTATAGTAATAGTAATAATCCTTGATATGACTTTTTTCGAGTAACATTATTTTTTACATAAGTACGTACCTATCCCACCTTTCAAACAGTTTGCGAGCACTACAAATACTCCACTCTTTGGAGTGGAAAATATTAAAATATTATTATATTATTATTATTATATTATTATTCTCAATATTTATTTTAACTCTTAAATTTAATTTTTTACAATATTTCATAAAGGAAAAAAAAAAAAAAAAAACATTGTAAAAAATCTAAATTTAGTTTGGCGCCAGCAGCCGGAGCAATGCTCAAAGCTACCGGCGGTTAGGGCTGCAGAGTGAGGAACCTCCTGACTATACGTGCCGTATCAAGGAGAACTGCCCTCTGTATCTGACCCTTGACCCAACTGCCTAGCGAGAGCCTCTTGAGATGTTGGTCGAGACTCTTCGCTATAAGGCCATTTGCCGAAACGACTATCGGTACAATGATTGTCGAGTCAACATCCCACATGGCGGAAACCTCATCAGCCAAGTCAAGATACTTGCTGAGTTTTTCTTTCTCAGCTTTCACGAGATTTTCGTCATGCGGGATGGTGACGTCAACAAGCACTGCTAGGCGTTGAGATCGATCTACTATCACGATATCAGGCTTATTAGCGACAATAGTCCTGTCTGTGATGATAGACCGATCCCAATAGAGCATAGCACGACCATTTTCAAGAACTGGCGCAGGTGCGTATTTATAGTAAGGCACCTCAGACTCGACAAGGCCGTATTGAAGGGCAAGTTGCTGATGGATAATTCTGGCTACTTGGTTATGTCTGTGCAAATACTCTCCATTAGCAAGATGAGAACAACCGGAAATAATATGACGGAGCGACTCTCCAGGACGGCGGCATGCTCGACAGATGTCGACCGTACCATCCTTCATGATATATTTCCGGTAGTTGTTCGTCTTGATAACTTCATCAGCAATTGCACAGACAAAACCTTCGGTTTCCCCAAACAGGTCCCCAAAACGTAGCCAGTTCACCGATGCTAGTTGGTCAACATCAGGTCCTGTTAAAGTTCGAAAAAACCGCCCATGTAGCTCCTTGCTCATCCATACAGATTTGCGGTCCTCGGTGGTTAGCACCACTGGTTTGCGCCAGTTCTCGTTTGCCAAGGTGAGCGGGGTAAGGCCCCTGTCAACTGCTACAACATCGCAATGCAGACCCCATCCAGTGTTGCGAAAATAGTCCCGGAGACTGCACACCTCACGGTTATGAAGGTTTTTGGCGTTTAGAAAGCCACGACCCCCCCACTTCCGCGGGATATACAGTCTCATTACGGATGATCGCGGGTGTAGCATACGATGTGTTGTAAGCAGTTGACGGACCTTCCTATCCAGGGCATCCAGTTCAGTCTGTGTCCATTTAAGTATGCCAAAGGAGTATATGAGCAAGGGCATAACCCAGCCGTTAAAAGCGCGCGACTTATTAAAGCCCGACAAAAGACTGTTAAGTACTTTTGTCAGACGACGAAAGAAGCGCTCCTTCAACGACTGCTTTATGTCCCTGTCCATAATACACAACGATTGTGACATACCAAGATATTTATAGTTTTCAACTTCGGAAAGAGATCTGAAAGCCATTGTCTCAGGTAAGTGTAAGTTTGAAGAACTTACTACTTTCCCTCGTTGTACATGCATGACCGCACACTTATCAACACCGAACTCCATCTTAATAGAATTGCTGAAATTCTCTGTGATTTTCAACAACTCTATCAAGTCTTGGTGTTTCGGTGCAAACAGCTTGAGGTCATCCATGTACAACAAATGAGATATGACCTCACCACCTCTCCGAAGTCGGTAGCCTAGCGTTGAATCCTTCAGCAAAGTGCTAAGAGGATTCAACGCTAAGCAAAACCATAAAGGACTGAGACTGTCACCCTGAAAGATGCCACGCTTTATCCTTATCAAGTCCTGCGCATCAGAGACGCTCTGCCCACCTCCTGGTTGACGAAGGACTGTGGTCCACTGCCCCATACATGTGTTTAAGAAGGATTTTAGAGTTGTATTAATTTTATACAACTCCAAAATCCTTTCCAACCATGAATGCGGTATTGAATCATATGCCTTCTTGTAGTCAATCCAAGCAGTCGAAAGAGTGCCTCTGACCCGCTGAACCTGACGGCATATAGTCGTATCTATGAGGAGGAGCTCCTTAGTACCACGAGACCCAATCCGACATCCATTCTGAATTGGTGCTAATATGTTGTTTGTAACAATGTGCGTGTTAATTTTTGTTCAAAGAATGGATGTCAGTAGCTTGTAAAGTGTAGGCAAACATGTAATGGGTCTATAGTTCTTTGCTTCCGTGGTACTACCGGACTTATAGAGCAGACAGGTGACACCAGTTGTCAAGAATGTTGGTAGAGAACCAAGCTCGAGGGCTTCTTGAAATTGCATTGCCAAACACTCATGTGAGCATCGAATCCATTTTATCCAAAAGTTGTGCAATCCATCCGGCCCAGGACTCTTCCAGTTCTGCGCCGTACGTATGGCACAACTAACATCTTCGGGACTAATAGAAACAGCCTCCATGGCTTCAATAGACTCACACGACTGTTCGACAATACCCATCCAATCACCCTCCGTATGCTCGACAGGCACCGACCAGATGTTACGCCAAAAGTCGATCATGACGTTTGCGTCCGGTAGCTGCCTATCATTCACACCTTGATTAGTTCCTTCCCAATTTCTGTAAACCTTTCTTTGGTCGCTTTGGAAAAGGCGGTTCTGATGGTATCTATCCACACGCTTTCTATAACGACGAATACGATTTGCCCATGCATAGACTTTCTGCTTCAGAAAGTCAATGCGTTCCGTGACACAGGTCATATACTCTTGGGGTCTAATACCGGTCCCAGCGAAGGCCTGAGTCACAAAACGCATGACTCGGGGCCGATTATTTCCCCTACTGAAGCAGACTAGCTTGGCAATGAGAGTCCTATATACATTGATACGTCTCTCGATCCGCACTTGCCATACAGGGACACTCGCAATAGTTTGCGGTGCTCGATCAGTGTCCGGAAACTTGACACGAGCAACGCGACACACTGCTATGGCCCCGCAGTATAAGATCGAGTGAGTATCAATAAGATCTTGGCTAGCCCGTATGATTGGAGCTAGCTGTACGTTAAGGGCTCCCATTAACGCCAGATTACGTCTATTCATTGGCAAACGTGGTAAGCGGGGTCTTAAACTACTTGTGGAACGATACATCATAATCGCGTCATCCAAAGCCCTCCTCAATTGCTCATTATTATTATTATTATTATTATATTAGAATATTCCTTTGGGAATATTGTGAATGTTGTTTTAGTCTGGGTAGATATAGAGGAAGTAATACTAAACTTTTGGAAATGCATTTTCAGTGTCACATTTTACGGTTATTACAAAATGGATTTTATGATTCACGACTTACAGTCTAGTCTGCATCGCGACTGAACTTTTAGAGGGGATTTTTGAAGAATAGCAGTCTTTATGCCCTGACCTTATCTATCTTTCAGTATTTTGTTCTTCCAATTCAGCAAAATTAAGGGGTTGCAGACTTGAGAATTACCGATATATTAATTGCAACTATATATATTTAAAAAAAAACAATATAATATAGATTCATATTTGTAATGTGTTCGCCAAAACCTTTCTATTGCAGTTAATAAATAGGACCTGGATGACCGAGCTTCGCTTGGGTTTTTTTTTTCTAAAAATATAACCTAGCTAGATCGATGGATCTCCCCGAAACCCCCTGCATACTAAATTTCATGAAAATCGTTGGAGCAGTTTTCGAGATTCAGATATACTGTACAAGATCTGCTCCTTTAAAGTTATTAGATACGTGTCAAAAAAGAAATGGTCCAGATTCCTTTACGATTTGAGGCTACAGAGCTGCAGAGGTGGCAATCATCTCAAATGTAATAACTAAACTTGCTGCATCCACAATCTCGGTCAATCGTACAGTCTCGAGTATAAATATAGATACATTCTTATTGAACTTTCAACCTTATCACAATGGAATAAGTTTCAAAGTGTTTACATTCCATTTATCATAATAAAGTGCCAAAAATAATAAAATACCAAATTGTTTATTTCAGATAAGATTTAAGTAAAAGTAAAGTAAAGTAAAGTATGCCTATATACGACCCACTGCAGGGCACAGGCCTCACCTCAACTATGAGGTGGTTTGGGCCATACTCCACCACGCGGGCCCGGTGCGGATTGGTGGAGGGGTGTTGTAAGGCCAGTGACTAAACCTTACTGTCAGATGTTATCAAGCCGCCTTAAGGCCTCTGACTAGGCTTCACGACCAATATCAAGCAATATTGGCCGGGACCAACTTTTAACGTGCCTTCCGAAGCACGGAGATGCTCGTGATAAATGTCACTAAATATGGTCGGAATGGTCACCCATCCACTCACGACCGCGGCGTTGGTTGCTTAACTTTAGTAATCGATACCAAAGCGCTGCCGCCACTGAGCTACGAGCACCTCTTAAGATAAGATTTAGAGTTACAAAAATTGACTTAAATCTAATGTTAGTGAATCTTAATTGGCACGAGTTAGAAGTGAAAAGTGATTTCCTGTGCGGAGACGCACCATAATGGGGGTGGATAAGTGCCCGTGATGCAGTCTCTGAACAAGACATATCCACGGCGGCGATGTGTATCTGGTAATCAGGGTTGCAGATTTTTTGCGTATAATGACATTAAAACCGTCCATTTAGTAATCCGCAAACATTTCTGATGCACTACAAAAGCGGGGCGGTCTCAACAGCATTCTGAATATAATTATTATTTGATGACCTCTGTAGCCGAGAAGCGAGTACGTCGGAATATATATGGCACCGCCATCGCTGGGGTTCCGGGTTCGATCCCCGGTCGGGTCAATGTGGAAAACGAACTTTTCTATATTGTCTTGGGTCTGGGTGTTGTGTTACCGTTGTAGTTTCTGATTACTATAACACAAGTGCTTTAGCTACTTACCTTAGGATCAGAGCAATGTACATGTGATGTTGTCCAAATGTCCAATATTTATTATTAAATTGGACGCGCAGGGCTTCAAGCGACTTTTGGTCCATTTGACCCACAGGGTCCGGTGTACACTGTTCATGCCTGGCAGTACCATAAGAAAGAAGACGAAGAGTTTACTTGATAGATCACCGTTGAGGTTACTAATTTAAAAACAAATTTGTTCTTCTCCATTTCTTTGAATGTGTAATAAAGATTTTATTCTTATTCCTATTCTATAGGAACCATTGCCCTATTTTCGTATCCGCCATAGCATAATACCATCTAAACACCCCTATATACATGTTTTCTGTCTTCCAACTTTTTGTACTAGTATTTGATGGCTCCTTTGTTTTTTATTTCGCATTTGTAAGGCAAAAGTTTGTTACGTTCTTCGAGTTGTCTTGATTTATCGCGCGATTGACAAAGTTGAATTACTTTTGCACCGATTTATGCTCTCTTTGTGATCTTCGAGCGGTTTCGGTTCCGTCCCTGGGAACCGTGTCGTTATTTGACTATTTCTACCCAGAGGACGTGGTATCAGCCCAAAGTATAAACCAGTTAAAAATACACTTGACAAGCATCTGTTGAACTGAAAAAAAGTTTTTATTAAAAAAAATACCACTGAAAAGCAAACGATAATAAACTTTTTTTCATTTAACCTTAATAACTAAGTTCCTTAACTAATGTAAGTATTCGGTGAAAAACGAACTTTTCTATGTTGTCTCGGGTCTGGGTGTTGTAGTACCGTCGTTGTTTCTGATTTCTATAACACAAGTGCTTTAGCTACTTTCTTTAGGATCAGAACAACATATGTCATGTTGTCTACTATTTATATTTTTCTATATTGAAATACGTGTTCTTACATAATAATATCCTGTCCTACTAAAGGTCGATTTTACCAAAAAACAAAGTCACTTAAATCAGAATAACTATAACGAGTATAATTATTGGCTCCTTCAATATCAGTTTTAAACTCAAACCGTCAATTTAAATCGAAAGTAGAATTCTTCATAGATTAAACAATTTCGACTTTAAATGTGGCCCTAAAACCATAACGACTAGAATTAGTTGATGAAATATTTTCCCAAAATAGCATTTCTATCCAAACAACTTTATAAAATCTGTATTTCATTTGAAACTGATACTTCATTTTATCTTTATCTAAATTAAAAAAAACTGAAAGCTTCCGACTTTTTTACTCATTACAAGAAAATTTCACTAAAGATTTCTCACCTTGCTACGAGAATTGCGCTACGACTTCGCCAACGGAGCGGAACCAACGAGCTACGAGCAGTGAGCAGATAACTACGAGATAGTTACGCGCTACGGAGCTACGGAGCTGCTACGAAGCCAGTTATATTTGATTACTCTGCTGAACTACGCCAGACGCGAATGTCATTTGAGAATTGGGATGTGGAGTGTGGATGTCGTGGCCCGATCTTAAAATTAATCACTTCATGATTTGGCCAATCATTTCATAAAATGGTCGTTTTTCATGATGCGGCAGAGTACCCGCTGGCCATATCATGATGTTGATAGGCCAGATCAATGAACCAGTCAGCGTTTGACGATATGATCGACTACATCATGAAATGGCCAAACGTAGGTGGTCATATCTTAAAACAGTTATATTATCCACCGGCAGAGCCGCTGATGTCGCTTTGTTATTGTGACAACATGGCGGCGGACAATTTATTATTCTGTTCTTGTGAATTGTGAAAGTGAATCATAAGTGTAAATAGAACATTAAATTGCAGTGAATTATTGTTAAAACATTAAGCTAAGGTGATTTTTATGAAAGTCACTCGAAAAAAGGCTCAACGTCAAAAGTCGTGGAGTTGACACGTAATTTGGGAGGTTAGTTAGGTTATTTAAATATTTTTATTTATTAGTTTTCTTTCAAAATTACAAATATTTATAATGTTTTACTTATCTATTGAGAAAATTGATATTAAACAAATTCCAATAGCTTGTAAGCGTATTTATACCTATTTATATGATATGGCCAAACGTTGATTAACATATCATCAAACGTTGACGTTTCAATGATATGGCCAGTTTTGTTTTGTCGTTTTATGAAATACGACCATTTTTTGAAATACGACATCTTGTGGCAAAATTGCCGTTGACCGAATTTAGGTATTATTAGTTTAGTTCCCTTTGCTCACGTATCTGTCAAAACAGTGCCCTACAAAGGCAAAAACGAAATAATAATAAATAATAAAAAAAAATCGTTTATTTCTTTAACATAAAGATTAACTTAAAACAATCTGTGGCTGGGACCTACCTTGTAAGTATTCAGGATACCTGTGGTAGGAGGTCCCGCTAATAATCCGATGATCAAATAGACATAAAATAAATAGATATATAGCTCTTTTCTTTAACTTGAAGCCTGTCGTTAATTAGCGGCATTATTATAGTATTTAGGTTTGGGTTTTTTTTGATTCTAAGCTTGGTCTATTTATTTTAAAAAAATCAAGGCACCAAAGTAAGCTATCAACAAAATCGGGTCCGAGACTGAGTATTATTTAATTATACAAAATTATATTTTACAACATCAAATACATTGTTTCGATCCTAAGGTAAGTAGCTAAAGCACTTGTGTTAGATGATTCCAATTTCTAGAAAGAAAGAAATCAGAAACAACGACGGTACCACAACGCAGACCCGAGACAATCTAGAAAAGTTCTATTTCTTCATTTGCTGACCGGGGAATACTTTTTACACCAATGCCGAGGAATTTAAACTGATGACTAATTTCACATCGACGCAGCAGCTTGCAGCTTTCTGCAAAGTTACCTTCTGCTCTCCTCCGTGACCCAGCTAATAACTCAAAGAGCTTACACGCGAGTGAAGCGGAAGCTAAGCCGGGGTATTACTGCACATTCGACTAGTCGTTAGAGGATATGTTACTAAGCTTTAGAAGGCCATTACTTCTACATTTCACGTAACATTTTACGCAGACGGTACCGAGGCAGTCTGCAATCGTTAAGTTCTCGCACAGGATGCTTGAAAAGAAGCCTGTGTATTAATCTAAGTCGTGGTCCTTTAACCGTTCTGCTCTCTGTAGGTAAAAATATATGTAGATTAGATTAGGATTAGGACAGAATTAGATAATAGCATACTGTAAAACGGCTAGTTTTGTGTAATTAATACTTTTTTACATTTGTTATGCTCGTAAAGTTCATCTTTTTGTTGGGTACAGGATGCATAAAATCGCTTTTCATGGTCTAGTGCAAAAAGTTTAATCGTCGTCTAAGTCTCAAAGTCTAAGACAAAGGTCGCCGGGTAGATAGCCGCACACGCAATGAAACTTTGTCAAATAAACTTGTTTTTTTTAACCCGTTTAACCATTTTTAAAATGGTGCGTTTTATGCACTTGTTGTTCAATCTACTATTCTTATTGTTATCATTCCTAGTCTTAGCTTAGAAATTTCGTTTTTTGCTTAGTTTATGGCGATCAAGCATGGTAGTAATAAAACCCAGGAAGATTAAACTTGATAAAGCCTGCGTCACGATGTTTTCTTCGCATTTATATGAACAAGATTACACATCATTCTCATTGCGCGCGAGGTGAGAAATGTCTAGTGTTGGGACGGATGAGGAATGGCCGTATTTGCGGGAGCTGCCGACTTGTTCTGACATTACGTTAAGAGGGTGGAATAATAAAGTGTACAGATGTTTTAAAATTCTTATTACTACACACTTTTTTTGGAATGACTTGAAAGTAATATCATAAATGCTTTTTTTTCTGTTAAGCTATCTAGGTAGTAGATATTTATGATACGTACTCTACTGTGTTATTGAGTCATACCACTACATCAGACGGTCGTCAAACATTATAAGGTAGTAAATTCGATGTCATAATGTACTTTTGATGTAATACTTTCGACTTTCGATCGAACTTACTATCGCTGTTGACCATTCAATGTAGAGCTTTCGACGCTTGAACAATCGATATTGGGACTTAGTTATTACTATTTGAAAGGAGCCATTGATTTTGTCTGAGTGTGCTAGGAGATGCTACTTGAAAAATGAATTGCTGTGACCTCCTTCGTGACACAAATATTTCAATTCTTTGCTTGGACACCACTACAATTAATTTTTTATCTAATTCTCACATTAATCTTATTTCTAACGCGTAGGGTGGCTTTGAGATGGTTTTGATCATTCATGCTGAAGGCATTAATCTGTTCTAGTAATTTTGTAGCTTTTTTACTACCCAAAAACATATCGCATATTGTTACCGCGAGAAGTGTCGTAGCTACAGAAAAATATCGTAATAATGAAGAGTGGTGGGGTGTAATTTGTGTTTGCTTCGCTCCAGAGCCTTGACCTAGGCAATTTTTGTGACAGACAAACAGTCAGGCAGCGAGATCCGGGCAAACACTCTTATTTGCTTTGCCATTCGCAGGGTTGGCAATCACAGAATCTGATACTCGGCAATATTATGTTGATATCAAAGGGAAGTTAATATTTATCAAAGTGCTAGCGAACATCCGAATTGTAGAGAAGCATAGTGCATCGGGTGATCAACACTTCAAGCTAGACACGACCTTCAGCAATGAAGATACCGACTAAGAAGAAGAAACCTAGTCTATTTTTTTCGTAGTAAGTTTAAGGTAACTTCTGCTGCGCAAATATAAAAACTTTCTTAATCAGAATGTCATTAAAATTTAACCTCTTATTGATGAAGTTGAGAATTGAGTGAAAGCCGACAAATTACAGTCGCAACTATTCCTATAGTTCCCGTATTTGTAGAGCCAAAAAAATGCTTACAACAAATTTTTACATTCAAAAAATAAATATTTACTATCTCTACTAGTTAGTTTACATAAAATAAGGACTTAGCACGTAAAGCTGACGGCCGATGGGGCAGAAAGGTTCTGAAATGGATGTCACGTACCGGCAGGCGCAGCGTGGGACGTCGACCCACAAGGTGGACAGACGACCTGGTAAAGATTGCAGGAAGCCGCTGGATGCAGACCGCTTCCAACGTCACTGATGTTCAGCAGTTGTTGTCTTGTGGCTGAAATGATGATGATGATGAAAATAAGTACTCATAATACTCGTAGATTTTATAAATAATATCAATCTTATAAACAGGGTTTCATTAATTTAGGCGACATCTTGTCATAACCGATCGTAAGGTCATAGCAAAGCAACCCTACTCGAATATTTTATTCCAGACTCGCCTTCGACTGGAAGCAACGATATTTTTATATCTCCTTACTTTACTACTTAGGAGAGTTTTATATCGATGCCACCGATATTTGTCTTTAGCAAAAAAGGTGAAAGTCATTGTAACTAAATAAACTAACAACCTAGGACCTGACTATAAACTCTGAACAATACGCAAACAGTGTTGCTTTATATAAATCTAAGAAATCGGGTAGGCAGGCTGTATTGGATAGTGAGATCTTCTGTACAACTAGCGGCACCGATGCTGAACACTGAGCGAAAAATGCGCAAAAGACCATTACGATTACGTGATTGCCTAGTAGTGCGACGCGCCTGCACTGCCGGCTGTGACTGCTTGTTAGCTCCGCGCACACGCGTCTCTGATACGATTATCGTCTCGTAAGATGCGCAAAGCGATCCCCACTTTTTGGCCCAGCGCTCAACATGGTAGGTACTGTATGTTCCTGTATTTCGTTATAAAATCAATTCCTACAACTTGCACGACGAATGCCTTATTATGCCGCTTTTCTTTTTAGCCCCCGACGGACAAAGAGGGGTGCTATAAGTTTACGGTGTGTCTGTGCTTCTAAAATAATGAATGAGTAGACAATGATAACAATTTTTATGAAAAAATAATTGTTTTTTTCTGTTGTCAGAGAGTAAAATGGGTAAGTAATCAATATTCACAAAAACCCACTTACATAAAATCTATTTTCTTAACGCTTTTTCTAGTCACGAATAAATATCAACGAGTGGGTATTTTTGTATTACGTAGTGAGTGTGGACTAAGAAAATAACATTCGGAATCCGTTTTCTCACTGATACAAGAATCCACTTGTATTTTTGCAACGCGTACTTTGCTACGTTCCGAGTTCCGAGCACTCTTGAGGAGTTCAGCCTCTCAGGGTTGCCGTCTCGGAGTGTATGATTTATCTTTAGAAACAAGATTCTGCGTTTTGAGTAGCTTATAGATTATTGAAATGAGGACGGTTTAGTCAATTGAAGGAAGGCCACGTACCGGCAAGCGCAGTGTGGGACGTCCGCCCACAAGGTGGGCAGACGACATGGTAAAGGTTGCAGGACGACGCTGGATGCAGGCCGCTACCAATCGGCCGATCTGGAAGTCACTGGGGGAGGCCTTTGTTCAGCAGTGGACGTCCTGTGGCTGAAATGATGATGATGAATTAAAAAGACTGTGAAAGTATAGTAAAGTATGTGAAAAGACTGATCACCAAGTTAGGATCTGATGATGGAATCTCAGAGAGATCAAGGAAAATCCTCGCAAAAAGTAGAGAGCACAGAGTACAGTACATACAGTATGTTTATAAACTTTAAATAACTTATAGGCTTTTGCTTCTGGGAGTCATCACATCATTCTACTGAGCTGATGATGGAAGTTAAAGAACTTCTTTACAATTAGGAGGTAGCAAGCTGGCTTCGAGCTTTACTGAAATCGGTCGACAGAACGTATTTCGCAATATTTTAATGAACAGATTGGCTACTGTTTAATGCTAATATTGTATAGTATAGAGAAGAAATGTCAATTATTTTTTTCGACAACGATTGCGTCATTAAATTGACAAGTGACGTTTGTTTTAGTAAAGTCGACCGAGAGTTGACAAGAGTCGTTAACTTTTAATAGATCACTTACCAGTTAGATGAATGGATTGACGGTTCGTATTTCCTCCATGGGTGTTAAGCAATAGAGCTCATAGTTAGGCCCTAGGAAGTACCTTTGAAACCTGTGATGTGGCACAATAACAGTAAAACATTATATTCAACCTATGAAGTAAAGCAGAGGCTCTATTTTTCATACACACAGTGCTATTGTCTTTGAAATTGTATTCAAAGTTTTACATATTTTACAAAAAATATCACGTGAAACTGGCTCACTAACTATATTGGTTTTGTAAATTTTTGTTTTTAGCAATTCCATGCAAGGTTTAATTGAAGATAAATAACACTTGAAAAAAATCATCGACCTCAGGTGGGACTCGAGGTGCGATGGGACGTGGGTTCGAGTCCCACCTGAGGTCGATGATTTTTTTTCAAGTGTTATTTATCTTCAATTATATTGGTTTTTATAAGATTATATTATTCCTCGATAGTAAGGCGCAAACAAATCATTCCGTAAACGGGTACACCGGCATTTAGAATAAAATCATTTTGTATAAAAATAATTTAGTGTAAGAAACAATTACGCCCTTCCTAAAAATACATACCATTATTTTGCAACAACGACCAGCTGGTCTAGTGGATCGGTTTCCAAACTACTAAGCTAGGCGATTGCAAGTTCAAATCCCGCAAGAGACAAATATTTGTATGATGAGCATTTTTACTTGGGTTATGAATATAATATTTAGAAATGTATTTAAAAGTATCCGTTACCTATATAGTCGCCTTAAATGCTTTGCGTCGAGGCGACTTGTTATCTGATGTAAAAAAAGAGTTGTTTTGGATCATATTTTCACCCTGTATTGTAACAGCCAGCCCTGTTGAAGCTATTGTGCTCGGTACAGTCGGCTGCGACAGCTGGCGAGCGTGCCACTCACTCCACACTTCGGCTCCTATTGTATAGACACGCGCCGAACTTTTGAGAGCTGTGCCTCTGACTACACTGGAGGTACATGTTTGAATACTTTAAATCTTTAACGCTATTGCCAGTAGGTCTAATCACGAAATAACAAGTAACAGAAGTTTAGTAATAGTAGTAGTAGTTTAGGTTCATACACTGAGCGCTAGAGTAGGTACCACACATAGACATCACACGGATACCAAATCACTTTAAACTCGGAACAGTTGAAACCCAAGCGATTGAAAGCAACTGAACGTCTGTATTCCCTATTTTTATGTCTGTAGTCTAATGTTGGTTAGATAGATAGATAGAATACTCTTTATTGCACACCAAACAAAGAAGTTACAGTTGATATTTACAGAATAGTTGGTTGTTACATACAAGGTGTAATTAAAATAAATAAAGGCAACACCTCTTTGGAGAATTAATTCTGAAAAAGAAAATACATTTTCATACGAACTGATGTCAGCTAATTGTGGTTTAGTAGAAAACGTTCCTGTATTGGAGCAGAAGAATAGTTTTGTTTTATTTCATTTACGCCTTGCAAACTACTGCTAACCACCACCGACTACGTGTGACCTTTTCGACACATATTTTTTTGCTGAAGACTGTATTTTATTTTTCTTTTGTGTCAAATAAAAAACAATCTTCTTCTTATTCAGCATTGTGAAATACAATTCGCCTGCAATGCTAATGCAATAGATCCTTAAGATGTTGACACCGTTCACGAATAATTCCAAGACTCTTTCTTTGAAATAACAACTTAAGGCATAAATCATTTATAAATCGTTTTTTAAAAACTTAATAAACACTAAACATTTTATAATTTGACATCGTTTTGGGGTAGATAGATGCATAACTATACAGGGTGTCCCGTTAATAATAGTACCACGCTGTAACCACATATTCCATACATGTCAAACAACTTTTGTTTTATGACAAATATTTTTTTGTCGTTCAAATTCAGTCGAGTTTGGTTATTTTGTATTCGAAGTTGATAAATTTTCATGCACAAAAGTCCTAGAACAAAATTTGTTTACCAAGATGTATTAGGATATGTGGTTACAAGGTGATCATTTAGTTAAGAGACAGGGATTCCTACAGGGAATAGGTACTTACTTAAGATACATGAAAACAATGTTGCTGTAAAAGTGCTTAGTTTAGCCTATTTGCAAAAATACATTGTTTTGCTAGGTATTTTTTGTGACCTAAATCGAATTTTCTTTGTGTTATAAACTTTAATTTATTCCTATTTTGTTCTATGTATTCCCATAAAAAGATTTTATAATTTTCATTAAAAGCTTATGAGGATTAACGTAATTTAACAGTTATAAAAAGTATGTCCATTCATTGATGGTGTCATCATTTCGTCAAAATAAATCACATGAGCTTTTGAGCTTTTGATTCACGAAGTTCATGTTTGCACGGAGGCATTAAAGAGTTCCATTATCCACCTCTTAGGTCCAGCATCAGACCAGCTCGGTAGCATCAAATGATTGTATTGTGATTGGGATTTACCCAAACTTATACAAAGTTTTAAAAAATATTTAAATTTTGAGATTTAGTTACAAGTAAAGCTTACAAAAGCATGTTAATAAAAAATCATTTTCATGAACATGCTTTTATAAAATAACATGATTTTATATTTTAAGAGTGGGGATGTTATTCAGGAAAATCAATACCAATACAGATTGTCAATTTATCACCGAATATAAATCGGTTTTACTACCGAAGAAACTCCGAGCTCAGGGTTCTTATCATTTTATCCGACTGACCACTTGCAAAGGGAATAAAACATTTTATTAACGACTATAAAGATGGCTTTAAAAATGTAATTTCGCCGATGTAAGGGGAGCGGCGGATGACATGGCCGCACGGCGGTATCATTTGATATTTCATTTAAATTTTATTGCTGCGCAACTCGTAACCTGACTTTCTACAAATCATAACGAGGATTAGGAGAAATCGCTCTAAGCTCTAAGGCGGTGTCTAGACCTTAAGTAAACATCACAATCGGATGCCAAAGATTGAAGTTAGTCTACATTTTGCAGCCAACTATGACGTGTTAGGTGCAACACGTACAATACTGTTATTTCATATTCAATTAATCAATAAACTAATTGGCTAGCCGAATAAAATACACAATATACAAACAGACATAGATGACAAAAAAACGCTAAACATTTTTTACACTAACATTTGTCAACAATCCAGTGTCACAGAACGATACTTAGATATATTTACTGTGACGATACTATTTAATTTATTATTTCACAGTCCAATTTAAATCCAATGAAAACAGCCTGGATTTTATTTACGAAGTAAATAACAGGCCATTTCAAGAGCTTAACTTCAAAAACGGAATACCAGCGTCAGTTGACAAGGCGACGCGACATTGCCCATTTAAATTTTATTGCGTCTTAGCCGATGTAATTACGAGCCAGCAGTTGTAAGAAGTGGTTCACACAGGAAAATTAACGGATTAATCTGGACTAGAAGTAGGTCAATGAATGGAGCCGCGTCAATTGGAGGCCCCTATAGTGTAAAAATCTTGAAGAGACAGCTCTATTGATTCGTAGGCATAAGGGTTTTACAGACATCTCTAACTTAGATACCCAAGCTAAAAAAGATGCTGAAATAATCATTATGAAGTCAAGAAAATGATGTTTATGAACCATGCATTAGATTTTAATTTTTCACTGAAATGCGAGTTTCGTACTCGGACCGGCATGAATTCTTATTTAGACACTTTGTTTTTTTTCTTAATTTAATCTTGGTAGGTATTTTTTTATATATTCTTAAGAAATATATGCGGCTCATTATGTAATAATCTTGAATTCATATTCGTATATATTCTGTCGGAAATTGACATTTTGTCGACAGTTATAGTTAGTTACCTACATGTTGGGCCAAGATAGCAAAACGGTTGATGTAAACAAATCAAATGACTTTCACTATATTAATAAAATAAAAATGCATTAGGTTTATTCCAAAAATAGTTCAAAATACGTGCTATTTTTAAAAAATAAATTTTAATATACATCTGGCCGTGCAATTCTATCTACATTAAAGAAGAGCCTAATTTCAGGCTCTGTTTTTGTTATGTAAGCTCAGGTGAGTTTCAGACCATGTTTGTAGGATCAACAAGGTGTTATAGAAACGGAACTATTAAAACCTTATTATTATAATTCAATTACAGCACTTCGTATACTGGATTCACGTGGTTTAGTATCCTAAACCAACTCATAGTTGAGATGAGTTCTTTGCCCTGCAGCCTGCAGACCGACGCATACATAAGTAGTGTTATATATATGTACTTGCTTTACATATCTTGTATTATTATATTAAGTGTGTGGACTCTGCCTAAGGCCGAAAGTGACGGTGCAGCCATCCAAGTTTTCCAATTACAATGTTTTCGCAGGGCCCGTACCTGCGAACTATTTCGAATTGTTTTGTTGACTTTCGGAAATCGGGTACGGTCAACAAAATTTTGCTGTTAGATTAATATCGCGAGATATTTTAGGCGCGAATGAACGCCAATTAATTGTTTTGTGTTGAACTTATGTAATAAAAAAAACAAGTGCGAATCAAACACGCGGACCGAAGGTTCCTTTCAAGCATGTAGCTTTGTGATAGTTCGTCCTTAACGGGAATCGTGTCTCAAAGATTTTTATTCGATTTTCCGAGTTTGTTTAAAAAAATATTAAATAACTACAAACGTACGGTTTTCGGATTTTACAAATTTTCTTTTGTCGATCAACCAAAAAATTACCAATATAAGGCGCGTCAATTTCGGGAGACGGGGTTCGTGACGTCATGCGATATTTTAAATCAATATATATAGGGTCCGATTTTATTAGTGTTCATCCTGTTAACCTGTGACTATATAGGTGAAAAGCAATCGTAAAAACCAATTTTTAAATGTGTACCATAAAAACTAAAAAAGTTAAAAATCAACAACATTGACTTCATATTGCATAAGCTCGTCCTATCTTTGCTACGTTTAACCATCTGATTATCCGTCTTATTCCTTGCCCTTGTACAGAGCGAGAAAGAGTTGAAGATAGGACGAGTTTATGCAATATGAAGTCGATGTTGTTATTTTGTAATTTATTTTTAACTTTTTTAGTTTTTATGATAGACATTGAAAGTTGGTTTTTACGGTTGCTTTTCACCTATATAGTCACAGGTTAACAGGATGAACACTAATAAAATCGGACCTTATATATATATATATATATATATCTGTAATATTTAGATTAATGTTAAAAAAGAAAAAAATACGTGTGTACTTTTCGATAATCTACATAGTAGAAGAAGAAAAAAAGTTAGTCAGCATCCGTATTGCAGACCAGCCCCTTTAGCACGAGCAACACAACACGATATGGAACGATATAATATTGCGATTTAACGCCTCTTTACTTTCAAAATATGATAACATAGCCGCCATCTTGAACTCTTATTGAAACAGTGAGCATGTCCGTGCCGGCGACGTCACGGATATGCTCGCTTTTTCGATAAAAGTTCATATTTTGACAAAAATATGCGATAAATCGCTATATTTTGTCGCTCATGCTAGAGGAGTTGGTAAGTATAAGATTAATTCCAACGTGGTTAACATCTACGCGTTCCAAAACGGTCGTCATATACCGATTAATTCATAGAAAACTTAATTCTAAAATCTTCGCAAACGAAATCTGGACAGAAGATTGTTTAAAAATAATTATTTTAGCACTTCAATTCTATTTTATTTATGCATGTAAGTAAGTTAGTCCTCCCTCGTACATTATTTGACATTATTTGTGTCATGATAATTAACGAGTTCTTTTATGGGCGGGATTTGACATTCTATTAATTTCAACAGCCACGGGCTAGAACTAGTCAGAATGATGTCTATAAATAAATTATCAATTTTTCGCGACTTTCCTTTGTTTTCTTCATACTCTTACTAAGCGTAGTGGACATTTACGATGTCTAAAGTCCATAAAATCCCCTTGCAAATGGAATAGCAGTGTGATTTGTGGCACGGCACCCCCACGGGACACTAGACACCTTTACTATCTAGACATTAATATGGGACACAAACAAGGGCTTTGTTAACCAGTGTTTATGGTCAAGATGAAATTCCATTGGGACAGGAAAAATGGTGAAATAATTTTCAGCTCCGTAGTTTAGTTGGTTCAGTTTAGTATCAGCATTTGAATTAGGGTCTTATTTGTTGGAAAGCGACAACAAGCGTTAGGTTGCGCAGCGAGATAGGACTTATTACGATACAAACATTATGTATGGCCGTTCGCGTCATGACCTGATCAATAAACACTTTTTATTGTTACTACATCTGGAATGGAGGCCACGTGGGACGTCCGCCCACAAGGTGGGCAGACGACCTGGTAAAGGTTGCAGGACGACGCTGGATGCAAGCCGCTTCCAATCGGCCGATCTGGAAGTCACTGGGGGAGGCCTATGTTCAGCAGTGGACGTCCTATGACTGAAATGATGATGGTGATGATGATTGTTACTACATACATCGGTACTTTTGTTTGGGGCACATAAATTTAACGAGTCATATTTAAAAGAAATTGATATATACTTACTATATTATAGTACTTATTAATACTTTTGCCAGAGGTTCCCATTTTTCATAATAATCGAAAAACTATACAAAGGTTGAGTGTTGAGTCACGGCGTCTTATGAGTGACGCAAAATGAGTGTACAATAACATGAAGTACTTACACAAAAAATTAAAACAAACAAACTTTGAAAACAGAAGCACCTCTTTTGTTTAATCTTCACGGGCAGCGTAAAGCTTGGGAACTGCATTTGCTCTCAGATATCCGATCATGCATGATTAACCTCGGTGAACATGTACGTACATACCTACGTATATTACCATAATATTTGCTCACTCAACTCTATTTGAAACTCACAAAACACGAGTAAACCCACACACTAAACTACTAAGTTCTACCTGTTAGATTCTGTGTGAATGGATTCCCCCGTCTATCCCAAGGGAGTCTGATCAGAGCCCGCATATAAATTGCAGCGACTCGACAGCTCCGGTGCATACCGATATGGTAATCATACAAACACCTCAATTGAATACAGATCTCATGGACTCTGAAATGAATGAGGATTTCAAGATTTTTATTGGAAATAGTAGGTAGGTAAATTTGTAAAGTTTTTTTTGTTGAACCGAATGCTTTCACAGTAAAGCAAATTTTATTAAAATTATCTGTTGTTTCAGAGACTTTTCGCTTTAGCTTGCATATACTTTGAGCTATATTGCTTCTTGCTTCTCGGTCCTGGCGAATAAATAAATAAACTAATATAACAGCATATTAAAGTAATAATAAAAGTAAATATGAATGCCTAATGATATCGTAATCGTACGAATTCACCATCATCAGCAGCCAAAGTGAATTATTAGGTCGGTACTATCGGTAGTCATCTACTACATACATTACATAGGATAGCTGAGGAACATTATATACCCATTATAATGAACAAATTTTATCATTATCATCATCTTAGTCATTGATATATATGCACTGAACATAGGCCTTCCCCAATGACTAGTAAACATTCTAAAAGCAAGCATTCTTGATTTATAAATACCTATAAATAATATTCTTCTTTAATGTATTGACCAAATATTGAGTCATCGGTCCTCTAAATTTTAGAATAGTATTACCTTTTCTTGATTTATAAATACCTCTAAATATTAATTTCTTCTTCTTTTATTTATTTGCTTTATCTTGGGTTATCGGTCCCCTTAATATTATAATTGTATTACTCTGACAAAAAAATGAATATCTCGTGAAGCAATAGATGAATTAATAAAAATCGTGATACATAACCACAGAACAAGTAAGACTCGCTCCGCTCCGCTACCGCACAAAAACATGGTAAAAGAATTAGATGTCAACAATGTAGCCTGCACAATATAATTTAAAAGAATTACTGATGAAAAAGTAGACGCTTTTTATAGTCGTAATACTAAAGAGACATCTGGATCGCACGCTATCAATCTTGGATATCCTCGAAAGCCTTCGCCCTCTGAATTTGAACGAAGCGAACATTGAGAGAATCGCTTTAATTTTGTATAGAAGAGGCGTTATAAAAAGAACGGCATTCAATAAGCCCTTCCCCTTTTTAGGGTTCCGTAGTCCTGACAAGGAACCCTAATAGTTTCGTTATGTCCGCCTGTCTGTCTGTCCGTCCGAGGTTTTGCTTGGAGAGTGTAGACCCTAGAGAGCTGTAATTTTGTGGAGATATGTATATATCAATCACGCCGACAAAATGGTAGATTTTTTTTTTGTGGTAGCTCGCATACATGTAAAGTGGGGATGTTTTTTTTATCGTCTACCCCTCGTGTGGTGTATCGTTGAATAAGTCCTTTAAAATGACTACGGGGTTGTAAAGACAATTTTTCGATTTAGGGATCCACTTGCGAAATATTAAACTTTAAAGTGCTAATTTTTGTTCAAATAGGGCGTCACCCCTCTAAAAGCTTTAAAAAAATCATGGTAATGGTGCTTTTCATGAACTTTGAGGAAAATAAATCAGTTAGTTTTGGAGTAATAGCCATTAAACTTTGTCGTTCAAATACTCCTTAGAGAAAAAAAAATAAAGTGACTTAAATGAAGTAATTGCTGAAATATATTGTGGTAACGACGGGCAACTACGGAGCCCTATACTGTGCATGGCACGATACGCACTTGGCCGGTTTTGTTATTTATAAGGCTTTCTTTTTACAAGTTTTAGAAATTTATCAGAATTATGGTTTAATATGTTTGTCAAATACAACACATTTAACTATAATGGTACTAACACCAAAATCTATAGAACACACTTTCAAATTCAAATTCAATATATTTATTGCACTCATGTAGTTTACAAAGGTGTTATATGTATTTGTTTACAGTGCCATGACATGAACCCTGTTAGGGCATCGCAACATAGAGATTTATAATTTAAAGTAAAAATAATTGCAAAAACATAATTATCAGAAATCAATATTTAACCAAAACGAACCTAATTTAGACTGCTTTCAGAATCAGAGTTAGAATTAACACGAAAATACCTATAAAATAGCCGTTATTATTTATTATATTACCATAAGATTATTTTAAATCTAAAAACTCTTGCAACGAATAGAAGCATTTTTCTTATAAATACGATTTTAACACTTTCCTAAATTTGTCTATGTTTTTTTCGTTTTTTATGAGTTCGGGAATTTTATTATAGATTTTCACAGCCATAGCGAATGGATCACCTTTTGAATTAGATCACCCATTAAATAGGATCATATTGAGACTAAAGGTAAAATCGAAAAAAATGCTGTTTATAAAAGAACGAGTTTTAACCCCTTGTTTACCAGCAAAAATGAGTTACACTTAAACTGCTTACATTATATATATTGCAATGAATCAGAAATATCAGAATAGGACAGCCGCACAACACTAGATCTATCGCTCAATTGTATTTTTTATTCAATTTATTTGGGTTAACTAACAATATCACAAAGTACATTACATTTTAAATTCGAAATTAATAAAATAAGGGTTTTGAGACATCAGCTACGATAAAGTAATAGTTCATTTCAAATATGTTCATTTTATGGCACATCTTCTAACATGCCCTGCGTGTCCCTACACCTGCACACGCGAGGATTTTTACAAGGCCACCGATAGTGCTATATTGGTGGCTGAGTTTTGGTCCTCACATATATGAAAGCCTGAGTCAGACACGCAAAGAAGAAAATTTCCAATACTTTTTTTGTGCTCCTTTCTATGATACTTACTTAGTTTATGTTTTTCTCAACTCTCCAACTTACCCTAAAGAGTTTGTCTTGATAAAAAAGGCACGAAAATGGTTGAATACTCAATCTGCGAGAGTGGAAAGAAAACTTTTTGCTGCTTTTTCTTTACACAAATGAATCTCAATATTTCTGATCCTAAATTGGCGGTACCTATCTACAAAAATATATTTTTCTAATAAGTTATTCAAGAAGACTTTACAAAGTAATTTTCCGGGTGGATGGTAACAGATGGGAGCTTTAGAGAACTGTAAGTTCTTGCAGTTCAGGGATAGAGTTGACTACATAACAACGTGACTCTTACTGCATCCACTTTAAGTTTATTTTGGAATGTTTTAAGCATGGTAGGTTTAACGCGGGAGATAAACAATAAATTGATTGCGCTTTTTTAATTATTCGCATCTGAGTTTGTAATTTGGTGTTAACCATCATAAGGTCGTAATTATAAGTCTCTTTGTAGTCACATAGTATTAGCATACCTCGGTAGATTATTACCATCCTGTGAGGAAAGGGTTTACGACTTGTTTTAAGCTTATATCCGGGCATAATCTGAATTCTTGATGAACATGGAATGTTGTAAATCATACGGCATTAACACGTCTTTGAAATGCTTTAAGAGACACGATGTCAATTTTGTTGAGATCTATTTAAAAATATCTGCAGGATGTCACTTACATTTTTTTTCTAAAATATTTTTGTTAAATAAATTTTTATAAACACCTATAGGTCATTACCCAAAAAAATCACTAGAGGTGGGGAATATGTTTAGAAGTGGACGTCCTGTGCCTGAAAGAAATGATGATGATGATACAAATCATTTGCCGCTTGCGGGGTTTGAACCCGCAAAGCCTTGTTCTGTACCCCAGATCCGAATCACTAGCCCAAGCTGTCGTCAAAGACATTTTTTATTTTATTACAAGATCCACAGCTCTAATTACAATTAAATTAACTTAAGAACTAAACTTACAGCCAATAACGGATCTACTTTTTAAGTTTTGCAACTTTATAATCGTCTGACAATCGCATGCCGAATTAAATAACAAAAGAATTTAATTTTTAAATATTTTTAAGAAATATTAAATAATTTATGGAAACCTTCATATTACGGTGCTTCTCACTCTCTCTCTCTCTGATGTGTACGAGTCCGTGTATGCGCGCGCGCGCGTGTGTGTGTGTTGTTAAACTCTATATTCTTTACAGGATGCATCTGGCAAATATATGGCAACACAAAAGCACCTCGTGAAAGAGAGTCCAGAGATGCTGGCCATCGCGAACTGGACGGGGCAGGTGCCGAAGCGGCCGGAGCTACCGCCTGGCGCGCGGCTGTCGCAGCTCATGGCGCTGGGCTCCCGGCGGGACCCGGGGCAGGTGGTGTGGATGCTGGCTAAATCTGACGCTGAGATGAAGTGAGTTATAGAAGATATTTTGTTTGGTCTTTATTCTTTAAAATAACCGGCCAGCCACCGGAAACGAGACAGTGGAATTTTATTTTTACTGTACTTTGCTCAGTTAAAATTGAAAAAAAAAACAGCCACTTTGGGTATAGTACTCTACTTCTCATCTCATAACATATCAGAGTTTAATGTTTTTTTAAAATTAAGTCTAGAGACTCACAATAGTCTCAATGTATGAAATTACATTGCAGTATTGTATTTTCAACTTTAGTTATTGCAGTAACGTCTTAGAACTGTCTTATTCAGAGTGCATTTTCTATTCCAGGACTAAGGTTTAACCACTCCTTTAACGTACATAAATCAGTTCACGTAGGTTTAACCTTAGTCTGGACTAGTAAATGCACTCTGAATAAGACAGTAACAATGCATTTCTTGTCCCAAGATCGGTCTAAAAAACTTACACATGTATAAGTGAGGTGCTCGTAGCTCCGTGGCGGCAGCGTTTTGGTATCGATTATTAAAGTTAAGCAACCAACAACGCTGCGGTTGTAAGTGGATTCCGACCATATTTAGTAACATTTATCACAAGCATGGCATCTCTGTGCTTTGGAAGGCACATCAAAAGTTGTTCCCGGCTGATATCGCTTGATGCTGGTCGTGAAGCCTAGTCAAAGGGCTTATAGCGGATTGAATACATCTGACAGTAAGGTTTAGTCACTAGCCTTACTACAACACCCATCCACCAATCCGCATTCGACTTGCATGGGTATAGCCGAAACCACGTCAAACCATGGTTGAGGCGTGGCTTGTGCCCTGCAGTGGGACGTATATAGGCATATTTTATATAAAATTAAGACAAATGTGTTAAGCAAAGTATACATGAATCGTTTCTAATTTTCAGATAATTGTTTTCAAATTTGGTCAAGTTACTAAACAAGTAAACATATTTGATGAATAGTTTAATTGAAAGTGATGTTTTTGCTAAACACGATGGATTAATACTGTTTGATGAGGGTGAGACTAAATTCACCCAATTGATTGTTTTGCTTATGTATTATGACTTTAATAGCAAGTGTTCGTTAATGCAATTTTGGGTCGTTTTGAGGTCCATAATGAGACCCCACTGCGTGTTAATTATTTTCGGCTGTCATATTAATTTGCGACTTCAGACAGACAGAATTTGTTATAGTTTTGTTTATTTTATTTTATTTTATTTATGAAACAAAATCGACAGCTCTTTAATAACAAAGTTTGAATAATATAATATTAATATCAAACTAAGATATTTGAGTTACGAAGTACCAGAGAATGAGTTTGATGAGCGTCTCTCAGCTCAGCACACGAGTTCTAAATTGACTGGTGTCTGGGCCAGGAGCCCAGTCAGTTTGACGACCTCCGTAGCTGAGAGGCGACTACGCCGGACTATACATGGCATCGCCATCTCTGAGGTTCCGGGTTCGATCCCCGGTCGGGTTAATGTAGAAAACGAACTTTTCTATATTGATTCGGGTCTGGGTGTTATGGTACTGTAGAGGTTTATAACTCGATGAATAAAACCTCTACGTCTACCAAGGTATGTTCGAATTATGAAAGCTGATTTTGAATACTTTAGAGTGACGCGAAGAAAAAACAATGATTTGGTTTTTTGGGTCAGATTCGTAAATCAAAGTCTAAAATAAAATTATCTTTTATCAAAAGAATAGAAGATATCGCTATTAATATAAAAACAATATAAAAATATTCAAGACAAAATCAGAAGATAAGTTTAAATATAAAGTGTATGTATTAAAACTAATTTTCATGGAATATACTTAATTTAGAAGTTGAAATAATTCGTTATTTCCTCCCCTGCACATACGTGCACTACAGTTCCGTCGTTGTTTTTGATTTCTATAACACAAGTGCTTTCGCTACTTACCATAGGATCAGAGCAATGTATGTGATGTTGTCCAATATTTATACATAAAAACCTCTAAAAGAGTTATTATCAACAATAATTACAAAAAGTATAATAATAATTATCTAATTAATTACAATTTAGAACAAAAAACAATTGAGTATCCTTATAAAACTCATTCAACCGGTAATTACGGAAAAATTTTACACGTACTTAACCGATAAAATCCTCAAGCTGAACTTAATCAAGTTCAAGCTGTATAGTATAAATTAAAATAAGATTAATTTTATACGAGTGTCTGCCAAGACGTTCAACTCAAGTGCAGTCTCGACTCACGCCACAGGCAATGAAATGTAAACATGTGCATTTCGTTTAAACCTTCCCACAATGCCATAAAGAATCCATTTTGCTCGTAAGTCTCGTAACTGTAAGCCGAGCGTTACACACGAGTGAAAATAAATTACCTGCGTAAAGAGATATTTCACTTCCACCGCAAGTCTCGTTGGAATTCGAGACGGTTTGCTCGATGGAGTAATGACGATGGATTGATGTGCATCGAGGGCTTAAGGGTTAAATTACTATAGAATTTAAGATTAACATTTCTGATCTGTTTATCGTGTGCAAAACTAAATATATTTTGTGCGTAATATCACAAACTAATTAGATACTTTATAGAGAATGAAATATTAACCAACTGAATGTGGGATGTGATTAAAACACAAGCATGCGGTATTGGCCTTTTTTCATTTTAAATTTTAATGTATTTTTAAAAATTTTGTTTTTAGCAATTACCATGCTAGGTTTATCTAAAATTTTTAATATTTGAAAAAAATGAGGTTTGAATCCCACCTGAGGCGGACGATTTTTTTCAAGTATTAAAAATTTTAATGTATTTTGTTTTTATTTTTAATATTTGTGTGAAGTTTGTAAAGTTATGGGCCAAGATGCCTGAAATAAATGCATTTTTTTATTTTTTTTATTTAGAGCATTCAACCAACGAATGCTCTAAGTATTAGCCAATGTTTTTCATGTAGTGTTATGTGCGAAAGTTAAAAAAAATATTTAAATTCAAAGAATGTGATTCAAAATTCTAGCTTAACCATGGCTACCTGAAAGTTACCCTGTTGCTAGGGAAAAGTATATAGATAACTAGCCTAGCAACTGGGTCAGTAGGTACTCTATCTCCCTGAAATCTCAGACAAAGTAGGTATTTTTTAGTTTGTTTTTGTTGTAAACCTAAAAAAAAAACTTTTTGCTTGATTTGGAGAGCAATCTTTACATACAAACTATAATATTTTGTTTATTGTACCACGTTTAAAATAGTTTAAATTTGTTGTAAACTTTAAAAAAAAAACTTCTTGCTCGACTTGGAGAGCAATCTTTACATACAAATTATAATATTTTGTTTATTGTACGACGTTTAAAAATAAATAGTATTTTATAAACGTGCGCATTCGTGCGAATGATAAACGTGGGTAGCGGTCTGCTGGTGACATCTTCATTTTGATACCAGACAACTCCAGATAATCACGTAAGAGCCAAACACAGCCACTTTGGCGGACAGAGATAGCATAGCAACTGTTTTTCATCAATGCTCATTGACATGAAATATAAAGCATCTGAATGTCAATCGAATACCATACCATACCAGATAAACCAAATACTAAATTTCGTACTAGTTTCCTGACACTTTAATTAAGCTTAGTCCAGGAGGTAACCATGAACTCTTAAAACAATCTCAAATCTGGTTACCCTTCTTACCTTATTATATATATACCAGGGGCCTTATTACCGTAAAAGTCCGTTATTTTTGCATGTCAAATATTGTAATCCTACTAATATTATAAATGCGAAAGTTTGTAAGTATGGATATATACGGTCCGATTTTATCAATGTTCATCCTGTTAACCTGTGACTATATAGGTGAAAAGCAATCGTAAAAACCAACTTTCAAATGTCTATCATAAAAACTAAAAAAGTTAAAAATAAATTACAAAATAACAACATCGACTTCATATTACATAAACTCGTCCTATCTTCAACTCTTTCTAGCTATGTACAAGAGGAAGGAATAAGACGGATAATCAGATGGTTAAACGTTGCAAAGATAGGACGAGTTTATGCAATATGAAGTCAATGTTGTTGATTTTTAACTTTTTTAGTTTTTATGGTACACATTTGAAAATTGGTTTTTACGATTGCTTATCACCTATATAGTCACAGGTTAACAGGTTGAACACTAATAAAATCGGACCTTATATATATGTATGTTTGTTACTCTTGCAGGCAAAAACTACTGAACGGATTAGGATGAAATTTTGCACACATATAGAATATAATCTCTAGCTTAACATGGAGGAATATTATATTTAATAAACTCAAGACCACGCGATCGAAGTCGCGGGTCTGTCATGTTCAGCAGTGGACATCCTACTGTGAAACATATGCCTTCCCCCAAAAAATGTATGTGTCAATGTATTATATAGTATGCACGAACCTTAGAGCTTTCAGAATGCTCTAAGGAACGAACTGATAGAATCTGAATGATTTTACATTGAATTAATAACTAATAATACTATGTTATTATTTTTGTATCTACTTTTAACTTATTTTTAAATGAAAATATCGTTTTTTTTTTCATAAAAATATTCATTGGTTGCAAGGTTTCATCACAGCAATTAAATAATACATTTAACATTGTTGATGTACGGATACAAACAACACATATCATAACGCAATTTGTTGCTATGACTAGTTTTAAGCAAGTTCCTGCAAACCAATGTATCATTGGTGAAGCTCCGTGAGTAGGTACCGTCAGCATGATCCGGGCGGACAAGAATGCGACAATAAATAAACTGCTTTATCCCCGGCAGCCATTTGCCGCCGCCTTCGCTCCGCTGGGGCCGCCAGCACTTTCATTGAGAAGCCCTGGCCCTACTACTGGTGCGAGTGGTTGTTTCGAGTTTGGATCGAGAAAACATTACAACTTGGGACTTGATAGATAGATATGTATTTTATTGCACAATAGATATGTAAGGTTATTTAAAACTAGACAAAAGCGGTTTCTTCCGAAGATCCTATTTTATTAGTTAACTTGATTGAAAGTGATGATTCAACTGCTAATATAAGCACAACAACTTTTTAAAAAATATATTAAAATCGCAAAGTACTTCCTACTCCATCATAAATAGCTGTTAAGGTTATATGGCTAGATAACACTTGAATATTGAACCCACAACAGTTGGTTGGTTTTTGCAGTTTAATTTATCATCCGTTAATCTAACGGGTTAGCAGGGTAACAGCCTTAGCACGTTGTTTTGACGTTGCTGTATTAAATACCCCGAATATGTGATCTATGGACGCTTGCATGCATAACTATGTCCCATTGGGTGACCCCTATAATGGCCTCCCGTGGAAGTTATTTGAACAGGTATTCACTAACACTTTTTTTACTATAAGGCTAATATTATGCAAGTTTTTAAATCGGTTTAAGATGTTAACACCTAACTTCAGGATGGTAACAATTAGTGCGATGTCTAACGCTTGTTTTTTTAACTTTTCTCTGTGTTTCAATGGTAGGGGCAACAGTAACGTAGCTCGACATGCGATTACGTGGATTTGGAAAAGGCCCGGGGAAAACAAAAATACAGTTAAAGGTGATCCGGAACCCGCTGTTATCGCGCGTTGGAACTGTACCATTAATATTCACTACTCACACTCCTATATCACAATTTGGATAGGCTCCTCCTTTTCGTTTTCAACGGACTTGTCAGAATAATATTATGCTTTTATGTTAATATTTACATATTCAGATGTCCCTCCTAACCAAGTCCAGCGCTGGACTTAACTATTCCTAAGCTTTTTTTATACATAGTGAAGATTTACTTTGTCTAAATATGAAAGGATCTCCGATCCGCCATCTCTGAGGTTTTGGGTTCGATTCCCGGTCGGATCAATGTAGAAAACGAACTTTTGTATATTGTCTCGGGTCGTGGTGTTGTGGTACCGTCGTTGTTGCTGATTTCTATAACACAAGTGCTTTAGCTACTTACTTTAGGATCAGAGCAATGTATGTGATGTTGTCCAATATTTATTTATTATTTACCATGGGATTAATCAAGGAATAGTTCAAGAAGATTTTCTCTAACAATTCCGTGGGATTAACATCGAAATCGCGAAAAATATAATGTTGGACTAAAAAAATATGTTTTTAATCGATACGACACCAGAGTAGGTTAAAAACTATTTTCAAGATTACAATAAGCTAGTAAAAGGTACGGTTACCTTATTCGAATAATTGTTATTAACGTCACGCCTCTAGGGCTTTAAATTTTGCACAAAATCATTTCTAGTTTTCCTTTTACTGAGCTCCTGAAAAATGGTATAAATTTCCAGATATAGGTACAGAAGTCGCAAAAAATATATTAACTTTGGCCGCGTGAGTGATGGGCTTCACCGAAATTAATTTTCGTCCTATTGACTAATACTTGGCGATTTCACGGCAATCTCGCCCTTATTAATTTGAGTTAGGGGCGAAAACGTTTGAAAGTAATTTTGATTAATTACCTGCGACTAATTTGTACTTATCCGTTGGGGTAGGCGCGTCAATAAGTAAAACAAAATTAGTTTTATTAACGTATCGCACTGCTGCCTAATCAAGTGAAGAATGCTTTGGTCATGTCAAACAAACCTGGGCGGTAACCAAGAACTCGTAAAACAATCTCAAATCTGTCAAACATTATCAAATATGGGTATGGTCCGAGCCTACCATCAGGGTCCCTGCTGAAAACCAGCGTCGTGATACGTCCCTGACTGTCACGACAAATGCTGAGCGGGGGTCTTTTTGACACATATTGCTTTTTATTATCCTGTAAATGTTTTTTCCTTTTGTATTCTGTGTGTGTCAAATAAATCTTTTTCTATTCTATTCTATTCTATTCTATTCTATTCAAATATGTCAAATTTTGTATGTAATGACGTACCAAAATTGACAGATTTGACAGCTTTGAGATTGTTTTAAGAGTTCATGGTTACCCCGTGGCCTGTCAGCAGATATGAGAACTTTTAATATGAGTGAGCGTGTATGTGACATACAGACGATCAAATCATAAAGTGTTTCAATAATATATTTCACGGCTGCAATGGGTGAAAGTATTCTTTATATAGATTACGATAATAAAGAAATTTATTTAAGATAAATAAACATTTTTTTTATAAAAAATAGATGACATCTGGGGCATAAAATACTTAAATATTGTAACCTATATACGCAATACTTTCATCCACTGCACCGCGGCAGATATTTATGAAACACCTTATACAACGTGTAAAAAAATAAGCAATAATATTCAAGAGTATGTACATATATCAAGTAAAGACTCCACTGACCAAATCTTATTATTAAATATGTTAATTTATTTCCATTTTTTTGCTAAATGCTATTAAATGCTATTTTGGACTACCCTAGTTATTTATCTGCAAACGCAAGCGCGGGATCGGTGAGCTTTGACCCGCGGCACGCGCGTCGCGCGGGGACACGCTTGCGCTGTGCTTTTTAGAGCTGTAACCTAAATGTTTTACAAAAACTGTTTCTTCTTCTTGTTCTATAACTATAATATTTCCAGTTACCTAATACAGGTCAAAAGGTTAGGTTTCGCCGAATGTGTAGTCCGTTTAAATTATATTGCTTATTTTTTTTACACTTTGTATTAGCTGAGTTATGGTCTCTTAGTAATGAGTTAACGTCCTTGTATTACGAAGTCTTTGTATTGTCAACACACTCACACCGACACGTTCCTGCAACCGCAGCGTAGGACATCCACCTACAAGGTCGACAGACGACCTGGTAAATGTAACAGGAAGCTGGATGCAGGCCGCTTCCAGCCGATCTAGAAGTCACTGGGGTAGGATGTTCAGCAGTGGACGTTCTATGACTGAAATGATGATGATGAAATGATTACTCAGACCCGGGACGTTTTTTTAACTGATCCGAACTGTCAATCGAACCGAAACCGAACCAAAGTAAGATCTAAGAATAGGCCTCACCTCAACAATAAAAAATCAGTGTTACAGTGCAAGTGGTGGGAATTATTCCGCTAAAACAGCCAAGAAAAATAAAGCTTTAAAAAGAGGCTTTGATCCACAACGAGACTAGCATCTGGTACACTTATTTAGATGAGTGAAGCAAAACGACATGAATAGGCAACTCCCGTGCCCTTTCAGCTCAATCGTCGTGCGACTAGGTAATGTCCGACGACCTTCATTTCATACGACACAGACTAAGTAGGTACTTATAGAAGGGTCGCTGAGCGGTTGAGGTTGCTTAATTATACATTGTTAAAGAACATGACACTCCTTTAAACCATGCAATTATAAACAACAACTTTAAAAGGAATGCAACTGAGAAATATTAACAGGAAACCTTCATTTTTCATCTGTCTGTCAAGGTGCAGGAACGCGCAGAGATATCAATATGGAATTAATATTAAATACTCGTGTTGCTTCAGTGAAAGTTATAGAGGAGCTGCTTTGTGGTTTTCCGAAGTATCATATTATTTTGGTCACCTTGTTTAAATTGTAATAGTTAGATCATTTATTTTGAATTGGTTCTTCTGCTTTAAGCCTCATGTGACCGTCAGCGTCAGCACATCGAAATTATAAATAAATGCATTACTGTCAAGGGCGACTTAGTAAACTCAAGTACTTAGATCCACTGACTAAATCTTAGTAGGCAACAATCCTGAGCCCCGCCAGCGAGGCTCTGATCTTTTCATGCCTACTTTAAGTACCAAGTCAAACAACCTCGGGGTCAAGAAAATGGCAAAAGGTCACACGTGATGTTAGCAACGGATTAAAGCAATCAAAACTTTAATTTAGCTGAAATATGACTCTGAGCCGAAATCGCTGGAAATTCACACGTTGGAAAACATTTGGGTGGCATGAAAGTGTGCATTGTGAACCACACTCTAGAGATACTGGTTGGCTTTAAAGTGGATTACAACTTGTAAACAAAATGGTTTGATGGTATTTTTCACATATGTAGACAACCTAAATGAGGTAGTGTTGAGGTAATTCTCCTTAAACGCAAAGGGTTCCTATCTTTTATTTTCCGGGTCTGTGTGAGCTAGGAAACACTCCTGGCGAAAAGATTTACCTCTGGTAGCCTTGACACGAGAATCCTTATCTAACATACCAAGACCAGCAAGTTTAAAAAAGTGTTGTTCTTAATTAAACCTGCGGGGTAACCATGAACACTTAAAACAATCTCAAATCTGTCAATTTCGTACGACATTACTTACGAAATTTGACAGATTTGACAGATTTGAGATTGTTTTAAGAGTTCATCGCAGGTTTGATTAAGAACAACACTTTTTTAAGACGGAAGATATTTTTTCATTCAACTACTCCGATCTTGTTTATGCTAATTTTGTATTTGCTTAAATATTTGTATATGCCTATGCCCAGCAGTAGACTTTCAAAGGCTGACGATAAAGATGATGAAAACAACAAACAAGGCCCACCAAGCAAAACGCGTCTCAACCAAGCAAAGTATCTTATCTTGGGATTCTCTAATTTCTAACTGTTTATTAAAGCTCTACAATAAAGACTGCCACAGTAAATTCCGCCTAGAGTTTATCAGCATTCGGGACTGCGAGCGGTTAGACCCTCGCTTCGGCATAGAAACACGATCGTATCTCATTATTTATAATAATTGGACGAACAATGAGCTGGAATACGAAACTAGTGGGCTACAAATTACGATGTTACGAAGAGTCGAACACGAGGCGATTTGACGACGCAACAGTATGTTACTTGTGTTGTTGGCAGAGGTAAGGAGAACCGTTTTATAATTGGAGTTGAAAAAGAACTTAGCTATAAGCAGTAAATAACAATTCAAAAACCTTCATTATTGGCGCTGGCAAAGGGTAGCAGTTAAATAATAATAATTAAATAAATATTGGACAACATCACATACATTGCTCTGATCCTAAGGTAAGTAGCTAAAGCACTTGTGTTATAGAAATCAGAAACAACGACGGTACCACAACACCCAGACCCGAGACAATATAGAAAAGTTCGTTTCCTACATTGACCCGACCGGGGATCGAACCTGGAACCTCAGAGATGGCGACGCCATATAGTCCGGCGTGCTCGCCTCTCGGCTACGGAGATCGTCTAGTCGTAGTTAATGACGGATTAAAGTAACCTAATTTTTAAATCAGTTTTTTTTTTTAATTTTGATGACTAGAGTAGGTAGTTAGTACTAGAGTTGTAGTGATAGCCTAGCGTAGTATACCAAACCTCAACTATAGATATAGTCCAAAATGATATGGTAACCTATTCCCCAGAACTACTGTTAATATCAATTAAGAAAATATTTATCTCAAAACTTTTCCTCATAACAACAAATAACATCTTAAAATACTCGTAGTTTAAAAATCCCTAATCATTCATCATTTTAGCCATAGGACGTCCACTGCTGAACGTAGGCCTCCCCCAGAGACTTTTGTCATCGGGGGGTTGTTGCCATACTCGCCACGCTTGGCAGGCGGGTTGGCGAGCGCAGTTTTTTTATTATTTCGCACGCAGACGCTGCTCCCCATCTCGTGCTACAGGATTTAGTCGCCTCTTACGACACGCCTCCTGTTGGCGGTGGGGAAGTGTATTCTTTACGGCCGTCCCCACACGGCACATAACCCTAATAAGCCGATAGAAATACAACCTTTTACCCACGTACCAGATGTCTATGGCGCGATTCCCCTACCACAAGATACGCCGAATATTTTCCGTGGCACATTTTGCAGCGCAGTAACCCGACCGCGACGTTCGTTCCCGCGTAAAAAGGGGGTAATTCATCACTCTAGCGCTGGCGGGCGAAGGTTCTCGTCACGGCAACTTATTGCAGAGCTAATGCGGCCGGGTATTGGGCGGCGGTCTATCAGTTAGATCGTTTATAGAATTTAAATGAAGGTTACATTATCTGTAGCAGGGTACCTACTTATCTAGCCGTGTAGCATGTAAAGGTGGGTCTACGCTAACGAGCCGAGCACGAGCGAAGCACGAGCGGAGCCGTTTCGGCTTCGTCGTACGGGGCGTCAAGTGTGGACGAACAACGATCACTTTCTTCGGACGTAGTTTTCCGCAGTGTGGTCGCGGCAAATCCCTTTGTGTTCGTCAATAAACCGAGAATAGGCGGAGCACAGTCGAACACGAGCCAAATGTTCAAAGCGCGAAGTCGGTCCACACTACATGAATTTTGCGTCGGCTCGTGATCCGCTCGTGCTCGGCTCGTGATCCGCTCGTGCTTGGCTCGTGCTCGGCTCGTTAGCGTAGACCCACCTTAACGTATCTGATACTGTAACTCGGCGGGTCACTGCGAGCTTAATGCGCTCCACGCGCCAGCGCTGCAGCGGCTCGCAGCAGGCTCGTGCCTACCTACTCACTTATTGGTACAGTATTGTAATATTTTAAGGGTGTAATTACACCAATTTGTTATTGTTCGCCAGCTACGAGGCGTAGGCTTTGCTTTGTTATGCAACTGTCTGTTACGTAAAAATTTTCAGATCGGTCGGTCGGTTGTGTATTTTAAATATTGGACAACGAAACGCAAACGAAACCCAAAAATAGTGTTTAACCTTCAGATAGTAGTAAATAGCTTAATCAGAACTTATGTAGAACTTGTCCGAACATTGTGAAACATGGGCCCTTAGAAACAACCATGACATAGTTTACAAATGCTCATGCTCAGCACACAAACATTTGTCTCTTTCGGGATTTGAACCCGCAGCCGTCTTGTTTTGAAGTTTGGATCGCAGACCCACCATAACAACAGCTGTATATCAGCTGCTTTTAATTTTCTCAAAACCATCAAGTAGAAGTAATAAAAACATTTCAAATACCCCCGTTATACATCTTGAGAAATAAAATGATAAAGCAATAATCCCCAAATTGGCTTGAACGTTTGAGCAAACGAAATCATTGAATCGAAATAAAATAATCCTTGGCACAAAAAGGTAAGGTTTTTGTTCTCATAAAAACTTGCGCTGTTTCAGTGTTTTACTCGGCGAAATTAAAAGAGTTTTTATTGTCCTTCATTAATATTTATGCGAAAGTTTTATATGTAAACTCGATATTTCTTGTTTTTATAACCATTGCTCTGCCACACTATGTTTTATTTAGGCATGTTTTCGTACAGAAACATAGAGTCAAAGTCAATTCAGTATTATAGACCCTATTTCGGGCAAAGTGCCCGGAATAAATCGTTGATTTAAAGCACTAGAACCGAGTTGAAGCCATGTATTACCAACCTACACTTGGCCACTTAGGTCAGGATACTATTAGATAAAAATTACGAAATAGCACCAAAACCATCAAAATCGTATTATTATCATATTTTTAAAAATGTTCGTGACATCGCTTTGTTCAAATGAGTTTTTCATCCATTTTGGCCCAACCATAGATACTGTGGGTACATGGTACATGTGTATAATCTGTTTTATGTAATTAAAGTTTATTTCTTTCTTCTTTACTTGCTATCACGCGAAAAGGGATTGGATGTCAGCAATATCAAAAACGGTAAGTTGATAATGACATAATTAGTTATTTGACGGAGATATTATTGTAAACAGAGGGCACAAAATATTAAGACACTTCTTAAAACCACGTGATCAGCTGGTTTAACATCGAAATCGTGACTTTTTTTTAGATCCTCCATTCATTAACATTGGGTAGGTAGCGCGTAAGGTAGCACGTTAGTTTATATGTAGCATGTAAAAACATGCAGATTTCGATGTTGCTTCCATAAAAAAAAAGATGTTTTCTGGGTAGCCGACCACGTGGTTTCAAGGAGTGTAAATTCTTTTGTATACCCTGTGTAGCCCTCTATCAAAGCCCATATTAGAGATTAAGAAATCAGGTCACACCAAATGTATTATTAACTACAGAGAAAAAGATATTATATCAGTTCTGTCGTAGTAAAAAAACATACAAAAAAAAACATTCAGTCGAATTGAGAGCCTCCTCCTTTTTTTGAAGTCGGTTAAAAATGACTTGCAATATTCAGTCATTTATTGTGGTGACAATAATCCCGCCATCAATAGCAATAACGATTTTTTAGTTCGGGCAAGTTGACAAGAGTTGTCAACTCATATAGAGCAAGAGCCAGCGACGGCCAGACCTTCGTTATATCATAAAAGCTGAAAGTTTTTCTATGTGTGCCTCTAGTATAGGTAGGAACGATCCCCACCTATGATACTTGGGTAGTGGTTCCTTTGGCAGGTAACAGGTAGCAAAGGTGTATAAAATTCCATCTAATATTTATTAATCTATTAAACTTAATTTTTTTATATTTTATTCATAACAACATTAAAACTCGCGTTACTCATTGCCAGACACTTAGTACGGTTCCAACCCCCTGCCGGACACCCCTAAACTATAATATTTTTTAATTCTACTTACGTTATCTTGTAAAAGCTAAATTTTATATATGTTTTTTGGGGAACTATTAAACGATGTTTCCCTAGTAGCCAGACATTTTCGAGGGTTCTATCATCCTGACAGACACATTGAATCGGGCAGAAGTTGTGAGAGCGCGGAGCATATGCAGTTACGGGTGTGAGTGAAACAGAGCGTTTGGTTTATTGCAACTTTTTACTGCACATCAGCTGTTGTTTATTTAGAATTGTCTCGTGATCTTTTTTTTTAATTTATCAAGAAGTTATATTAAATAAAATTATTCCAGTCCAGATATAAAAATTTTAACACAATATTAATTAAAAATCTTATAATAAAATATCAAGCATGTGAAAAAATTAATAACTTAATCCATATTATTTATAGGTTTTATAAAATTTATTGTATTTAAGTACAATTCAAGAATAATGTATTTTAAAACAAGAAACTGAGAGAAAAATCAATTTATTAAACAAATATTCAATAATTTATTAATTGTCATCGTTGCCATCGAAATCCTCAATTTCGTCTTCACTACCCGAGTCCTCGGATTGGTCATCATCTACTTCGTTTGTTAATATTTGGAATCAAATGATAGCGAGTGATTTTGCTAATAATAATTAAATATTATACTTTTGGTGGGCAAAATAAACAAACATATTTGGATTTTAGTTTATTGTTTTAATAGTAACTTCAAGTGAGGCCTATGCCCTGCAGTGGGACGCATATAGGCATACTTAACTTGTATGGATATGACATTAGGTTTTCTTCTTTACCTCAATCTCTTTTTACGTTATGACCAATTTTTAATATAAAAAGAATTGAAAGAAATCGATTTATCTATTTTACCCCTAACAGGGATCCGCAGAGATCAGTCACCTATATATATAGATTTTTAAAAATTTCAAACTATTTATTAGCCTCAATTAGGTACTTAGGTTACAAAAAATATATTACCAGTTAGCTTCTTATCGGTTTCTAACCTATTAAATGAAAGTTGCTTAAATTCTTCGGGTTGTTTATTAAATACTTATAAAATAATTATGCATTTTTATTAAACCTACTCTGGAGTAAAGGTATGATTCCGAACAATGAGTGTCGCGCAGAAGTTCTGCTACTGCTTGCTGCGTAGCTTAGAATGTAATCTCATATGAACTCGTAAATAATATATTATTATGGGGACCAGTAGTGCTGCGGTAGCACTGCTGCATTCTGCTGAGTTCAGAATCATACCTGTAACCTACTTTTAGGTCTACGATACGGCAAGTTTGCCCATAATAAGGCTAGATTGTGATTCCAAAAAAACATGTCAGGAAATTTTGATACGGATTTAAAAAAACAATAAAAATCTGTAAGTATCAAAATCATTTTAGTCGCACTATACAGGGTTGCTACTTAAACAACAGTGGCGCCCTCATTTTATTTTATGACTTTTTAGACAAGCTGTAACTGCATATGCTCCGCGCTCTCACAACTTCTGCCCGATTCAATGTGTCTGTCAGGATGATAGAACCCTCGAAAATGTCTGGCTACTAGGGAAACATCGTTTAATAGTTCCCCAAAAAACATATATAAAATTTAGCTTTTACAAGATAACGTAAGTAGAATTAAAAAATATTATAGTTTAGGGGTGTCCGGCAGGGGGTTGGAACCGTACTAAGTGTCTGGCAATGAGTAACGCGAGTTTTAATGTTGTTATGAATAAAATATAAAAAAATTAAGTTTAATAGATTAATAAATATTAGATGGAATTTTATACACCTTTGCTACCTGTTACCTGCCAAAGGAACCACTACCCAAGTATCATAGGTGGGGATCGTTCCTACCTATACTAGAGGCACACATAGAAAAACTTTCAGCTTTTATGATATAACGAAGGTCTGGCCGTCGCTGGCTCTTGGACTAATAGTTTCTGTAAAATCACTGACTAGCTTGGGAAATAGCTGATGGTCCGTATTACTACTCGGTATATGCTCGACGCTGGATGCAGGCCGCTTCCAACCGACCGATCTGGAAGTCACTGGGGGAGGCCTATGTTTAGCAGTGGACGTCCTGTGGCTGAAAAGATAATGACGTATGATCGATTATCGGACCACACTATCAAATACTCCACAAGTTTATGTCGACAGTATCGATGTTTTTATTTGTTGATAGTTGATAGGCTTTGTTGGTCAGGATACCTTACTAACGTTACTATCGAAGACGGTAACGACGATCGTGCGATAAAGAAAGGTAACAAACTACTAATTATATTAGTCTAAGTTGTATTTATCAGTTATTCTTTATCGACAGTTGCCCCCGCCGCCTCATATCGAGCTGGTGATGTCGATGCCGTATCTCCGCACTGCCTTTAAACGACCGACCGTCAGAGTTCGCCGTGAGTATTATAAAATGCATAACCACCTTATAGTTTAGGCTAGACCTATGTCTTAGCTTATGTCTTAGTGCAGCGAGGCTTATTACTTTTTATATTTGGCTCGGACTACATGCATCCGGATTTTCTCAGAACCAGCAAAAAAAGACTACGGACAAACCCGGATAAAATGCGCCGCGCAACAAACATTTATGTAGTCTTCCTGCTCTGACTACACATGATCCAGTCAGTGCCAGATGTCGTTTTTTAACGGGTTCTGAAAATACTCAGATGTTCGTAGTCCGAGGCTACGAGCGCACCATGAAGATTCTTATTCCTATTGGCCGCGATGCCACCGTGGCTGACCTTGTCCGTCTAAAATCTACTAAAACCGTCGTAAAGTATAGGCTCCTTAATCTGCGACCAACTAAAGATCGAAAGTTCGACACACAACGACCTTGTTAGGCGGTCTCATGGGTCCGCTTAGCTTTTTACAAGTTTACTCCTGTAAAAAGGCGAACATTTTGATAGAATAATCCTTATATGCGTATTTACTAGACAAGACAGTCATCATTATTATAATAACGCACTAAAAACTGTTTACTAAAACCGTTTTAAACTTACTTCAAAGTTTCAGTACTGCAATTGTTATGCAAAGGTACGAGCCTAGCCTTTTTCGATACATCGGATTAAAAGCAGCACGTGGCCACACATTATACATGACATGTATATGAACAATAGCTCTTTGATACGAACCAAAAACAGACCAATAGCGGGCGACCCGGCCCGTGACCCGGCACTGCACATTGTAAACAAACACTAAATTGTGCGTAGCTGGTAGCTACAATCAATATAGACAATAGATGAAGCATTTTCAGCAAAAAACATTCTGTTTACCATGTTTTTGACACTTCAGTCGATATTTTTTGTTGACATGACGAAACTTGAAAACAGAATTAAATTGCAATTGCCAGTTCGGTAGGTCAAAAGTTTAAAAGTTGCCCTTTTAGGATCACTTCCTTGTCCTTCTGTGTCAAATCCCTTTTCATCAGGACTGCGTGGAAGTAAAATATAGTTTAAAAAATATCAAATAATCAGGCCTACAATCTTTTGTAGCTGTAAAAAACTAAATTTGTAAATCAACGATATCAAACGAAGAGAAAAAAAAAGAAAGGCTATAACGCATATTTCGACACCCGCAAGGGAATCAAAACCCTTTAAGGTACTTTCAGTTGACCTAATAGTAATTGAACTAACTTATTTAACAAACATGCTCTCTTCTGAGCACTTATATAAAAAATATAACTTTTTTTACAACCTCTTCGGGAATACATTTTAACCTGGAATCATTAAACGTCTTCTAATCCTGCACATAGTAGGTAACTTATTCTGACTGGCATCGTTTTGCGTCAGCGTCTTTAACAATGAGTTGTAAGATAATACCACAGAGTAAGTATTATAATACCGGAACAATTTCCCAGCATAGCAGCCGCCACCAACACCGCTATACACACAATAACTTTAGCACGTGGGGTACACGCCTCGTAGGCAGACACGTGACGTCGATCCTTAAATGAAAAACACGTTTAGCAATAACGTTTAAGAACAGTTCCCGTGAATTTGTTGAATAGTGAAGCTATAATTTTATTTATGGTCATATCATTTCCCAGTTTTTTTATACCTCAAAAAAGGAGGATTTTTTCAATTCCTAAAAATCTTTTATCGATAAAAACATCCCTATTTAGGTTCCAAACCCCTCCGCTAAAATGGCCGCATTTTATTTATTTTATTTCTGACTAGCAGATTCGGCGAACTTCGTACCAGCCCAGTTTGACAGGTAGGAACAGCTTGTATGGGAAAATAAAATTGATGTTTTTAATATTTTCTTGCAAATTTTCCATATTTTATAACCATTTAACCTTTCCCTGGAATTTCATGAATATTTCAAGACCAAAATTAGCCAAAACAGTCCAGCCGCTCTTGAGTTTTAGCGAGACTAAAGAATAGCAATTCATTTTTATATGTACTGAAGATAACACTGGCAAAAAATCTATTAATTAAAAGGGTCTACAGTCTCCCTCAATGATTTCCAGATTGGCTTGTTAGAAGCAGCCTGCATCCATATTGAAAATGATACATTCTATTAATTACCTGTTTTTGTGAAAACAATTGAATTTTGTTAAAAACTGCAAAAACTAAACGTTAATATTAACTTTTTTTTTGGAATTTACAAACAGACAGGTACTATCTACAAAATAATATCGAAGCCAATGCTGTGTTGAATAATAAGCTATTTATCGAAATAAAAGCTAGATGTTGTAATATGAGCCTTGCGCATCCAAGCTTTAGCTTCTACCTGCTAGGTAGATGGAATACGTTGAGATGTAAGCAGGCCAGGATAATTTTAGGGTATTTTTGTAGGAAGATGCTTTGATATTAAAGCGAGACAGTAGATCCTGTTTGAGGGTAAGATGAAATCAGCTGCACTTTGCTTTAGTTGAGATCGCCATGGTTCCGTTTAGGTTTGTCTTTTGTTTCTCACTGCGTATGTTTTAGCCTGTGATAAGCTTCACACGACGTTAACCAACCAACCAGAGCTAACTATGTAATTCAATCTTGTAACTTTGTAAGACGTTTTAACTTTCATATCGATTTAAAACTTTGTAAGAGAGACATGCGGATGACAATAGCTAAGTAGCTTAGACTTACTTAACTTAGAAAAACTTAGAGGGCTACTTTGATTTGCTTTGACAAGCCTCACATATACGCACCACAAAAAGAACTGGAATATAAAAAATATTTTGCTAGGTAAGTATACCCTTGCAGGGTGCATGTGATGTACAGTACAATACAAATATTCACCCACATGTGATGCAAATAAACGATTTGATATGAAGGTGATTTCACACACAAAGACTGCATTTTATTGTACGTTCCTGGCAGGCGAACACGTGTCCTGCGCGTGACACACCCCCTCCCACGCGTGGCGGGTAGTCAGTCACACAGTTGGCATGGTTACGCTGCATTACTTATATTTCGTGTTCAGGCATTTCCACGCGACGGTTTCTATCCGATTCACAGAGCTATGCATGCTTTTTACCGGGCCACGCAGAACGACACTTTTGTACAAAAAATTGTAAACTCGTGAATTTGTGACTCTTATAACATTGAGGTTTTCTGAAAATCTTACTCTAATAATCACGCTGATTCTAGACAATTATGATTATTCATCATCATAATTTCAGCCACAGGACGTCCACTGCTGAACATAGGCCTCCCCCAGTGGCTTTCAGATTGTCCTGTTAAAAGCGGCCTGCTTCCAGCAGCTTCCTGCTTCCTTTACCAGGTCGTCTGTCCACATTGTGGGTTGGATGGACGTCCCACGCTGCGCTTGCGTACGTGGCCTCCATTCCTATTTCGGACTAGAAGATGTTGTGTAGTTTCCCGAACGCTGCCCAGCCAAGTTGGATCCTTCGATAGACCTCCTTCTCAAAATTGAACCTACCCGACTGAAACACTTGTCCCAGGTTTACATATTTGTCAACTATTTAGAGGATAGAGCTTCCAAGTGGTACAGGGTAGGGCGCAACATGGGAATTCGACATTATCTTTCAAAATTATTTATTGGTATATAGACCCTCTTGCGGGCACTTTGTTTTGTCCATGTTCATTTGTAGGCCTACCTGTTGGGAAACTCTATTAAGACCATCGAGCATTGTGCCGAGGTCTTCTAGCGATTCTGCCATAACCACAATATCGTTGCAAACCGAAGGTGTGATGTATTCACCGTTAATATTGATGCCAAAGTTTAAAAGCGTCTTCCAATGCGGCGATGAAAAGTTTCGGAGAATTAACGCCTCCTTGCCTTACGCCTCGCTGCTCCTGTACTCGTCTCGGACCGACATGCTGTTGTTTTTATATAGATACTTTAGTACCTTGATGTACCGATAGTCCATATGGCACCGCTGGAGAGACTGTAGCACTGCCCAAGTCTCGATCGAATCGAAGGGCTTCTCATAGTCCACAAACGCCAAGCAGAGTGGCAAGTTATACTCTTCCGTCTTCTGTATACCTTACCTCAGCGATGTGGTTATCTCCTTTTTTTAAAGGCGAGCACCACCACACGTCTGTTCGATGCCCTCGGCGTTATTCCCTCGAGTAAGACGGAGTTGAAGAGTTTCTGAAGGACTTTCAGTATCGGAATTCCACCCGCATTCAGAATCTCTGAGGTGATTCCGTCATCACCCGGCGCCGTGTTGTTCCTAAGATGTTTGAGAGCCATCTTAATCACATATAGGCTTATGTCCGGGATATCTTCAGTAAAGTGTCGAGTCAGTAAATTCAATTAACATTTCGTAAACCACAACCCAAAAGTTAAATACAATATCAATGTTCAATTTTTTTACTCTTTTTCATTGGCTTTTTACCTGAATAACCACCACGGTAATTCATTAATTAAGATATTGTATACGTTATCAATATTATGCCGAGAGAAATTTATATGAAACCGTTTGCCGAATGATCGATAACCTATTTTAAAATTCACTGATTGGAAACTCGAATTGAGTTTACGGGTGGAATAACAAATATTATCGATTTTCGACTCCACATTAATCAACGCCGTGTTAGTTGTGACAAAGAGAAGCGTCACTTCGCATTCGAAATCCCAATCGTACATACGCGACGATTTCATTATGAGTTCGTATGCAATTGTTTTGAATTCGTATCGTATCCTATATGAATTGAAATTCGAATGCTTCAAAAATACGTCACCTGTCTTGGACCAAATTTCACAACGCGCGAGTTACAAAAAATAATAAGCCATAATATATTCAATTCAATTCAACCCTCTTATTCTCCGCGCCTGTGAATTGATTCAGATTGACATATTAATTTGTTGGCTTCAACAAACGTCCGCCCGGACCCAAAATTAATTGCTTAAATTATCTGTGTGAATAAATGTTACCTAGTAATTTCTGGCGATTATTTTAATATTTATTATATCTAGATAATGCCATATAAACATAAAATTCGCTTAAACTATTGTCAAAATCAAGCTTAAGAAGGCCTACATACTAAATTGATGATTATTTTGACAATGGTCTATTCTATGTAGTTATCAAAATTAAGCACGCAAAATCTACATTTTTGAAGAGACCATTCTTTAAAAAAATTAAAATTATCGTTGCGTCTTAGCTATTAATGCTTGCGTTTGGGCTCGACAAAAAAATGCGTTAATTAACAATCCGCGGAATGAGCGCAATAGATAATTATAACAGAAGGGGCGTGCGACAAACTGGGGCTATAACCTGCAAAATTGCCACATTCCGTTCAGTCGTCAAAGTGTGATTGAGTACAAACAATTGTAACAAACATAACATGTAACTATGCAAACTGTAACATTTATCATATTTTTAAGATACTTTTATTAATTTGGATTCCATGTATGACATTTTCTACTAATAATTTGTGGGATAGATTTACAAATAAATTTCTGCTTATTTTCTAGTAGGTATTAAAAAAACTATGCATTTTTTTTTTATTCTCATCTTTAGTTTTTTTATAACTGGGTACTGTATGTATTTAATACTTATTTTATTCTAAATTGAATTGGTTCCTTTAGTATTTTGATAACGAATGTTCATGACTGTAAACTGAAACTAAATTTTAGCGTGAAAGTACCATTCTAATTCAGAATCAAGTCTAGCATGCGCTACAGAAAAAAAACATACAGTGCATATAATTTCACATGAAATTAAAAATGATTTAAAAAAAAACTAAACGATGGACCGGTAAACAAACAATAATTTACCTCAGAGTTGAGAAAAACAATATTGTTTTTGCATGTCTAAATAACCTTCAGAAGATTTAATAATAAGTAAGCAAAACTTTTTACTAATTATTAAATTAGCTTCTTCCAAAATTCGAGCAGATCATTTTTAATACTATACGGCTTCGTTTATCTAATTACCCCGTTATACTCTGATTAACTTAATTTCCTCGGATACAGACTTAACTAATTCAATCCGCAACCGAATTACGTTCATCCGATATTCCAAACTCATACAGCGAGACATGATAATACCATGAAGATCCATTCATCCCAGATAATATTACGTGGGATGTTGTCATTTTACCGTTTATAGGGTTGCCACTCGACCGGATTTTGTCCGGTTATTTTGCTATCTGCATGGCACTTCAAAAAACGGCAAAAAACGCAATTGTAATAAAATTTTGAAAAACCCCCGACTCATAAAGCAACATGTAAAAAGTAAAATATAATATGTAAACTATTTGTTAACTCGTTGGCCCTTTAACTTTATTACAAGAAATGTTACTTATGTTTTGATACAAGCGTCATTCGCGCCGGGGGACCGCTTGTATTTTTATTTATGTTGCTGGGTAATTATAATCATCTTATTTTTTACCTTCGTCACTGCCTCCTTAACTCTTTTTATTACTTATTTAGTATTTATTTTATTTTCTCAAGCGGTCCCCCTACACGATGACGCTTTTGACCTAAAAAAATATATAGTTTCAGTTATAAAACAAATTACGGTTACCTACTCGAGTATTTATACATTTGAAGGATTTTGAACAACTTTGAACAAACTGGTCCCAACACATTTAATTATAAAAGGTGAACGACTTGATACGTCTAGTTCCACTACCTTTTTGGGAATAACTTTGGATTCCCGTTTGCAATGGGGTGCTCATATTGAGACTCTATCAGGAAGACTTAGCTCTGCTGCTTACGCCGTGAGGAAAATAAGACAATTGACTGATGTTGGAACGGCAAGATTGGTATATTTTAGCTATTTTCACAGCATTATGTCATATGGAATTCTATTATGGGGCTCAGCAGCAGATATGGAATCTATATTTATATTACAAAAGAGAGCTATACGAGCAATTTATAACCTTGGACCTCGTGACTCGTTAAAACAACTGTTTAAAGAAATTAATATACTGACAGTAGCTTCGCAATTTATTTACGAAAATATCATTTACGTTCGCAAACATATAGATCAGTTCCCTAAGAAAAGTGACATTCATAATTTTAACACCCGGAATAAGGATAAGCTTGCCGTTCCAGATTTCAGACTGCATAAAGTGGGTAATTCGTTCATGGGTAAATGTATCCGCTTTTTTAATAAATTACCAGCATCTATTGCTGAACTGCCCATGTTTAAATTTAAAGCTCATGTAAAAAAGATTCTCATGAAAAAAGGGTATTATACTGTTATAGATTATTTAAATGATAAAAATGTTTGGATATAAATACTGCCTTGCTCGCACAGGTGCATTTATCTTGTAATTTAATATTTTGTTATGTATACTTAAAACTTTTTAAAAGAGGCTGACAATAGTGACCGAGTTTCTTGCGCTGCTTCTTCTCGGCGCTAGCCCAAACTTGTTCCAAAGCAGTGGTAGGGAAAAAAATAACAATGGGACGTGTAAAAGTGCTTAGTTTAAGCCTATTTGCAAAAATAAATTGGTTTTATTGGTTTTATTGGTTCTTCTAATGAATCCAATTCAACTGCACCTGTGCGTGGTGCAGCCTGCTGGAAAATGAACGAAACTCTGGCTACCCGGTAGAAGAACTATAGCATTACTCGACCGTCTTGCTTATTTCTACTGCCAAACTCCAGTTAGAAGAGCAAGATAGCTAAGCATCAATCTCAAACTTCACCATCACTGAGCATCAAATATTAAAGTCAAAGGCCTACTTTAAAAAAAAATACTTTCCGACCTTTTTACATCTCGAATATTACGCTATACTTGTATATTGTCATAACTCTCCTTTTGGTAGCCCTAGCGACGCGACCGCCTCGAATTTGGAAATCGTACTTAATATTCTCCAACCCTGCTGAATATCAGAAATGTATGCAAATATCAACGCCTCGAATTAAGTCTTCCATTAAATTGTGCTAAACACAGCCGCCGAATTCATATTCAAAAATAACTGATAAACAAATCGTGCTTTGAACTACTCGTATTACGAAGGCTTGTAAAGAATTGATTGTATGACAGCTCTATCAGTAACTATAGTGTGACCGCATATGATATTGTTAAGTCAAAGATATATGAACTATTTAATATGAAAAAGTACGTACATTTTGTGTTCAAACAGTTTTAATACAATATTTAAGAAACGAATGACCGAGTGCAGCAACCTGTTATGTTCCTTGTAAATGACGGTAGCAAAACAAAAATATGTCCAAAGTTGTTATAAAATTGTGATTCTTTATATGTAGGTATTGAGTTCGGTGTATATTTTAATTGAATTTTGTTAGGCTTATTTTGTTGTACAGCTGCGCTGCGCCAAGGAGTGTGTTTACTTATATCGTGTAAATCTCATTTTAAGTGAACTAATATGTATTGAAATAATATGTAAGTTCTTATGGGAAATAAATTATTTAAACCTAAAACCTATTTTTTCGACAACTTACTTCAGAAGTATATAATACTCGTACTATATCACCCGCAGCACACTATAACCTACTACTGCCTGTCGATTCTGTAAACAAAACCGCGCACACTTCGACACTGAACGCGCTCATCGCCGATAAGTAATTTGAACCTAAGATTTTAAATACTTGAAATAATATTTCTATCGGGTGTTGACGGTAGTAGTATATACCACAACATTGATCAGAAAATGCGCTGGCTTTGACAGCGAGAACCACTTGAAGGATTTCGTCGAGTCGGCTAACGTGTCGGTAGCTCAGTGGTAAAGCACTCGCCCGGTATGCGATGGATGTGGGGTCGGATCCCACCTGAGGCGGACAATTTTTTTTTCAAGTATTAAAAATCTTAGATAAACCTAGCATGGTAATTGCTAAAAAAACAAAAAATTAAATATGAACCTATTTAATTATTAACGTGACAGAGGCTATGTTCGTTTGTACCGCTTAGTCGAGTTTTAGAGCGAGTTCATTGCGTTTTTCGATAATCGACCGGTTGATCCCGATTTTTATTTATTAGCCTTGATACCAATTGATCTTGATGATACCAATCGGCTTGAAAATTAGTCCATAAGCTGTATATGTCTAAAACTTATTAAAATTGACAATTTAGTAACTAAAATGGAAATAAGCCATGATATAAGAATACGATCTAAATGAAAATGATCGCCTTAGTCATTTCATCTATAAACGTAGTGATTTCCTATTTAGGTAATTATTGCGTCTAGAAAATTAAAGTCAGAAACAACATCAAAATCAGTTTTTACTCTTGTCGTAATAAAATAAAATATGTACAATCAATGGTTAGTTTAAAATTAATACCGACTTCAAAATTGATTTCCAGTGTTGCGTGCTCATTTCGCATTTTTAATCATACTAGAAATATTTAATGAATATTAAAACAAATATCATTGTGATTTACAAAAGTCACTTAAATCGAGTAAACTCCGTTCTAAGCAACAGTGATCACCAGGGTAGGCTAGTACTAGCGTCACGCCAACTAAATACGCCTACGTAAATTCACACAACGAAATTCCACTCCGTAATTCCGGTCTAGGTACACAGGGTAAACCGTAACAGCTCTCTTGAGTGACGACCCCCTGCCCCGAGGATGTGGAAGCTGCAATTAACTAACCGCATCTGTGAATGGACAGTTAGAGGTCGAATTAATGATTGGAGACTCATAGTCGAGAGACTCGAAATCGAGAATCTATTCTACGGTAGGAAATCGAAATCATTTAAAAAAAATGGTAGGGTTTCTCACGCAGATGTTTAAGTATTTATACATGCTATCAAGATTAAAGTAACGGATATAGTCCAAAAATGTAGCTAGATGAACTGACGACCTTAGGAATATGGCTGGCAGTGGCTATATAAAAAAGCGGGAGATCGTGCTCTTTGGCACTCTTTGGGAGAGGCTTACGTCGAGCAGTGGACTGCAATAGGCTAAGATGACGATGAAATCTTTACTAAAAGTTGAAATGGAAAATTGAAGATGTAAAAAAGCACTGTTGTATTGTAGCACTCCTATACTCTTAGAACACCTTAAATATTTACTGCAGAATATAAAATCGTTTCCAAAAAGAAAGTTGCCAAACATTTCGTCCCAATGAAATCGTATAAAGATTCATTACCAGAGTTGACCCTTAATTTAACTTTTCAGGGTAAGTGAACTCTAAATAACACTCAACGATGAAGCCTAAAAGGTTTTGAAACAAAGCGCAAAGTTCCCGAGTCACCCGAGTTCGTAACTTTAATGGGCAAGCCGTGTTGGCGGTTCGTGTGTGTACCTGACAAGGGAACCAAAAAACCACAGTGTAATTAACTACAGATAACCTACAAAGTAGTAATCACATGTTCTCCCAAAGAATATTACAGTAACCACGACTTGAATAAATAGTTTCAAAAAATGATTCTTGGAGCTGTAAGAAGTTCGGTTTTGCAAAAGCGCTAGGCGGGCTGCCGAAGTTGAAGGTGGCTCGTACCCTCTTCCTAAGGTGAAAGAAGAAAATACAGTTAATGTTTACAGAAATCTTAGCCTGTAGTATGAGAACTTTGCTGAAATCGATAAAAAACACCCTTAAGCCTTAGCCTTAGTTAAATCCTTAGGCCATCAGGACCAGAAACATCCCAGTTCAAGTCTTTACTTCTGGCACCAAGTTCTTGGGTTTGCAGAAAAGATAGGAAAGGCAAAAGTACTAAACAATCTTCTAGCGTTTGATCACCATCTGCTTGACAACAGCGGATCGTAGTAAACGGTTAATTGGTTACATAATAATAAATCTGATCAAGCAATTTCCTCGTTATAAATTGCGTTTTACGAGATTTTACGCGGCCGTGTCATAATGACAGTGGGAGGAAATCGGGCTTAGCAAGGTTGAGAAAAAAATTGTTGGGTCCCTGAGACCAGTTAATAAATTTTTTAGTGCCTTTAACAACCTTCTTCAGGCTTATATATTAAATAAATTACGTCGCCAGCTTTATACTACAAGCCATGCAATATTTATCATCATAATTAATTTGTGCAAGCACAGAAAGCACATCTGTAACGATAGATTTGCAAGAGAGAGAATTTACAATTTCATGTTGCTACCAAAGTAACAGATTATGCGTATGGGTGACTGATTTTTTACTTGGGTTTTAAGAAGTATCTTAAATTTGTCTACCCTGTATAGCAGCTACTAATATTGCCATTACCGTCTTGGTTTTTTTTTCGTTTAACAAAATAGAGATATAATAGGTTTGGGAAAAAGTTTCTTCGCATTTTATAAGAAAATTCAAAATATTTTATAATATAGTTTATTTACATTTAACTTAAGTACGTAGTTAAATGCTCTAAGGTATGTAGGTACAATTTTGTTCTATAACTTTTTGCCATCTTGTAGGTAGGGACATGATCCCATTGCTATATAAATTTTGGGGCTTCTGATCAAAATACCGCGACAAGTGGTTTTGGCAGTCCTCTCGTGATGTTAACCTGATACTGCCTAGAGAATTCTGAAGAGAGCGAAATAGGTGGAAATCTGAAGGTGCAAGGTTAGGACTATACGGCGGATGCATTAACACCTCCCAGCCAAACACTCTTAATTTTTGCTGAGTGGCTAAAGATGTGTGAGGTCTAGCGTTATCATGATGAAAAACCACACCCCTTCTGTTGATTAATTCCGGCCGTTTTCTCTCAACTTCTTGCTTTAATCTCATCAGTTGTACGCAGTAGAGTTTAGAATCGATGGTCCTGCCTGGTGGTAACAGCTCATAATGAATAATGCCCTTCCAATCCCACCACACACACAGCATCACCTTGTTGCGAGTTAACCCGGGTTTCGCCACAGTCTGTCAAGCTTTTGACCGGCCTTTGACCACGACCTTTTTCGTACGTGATCCACTTTTCATCACCAGTTATCAGCTTCTTCAAAAATGGTTCGGTTTCATTACGTTGTAATAAAGAATCACAAATGAGTAGGTACACGGTTCATTAGGTTTCTTTCAGTGAGCTCGTGGGGTACCCAAATATCGAGCTTTTTGTGTACCCAGTTTTTTTCAAATGCGCCAAAACTGTTTTGTGGTCAATTCCCAGTTCTTCAGCTACGTAAATACTTATATGCCGATCTTGCTCCACTTTTTCAAAAATGGCATTAATTTTATCCGTAATAGGGCGACCAGAGCGACGTGCATCTTTGACATCAAAATTTCCTTTGTGCTACTCTCACAGACACTGCACTAGGTCCATAAACATCGCAAATTTTTCTCGCGGCTTGCGTTGCATTTTTACCTTTTTTGAAGGAAAATGTATCAAATTTCTTCATTAGATTCACTCATCTTGACAGTACGAAAAACAGATGAAAAACACACATTTTCCTAATTTAAATTTGGAATTATCTTCTTTAAAATTTAAACTTTTAATGATACTAAAACCAGACAAATGATACAAATAGTACAGCCAAAGAGATTTTATTACAAGTTCATACATACTATAATGCGAAAAGACTTTTTTCCCCAACCTAATACTTAGTGCTGTAGTACTATAAAAAACATCGAAAATTTCGTATGTATATACTACAGTCTTGATTAATTTTAATCACTTAATAAAATCTTGCCTCATTAATACACTTCCCATTAACCACTAAGGACGAGGTTGTTGATACTTTTGACATTGCGTTTGACAGTTAATCCGTCATGGCTGCCGCTCTCCCGCCAAAACTATAGACGCGTCGCGCACTTAATTACGTTAATAGTCTCGCTATTAATATGCGGTTGCCATTGTCTGTTTTGTCTCGACACAAGTAAATAAAGCTGTTCGCATTATTGCCATTTTGATTTTGGATATAAATTAAATGACTTAATTAAACCACACTTGTAATTAATACCGATGGAATGATTGGGCAGAATAAAGTTGTTATAAATTACTGCTGATTAATAATGCAAGATTGGTAAGTTTACTGAGTATTAATTAATTTTAAGTATCATATTATGTCATTTTAGACATTCATCATCGTCGGACATGTCTTGTATTCAGGATCATTTCGCTATAGTTACTCCAATCAACATCGCTATGAAGTTTTTCAACTTAATTAAAGAATAGTAGATTGTTACACGAGGGTGGAAAGAAATCAATTCCCATACGAGGTATTTAGACTGAATCATTTATGCCACGTATAAAAAACACGTCTATAAAATCGTATTTGAACGGGGTAAGAGGGTACGAGAAATCAAACTGGACCAAATTTTAACATAATTTGTGATACCGGATTTAAATATTAAGTATGTCAAGTTCCAACTCTCCACTGCTGACAATACTTACCTACGTGACTGAGAGAGCGGCTAACGTCTAAACGGAAGGCCGCAAGGTAGTGCGTTGGCACTATGTTGCGGCTAGGAGAGCAGCGTAGGTATTAACCTAAGATTTGAACTCATCACAAACAAATTTTTGGTCTCCTTACAGCAACATCATCGGAGATGTACTCCCGAAGCAACCGCAACGCAGTGGGAGCTCTAGACGGGCGCGGACTGGTGGCAGTCATCAAGAGACAAGTCCCGCTGGCGGGACAGCTCGACCACCAGCTCGCTTGGGGACAAGGATGGGGGTGGGTCACGCTGCCCAATGGGGTCTGGAGTGGACGTAAGTGTCTGTCTGTTGTCTGATGGTGAATAATAAAATAATACAGATCAGAATAAAAGTAGTATTTCTGAGGGTAAGATAACTAGCATAATATCACACTTTGGAAATTCGAGATAGCTTCTTAATATGTTAGATATAACTAGCATGTTAATGTAGGTTAATCTTATATAATGCAAAAAAAACATTTACAATTGACCAAACTAATCAAAGTACTAGATGAAGCTAGCATAGTCAGATAGCTCCTTAACATCGATATTTTTATAGGTTGTCCTGTGCAAGAATAACTGAGGTTAGATGATAAAAACAAATGACAATCATTCTACTGATAGCCAGACAGGCATAGGTCAGGGCATTCTAGGTTTGGTAAAATATACCCAGACCAGAATCGAAAGGGCGATTCCTATTTATTTTTAACTCTTATTATTACCTCTTTACTTTTCAGGCCTAACCTGGTCTCAAGAAGGTGACGACTTTGCTCTCCACGCCATGCCGATCATGCACCACTCCAACGTCTCCCAAGCCTGTTCGATGCTCGACGGTGTCACAGCCTACGAGGCCTCGGCCTACGAACAGGCCTTAGCAGAGTACGATGATACGGCAACCACATCTGACGACTGGGATTTTGGCGTCGACTGCGGAGACTTCATGATGTAGAATAAATGGATGAAATTTGAGAAATGGCAATAACAAGTGTGTTTGACAACTTAACAAGGCTGGTATATGCATCGCGAGGGATGTGAACGTGATGGCAATGAACCACTAACCACATAGCTGTAAGCACCAACCCTCTGGTTACTTCATCCTCTATCCTTGTAGCGATAACAGAAGGATAGATAAACGTATCTATCGAGATAAAAAAAACAAGGGACATGAAACTAAGAAAAGTCAGTTAATACATATTGCTCAAACTAGTGTCTCTTGAGACCCAGATTCTTTGAAAAAAATAACGAAACAACAAAAAACATGATTATCATTGCATCGGTGATGTATCACGAAATGAAAAATGATATCATGACCGTAAGTACTTTATAATGGCTATAAAAAATGAAGAAATATATCTACAATATTTTTACTCAATTTAAAAAAAACCCTGAGTTTCACTTAATCAGATTCATGGTAAACATATGGGCTAATAACGACATTTTTTAATGGCGCTAAGAAACTTTAAACTACTTTGCTAGCAGTGCAAAGTGCCGAGGATGGTTCGAATAAAAAAAATTCTAATATTCAGCCATGAAAAAAATCACGTTCGCATGTCTCTACTGCAGAATATACAGCTTTTGAACAACGATGATTTCAATAAACAAATCACCCACACCAGGCTACCGCAAAATCTGAGAGAAAATTTATTTGACGTTGGTTTGGAATGTCCATTTTTCAAATGACTAAATTATTTTTGATCATGGTGTAAAAAGAATTTCTTAGCGTAAAAACGTTGCAGATTGTAGGGATTTAAGGGTCATTGTTTCATAAGATCATATTAAAATAATCACATCAAAATTTGCTGAATGTTTTTCAATAATTACTTATATCTTATATATGTCGTCGCATAAAAAGTCCTGTCCATACAGGATTCATAATGAACGGGTTTTATTAGTCAAGTTAAAGTAAATATTTTTACAAATGTTTACTAAAGGTCTTTTTACATCAAAATTAACGCACATTTTTAATACAAATGTTTTGCTCAAAATTAACTGTGCTGGTCACAACACATTGACGTGCCAAAAGAAACTTTCTAAAATCTTATGAATTTTGTATGACGGTGCCTACTGATTAGCTGGATCGTGGCAAACTAAGCGCACTCAACATTTTTATAATAATATTTTATAAAGATGGAAAATCTTCTAGCTAGCGAATCTGTGAGCACAGGTGAGCACCAAAAGTAAGGATGATGAAACGCCAATATTGAAGTATCTCTTACTAAAAATATGTATGTGGTCACTCTATTCAAAAATGGACGTTAAAATTTAGTTACAAGACTCAATTTCCATAAATAGATGCATGCTCTATAGTCGTAACTGTATGTTTGTCATAGTAACGATGTGTGTAGCCATGAATTTGTTAGATCTTGAAATTGTACGGCCTACGGTACATAATAGCTTAGAATTAGGAGAAGACCCCTGTCTACCAGTGTGTGTTGTACAAGATTGCCAATTTATTAAATACAGTGGACGGATTTTGATACTCCCTCAAATTGTATATGCAATTTGGTTGGATATTAGAACATGATTGTTATACAAGGACTTAAAACAAAAAGTTACAGAAACCTATTCATCATTTTTTATGAACGTGGAACGTCATAAATAAAACCATTTTGTCATGTTTTTATTGTGGATGTACAAAAAATAAAACCTTTTTAAATGTTTTGATACGTTAAAACCGTAATGTTGAGAAGCAAGTATTTTTACCCCTTGAAAGAAACTTTTTGAATGCTTTATGTGACGATACAGGGTGTTATATCGTCTTCATCGCACAAGGCACGAGATGTTTTTTTATTTCTAACATATATTTGAAGGTTGTCTGGAAGAGATCGCTCTTAGCGATAAGACCACCTAAATTGTACATCTTTCTGTAAATATCAACTGTAACTTCTTAAACTTTGTAATTTATTGCACACCAAACAAAGAAGAAGATGGATATCTATCTATATTTATATGCAAGTATTGAGTGAGTAGGGTTCGTCGATCTTAAAACTTGGCTAAAGTCAGATATCTCGGAAGTTCGAAACACGGACAGCAATTCGAACCCGAGCGTTTCCAGATTTTGTGACCGTGAGCGATGAGCGTCTATGCGTGCATTGTCTGGCGCGCATCTGTGTTAATCACGACCAAAAATAACCAAAATAAAGCAAGACATTCATTCCCAATTGTAAGAATCCGCTTTCTCCGGCCACCAAAGATCTTTGACAGTTGAGATCACAGAAAACTAAGAATTTTGATCGAAAAAAATTCTCGGTGCAACTTTCCTTAACCTGATCGAATGTCCCACTACCTTGGCTCCGCAATATGCAGGACCTGAATATGGCGGACAGGCCAGTGATATGCAAAAACAACGACAGACAAACCAACACAATAGAAAGACTATAAGCTTGTCAAATTCAGAGTCTCCACCCCACAGGGTCGTTTACTTCCTCGGTTATGATGACCATACGTTCTACGGCACATGTCATCAGCAGCCTAAGCCGCTACAAATTTTTAAAAAGAATGATGCTGGGGATTTAACCCATTATAATTTACTATACTTTTTTGCCCGCTGTTAAATAAGGTTTCAATCTAAAGGTGGAAACTTGTAATTGGCTATACTTTATCTATAAACACTACTCCATTGTAATATTAGCTGAAAGTTTTCCAAAAAGTTGTAAAATAAAATATAAAATAAATCCATTCGGATAAAAAAAATCTGTTATGATATTCCTTCCTACTCACTCAATATTTGTGATCTGCATTAAACGAACCTTAATATCGGCCAGGTGAGATTCATTTTTGGTTTAGCAGACTTCAGAATTGCAAATGAAAAAACAGATGCGTCCAAAAATTTCTCGACTTGGTTACAGGAAGATATTAGTTATTAATATGTAATCGTTGTCTTCATAAAATTTTAATGCTGGAAAGTTCTGTTCTTTAACACTTTTGTAATCATAAGCCTGTAAGCCTAATGTGTGAATTTCATACTAGAATATATGCACCAATGGCTATAGTCGATTGCTTTTGTCGATTGATTTAAACAATATAAAAATATTATTACTTACTATCTTCGGTATTAAATTCTAAAGATACTAGATAAAAGTCAATTGATGATCGTGACTGAATGACTTCCTTAAAAGTGTAATAACGTATGTAAAGTTTATTAGGTCGATTAGGAGTTGCTCAAGGAGCCACTTTGAGTCCTTTCTTGTGTCTGGTTAATTTTTATCTTTTTGTATTTTTGGTTATTTAATAAATTGTTTTAATTAATATTTTCTTGTAAACAAGGCCTTATTGAGGCGAGTGGCAGCTAGCATAGAATAAGTACGACGCTTGTCTCAATATGACGCCAATTATGGATGAGGGATACATTTAATCGTAATTTGTGGGTAAATTCATATATTAGATGTAAGTAACTAAACTTGGTGTTAGTATGTAGTGAATGTGGTCGGTAGAGAGCAGATTACTCGATTTGTACACCCTTATATATTGAGAACTTTTGAAAATGAACTTGCAACAACCGAAATGACTAGTTTCCTACGCTTAGCAAAATATGAATTTGAGTAATATTTGCCAGTGTGGAGTTATTCGGGAAGTTTATTTTCAAAAAGATCTCGTGCATCCCAAAATTTAAAACCAACGTTTTGGCATAGCGTCGGTAAATTAGGTGTGGTATTGTAAATTAGTACAATTTATTGAGGATGTCTAGTTGCTATAAAATCTTCCGACCTACCCAAAGACTGCCTAAAGTTATATTACCTGATACCTGTGTTGTGTGTACCCTAAGCATGGTATTGCGACGTCCCTTGCCCCGCGATAAAGCTACATTGCAAGGTTTTATTTTTGTTTATATTTTTTTATATGAATTGGTATAACTAATGTGCTTTAACATCATACTTTTACATTCATCTTCACCATCATTTCAGCCACAGGACGTCCACTGCTGAACATAGGCCTCCCCCAGGGGGAATATGGAAGTCACTTTTACATTGCTTAATTTGAATCCTTTAAAAATTAAGCTCCCATGTGGTGAAAAATTACATACGTTTTTAATGGCTTCTAAACACATTTTCAATAAGACAAAATTCTAATTGATTTGCATTGTACAACCTGTAACTTGCAATGTAGCTATAGATGTTTTAGTAAATTGTATAATACTCGTATCTACGATAATAGAATAATTTAGACGTCATTAAAATTAGAAGTGCGAACATTTATCGGGAAGAGAACGAATAACTGTAACTTTAAGTTTTGTTATTGATATTATTTATTTATATACCTTAATATCTAACTAAAAATATCTGTGTCGCTATGGAAGCGAGTAAAATACTCATAGTGTGATTTACCCATAATTTTGGGAATACTTTATAAAAGTATTTTTGAAGATGTACCATATTGAAGAGTGCGACACATATTTGAAAGTTATGTATACACATTTAGATAAAATTTTTGTTGCATTGTCTAAAATGTGAGTTTTTGACTACACATATTTAACGTTTTGATAAACAAATCCTGTTGCACAAACTTTAATGTTGTCTCCTTTTATAGATAATTCTACCAATAACATAAAACTGGCAAAACATTGTAAAGAAAAACAAAAAGATCTACATGTGTAGTCTCATTGGACAACCACTTAAATACACAATAAAAAAACCTCATATTCACTAAGTCATTAGTTACATCTTGTTTTTTATTCTTCCAAAAGGTCGTAAGAATATAGAGGAATGTTGAAAGGAACCTTTTTCATTGCAAGTCATTTTGGTGCAGGCTTTTCTTTCCAACTCTGGTTTTCCCCTAATATAGGACGGCGGACCCCCGCCCGGGAGTCCCCGACTTATACCACGGCATGCGCGAATAGAAAGAAAAACACGTTTTAATACGGCCAGTTTTTAGTGGTCATCCGATGACCGATAGTAATTTGGCGTTATGGGTCTGTCCTTAAAAAAAGTTAAGAAAGTCTGCCCGGAATAGTGAATACGAGGCTTAAACCATTTCCAATTGGAACCTCTACAATTTTTGCCAAGTTATGTACAAACTGCCAGTGCCAGTCATAAATTTACAATCGTATTTTGATGTTGTTAAGTTGTGTTTCGTGTTTTTTGAATATTTAAATAAATATATAGGCAGCAATAAAGTGGACGCTGGTCTCGTCGGATATTTTTGTAAGGAATGCTTGCACTTAATTTATAGAACGAAAGTCGATGTGTTACATTACATGTCATATTTTTTCTTATAAAGAAAGCTTGTTCGGTGGCGATTTTACATGAGAATCTGTCTGTGCGTTTACCGTTAGACATAGACTTGAAAATAGGGCCAAAACTAATGGTCGATAACGAATGTTTTAAACATTGCTGCACAAACAGATTTCTTTGAAATCGAAAGGTAACGTACCTCTACTGCCTTTTAATGTGAACAGAGAAAATCTAGACAACGTAAATACCAATAAACAATACATAAAGAAACTAAAGAGCCTTACGCATTATGAGCGGCAGTTTCTTCATTTGTTGCGTTTGCTGTAAGTAAATGAAACGAAATGAATTGAACCTACTGAAGCAGAAATTCATAGTTTTAGTCATATATATGTTCATTGCATTATGTTGGTACAAGGTTCTTAAATTCATTTCACTCCATGTTAATTATATCAATAGGTAGTCCAATTTTAGTATAAAAACGTTTTACTCGAACGGAGTAGTTAACACAGACTGCCAATAAAACAATTCCATATCGAGCAGGTCTCGAAATGCTAAATGGAAATACTTTTAAGAGTCCTATTGAGTTAAACTCATATTTTTACTGGTTCTACTACTAAATTATAACAACTTGAACTATGTGATTAACAACGATCTTCAAAAAAGTTTTCTCATACTAAGCCGTTTAATTGGTATGTGTGGTATTTATTTATTTATTTTATTATTTAAAATAAATAATAAAATATACTTTGACAATAGTCTGAAAATCATGTATTAAGATTTGATATCTAAGTTTCATACCCTTAATTGTGAGCAGTAGAGGTACAAGTACCGTACCTTAGTAACGTAGTACGGAAAGATGTGGCGCAGTACGAGTAGGACGTTCACGTTACAAATTATGAATGTTTGTATGTAACTTTTTTAATAAACGCCTCGGTGGCTTATTTTGGTTGTTTCATTTATTTTCCCTCATAAGATGAAATAAATAAACTGATGTGGTAGCCTTGAATGATTAAGGATTATCTTAAGTACCTATGCGTTTGCTGGAAGACGCACCTGACAAAACATTGTATGTCCTTACATTGTAAAAAGGCCCTTAATTTGATAAGTTATATTATGACGATACCACGTATTGATTTTTGTATCAATGAGTGATGAGTGATGAGTTCTGTAATATATTCAGTAAATGAGTCAATTACCTACTAATTTTCTCATAATGACCAAAATAGTACCTACAGTTCGTGAACTGAAAACCAGTCAAATGCGAGTAGGGCTGGCGCCCAGAGGGTTACGTACAACTTATAGGTAATAGTTAGTGCATACCTTATGAAGTCTTTAAGATTTATACCGCTTTTTCAGAGATTGTTAAAGATTTTTATAGAATGAAATTTCACGGTTTTCCGGACCTTTCCCTTTACTTGAGCTTATATTGCTTCTTGCCCTAGGTCATCGGAAAGTGCTGTTTATTCCCATGCGAGCATTAAAAATATGGCGCAAACAGCCGTCATTTGATTACGTCGATTTAGGAACGTTTCTGGTAAAAGGAGTACAGACAGACATACAGTACGCGGCATCTATGTTGAGCGGAGCGCTGGGGCAACGCGTGGTGATCGCTTTGTACATCTTACGAGACGATCATCGTATCAGAGACGCGTGTGCGCGGAGCTAACAACCAATCACGGCCAGCGGTGCAGGCGCGGCGCGCGACTAGCCTCACGTAATCGTAATGTTCTTCTGAGCAACTTTCGCCCAGCGCTCAACTGCCGCTAGTTGTACACGGACAACGAAGTGATCGTAGGGTTTTTTTTACCTTTTGAGGTATGGATCCCTAAAATCGCTCTATACTATAATATAATATCTTTGACCGCCGACATAGTTCAACAGAATACATAGTAATTATTACTAGCCCCCATCTGCTCGCTCTGATACCATCACTTTCACAGTATTTAGCTGCGGGCTAGTGGATTTCTTTTGCGCGGTAATATTATTAATTTAAGTTTAAAATGAAATTTAATCAATATTAAACCTTGAAATAAAGGCGCAGCATGGGAATTGTATAAAAAGACAACACGAGGGTACTAATAAACTAGGTACTTTAAATTATTAATTGTGTGTAGGTGCTCCTTTTAGCTAAAGTAATTGAATGTCGAATCCATTTTTAAATTTTCTTGTGTGACCTTTTAGCACAACAAAACTACCACCACACATACATAACAGTTTGTTAGGTCCAATAATCAAAGATAATAATAACATTGTAGCAAATTGTTTCCTTATCGGAATAAAGCGTACCATGATTAACCCGCGAAATGCCGATTCCGTACCATTTAAAACTGTGCCCTAAAAAGCTTGCGATAAAGTTCGATTTCCAAGGTCTTGCGTCGCATTAGTAGAGTCGCTGAGGCTTCATGGTGTGTAGGTGCAGTGCTTACTCAGCGCTCAGTCATGCAGGCTCGCGCTCGCCCTCTCGCGGCAAGCAGCGAAACAGCTGAGTCGCTTAGAGACCGCCGACTTGTTTGATCGGTACCACGTCGCGTCTTTGCCTTTTAAAAAAAGTTAACGCGCCTCCTTTTTCGAGTTTGAAAAAATAAAATAAAAATTCCGGACGTTCCGATTTTAAAATAAACACGCGGGAATCGTCGTCAAGTTTCAAACGTCAATCAGTCATGTTTTTGTGTCAAATTTTGTGATGTGTTTGAGAATTTTACAAAAATCATACGTATCTATTTACTTTCTAAAGGATTTTTGAACTTTTAACTTAGACTGCATATAGGTGTACATAAGCATTGTCTTCCAAAGTTTTAAAGTAAATTTTAGTGTTAAAAGTTACCATGGAGAAGAGTGGAGGGTCCAGACTTCTGCAGATGCAGGTAAGAAACCTAGTATGATTATTTATTTAGTGTTATAGACAATAGAATATTTAATATCTACTCTTCATTTCACACTACACGAAATAAAAGCCGAAGATAATTTATAAACAGAGGTTTAATTTAGTCTGTTTTGCTATTTTTGTATGAACTTATTTTATTGTAACCGGAAAAATAATTAATTAATAAAATAACAAACAAACTGTTTACATTGAAGTCATTGTGATTGATATTCTATTTAGTTTAGCATTTCCTTTGTTAATTGGATTATGTCTTTTTATAAGTCGAGGCAAATAATTTTCGAAATTATTGTACTTATTCGAAATAAATTAGTTCATCACTTACAAAAATTCACTTACATCATCTATAATTCTCCGTCATAGACATCGTTAATTCATTCTCAAGGATCAAAAACAAATTCTTGTTAAGATTAATTAATAGTTTTTCTAAGGTTATGCAAATTCAACATAGTTTTTTCGGTATTTTGTTAGTGATTTTAAATAAGAATTGCAAAAATAAATCGATAGCACCCATCAAAGCCATCATGATACCCACCACCTACCTAAAGAAATTTCGAACTTGCAAGTGCGCCGTGTAGCCCGTGAACTTAGAAATTTATGAGCTTCATACCGGTGTGACTTAAGTCGCCCAGCGTTTCCTTACTTCCAGAGGCAGTTTTTAAAACCCGCTTAAAACGGTTCCGGACAAGCCCGAATTCAATCCCTCCGAAGCAAACATATTTGAAATTTTCTTGCATTGAGGACATACGATCCGATGTTTTTAACGGGTCCGGAAAAAATCCGGATGCATTTAGTCTGCATGCCATGCTTAGAGGTGTGTAATATTTCGCATAACAAAAACCTGACTGATTACTTACTGCTACTTTTATTTATTTATTTATCAAACAAGTTATTTAGCTACACAAATTATTAGGTTAGATTTTAGAAACGGTTTTCTCCAGACGGCCTAATTGCACGTTTATGATATAGTTTTAATAGGTACCTATCTAAACTTACCTATAGGACTTCCCATTGACACCACCATTATTTCAGCCATATCCACTGCTGAACATAGACCCTTCCGCAATGACTTTCAGATTGGCCGGTAGTAAGCGGCTTGCATCCAGCAACTTTCTGCAACCTTTACCAGATCGTCTGTTCACTTTGTGGTGGACGTGGTCTTTCAAAATTTTAAAATCGTAATAAGAATGCTTGTTCTCCCTGAAATTACGAAGTTATTACTTTGCGCTAGATACCTAACCTAAATAACCTACCTGCGCATGGAATTAATTGTTATTATTATGTTTGTTTTGTTTAGGTATATACTTATTGGTATTGTAATTGTATGTGTTAAACTTTACAATCAGCACTCCGTACGCACCCCTTCCTCCTTTCTTTATAGTTATCCTCTACCTAAAAGTTGTCTGGAAGAGATCGATCTTAGTGATAAGACCACCTAAATTGTACATCTTTCTGTAAACATCAACTGTAACGTTTTTGTTTGGTGTGCAATAAAGAGTATCAATTATACCTAAAACTTCCTGAGGGCCTGTCACCTAGTGCGAGTGCAACAAAATGGCCGCGTCGCTTACTTATTCGAAAAGTCAATGTTAATTCGTATTAATGTTAATTACTTCTCAATCGATTAAGTGTCTTGGTTGTTTTGTGTAACTCGTACTAGGCACCTTGTAGTATCCAGTGCATCCCGAATTCCCGATTCCCGGCGTGGCGTCACGCGCTGCTCCCGAGGGCGCCGGTCTCGGGTTCAAGGCCGTAACGGTCGCCCCTTTTAGACATAATGTTGCCATTATGGCGAGCACGTGGTGTAGCGAAATTACACAGAGAAGCAATTTCTTACACACGCAGACCATTGTACCCAAGATTATTTGATTATGAATGATTTACTTTTCAAAATTCGGTGCCGATACCAGTAGCGCGTGATTCTGATTACTGACTGGGAAGATGCCTCCACAAACTTGGTTTATTAAATGTTCAAATTAAAGCAAAAATATTGACTTAATTTTCTAATTTGCCTTCTGAAATATATTTAAAGACAGTGAATTTTAAATAATTTTACTTCATTTCATTTATTATCAGGGAATAAAAAGAAAATAATATATTGTTGGATACTAATTGCTTGGCGCAATAATTGTATTAAATGATTTGTGAACTCTACATTTTACTAAAATCGCCACTTTCTATCACCTACAAGCAATCTCGCGTAATCTCAAGTGCTTTTCTAATAAAACAAGATAATAATATCAAAGTCAAACCGGTCATAGGTACCACATGTTATCGTATTTGTAACCGTCTTGAATGAGTTTGAAACTAAATCGCAGCCGCCGCGTCGCCTGACCGCGGACGTGAACCTTGAACCCTACGGACGGTTCCGTGTTCATCTCATCTGCCAATGCAAACGAGAATAGCACACAAAATACTGGTCACACAAAATTTATGCCAAAACCACTACTCACCTATTTTTGCAAAAAAATAATACGATCATGGTTTTAAAAAAACTAGTTTTTTTTTTCGTGTTATCACGTTTATTAAGATAATTCAGTGGAGCAAAATCCAACAATAATAAAAAACCGTCACAGAAAGTTATTGTAATTCTAAATGAAGCTCATTGAAAGCAGAAAAAAAACACAAAAAAACAGACTGCGCGCGCGCATATTATAAGTATTACAATACTACACACGTCTAAATAGTAACCCTCATTGAAAAGCCCTCGCCTCATTCTATCGGGAGCCCTATGTGAAGCAATGTGCTTTCATAGAATGATGATGAGGAGACTCCTAAATGAAATCAGATTTTATTTTAGCTAGCTGACCCGGCTAACTTCGTACCGCCTAAGGGCCTAGGAAATAATAGCATTTAATTTAGAACCCACCCGGTTTGACAGCTAGAAACAGTTTGTATGGGAAAAATGAAATTGTCGTTTTTAGTACCAACATACTTTTTTCGCAATTTTTCCATATTTTCTCCGTTTAAACCTTGCCTGGACTTCTACGAATATTTTGAGACAAAAATATCGAAATCGGTCCAGATATTCGCAAGTTTTAGCGATACTAACGAACAGCAATTAATTAATTTTCTACCATTCTTCTATGGTTTTGTTGTTCACAAACCCGCCATTTTCCTTCAGCAACAAAAACGAAAAATGCCCTAAATGACAGACATTACCGCCGACAGTTTCAGCACAAGGTCTTTACTGTTATTATGCACTGCATTCAGCTGTGACAAATTATGCATGTGTCATTTTTGCAGCGTTTAAAGCGGTACCATTCCCACAGACTTGTGCTCTTGTCAAAAGAGAAAATTGGGTGATTTGAAAAACAATTTTATTTTTATTATCTTCCAGCATCACTTTTAAATTGTGGTTGGAATGAAACATAGTTAGTAAGTAATTAAACAAAGTTGTAGCTGCTTTAAGTCTTATAGAAACTTTTGGATAGTAAATAATCAAGGTAGACTACTAATAAGATTAAGAATCTGGTGGACTTCCGCACCACCGGATTAGTTTAGTACGAGATTATTACATCTTTCTGTCTCTGTCATTGTCATATAAACTGACAGCTATATATATTTTTAATACAGTGCTAATGGATAGTTCGGGATTAAATTAGCTAATCCTGAGATGCGCAAGTGGGCCTAGTACTTTAAGGAGAAGAGGATATGATAGTAAATAAAAACAAACTGTTTAAATCGTTGATTTTATTTGAAGCAACTAAATTCGTGCACATTTCTTATAAGATGTCTAAGTAAAATCTAACACTACCCAAAATAAAATTATGTTCATTCCAATCGTCCCAATTTTGAACCCAAATTCGTTTGACAATCGCCGTATCTAGGCCGGGCAAACAATCAGCGACCCAATGCCCTACTAATAGGCATTACACCCATTGACGTAATTGTACCGCCACATAACAATATTGCCTTTTACGATTAGTATTTTTTGGTGGCTCCACCATATGATAGGTTTTATTGTAATATTTGTAAATTAGTCTGGAGTAAATTTGAAATAACTTACATTTCATTTATAAATATGTATCTATCTTATTGTTTGCATATCTTTATTGTTATGTACAGACATACCAATAAGTTAAAGCGATCAACAATACGGCCTTTTACTTCACATTTGGACACTCCGAAAGATCAATACTTAAACCTATTTGATACTTTCTTCCTCATGACTAGCAAGAATCATAAATTTAGCAAGTAGCTAGCAGGTCTTTCTAAATAAACCCGACTATGAATCGAACCGAGCCAAGGTTTGGGCTTTAAAGCAAATCACCACGCTACTGCGCCAATCTTATTGTGACTAAAAAATAAAGATTCAGGCGACTTAAGAACCTCCATTTTGAGTCTGTTAAAAATAAAGACAAAAGTTACAAAACATTACAGTGTTTGCATACCATTATCTACGGTGCTTTGATGAGCTGGCCCCGTTTTTTATCTTGTAATTTAAGCTACTTACTGATACATAATACTGATAATGCTGTGCCTGATAGTGCAAGTGCAGTTAATAAATATAACAATGAAAATATTGTGCTTCATCATATGCTGCGGTTTAATTATGATAAAAATCCGAAAATAAAATAAAAAACTTGAAAAAACTAGGTTCAACTAATAAGTAACTTGAATTTAACAGAAGACTGAGGGGCTGTTTCACAATCACTGAGTAAAGTATTTACTACTTAAAACTTATCTGCTCAGTAAATAAATAGTAACAATTTTGACGATGACAGGGCTATTTTGCTTGCTTTTCCGAAAATCTAAAACATCCATAATCTTAACTGAGCAGATTAGCTTACTTCGAACTTAACTCAGCGATTATGAAACAGGCCCTGAGTGTGTCTTAATTCTAGCTTAAGTTAAATCTAGGTTAAAAAAAGATGTACACGCAGTTATAGACAGCAAAGTTTATAAGTATTCAAGTAAAAATACCCGCATGGTTTAAAATTGCTATCATGTTCAAATTATTTAAAGCAACATTTTAAAAAAGCATAACTGATGTCCTATATTACCTGTGATCGCATGTTTTGTCCATCGACCCTATCGATTGGGGTGTGTTCAGACCTACAGACCTATCTTCGATCACGCGACGTGCATTCAATATAAAGCTGCATTCATAATGAATAGTACTACAATTTGAAAAACTTCTCGTACAACCGTTCCTTTAATTTGAGTTCGAGATCCTTAGCGGAAGCGCGAGTCTTAACTAGACGATTTTATTTAAACACAATTTTATTAGGTTCTCTTAGAAGTTTCCTCAGCTGTCGTATCGTCAAAAAACGTTGTGATTTGATATTTGGATGACAATACATTCATTTGATAGGTACCATCGTGTTATTTCGCGTTGATCTGAAGATTGACTGGATAGCTAGCTACTAGTAAAACTATGTGTTTGGCCTCATTTGATTCATCTTGACTTGATGAGTCTAATACATAGTATGTTTAATAATTTTACTAGCTGTACCTGCAACTTCATTTGCGTGGACTACAGGATGTTTGGTAAGTAACTAAAAACGTTCAAAAAAACAACATATAGAAAATATCCCACAGGAACACTTAACCGGGATAAAAAGTATCATATATGTTAATCCAGATCTATTCTATATGAATGTGTGACTTTCATCCAAATCCATTCAGTAGTTTTTGCGTGAAAGAGTAAAAATATCTTTACATGGATGTAAAGATATTTTTACTCTTTATATATATACAAACTTTCGTGTTTATAATATTAATAAGGATTTACTCCAAGATTTTCAAATTATTAATCACTACATCACTACATAGTATAAAACAAAGTCGCTTTCTTTGTGTCTACTCTCTATATCCCTATGTATGCTTAAATCTTTAAAACTACGCAACGGATTTTGATGCGGTTTTTTTAATAGATAGAGTGATTAAAGAGGAAGGTTTATATGCATAATAAAATCCATGAAGTATCCTCCTGGAAGTATAGATCAAATTGAACAGGAGCATAGCGGGGGTGAACCCCGATCTTTTTGGCTATTTGAATGTAGGTTTTATTTTTGACGAATTGAATAAAATGTCATTTTAAATTTTGTGACACATATTTGCTAGTTGATCTAATATAATTAACTTCCTAAGAAATAGCTAAGCCTCCAATTATATTCTTAATAAAAAATAAAAATGTTATCTTTGATAGTTTGTTTGAGCTTTGTTTAAGCTCCCTGCGATGTAACGAAAAAATTAAAAATCAATCACAACTTTATTCCTGTCGAAAATGGAACCCACATTCATAGAGCTAAAAAGCTTGGGAATCCTCTGTCTGTTCGATTTGATCCATACTTCCAGGGACATCCTGTATAAAACTGATTTCCACTGTCAAAATTATGCGGGCAGCCGTTTTATAATTTTTACTTGAGTACATTTTGTCATCTGCGTATGTGCCTTAATAATGTTTTATGTAGCCCTACCTAGTAGTGACTTTGAAGGCACCCACCCTAACCTAAATAACTACAATTTGAACAAATATACTGTTCCATTCGACCCTTATCGATATCTGTCATCGGGTTATCGAGGGCGCATTAATTATAAAAGTTATTGTTATAAAAACTCAACTAAAAAAAAGATGTAGACGTCCAACGAGGGTTTACTTTAATTACAGATAAATTTTAATTGTTTCCTAACTGCGTAGTTAATAATATGTTTCTTATCAAAAAATATCAAATTGAGAGCCGCTGCGGATGAAAAACTCTATACTTATTACTATATTACGAATCTAAATTAAATTTTATTTAAGACTTGTAAAATTTTTTAAGAATAATCTTAAATATTTTTTAATCTTTTATCTTTCCCATGCCTAAATACGAAGACTATAAAAAGATGATCTATTGTCTTCTCGAATTTAATAAACAATTTACGGCGTACAACTTAAAATTTGGACATCCATAACAGAGGTCCTGATGCCAAAAAAGCGCATAGTGGGTGGAACCCAAGAACGGGTTCAAGAGATTAGATTTGCAATTTCGCCTACGCGCCTTTGGCAAGGCAAACATGCAATTATGAACGCTTTGTTTACGTTATAAACAAAGATATTAAACTTAATCGCTACAGAACAATGCATATTTTTTTCGAATATCAGAGATAGCTGAAATAATCCACCTATTGCACCTCAGGAATGTCTTAATCAGCTATTATAAAATGGTGTAGTTATTCTATCTAGCGCTAGGTGGTTTCCTCTCTGCATTACAAAACCAAATGGTCGAAACCTGCAAGCGATAAGAGTCCATAGATAAGAGCTTGTGTTTTGTGTTCATATCCGAATCTTGGATGTCATTTCATATATGCTTAAATGCCTTAAGCATTTCAATCCGTTATCTAATTGCCAAAGAACAATTAAGCTCTTTCATTTATAGGCTAGATGAAGTGTTATTGATAGAACTTGTTGGATGATTTTTTTTGTTTCTTCAAAAGGTTTATTTATTTATTTTCCTTAGGCAAATTAGCCTATTTAAGATGTACTTACATGATCAATCTTGTTTCACAGCCCATTCCCAAAACTTCATCATCATCATCAGTCTACTGTTGGACATAGGCCTCCCTAAAAAGAACTATACAGCGTGCGTGATTTAAAATAATGCACTTACTCACATTTATTGTTAGAACCTAAGTCTTTGCGATCTAATAAAATCAGATGAAGTTGCGGAAGTCTAGTGTTTACATAACAGTGGAATGACTGGGATAAACAAGCTAAGCATATGTGTCCATAAATGAATGTTGTCGGTGTAAAAACTTAATTGAACAAAAACAGACTTGTCGGTCGCCGTAGTAGGTAGTTAATTGCAGGAAGAAACTGGATGCCAATGCGATTAATCGGGATAGGGTGTGAATTGTGTAAAAATAATGCGCATTTATTTGAATAATTATTTTCTGAGCTGTATCTGACTTAAAAATTGTGAATTGTGTATCTTTTTTACAGCTCAAATGCATTTAGTAGTTCTATTCATAGTAATTATAGCACAATCTATGTTGATTTTTCTACTTTTTTTTTTTTAATGGACAGCAATTTACGTTTATTGGCTCTATCTTTAATGACATTTATCTCGCATACTCGCATCCCTCGGGTAGTGTGCAATCTTTTCGGAAATCGGAATAAAACAAATTCTTTTTTTATACGTATTATAATTATTATCTTTATTTAAATACCAAAGTATTATTTCAATTAAATAAGTATTATTTCTGGAGAATACCTGCTAAATCCAAACAAACTTTACCTCTTTCAAATTTTATTAGTATTATGTGCCATATGGGTATAACACCCAATTGCTGCGTATCAAATACCTATCGATATTGTGTAGCACGGTACGAGACAACGATTTTTTGCTATCATACTAAGACCCAAGACAATTTAGAAAAGTAAGATTTCTCAATCAACTGACCAGCAATCAATGTATCTGTTCTTTAATGAAATGATAAGACTGATCTAACTATCCAAACTGTAAAACCACACATTAATAAACAAACACCATTTCCCATAAGTGACAAGGATCTTAAACCTTAAAATTCCACAAACACATTCCTTAGCCTAATCAAATGAGCTACTAAAGACTAAAATAAACAAATTAAGCTTATATGTGCCCTGAAGCTATGCCTCGCGTCTATTTGGTAAGCTCTACGATGTTCGAGGAGCCATTATCAAGTCTGGTATGTTGTGGCGTTACAGACCATTCTGACTAATTGAACACTTGTTCGTAATGGACACTTGAGTCAATAGAATAAGGGTGGTGTGGAGTCGAATCCTTCGAAAGAAAAGTTTTGATTTCTCGTAGTAACCTACGAGAAATCAAAACTTTTCTTTCGTTTTCGCTGCTGACAAGCGTGTTACCTGTGGTACAGTATTTATCACATTATGCTTTACAGTAAAACAAAATTACAAGAGATTCTTTTAGAAAAATCGTGTGTTGATATGTTAATATACTACCGTTTACATGTTTTTGCAATAACTATGACTACAGTGTCCAACTGATAAAGATGACGCAACCCTAGTCATTAATTGTTTTTTGTTTTTATTATTAAAAAAAATAATTTTAAAAACTATACTGCCTACTCTAATTTTATTAAAAACACCAATTAGCTAGCCCCAATCTTAGTTAAGTTTGTAAAAACTTCCATGACTCAGTTACAACGATCGTGCTCATCACACAAACACTTGTCGCAGTCGCAGGGTTTACGTTCGAAGTAAGAGTCACTAGATTCGAGTTGGCGAATTATTGCTAATTACAATTTTAGAGCTATCTCTAGCAGCTAATTGTAAAATATAAACTGCAAACTTAACACTTAAGAACTTAACACGTGATACGTTACATTTGGTCGCTCATTGAAAATGAAGTCTAGCTCCAAAGTTTTTCCTGTTCTACCCGTAAAGACCGTTGCCCCTATGCGCGCGCGCCGCTATTTGAAATAATGCTGGACAGCAAAGCTGTTTGCTATAACATCGCTTAAGCCCTATAAATACCTCGTAAAATGAAACATGACTAGACATTCTTATTGTCACTGTATAACTCATGTATGATGTGATATGTAAGACTTTTTTATGAAAGGAAAGCGGTTTTCAGGTTTTCACGCTTCTGATTCAATCATCGTTTCAAAGTTCATTTTCACAGAACAAGCCATGAAGTGCCTGTTTTGAAGTATTGCTTTTGTAGTAGGTCTACTTGAAGACTAAAATTATGTTTCTAAAGGTAATATCTAAATAAATATTGTAAAAAAAAACAATATCAATGAAATCTTTTATTTTATTTTACCTTCCCTTTATTTAATCTTGACGAATTTTTACGACCCGATTTTGACTGCGTGATGATTAGCCTTGAATTGCATTCAATCCAACTCCCAGGTTCGATTTCTGGTCCAGTTCGATGCAGAAAACAATCATGTCTGTGTTGATTTTTTATTGTTTAATTATTTTGATTTATTTTTTATTATGGTGGTTAGACCCTTTCCTAATCCTAGTCAGGTTAGTCACGCTTGACCATGATTATTGATTCTAAATACGGTCAGTTTACTATTAGGTATTGTAGAGCAATTATTAGCATCAGGCCTCTGAACCCTTCGACAGCGGACAAAACCATAATTTTTGATGATAGACTGACTCATTTAGTGTTTACTGAATGATTTAAGAAATTACCACAGGGGGCCGCTGGATGCAAGCCGCTTCCAACCGGTCAATCTGGAAGTCGCTAGGGGAGGACTATGTTTAGCCGTGGATGTCCTGTGGCTGAAGTGGTGATGATAATGAAGATGAGTAATGAATTTGAGAATGCCAATTGCTAGTTATTTCAATACCTCATAAATTGAGGACAACCTCAAATGAATGTATGTTTATTATGAGCTCTTAAAAATGGGTAAAATAGGTATATAAAGTCTAGTAGAATACCTGTATTCCTGGTGATAGTACACAAGGAAAATAAACAAGCTGCTCAAATGACCATTAACATTTGGGTCAAACCCCACAGTAATAAACTATGCCTGTATGGGTGTGGTCTGCCTGTCACAAATAAAAGAAGTGGCTGACACAAATGAAAATAGCTCACACATAGACACAGTAACCTCATTAACTTCATACCGTAGTTCAGTACATCACCAGCCTTTTCAGTCCACTGCTGGACACTGGCCTCTCCAAAAGGAGGATTTTGCCATAATCGCCACGCTTGGCAGGCGGATTGGCGGTCGCAGTTTGGCCAATGGTGAAGAGGAGACGCTGCTGCCCGTCTTCTTTGCCGTTCTCCTGTAGTCGACTCTTACGACACCCATAGGAAGAGAAACGGTGGTGCAATTCTTTTAACGTGCCAGCACCACACGACACATCGTAGTTCAGTACATTTAAAATCAATTTTAGCATCACAACAGCAAATTTTGTTACGCAAGAGCAGGCGTTAAAGAGCGTTTGCTGCGAAGCGGGTACGCGAAACGTAGTAGGTATTAGGTAGAGTCAGTCATCTGTCACCCTATTACAGATAATTTGTCGGTCAAATTTCTGTCAAGTGTACCATAATAAGTTTAGGGTTAAATAACTTGGTATCAACCAATTTTATCTACATTAGGTACCTATCATTATAAAATTACGTCTTCTACCTTATTGAATTTAGTTTTTATTCTATTTTTGATGGAGTTGAAATTCTGACGTGTAGCATCATAATAATGCTTACTGCAATACCATGTGCTTTGGTCTAGAGTAAGCCAACTATGTCTTTCTCTGTTGTGGTTCTGGCTTGCGTTTACGCTAGCGATTCAATTTGCTAATTGTCTATATGTATTATTCACCTTATGTGCTGTAATGAATTATATAATACCATCAGCATGGATCGATAAATTTTTTCAAGGTTAATTATAGGAGAACCTAGAATGTTTTTCTTATAAAATAAAGTCATCGAGTTTTAAAATACGCACTAACGAATGACAGCGTCAGCTAAGTCTACTTGCATAAACTTTTTAGACAATATCTGCTGTACTTACTTAGGTACTATGTATAGTATCACAGATTTGTTAACATAAGAACTGGTATAGCATTAGGCATTCTCGATCTTAATTAAGACATTCTGACCATCAATTAGTCAGACTAGGGCGACTCTTTACGCTATTAAGAGCAAAACCTTCTAAGCGTCAATTGTCTTTTATTCGGCATAGATTATTTGTCTACTACACTTTTTTATTGGTCCCGTAAAGAAATTTTCTGTACTTATATGAACACCAGATTCAGTCCGTGCATATATTAAATAACCTTAAATTTTTACAATTTCATTAAACTGGTATCGATTGAATATAAACCTTGAAAAAGCCGCGTCTCTACCGGAGACAATTTTAAGAGTTCGAACGCTTATTAAAACCAATTGTTGGTTATTGAACAGCATCGAGTGATCAATCCACGCTGATTGTCCACATTGGAAATTAAACAGTTAAAATAAATAAAGCAGTTAAATGTTAACTCATTTTATTATAATAACAACTTTTTGATTTAAATTTAATGAAAAGAATGAAAAAAATTAAATTAACATCTTTATGATTTAATCTAAAGTTGCCATTGTGACTTGTATTGCAGGGCTGACTGGTCGAACCTAATTTTGTATTTAAAGATCGAGTTAAGATACGGAACCCTGAAAGTATGTTTTTTGTTGACTCTTCCAGGTTATGAATATACGTCTGATTATGATACAAGTTTAACAGACACGTATAAACGAAAGTGATGCCATCATAATGCAAGTCACTAACGACTCGCAAGGAACTTGTGACTCATACGGCCGTAAAGACTGCACTTTTAAGGTTATGGCTTAAAATGTGGGCGAAGCTTTTTACCGACTTTATTACAATGGGTTAGGGTTCAGTATTTAAATGAAGTAAACGTGACTGTCATTTGTCATAATAATAAGAGTAACTGGAAGATTGATTAAACCCAGACGGACGAAAGTTAGAAAGGCATGAAGAGTTAAATTAGCGGTACCGTTTGTAAGCGGTGTGGTACTGATCGGTGTCTCGACTGACATTCGTCTGACTGTTGTCAGTTTCAACCCGGCACGTACCTCTTAGTAATTACCTAACACTGATTTAATTTGAATCATGCACTGATTCATATTACTTTCTTCGCGATGAAAGAAAATATTGTGAGTAAACCTACACATTCAGATCTGGTCAAAGGTATGTTTCTCCTGTCGAACGGTTCCGAAAGACTGATGGCAATAGCTCAAAATTTCAAAACATCCTTACTGAATCTAGGTTTTAGAGGAAGAGCGTATCTCGAGTAGAAATAGTATAGAAAGCGCACGAGAAGAGGTGATCGTTTGTCGATTTAATAAAGTTAGCAGATTATTTTACTACCTTCGCATAAAGAATATGGGAAGAAAACCATCATAGATATATTTAAACTTAAACCTATAGTATGATTCATAGAACAATACTCTCTTGGAGCAGAAAAGGAAGTGGATCAGGTAAAATACTAAAACGAGAGACGCAGTGATAAAAACAGAGCTCAGAACTCGAGATAGGTGGACTTTATTTCCTGAATGAACCACAGTCAGACACCCTCAGTAGAGACGAAAGATTGCAACTTACTGCGTGAGCACTAAGATATTAGCATAAGCGAATTTGTCACATATATCAAATCAGCCCATTGTATGCATTGATTAAGGATAAACATGAAATTTTGAATCAATGGACCAGATTTGACAAATAACATTGGATTAAATGCTTAATGAATTAAAGTGGCTTAAGATTTAACTTTACGAGGAGGCACCAGGCTATCTGTAGCCAACCTGAGAAACAATGTCTATATTGTTGAAGCATACGGACAGTGACAGTTACCAATAACAAGCTACTTGTCATTTATTGTAATTAATACCCTTGTCAATGTGGACCGCGAATAATTATCAATATCCATTAGATCGTCAAGGAAACCCGCACCGTTGTCTGCCGCAAGAAATACGAGACTGTCTCAGCATTGTTTTGAACACAATAAACACTTTATTAGCGGAAAAACAACGTAACATCAATACCAACCTTATTCCTCGGTAATAACAGTCACTAGAACGGGAATTCGAATCTTTGAACCAGAACTAAGTTATATTTCCTGCGATAATTCAACCACACGATTTTCAACCTTGTTATTACTTATCTTAAGAAGCATTTCGACTTTCGTGAAAGCAATTGTGTTTGTATTACCAGGGTCAATCTACCGGTGGTGTGGAGTTCTCAAGGTTATGAGTTATTCATGGGATCTTAACGCCCTGACATTGGGTAACCACGTGTTTTGTTGCTAAGCAACAAACGTACAAACAAACAAGTTTTCACCCTTACCCAGTTCATTCAGGACCCAGAGGTCGGGGTGTAAGAACGTGCAGTGTGGTAGATTTCAGTGTAAAAATATTCGTGCATTGTGAAATTTCTATCAAGTAAATAGCCAAGATACTGAACTCCTACAAAAAACACAATCCTTTAAGCGTTTTTTAACCATAAGTCTAACATTACTTTAAATTAAAAAACTTCATTAGGAAACTGGACATAAAGTATCAATTTCAAACACGATGGGTAAATATATTTAGTTATAGATAGGTCGTCAAACTTTGAACATTAGTGAGGTAAATAGCTCTGAATATAAAGAAAATAACTACCATCCTGCCAAATACGATCATTTTGTCACAGACCAAATAAAAAATGGTATGTCGCTATCTAAATAGAGATCATTCATTATTGAGAGGGCTTGCGCTTGCCTACCTATTCATTATAATTATATTAATTATTTAAATAAAGGTAATTTAAAACATTTCTAAATTATGAGCTTAGATTTAAAAAACATAAAAAATCTGAAACATTTATAGGTATTTGTTTTCTGTGTGAAAAAGGCACCATAACCAATCTTTAAAAAAACCAACACAGATTTAGATCTTATTATAATTTGATCTTGACTCACCACAATATCTGTAACCCAAAGCATTAGCATTAAGTGGTCGTAATCAAACGCAAGAGATATATTCATAAGAAATACAGAACAAAATTGAAAGAAAACACCTCCATGAAAGTCGTCAAGGTCTAAAGACAGTGACCAGACACCAGACAATATGTCCTTTGCATAATTAATACTCGAAGGACACTTGAATATCAAATATTCCACCACGCCCTAACTGCCTTCAGTCACAGTCAAATCTTTGGACTAACAGACTGTCCATTTGGAAAAGGTTTATATTGAGATAAAGACCAATGATAGTAACGAAGGACATGTCTCGGTCCCTGGACCATGTGAACTGGTGGGAGCCTGAGCATTGGAAGAATCGAGGACTCCGCGCCATGTCTTCTTTATCGTTGGAGACGGCTGACCCGGCAGAGATTCGGAATGGATGGCTCACGCTGACAGATACTAAGGTAGTAGATATTTTAAATGTGTTATTACTAAGGCTTGCCTTAAGCAAGATTCAAAAATTGTTGAATTCGCTAATTTTGATTCCGTGCGTGTTCCATCAGTTACGAAGATTGAAGGATGATGGAATAGAGATTAATAAATAATACTGAATTACTTCATGCACACACCAATTTTGCACGTAAGACGATCGTGCATATAACTTGATCAACAGCCGTGACTGATGTACGCTTAAGAAAGCTTTGGTAATTACCGGGCTTATCATAAAATGTATCTAAAATTATATTCCAAATTAAAAATATTCAAAGTGTTTACCACGTTTTCTATTTGTAAAGTACAATAGAAATCTTGAAGCTATTTTCTGTAACAAATCACAGCTATGCAGTTTATGCAATGTGTTTACAAAATGCATGCTTATTATAGTTATGTTATAACTGTGGGGATAGTAGTTGAGTAGGGGGGATTTTTCGCACAAATGGCAACGTAAGCGGTCTCCACTTTGGTTTTCATTGAAAATACCAAAGATACATCCTGCCCTTCATGCATCAGCCAGTCGCAAAATCATTACAAAAAAAAACTCTTACACATAAAATAAATTTGCAACAGTTTTCTCGAAAGGCAGACCTCACTTTCTGTCGACCCCAAAAAGACTGCGAAATGTCTTCCTTTCCCAAACAATAAACATTGACAAATCATTTTGTTCCGAAGTGTCTGTGTGAAAGTTTCGCTCTCAAATAGAATGGTAATATGTATCTTTATTATTTCCCTTGCCTCCTAATTCTTGTTCCAAGAGATAATTAATTGACTAACGGAAAATTAATTATGATGGACAATTGTCAACTGTGAAAATTGTCTTTGTGTGGCAAAAGTAGATTAGTTTTATTTTATTTACTAAGTTTACTAGGTGTTTTTATGCTTTTTGTTTTCTGCTTGGTTGCTGCTTGCCGCTTGGTTTTTCAATATCATTATATCATTATCATTTTAATATTAACACCCAAGTCACAAGCGATTCTCACAATTTCGTCTGCACAAATGCCGAATTCTCTGATATTGATTCTCTGCCATGTTGCGATGGATTTTAAGAAAGTCCTCAACGAAAAGTTTTTCTGATTCCTTTGTATCAGTCAGTTAAATACATATGGGTAGACTAATAAACTGATTTTTATTGATTTTATTACATTAATAAACTTCTTTGAAGTAAATACATGGAATAATTTATCAAAAACAAACAACTTTATAACTAGAAGACAGTAATAAAACATACACATATAGAAGTTCATACCTACTCGTAACACTATTCACGTCACAACTATCGATTTTAACATTCAAAATAAATTGTTAGTTTTATTCAATGATGTAAAAAGCCTTGGCGATGACCTTACCAAAGGAAATGAAATTTTAAACGGTTTTATTGTTCCCATCCTTACCTGAAGCCAAACAAAACTTCTTTGTAGGTAGGAAGTACATTACCTAAGTTATTATAAGCTGTAATTATGTAGTCCGAGTAGCTCAGTTGGTACATACTTAAGTGTTGTCTCAGTTGTCTGTTCTACCTGTCAATGGAACTATTAGAAATTAGCAGCTCTTATTTAAAATATTTCATACATTAAAATTTCAAAACTTTTTTATCTACACTTACCTATTATTTACTGAGCTTAAGAAGCTCTTCTTTTAATGACTGCTTTCACAAAAACCATGTTCCCTTTCGAGTCTCATTACGAATAAACTAAGCTGAGCCACTATTACCTTAATAATTAACAACACCATTTCGCACGTCATTAGCTTACTGCCTTAAGGCTTCTAATTAGTACGAAGGCGACCTTGGTATGTAATAGCTCGTGGATGGCATACTAATAGCATATATTCGGATACAATAAACGAAGATTACGATCACCATAGCGTCCGAAATTAACACGCGATTGAATTGTCGGATGGACTATGGTATTGACATTGAAAAATGTAACGTACTTCGAATCACCTTGACAAAAAAACGTTTTTTTGCTACTTTTACAAGAGTCCAAATAATAAGTTTAAAATTTCTCAGTCTTATGTCGAGGCACTTAGCCGTCATTTAGGAGGTTTTATAACACGATTGCTACATTTGTCTTAAGTGCTAAGTAAGTGACTGTTTTCTTGAGAACTGCTTTGAAAAATCTAAACGAAAATCGGTTCATCCGTTTGGGAGCTACGATACCACAGACAGATACACAGACAAACACGTTAAAGTCATATTGCGTCGGGGGTTAAAAAAATATAACAACGATTGATGTGCTGCTCAAAGCCCTTAAAACACACAACGGACACACTACCTTATCACAACTCTACATGATATTTCTTTGCAAACAATTAGATTATTTTTAGTCAGATGATTTCACTAGTTTAATGTTAATCAATCTCAAGTCGAACTGTGCAAACTAATCGTGGATCAATAGCGAGTTTTTGCAGAGGTCCGATTGACCATAAACGGCTGTGAGTCACACGAGGTCGCATGCAGTGATGTAACTCAGCCTACGGGCCGGTGACTAACGGAGTGTTTTGACGTTTCGTTAGTTGTTGTCTTTGAGAAGTTTGCCAAAAAAGTTGAAATTAATAAATTGCTTCAATTTAAACAATGATCTTATCTCAAAATTAAGCAAAGCGTATACTATTGCGAAAAGATGACGGAAAACCATTTGTTAATCAGCATTTGTAGAGATTTATGAGGTTCGGTATAACAAGCGCTCGTGTTCATCACAAAAACATTTGCCCCTTGCGGGTTTCGAACCCGCAAACTTTGGTTGTATTGTCATCCCTTTTAGGACTACCTTGTTTTAAAATTATTATTTTCATTAACAACTATTTACATTTTAATCAAAGTGTGAATTTGTTTCCAAAAATATCTCAGTAAGTATTTCAAGCAATTCCACATTATAGTTTGCCTTCATAATCTTTATGGTGGGTGCTTAAAGTGCCTGAATATGGAATTTGTGTCACTTAGCTACTTACAACGCAAACCGCTTTAGCCTGAATTCTCTTGCGAACCAGTTTCATATCTCTGACAGTTTCCAAACCATTTACATACACTGTTATAATCCAGATTTATATGCTGAATTTTCGACAAAAGGGTCACTTGTACGTGTACCTTCCTTTACTCTTAAGTTAAAAAATATAAAATACCTATGTGTATACAAATACACAATATATACGAGAAAAAATAATAGAACACTCCCAAACAGATACTTCAAGCAACATCGAAACCGAGAAAAAAATTTTAGATTAGAGAATCTAGAGGTATAGAGATATCTGCTAACTCGATGAAACGATTATGTATTATTTATTGAGCATCGACATCAATGTCTATAAATAAGAGTTTAATCGTTACTACAAGATCAGATGCCTTACTACTATTGTAGAGCTTCAGCTCTAGGTTTCATACAACTACATCTATATCTAGTTCTATTAAACTTTCTGTTGGTCTTGAGTCAATTGCTCACTCCTGGTATAGGTTTTTAGGGTTCTGCCTTAGATCCTATTACACTTAAAGTGAAAAGATAACTTTTTATTTACTGAGACATTCTGGAGCCCAATGTGTTTTGTGTATTCTTAGTTAAGGCTTCCCAACGATTGATGACCGTATTGTTTAGTCTAGTAGTGGCTTGCGCTGTGAAATCCAAAGCAATGCAGACGTGGATAAAGGAAGCATCACGTAGTTGTGATAAGCAGGAGTAAGAGTCATAGGAGTCATTAAAATGCTTCTGTATTGTCACCATAATACAAGCTCTGCTTGGTGCTATACAATAATACAAATGTTAAACATATACAATTTATGTGGTTGTGGTTTTAAAGAGGCAATTACTGGCATTTCTACCACTTTCCAAAAAAAAATTCAGCCGAATCACTCAAATTCGACTATGCAATTTCTACCAAGAGTTTCCGTCCTTAATCTCTAAGGTCGATGCCCACTGAGTCACTGCGCGCGCGCCGTATATGGTCATTGCCGCTAACGACGTCCAAATGATTTACGATTAGATTACAATTAGCTATGGCTTTAAGGATGCCTTATTCGCTGCATGGAGATAACCAATTATAGAATCTGCGAGACAGCTGCGGGTCAAAGATCTTAGTTGCTCATTTCGTCGACCAGTCAGCGATTTCTATTTCGCATTGCTAACTGACCGTGAAATGCCCTATGACCATGTGAATACTGATTTTAGCGTAAATAATTATTATTACGGGTAAATAAATTGTTTCTTGGGTCTAAAGTCAGACGAGGTTTGCAGTTTTACTTTTAATAATTAAAGCTTAATTGTCAATTGTTTCTAACATAGTTGAGTCTAGCCTCAGAAACAGCTTGACAAATATCTATCTTTCCCACCTTCCATCCAATCCGAGTCAATACTTTCATAGGCCAATAAAACGACGATGTAAGGTCGTTCCGGTAATCTTTTTTTAGGATGGTGCACATCTTCACGATCCCTATAGATCTGGCTGTGGCAAACCAAGACAACTGTATTGGCTGGCAAATGGCATGTCTTTAAAAAACATGCTACGAAAGCACCTAGTTAAGACCAAGAGCGCGTACATACTATTGGTTGTTTATTTGATTTTCAAACGAATGAAATGTTAAGCTTCAAGCGCGCAGTTTGATTCAAATACACATCTTGCTTGCTTCCTACTTCTGATACGGGCACTGAGTCCCAACTGTAAGTGAGCACAAGCCTCATTTGGAATAGAATTACTTATGCCAATAATGCCATTTATTTAAGTACGACGCAAACGTATTAATACGCTGATACAACGCGTCATAATTCAACCAGCAAAAACAAACAGTTATAACCATAACAAGCCATAAAATTATACATTTGTATGAGCCTTAACTACTTCTAATCAATGTGCTTTCATTGTAAAGCAACCCACACGCTTAGTCATGGCACTGCATGCTACCTTAATTTGCAAACCTAACTCTTCCTATTGAGTTATGTATATGACGCAAATGGTCATACGTGTCAGTAACCAGACCTTGGTCTGTAGTGAGCAAATCGATTATCGCCCACACAATAATTGCGGATTAAAAATTATAACACTGCGGTAACACGGATTCTTTCCCTTTCACTTTTCGGTCTGCATGCGAGAACGGATTATGTTAAATTACACTTTCTTTGGAATGTCACGACATTTAATTTTGGTCGACGCAGTCATTCAGCATTTTCAGCGTAACTACATCTGAACATTTCAAAGATTTCTTTAAAATTTTTAACTGCGTTCTAAAATCAACACTCAAGCATAAATCTAATCTCAGAACTACGAGTACTATGACTTAAATCAATTAACATTGTATGGCTAATTCTATCAATCGACTTCGACTTATGTATGTACAAAAAGGAATTTCTCATTAAGGGATTTTTGAGACGACGATTGAGAGATTGAGACGTTTTTAGCAAGACAGCACACTGAAAATTGAAGTGTGCGGTGCTGAAAACTCACGACGACAATTTTATCCAGTTATAACCAGCTTAATTATAAATAAATTCTATATTGACGATATCGTTACATAAAAATGTGTCAAACAGTTAAAACGGTTAAAACTTCAATTACAAAGAGGAAAACAATCATTTATTTATTTAATACAGGCCGCTTCTAACAGGCTAATCTGGAAGACACTGGGGGAGGCCTATGTTCAGCAGACGTTCTATGGCTGGTATGATGATGATGATGAATCAATCATTTTGAAAACTATCAAGACTTCAGTCTGCCTGTGACCACGGTCGGTGTAACTCGATCGAAACGTCAGGCAAAAGAGGTAACATTTTGTACCTAAATTATGATCGCGTTAATTCCCGTTTCATTGAGTTTTAAATTATGCAACGCGAAAGTTTAAAAGTAATTATCAAGACTTATTCATAAGTGAACAATTTATAAATGGTAATTCTGCGCAATCCATCGGGTCGTAGCTCTTGGAACCGTGTCGTGCATACTAATTGAAGCGAATTGGAAACCTGTTGGGTAACGCTTGCAAATCAGCTGGGCGCAAGTAGGACACTGTTGCATCTACGAGTTGCGCTTGCACATGAGAATCCATAACTAGTGCTTACTGAATAATAGCCGGTCGTTTGATTGCGTACGGTACGGACAATGATGTTTGTAATAGCAAGTGTTAATTGTGTCTACTTAAGTAATATAGTCGTGTTATTATTATAGTCTTAGCACTCATGCGACAAGGGATACGTCATGAGTATTAAGTAGGTTTTTTTATCAATTCTTCTCTAATCTTCTAATCACTCACATTATCATCGTTTCAGTTCTTTTAATCATCCTACATAACAGAATAGGCTGTATCCTTTTTAAATCATCACACCTTCGGCCAATAATTATTTTTTTTGTAAAATTAATAACCATTCTACGTTTTATCCGATCCGATCCGATATCTTTGGCCCTCATTCTTGGCTACATCTCGTTAAAGGACTTAATGCCCACCTGTTATCACCTCGTCCTGCCACTACCAATCTTAGTAGGTTACCATATAGAAGTGCAGAATACATCTCTACAAGATGTTTAAACTAACAATCATTTATGTTAATTTACTCTCACAAATGGTACCACTGACCCATCAATCGATTCGATCTAGCGAGTGACAAGGCTAGACCATTCTGTTTAATAAGCAGGAAGTCCACAGACGCTTTTATCTTAAAAAGGCCGTGTCAGTTGTCACAAGTTCCTGGTATAGCTAGTAACTGCTTGGTTTTGCACAGCTTACAAATCTAGGTCGCTTCCTTTGCACATTAGGCATTTTCAGTAAATAAAAAACCTAAATGAAAAGTTACTTCTTAAAGTGTAGGTAACTTTAAGTTAGTGTTAATAAACATCTAATAAATTAAAGTAGCCGTTAGATCTATCTTGAAATACCTATCTTATCAAATTATAAATATTTGCAGATCGTGCAGATATTTTACTTATGAACAAAATATCTGCATGAAATAAGTATAAGTACAATCGTAAGAAGGTCCTAAGGATCCTACAATACAAGAAACGAATAACCCACAAAATAAGGTGGGTTGTTAAATGTATAGTTGTTCCTGAACACATCACCTTGAGGACACTTCGATTTGTCGGAAGCGCAACACAGAACAATAAAACGATTCGATTGACAGGTCGATTCGCATCGATGCGTGGGCGCCGACCTCCTAAAAGCCGCCCAAAACGGTTGCGAGTTGCGACAGACAAAATAATGTTGCAAATACATTAAGGAAACAAATCTATAAAGCTTATCAAATGGGTTTAAATAAAACTAGTTTGAAATTTGTTTTCATATCACAACTATGCGTAAGTTCTCACAGGAGCTCGCTCGACCATATTCAACGTGTTTTACGTGTTTATAACCTTTGTGGTGAAATAGAGGAAAGCAAATAACAACCGCACACCCGCAAGTGGTGAGAAGTATGTGATTAATTACACTCCGTTACCTATCAGCCGTTAGTGCAGTTTTAGCAATCTAAAGCTCTTTTTACTACTTATGTGTTGTGTGCAATGAAGAGTAGTTATTTATCATACTTCTACCACAAAATTCACCTTGTTTTTGCTCTTGTTTATCCATTCTCTAACGAGCAATTCCATTCTTCCAGGCAAGGTTCCAGCAGAAACAAATGCAAGAGCGCGAGCTGAAAATCGCATCACTATACGAAGCTCAGCAGGCGCGCGCGCTGGACCGCGTGCGGCACTCGCCGGGCGCTGGGCATGGGGCAACGTCACCACCACAGCCTCCCGCGACCATCACACATCATCCAGGGAAGGTGAGAGACATCTATAAAATTAAAATACAGCTAAACACTATTTACCACATAATCAGCCTTTGAAAGTCCTCTGAAGGTGTATTTTTGAAGCATTCTATTTCCAAGTCGCATATGAATTCACAAGATTCGTATACGACCTCCTAGAAAATTGGACACGATTGTTGGATTTTTGTATGTGGATTGGAATTCGAACGCTTCAAAAATAAGCCTCTAGTTTTACCCTGTCAGGCGAAGGTCGAAGACACAATGAAAATTTTATTGTTATGGAGCGGCCGGAACGTCTTTGCCGCTTGATAGGTTAAATAGACCGCCAAAGCGAGCAGTTCTGGGCCCTTGTCACAAAGCGGCTTCTTGCATCTTGACAAGGTCTTCATTCCACCGAGTGAAACTCATTGGGTACTGAGTATGGGTCAGTCTGACCTCCACAGCCACCGACCCACAAACATCACACATCCAAGGAAGGTAACAAGGCACAAGCACAATCGAAATCATATGTACAAGCTACTACTTTTAACTACAGGAAGCGTAGTCTTCCTATAGTTACAACACAACTTGTTCCAAAAAGCCTCAAAGCATACAGTCCAACATTTGCACTGACGCATCTGGCAACCTCTTTAATCTTTAAAACTTTTATCATTTCCAGGTACGCCAAATGTTTGAGGAGCGTCGCACAAAAGCTGGAATAGACAAGAGCTACCCGCTCCAGCCCATCCACAACACAGATAGGCATACCACCAGGAAAGCGCTGCCCAATGGCTACTCGAAGGTCACAGCCACAGCTAACTCGAAGGTCGTTGAGAAGAGGACGACAAAAACTCACAGCATGCATACCGTCAAAAAACAGCAGCATGTAAGTACTAAAATAATGAGAAATGGAATTGCTATCAAAAGGGAAATTAGTATTTTTAATAAATCAGGGACGGAAAACTTCCAAGGCAGTCTGGCTTACATCATATCAAGTCAAACTTGCCCCATAATCCTAGGCTTTTCTAAAGTCAGCTAGCAGGTTAGTCAAAAAATATATATTTCGGATTAAGCTTATTCATACTCATGGTATTACGAACAACAGCAAACTTGTAGCGAAATAATGAAATTAATTTTCTTTTCTTACAGAAAATAGAAAATATTGTCAATGGATCCGGTGATCTCAACCACAATCACGAACCGAATCTAAATACAACGAAACATGTGGTAAGTCACGCATATAGACGTCCAAAGGCATAATTAAATAGTATTTAAGAAATTTATTTTCCAATATACACAAATCTTGATAAGCATTCTAATAATTGCTACATTAATTGTAGGTTTCGGTAACCAAATAAAGTGTAGCGTTTTATAATATCCCATCGCCGTCTTTCAGTTTGTCTACTGAATGAACTACTACTTGTTGCTAAGTTTATATTTTTGACGTGATAACGTCTTATAAATCACGAAAAAGTGTCACGTTCCGCGTGCAAGCGAGAGCGCGGAACAAGCGACAGAGAGACACGTTCGGCGTAAGCGTTCGGCTTGTGACATATCTATCTCTCTTTCACTCCATCGGCCGATGCATCCAAGTAGCATCAATGTTTTCTTATCTTCTTATCACGTAAAATTCAACCAATTTTTTTAGCTGCCTAAAAGCAACGGTGAGCTGATCTCCCGCATCGACGAGTTAGACAAGGCGGACAACAACTACCTTCTAGAAGACGAGACCTTCCCGGAGGCGCTGGCCCCGACCCCCACCCCGCGGTCGCCTGAGCCGAGGGAGCAGAAGCCGCAAAGAAGGTATACTTGCTAGAGTCAATTTGGTTGCTTGGGCAAACACTAGCAAAGGCAGTTAGGTCGAAAGGTAGACAGCCAGTTTTTATTTATTTAGAAAAGGGTCCTAAAAATATCTATAATTAGACCACATAGTAAGTCTTTAAAATCCATAAAACTACAAAAAAAAAACAGGTCCTGACTCATCAACTACCAGCAACTAGCCTAGCCCAAACCGTTGGAAGTAAATGTAGCTTAACATTAATCCACATTCTCCTTTAAGGATTTTTTTCAGTAAGGGAAAATGGACTACTTATTACATTGGAGCTATTAGCTAGACTAAATGAGAATGAACATTGGCATTTATGGGGGATGAATTTTGTCTATGTTCCTTAAAGTAGATGAGGCTGGCTTGGCCTTTCAAACTGGATAAGAATACTAAAAAGTCCCGGTATCGAAGGATTTAGTTAAAATACGATTCTTACTTTGCAAATTTATTTCAGAAGTCCAGCACCAAGAAATAGTCCCCCAAAAACAAAACCCCAAAGCACAGCAGCGCCACCAAGGAGGGTCACAAGTGAAATTGCTGTAAGTAAAAAGTTTTTATGCACAGTACTGGCAGTTTCTAATCAAATCAAAAAGTGACAATTCTAAATTCAATATTTCGTACAATGTCATTGTCATGAGTGAAAATTTTGTCGTTAACTTGTAATAATTTTCTGTTTAGATAAGTTTTTCTGAATTCTCGTAAATGTGAGAGCTTGTGGTGATGTTGTGATGGTGTGCGCAGGTGTCGGACAGCAGTAGGGCCCGCGGGGCCATGCAGCGGACCGCCAACGCCGTAAGTAGAAACAACCCTTCACCATCTGTAATGCTGGGGCTACATTAGCGGGCGAAATTTTGTGTCTCGTTGGCGCGCTAAATCTTTGGGCTTGTTTTTACGTCAGGGAAATGCCATTTCACATACCACGCCAGCCACGTAGCCGGGGGCTATGTGGGACTCCGAACCTCAGAGTGAGGCCCGTCTACCCACTAAAAACCAGATAGTGTCCTCCGGTGCCATTAAGTAAGTAAGAACTGCGGGTCATCGCTCCGAGAAAGCCCTCGGGCATTCGTCCGCAGTATCGCGATGTTTATTTCATTTCACTTTTACACGCAAGATTAATCTTGGCATCCCGCTTCAAAGTCTGGACGACACTGAAGTAGCGTAGGTTTAGCCACCCAATATTGGCACCACAAATCTCTTTGAGGCGCGCCCGTTTACCGACAGTGGGCCGATAACACATCGTCTGCGCCCGAATACTACGCGTTGCAACGATGTACCCGGCCGTCCACACTTATCGCGTTGACACGATAATACGTACGGCTATTTTTTTAATGGAGCCTCAGAGTAAGGTTCAAGACCAACTCGACACATACACAAAAGGCGTCGAGCGTCGGGTGGCAAGGGTAAGGTGAGAGTACGACACTGTTCCTTTAAAAAAAAGGAATAGCAGTGACAGAAAGCGAGATATAAACTAATATAAACAACAATTTTAACGAGTATCTTGAGAAGCGGGAGAAAGAATGTTTAATTGATCATTCATTAATTGATCAACCTGGGACAGTTTTAATTATGTTGTAGACTCAATTGTTCCAACCAAATTTAAGTCGAATAATGAGGACGAACATAAATGTCACTTTCAGACTGTGATAGGTCTGCAAATCTTTGACTATTATTGATTTTCCCAGACATCGATGTTCAGATATTTACGTTGGTTTCTTTATTAATCCAGTCTGACAGCTCTTCTTTTGATGTTTATTTTATTTCATTTTTATTTTGTTATTGCAGGTACCTAAACGACCGGTGGTTGTAAGTTTTTTTTTTTGTCCTCCGTATTTGTATTATTACCGTTTTAAAACGTAAACCATCTAACCATCCTATTTTTAAAAACGTTACCAGATTTTTTAACGGCCTTAGCCATAGAAATATTTTCCTTTTTCTGATCTGAGGGTTTAACCACCCAGCGTCAAGTTAAAAATTAACATTTATATTAAACATAACATTTCTACCTATAGTAAAATTATGCTTGTGTTATGAACATTAATTCTTTTATTTATTATTTATTTATACTAAATTCAACTACCTATTTGGAACAAAATTTGTATGTTTTTTTTTTAAATAATATTAAACTGATATCGCTCTCGATGTATAATGCATATTTATAATGCATATGACGACCTCCGTAGCCGAGAGGCGAGCTCGCCGGACTTTATATGGCGTCGCCATCTCTGAGGTTCCGGATTCGATTCCCGTTCGGGCCAATGTAGAAAACGAACTTTTCTATATTGTCTCGGGTCTGGGTGTTGTGTTACCGTTGTTGTTTCTGATTTCTATAACACAAGTGCTTAGCTACTTACCTTAGGATCAGAGCAATGTATGTGATGTTGTCCAGTATGTAATATATGTAATATGTAATATTAACTGTGCCCGCAACTTCGTTTGCGTGGACTACAGGATTTTTTGACACATAACGCAAACCGTTCAAACTAACTAACTACAGAAGTAACAGTTTTATTATAAGAGCCTGCAATAGGTACAACAGTACTTACAATTACATCGACGTATTCCACGAAAAAACGCTGCTTTCGTTTTTTTTATTAAAAGGGCCCCTGTAGTTGTGCCCTAGTAAGATAAATCCAAATTTATTATTGTTTTGTCCCTATGTATTTTAAGTTTAAATGCACTTTTTATCTCGTCAACTTGTTTACTGTAAAAACTACTAGTGGAAACTTGTATATATTCGTAAGCTAAATGTAATATTGATTGCTGTTTGTTTTCTTAATAAAGAAAATTAAAAAAAATAAGAACAATATTGAAAAATATCCCACATATTCTATATGTTTGCAAAATTTCAACCGTTAACGTGTGAGTCACAAACATCCAAACATCCTCACAAACTTTCGTCTAAAATATAAGTGGGATAGGATGGGATGTTAGCAATACCTTCTTCAGCTTTGTAACTACCACCATCAGCCACAGCTTACTTCCACTACCATCATCATCATCATCATCATCAACAGCCTATATCAGTCCACTGCTGGACACAGGCCTCTCCAAAAGGAGGATCTTGCCATAATCGCCACGCTCGGCAGGCGGGTTGGCGATCGCAGTTTGGCCAATGGTGGAGAGGAGACGCTGCTGCCCGTCTTCTTATGGCGGTTCTCCTGTAGTCGCCTCTTACGACACCCATAGGAAGAGAAGGGGTGGTGCAATTCTTTTAACGTGCCGGCACCACACGACGCACTACCGCTAGCTCTCAATTGCAGAGCCCGAGCAAGCCGCGTAGCACGGCATCGGCGTCCGCCGCGGGCGCAGGCGCGGGCGCAGGCGCGGGCGCGGCGTGCGCGGGCGCGGCGTGCGCGGTGTGCGGGCGGCGGTTCGCGCCCGAGCGCCTCGCCAAGCACCAGGACATCTGCAAGAAGGCGCACGCTAAGAAGCGGAAGCCCTTCGACGCGCTCAAGCATAGGCTAGCGGTGAGTTAGAACCAGCATTCACTTACCTCTAGAGCGACAGCATTCACCCACCTCTAGAGCGAGACAAGTCAGACATCGTGGGAGAACAGAAACGTTGATAAGGATAGTGTAACAACTATCAGCACCTGCGGCAGCCTGGCTGCCTAGTACGCGAAATCCGATATATGAACACTTCATGCAGCCCTCGTACTAGGCGGTCAAATTCTACAATACATCGGATGGCTGCTGAAGCCTGGCTACCGCAGCCAGGCTGCCCAGTGCGCAGCCAGTCTAACTTGCTACACTATAAACTCTAAGCCTACATTTTTATGGGCCTTTAAAGCCTCTTGAACTTTATTTACCGGGTAGATTGGCAAATGCGGAGGGCCACCGATCGAAGGCACTCAGCCCAACGACATCTGTTAGCTAGGTCACCTGACCTATGCGGCCGGTTATGTTTAAGATACACCTACCAAGATGTAATGAATCAAGCTGATTCCTCCTAACGGAACCGGCGTTAAAATACAAAAGAGTCACAAATACACAATACCAACTGTCGTAGGTTAATACGATTGCAAAGATTCGTAGCAGTCTGCCTACAGCTACTACGAAAACGCGATGCTGCTACATTTAAATGCTATGTTTCTACGAACGCACTACACTGCTACAATGAATACAGAATTATTACAGGATCTAAGTTCTTAATAATCATTAAAGAGCCATCTAGTACTTCCAACCACCTTCGCAATGCAACTACTTACCAGTACTTATCGCTGGCCAACATGGACAATATCCTCGCCCTAACAGGAGTTTCATTCACTTAACGCCGCGCTAGCGATCAACAATTATGTTAATTAAAGTGTGAAAATATGAACAATACCTACTCATAACGGTTGACAAAAATAGTAAATATTCTGATGCCACAAAAGAAAACTGTAATTCACTATAATTACATTAATTGCTAACTAATAACGCTGCTAGCACGAGTTTCTACGATACCGTAGATTACCAATGAAATAATTATTACATACAATTGTTCAATAATGACTGAAGACCAATTCTAAATTACATTTTTACACACAGGGTACTGAAGCTGAAAGTTATAAGGCAAGCAAGATTACGTTACCCTTTGTTATTCCTGTCTACCGCACTCATGTACAAAATGCAAGCTGAAAATCTGTATTTTACTTCCTGTTTACACGTCTGTAATTCGAATACTTACCTATTAACTTCTCAAAACTTTGAAGTTTCTGCTTTACATACACAAGAAACATCATTGTGCACGCATACGAAAAATTCTGAATTTTAATTTCATGTCATCACATCGCTGTATTGTTCAAACTTTGCCAATTTTGCGGCCTAAATATTTTCATTGTGTGTAAATGTTCCTGTTGCAATTGTGTTCCTTTTTCTCAAGATCAAAATGAGAAAATAAACGAACATTTTAAAAAAAGTCAACGTTGTCATTTTTTTATTATAGGCCTTTAACCAATGGTGGCCATTAGCTGTCAGGATTAACTTATCGAATGCCATATAAGATCGATAATTTATAAATTTCCAGGCATCAGCCTGTTTGGACTGATTAACCTATCAAGGTTAATCAGTCCAAACTTTTCCCTACTTACTCGATTCAGAAGATCTAGTGAAAGCAAGAAGGCAACTAGAGTCATGTTAAAACATTGCTTTTATGTACAATATCTGAAGTAAACTTACTACCCCAGGGCACAGAAGCGGAGCCGTTCATCAACAAGCTGCGCAAGGGCAACGCGCAGTCTAGCAACAAGCTAGCCGCCGCCGCCTCCGCCGCCAAGCCGCTCAACAACAACTGGCGGCAGAAGCACGAGGAGTTCATCCAGGCCATCCGCGCCGCCAAGCAGGTGCAGCAACACCTCAACGCTGGCGGTGAGTTAACCCCTACCTACCTTTTGATTATATACATGTCCAGATTCCCTGTTCGAGTGACATAAACGTCAAAAAATATATACGCCAACTGTTGGCACCAAAGTTTGTTTCGCCCGCTCAGAAGCGCGCTTGTTACCATAGCAACCCATAATTGTTATCATAGTAACCATAGTTGTTACTCACTCAAATCTGGCCTGTTCTTTTGGTGACAATTGCAGCACCACACTATCTAGTAGACCATTATTTATAATCCTAGCCCGTATCCTGATTCCGTATCTTGCAAAAGCAATGCGATTGCGATAATTGAGCAATTCGGACTTTAAAATCGCAAATTGACAGCAAAAAACATAGCAATCTACTATCAGTGCTGCCAATAGATTTTGATACTAAGTATCTATCGGGCGATGACTGCGCGATTATTGCTGATTGCAATTTTTTTTGGAAATAAGGGTACTGTATGCTCGGGATAAAAGATAACAATTGAATAACAATGGACTCGACACACATGTGTGCGCGAACTGAGCGAGAGGATGAATAGTGCAGCAACCATCACTACATACTCATAACGTGCTCATAAACTAGGATGCCTTTCATTTAGTAGCGACAGGGACGCTTCACAGACGCGTCTGTGAAGCGTCCCTGTCGCTGAAGCACGGTAGACACACCATTACTAACTACTAACTCATACAACATTATGTAAAAGCGCAGTTGCAGCGCCATAGTCGCGGAAAATATGTATATTACGCCAGGAGCAATACGCTTCCTGACGCCACTGCTCAGGCTAGTATGAAGTGCCTGATATTTTGACTATTCTGACATTGACTATTCTGACACTGACATTGTTATGTATAAATCTAAATCAATTTGAAATTGTATATCGTTATAATATGTTAATACGAGTATAAGTTTACATGCTGTATTTTATGGCTAAATAGGTTATAAGCAACTATTTCACTGTATACCAACTTGTGATCAACTGTCACCATACCCTATTTATGGCAAATAAATGAATTATGAATTTGTACAGGCAAAATCACATTGATTTTTTTCATCTAATTACACTTAATAATTTGGTTCAGAAAAATACAATACATAATATTTTGTCACTTACAGAATACTTGCCTAATTTCCTTCCAGGGATCTCTTTCCATCCATTCCTCTTCTTTCCAGGGAAACTCAGCGACCTCCCGCCACCGCCAAAGTCAGAGAACCCAGACTACGTGCAGTGCCCGCACTGCAGCCGGCGCTTCAACAAGGCCGCCGCCGAGCGCCACATCCCCAAGTGCGCCAGCTTCCAGTTCAACAAGCCGAAGCCCAACGCCAAGCGGCGGTAACCACGCCTTCGCTCGCAACCAAACGCTCCACTCCTGGTTGATGTACTACAAGCTGATCGTCACCTGTGATTGGTTACCGTCTAATCTCTGGCAAATTTTGTGACTGTCCTCTCTTGAGGCATTGGCCAATTGAGAGAGTTAACCACGCCCATTATTTACAACCGATCGCATACTCCTAGTAACTAAATTCTAACGAATTTTCATCTGTGATTGGCTACCAACTCTGTCTGTCCTCTGTGTTGTCAATGTTCAAATCGTCCGTTAATTTAAACTCGAGTGGAGTTCTGATCTCAGAGATGCCCGATATTGAATTTGATAGCAAAGATCCTGCATCCAACTGGTATGTAGACTCTCTTATGCAAATACTGTTTACGTACGCGCTCTTCTACTTGGTGAAGTCATTTTATGATATCATCAGTCCTAATCTGCCCAACTAACTATGGAGCCGTCGTACCCGCGGCTACCCAAAACTCAGCCTAGGGGTAATTTTTCATTAGCCGATTTCCTGCTAAGGATGTGTCTGGCTACAGTCGTATATTACACTATTTGGACTGTCATAACACAAGTTCACGATTACGCGTGCTGCTATCAAAATCGCAGCGAAACTAATGTCTCTAGAACGAATGTTTCTAGAAGATCTCGCAGAAGATAGTTTGTCGTTCAAAGTGACAGTTTAGGTAAATAGTAATTAGAACTAATTAGTACTTACAATGCCATATAAGTTGGGACCTAATAATTAAGACGAAATATAACACAATTTTTAAGACGATAAAATGTTTGTACAAAAGTATGCTTTTTAAATGTTATTAACTATGCAGATATTATTGGATTATTAAATATACTATTTTGTAATACGTTTTTTTACTCAGACTTCTGGCACATCAGGGCCACTAGGTACTCAGTTTTCCCAAACCGTTTTTCACGATTGTACATAAACTTACTTTTATTTCATCATCATCATCATCACCAGCCTATATCAGTCCACTGCTGGACGCAGACCTCTCCGAAAGGAGGATTTTGCCATAATCGCCACGCTTGGCAGGCGGGTTGGCGATCGCAGTTTGGCCAATGGTGGAGAGGAGACGCTGCTGCCCGTCTTCTTGTGGCGGTTCTCCTGTAGTCGCCTCTTAAGACCTATAGGAAGGAGAAGGGGTGGTGCTATTCTTTTTACGTGCCGGCACCACACGACATTTTATTTATTCAAACTTTATTGCACAGATTTAAAAAATATACAGTAGCTGGAATGCCAGGAGGCATTCTCAATAATCTCCTTTTGCAAACAAAGGCAAGTTCACTCAACAAAAACAAGTGAACATTGGGGAGATAAGCGAGCATCGGGAAAACAATTGAAGTTTGAGTAAAACAAGTTACAATCGCGAAAAGTGACGTTTCCCACTTAGAATTATCAATATTTTTTACATTTGGCGTAGACCTAATTCAAAGGCAAAGACGGAACTTTTTCCTAACGAATCAAAAATAAAACCACAGAATATCATTCTTCACAACGTATAATGCTACTTTCCAATATAATAAAGTAAAAAAAGAAATGCAATGAAAAGCATCATCAGCCGAGTATAGTTGGCCAAGCGGAACCGGTAACGCTGGACCCTTTACTGCTCCTCCGAGTCCTTGGGCACGTACGAGAGGACCACCGTGGAGTGCGGGGGTACCAGCACATTGTCCCTCGAGACCGGCAGGTTGCTCGTGTAGCTGCAAGAAGATGGGAGATTAGAAATCACACATTAAATAGCAGATCAAAAGTTAATTATTTTGGAAATTAGGCTGCGTTTAACTCAAATATATTGATAGCCGCTGACATGTAACCTTACAGTAATGTAAGGGTAGCTACACACATATTTGGGCCGGAATTGTCAGTTCCGCAGTATCTGTCGAACAACACAAATCCGACCCGCGTACCCTAATTCGTTACTGTTTTTACACAAAAGAAGGTTGTGGACATTTATACATGTTTTGAATTTAGTGTTTTATTTGATTTTTCATTTTATCAGCATAAACTTTACGAAAAACATGTTTTTCCGATTTTTTGTGACGCGCTATTGTATTGCCGCGCCGCGCGGATCATTCAAGCGTGTAAAGGCTCTAATGCCGGTCCGAATATGTGTGTAGCAACCCTAAGCAAACATTTCTCAGTTCATTTAGTTAAGCAGTGTAAGCTGTCAGTGTTGTGCTACTCACTTGGTGTGCTAATTATGTAGCAACCCTAAGCGGACATACTCGTTTAGTTTGAGCAGTGTAAGCTGTCAGTGTAGTGCTACTCACTTGGTGTACTCCCTGACGGCGTGCGACACGTGGTGCACGGTGAGCGTGTCGGGCACGGAGGGCAGCGCGAGCGTCGCGTGCGCCTCACTGCCGCCCGGGTTGAACACCGCCACGTAGCCCGTGTGGCCTTGCTTCCATCTGCCGATTGTGTTGTAGGTTAATGAGTTGGACGAGGAAAGATTAAGGCTACGTTCACACTGCGACTATTTGATTGGATTTTTACTACGGTGTTACCCAGGGGCCTGCGGTGCATATAGGAAATTAGGCAGTGCCTACCTGCAGGCCTAATACGAAAGCGTATCGTTCGTTCGGTCGTATTATCCGATCAAATTAAAATATCCATTCACCTGTATCAAAGGTTTGACAATTTATGAACAATTGAAAACGGTTGGGTTTTTACCCGGCTATATTGAGTTGGTCATATTTTATCAAAGGATTGACACAATATTAAACTAGTTATTTTAATTTGTTAGGTTAATACGTCCGAACGAAAGATACATTTTCGTGCTAGGCCTCCTGGTAAATGAAATGAGGTAGGCAGTAGTTACTTACAAACATGTGACATTGATGAAAACTACAGATTTTCATCAATAAATTACTTAAGTAAGTATCTACTGCCTACCTCGAAATAAATTCCCATTTATTTCGGGTACCGTTGTACCGTATACGAGGCAGTCGTTCGTTCACACGACTATTTTTGTATTTTTACTGTAAATCCTTTATAGTTTTAAGAGTCCTGTTGTGAGAGAGAAATAAATTGATTTGATTTTTTTTGACTATTCGATTTTAACTATGTGCTTCGTCAAGGGCAAATGCGTGCACGCGGGCGAGTCTTGAATATGAGACAAGTTTGTTCGTTTGAACGATACAACATGACATAAACGCCACTGCGTGTCATATTAGATAAAATCTTTAGGGTTTGGCTTTATTAGGGTTGCTAGCAGTTTCATTGAACTACGGGAGAACGGTGTTTGACACGAGCATATTTTACGCACAAGAAGAATTAAAAAATAAGAAGGATATTATGTAGAAATATTATAATACAATAGTCTTCAAATTAATACATCGATGTAAATAAACAAAGTAAGCATATCACCTGGCGCAGGCAAGCAGCTGCTGCGTGGAGTTGTTGTCGCGCACCGCCGCCACCTGGTAGTGGCCGTGCTCGATGCTGGCGTCCGTGCGCAGCGACACTAAATGCGATAGCTTCTCGTTCTGGGGGGAGAAGCAGTTTATGTTTTTTATTTGGTTATAAAAAGAATGAAACGATTATTTGACACACGTAAGGTACATTAAAGAAGAAAATAAAAACAACATCTTTTAAATATCTCACAAGGATCTTAAGCATTAACGCCCGTAGCACACCTCCGCTGCGAAACAAGAGTAGCGAAACCGCTGGATGCATTTCGCTGGGATCTAGTGTAGAGTGACAAGCGTTCCGCGGCGCGGAACGTAATGCAAGTCAGTCAGTTTAGTTGAGACAATCGTAGTGAAATGTCGTCATTATAGTCTGGATGACTAAGCAAGTACTGGATAGGTATATTTCTGACCAAACTCTTGAGTCAGTTTTTCAGTGAATTTGATGTCCATTTGAAATAAAAACGCACTTTCGCTTCTTAAAAATTTTCAATATCGACAAACACATGCGGAAACTATGCGGCGCCGCAACAAAAAAGCGGGAGTGTGACAGGTGTCGGAGCAGATCGGCGAAACCGCAAGGAGGAAAGAGACAGCATTATAGTCAAATCAATGCACTAGAACAGGCAATATCGCTAGTGTAGCGCTTCTCATACTTGCTGACAGGACATGGCGAAATCATTGCGGGTTCCGCTGTTATGGTTTCGCAGCGGAGGTGTGCTACCACCATTATCATTACAGCAATATACATAACGACGCTAATTTTCGGCTGAGTGGTGCCCTACTCACTTGTTATACGGTCGAAAACTAATGAAAATTTCAATAGATCGAATCTGTTTAATTAAAATAGAGGTGGTTTGAGCTTGAAAGATTGAGCGAACGCCCTCTATCATCTTACTGTAAAACTATCATATATTGACACCACCGATAAGTTGATATACTTTTTAAGTGCTGTCAAAACACCTCTGCTTTATAATTTTTATGGCAATAGCAAGCTATGACGTCATTGTTTACCGGCTTTACCTGCCTAACATTTTATTGATTTGAAGCAAACAAAAATCATTTTTTTTTATAAATGATAAAGGGTTGTCGGGCCTAAAATAAGGTATCAGATTCAATAAATAATGACTTAGAATTATTTATGATTGTTTTCAACATCCCTATTGTCACAGAATAATAAACACAACAGAAGTCCTCCAATCCAGAAGCTACCAACACCATTTAGCGCACGGCTCTAGCGTTAGCTCTTGCTCAACGCGGCAACGTCTCGTCGGCTCGCCTCTTTAATTAATAAATGCACACCTGCCTAGTAATATAATTGTAACCTAAATACTTATTAAGCGTAACACTGCACGGTATCTTTTTGCGCGTTTTCTATTTCTTTACATTTCGAATATAGTTATAGGAAATAAGGCGAATAAAACACTTCGTCCCTACTGGATTAGCTCACCGCGGTGGGTTTTACACTGAATGAGTAAAACCTCTACGTCTACAAAGGTATGTTCAAATTATGAAAGCTGCTTTTAAATATTTTGAGTGACGCGGAGAAAAATACAATGAATTCGACTATGAAATAAATCATCGAAAATAAGTCAATGGAAATAAATAAATCAAATAACAGAAGATAATTATAATCAAGGAAATATTGAAAGCAGCAGAATAACAGAGCAAAGTAAAGTTATAATATGCATTGCATTAGAATATAGTTTAAATGAATATACTGAGAGAATCTGACATAATTCGTATAGTTATTTCCTTCTCTGAGGTTACGCAACTCCGACTACAGTAGGTATGTTTTCGATGCGGGGAGTGAGACAGGCCTGCTATTGTGTATAGTCTCACCGCGCTAGTGTCGTTCCCCTCGTCGGCCAGCTGCGCCAGGTCGAGCACGGGCGCGGCCGGCAGCAGCAGCAGCAGCTCCGACAGCTCGGCTTCCTGCGCCTCATTGGTAGGGGACACCTTCATCTGGGGGTAGTACTTGTTGATCAGTGATTGGGCGGCATTCACGGCGGCGGCATTGTGGGGTGTTATTGCGTGAGAGTTGTAGAGTGTATTAATGGCGGGATAGTGTATAATTCTGGGTGTACCTTAGTGTATAGTACAGTAGTAGGGTGTACCATGTTGGCGACCCAAATATATTTGTAGGGTTAAGTGTATTCTGATAACGGGCTTATGTGAAAATTTGTAGTGTACGTTGATGGCGGGTTAAATATAGTTTTAGGGTTTTTTGTACCTTAATGGCGAGCCAATTTATATCTAGGGTGTAGTTAACCTTTATAACAGCCAAGTGTTTGTTTAGGGTGTGATGTACCCTAAAAGTAGGCCAATGTAGGATGAAGTGTATAATTATAGTGTATTATACCTTAATGACGGGCTAGTGTACAATTATAGTGTGTATTATACCTTGATAGCGGGCCAGTGTACAAATATAGAGTGTATTATACCTTGATAGCGGGCCAGTGTACAATTATAGAGTGTATTATACCTTGATAGCGGGCCAGTGTACAATTATAGAGTGCATTATACCTTGATAGCGGGCCAGTGTACAATTATAGTGTATTATACCTTGATGGCGGGCCAGTTTACAATTATAGTGTATTATACCTTGATGGCGCGCCAGTGTGCAATTATAGTATTTATACCTTGATGACGGGCTAGTGTACAATTATAGTGTATAATACCTTGATAGCGGGCCAGTGTACAATTATAGAGTGTATTATACCTTGATGGCGGGCCAGTGTACAATTATAGAGTGTATTATACCTTGATAGCGGGCCAGTGTACAATTATAGAGTGTATTATACCTTGATAGCGGGCCAGTGTACAATTATAGTGTATTATACCTTGATAGCTGGCCAGTGTACAATTATAGTGTATTATACCTTGATAGCTGGCCAGTGCGCCAGCCGCGAGTCCAGCTCCTGCACGAAGGCGGGCAGGGCTCCGGCGCGCAGCTGCAGCGGCGCGGTGGCGCGCGGCCGCAGCCCTGTGAGGTTGCGCGCCAGCATGAACAGCTCGGGCTGGCCTTCTTCAGCTATCGTGAATACTGTCTCTCCTGGGACCGAAGAGACGGGGCGATTAGGTTGTTGAATCGCAATGTAATAAAAATAATGTAAAAGGTATAATTTTAAGTCAAGAATAATTCCAAGACACCAAATTTTTTATCTGAATTTATTCAACTCTTTGCTAGGAAATGGCAATATAGGCCACTACATTATGAACCTTATTTACTTGTTGAACAGTTAAAAATGTTTTTTTTTGCTATCTAACACATACAAAATCATATTTTATCTCGTTCAACAGAGGCAAAACCTTTCTTCCTCAATCGTCTGCTCTGCAAGCGATGTGGCCTGCCTATTACCACCTTAAGTCTACGACAGTAACTACTAACCTGATCCGGGGTTGCTGCTGCTGTCATCGACGAGCTTGGACCAGCGCGCCAGTAGAGCGTCGAGGCCGGGCTGGTCGGTGGTGTGGATGTGGCGCCAGTACGGGTAGCTGGTGTGGTCCGAGTCGGGGACACTGCCGCGGCCGCGCACTTCGTACTCAGGCGGGAATGACGAGTTGACCAGCGCTAGGCGGACTTTGTGCAATCTGAAAGATATCGGTTTTGTTTATATTTGTTTAGTTAAGTGAAAACATTTTAATCATTGTAATAATGACTAATGTCTGTCTTGTATGGAGGCTCCCTGTTCGTGAAGCCTGGGCGTTGGTTGCGAAGTAAGAAGAGGAGTGACAAGTATTGCGGTGCGCTGGACTCTTTGACCTTCGCGACCTATCGTAGTCATGGCGGTTGGCGCGGTGGTGCAGAAGGGTACATCTCGGACGTCACGTTGGTGGAAGTTTCTCGCTTTTCAGTAGTTTAAGCTATGCTAAGCAGCGAAAAAGCGTGTGACCTTGATTTTTGGTAATAGCATTATGTCGTCAAAAGTTCGCCACGTACTACTTTGCCGACAAAAACTGCACCTATAGTCGGTGTACGTTTCCTGACTTTGTTGTTGATTGCAAAATGTAGCAGGACTTTTGAAAATAAGGATTCAGTTGAAGAACTTTTCTTTTAATTGCAATTTATTTTAAAATTTGGGGAAGATCATGGCAGGATGGATCAGGAACATAGTTATCAATCGTTCAGACTACACAGGAGTTGAATTAGCAGGAACAAGGGTTTCATCTTTAATGGCTCCCTTACCTGACTCCTTCAGCGCCGATCTTCATCCACATACGCAGCACTTTGTCGAAATCAGCAACGACCTGCGGGTTGTGGAAGTTGAGGTCGGGCTGCTCCTTGCCGAACTGGTGCAGGTAGAACTCCTTGCGGTCCTCGTTCCACTCCCACGCCGATGTGTTCAGTCTTGATACCTGGACGTGGATGATATGTATTAAGAACTTAGCTTCTCTACCGCTTATTGCATGCCATTGTTTTCTGGCTAAATATATTTATTATATAGCGGCCATATATTTTGTATCATCTTTTTGTACCACATTTACCTCAGTAAAAACCTATTCTATTATATTGTAAGGGTGGAGTTTAGATTGCCCCGCGGTACCTAACAAAACCTACGTATGTAGTAACGGATATAGTCCAAAAATCTGTCGCAGAACCGATGAAAGGCAGAGTAAACGGGTTCTCAAGTGGAGACCACGCTTATGCAAACGTAGTGTAGGACGCCCCCCAGCCCGATGGACCGAACGACCTTAGGAGCATGGCTGGCAGTGGCTGGATGAAAAAAGCGGGAGATCGTGCTCTTCGGCGCCCTGAGGCTTACGTGCAATAGGCTGAGTAGATAAACTGTTTAGTCAGATCTTGTACCGTGGGGGTAGTACTGTCTTTAACTTGAACTTAGCTTTATGCTCGGGATTTCTTTACTACGGGTTAGGTACAAACACAGAAATGAGGTCAATGGGTAGCGCTAAGTTATCGATATAGCTCAAAGGATAAGCGGACTTAAGTAACAATAGGCTGGTCACATTTTCCATAGATTTGTACTGTCAATGAAAATAATTTCAATGAAGAAAATTGATTTAAATTTATCTGCCACATGGAATCCAATGATTCAAGTTACACAATTTTGATTTGGTTCGCAATCAAGTAATCACCAGAATACGGAAACGTCGCTCGGTTAGCTTACAAAATGGGGCACAGTGAATGTACAGTGCGACGGTACATGACGCAACATCAACATTGAGATGAGAGAGAACTACCTCTCACATAGAGTAAATGGAGGTCGTAAGTCAGGTAAATAAAAGGTAAAATGTCGTCATAATTGCCTTAATTCCTGTTTTACTTTATACTAGCTGTTCCCTGCGGCTTTGCACGTGTCTTATTTAGTTTGTCCCAAAAATTTGTAAGCATAAATCATTTAGTAATATCAGTCAAATCTTTTAACTCATGAACTGACAATTCAACAAGAGTTTGTGGTACTTTATTAAGGATTTTTACACATTCTCCCAGAAATGAATAACCAACTTTGTGTAGTCACTGGGAACGGCAAGTTTATTTTATTGCGAGTATTTTAATTGTGAGAATCGCCTAAAGTCTAAAGTATCGCGTAAAGTACGTACTGGTCAGGTGTATTTTTTATTTTATTTAATGAGAAAACCAACGGCGTAATTAAAGTACTTTAGTATAAAAGGTTAAATAAAGGTTTTCCTAAAATAACACAATAAGTCGTGTAACAGACTCGTTGAAAACAATCAAAATTACAATTCTACTATGTTACACTATGTAATAGAACGCAAGCGAACGTGCTACGGTCCAGGATCAAAGCAATGCATGACGTGATGCTGTCTAATCCAATGTATATTTTATCTGGGGGCCAGATTAATCTTTCAACGCGAAAGTTTTATTAATAACTTACCCATTTGTTAGGCGGCTCCGGCACGCTGCCGTCAACGTAGTCCCCGCCCTTAGCCCAGGTGAAGTAGGCGTCGTAGGGCGCCGTGCGGTTGACGCTCAGCACGAACCAGTTGTGCGTGTCTGATACGAAGTTGGGCGTCAGGTCCACTATCACTCTGGGAACAAACAATAAAACTTTTTAGAGTTCCGTGTCTCAAAAAGTATTAAGGAATCTTTGTAGGATCACTTCGTTGTCCCTCTACTATTCCATCAGGGATGGGGTCTTGTCCTTATACTTGACAACTTGCCTCCTTGTGACTTGCAATTAAGTTATTGGATTGAATTGACCCTAATTTCTTAGGAACGCGTGGAGGTTTTAAGTCGAAATTAATATCAAATAAGTATTACTTAAACCTGCAATTCCTTGAAGCTGTAAAAAGTCATCGCTAAAAAAGTCTCAAACCCGTCAAATGTTAAAGTTTGTTTTCTGAACTGTATCGAATCGATAATTAATTTGGATTTTATGGCTTTTCATGACATCTGATCACATGAATAAATTTACAAGATGTTACAGATTTGGTGAGGTACAAGTGACGACTAGCAAGCGCACAGCAAGTATGAGGTAGTTATTGCCTTTTAACTTATAAATATAAAGTATAATTAATATGTTATTAATATGTTATTAATATGCTAGCAGAAATTTTTAAATAAATTAAATGGAAATCGTTTTTGTTCAAGCCCAATCAAGCCAGTTGCGAGCCAAAAAGGAAAATCAGGTCGTCGTTTAAAAAAAAAAATACATACAAATATAATTTCCTGAACTAAAATAGTACTTTAATAATATTAAAGTATTTGAAAAGAGGGCATTAACCAACCAATCTGGAGATACTCTCACAATCATGCAATCTTTAATTAATATGTGATATAATCTCTTGAATTAAATGTAATCGGAGGGTCATTGCAAATCCATAATGGGAAATCAATGAGTAATTTGAGTAACTTGAGTAATTTGTTTAACTCTTTGCAGCGTGCAGATTTATGCTATGTACTTAGAGGCTCGAACAGGCAATCAAGCTTGCCTTACAACCAGTTCTAAGGGTATTGACCACGCACTGAATTATCTATAAATAGGACTATAATATCTACGTCCTGCATGGGCGAATTGGCTTTTATAGTCTCATAAGTATTCTACAACACTAGCACAGTAACTTTCCAAAAACTTAAATAAACAGCAGGAGTATAATTCCTGGAAAGTAGATGATGTGTATGTTATGTACATATTATTATTTATTATTTTTATACGCCTTAAACAATACAAATACACTAATGGTATATGATACATAATGTAGGAGAAGTATAAAACAGCTAACAATTTTCTAATATAATAAAATCGATCTTGCTATTGTTGCTCAGTATTTTGTGGTACCACCACTGATTGGGTTTTATTGCCGATCAATCATGAATTGTTCCATTATTGAAACTGGTTTAAAAAGGCATACAATAAAAGCATGTCTCTGATCTAATTAAACTATCTAAAAAGCCCCACCCAATTATTTACAATGAAACTCTAGAGGCTAACCATAGCACATACCACATTCGGCATTTTAGTAATTGTATTACATCAGTTCGGGAGCGTGGGCGTTCATTCTCAGTTAGGTTACCGACAATCAGCTCAACCACTTAAATACATAGCTAAGCTTCCTTTTGTATAGTTAACAGCTCAACAACGTACCACAAATTATCAACGTTTTCAAATGATATTGAACTCTATGTTTTGGATTGAAAAGTTTAAAAACAATTCGATTTACGAATCGATCGAAGTTTGTCATTTTATGTTGAGCTACAGACGAAAACAGTTGAAAATGCATAAACGAAAAGTGCAACCGCAATTACTTGTAAGAATATTAAACAAACTTGGAAAAATAAGTTTGCTTTCATAATCAAATATTTATCAGTAGCCAAGCAATGGCTTTACGATTTTACGCTTTAACTTTTAACAATTTGATGGTATACAATGCTTGTATCTAATACATTTGATACTTCAGTCATTTTCAAATTTTAGACTGTTGTTTTAAATCACGTATTGAATCAATGTATAATAGTTATTATACCAGTTGGTTCAGCTTAAACAACTTTAAAGTCGATCTTTAAAAAAATCTGCATTGACGCACGCATAACATTGGCCTTGTGATAGTTCGAATACCTAAGCAATAAGCATGTTTGATCTATTTATACACCTTATAATAATAGTCATCGATCAAATACAAAGCTTCAGATCTCAAAGATTAATTATTGTAACTGTGAATTATGCCAGAATGAAGCAAAAAATTACGCAAGCAAGAGCATTGCGATATCCTAAGTTGCATTTTATAAGGCATCGCGTTATTTTCTATGGAAAATTTTCACAGAAGCGGAAGGAAGGAAAGGAGAAACAAACAACCTTTAATGGGTTTAACCTTTTATGGTTTTTTTTTGGTTTTTGTTTAATGGGTTTGCCTACTAACAAGGGAGAACCAGCAGGTGATTATTTGCTCGGGCATGAAACATAAGGTCAGTTTCTTTTATATAACTTTTTTCTAAAATAATAGTGAAATCACATCATAATAATATAGTCAATCTTAGGTTCGCAGAAACTTTCATATACAAGTTGATACGTGTAATTATCAAATCGTCAAAATGTACATTTGATGATTGATTCAATTTGGTTAAATAAAATACAGTTTTAAGAAAGTGCCCATGTAGTCGCATAAAGAAACCTTTTAAATTATAATTAGTCATCCATACCCACCTAGTTGTCTCCTCATTAGTTTGATCACTCTCATCAACACGTTGCAGCAGGACATGACGCTAACTTATTTGAAATCTTATTATTATCACGTCCGACACGCGTGTTCTTTTAAATTTGTTATTTGTGTCTTCTAATAAAACTTTTTGCGCACTCACTTGACTCCATACTCCTTCGCTTTAGCCACAAACTGCTTGAACCTATCGCGTAGGTCAGGCCTGTCGAGCACATCGTAGGCAGGCCCGACGTCGGCAAAGATGGCGGCCGTCTTCAAGCTCTGCAGCAGCGGTAGCTGAGGCTCCACATCCTCAAAGCTGATGGCGCTGGCATCTACTAGGGGACCTGTTTCGAACCTGTGAAAAAAAATATAGTCAGAACCATAACCCCTGGGTGCAGCAAAACGAGACAGTGGGAATTTTATTGTTTCACGATCTAAAGTATCGGCATCCAATAAGTAAAAACAAGTACTTATAAAACCAAATTTCCTAGGGGACGTTTTTCGAACCTGTGGAAAAATAAAAATAGTAAGAACCATAAACCCTTGGCTCAGAAAAACGAGACCGTGGAAATATTATTGTTTCACGATCCAATGTTTCGGCATCCGATAAGTAAAACAAGTACTTATAAAACCATTAAAATGCCTCCTTTTTAAATAGTCTTTACTTGAATAGCTAGCGATGTTAGCTCAGTGATTCCTCTGTATTTTCGGATTTATACCGCTTGCTCTGCAGTAGGGGAAAAATCGTGAGATAACTCGCACTTTCCGATAACACTCGATGTATAGATCTGTAGACATGATATAAAAATTGGTAAATGCCCTGCTAAAGAATGATAGAGCTCTGACGGCACTTGCACAAAATGACCAGTCTTGCTTCATCTCGGATTATGGCCAAGCAAGAACGGACGAAACGCTAAACGTCACTGGTAATTGGGTTGTGATGTGGTCGTAATATAAGATTGAATTTGACTGTGTGAATAAGCATCCTTTGAATTATTATATATTTTCACATAAATTGGCTCTCCAAGTGTTGTCGTTGTGGCATGGTTGTGGTGAATATGTGTAACAACCCTAAGTAAGTGAATACTGACCAGGCCCTCGGCTCGGGCGCCGCACACTTGGGTGCGCGCACGATGATCGCGATAGCGCCCGCCAGCATGCATAGCCAGAGCGCCCAGAACAGCAGGAACATGAACCAGCGCAGGCGCACCCAGAACGGGTCGTCTGCGTACTTGAGAAGCTCCTCTTTGGTCAGCCCTGAGAATTGCTGTGGACAAGTTTCTTGGTTCAAATTCGACTCAAAAGCTATTTATAAGGAAAGCAGAGATATTTTAGATACCAAGACCGGAGGATTTTAAGCGCCTACTAAACCATTAATTTAACTAATCCTCTGTTAAGCTTAGTTTACTCTAGGGTCTAGGTAAATACTTTAACGTAGAATTATTATACATTTTCTGACTTTAGTCAAGTGGCAAGTTTAATATAGTTGCTCGCTGTCCGAACAAAAAAATATGTCCCTAAAGGTACTAGCTTTCTAACGAAATTGTAAAAGACGGGCAGGTAGCGTTACTTTCTTACGACTTCAAAAAGAAAGGAGGGTCAATATACGACGGTAATATTTTGTACTTAAAATATTGGAATTACTCGTAGTTGTTTACTTATAGTTTTCTTTGCTCTGCTTTGTTTTTAATGGAAGGAAATTAACGTATTTGAAGAAGACCTTGTGACTGTACGGATTTAAATTCACAACTTCACGCCAAAAATATGATTGTTTGTGTAAAGTAATGTAATACGACACTATTTATGATCAGCGATCAGCTCGAAGTGTAAAAAACAACATTGAACAAAAAAGATCTGTGTGAATGTGAATTTGAAGCAGCAAGGTTAGACAAATTGTACAAAATATTGCACGCACACTTGGCAATCTTGGCATTATGCCCGAACGAGGGCATTGTATGTACATTGAAAGTGTAAAAATGTCCCTGCGATAATTACTATAGCACGTGCGGCAAAACAACTGAAGAAATGAGTCGTAGTGTCTACCACGTGGGCTATTCTCTTATGGCGCATCTTAAACCTTATTAGAATCTTTTCTATCACTAACCCCGCGTTCTAAATCTAGCAACCTAAAACAGGCTTATACTCATAAGTGTGTCCTTGGGATAAACTAATACCCAAGGGAAAATAATTTTCTTTCTAGTCAATAGGCTCGTTTTAATAAACAGTTCGGTGAATTGCCAATGCTAAGGAGTTTACAAAGCCCTAGCAACATACACCGGTTGATTGATCTTGCCGTTTTTGTGTTCCCTTGGGATGATTACTTATTCCTTATTTGCTTAATTCTGTCTACGCAGACAAAGTTAGAGGACAGAAGCAAGTAGAATTTTGATAATTTACCTTCCTGGGAGTTGGGACGATAGCAAGATCACTTGTGATCATTGCCTTAACTTTAAATGACGATTCAAAAGTATTGACAAGACGATTAGAAATTACGGCAAGCTTCGAGGGGTTTATCAGTTAATCGGTTCTTGCCTTAACTGTGGGAATTTAATTGTTATTTTATAATAGCGAAATTCTTGGTTACTTCTTCTCATGCTTGACAACTTTGACTGATTTCAAAGATGTTATTGACAGTAATACAATGCCATTGTCAATGTGAAATACTCTACTCAGATTATTTATGATAGAAGAAAAAGTTTGCATGGCCTATTATAAAATATGGAATCCGTCCTAGGCCCAGATCACATGAGTAAAGAATTCTTTACTCATGTGCCCAGATGAACAAAAACGTGGATGTTTGACTGTTTGTTGGGACTAGAATTAATTACGTGAAGATAAGTTATTTATCTATCTTCATAAGCAGTCACTTATCAATAACAATCAAGTAACAGATACAACACGTTTTATTTGGTTATAACTGGCGTTATCGGAATTTGTTGTAAACGTATTCCGAATCAATCCTCTCGCTCGCTCAATTCGCGCACACGTGTGACGCAGGCATTGTTATTCAATTATCTTTTTTTTCCGAGCAGTACGGGATAAATAGATCTCCGGATTGAGGAGAACCACACACATTTCGTATTAACGAACTGGACAACTTTGAACGTGGAATTTTTTGAGGTTTTTCCTTGATGACTGACAATACAAGAGAACACACAGAAATAAGAAGTAGATTCCGTACCAGGCAAAAGTTTGTGTAATGAGCACGAGCATTTGTACCTAAAGTAAGATGTTTATAAATATATTTAATTACCTATGTTTATCCGTTATCTACTAACCATTGTACTGGCTTTGCTTAGTATGGGGCTAGAAAATTGGTGACTCACCCTCTTGTTAGCGTCCAGCTCAATCTTAGCATCGCCGTTCCTGTGGTCGCCGACCACAAACTTGGCGTCGGCCATGTCGACGCGGGTCACGATCTTGGCTTCCTCCTCCTTGTCCAGAAGCTTCTCCTCAGCCTCGTCTGAGATCTTCTCCTTTGACTTGCTTAGCGTCTTGGGAGGCAGGTACTCTGTGGGAGGTAAAACTGGCTGAAGCAGGCAGGCTAATACATAAGTGCACTATATTAAGGATCATTATCAACCTTTTAAAGTAGGTAGTAGACGCAGCTAGTATGACGTCACGTGAAAGGTCACTCCATAATGTCGATTAACTGTTTTGCACACAAAAACGTGTAGCCGTAGCAATCAAACATAGTACGGATTCCACCAAAACGGAGAGAAGAGATGTCCAATTTTTTTATAGAATTTTGTGCCGCTACAGTCTAGAGAGCCAGCGACCTCGTAGCAAAAATTCTATAGAAAAATGAGACATCTCTTCTCCTCTCCTCTTTGGTGGAAACTGGGCATAAGCCTGGCTTTAGTCGGACCCAGGAACCTACTACGAAAATGTATCGTTCGTTCAGACGTATTATTAATCTATCAAATTGTTATATAGATTGATACAAGTGACTTGTATCAATCTATATAACAACCAAAGTGAAAGTTTAATTTGTTAGGTTTGTACGTCCGGACGAACGATAAATTTTCGTAGTCGGGCATCGGCAAAAATCGGAGCTAGAACACGCGAGGTAGGTAGATCACAATGTGGAATCTAATAAAATAAATATTTGTGGTCTATTCCAGATTCTATACTTGTCCCGCGTCTAATTGTCCCATAGAAAATGATTTAAACTAAATTATCAAAATCCTAAGGGACATCGTTGGTCAAAGTCGAGGCTATAAAGGGTAATAAAATAGATAGAGAACACACCACTAATATGACTATATGCACGTTACGATAAACTGATTGATTGATTAACGTTATTATTGCAACTAGAGCATAATACAGTATCTGCATTAATTAATACTGATCTTGAGTGAAGGGCGTTCCAGTACGATCAATTAGACAGGATTATCATTCTTCGCCATTTAATTTAAATTATAATGTGAGTAACTATACTTTGCGAGAAAAGGTTAAAAATATTTCCATCATACTTCGTAACAGTGAAATGGCTAACTAAACAAAATTTAAATTTTCTTAATTTTTCCAGTGGTCTGGCTCTATTAGATAATTCATTTCAAACATTTCGAGATCTCATACCAACATAAATTTATATGATTTCCAAGTAATGCTATCACACAAACATGTTCATATTCAGTGAACATCAGTCCAAACTGATATGATAGACATAGGTAGATTGAAGAACTGAGCCTTGGGCAGTTGAGCAAACCAACAGCTGTCAAACACTGAACCTCCACTCTCGACCTACTTGTTGGAGGGCTTGTCTTGTTATAGATAGTATCAATAAAAAAACACTCCAACACTGAATGTTACTATGGAAACGTAGTTACTTTACAACACAAAAAGAAAAACTTTTTATCAATAAATTACTACGTAAAATTAATAGGGTAGGAATGAGGTTGAATTTTTTGAAATAAATCGGACCGTAATTGTGCCCGGGACGCGTATATGGCTTTTCGTTATCATCTCGTCCCCTCGATTTGAGACGACGTCGATACGCCTTTTCTGACCAAAAACGTCTGGAAACCCGTATTCACCTGGTCACTGGAAGGGACGTGATAGATACGGCTTTTGAGCTACAAATTCTTTAGAAACCCGTGTTCAACACGTCAACTAAAGATCGTCGTGATAGATACGCGTTTTTAAGTTATATGCGCGTATTACCGCCAAAAACCCGCAAAGAGCTCGTCATTGGGAAGTGATGAATATGTTAAACAGCTCCATTGCATGGAATTTGCTTGAGAATAAGTTGTTAATAGCAATCTCTATTTTCGTTCCTATTGTTTCACTAGCTTACAGCTCTATTGCATGCATGGATTAAGGTGTGAAATTGGCTGTTAATAGGTGATGAAAAAAAAAGCTGAGAATATTATGATGATCTACTTAATGAGAGTGATTGCGTTATCTATCTTTCCTTTTCTTGCACAAAAATAACATCGCGGTTGTTGGTAAGTCTTACTAGTGCGCTGAAATTGGATAGGCGCGTGCGCTGTTGTCCTATTGTGGTTGTTGTTTTTGGAGATTTGAATTAGTGCATCATATTTAACGGCTTGGCGTGATAAAAAATTGTAAAAAGGTATTTTTTCCAATGGACGGTCTTCATCATCATTAATTACGGTTACTTACGTAACAATATGTTTTGATCATACATTTTAATATTCGACCACTATAATCAGGTGTATGATAACTGAGATTAACTTAAAAATATAAAATAACCAGAAAGCTTATTTTTATGTGATACATTACGTATTTTGCAGGTACAAGTATAGCTAGTAGGTAGACTTGTAATTATAATATCATATCATACTTATAATTATCTATCCTCACATCTCCTCGCTCGAGCGACCAGGTGAATACGGTTTTCCAGACGATTTCGCTCAGAAAAAGCGTATCGAGGTCGTCTCCCATCGAGGGGACGAGGTGATAACGGAAAGCCATATACGCGCCCGGGACCCTTTGCGTTCAAGACAAAGCAAACTCCAAGCGAGCTATTTCCGAATCGGGTCGTCTGTTGTAACAAGAGACAGGGTGTGCCGGGAGGCCTACTAAGAAAACGTTTCGTTCGTTCGGACGTACTAATACATCCAATCGAAATAACCATTCACTTCTATCAAACCTTTGACAATTTATGAACTATTAAAAACGGTCGTGTTTTTTTTACGGCTAGTTTGATTTGGTCATATTTTGTGAAAGGAATGATGCAAGGTAATGGTAATTTTTATCTGTTAGGTTTATACGTCCGAACGAAAGAAACATTTTTGTGGTAGGCCTTCAGAACCGGCTAGCTAGGTCCAAGGGGCGTAGTAAGTTAGATAAAACTCAAGAACGAGATCGTACTCTTTAGACCTGTACTTAGACATGTTGCCTTGCTTCCGGCAATCTTTTCAACCTAATACCACTCGGCCAGTACTTTCTCAGTAATCTATTCCATTAATTTTCTCAATCTGCCCTGCCTCCTTACTTTCTCATCCCTCCTATACATGCTTTTTCATGTAAATAGCTAAAGTTGTCACAAAATAAAACTAATCAAATTCGTCAATTTCGTTTTAGGAAAAAGAGGGATGTTTTACTTCATCCCGGTATTTTTTTTGTTCCAGTGTCGTTTTTTTACTTTCTCGTTCCAATTTTTGGAAAAACGAATGTGGAAACCTAATTAACTAACTTAGAAGAATAAATAGGCCTATTAATGCAATGCTGTAATAAACACGTTTGTTTCTCATTTATGTGTTTTTACTACGCTCTTTTTGCAGAACCTACTCACAATCACAACTCAATCTGATTGCGAATCAGACCATTTCAACTCATGATTAGTGTAGCGATTGCTTTTTCTCTATAATAGAGCAAGAGCCAGCGACGGCCAGACCTTCGTTATATCATAAAAGCTGAAAGTTTTTCTATGTGTGCCTCTAGTATAGGTAGGAACGATCCCCACCTATGATACTTGGGTAGTGGTTCCTTTGGCAGGTAACATGTAGCAAAGGTGTATAAAATTCCATCTAATATTTATTAATCTATTAAACTTAATTTTTTTATATTTTATTCATAACAACATTAAAACTCGCGTTACTCATTGCCAGACACTTAGTACGGTTCCAACCCCCTGCCGGACACCCCTAAACTATAATATTTTTTAATTCTACTTACGTTATCTTGTAAAAGCTAAATTTTATATATGTTTTTTGGGGAACTATTAAACGATGTTTCCCTAGTAGCCAGACATTTTCGAGGGTTCTATCATCCTGACAGACACATTGAATCGGGCAGAAGTTGTGAGAGCGCGGAGCATATGCAGTTACGGGTGAGTGAAACAGAGCGTTCGGTTTATTGCAACTTTTTACTGCACATCAGCTGTTGTTTATTTAGAATTGTCTCGTGATCTTTTTTTTTAATTTATCAAGAAGTTATATTAAATAAAATTATTCCAGTCCGGATACAAAATTTTTAATTTTAATTTTTAATTTTCGGTACGAAAAGAGGTAGCGACCACTGATCAAATAATACTACGTAGACTGAGAAAATTGCTGATTGTTGTCAAAATGGAACTTGAATTTGATTGCTCCTTGGAACATTTGCGTAAAATAAAACTTGAAAAAGAATATTATGAACGAGGAAGAACACTATACCAAGATAAAGATGAATTAGTCATTCGCACAGACGACGATAGCAGCAGCGATGACAGCTTTTCTGGTTTAGAAGATGATGAGTATATGGGTGTCGAATATTTGGAATCAAATGATAGCGAGTGATTTTGCTAATAATAATTAAATATTATACTTTTGGTGGGCAAAATAAACAAACATATTTGGATTTTAGTTTATTGTTTTAATAGTAACTTCAAGTGAGGCCTATGCCCTGCAGTGGGACGCATATAGGCATACTTAACTTGTATGGATATGACATTAGGTTTTCTTCTTTACCTCAATCTCTTTTTACGTTATGACCAATTTTTAATATAAAAAGAATTGAAAGAAATCGATTTATCTATTTTACCCCTAACAAGGATCCGCAGAGATCAGTCACCTATCTATATAGATTTTTAAAAATTTCACACTATTTATTAGCCTCAATTAGGTACTTAGGTTACAAAAAATATATTACCAGTTAGCTTCTTATCGGTTTCTAACCTATTAAATGAAAGTTGCTTAAATTCTTCGGGTTGTTTATTAAATACTTATAAAATAATTATGCATTTTTATTAAACCTACTCTGGAGTAAAGGTATGATTCCGAACAATGAGTGTCGCGCAGAAGTTCTGCTACTGCTTGCTGCGTAGCTTAGAATGTAATCTCATATGAACTCGTAAATAATATATTATTATGGGGACCAGTAGTGCTGCGGTAGCACTGCTGCATTCTGCTGAGTTCGGAATCATACCTGTAACCTACTTTTAGGTCTACGATACGGCAAGTTTGCCCATAATAAGGCTAGATTGTGATTCCAAAAAAACATGTCAGGAAATTTTGATACGGATTTAAAAAAACAATAAAAATCTGTAAGTATCAAAATCATTTTGGTCGCACTATACAGGGTTGCTACTTAAACAACAGTGGCGCCCTCATTTTATTTCATGACTTTTTAGACAAGCTGTAACTGCATATGCTCCGCGCTCTCACAACTTCTGCCCGATTCAATGTGTCTGTCAGGATGATAGAACCCTCGAAAATGTCTGGCTACTAGGGAAACATCGTTTAATAGTTCCCCAAAAAACATATATAAAATTTAGCTTTTACAAGATAACGTAAGTAGAATTAAAAAATATTATAGTTTAGGGGTGTCCGGCAGGGGGTTGGAACCATACCAAGTGTCTGGCAATGAGTAACGCGAGTTTTAATGTTGTTATGAATAAAATATAAAAAAATTAAGTTTAATAGATTAATAAATATTAGATGGAATTTTATACACCTTTGCTACCTGTTACCTGCCAAAGGAACCACTACCCAAGTATCATAGGTGGGGATCGTTCCTACCTATACTAGAGGCACACATAGAAAAACTTTCAGCTTTTATGATATAACGAAGGTCTGGCCGTCGCTGGCTCTTGGACTATAATGCGCTTTTAGTTTTAATTGGGTAGTAAAAATACATTAGGAAATATGTTATTTTAGTTGGTTATTAAGGTAATAGATTTGTTTTGTTTAAGTGTAAATAAAGTTTGATAGCATTCCGTAATGAGAGTCTACAATAATAAATAAACAGCTTAATAAAGATCTTACTTAATAGTGAAATGCAATCAATTAGTTACTGATTTATTATACTGCGAGTATAATATACCTACCTATTTACGATCAAATAAACGTGTAAACATTGAAATAGATAAAACCACAGAGTTATATAATGTATATTCCATTAATTTTTTCAGATACCTTAAAAGTGTACACACACACACAACACATTTTTTTGTATTTAAGACACAAAAATCTAGCACTAGTTTTGTAAGAGCGTCCTTAAAGTTGAAGTGGCCATTGCAATTTGCATGTAACACAGTACACACACTACTTTTTGTCGTAACGACGCGCGTACTATGACATACAGCTATAGGTAATTGCGATCAGGAAGAACTGGATTGCCAAGTTTGCCAACCCTCCCGGCGAGAACCATGATTGTTCAGATAGCGTTCCGAGTTCCGACCGGTTCCCGTATCCAGGGTTACAACATTTGTGTTTTTTCTTTATTTTAAATAAATATTAATTATTATTAACATTAAAACGCGTGTCGAAATCAAAACCAACTACTAAATTGGCACTGACTGGTGTTTCGCCTTTAGAATTTAGAAAACTTTTTTTTTTTAATCCAGGGTCTCGAATACATTCGTTGCTCTACACTTATAAAAATCAGTGATAAGCCCACCCACAATAGCAACTAATTGCAATCGAAATGTGGACTCAAAATCAAGCGTGGATTTGTATTAATTTAAACAAATTTATAAGAAAAAAACATTTCATTAAAAAAGTTTAATTGATTTTAGAAATTGTTACACCCCTAATTTCATAAGATCGCTTGGCAAAAAGCAAGTTAATGTGCGCGTGTAATGCAAGCTTGCTTGCTTACAGAGGAACAAAATCAGAATAATTAATTCGAACAAGTTCATATTCATACTTATAACATTATTTCCGATATCTTCATAATTTATTTCCCCTTGATAATTTAAGGAATTTAATATTATAGAGACTTGAGACTTTTTTCCGGAGCGTAAAGTGCTTACGTAAAGATTTTTTTTCTTTCCAAGTATCTTTTGGATATTAGATTAAAAATTAATTAATAAAAAAACAAAATTTTATTTTCTCTTAATCATATTCGGTGAGTGGCCAAGTAAGTTAGAAAGACGGTCTAATTTGATTTGAAAAATATTTTTAAATAAATAAATTTGATATTTTCCAACTGTTTTTATGTCTTAGAGACGAGTTTGGATTTATTATAACTAATAGATAAAAATATATTCATAATTCAATTACCTAAGCATAAAAATGATAACCAAAATATTCTCAAAGTAGGCAATATTTATCAAAAAAAACTTACATGTATAAAATATGATTTATTACACACAACCGAAATCACTCGCAAATCACAAGGAGCGTGTCCACACGGGTGGACTCCCGAACTAGCACTAAGCGACCGAGAGGACTGACGAGTTCCCACTTCAGATTGTTAGGCTAAGTTTAGACCCGCGACACTGCGGCACACGTAGGGTTGACGATTCCGATGATAAGACAATGTAGTTTTATCTCTTTTTAACCCAACCATAAATACGACTAAAATCTGCGTTATTGACAAATTAATTCCACACAATTAAACCCAATGATAAGCACAGGTTAACCCACGACCTCGGCCGTACGTAACTAAGAAACAAACTTAACCTTTTTGAAGACATTCTTATTATTGGAATCAGAAGTAGGTACTACATAAATAACATTTGTAGAGACTTGTTATGTTAGTCAGATATTTTACTAAGTACAAAAAATGCGCTCGGAAAAGAAAATCTGAAAGTAGTTTGAATTTCGTAAAGAAAATATTAATATCTAATTTATTCTTTAGAGCGGGGAAGGCTACTATAATTTTAAGCACATGTCATAAATGAATTATACCGCAGTAAAGCATTCATGAGTGTATCATGCGATTATTACGTGATTCCTTTGTGTAGTGTGTTGTGTTACAAGAAAGTAGGTACTTCCTAAGATTGACTTCAAATTAAACTATGCACGTACGTATGGTGTTCACTGTTTGTATTTTAACATAAATGCTCCAGGGGAGGCAACCCTACCTACGTGTGGGGTTTGGGCCACATACAATCCATCGATCTCTCGTTAAGGCCCCTCAACTGGAAAGGTCACGCGGGTTAAGGCTGTATACCTTCCGAAATGAAATTGAAAATGTAGACAATATCAGTTTACTATAATAATATTAACTTTTTAGTGTTTTGGCGTGTTGTGTGCGAGTGTGGCGCCTTACACACTATGCCACACTTAATGTCGTGCCCTACCTCTCCTGCCACTTGCACGCAAGAGGACCTTTACACGCCAACCAGAAGGCCATTGATGTTGCCACTTTTTGGGCGCAGAGAATTTATTTGACATTGACTCGAGAAGAAGAAGAAGTATTTTGGTTGGAACAGTATAAAAAGGCTGACAAAGATGACCGAATTTGTTGCGCCGTTTCTCTTCACCTGCCGAGTTGTAGTCCAGAAGCGATGTTAGGGCAAAACTATATGTTTGCCACGTGTATAAGTGCCAGGACGAGGGCCGATATACTAAATGAATGCCTATTATAAGTAATCTTTTAGGATATAATGCCACCAGACGCAGTAGTTTTTTTTCATGCATTAAATTAAATGTTTGCTATACCGGTTTTACCTTCTTATCTAGTTTCCCTCGAAGAATTAATTGAGACAAAATCCTGAAGAACTATTTACGTAGATTCAACGACTGTCTGTATCAACCTACTAAAAAAGTAATATTTATTAATTTAGGGCCGGTTTTTCGAACTCCAGGTAACTTTTATCCAACGAATAAAATTGTCGTTTTGATAGTCAACATGTCAAACTTAATCGTCAGTTAGAAGATATCTGGCTATTGAAAAATCGGCCCTTAGTCGATTTTCATCTCTTCAAACAAATAATTGGTGGAAATTGAGTCAACTAAGACGCCTTCTATTTTTAAAAACAAGCCTAAAGTGATCAATCTACTCTCGTGTATTTAAGGCCTTATTATCATTTATTGAGATAACGTGCGTATCCAAGACCTATATATAACATCGCTAGCAGAGAATAAGCCGATTGCAATTCCAGGTACTCGGTAGGAGCCTACTTACTGCCAGGTAGGAGGCATACCATCTTGCAGAGTGCAGTGTAATTTGCAGGTATAATTTATTAAATTGGTGAACCCGGGTGGAAGGAATGCAGACGTAAAAAGTTAAGCGAAACATGAACCAGGAGACGTATTTTTGATGCATTTGAATTTCGATTCGTATGAAATCGTATGAATCGAATTTTTTGATTCCTACGAAATTGTATGTTACTTTAAGATTTCGTATGCATCAAAATAAGAATTAAGTGATTTTGTGTCTGGTATGTTTTGAAGTAGTTGTTGTTGTACCTACACTACAGACAGTGATAGAAGTAGAGGGGTAATACAAATAACATAATATTATGTTAATTAAAAAGGCACAATTTATTTTTACTTTTTTCACTATCCTATTATTTGCTGTAATTTTATATGCAATTTTATGTAATAAAATCGAGTTTCTCTCTCATTTTAAACAGTCTTGGTTGGGTCATAATAGACTACGATGTGCGGGCTATGTGGTAGCACAATAAAGAAAACTATATTTTTTTAAAGTGGTCGTCTACGTACCTAATTATTACTGACGATTGTGGGGGGGGGGGGGGGGGATGACACCTAACGTGACACACTGTGATAGAGATGGAAAAAAGCGGTAAATAAAAATGACGATATACAGGGTGTAAAAAAAAGACTTAACGAAGCCTTAAACCACGAATTCTATACATAAAACCAAGTATAATGCAAAAAAAATAATTGCTGGGAAATGACTTTTATTTTTGGGTATCAAAAAAAAAATAACTTATATCTAACCCGCAATGTATAGCGCGCACGCCACAGACTATTCCTGTGTGTGTAAGCGGATCTTATTTCTTTGTAATAAAGTTTAGTATCAACAAAAAGTCAATTTTGTAAAAATCTTTGAAAAAAAATTGTCAACTTTGACTGTCAATAACTCAGTAACCCGTCATTTCCCAGGTATAGTGTAAAAGAAAAAAATGATCGTAATAATAGAATATGTGAAGAATATGTGGTATTCGGCTTCGTTAAGCCTTTTTTTACACCCGATATTTTTCGTGACGTGCTGAGGGGATTGCCTTTGCCCCAAATCGGTTTATTATTTACGTGAAAGTAAAAATATCTATGCCTATGTCCACTGATGGCGTTTAGTATTGTAGGTAATACCTTTCTCTCATATTATCCACCCAACCTATGCTATTGTTCCACCATGTCGCGGCGTCCATAAATTTAGGGCCATTAAGAACTTGTCCAACCAAAATCACTTTACAATGTCCTGTTAACAGTGCAGTCACGCACATATGTGTCAACAATCATACCTATATTTCGCGATAAAATATATATCATGGTAAGTAATATGTACTTTTTTTTTTTTATTAAAGACAACTAAAAAAAATACTAATAAATAGTAGTAGAGTTGCCTATCGATAATCTATCGATATTTAACATTAAATAAATAGTATTGATAGCACTATTGATATTGTAATTAGTTTTCAAGGTCAACTATCGATAGCTGGGCAACTCTACATAGAAGATACTGTAATATGTAATAGTTGTACAATTAAAATGTACAATTCTTATAACAGTATCCATACAGTTGGAAACTACAAGTTAAAATATTTCCCAAAATTTATTTATTTTAAAGTTTTTAAATTTAATACAAATACATATTTACAGAATCACACCGATAATAATATCAGTTTAAAATTTAATCTATCTTAAATACTACAGGGGATGTCACTGTGAGTTATTCAATTTCTCAAGAAATTGTTGAAACATTGAGTTTCTTTCTCTCTGTATACTATTTGATTCTTCAACTATATTTATTAGTCTATCTAATTTTTCTTCAACAGTTCTTTGCCTATCTCGCATTTCTAAGGTTATTTTCCTTAATTCATTGTATCTTTTCTTATTCAACTTCTTTTTGGCTTCATCATTATGACTTGTGGATGCTTCTCCATTTTCTTGGACCATAGTTTCTATAGGTGGCGCTGCATTTATGGACAGAAGGACCTTAGCCACATCCTCTGTGCTGCCTTCTTGGATCCGTTGCTGTATCTCAGGTTGGTACTCCCCATTCTCACTGAATATTTCTTCAAAAATTTTGAAGTATGGCCATCTCACTGTTAGTGCTCCAGATCTGTTCTTTTTTTTCAACAATCTTACATATGTTTGTTTCAAATTCCTGAATTTCTTATCACAGTTCTCTGGTCCTTTTCCAACCATACTGGAAATATTGAGCCAGACATTTTTCTTTTTAATTTTAGGGTTTCTAAACTTGTCAATGTTCTGTAGGTACAAGTCGAGAAGCAAGCGAATGCTTTTGTCTTCCCAGTGTTCATCACCATCATCCTGGGCTTCACCGTCCAAGCTTGCCGACTGATTCATTTGCATGTATTCCTCATCTGCCTCAATATATTCTATTTCGTGGGCTAAAAACAAATTCGTCTATTATTGACATTCATAATATCTTCTCTTTGCTGTTTATTTTTAAGCTTCATTAATAAATTTTTCTAGATTAGAACAGTTTTAGGGTAGTTTAAAATAATTTTAACAAATTAAAGAAAGATAATAAACTAACAGATTAGTTTTATTCAAATTCATCAATATCAAAGTTTGTTGAAATAAAAAAACATGACACAGTGATCAAAAGAATTTAAAAAACTAAAAGGAATTACCACTCATTTGTAGATTTCTTATCACTGGGCTTCTTCGTGCCGATCACTTTGCTTAAGAATATTATTTAAAAATCAGGTTAATTTGTTGAAATTAACGCAAACATAAATTAATCTTGCATCATTTGTTACATTCAGCGAGGACATTACAAAATGGCGCTCAGCGTAAAGCGCTTTACAACCCGACCAAATTACAATGGAATCAACCCATAAATAAAAAACAATTCATGAATTAATAAAACCAAGATAAATGTAATTTCTGCATGAACCCGTACTACAAATAACATTATTTCAGTAGTTTGTAAATATTATGTAGCAAAATGAATTAAGTTTTGAAATTTAAAACTCAATGTGAAAATTTTTCAGCGTCTTCCTTATTTAGCCGGTTAGCATCTATGCTTTGACATTTCTACGTAGGTAGTTACGCACACGTGATAATGTCAAATTGATAAGGCGATTGAAAAACTTAATTCTGCAGACTGCACACCTTGTCTTAATAAATCATACGGCGATTAGGAAATAAATATAAATGCATTTGGGTCATGGTACTCATGGTAGATAGTCAGATACATACTCATTATTCATTTACATTAATTTGCTAAATGTGATTGTGGTGAGTGATTTTGATCACTAATCAAGTTATATATGACTATATTTAGTAAAAGTAGAGTTTTTGAGCCAAGTAAAGGTTAAGTTACCTGAATCAGCATCTGGTATAGGCTTGTAAGTCGCAACGTTGTCGTCCTCTTTTATCTGCCCTCCATCGATGGAAAGATGGTTTTTCCGCGGCTCAGACATGATGAAATTATACACAACAAACCGGTTTGTAACTCTCAAGAAAGCACTTTCGTTTCAAGCAAGTAATTATGGTCATAAATCTTTCACCATACATACATGCAACCGTGATCGATCACTATTTAATAAACGAATGAATGATATCACGCGTCAAAGCCAGCTGTTCATTGAAATTGAATGAATGCCACGCCCTCGTTCATTCTATTTGTTATGCGCGCTCCAGACCTAGCGCGCAAAGTCTCTGACTAATCTGTGCGCGAAGTGGCGCGAAGCGCACGCGAAGGCCGCGAAGGGAAGGAATTTGTTGTCAATTTGAACCTCTGGTATGCGCGGACACTCCTGCTGTTAGAAATGTACATACCTTACATCGAAAAGGCTAAGGTTTGTTTTCACGCGCCATTGTAACTATTATTAAATTGAACCTTGCAGTTCTAGGTAGCACAGAGATAGTGCGTGCGTATTTTTTATGAATGAGGCAAGATTATCCACGCGTACTATCTTTGAACAGCGGATAGTAATAAAAAGAGTTAAAAAATAAGTTTGTTTTTTAGATCTTTTATATCGTAGATCGATTTAGTTGAAAATTTGGCACCCCTTTGCAATGTAACCCTGTATATCGATAAAAGTTGCGAACTTCGCGCGAAACAACCGTGAATTAGTTGCATGTGTAGTCTTGGTTACCTATGTTCGCGGAAACTTAGCGCCACGAACGCGCGATTCGCGGACTAAAGTCCCGGCCAAACCAACGCATGCGCGATAGCGTGCGTAGTGGCGTGGGTGTGGGCGTTCAGATCGTGCCATAGCATTTGTATCGACGAGTTCATACCGGTGCGGACAGCGACGGCGTGCAGCTTGACATTCAGCTTTTGCACGCGCGGACATGGCATTTGACGTGAGTCGTGTCGTGACAGGCTCAAGAGATGGTGCGCTACTATGATAATATAGTTGATTACGTTTAAAGTTACTAAGTTTTTTCCAAAAAACAATGAGTGAAGCCAACTAGCTTTTTTCTTTCCTACATCTTCAAATAGCTTCGCTCGGGCAACCACGTTGGAATTAATTAATGCGAAACTCAGTAAATAAATAAATAAATAAAAAAACTATAAAAAATATTTGTTTATTTAATAAAATGGTTAAGCTTTTATATTCGTAGTATATCTGCAAATAATCTGAACAATTGTTAAATCATAATTTCTACAACATCATTAGATACCTTTATTATGACTAACATGTTTAATCTTCGTTGACTATATTCATGACTAATCTCTTTCTTGTTAGGTTTATACGTCCGAGCAAAATACATTTTCGTGCTAGGCCTCCTGAACGCGTAGTGTCCGCGTGTTTGGTACTTTGGTGTGAACTGGCCATAAAGTTAATATACAGGAATAGAGGAACAAACGGCTAAGCGAGCGAGAGGCTACTAGCAGTAACATTGTATGATAAAAAGAGATGCGTGATGCGTCATAGCAGAACCGTTTTTTGGCAACTGTTTGACAGCTGGCGGCACTTAGCGGCACGCTGAGAATTCGGGCTCTGTAAATTTTCCTGTTTTTACTTCAAATCGTGAATATTTTTGAGAAATAGCGCTTCATAAATATGAAGACTTGTTCAGTGATTGATTGTGGTACCACACAACGACTTAACCCCGCAAAATATTCATTTCTCAGGTAAATTAATCCAAGTCGACACCTCATAACTTTAGATTTATTTTTGCTTAAGCGCTTGAAATTTTAAGTGTTTAGTATGATAGTTCTCTTCTAAAACCATTTATTTATGTAAGAAGCAAAGATTGGATACTCTTAATGCAGAATTAACGAATATATTGTGTAAAGAAATAATTTTCGTTTTACACTAGGGCTGCATCAAGTTATCGATGTTTCGTTTCCACTGTCTAAGTATCACGCGGTAGACGAAAATTAATTTTATGTTTTAAATTACTGTTGTTAAAAGTACCTTTATGAAGTTTAGTTATGAATTATCTGGAAATGTAATCCCACATAAGATACTTAGCCTATACATAGGTATAAGTTTTTGATTGCTGGAATATTAGGCACTTTCTACTACACATACCTACTTAAGAATAGAATAGAATAATTTATTTTCTAATTACATGGCTATTAAGAGCTGTTATAATATTAAAAGTAGGTACTTTCATTGGTTATCATGTATCTTTCAGATTTTCTACTTATTCACCAGGAATGTATGGCTTAAAATAATTGATCTTCCAAACTGGATTCCTAAACAACATTCATGTATATGCAGCAAGCATTTTGAGGATAAATTTTTCAAGACACAAAACGAGGAGCGAAACTATTATTGATGAAATCTGCAATTCCAACTAAGTTTGTTCCGGTAAGCTTAAATAAAATCAATACTATTCTTCTGCTGATAATTAGCACCATGTACCTACAGTTTTTCAAAAGCAATTAAGTAGGTATATTTATAAGTTGGGTGTGCCTTTTACTATAATAACTTTTTAATTTGTATTATTGGAAGTCCGAAAATATTTCTCATACCATTTTACATCGTGATGGTCACTCTGGGTAAAAATACATAATTTAAATACATAAAATACTTATGATCGAAACTTAAAATTCGTAATATTACTAATAATACACCTGGTTTATATTAATATTTGTTTTCATATATTTAAGAAATTTGAAAGAGACAAATTTTCAACTAATATTTTAATTTAGCGCACGACTGCCGCTGTCGTGGCATGCTAGCTACGCTCACCGCTAGCTAGCTAGCTTTGCTAGCTACTCATTTTTTTCTTTTTCACAGGTCAACATAAAGCTTACGACGCATAGTATCGTCCTAAGTTTATAGAGATATTGTATCAAGTATTACATATAGGTTTTTAATCTATCCTTCTGAAGATGTAATAAATGTTTGCTTCATCATCATCATCATTTCAGCCACAGGACGTCCACTGCTAAATGGGCCTCCCCCAGTGACTTCCAGATCGGCCGGTTGGAAGCGGCCTGCATCCAGCTCATAAAGTGTGAAAAATATTTTAAAGAAAAATAAAAACACATTTTGATTTTGATAAAGAGAAATTTGATAAGAACGTTCTAAATATTATTAGTCGTACTGATTTTGGAAATTATTTTGGTTCCTTGATTTCCCATTCTTTTGAGCAAGATCCACTTATTAGTCACAGATATCTCATTATAAAATGTATAATTGAAACATATTTACCGTTAAGATTGAGGTACGAAACACAATTAAAAAATGTATCAAAGCGTACTTTAAGAAATTATTTAAACAAAATTCTATTTTCCGAGGGCAGTGAGAAATGATATAAGTAGGTACTACCTTTAAAGCATTGATAAAAAAATGATTTAAATATCTTCTGTGTTTTCCATAAATATTATTACTTCACTTGTTCACCCTGGGTCGTATTTTCAGCCATTCTAAATCCCTTCCCATCCTATTTTAGTTTTAATATTTCTATGACTGTAACTAATAAGTATGATCGATATCGATATTAATGTGTAATTGTATACATCACTGACACTCATACATAAACAATTTTACACACACAAATGTTTTCCAATTTCGGTTTCGTTTGACAGCTCGCGTTTGTTCCTCTATTCCGTAGGTATATTACCTTTATGGAACTGGCCTACGTGCACGCCCACGCCCCCGCGTTGGTTTGGTTGAAGCTTAAGTCTAGAGCGCACTTTACACTGACCTGCTTTATACTAGATCGGCATGTGGTTATAGCCAAAACCACTGATCAAATAATACTACGTAGAAGGTACCGGACTAGGAACAACGAAGAAGGCAAACGTCACTAACTTCAATTGATTGGATACTTTTTCGTCGACTGACAAAAAAAAAGGAAAAGAAAAAACTCAGAGTGAGATACTCATAGTGATGTGACTTCTAATGACCGTAAATGTTACAAGCTTTAAAAGAACGAATAACTAACAACGGTGGGGCAGGGAGTGCTAAGAATCCTCGGTTGCGAAACTCCGGTTACCATCCCCAACGACAACTGGCCCTAGTAACCAGTCCCGTTTTACCCTTCGAGTACGGAACACTATAAGCGCCTTTATAAAGAGTATGAGCAAAAACCAATTCAGGCAAGTTACCTTTTCTCATATTTTTTAAAGGCGTTTTGTCAAAAAAATCATTTGTGTGAGTGAGTGTGAGACATTAACAAGCACTAACAGTGTCATTTTAATGGGATCATAAACATCCATGACTTAGGTACAGACGGGTTAAAGAATAAAGCTGTTCATTTTAAATATTATAGAAAATTCAATCTTAACCCAGGGGCCTAAGCCATTTTCAGAATTGGTGATGGAAGTGGTGTCGTCCTGCAAGAACTTCCTGACTATTCGAAAAGTGTTAAGTATCGCAGCCTTTTGCATTGTCATAAAGGTAATTTTATTTATTATTAATAAAATAAATAGCCAGCTAAAGTGGCAATGGGCGGGGCACGTAGAACTGACGGCCGATGGGGCAGAAAGGTTCTGGAATGGAGGCCACGTACCGGCAAGCGCAGCGTGGGATGTCTACCCACAAGGTAGGCAGACGACCCGGTAAAGGTTGCAGGACGACGATACATGCAGGCCGCTTCCAATCGGCAGATCTGGATTGGAAGTCACTGGGGGAGGCCTATGTTCAGCAGAGGACGTCCTGTGGCTGAAATGATGATGATGATTATGATGAAAATAAATAAATAAAATAGGACGCCCACTGCAAAGCATAGGCATAGGCCTCCTTTAGAGACATCCAGATTGTATTGTAGCCTGAAAATTGCAATTTTAACTAACCGATCCGCATTTTTCGGGAAATATGCCATGAAGCTTTTTTCCCTTTGAGCGTCATCATAAAATATGTCGCAAATCTGGCAACGATATCTCTGGTTACTCATTTTAATATTCCTGCTAATGGAGCAAAAGGATTGAAAAATTAACGTTTGAAAGACTTGACAACCACTAATCAATAAAAAAAATGGCAATTACAGATTAGCTAAAGAATGTTTTCAAATGAATCATAGATATGACTTCGAGACTATTTATTCGTTCAAAAAAATTATTAATTCATTCGCATAATTTTATTTTATTCACTCAGTCAAGTGACAGATCTTATTAACAATACTGGCTACGCTTAGGAAGCCATAAAAGGGGAAGAAAACATCTGTCATGGCGTCATCAAAAGTAAGTCGAGCTGACATTTGGCTGTCATAGGAATCTGACTAGGCACTGTAGTAGAATACATATTTTTTTTAAATATTGGACCAAAGAGCCTGGAGCTGACTTTATAAACGTCAAAAAAAACTAGATCGATCAGAATTCAGATCATAGTAGTTAGTATTTTATTTGATTGATCAGTGGTATCATAGTGGTTCCATTATCTTTGAGTGGTATTTATTTAAATTCTTTTTGATTCAGCAGATCACAGCGTTTATTTGTTCAGTGATCACAGCAGCACAGCATATTATTTGATCAGTGCAGCACAGGCACTGATAGTATTATTTGATCAGTGGCACTGATCATCAAATTCAAAAGTTCTAAGCTCTGTGCTGTGGCACAGAAACCAATTCCTTGACAGAAACACAGAAAACAATTACCTCTGTCTGTGGGTTCCGTAGTATTATTTGATCAGTGGTGGGTTCAATGAAACTGTTTTGAAATGTAGATTAATACATAATTCTTCACATAGCGCTTATGTTGGGGCTAGTAGCAATTTTATTTTTTTATGTTGTTGTAATGTAAGACAAAATGTGTACAATACCGCCAGCACCGCCTCCGCCACCACCTCCGCCTATTTTGACCGAAACGCGCTCGCCCACAAAGTCTCCGACGACGAACAGTAAGAATTCAACTTATAATTATTCGGATATCTGCGAATGGGCCTCAGAATATCCTGACTTATGGGAAGCAAGTGCCAAAAACAATTTATGCCTGCACAACAAGCCCTTCAATTATAAATACAAACAGTTTAAATCCATACTGCAAGTCGGTCCTACTTGTGGATTAGTAGCTCTCTCTATGTTAGTAAGAGGTGAACTTGCTGCTGACGAAATACTGAACATTACAAAATTAGAAGGTTACACACACAACGGAGAAATGTTCAGCTGTAAATACATGGCGAAGCTGGCAGAAAAAGTGTTCAGCTTGGCTGAGGTAGAAAATGTTAAATATAGTGTTATAAACGGAGGCCTATTTAGTCAAGAAACTATAGATAAACTTCTGGAAGGTGCTGTATTGTTACTGCCGTATCCTTTTTATGACTTCTATACTATTCCTGTATCCTAATACCTACTTGCTTTTAACTTCCTTCTTATGGGTATTTATTGAACTTTGGCCCATTTTTAATAACTATCTTTAATCACTCATTAACTTGGTAGTACAGGTTGCATTAAAATATTTGCACACATCTCCCTAATAAATCAGTCTAGTGTAAACTTTAAAAAAGGTATCAAAATCCTTTAAATAGTTTTAGAGAAAGACAAGTACAGACAAACTGGAAGGATTCAGACAAACATACAAGGGACTTCAATTTTTAATAGAAGTGATATATTTACCTTTACTCCATGTCAGTTATGATGCTGACTGCAACCATTCTCCCTGTTTAAAGAATGGACATACGGCACACTGGGCTCTTGTCTGTGGGGTAGTTGTTTTAGAGGACCCTGGCGACTCTTACGTGTCTAAACCTGACAATGTATATGTGTTCAGTAGACATGGAAAGTCTAGGTTTTTAGCTGCATGGAATTTAGAAAAGCTTGATAAAAGTAACAAGAATTTATGGGAGTTTTCTCCTAAAAAGGAGGCTGATGGATTATTATACGTAATGCCTGAAGGAGGGCTGGGGGGCGAAAATGGTTTACGAAACCAGTTTCTAATGTTTGAAGGGTTGTAAGTGTTATATGTGTCGTAGATTATTTAGGATGAAGTTTTATTGAATGTAAGTGTTAACTTGTTGCTTTAGGAATGTTCATTGTATTTGATACTTGTTTATTTATTTAATTTACATATTGTTTTTATTGGAGTTATACATTATTAATAATTTATAATGAATTAAATTAATACCAATTTTTTAGCTGAATTCTAAAATAAAAGACTTAAAAATACAATGCAATTTTTTATTTGTACAATAAATACAAATCATACTTGCAAATTAAGATAAAATAATAAATCTCATCACTTTACTTAAAATAATATTCTAATGAAATAAAATTCAAGAAGTCATTATGGAATAAAATGAAAATGTTATACATTTGAAGAAGATTTAATCATATTACTATTGCACAGTCTATCATTAACATCTTCCCTGTCCAGTCACATGAATCAAATATGATTCATGACTATGTTTTTTATTGTGTATGGACAGTAAAATAGTTCATTTGCATTTTGGCTCAAGGTTACAGTTCAAAAATAATTAAAACATTTTTGTACTAATTTATTCAACTTAATAAACTCTACACTAAATTTAAAGTCTGGCTGATATTAGTAGAAAGATTTTTGTGATGGTTACTTAATAACATGCTGACTGTTCATTATAAGCAAACAACATTTTTTAAAGTTTTCTCACATAAAACTGCCAAAAATTAAATTATATTTTGGCAATTTAGCCATTATCTTTACAGCAGTTATGAGATCAAAAAAAAGAGAACATAGTTACAATACAACTTTTGCAATCTGATTTTGAAGAAATCTATAGTTTCCAAACTCATCAAAACTAAACCAAATTTATTTTAACATTGATTAAATATATCTAAAATACAGACAGCAAAAGTAATATTTACACTTCATTCAAATAGTAATACAACATTTGTATTACTTAATACAATAACATTATGGTTTTTATGAAGTATGTTTACAAATAACTTAAAAATGATTCAAATAATCATGAATAATATCAGAAGGCTAGGCCTATAATCAGTGGCGTGCGGTGCATATAGGCAATAAAGCAGTGCCTACCTGATAAATGATATGAGGTAGGCAGTAGGTACTTACAAATGTATGTCATTGATGAAAACCACTGATTTTCATAAATAGAAACACATTATAAGTATCTACTGCCTACCTCGAAATAAAACCAATGCCCGCCACTGCCTATAACAGAACTTAAACGGTTATTCTTCTTTTTGTTTTGTTAAAATTTACTTTAAACTCATGGAAGTATTCATTTTTGATTTGTAACAAAACTGAGCAGGAAATATACACAAAATCATCAGTTTTACTTATAGTCAACCCTATGGAAATTATCTAGGTTTGAATTACAAGATGAATACTCAATTACAATGAATAATAAAAGATGCAACTGTAGAGACTAGACCTATTTAAGATCAAAGAATATTAATGAATGAATGGAAATAATGAATAAAATTAAAATTTCGTACAACAAACCCAGTAAAAATGCACTGTTGATATTCAAATTCAAAGATATTGATGCACTTATTCCTTTATCAATTAGGTATTGGAAAAAGTTAAATTTTCACATATCCGACTTAGCAGTTACGGAAAGCTGCATTTTTTGCTGTAAGAATTTGCTTTTTGTAATAATAATGCACCTATCAAGCATGCATGTATACATATAATTAGATGAGCTCTATGCCACTATGTACAAAAGTGAAGCATCCCTATCGCCCTGACAGGTTTTTAAATACACACTCTCATTTTAATTGTATGGTTTTGACAAGTCGCACAGGAAAGAAATCCTGAAGACACGCATAACATTGTCAGCATGGTTCACTTTAGTACAAAGTAAGATGGGGCCCTCTTTTTTTATATGGTCAGGATAGTCAATAATAAATTTGTCAAGAATCAACTGTTTAAAGATTTAAGATTAGGCTAGTAGCAAGAGAAGAAAGTATCTAAGGAATACAAGTCGTTATAATATTAGCTGTATATTGATCTACTCAGAGATGTAGGTACGGTAAATATGGCGTCAATATATTATTACTAGTAGTTTTAATATTTGCGTTATGCTAGTTGAAAGTTAAGCATATTATACACATTAATTTAATCATCAGAGCAGATAATATTCTAAATTGTTTGATATATCTACGAAATACTTTAGATATTTTTCGAGATGTTATTTACTTCTCATAATTTAAAATTGCCGCATCTTTCTCAAATAGCTATTCCCTCTGAATATTTCAGAAACTTTCTTTCTTCATTGCGTTACAAATCTTTAAGATATTATTTAGTTTTATAATCTACTGGTAACTTTATCGTATTATTGTGAAAACAACGGTCATAGCGTTACCAATACTAAAAACTATGATATGAAAAATGATTTAATATCAAAACCCACGTTGGAATCAAAACTGCTAGGCATAGGTTGAATGTTATTTATAGTTTTATAACTTGCACACAAATTATCTAATCCCAAACTAAGCAGAGCTTGTACTATGGCGACTGGAAAAGGATAGACGTACATTTATACATTTTAATATAACTGTTACTAACACTAGCCCTTTGTGGGGTTAGAATTTGGGATCGTTTTCCTTCTTCGGAGCGCATACTACTAGCCCAAACGGTCAATCGAATGTAAACTTAGATATGTATCTGCAATGAGTTTCAGTACTATTGTAGTACAATCATAATATACGTTGGAATTAATGCCTTAAATATATTACTTGTATCACTCTTTAATTTATTTTACAATAGTTTATTTGATTATTTTAAATTTAATATGATTATTATATTTTGGCACAAGCTATTATATTAAATGATTAGTATTAAAAAAGTTACTGAAATATTCAGATGATGAGCTATCTCAACCGACTACATACAATTTTTGACAATGAGTGTGAATTCACAGTAGTCTATTCAGTTTTTATGTATTTTCAATATTATTATTCCAATAGCATAATTCATATCACAATTAAGTAAATAGTATTTTTTTAGTTCTACCTTTAAGTAGGGATATGATTATAATATTATTCAGTTAAAGAAATTTACTATTTACTTAAAGTTTAATGGATATGGAGTATTAATTAAAAAAAAACACATAAGTTAGACATTACTCGAAACGCTTCTACAGGACGCATATGCCCTTAATAACCTCAATTAGAATCGTACACTGACCTGAGAATCATACTTGCACACATGCTAACGGACAAAGGCTAAATCTAAATATTACACGTTTGAGAGTATAGAACATTACACCTATGATATTATGAGACAGTCGGTGGCAACTAGGGAGATCCTATATAACGATTGCCCCTTCAACAACCAGATGCGGACATAGAGTAAATGCTATAGTTGAAGATGAATTACAATTGGAATATAATGTTATTGGCATACACTTTTAACTAGAATAATCGCTTTTATGTCTGTTGTTAATAGACTTACATAATATACTCCGCAATCTGCATCTGGTTACCTCTACTATTAACAATAAAATTGGCCAAAAAAAGCTTTCTAAAACTGGCTCGGAATTAATTTCGAATTTAGTGAGAAAAAGTTTCGAGAAACTTGCAAAATTTAGCGCCAATGAAATATATTCCACTAAAACAAGGTATAGAAGACATAAGCATAGCTTGGAAAATTACGGGAAGATATTTGTTTGATATTTCATCAGTAAATATATTATTAAAGTAAACATACCTAGTCTATTTTGCATCTAAACGTACAAAATTAAAAAAAACGTCGCTAAATAGCATTTCAGCTGCGCTTATAAAAAATACAAAAGATGACTGCGACAATCTTTTGTCTTAATTAATAAACAAAAAACTGCATTCACGAATCACAGACTAAATAACCGCGCTCATCCACGAACCTGCTCTGATATGCGCCGACGAATACTCTTTGAAATTCGGTTTTCACTACACCAATACATAAAAACTAACTTACATACATATTGGAAATGTCACGAACCATTATTTCTCGATATATGTTGAGTACACAAACAACTACTATATCATTATAACATTAAATACGATACTAACTAATATGAATGACTATGATGAATAGTTAACGTGATTATTGAGCCTTTATTATGTAGCTTGAATATACTCACGAATACTGCGCCGCGTGTACGCACAACTAAATCTAAATCGATTATCTCCAAAATAGCTACTCAAAATACATAACAAAAGCCGCCTACGCGCTAATAAATCATGGCAGCTCGATAGCGTAATAAATATTGATTACACGAAAGTCGACGTCGCGTCGTTTGGAGATGTGTTGTCGGCCGTCGTCGGGCGGGTCGCCGAGGATGCCCGAGCGATGTTTGACAAGATGGCGGTCGCGGTGCGAACTGTCAAGCGGTCAATGACCTGGCGACAGCGGCGGGTAAAGCGATACGTACGCGTGCGCGTTTGCGTTTGCGTTTACGTCTCGGGCGGGGCGAGGGGAGCGCCGCACGTGGCTACGGGGAATGTCTTCACGTGCGTCTGCCATTGCGTGGACAGCTGGAAGAACTTGACGCCGTTCCATTCGGTGCCGTCGATGAATACTGAACGAGAAAAACAAATTGAAATTAAAACCCAATAAGTGACAAATCACAAAGTGACTTCAACCACATTTAGTGACATTTATTACTTTTAGCATCTATCTCCGTGCTTCAGAAGACACGTTAAAAGTTGGTCCCCGCTGATTTTGCTTGATACTGTTTTTTTGAGCTATCTTTTGGTATTTCTTTCATGTTTCTATGTTACATAAAACCTTAGTTATTGCCTAGTGTTAAAAAACCAAAATGGCCGCTAATTTTTGTTGATAAAATTAGATATCGCACTTAGCCTTAACGGGTTAGAAGTACTGTCCATATCACATTGTATTATGTACCTTTGAGCGGCAGGTTGTGTCCGCCCTTAGCGGAGCAGATGAGGCGCGCGACGCCGTCCACTACTTGCGCGCGGCCCGGCTCCGCTTCGCCCGCCTTTTCTTTCTTCTTGCCCAACCGCATTACTGGAACAATACCCACCATTTATTGAAGCAAAGACAATATTCATAATCAAATCTTTATTGTGAAGCAAAGACATTTTTATTTCAGAACTCAGTTTTTAGTCACCAGTCTCAATGCTGACGATTAACGAAAAGTGAGTAGAGCTAGAAAGAAACTAGAAATAAGTTAGCGAGCAACACGAAGCTAGTGTGTAGGGCAAATAGTTTAGTCGCTACCTACTAACGACTCGCTCGCTGCACTAACTCGCTCTCTCGCTCGCTCGCGACTAAGCGAGTGTGCAAATGCGACGGGCTTTCACTTGCACCACTTACTCGGGGCTTACTGGAAACTGCTGGTCAGCGTGTGTTCCTACTGCCAAGCGAGCATTGCTTAACGTGTTTTTTCAAAAGTGTTTTGTTCGGCAATGTGACCAGCCAGCGTTTAGCTTTAAATATGTTAAGTTACGAAAGAACGTGTTATGAAGACAGCTATGCTTGGCGTTTCTCTGCGAGATCCGAAATCACCGGCAGGCCACATCGCTCGCTGATAACCATTGGGGAAGAAAGGTTGAGTGGCGACCACGAACTGGAATACAGCGTGAACAGGCCTCAAACGCAGTGGTACTTACTCTACCACTAACAGCACGAACTTAGTCTACTTAAGCCTCCACCATACAAGCGTCTTCCGAGCGTTGACGACATGGTAGTAGCCAATCAGCATTAAGTAAATGCTGCTTCGCAAGCGTTGCGTCGACACTGATTGGACGCTGCCACGACGTCGACGTTTAAAAGACACTAGCCTATCAAGCGGCAAAGACCGTCCGGCCGCTCAGTAACAATAAAATTTTCATTGTGTCTTTTGACCTTCGCCTGACAGGCTAGTGTGAGGTAGTGGCGGGCATTGTTTTTATTTCGAGGTAGGGAGTAGATACTTACTAATGTGTTTTATTGATGAAAATCAGTTGCTTTCATCACTAACATACATTTGTAAGTACCACTGCTTATCTCATTTCATTTATCAGCCTAAGTGCCTATATGCACCGCATGCCCCTGGTGTTGGGGGTCCCTTAGGTTGCGGGCAGCCGCTTTATACGGCCCAAAACCGCCCGCTCGCATTTTAAGGTGCCCGCGTTGTCCAGCAGTTAACTTCCAAAGGCATCAAGGATTTGCGGTTTCAATTTTTAGATTGCACAGGGTAAGAAGTTCATTTATTGGCAATTGTATTAGTTTTATTAATAAATTACCACAATCCATTGTTGAAATGCCTGTATATGAATCCAAATTGCACGTTTAAAGGACTCTAATGAAAATGGGGTTTTACACCGTTGGTGATTATATAAATGATAAAAATGAGTGGATTTAAAACTGCTTTATATTAAAAGAGGCTGACAATTGTGATTGAGTTTCTTGCGCTGCTTCTTCGCGGCACTAGCCCACAAATTGTCCCGAAGCAATGGTAGGGAAAAAAATGTAAAAGTGCCTTTTGTGCCCATCACATCACATCACCAGCCTATATCAGTCCACTGCTGGACACAGGCCTCTCAAAAGGAGGATTTTGCCATAATCGCCACGCTTGGCAGGCGGGTTGGCGATCGCAGTTTGGCCAATGGTGGAAAGGAGACGCTGCTGCCCGTCTTCTTATGGCGGTTCTCCTGCAGTCGCCTCTTACGACACCCATAGGAAGAGAAGGGGTGGTGCAATTGTTTTAACGTGCCGGCACCACACGGCAATGCCCAATTTACAAAAATAAATGTTTTTTTTTTTAATTAAATGATGATGATGGTGATGATTACTCACTCTTCTGCTTCTTCTCCTTGGTGAGGTAGGTGACACAGAGGTGCGCGTTGTGGCGCGTCACGTGCAGCGCGCGGAACGCCGCCTTCACCGTCACCTTGCCGTCCGCGCCCTCCGCCGCGCGACCCGGCACCTTGATACACGACAACATACTTTTATTGAAGCTTCAGAGTTCATACACCAAGACAAAATAGAAACCATTGAACATAATTGTGCCAATTTAACCTTGCCGACCGCGCTCTCCGCCGCGCGACCGGGGACCTAGGACACGACAGGGTACTGAGGCTTCATACACCAAGAAAAAAATGGAAACCTACTTACGGCAATTTCTTTTAAATTTTTTTTTTTCAACGACGGCTCTTTGTTTTCTACTTAACGCTTTGTCCCCATTCTTGCCCCCTTAGTCCCCTTCCTGATCAGGATCTTACATTTAGAGTAATTGCTACTAGACCTCCGTAACCCTTAGATAAGGAAACCAGACCATTTTCAGACCATGTCTCTAGGTTTCCTTACGATTTTTTTCTCCCACCGCCGAGCGGGTAATTAAAATCCGTAAATCTGCGCGCCAACAGTGGCGGCTGCAGGTCGATGGCGAGGGGGCATGTCAGTCCGGCCCCGCTACAGTGTGGTACTACACTCACCAGCCAGTAGTCCGGCTGCAGCTCGAGCGGCTCGCTGCGCGCCAGCAGGGGCACCCGCTACAGTGTCACAGCACTCACCAGCCAGTAGTCCAGCTGCAGCTCGAGCGGCTCGCTGCGCGCCAGCAGGGGCACCCGCTACAGTGTCACAGCACTCACCAGCCAGTAGTCCAGCTGCAGCTCGAACGGCTCGCTGCGCACCAGCAGGGGCCCCCGCTACAGTGTCACAGCACTCACCAGCCAGTAGTCCAGCTGCAGCTCGAGCGGCTCGCTGCGCGCCAGCAGGGGCCCCCGCTACAGTGTCACAGCACTCACCAGCCAGTAGTCCAGCTGCAGCTCGAGCGGCTCGCTGCGCGCCAGCAGGGGCACCCGCTACAGTGTCACAGCACTCACCAGCCAGTAGTCCAGCTGCAGCTCGAACGGCTCGCTGCGCGCCAGCAGGGGCCCCCGCTACAGTGTCACAGCACTCACCAGCCAGTAGTCCAGCTGCAGCTCGAGCGGCTCGCTGCGCGCCAGCAGGGGCCCCCGCTACAGTGTCACAGCACTCACCAGCCAGTAGTCCAGCTGCAGCTCGAGCGGCTCGCTGCGCGCCAGCAGGGGCCCCCGCTACAGTGTCACAGCACTCACCAGCCAGTAGTCCAGCTGCAGCTCGAGCGGCTCGCTGCGCGCCAGCAGGGGCCCCCGCTACAGTGTCACAGCACTCACCAGCCAGTAGTCCAGCTGCAGCTCGAGCGGCTCGCTGCGCGCCAGCAGGGGCACCCGCTACAGTGTCACAGCACTCACCAGCCAGTAGTCCAGCTGCAGCTCGAGCGGCTCGCTGCGCGCCAGCAGGGGCGGCTGCAGGTCGGGGGGCGCGGGGGTGGCGGGCGGCGAGGGTCGCGCGGGCGGGGACCCGCCCTCGTCCAGCTCCAGCGATGACACGCCGCCCTCGCTGCATCCCACGCGGACCTCCTAAGGGGGGAAACACAAACAAAATACTTGAGAATAGTACACGCATTAAGTTCATGCCGTGTGGTGCCGGAACGTTAAAAGAATTGCACCACCCCTTTTCTTCCTATGGGTGTCGTAAGAGGCAACTACAGAGTCTCCTCTCCACCATTATCCAAACTGTGATCGCCAACCCGACTGCCAAGCGTGGCGATTATGGCAAAATCCTCCTTTTGGAGAGGCCTGTGTTCAGCAGTGGACTGATATAGGCTGGTGATGATGATGATGATGAAAGTTCATCATCATCAGCATTTCAGCCACAGGACGTCTACTACTGAACATAGGCCCCTCAGTGACTTCCAGCTTGGCCGGATGCGCGCGGCCCGCATCCAGCGGTTTCTGCAACCTTTACCAGGTCGTCTGTCCACCTTGTAGGTACGTGGCCTCCATTCTAGAACCTTTCTACATCATCGGCGTCAATTCTACGTACTATGTGCCCGCCCACTGCCAGTTTAGCTGGCTAATCCGTCGGGCTATGTCAGCAACTTTTGGTTCGTTCACGGATCTCCTCATTAAACATAGCTAATGTTATAAAGTGTGTCACTTTTACTCATTTATTACTAATAGAGGAATGCCAAAGGTCGTTATTGAAAAGAGACCCATGGTTGAATCCTTGCACAACTGTCCTACACCAGAAAGTGCTTTTTATATATCTAATATCTAAATTTAAAAATTCCAAAATAAATTACATTACGCCAGTGGAAGAGTCACAGAAATTTGACAACTATGGGGGGAGGAGGGAGGAAGGATGTGTGTTCAAAAATCATGAAATTCGTGTGACGCAATCTCACTTACCGCGATGAAAGGTACGAAAGTCTGGCTGGCGTCCTCGTCTCCCGACTTCTCGCGGTACGCCACCATCGCCTCGCCGATCGGCACGTTGTTCACGGGGCCGATGGTGTTCAAATACCTGAGTAAACAGATATCAATTAAAAAACTACATTTTTTTTAGCATAGCTATGAACTAGTAAAGATTGCCGGGTTTTTCTGATCTACTACTCAATCGAAAACTGGAAACATCAGGTGTGTGTTAAGTCCTTAAATTTAGACTGGAGAACTAGAGTTTTTTACAACAGGCCTAAAAATGTCATAAAAGTATTACTTACTTCAATCTTGTTTTGTTTTTTCTATGGAGCAACCCAAAACGTAAGAATAACATTTGTACAGCATTATAAACTTTAATGACATGTGTCATAAAATTCAATATCGTATGACAAAATGTTGGTGACCTCAGTTGGTAACCCTAGTTCTCAGTCGTAATAATATAACTACAGGATGATTTTTTAATAAGTGAACAAGATCTTATGTGGTGTTTCTACTCATGAATATAACGTTTACTATGGGAACACTATATTAAAATTTGTACTTATTAAAAAGTTACCATGTAGGCTCACCTGGCGATCCACGAAGACTGTCTGGTCTGACCTGATAACTAATTCCAAGTCGAACTCTAAAAGTAAGTTAATACGACTTCTGTCTCACCTGGCGATCCTTGAAGACATCTCAGCGATATCGGTGACGCTGTCGTTGGCGCGGTCGCATATGGCCGCCCACGACTCGCCCGTGAACAGCGCCGCGTACGTGCTGTCCGACGCCGCGAGGTACCGCGCTACTGTGTTCTGACCTGAAACAAGTTAATTAATAAGTTCTAAGAAGTGGGACGTGTACGTAACAAAAGCTGAGAGGGGTCTCAAATTTTGTGACGTCACATTTCAAAATCTTAGGGTGCTGCTAGCTGCGCGTGAGCTGCGCATTCTCTAGATCTGGACGCTCCTTTATATTTATTATTATTAAAAAAAAAAGCTAAATATGTGAGGTCGCACTAGGGAGCGGGGAGCCGCACAAATGTGGCCAGCTGTGACAAGAGGGGGTTCAAAATGTTACAAAATCTTGAGGCATAATTTATGGATAACCCCTAACATGTAAGCGCTCTAAAGCTAGCTCTTGGTAATTATGTTCTTTTGTCCGAAGCGTTCTTCCGTTTCGTATCAGCGTCGAGATCCAAAAACAGTAGACGCAAAGTTAAAATAGCCCGTATCTCCTACGTCGCTCCTCGTCGCTGCGAACATTGCGTGTGCTTTTCGTACCACCATGTCGCCGACTGCGAAAGTCTATAAGAACATATCTAGACTTAGCTTAAATAGAGTAGGGTCATACCAAGCGGCACGATACGGTTCTACCCGTATCTGCAGAGGGTCGTGCGGGCGCCGCGCAGCTAAGTAGCACTACTTTGCCGAGCGGTCATGTAGCTATCCATAAATTACGACAAATTAAAGGGGGAGTCGCACAAATATGGTCATCTGTGACAAGATTACACAAAATATTGCGAAATTCGTGTGACATAATTTAAGGATGAACATGTCAGAGCCCGACGACCTTAGGAAGATGGCTGGCAGTAGATGGATGAAACATGCGGAAGATCGTGACTTTTGGCGTTCTTGGGGGGGGGGACGCAAGCCTCTTGCGTCTAGCAGTAAACTGCAATATGCTGAATAGGCAGTCGTAAGAGCTCGGAGGCTTACGTACACCAGTGGATTGCAATATGCTGAATAAATAAACGTAAGAGTTCTAACAGAGTAGTGTACGTACCAAGCGGCACGATGTAGAACCGTATCTGCAGAGCGTCGTGCGGGCGCCGCGCAGCTAAGTAGCACTACTTTGCCGAGCGGTCATGTAGCTATCCATAAATTACGTCCCAAATTAAAGGGGGAGTCGCACAAATGTGGTCACAGAAGCACAAGACATACAAAAAAACGAAATACGTGTGACATAATTTAAGGATGAATATGTAAGAGCTCGACGACCTTAGGAAGATGGCTGGCAGTAGATGGCTGAAACATGCGGAAGATCGTGCCTTTTGGCGTTCTTTGGGGGACGCAAGCCACTTGCGTCTAACAGTAAACTGCAATATGCTGAATAAATACACGTAAGAGTTCTAACAGAGTAGTGTACGTACCAAGAGGCACGATGTAGAACCGTATCTGCAGCGCGTCGTGCGGGCGCCGCGCGGCGAGCTCAGCGTGCGCGCGCAGCGCGGCCGCCGTCGCGCCGTCGCCGCCGCAGATCGCCACTCGCACGCACGCGCGACGACCCGTCCTAGGGGAGAGGGGAAATGAGTTTGCATTGTAGAACCAGTAAAATTTAGTTTCTTAGCAATTACATGCTAGGTTAAATCAAGATGATATTACTTCGTTCGTTCGTTGGGTTCGGGTCCCACCTGAGGCGGTCGATTTTTTTCTCAATATTATATCATATTGTAGAACAGGGTTACATTGCAATGTGGTGCAATTTTTTAAAGAACGACTCACAATCAACTAAACTTTCAGAAGCCGGAATCAGAGACTAATCGATCTTCGTAAAGAAAACCTTTTTTTTTTTCATTTGATAGATACCGTATCAAGTAATAAAAACTATATAAATATCTCGGTGATATTATTCTGAGAACTTAATATATTATTACCTAGAAAAACGACGACTAGCACAAAAAAAACGACAACCAGTGTGCCCTTTCATTAAATCTAGGTTGCTATGCGGGGAATTTGTTGTAAAATGTGTTTTCGAAATTTTCAAATAATTATTTGCTAATTTCGAGTTATGCTGCCGTTCGCGCGTCTCGGTCTTTATATAATTCATTTGCCTGGTCCCAAATGATAGGATGACACTGTTCTTCTATAATTACTCTTTCAGTATCGAAAGTCATTTTGTGAGCGCGTGCGGCCCGTAACACATAGCGCCATTAACTGAACTAGCCCGCGAGTGCTCCTGTCGGAGGGCCCCGCGCGTGCCCCCGCGACGGGGGGAGATGGACTCCGTTGCGCGGGCGCGGGGCCCGCCTCCCCGCGACGGTCTCCCGCGCGGCTTCCCGCGACGGGTCATTTTTGTATGAAACGTGCCCGCTTAACGTAGTTTCTGCCCTGAGAGTTCGAATTGTGCATCATATTCAATGTGACACCTATCTAGATAAATGTGCACTGTGCGCCCCATTGGATCAAGGCAAGACATCCCTCAAATCTGAAGAAACCGTGGAAATAATAAATAATAGTTACTGCTTATACAAGGCGCGCAGCACGGGAGGGGATAGTCTATTGTATGTGTGATAGTTACTGCTTGTAGAGCGCGTGCAGCAGATGGCGCGCGTCGGGCGCGTGCGGCGCGGCGACCACGCAGGCGGCGCCCAGCGCGTGCAGTGCGGCGGCGGGCGCGCCCGGGGGCACCACGGCCACCACCTCGGGCGCCGGGCCCTCCTCCCCCACCGCGCGGGCCACCTGCTCGGATAGGCCGCGGCGGGGCTGCAATATGTACAGGATTCATTTGACGTCTGAAACGGCTCCTAGCAAATCGAGGCAATAGGCTATTTGACACGACCAATCAATTCACATATTTTTATGAGCTGTTTTCAAAACGCATCTCTTCCTCACAATTTGTATGACTATACCGAATTATGACGTCACTGTTTACCTAGCTATAGTTTCGAAATCAATTAAAAGTAAGGCACTTAAGCCTTACTTTAAATTGATTTCGAAACTATCAAAAATGTGATTTTACTAATAAATAATAATGTACCTCTGGCCTAAAATAGGGTGTTAATTTTAATTGGCGATATCTAAAAATTATTTATGAATGGTGTTCCAATTTTAAAAAGTGACATGATCTGATTCCAGGAAACGAATCATTGAAAAAAGAAATGTGGATCTTCAAAATAAAAATAAGTATACAGCTATTTGCAATTTCTATTAACATAACTATCATAAGTATAATCATCATAATAAATACAATAAAGAGAAACAAGTGAAACTCACGAGATTATTTTAAGTTTTCAAATCGCCAAGAAAAATGTGAATCCCAAAAACCACATCCTCGAAATAAAAAAGTTTCAACTCCTACATGCAAGTTTACCTCCAACGCGGTCGGGCTCTGCGCTGGTAGTTCATGCGCCGACAGAGGGCGCTCGGCCGCCGTCACTAGAGAGTTCTTCTTGCGACCACCCGACCCTGGGGTCAAGTTCCCACCACTTGTTGCGCTCCGGAACAGACGGGAGCGTTTGTCTTCCTAAAATAACCAAAATTACTTAAATCCCGCTTTATAAACTTTAACTGTCTTATTCAGAGCCCAGACTAAGCTTAAACCACTGATTTTTGTACGTTAAAACAGTGGTTTAACCTTAGCCCCGGAATTGAAAATGCACTCTAAATAAGACAGCTAGAGGAATGGAGGTATCTGTACTGTAAACACATTGCTTTATTTTTTTTGACGAATGATTGAAATTGTGAAATTACTTGGGTTATGTTGACGTAATCCTTCTTTTTGATGAATAACAAATACGGACCGAGGTTAGACCCTTGAGTAACACCTATTAGTTTTCTTATTTAGTAGGACACTTTTAATACGTTTATTTAATTTCGTAAGTCCGTATTTCCGCAACACCTGTTTTGTTGCGGAAATACGTTCCTAAAATACCTTCAATATAACTACAATAACCGACTCTTATACCTGAGCGTAGACATTGTCAAAGGCTTGTAAAAAATCGAAATACTTCTATCATTCTAAAGTAATGGAAGTCATATTGGAAATACGACAGTGTTTTGTCTTGTGCTAAATCGGATACGAGCACTAAAGAGTTTAAGCGAGTTTTTTAGGAACTTACCATAGACATCTTAGTGTCGTTAGGCGGAGAGCTAGACACCGAAGCTCCGGACACGGGTGCGTCTGCTGTAACATCCCCGTCACTATTGCCCTCACTACCGCGCTCGTCGCCGGCAGAACTCCGGATGGCTTCTGATTCTGTTGGTCCAATTAGACTTAATACCGATATCTATTGAAAATCAGATGTGACACCAAGGATTGTGCTGGAAGAGCTTGTTGATGACTTCCGTGGCCAAGAGGCGAGCATGCCGGACTTTAAATGGCGCCGCCATCTCTGAGGTTCCGGGTTCGATCCCCGGTCGGGTCAATGTAGAAAACGAACTTTTCTATATTGGCTCGGGTCTAGGTGTTGTGGTACCGTCGTTGTTTCTGATTTCTATAACACAAGTGCTTAAGCTACTTACCTTAGGATCAGAACAATGTACGTGATGTTGTCCAATAATGATTTATTTTATTTTTATAGCTTTGTTTAAAAATGTCACTGGCGAGATTTAAAACGTACTTTTTTGATACTATTCGGGTTTGTTACCAGATTTGTATTATGAAATTTAAAATTCTAAAAGTGGAGTATACCCATTCTACATCGGCTGGAATTAAGGATGATAGAGGTATTAAATAATTATACTTTCATGCGTTCGTGCTTTTATTAATGCCACGATATTGAGATTGAGATACATAAGATGTTAATCTGAAATTATTTCAAAATACCTCCATCTCATGTGGCGTGAAGGTGAAATTGTGGATAACAAAACATAAAGACAGACAAAAGCTGAGACAAGATCAAACTAAAATCAAATAATAATGAGATTTAAAATTCATCTTTAGAAGCGAGATGTTTTTAGACCTCAGAGATATTTTCATACTTTTACAAACAGACGAACATAGCGGTAAAATATTTGGATAGTTTTTAGTTTAGATTAATATTAGAAATTAGGATATTTTTAGCTTGACCGATACGGGAAAGCTCTTGATTTTATTCGGACAAAATATATGCGTCCATTATAAGCTAAACTTTCAGTAAAAACACTGCCTGTACCGTTAAAGTTCAAGTTATAGTGGAATAAATTGTACAGATAACAGTGATGCTGTTTATTATGCATAAGGTAGCAGGAGCAGTTTTAAACACATTTATACGTCGATAGCTAGACGTCGGTCAGATAAGAGCAAACGGAGGATAGTAAGACTAACTTGCACCAAATTACGTCAAGATAATTATGTTTATGTACAATAGGAAATTTACTTCCAAGGACATGTACGGACAACAGCACGTCGACCTACCACAAAATGTCAAATTTTCTCATTTGAAAATGAACTCTATATGTCAGGCTTAAAGTTGAAAATCTATTGGAGAATTTTTGACTTTTGGGGTAGGTCGACGTGCTGTTGACTGTACGTGAAACAACAAAGAAATATTTAAATTACTAATCACGAACGTATTTTTACTTTTGTGACGTGACTCGGGAAACAGAACCATTTACATTTTAAAAGTATACCACAATCACAAATTTCGTTGCCGCCATGTTCGCCTGTCAGTTTGACATTGACAGCTGTCAGATACCTGTGAGCGGGACGGTGGCGATGTGTCGCTCGCGCACGCTGCTCAACTCGGCGGCGGAGGCGAGGCTGGCGTGCCGCGTCACTGCGCATGCGGGACCTTTATGGCGCGGTGTGTGCGGGGTGGGGGCGGACGAGTTAGCTTCTTTTTAAACTAGATGGCGCTGTTTGAATTTACATCGCGCTGGTCGAAATAATTTTGATTGTAATAACGTAATTTTTTCGTTCGTCTGTAATTTATGTTGTTTACGTGCAAGTTTTTTTTCTCGGTTTTATTGTAAGATGATATTTAATCAACGAATCAGGAATAGCGCATTGAATCCCGAATAATCTACAAAACTGTACTAAACATCACTCTAGAGCTATACTTATGTGTACATGACTTGATGTCAGAGTGACAAAAAAAACCTGTTCTTCTTACTTTTACGCTTATATTTTTTGTCGCTAAATCATCCAACATCCCACCTCACACATACACATGCACTAAAACTATGCACACAGCGTTACGTAACGAAACACAAAAATTAAAACTTCGTGTATGATGTATGTATGTCTGACATTTGCTATTATTCCATAATGTATGCAAATAATAAGTGAAGCGATCACACGATGCACTGTTCCTTATGTGTATGTGTCACAGTCAATACTCCTGACCAGCCAAAAGTAGTTTGGTCACCAAAGCGACCGACTAAACCTACCATGTTTGATATGTATAGGTAAGTACTCTAGGTTAGGTTAGAATACCAACAACAACTTCAGTTGACCGATTTTATCAGTTAAAAAAGTTTTGACTGGTAATGAGTTTTGACCGTAACATTATGCAATTTGATGCTCAAGCATTATTAATATTGTTATTCATTTGTACTGTATGAATGTGCCCTACTTTATATACTACATTCTCTGTTTTATTTACATGTTTAGATCGACTGTGTTATCATGACCCTGTCGATTTTTTTATATTTTATGTTCGTAGTATTCATAATATCGCAAAATTTAAATTCCTGTTAGAAAGCTAAAGATTTTACGCAAATATCTATTAAACAATTTATTGGAATTTAAAAAAATACTGAATTTGACATTACACAGTCTATGTTGAATTATCTAACTCATGTAAAATTCAGTAAATTTCGTAAATATATTCAAATTTATAGGTTGGAGTGAAAGCTTGTGTTTTAAGAAAAACATATTGTTTTTAACAACCCGTTGGGTCATATAACATAGCAGATCTAAAACTTTCTAATATTTAACCATTCAATATACTTGCACCTACTCCTGGTCTAGCATTTACAATCAAACAAACTACTAAATTAAAAAGCAAGTGACTTTTACAACTTTATTTTAAAAACACAAGAAACAAAACACTGTAATTTAAAAAAAAAACAATTACACATCAAAACTTGAATCTTCGTAAATGTTAGACCAGGAGTCGATTATGGAAGTCTTGTATCTGTCTTCTCGTCATGGTACTGAATTCTCGCATACCGTTGGAATGCCGGTGGTGTTCCTGGTTGGCGAGGCTGCGGGAGCTGCTGAAGAACGGCCGCAGCGACGGCTTGGGCGTGGAGCCGATGCTGATGGTGTCCATCTGGTCAGGCCCGGAGTCTTCGCCCTCACCGCATGAGAGCGACTCTAACTCCTGTTACGAAATAGGGTTCTGATATACAATACAAACACTTTTGTCTTATTTACACTTTGAACTTTTGTTGGTTTCGGAGCCGAAAAATAGCACATTTTCTACAACAACTTTATTTAAGGGATCAATATCAAAATCACAAAAACAAAGGCATTTCTCCTCTCCATACTGCAACAGCGGGTTATTTTTATAAGAAAGTTTTGTTTTTGAGATTTTGGTTCCATGTAATAAGAAATTATACCAGTTTAACTAGAATAGAATAATCTTCGGCTCCAAAACTACCGGAAATTCTTCGTGTATATGAGACTCAGCCATAGGACGTCCACTGATAAACATAGGCTTCCCCCATTCCTGATAGGGCAGTTAGAAGCGGCCTGCTTAGTGCTGAAATGAGGAGACTCGTTGACGACAAATAAAAGAACGTCGAATCTCAGCAAAGTGTCTGGCTATTGCTACTGAACGGTTTCGATTTGTTAATCGCTGTAGGACTCAATAGCTAACTAACCTGGAACAGCTCATCGATGTCCCGCTGCGCGTGGTGCGTGTCCCGCGCGGCCCCACGCTCCCCCATCTCCTCTGGGACGCGGAACCGCCGCAGCAGCGCCGCGAATTTCTGCTTCAGATTGCGTTGCTGCAATTGCGAAATGCTCTTTAAGACTCACGATAAAAAATAGTTAAGAGTGTGGGCTAATGAGTTAAGAAATAATTACAATAGTTGTACTATTAAAGTACATTAACCAAAACTAAATATGAGAATCAAAGGATATAATTTTGACAATGACACACACAAATGCACATAATAAGATGCAATTTTGATCGGGCTCGAAGGACCATATTTGCTACTTTATTATATTTCAGATTTTCTGTAGGTACTAAATTTTGCTTTTACTAAAACATGAAATTATTTAGGTTAAAAATACAATCATTTGTGTATGACAGATAGGTATATGAGTCAGCTAATATTTTTAACAATACAGTGTTATCACATGAATGAATCATGTTTATTTTGAAATGACATACAATACATTGCACTGAGTATGATTATAATGTTAACTAGATAGATTTAATGGATTAGGTTTATGCATTACGCAAGTTTAAGTTTTCAATCTATCGAAATCAATTAATTTTCAAATTATGTAAGGAATATTTTTTCACAAAATATTGATGAATATAGAATACATTCCATTTTTCCAATATCTCCACACACAAAAATGAAGCATTCAAATAACTTTCACAGTTAGTTAAATCACACCACAAATTAAGTTTTAAAACATTCAAATTTTTCACAATCACTCACGCAAACAAGACGAAAAACAAACACAAAGGCGTTACCTCCATCGGACGCCGCGTGTGATATAAAATCTTATTTAGGAAGTTGTGTACATTGGTAATCTTATCTGGTAGATAAGCTACTAAGTAAATAGAAGCCAAACTGCCAAAATGCAGCAGTGACGTAACGTTGCTTATGTACTGACCGTGACCTTTGTGTAGTTAATCAAATGTAAAAAAGGACTTATTTTTTAATATTTTATTGTAAAATTGTAAATATCTATTAAATACTAGTTTTATAGTGTACATATTTTACTTATTTGTTCAACGATCCAATCCCTACCCGTCCTACCCACTATCCCTTACAAAATCCTCAAAACTTGAAAATGGCAAAGTAATCCTCAGTCAACCAGACTGAAGAGGCGTGGGCTGCCAGTAATATAAAAAGAAGAAGAAATGTAAAAAAAACATGGTTAGGTGGGGTAGACACTATGATGCGGTGTCCCAAAAACAATGTATAACCCTCTAACTTTTGATTGAACTAATCACGGCGCGCTAATCACAATTTTAAGCTTAATAAAAATATCACGTTTTATTTTATTAATGTTTTTTTCGAAAATTGGCCAATTGAAATTGGTTTTTGTCATGCTATTTTTACAAATGATTCATCTTTTAACCTTGTATTGTTTATTTTATTTTATAAACGAATAGTTATGAATAATCCCTAATCGTTAACCAATTCAGTTCAATTAATATGTCCATCTGTTTGTTGATTCGTTTTTAAATGTTTATTTTAAGTATTTTTTATTCAAAAATACTATTCTTATGGTACACAGTTCACATTTTAAGTACAGCCAACGGCCCATCAACATCATACAAAATATAAAAACTTTTCCAATCGATATTGAACTCTGTTAGTTCGAGTTAAGGTTGAAAATAATTACGTATGTGTTTATGGACTAGCCAATATATCTGTTTAATAATAAACATCAGTTGAGAAAATTAGATTTTTTATTATAGCTTGATAGGCCGTTGACTAAACATTAGACATCAACATATACATAAAAAACACACATAAAACTAAGATAAACTAAAACTTCTCAATTCTACTATATACACACAACAATCCCGTACACGAAACTACGAAGGTATAACATATAAATATGCAAGAAAACTACATGCAATCAAATTTAGGAAAGCAGCTATGGAGAACAGAAACAATTTAATCCCGAAGACACTAGTCCGTTTTTTTCTTAAAAGAGGCTAAAAGGGAGACGTTAAGGTTTTAATTTAGATGTCAGGTTTAGGAGATGATTCAATTGCCCAAATAAATCAACTTTGTCTATGGGACCAATACGGAAAAAATCTAAAATTAAGCCAGTGTAATCACCCCCCGTAAAATGAAGGATAAAATAGGAACATATTTGGTATAATTATGATATAGAAAAAAAATAGGACAAGCATTAAACCACATAATCTGACTGATTATATTTCTAAAACCACTTTAATATCGAATTAACATCGAAATCGTGAAAAACTATACAGCAGGCGTATTTTTGATGCGTCAATTCACATACGAATCCCTAAGAATCGTATACAATAGGAGGAGTCCTAGGAGAGAGAGAGAGAGAGAGAGAGAGAGAGAGAGAGAGAGAGAGAGGGAGAGAGAGAGAGAGAGAGAGAGAGAGAGAGAGAGAGAGAGAGAAAGAGAGAGAGAGAGAGAGAGAGACCTAGGACATTGTATGCGATTCCTCGGAATTCGAATGTTTCAAAAAAACGCCTACTGATGCCATACAAACTAACGCCCTACCTTGATAATTATGGAGTATGGAGCATCTTATTTTTTTTCATGATTTCTATTGACTTTTACTGTTGTTAAGAATATAATAGAATAGAAAACTTTTATTTGACACACATATTTGTTTCTAAAATAATAGTTATTACTTATTAGTGTTCAGAAAAGTAGAAATAAAACTTTAAGAGCGTGACCTATGGCAAAAATTATCGAAAATAAAAGCCTCAACTTAGGGATAGTATAAGTAATCTTCCCAAATGGAGAGGGGTCCTTTTATGGACCTTTTAAGCTTAAACACAATTTGAGGTTTTTCATCGGTTTCTTGTCATACAGGGCAGAGTAGAGGGCACTAGACCACGCGGAAGATCACCCATGCGATGGACCGACCTAATCAAATCCGCAGTTGGCGATCTATTGTATGAGTGATCCAAAAAAACCAAATAATTGGAGAGAAATCGTGAAGCGCATAACATCGGCCTCTAAGCTTGGCACATGATGACCACGACCGCTCTGACAAGAGTGTAACGAAGAAGAAGAAGAATTGGTAAAATTATCCATAGATATTGCTCTTAAAGTTTGATTACATACTAATTTCACGGAAAGATTTTATATCATCGTCTGATTACGTGGCTTTAATTCTATTTGTACAGTCTGTATGTATAAGAAACATTGACGAAGCCGTGCTTTGAAACTTAAAGTCGATTTTTTCTATGTTAGCTGACTAGAAATAGTGCACCTGTGAGTTCAGTGGGTTCTCGCTCAAAGTATCAGACAGTCTGACAGTTTGCACATTGCACAACTAAAGGTGTAAGTTAAAGTAGATTTAGGATATTGAGATAGTCATTTCTCTATAAAAGAATCTATTTGATTTTGAAAAAAAAGTCGAAAGAAGAGGGAAAATTGTCTCTATTCTCATAGCAACTAGTTACAAAACCGCGTGCGGCGGCTCACCGCGAGCTTGCCGCGGCTGGCCTTGCGCTTGGCGGATGCGTTTTCCAGCTCGCTGTCGCTGTCCCTGTCGTTCGCCTTGGAGTGCATATAGCTCTGTCTCTTTCGCTCGCGCTCCATGTAGCTCAAGTCGCGAGAGTGTGACAGCTGCGTGCAATGCAACGGCTATGTTATGCTGAAGCTTAGGCTGTTCTGTATTTCGGTCTTTGCCTTTAGGTTTATAAAAAATATATTAAAAAATCATAAATGGGACGATTCAAAAGAAATTAAGCCGTATCAAAGCACAAAAAATATCGCTTAAGTTGATAAGAAACAGCACGGATTAACCAGACCACGAAAACAGACTGATAACAAGTGTCCAACTTTGTTTTCGTGGAGCATTGTAATCTGTTTTTCGTATATCTTCTACTGTAGGTCTCGCGGACTGAACAGCTGAATCGCCTTGCGTCCAAGTGTGACGTCAAGAGAAAAGAGACAGTAAACAGTTATTTGTTAGAAGCAAGATTTCGCTGCTGCACGTATAGCAAAAGTTGCCAGTATAAAAATAAAACTGTGTTCTTATTTATAGTCGTATGATAGTCTTCACAATGTAATCATACGTTTCATTTCTCTTGACGTCTCATCTAGACGCCATGTGGTCTACGTAATAGCTTGACCACTAGACCCACAGACTTTTTAAAAACAATGGCTATCCATTCTCGACTGCACACTGCGATGACTATTGTAAAAAAAAACTGCCTCACATGGAAAAGCAAAAATTAAATACTAATAAAAGCTATTTTTTAAAAATCTTCAATAAATAAGCCCACCTTGTAAATGACAAGAAAAGCAAGTAAAACCTCCTAAATGTATAAAACATAATTGGCCATGCATTCCCATAAATCAATTTATGGGTAATTATAAGCCGAATTATTTGGCGGTAAAGCTAAGCTTTGTTGTTAGTTATATTATGACATGCATATAAAATAATTATTTGTTACATTATTCTAATTATAAATATAATTAAATAATTAAGTTCTGTCTGGACTCGATAACATTATCAATGAGTTTATACAAGTTCAACAAACAGTGACACTAACATTCTTTATGTATCTCAATTAAATAAATAAATTCGTTTAAATACTTGAGTATTCAGTTCAATTCACAACATAAAATTACAGGTTTGGAAAACTTGAATTTTCCAAGAAAATTAAGCTTCACAGCTCTGAAGTAGGTACTGGAGTCCAATAAAGTACAAGAATATGGTATTCGAGTCCAATAAAGTACTCAAATACTTGTACTGAACCGAGTACTTATCGGAAAACTAACTCGAGGTCCTAACCTCAAAAATTACCGACTATCAAACGAGTAAGTACTTATAACTCGTGAAGTAATACGATTGCATATCAATCCTTTTGAATGTTGATCGAGTCAAGAGTGAGACAGTAACCAACCTTAGTGTAAGAGAGATCGGCCTTGTTGAAGGCGAGCTGCCTGTGCGCGCGCCGACGCGCCTGCGCACCGTACGTCATCTCGTCGGCTTCCTCTACCGAGCTGAATTCCCCTTCCTCCTCTTCGTCGGAGTACCCTCGCTCTGGAACGGAGACCTTTGAGTAAATACTAAGCGTGCTTCATTCATTCTTCATCATTGCGTATGGATGAACCTCAATTAAATAGACGTCTAAGTACTGGCTGAAGTTTTGCTGTTGATCATGTGACTGTGTTCTACTGGCAATGAAGTTGTCGTGGTCAAATGTAGTGAAGGCGATGTCAATAATAGGGTAGCATTGGTCTGCCAAGTAACCATCCTGAGCGAGTCGTGTTCATGATTAATAAACCTAACATTTGATATACTCACTGGTTATGATCAGATTCTTGTTCTTGGTATCTTGGTAGATAGGGATGGAGGCAGACGGTGATGATGAGGGTTGCATCGAACTACCAAGTTACTATGGCACATTACCTTATTATAATGATCAACAGCATAATCAGCCCACGTCAGTCCATAGCTGGATGAGGGTTTCCCAATAAACGCCATTGAACCAGATCCTCAGCTATACATTTCCTTGCATTGCTAGTAGGCATGGCAATGATTGCTATTTTTCAGTCATTGTCATATGACAAAATGATGATTTTTTGTCATATGAAATCACCTGTGATAAATCATTGGCAATGATTTTTTGTCGCAGTGTCATAATGTAACACTTTTGCTATTTGTTACTTAAAATGAAATATGATTTATTGTGAACAGTTGCTCCTTGCTACTTTGCTACTTTTTTATGAAATGTCATATATAGTTCGTGCGCTACGTAATGTGCTATTTGTGTGTATTATTTAAGCATTTTTTTTTAAACAATTAACTTCCCCTCATACTTGTACAGGCTTGGGACTGACAATGTAAAATTTTTCATGTGAATTTTTTTTAAATCCTGAATGTGTAAGTAAACTTATTTTTACATTGGCGTATGCACCTATCACTCATCACCGGGCGAATATTGAATTTAAAAACAACATCATAAAATCATAATTCACAAATAAAACGAAATTTCATTGTAAACAAAACGAGCTCGACGTTCCCTACTATAAAATCATAACAAGATAATCTAAACCTTACGGCGCTCAGCATAAAATTCAACAAACTAGAAGGTTTCAACCTGCCACTCGTAACAAAAATCATGACAAACGAATCTAATTTTTACGGTCATAAGTTTAAAGCTCTTAAAATGTACAGTATCGTTATCGTTCGTCACCTATGATGGCATAAAAAATAGCACAGCATGTTTGTCTTTTTCTAACACGCATCTGTAGCAAATCATTCCTACTCGCTCGCGCGCTCAAGGCCTGCGCTCGGTAGACCCGCTCTGCTACATGTCATCAACGAATGAAAAGAAATTTGCGCATGACATATGATTTCACAGTCTGTGATTTGTAACAGTCAATATGACAAAAAGTAGCAGGTGTGACAAATGATTTTCAAGTCATATGATTTTTCACCTGCTCCTCATGATATCGTCCATGCCTAATTGCTAGCAGCTTTACGTATTCACTCCCTAGTTCTAAAGCAATTGTGACTAGCCCACTGCCTCAGCTTGCTTATCCTCTGAGCTATATCGATTACTTCAGCAAATAGTTTATACTCACCAGTAATAAGCAGAGTATTGTTGTTCTTGGTGTCGTGGTCGACCGGGGTGGAGGCGAGGCCGGTGATGGAGAGCCTGGCCACGGGCTGGCCGGCCGCCGCGCCCACCTTGCCGCCCACGCCAGTCAGCTCCAGTTCCATGTCCATTGAGCGCTGCAGGACCTGGACACATTGGGAATGTTAACCTGTATACACGGAAAATAAAACAACAATTGATATAACAATGGCCCGCGCTCATATGTGTGCGCGACGCGAGCTTATAGGTATATAGGGACAGTATTGAAAAACTACATAGTGCCGATTAATATCACATCTAAATTAAAGCTTGCAAAACTAAAGTGATTTCTGGTGGAAACTGAAAGACCCCCTTAACCAGCTATGTCCATAATAGACATAATTCTCTCTCAATAATTATGTATCGGCTCATGAAGACAATTAAGCTGGACTATAGTTTTCAGAGGCACGCAGTTCATTACTGATGGCTTGCAAAAAGGCTTGAAAGAGGTAATAACTGGTAGATTGAGTACTACAAGCACGAAGTTTTATTTGAAGATAGGTGATCTAAAAAACCTAGCACGTAACAACGGCCTCTTTGGTTGCTAGATAATTACAAACGTCATTAAAAAAAAACTGTTTAAAAAATACTGCCAGCTAAATTTGACAAACTCTCGCCTTTCTGCTCCAATGCTAATTACAAAGCTCACACTGAGACAGTCATTCGACACCAACAAAGAAGTCAAGTTACAGTTAGTTTTTAGGCCCGACCCGACATGCTTTCAATTCTAATTAATAAATTAATTAGATGCTCAAACATTTATGTGCGATAGAGAAACGTATTGTTTTGAGATAATTTGTCAAAAAATACTGAGGATATGTTCAAGTTCGTAGCAATTATCGAATTAAACCGAGAAACATCAAAGAAAGTGACTGTTATTACGTGGCTGACATGTAATGGAAATATTTTTAGATACTTTAATGTTTTTTTGTCATTTAGTTAAATAGTTTTGCTAAACACTTCAATAATCATTAAAAATAATAATCAATCAGTTTTGCCAACAGTTATTTAAATGTATCCTGTTTTTTGGATCAAAAGAATCAAAGTGAAAACTTTGTTTTTTAAATAATGATCAAAAGATCAGAATGTAATGTAAAGCTGTAACTCTGACAAAATGAAAAGAAGCCCAATGCCATTAAAATTAAAATTTTACTAACAATAATTTTTGAGCATGAGAGGTTTTAAAATTAGCTTAATACAATTTAATCTATTGTCGGATGATGACCACACTAACTTTGTCCCCGTGTCCTTATTGAGAGGAAACACAAATTTAACCTCCCCGGTAGACGTTATAATTGGCTGATTGACTAATTATAGTAACATGTTTTCAAGGGCATTTTCTTTCGGGTTCATTTCGCTTTGTCAAGGACTCAATTATCTTTGAATTTGGAGGTCACCAGGTTGTGCTGATAATGAAATTCTAGCACTAGACTACATATGATCATCCTACTAATATTATAAATGCGTAAGTTTGTAAGTATGGATGTTTGTAATGTAACTCTTTCAGACAAAAATAAACTGTACCGGTTAAATGTCCCTGTGGGATATATTCAATATACTAAAGACTACGTAAACTACTGTCTTAAAAATAGTCTGAGAATGAGAATTTAGTCTATTCTCATATTTTAAAAATTAAGATTTTATATAAAATGGTTTAGCTAGCTTGGAGGAACTACGGAGGATTTCAAATACATATGTAATTCAAAAAAGTATGTTATTGTCGTACCATCAATCATGCCAGGATCTTTTCTACTTTAGTTGCTTTTAGTAAAAAAATTGCGGTGGTATAGAAATAATTAAGAATCTCGCTAATGTAATTTCATAGAAAAACTGCCAGTGGATTTGCAATTCTCTCAACTAACTCCTTTATCGTGCCGAGCTTAGAGTCAATTAAAGAAAAACCGTTAAAAATGCTCACCACCGCATAAATCTGCTTACATTACATAACCCCTCATTGTAGATATCGATAGGTAGATTGATGTAGACGTGTCTGCCATTACAACGAAATTGAAAACGATTCGTTGACTTGGCACTTTTGCTTGGCAGCTTTACAATACCGAAGACTTTCAAAACGTGACTGTGCATTATAGGAACGTAAATGTATATTTTGCTTCAAAAGGAGATTTCATCTTGTAATAAGCTATGCGCACTCAGCTACTCACAGGTTATCATGGGTAGAAATTTGATCTCGCAGAATTAAATTAATCTAGAGTTTTCAAGTGTTTGAATGGTATCATCAATCTCTCGCTCCCAGTTATTTTATACAGAAATTCAAAATGATGATTGATGCATTTATTGTTCATCAATTATTCAGTAAAATAACCAGACAATTATTTTCATTAAGAATGTTTCGTTGCCAAATAAAACTGATTTTATTTGAACAGAAATTGTCAATTTAAATATTTGATCTGACAAAAACCGGCACATTCAAATAAAACTAGATGATTAGCTATGTTTTAAACGGTCAGTTACTCTTAGTCCAAGGGTTAAAGGATCACATTAGGGCAGATTGCAATATTTATCATCGCTCCTAATAAAGTTATTAAACTTGCAAAGACAAAGTTATTTATTATTCAGTACTAGCTGTGCCCGCTGGAATGGAGGCCACGTACCGGCAAGCGCAGCGTTGGATGTCCACCCATAAGGTGGACAGACGACCTGGTAAAGGTTGCAGGACGTCGCTGGATGCAGGCCGCTTCCAACCGACCGATCTGGAACTCACTGGGGAAGGCCTATGTTCAGCAGTGAACGTCATGTGGCTTAAATGATGATGATGATGTGCCCGCAACTTCGTTTGCGTGGACGGAGGATGAGTGCCTACATGCTACACCACAACTGAGTACTATTGATGCGTAAAGGTAGAGGACTACCTAAGAAAGAAGAGATGAAGTGTATTTATGACGAATGATGATGACGGCGACCAGATTAGGAGTGATCCGGACGAAAAGAAAAAAATACTGCGCCTACCCTAGATGATCTGAGAGCAGGGGAGGATCATCCATCTAATGATTAGATATATTTACCTGGTCCATCCTTATGACGCCTTCAGCCAGGGTCTTGTAGCCTAGGATCGTGCGGTTTTTGTACTTTTTGCGCCTTTGCAGCATTATCTGCAGCCTGGAATAGAAAAAAAAAAGTGAGTGCCGTCTTGAAAATTTTTGGTATGACATATACGCGGATCTCTCTTCTCGGATCTCTCTCGTCCACTATAAACAGACAGAGATTTCAGACTTAACACACGCTTACACTATGTCTTACAACACAAATAATGTTTAAAATTACAGTTAGACAAAAGCCGGACAATTCTGGCCTGGGAATCCTTACCACAATCGGGGGCTTATAGCTGCACGTTTGAAACTCTGCGAAACAAATGTCCGGAACTTCGGAACGCTTTACCAGCGGAGCTATCCGGACAAGTGACAACCCTGAACACGGCTATAAGCTCCGGGGTAGTTATAATACCGTGAGATTGCCTCGACAATTTCGGAACATTAGCATAATGGCGCAATAAGCTGTCCAATTTCATCCTTATTAGCGACTCATTATAATAAAACATGAACTTGTTCAGGGAATATCGTTAAATTATGCGAATATCAGATAAATACCAAAAATTTTATTTTCCTTTCAATAAAGTAATACTGATACAAGTATTTTCGTGCGTCCTATGTCGCAGCTAACTGCCGATAGCCGTTTAATTGCACGGCACGCCATTTCATAGAACAACGCCGTTCAACCACACGCCTAGACGTCGATTAGCCGAGTGGTTGAACAAAACGTTCAACAGTACAGCTAGACGACGTTCAGCTAACTGGTTAAATGTCAATTAAGGGTGCTGCTGCACATGCTAAGGCTTGTCACGCGCCACTGATAGTACGGTTTGTCAAAAACTCGAAATCTCAGACTTGGACTATACAAATCGGCAGCTGCGGATATTCCGCAAGTGTCTAATTGTATAAATGGCAAAGCAACTAAACTTGACTGGCTGACATGAGCAGTCTCAGTCAGAATTTTGCAAAGACGTTTTTCGAATACCTTTAGTCACCAAGAAAGGATTTTAAAAATCTAACTCTTGTGGATAAATCAAAGCTTTCAGTGCTTTCACATACCATTTGTAAGGAGAATTAGTAATCAGCACTGCTCCCGGAGCAGTGGAGAACCCCTAAATTATTATATTGAGACAATGATAATTGGTGTCAAGAGACAAAAAGAGCATAGCCCAGATTACCTTCTATCTCTAAAACTGACTGACTGGCATTGATTTTTCGCTTATAATAATAAAAATACCTTGTCAAGTTTTGTCCACTCTCGCCTGGACTAAATGAACATATCGCGGTATTGTTATCAAACAAAATAATAAATAACATTAACACTCTATATTGACTCAGATGCAGTCTAACCTAACGTTCAGACCGTTTAAATATCAGAATTGTAAGGATAGAACTAAAATTATAAAATCAAAACGGCCTTATCAATTCAATATCCAACAAAATTTAATTCCAACTACCATAAATTTCTTTGACAATACTGGCAGTCGACCATTACACTTAAATGAGGTCTATAAATTAAGTCTTTATTCGAAATGTAGACCTTAAGCCACAATAAAAACATATTACGGTAATCAGTAGCTCACTTTAGTCATTTGCCCTGACATTTCATCTTACGATTACTCTAAATCGAACGACTGAAATCTGTCTAACGCTTTAGTTCTTGTTGCCGCTTGTGACTGTGTGTGAGTAATTCGATTCACCCGTCTTTAAGAAGTCCAGTTGCTGCTAATACACCATATTTTTACTGGGCCTAAGCCGACCATTTTTCTAGGCGGCTAAACGACTTGGAACAAAATTAAACGATAAAACTGTCCATAAACTTGGAGGCTGAAACTACCGTAGTAGGTTAATAAAGCCGGTTTATAGTGGAAGCGATTATAATTCTTCTTATATTGGTAAGAAAATGGCGGATCTTGATAAAGGCTAGCAACTTAACTGTTCACGCATAAATGCAGTACTAAATCAAAACATGGTGATGCAATAGATAGATCTTCATCACATGATCTCATAATCTGATTAATATTCATTTCATCTTCATCACCAGCCAATATTGGTTTACCTAAGGCAGGTATTAGGGCAAACCAATATTTTAGGACGTGTTAAATCTTCTAGGTTCGTAAAAGGTTCTAATAACTAGGTACAGGGTGGATCCGAAAGTCAGACAATAATACTACAGAGTCTACAGATAATAATACCACTTTTAACTTGAGTATGAGGCAAGAAAATTTCTTACGGAGTCCTAAAATGTTTACCATGTACGTACATTATTCTCGCTGCAGCAGCTATGGGCATTATTTAACGGAAGCCCGTGTCAAGGCACAGGAAGATCGTAAATATTAAATGTCAGTACGAAACTGCTACAGCGAAACATCATTCATGCTCCTTTGAAGATTTCTTAGGACTTACTGGAAATGATTTATGGTTTGAGCTATTAAACTAGTATGGATAGCATAAACTTCAGTTTCTAATACTTGGGGGCTAAAATAACAGATGAAAATACTTTACTAGGACTAAACGCACGGAAAAAAAGATAAAAAAAATATGGTAATTAACATTGAGTAGTCTCTAGAAAATAAAAGTCGTAGTTTTATCGTGGTTTTAATGTTCCATAGTTCAATTAAACTATTTATCCTATTTTTTGCTGTCTTATTCCACAAGGTTAGTCTTCCTTATTTGATGAATTATTATATTATTAGAAAGATGAATTATCTTTTTGTAAAAATAGTTTTTGATTAAAAAATCAGCGATTTCCTTGACATTTCATGTTAAAAAGATAATCTATTTATGGAAATACGTTCCTCAAACTGCACCGCAGGTTCCGGACTTTCGATCCTCTCACATGGATTTATCTAATATCAAAATAAAAATAAAAAAGCCTTAATAAATTTTCTGTTTATTGCCAAATTAATATTAATATTATTATTATTTGTAGTTTCTATCTTAACTTTCTTTGGTCAAGTGACATTTTTGCAAAAGATTTACTCAAACTAGGTAGCTTTGTTATTTATTTAATACTTTTCGCTAAATGGTGTCAAACTTTTACATAGCCATTATATAGTACTGCTCAAAGTATCTTAAAGGATGAACTTAAATGCTTCTTAACAAGATTTGCTTAAAGTTTTCCGCTGAATAATGGCGGATTCGAGGAACCCCGGTGCTTTCGTGAATACAAATATATACTAGCTAACAGACAGTGAATACAAATATATACTGAGCAGACAATCGCGGGGCTGAATTGGAACTTTAGGTTGGAGATCTACTAAACTTGAAGTTTGCATTCTACCTAAGTTATACATGGTTACATTGCAAAGGGGATCCAAGGACCACTCAGAATCAGTAACTAAATCGATCTACGATATAAACGATCTTAAAAACAAACTTATTTTTTTATTTCTCTTTATTACTATCCGCTGTTCAAAAATGGTTCGCGTGGATAATCTTGTCTCATTCATAAAAAATAGGCACGCACTATCTCTATGCAATCTAGAATTGCAAAGTTCAATGCGATAATAGTCACAATGGCGCGCGAAAACAAACCTTAGCCTTTTCGATGTAAGGTACATTTCTAACAACAGGAGCGGACGCTCCAGCGCACACCAGAGGTTCAAATTGACAACAAATACCGTAAGCAGTGCACCTCTAGATCTTATTTTTTAAAATTTGGCACCCCTTTGGAATGTAACCCTGTATAGGTGAAGAAAGTAGATACACGAGTTACTAGAACTAGTTGCGTACTCGTCTCTAGTATCTCTCACATGATCTCTGCTAAGTATCACTTAGAGCTATTTCTTTTTTCAGGATATAATTAAATAACGCATATACGATCATAGGGTGTACAAAATAATAGGACACTTCTTAAAACCACGTGATCAGCTGGTCATATACAACAGCTTTTTCTATGGAAGCAACATCGAAATCAATAATTTTTTTCAGCTTCTCCATAGAAATTTACTCGCATACCTCGATGATACTGTATGGAGCATCTGAAAATAAAATCACGATTTCGATGTTGCTCCCTTAGGAATTGTTGTATATGACCAGCTGATCACGTGGTTTTAAGGAGTGTCCCATTCTTTTGTACACTCTGTATAAGGCCCTCGCCCTGATATGGTCTCATTCTACTGTCTAATCTAATAATTACAACAATTTGCAAGACATCAATGTCAAATGTAAAAAAAAACTTCATCATAGTTAAAGTTATTTCTTGTGTTAAATGTGTATGTCTTCCACACAAATCACAACGGCAACAGCTGAAGCTGTTCCCGTACACAACGTGCCTGGTGAAGCCCGAAGATGCCTGTCATTAATGTATTCCAATTAATTGCCATTTACTAAAACACTGCAAGATAACCTGAGGTACATACCAGTGTTGGCATTAATCGATTAATTTTTCAATCGATTAGTTAATTTGACTTACTTTAATCGGATTAAAATGAATCGTGATTAAACTAATCGTGATTAAATCAATCACGATTAATATTGTAATCGTAATCGCGATTACAAGAAATAATCATTAGTCGTTAATCGTTAATTTGATTAAAGCCGATTAAGCTATGTTCAAAAAAGAGAAAAAAAAGTTTATTTAGGTTAAATCAACTACGTTTTCAGATGAAATCCAGCCACGATATCGCTAATTCGCTACTTATAGTTTACTACAGGGCTAAAGCAGCGTGTGAACTTATACATTTTCTGGTTTTGCGTTTGATTGATAATAATGATTCAAATTTAAAAGACTAGCTTCTATTTTGAATAAAAATTACTGTGATTTTTAATAATGTTCAAATAAAAAAAAAGAGTAAACTTGTTTTTCATTTCTTGAACTGTTCCAAACTGCATTAGTCATATATTTTTAATCGTGATTAACGATTAATGATTACAATTAATAATCGTAATCGTCTAGATTTCGATTACGATTAATTAACTTTAATCATTAATCACGATTAACTTTTCAATCGTTAATTTTTAATCGTTAATCAAATAAACTTTTTGACAACACTGGTACATACAAGTACCTACCTCAAAAGGTTTCTATTTTTCTCAGGCAGTCATTCAAGACAGCTAACCTAGGAGATTAATTTTATCAGTATTTTCTTTTATAAACGTAATGTTTTACAATATTTATTGCCTTGTTGTTACAAGGCAATAAATATTGGAATACTCTATAACGTTTACAGGCAGTAGGTACAGCCACAAGCACAAATACACGCTGGAGACCAGTAAGTTAGGGTAGCAGGTAATTAATTTTACTTGTATCAGAGAAACCAAAAAGGCCCACGGGATACCAAAATCATTAATAGTGTTAAATAAAAGATGGTTTGTAGTGAACTGCAGGCTAAGTCTTGAATTTGATTTGAACTCGAAGTTCGATCTTGATTCGACCTCGTCAAAATCTGAACTCGATAATAAAACGGCCTACTCCCGAACTCAATCGAATCGAAATCGAGTCGAGATCGATCTAAAATGGCGATCCGTTAAGCATTTCCGGTTGGTGACGTAATCATCATAGACTCAAAGGTTCTTTATTTTGTCACTACAATTTATGATTTTTGTATATTTTTGTTATTTATGTACTTCTTATTTTCTTCCTTACAAATTAATTATATTTTTACACACCGCTTGGACGCGTTTGTGGCCGCTGCCGGAAGAGGACACAGGATTTATAACAAATCTTAGATTTAAAAAAAATTAAAAGTAGAAAACTCTATCTTATGTCTTGAACAATAGAATAGTCCCCTGGTCTGGTTCTCTCTGAAGTCGGGTAAAATTTAAGACTTGTGTTATAGAAATCAGAAATAACGAAAGTACCACAACCCCTAGGCCTGAGACAATATAGAAAAGTAAAGTAAAATATTTACCGCTATAACATTCGTAGATCCCAAAAGATAATTTTTTTTGTAAGTGTAATAAAACATTTTCATTGGAATATAAATAAACCATATTACCATAGAAGAAGTAACGAAGTGTATACCTATCATGCTCGTGAATGTCCACATTAAACCGATGCTAATATATTTCCAACCGTTTTACGATGTTTACCCGCATTCTTAGCGCGTTGGAACTTGGACGCGACTGTTGCCCAAAACTAAACATCCAATTCATAGAAGCAAGATGCCCACGATAACATAAACAAACATCACACTCACAGTATTGGATTGGATACCTTTATCTCAAACTTTACTCCGTGCATTTACAATTTTCAAAAAGACAAAAATATACCTATGTATTAAAAAAGGAGTTTATTTTTAAAAAGCGATATCCGTGAACTTGAGTAGGAACGGATGTAGGTAACAGAAACCTTCAGGCAAGAAAGATCCCTCCATATATTTCAGATATTTCTCCATACTCATCCTCTACTCTAAGGTTGTGCGGTTTGAGAGAAATCCTGGAATTTGGCTTGAGTCTGGGTGTGCAAGGATCGTGACAAAGATAGTTTGTGTATTTTCCCTAATTCATTGCGCAGTTATATCAATTATCTTTTTTATTGAGTCTATGAAATGAAAACTACTTTATTTCAAGGTCACGGTTAAGGTTAAAACTTGCATGGATATAACAGTCCCTCAAATATTTTTAGACAGACCATAACTCGTGGCCTCGGCCTTAAAAGTTTTAAACTAGCGCCAAAATATTCCAGATTGCATCGTAAAACGAACAAGATCGTTGTAATCGGTCATGAGTAAATAAACTTTTTTTATTGCGAGCTATAACGGCGGATATCTTAATTGAAATAGGGCAAGGAGCCAAGCTTTAGAGAATTATTATAGAAAGAAGAAAATATATTTTCGGTTTAAAAAAAAAAACATTTTTTATACGCTGTTTCTTTCCAGTGTGTAACGCTGAATAGGACAACTAAAAAATTCAAAGCTAAAATTAATGTAAATCCTAATAATAACTACCTGCCTAAGTGAAGTTGGTGCAAAGTGTGCAAACAAAAACTCAACCTCGTCTTGGCTGACTAAGAAGAAATAGAATAGAAGATCGTTTATTCAGAATCATGCATAGCAAATGAAATCGTTTTACGTGGTTAAGAATTACGAAGCCTCACTACTTTTTTTAAGTCTGTTTAGTTTAGATTGGTTTCTAAGGAATAGGACAACGAATAAGCCTAGATTTTCGTTTAGCTGTGTGTTTGAACTGCCAATAGCGCTCCCGAGTAGGTAAACACACAGGCTGCATCACAGTTGCACATCCGTTGTTAGAATATTGGAAATCCGTACCCATAGGGGTGACACAACGATGAAACTTTGACTGCTGTGCGGCGTTTCTAGCAACGCTCTTGTCTGTTGTTAGAAAGTTGACCGTACTGGACGTGTCCCGCTTAACGATGCTGTGCATCCTGGCTGCGGTTATGACCGTGCTTGCGCAACCCGTCACGCCGCATACTCCCGAGCCGAGTGAAGCGTGACATATCATTAGCATGTTAGAGCCAGTACTGACCTGTTCCCATCGCGTTTAACGAAGTGAGGGTACTGCAGCGAGAAGCACAGATCGAGTTCAACATCCAGGGGCGGCACAGCGATGTCGTTGGACCGCAGGGTGCGTTTGCTGCTGTGCATCCTGGCGGCCAGTATGACCGCGCCCGCGCCCGCGCCGCCCGCTGCGCCGCCACCCGCTTCGCCCAGCGCGCCGCATACGCGGAGCCGCGTGACGCGCAATGTGCATAGCCTGGGGACAAAGATAAAATGGTTTAACTACAAATCATAGATCCAATCAAAGATTGTCATTTATAAAAAATATACCAATAATTGAGAGAGACTGAAACAAGATATTTCGCCGCCAGATCAAGACCGACCAAGCATGTGATGAATAAAAATAAATTGTCCTTTACTGCCAAAGCGTTGAAAGTTTTTTTGTTATAAAGACTTTAGTTACAAAACAAAACCATTGCGATGATTTTTAAGTAAAACTCTTATGGCCTTACTACAAAAAAGATAGACAAGCGTTGAACACTTGTCTAAAATTAATCAACCAATTTGAAACATCTGAAATTCGAGACATATTAGTAACAAACATTTCAAAATGGTTGACTTATCTGTAAACGGGTGTTCAACACGTCTATCTTTTTGTAGTAAGGCCGTTAATGTTTTCGAAGTCAGGTTGAAAATTGTAAAACCCACAGGCGTAGTGAAGAATACAAGGTATTCCTTTTCCATCATGTCATGAGCTAAGCTTAGGTTGTATGCCCTGGTTTCATAACCCGTATTTACTGTGTATGCCTTAATTCTTATTTCAAAAAGAAATAAACCATTCAGTCACGAAAACGACTCATTCGTGTAATAGCTACATCTTTCAGTAGTCCCTTTATTATAGTCCCAAATGCCGGGAAGGAACAGTTTTGTTCCGTAACAACGTCCGCCCGTTCTAGTATGAGTTCCGAAGGAGTTCTTCAAATGCCTTTGGCTCAACGTTTCTGCCTTTTTATTTAAAGCAGTCCAAAAATTTTAAAACCTCTGTTCAGAAAATTAGTCGAAAAAAAAACAAAAGTATTTTGTCAAGGTGTAATTTGGAAGCTGGCTAAAATTTTTAACTTTTATGGTATTAAATGGAAAGACCTCTTTCCGATACTCAATAAAAGTTAATATAATACAACATTTCTATGCAAAGAGTATGAGTTTTTGTAAGGGATTTACGATAAATAAAAATGGCTAGTTATAAAATCTTGTCTACACACAACTAATTCATTAAATTTCAATATTTACTTAAATTGTATTTAACGTAGGTACCCTGTGTGTATGTCACACACACACACACACACACACACACACACAAAATCTAAATCACCTGGAATAGCAACCAGTAAAACATTTTCATAACAATTTAAAACGCAATAACGAATAACGAATGTATAAAATAGATATTACAATATTCATTCATAATATAATGGCTTTTGTGAACGGAATATTAAATGATTCTACGCATCGTCAGTCGCCAACACTACGGACCGTATAAGTACAGTTCTTGTCAATTTAAATTGACATGTAGACAGCGCATTCCAGAGACCTGACCAAGTTTAGCAAGACATCTATCTTGTACAATCAGCATGTTAAGATCGAATTATCGACGAATAATAGTAGAAACAATTAACGAGTAACATTATTACGAGGCCTAATACGAAAGCACATCGTTCGGTCGGTCGTATTATCTAATCAAATTAAAACATCTATTCCCCTTGAAAATTTATAAACAATTGAAAACGGTCGGATTTTTTACACGACTAGATTGAGTTGGTCATATTTTATCAAAGGATTGACACATGAGACTGGCCATTTTAATTTGTTAGCTTTATACGATCGAATGAAAGGCGCACTTTCGCGCTAGGCCCCCTGTTTCACAATGTACGGATAGAGTGCCGAACAGATACATTACAGTCTACAGATAAAAATATGTAGACGATAAAAGTGCTTGAATTGATGTGTCATATAGCGCTATTTGACGGTCGTGAAACGCAAAACTAGTGTTCAATGTTCATCCTAAAGATAAGTAACAAATAGCCTATACAGAATTTACCCGTACATTATGAAACGGGTCCTTAGTGATACTTTAGGGGATTTCCAGCAGTGAACTTCCCACTGATGATGATGATCAGACTAACATTATTTAAATAACAAATTACTTCTCACAGCGTTCATTTCAGCCATAACGGAATATATTTATCTACTCGACTAAACTTCGTAGGTATTTATAAAAAAAAACATTTTTGTCTCTTGTCCTCTTTACTAGAAAGTATTGTGAATGTACTCTATGAAATTCCTATATTCATTAGTATTTAAAGCATAGGTTTGAAAAACTATTTTACCAAGAAAACTTGTTGGTGGCTGTACCATCTGTTAATTCAGATAGCTCATTATTTAGTAAAGATCTTTACTTTAGACACTGGCTTAAAAATACCGCCTAGAAGCTACATTAAGGCAGATATAAATTTATTTTTGTACGCTTCAAGATTAGCCTACCACATACCTATTTCGTTTTACGATAGTCGTAATCTGTATTATAATAAAACAAAAAGTAATAAAGATACTCATAATATTTTATTTCGTGCCATGGATGTATTTTTCGTACATCGGTTTCTGAATGGCTCACAGTCACATGCTTATACGATTGGAGGATTTGACTTCAAGGTGACATTTGCTCTAATGTTTATTTTTATTTAGCCTCTATAAGAAGGTATGAAAGAAGCATAAAAATAAAATTTTCGTTTCAGATCAATCAAACTATTTTAGTCAACTGCTGGATGTTTAAGCCTATCCCAAGCTGACCAACATAGCCGGTGGACTACATTTCGATTATTCCGAACCTGACCCGAAATCCTAATCCAGTCACGGGTTAGGTTAGAAATTTGAAACAAAACAACACAATAAGCTTACTTTATTTCGTTATTATTATTATTTTTCGTTATTCTCAAACAATGTTCTCAGCACTAACTTTATAAATAAAAACACGCAAAGTCAACCCGAAACCCTAATAACGTATCCAATATTTGTCGCAAGCTCGGCAAAATTTATTTAATAAAAGTTACAAAAACAAGGGACGGACCTCAAGAGCCCAGACGGCATCTTAAGATATACCTTATGGATGTTCGGCCGGGATGAGACGGCCATTGCCTTTCGTCATTGTAGGGACGATAGTTTACTTAGAGCATTCAACCAACATAGTTTATGACTTGAGGTCCCGTGTCATCTGACTGCGAATCTTTATACAGGGTGGGCTGGAAAAATGAGGCTATTCTACATGTAACATAAATAAATTTTTACTACCATGTTTTTACTACGAGGCCAAAGTCAAAACACGCAAAAAAACCGGCCAAGTGCGCGTCGGACTCGCGCACGAAGGGTTCCGCACCGTTATCTATAAAAACGAGCAAAAAAAAAAATAACGTTTGTTGTATGGGAGCCCCTCAAATATAGTATTTGTTGTTATAGCGGCAACAGACTGTCAACTGTCTAGCTACCACGGTTCATGAGATATAGCCTGGTGACAGACGGACGGACAGACAGACGGACGGACAGACAGAAGGACAGCGGAGCCTCAGTAATAGGGTTCCGTTTTACCCTTTGGGTACGGAACCCTAAAAACTAATAAATATACGATTTATTTACCTAACACTCAACTTCTATAATAGTAACAAATAAAGTATAGTTACATACAGTACATTACAAGAAAACCGCATTAGAAAAGCTAATTTGCTTTTACACGAGGATTTACAGAATTTTCAAATCGTGTGTGGCCGCTAGCTGCATGAATGTAAAAACTCCTTTTGATGTCGTCATGAATCGTAAATCCATTTTATTTTATTTTCCAACTGTACACGTCCTTTTCAAAGCGAAACCCAATATCGTATCAAAGAACTCAAATACCAACGTTTGATTACAGAATCAGCGATTTGTATTCCAATCTGAAAACGTAATTGATAAAATGCTTCGCATATTAAAAACATTGGCTTTATATCAAAGTGAATCCTTAACTTCAATTTGCTATTTACGGTAAGATATTAAACGCCTGCTGCTTCGCTTGACAGTGCTAAGATAAAGCGTACACTACACTCACGGCTGGCTGCCAAATGGAGGAATCTCTAACGGGCCTTGAGAGGATCTCGTAAGCGGCATAAATGCATATACCCAACAAAATGTAGACTAAGCTGTGGCGCCGCAAATAGAATAAGGAATTTAAATCCTAGGAGTAGCTTTGGAATACATTTCGAGATCACTATCAGTCTGAGAGTAGATTTTCCCTATTTCGTACAGTGAAAATGACAGTTGTTCTTAAGAGGAGATCGAAACTTGGCAAACCGCAGGGTAGATCAGGAAAAAATTGCAGTGGATTGGGTTTATTGGGAAAAGCCTATGTCCAGCAGTGGAATGACGAGGACTGATTATGACGATCAAGTTCAATAAATTTTGGTCAAAGAAAACATGCAGCAATACTTATACAACATACAACTTCATGTTACCCGGTAATAGTGGGGTTGAAAGTCCGATAGTTGTGTTGTCTGTCAGATAAGATGTAATCGTGTACTTAGATTAGAGCCAGATGGAGACAAAAGAGAAAGCGGTGTCCGAAGAGGGAACTAACAGCTGAAAGAATCAATCAATGAAAGGTGGATCATAGCTATTATGTATGCCCACGCAACTGCAATCGAATATTTTTGTCACCACTTTATGCTAAATGCCAAGTTGGTCTAAATCAGCCGGGCAAACAGCACACATAAGTAGTAATAGAACGATATTCACAATGCCGGCTAATTTAGAAAAAGACTACATTATTGGTGGACCAGAAACAGGGGAACGACAATGTCGACTGTATTATTTACTGGACTAATCACTTGCATGCCATCACTTTTAAATAGATATACCTAGATAGATTTTCATCATTATCATCATCATCATTTCACCCACAGGACGTCCACTGCTGAACATAGGCCTCCCCCAGTGACTTTAGATCGGCCGGTTGAAAGCGCATGCAAGATAGATTTTACAGTCATTTACTAGCAATGTTCTTGATTTTTCGGCCCACAGCGCCGACAAGATGAAGCCTAGACTAGACTTACGGCTGACTGCCAAACGGAATAGGATCTGCGCATAAAGTGGATTTTGCAGGCAGCGCTGAGCGGATAAGAGGATCGACGTTAATGCACGCTCTACAAAATGTAGAGCTGGGAGTGCTATAATAGTATGGAATCCCAATCTGATAGCTAGCATAAAATACAATTGCCTACTGCCTTTAAAACTACAATCGAGTGTATTTTTAAATTTCGTTAGAACGGTTATGTTGATGCTCGATTAATTCTTTTTTTTTTTCATAAAATCGGACCAAAACTGAGATAACCTTTTTTTTATTTTATGCGACTGCTCGGCAGCTAATTTGTTAAACCATGGCTCATCAATTGACAGATGATCAAGCGGGACGCCTCCGCTAGACTAGAACCATTCGAATTCAAATTCGCATAACGAATCATAATCACTAAATAAAAAAAATGTATACGATGTTTGCAATTGCATTCCTTTTATAAACAATTAAATACTACTACGTCTATCGCAGATCGCCAAGTTAGATCGTGTTGGTTTAATTTAAGTTTTGAACACGCAGCAACAAGCACTTGGTTGATCACAAACGTGACCGACCTCATATTTATCACGTTGAAATGCCCGACGTTTAACATAGGTACCTATCCTTGAACACGACAGCTAACACACATAGTACAATACGTAATAGCCCTCCAAATTTTAGGGCGCTACCTTTTGCGGGGTCCCGCATCCTGGGGTTTTGGGATAGCGGTCTCTAGCCGCAGACGCCCGACCCGCTTCACAAAATATTGCATGCGGTGTCTGACGTGTGAACGTGGTGGTCCATGTTTTATTTGTTTCTTTAAATTCTTAGCGAAAAGGAAAATAGTTTCGGTAAAAGTGACAGTTTAGGAGCTTGTATTTAGTGAACTAGTTTAGCTGAAAGATATTATTTAAAACACACAGTTCAACGCGAGTGTCACAGTGGTTCACCTTGATCGCAAATAGGCATTTGATTCCTGGGTCCTGACAATTCAGATAAGGTTTTTGATTTGATAACGTCTCATAAATCGATGACCGCTGCACGCACAAAAAATGTCACGTTCCGCGTGCGAGCTATAGCGCGAAACAAGCCATAGAGAGGCACGATCGGCCTGAGCGTTCGGCTCGTGACGCATCTATTTCTCTTCCACTCCATCGACCGATGCGTCCGAGTAGCAACAATTTTTTTTGACGTTATCACGTAAAAAAAACCTCCGTAAACCGACTAGACAAACAATTTATATTTTTCTATTGGCTCTGGTGTGTGTGCGCTAGAAGACGCCCATGGCAAAGTACATTGTCTGGTATACCTCATAACACACATGCTAATATCTTACTTCGAGACCATGGCAATTGGTGTGCGTTCATCGTATTTATGAACATCAAGTAATACTTACTTAGTAAAACGCCGTCCATTATTAGACTTAAGTCTTTGAGGATTATAGCCTATAATAACTAAATTGATCAGCCGCACCCTGGACCGTATCGTTTGTGGGTTTGCCTCAACAAAGACGGGTAGAAGAATTATAACTGACCTTCAGTCTTGGCTGAAGGTAAAACTGTTAGTAAAAATTGTATTTAAAAGTATGTAAATACTGAGATTGTGTTTCTACTATGTACAATACCCTTACAAAGAAGATATTGTGTGAGCGCACTTACAAATCCGGTTTTAACGTAAACCCGATGCTGGAACTAAATGTAATGCATTTCTAGTTCAATGTGGTGATGCCAACTCGCCCACACCTTATCAGCTTTCAATAAATAGTGCTTTATACAGGAACAGTCCACCGCATATGGTTCTTTTGAAAATGTCTTTTGTATACGAGATGGTAAGAGTCAAAATTGTCTAGGTACTGGTGTTGCAGCCTGTACCTAGATCACCTAGTTTCTTTTTATAGCGGTGTACAAATAAGGCAAGCCATAGAAGCACCGGAAGGTTATCAAATGAGGTGATCCAGTTGCCTAGACCAGACCTGTCGAAGCCCATAAGCAAACGGCTTTCTCTACCAACATTATAGTGGGAACAGTGAACAACACATCAAGCTATGCATTCCCAAAATAAGTTGATCTAGCATTATAAAGACATCTGATGCTATAAACGATCATCTTTTTCTAGACGTGTTCTGTGTGCGCTGTGCGTGTGCATTATATGTTTAAAAATGAATCCTATTTTTATACGGAAACCAAAAAATTAAATATTGTAGGATAGAATAAAAAATAAATAAAAAAAGTTTAAAAGAGTATGTACATAATCTATCAAACTCAATTCAATAAATAAGATATAAAACCACTCTCATAAGTATGAAGCATAGTCACAGAAGAAGTTGAAGACAGAAACGCTGCGCACTGCAGTGAGCAAACTTTATCTCAATAAAATCCAAAGGTATTATCGCAAAAAAAAAATATGAGACAGCCTGAGGAAAGGAGGAAAGCATAGAAATCCATTACCAAAGGAGTCGGCGCGCAAAGAAACTTTATATTAAAACAACTTTTTCCATAGAATTAAAATGGCGGGAAGTTTTTCGTTTGTCGCGAAACGTGTATAATGAGTGCCAAAATAACGACTGTTATTCCCGGATTTTGATACATAGGATATGAAAAGGAAAGTTTTTGTTTTCCGCTTTATTAGAATACAATTTGTTTTATGATTAATGGGAAAAGTTGTCTCAATGAAAATTTGGGAATGTGCTGGTTTGTAGGAAGTTTTGGAAAAAGAGCAGCTGTATTTGTTGTGTTCAAGTATATTTTAAAACGAAAAAGTTTTTTATACACCCATCAAATTACAGTGGAATTCTATTGTTGTAGGTTGAGGACCACCTAACGACTCAATTCTAAATCTGCCGCATACGGATTACGGAGTGAAGACATCGCTGTTCCAGTCAGCTTGTGGCCTCAGTCGGTGTGACCCATGAATTAGGATTCGCTAGTGACCCAGTCAAAACGTCAGGCAAAAAGGTAACATTTTGTACCTAAATTATGATCGCGTTAATTCCCGTTTCATTAAACTTAAATTATGCAACGCGAAAGTTTAAAACTTTTAAAAGTGACTAAGTTGTATTAAAAACCTCTGAAGTATGTTTCGGTTTATTAAATAAATATACAACAATCGCTCGCTTCAATTCAAAGCATACTGAAATAGATTGAAACCTTTTTAATTCATTCGCGAATTGAGAATTGAAGTCCGACCTCATTCTGTATGCGACTCGCGCCAAGCGCCAACTGTCAAAGCCCCGGTGACAGCACTTGTCAAAAGTAAACACCGTCAGCGGAATTATATTTACAGTTCCAAATATAGCCAGGATTTTTATCGAAAAATGATTCGTTTTTCAGGAAACGCGCTGCGAGATGTTATTTACAGGTAATACGAGTGGGTGGCTTTTAGGGTGTGTGGAGTAATATGGTGTATTTATTTAGAATAGAAATAAACAAGCGTGACTGAGGTGGGCTGAGCTTGAGCTATCTATATTCCCCAAGCAAGATATGGGAGCTTTGGTGATGCGAAGATATTTAAATTACGTAAAGATCTAGACACTCGACTTCAATGCAACAAAACTTAGTTACAAAGTACTTTACTGCAACATACACTATTAAACAGCATCTTTCTAATAGTATTTCAGCTTGACGATTTACGATCTTGCAACTCTTACACCATAAACACCAAACTAAATTCCTAGCTTATACCTTTCATCCTTAAGATACATTATCCAGATAACAAAAAGACCGTATGTTTCAGAAACCATCAACGTAGTTTCACCGCCCTTTTTCCGAACAATTCTGCAACAAACCACTCTGCTCCATCACTAGCTGATGCAAGCAACTCGACTAGCGAGAATCAAGGACAAGTTAAAACGCAAGGCTTGCTCGGTACGCAAGGCATGAGACACGCGAGCAAGCAAAGAAAGGCCGGGCCCCCGCCTGTCCCACCGCATGGACACAAAGCTGGTGCCCCCGGGGAAGTGAGGAAATACTCCCCATTCCACTACCCTGGCCAGGTAACAGATTTGTATGGAATCATATTCTTGATTAAGCTGATCATGTTCCAACACACTTTTACTTCTGTCATGGAAAATGAAGTTGAATGAAGAATGAAGTTGTTTTCGTTCTAGGAGGTATTTGTTTTCTAATTAAAATGATTTTTTTTCTCTGTAATGAAGACGATTTATGACAAAAGTTTTTACACTAGGCTAGTATCTATTCGTTGTGAAATTCTGTCTGAAAATTGCATGAAAGGCATGAAATTGTTATCCATGTTTATTAAATTAATTATAACATTATCATACAATTTTTGCGACCTTTTTCTATACTTTGTCAAAACCAGTCCAAAACACAAGACAGTTCTAAAAATGTAGAATATGAAACTATCACAAAACAGATGTGTCTCCCAGATTCGCATGTTATTCTACCCATGTTTGCGATGGACCGGTATTAATCCCCGTTGGTAGATTTCATTTCTGCAACAGAACGAATACCCGAAGTGTTACAAAGCGTGTTAAATAAATGCAAACAATGGGCTTTGTGCTCTCTGATATAACAGCACATAGCCGACATTTGTTCAGGGAATCGTGTTCTAACGAACTCGCCTGGTGTTGCTATTAGCAGCAGATTTGTAAAGCGTGAGTCAAGAATAGCAACTGATATTCTGTGAAACTTAGAACTGAAGAGAGCCCTATTTTCTAAAGTTTTATGACCTACTCTTGTATATGATAGTTAAGTTTAGACCCAAAGTTTATTGATAAAGAGTTTAAGAAATTCAAATGAGACATTTATAGCTCAGCAGTAACATCATATTACAATGTAAAACTAGAATAGAATAGAAAACATTTATTTGACACATAAGCACAATTACTAACTTATTAAACTGTAAAAGGTTTGTCAATGCACTCTCAATTCTCATTATAAAACTATACCTAGAAACAGAAGAAAAACCAGTAGCATAGGTAAACAAGATAATGTTGCTTCCTTTTTTTGCTTAATGCAAAGAAAAGCTATCTCTATATCTAACAAAACCCCCCAAACAAGATATTGCCTTTTCAGTGCGGGATGCTAAGAATCAAAAGTATTCACTTCTTACCAAGTGCTGTTCGTTATTATAATTTACATTTCCAATTGAAACGTAAAATGAGAATTTCCTACAATCCCCTCGCTTTATATTCTCGATTCCATTATTCTCGAGTACTTGGGTGGCGGGAATATTTTTCTAAATCGGATATTTCCACAATGAACCCTTGAACGTGGGAAAATCCTTTACAACGACGTTAATTTTATATTTTGTACGGCTTTTATACTCTGAAAGGCGGAAATTAATTTTGCGACAATCTGTATGCAATTAATATAATTGTTGCAAAAGTAGCCACCCACGTTATTATTAAAAAAAAAATGGTTTAAAGGTTGGGACCGTATTTTTGTATTTTAGGGGCTACCAAACGTATCACTTCTTTCAAACAAAAACGTAATTTCGTATCTAACTGCCGAGCCTCTTCTCAAATTCCTATAACCAAAGGTTGTCTGTATTTGATGCAATAAATAAAGTGTATATTTATATATCCATGTGCTAAAATATTACACTTTGAAAAAAACTGTCTGTCTTAGTTTAGATGAAAGGTTCGTAAGGTCAAGTGTGATACAAAAGAATGGGACACTCCTTAAAACCACGTGATCAGCTGGTCATATACAAAAACTTTTCCTATGGGAGCAACATCGAAATCGTAATTTTATTTTCAGATGTTCCATACATTATCATCAAGGTATGCGAGTAAGTTTGTATGGGGAAGCTGAAAAAAAAAATATCGATTTCGATGTTGCTCCCATAGAAAAAGTTGTTGTATATGACCAGCTGATCACATGGTTTTAAGGAGTGTCCCATTCTTTTGTACAACCTGTATATAGGTTTATGTTTTATACCTTGGATGTTTAAATAGCATTTGATTACAATTACAACATTTAAAATATCAAGACTTATCCAATGAAAGTACCATTACCGTTTTGTTTTTGGTTCAGGGTCCATATTCCATTGGAAAAGACCTTGCAGAGTATGAAAATGAAAAATCTTATTGAGATAATCATACATTCTTTGGTATCTTAACGTGTTCATAGTGCGTGGAATGTTTATGACTGAGTTTGGCGTCATTTATAACAAAACAGTGTAAAACATGCCACGTTTTCCTTCGGATTAACTATTCGCAATAATGTTCTGACAACTGTAATGACGACCTCCGTAGCCGAGAGGCGAGCACGCCGGACTTTAAATGGCGTCGCCATCTCTGAGGTTCCGGGTTCAATCCCTGGTCGAGTCAATGTAGAAAACGAACTTTTCTATATTGGCTCGGGTCTGGGTGTTGTGGTACCGCCGTTGTTTCTGATTTCTATAACACAAGTGCTTTAGCTAGCTACTTACCTTAGGATCAGAGCAATGTATGTGATGTTGTCCAATATTTATTTTATTTATTTATTTACTTCCAAACTCTTCAAGTACTTTAGTCAAGTTCAAGTACTCAAGGATTAACTGAGGAGCAAATAAAATTGTCCGTTCGCGTCGCCGAGATTTTTTTTTTACAAAGTTTCTACTAAGGGTTGCTACCAAGGAATCGAATTATAATGAAAAAAAAGTATGAAAAAAAAGCTGTCGTAAAAGTCGTTGGCTCATTGACATTCCGTTTTGCATTCCCTAAGAAAATACTTGAAAATACCTACTCTTAGTATTAAATCTTCTAGGAATTCTATAGTAGTGAATCCTGAATGGACGTTATATTAAATACAGGGTTTCAAAAACATTATTTGCCTTCTTCCCCTTGCGCTCGGATCCGACTGACCGGTCAGTTTTGAATCTTATGAAGCTTATTCCTAAGCAGACAAGGTGTAAAGTGGCGCGTTATAAAACCGGCATCCTTATTCTATCGAATATCTAAAATTAGCAATCAGCAATAATGAAATTATTTATTCGGTATATAGGCCCTCCTCCGGGCACTTATACACGTTCCAAAATATAACTTAGCCCTACCACCGCTTCGGTACTACATATCGGCTGGTGATGAGAAGAAGCGGCGCAACAAACTCAGTCGCCTTTGTCAGCCTGATTTTACGGGAAATCGCGCAGTCATCGCCCGATTAATGCTTAGTGTCAATTGTCAAAATCTTTGGCAACTCTGACAGTAGATTGCTTTGTTTCCGTTTTTTGCTGTCAATTTCCGATTTTAAAGCCAGAATTGTTCAATTTTTGCTACCGCATTGCTTTGGTAAGAAACGGACTGCGGCACCGACACGGACCCGGCGCAGTCCGTCTAGTCGTATCCCAAGAAACTTAAATAGTAATAATTTTTAACAACAACAAGGATCAAGAATTTATCGCAGCCACATACAAACAATACGTGGCTGAAATTTTTTAATCGTTTATCAGAATATTTCTAGAGAATAAAATATTTAAATAAATATAAAAATATTTATTCTATTTTAATAAGTCAATAGTACTTCAGCAAATGCAAATCCATCTAATAGAATATCCAGTAAATTATTTAAGCTAGGGCTATAATTAATCTAAAGGAAAATTAGATATGTGACAGCCCTATACAACTAATGTGCCCAATCCAATTACGTTAGAGCCCAGCGTTATCCCGATACCTAGACCGAGATTGTTTTTAGATACAACCACGAGATTGGGTATTCGAGACTTAATAAATGGGTTCGGACTAGAATAGGTGAGCTTAAACGTGATTCTGGCTCGGGTTAGAATAACCGTCCGTAATAAGATCTGTAGATGAGGTGAGTTCACAAATACATAGGATGAAACACAGGAGCTATACACGAAAGGTTTAGAATGTTTAGATATTAAATGTAGTAAGTATAAGGTACTTGTTAACTATTTCTAATTTTATTCAAAGGATGCATTATTTATTTCTAAAAATTATTTAATATGCATTAATGATAATCGACAAACACCTACAGACAGATTTTTTAGAGTGCTATGTAAATATGACGTTTACTATTATTTGCGTGCTAATCTTCTTCAGAAATTCTACTTTTCTACTTAGCTAATTGTCACAAGCAAATAAAATTGGGTACAATTGAATATTACAAGTAGTTTCAACAGTAAAATTTGTTTATACTCAATAAAGTCTTTAGCAGTACTTTTTTCATCTCTTGGACGTCGCTTTTATCAAAACAAAATCAAGATGATCCGAAATTGTATACTGTTTGAACATTATAAAAAAAATTGTCTTTAAACAAAAAATCTCTTTTAACATTAATTTATAGTAGTCTCGTGAAAATCATTTTTCGACCTGTATAAGTGTAGGTACCAATTTCTGAGTGAATAATGTAAATAATATTGTTTTGGGAGGACAATTTAATTAGGTGATGATTCAAGCATTACAAGATTCTGATTCGTCATTTCTAAAGTATCCCACTGAATTCCACTATGTACTGAATACGCACTTCAAGATGTTACTACAAATAAACACTGATTCACGATTAGCAAGAAATTGAAGCGATGTGCCATGTTGTAAATACAACATGGCACATCGCTTCAATATTTACTTGCATTAAGGAAACATACAGTTTTCCTAATAATAACAAACGAGCTAACACTGTATTATCCATAAATCCAAAACACAAAACGTTGATCCTATAGCTTATCAAGGCTGTGTCCAAAAGCCACGAGTAGCAGCAGGCGTTGACTTGGACGACATACGCTAGCTAGATATTATAGAGATACTAGATATTACAATTCGCTGCAACGGTTTTAAGCGCTGGGGCAGAGAGTGGGGATCACTTTGCGCATCTTACATCATCGTATCAGAGACGCGCGTGCGCGGAGCTAACAACCAATCACGGCCTGCGTTGCAAGCGCGGCGCGCGACTAGCTAATCACGGCATCGTAATGGTCCTCAGCGCAACTTTTGCCCAACGTTCAACTTCCATGCTGCTAGTTGTAGTAAGAGTAGGAACGTGCTTACCTTCCCCCTGCACCACTTGCAGCTGCTGGTATCTAGAGCACCTCGTCCCCGTCAGCGACTGTTCTTAGAAGTGACAGACAATATGACAGGGTTTAAATTCACGAAACTGATTTTGATTTTTAAATTTCTTTATTGACATAGCATGATACAACAATACATCACAATTTGTGTTGATTGAACAATAAGGACTAATTAAATGCTTATTCAGACTAAATGCGCCTATATAAACTGATAAATTAAATTTAAAGATTCTTATTTGAACATGATGTTAATTAAGAAGTTATTCCTAAATTGTGGGAGTGCGTGATTTTGTATACAATCTACGCTCATTGCATCTGTAAATAAAAATAGACAAACTTCACGAAACTAAAATTATATCAAAAGTAATCTACAACAGGTGGAACTCTTTATTTTATAATAATATTTATTTATTTTTAACTGTAATGTTCTGAATCCCACAGTCCAGAGCGGAATGGGTGGTAGCCCGAGCGGATGACATCCTCAACTGGGGCCGCAAGAACTCCATCTGGCCACTGACCTTTGGGCTGGCTTGCTGCGCCCTCGAAATGATGCACTACGCTGGATCCAGGTCAATATCTTGTTGATTTTTTTATTTATTTTACATATTCAACGGACTTCGTTTGTTTTCTCCCGTTTAAGTCATGGCAATGCCGTCATCCGTACATATTAAGCAAGTCCATCGCTGTCCTTCTAGTGCTACTGACCTCGTGTGGCTTAAACCTCATGTTTTAAGCCTATCTATAGTATACATGAGTTCCTATAGCAGTATTATTTTTATAAAGTTTGACGTTAAAACAACACTGTTTAAAGTTCGTGGTGAGCGGAATCCAGTATCTGCATTAACCAGATTACGGAGATAGAACAAGCTAAAAACCAGCTAGAAGAAATCATAAGCTGTCACTATGACTTCTATTCTGTAACATTATTATTGCAGCTTATTTTATCATCAAAACGTTTCAATAAACTTCTTTATACTTGTGACAAACGACAGTCGACAGCAATCTCTGAGATAGACACGTTTCATTCAAGAAAAATATCACTTTTTTCCCGCCGACTTGGCTGAGCAAAACGATGTGTTTCTTCGAATGACAAGATTGACGCTTTCATTTTATTTTCACGGCATTTTCCCGAATTGCTTGCTTGTATTTCTGATTAATTTATTTCTAAAGAAAGAAATGATTGTATTACATGTGTTTTGTTTTTCAAATGTATGTTTTCGTTTTCATTTTTTGATAAAATAAGTTTAATAAAAAACTAAAAACCGACTTCAAAATGAAACTAAAAAGCGAAAAATAATATTGACTAAAACATACCTAATCAGTTCTTTTTGGAGTCGGTGCCAGCCATCGAGAGTTAAAATGTGTTCATTCGCACCGACTCCAAAAAGAACTGATTAGGTATGTTTTAGTCAATATTATTTTTCGCTTTTTAGTTTCATTTTGAAGTCGGTTTTTAGTTTTTTATTAAACTTATTTTATTTTACAATTTTAAGTGTTAAGTCCTCTATTTTTTCCCTCCTAACTTCGCCAAAAATTACTTTACAGCAAAGTAACCTTAACTAATATTGGTCCTCTATGGACCCCCCATCCAATGGTATGATAAAAATAAGGTGTTATATAGGGTCAATTTTTCGACGAAAATTTTTAAGTCTTAAGAAAAGGGTTTACCTACACTCCAACCAGAACGGCGGCTATTTTGGTGTCGTAACCATAGGATAAGGTCTCGCGTTAAATAAATTAAGAAAGGAACTTTCAAATTTTTTTTCGTTACTGGGTGTGCGGGTACGCCCTCAGTAAATAAAAATTGGCGGTCTGGTACCTCATAAGCTCCACGTCTGCTCAACACACTGCGAAATACATTCTGTCGACAAATTGCAGTATTATCTTCTAACTCCTATCCGTCAAGGAGTTCTGTGGCTTCCATCATCAGGTCAGCAACATGACATGATTATTACCAGACCCAAAAATCAGCATCGAGTCAGAAAATATATGCAAAACATTATGGGTGCCTATAAAAATTGAGGGTTGCCCTCGATTTCCCAGGGATCCCATCATCAGAATCTGACTTGGTGGAAATGGGACCACCTCGGGAGTATACCCTTTCAAACTAAAAAATAAATTTTGAAATCGGTCCATAATTGACGGCGTAATCGCGTAACAAACATACAAAAAAAAAAAAAAAAAAACAACATTCAGACGAATTGACAACCTCCTCCTTTTTTTTGAAGTCGGTTAAAAAACATTCACGTTACCAACTTAATATTACTCGTATTTTATGAGAGTTAGTACAGCTTATACATCATCAAATACTTCAACAGAAGGGGTGGAGGGAAAGCCCAGAAAAATCAGCCGTTATATACCTGATGCTGACGTAGCTCTCTAGTCCTCCCACCTATATATGCTGTGGTATCACTGTGGGCACGGATGCACACGTCACTAGCCCTTGTTAAAGAGCTTGCAATCGTAGCTTATGTAGGTTTTACTTTAGCACGGTGTATGTGCTATGTAATTTATCTGTCCTGTTTAGGCTGTAATCAGATCCTTCGCAACAAGAGCAGGTGACATGTACTACTGCTCCCCATTACGCTAAGTGCATACCTGTGTTGGCGAGTGCTACGCGTCAGTTGGCTGTCTCACGCAGACCGTTGACATCCAAATGTTAGCGCTAATACTGATCTTCGTGTCACTCGTTCACTGATAACACTATTGCGATTAACACATGTAACTCCAGATAGAATTGCCGTCGGTGGGCTATAAAATATTTCCATGTAAAGAACATGCGAGCTAATAACTACAACATAAAACATCACAGTCACCTGTTTTCACTCATAAGAGATGTTCCCGCATGTAATCTCGAGAAAAACTCGTATTTAATCGAAGATAAAATTGATTCTCAAAACCCGGCGTTTGCTTTAAGTACAATAAGCTAGCCGTTGAAATTTTTCTGCAAGGAGTGCGAAACGGGAGTTAACGAATTTAACTCTTTAACCAGTTCAAAATAATCAAATTGAGACAATCGACACTGCTGACTGACACAAAGTTACACAGCCCGACACTTATGTAGCTGCCGAATGCCAGATTGAACTGAGGACTATCAATCTTTTCGGCATTGAATCTTTCCGATTCACACTGTGCTCGACCGCTGTCAAAGCGACGAAGTCATTGACAATTAGAGTATACCATAGCTGTTCTATTTAGGCTGCAATCAGATCGTTATCTCGCAACCGGAGCTGCCTGCACGCGCCATTGGTCTCGTTGCGTCGGCTCGTTGCATCACCGGCGCGATCTTTGTTGTTCCGATGCATTATTAATGCCTCATTTAGGAATGTAGCAGAGATTTACACACTTATTATTGCATGAATATAACTAATTTCTGCTGGCGAAAGGCTTGGAATATACTCTATACTATGTATGATAAAACAAAAGGCTTGTGATTTGATCGTATTCAAATAATGTTATAATTTTTGGATTCTTATGGATATATGAAGTAAATAAGTGAAGAAGATCATGGACTGTATCTACGTACACTAACATGATAAGTTCAGTATCATAATAGAATCCATAAGGCGCTGCATGTTTACCCTCGTGTCGTGGTGATGTAGGTAGACAAATTAATATGTACTGAAAATGTCCTCATATTGGTTTGCTATGAAGCTTTGAACGGAGAAGACTAATTGCTTTCCGTTTCTATTCTCAAAATTATCCCAACTGTCCCGTACAATCCCGTACTAAGCTGCCCAAGCAAACAAAGTACATACGGTACGGTACGCCGTACGTAATAAAGTAAACTACCGTAGACACAATATACCAACTCCAAACCTAAGCAAACACAGGCATGTTTTAATCATTTTGTAATCCTACCAAAACACGAACGCAATTACTAACCGTATTACCCAAAGGCATTCCGAGAATTTTAGTGATGAGATTTAGTAGAGGACAATTTAAACTTCTGAAGTAAAGTTCCAAAGTAATCAAATTTTTTTATGTTAAATTCAATAAGAATTCTCGAGATTGGATTGGAGGAGCACAATCCGCGTTGATTGATGCATTCGACAATGATATTGTTCAGTAACCGCTTTGGAATTTCTCAAAAGGCCAAGTCGGCCTGTACCTTCAAATGGCAACGTTCCATGTCACTAATTCACTTGGCAGTGAACTGTCGAAAGTTTACATGTTTCGCAACTTTTACTCTGGAAGTCGAAACTAAGCCGCAAATTCCCAAGCCACCTTCGGATATTACACAACTCCTGAACATCTGCTATTAAACATAGACCTTAGACTTAAAAGTAATTACAGACAAAACTTTCCGTTCGATGGCGGTAACCGTGTGGATAGGTGAAGTTAATTTAAAGTTAGATATAACTTATAATAGGGCTTAAATAACTTCTTACATGGCAACCGAGTTGTTAGAAAATTTTCCAACTCTAGTCTAACAATTTCTTGATGACTGTTCTTGTGTAGCTTCAACTGGTGCTATAATTACAAATATTCTACAGTAACTACTTATACTGTTACTTTACACAGTTTATTTGATATTCAATCCTTACGTGACATTATTTGAGAATGTCTCTTGCATCTTTGCATGATTTAACTTTAATGCTTCACCGAACTTTCTTTACACTCTTTTGACTCTGGTACAATGACATTTTTACTATTGTTATTTATGGATATGGAAAATTCATGTACCTACACGTAATTTTAGATATGATATGGACCGTTACGGCATGGTGTTCCGCGGTACCCCCCGTCAAACTGATGTCATCATCGTAGCGGGCACGGTCACCAACAAGATGGCGCCCATCCTGAGGAAGACATACGATATGATGCCCGAGCCTAGATTCGTGGTGTCCATGGGCAGCTGTGCCAACGGAGGAGGGTACTACCACTACACGTACTCTACTGTGCGGGGCTGCGACAGAATCATTCCGGTAAGCTTACTAAAATCTGTATTATCAGGAATCCGATCGGTTGATATTATTACCGTGCAGATAAAGATATCAACTCGAGAGAATTGACACAGTTGCGGTCCAGTATGTGTTAATAAGAATGAAAAAAAAAAACTGAAACAAGGAGAGATTAAATAGAAAATAATGGCTGTTTATTGTAATTCTTTTAAAGATGTTGCAAAACGCGGCTTCTTTCTGATTAAAGCGAAAATGTTTAAGGTTCTTCAAATCCGAAAGAGGTCAAAAGTACACTCAAATGTACAAGTGTTTTTAAACCCGTAAATCTTTAGATAGTAAAAGGAACAAGTTTAAATGAAACAAAGCGTTTGACATTTACATCACAGATTGTTTGTGTTTGTTTACTTCGAGTGCCTTTAGCTGTTTCGTTTAACTTTATATTCTCTAGAACTATCGGTTGTGTACTGTTGTTTTTAGTTGGCAAATATTACTTTGCGGCATGTTAAGGAGACCTTTGTGTACGTTTTCGACAATTCTGTTATAATTTCTTTGGGAATTGTCTTGTACTTTAGCGATTCAATTTCGTAGGAGTATTTCAACAATATGCAAACACAAGCTTTGTAATAAACTAATTAGAAGTTAGTGTAACAATTAAGAAGTTTCTATAACAATAGTCATGATCTAACAAAAGGACTGTCAAGAACAAATAAATATAATTCATGAATAAGCGAAGAGGAATGGAGGCTGGGAGGTTGAGAGCGAAGATTCTTTTTTTAATTAATGAACTTGAATAAGTATGTTTTTTTTATACTTTCAGGTTGACATTTATGTCCCTGGCTGTCCGCCAACGGCCGAAGCCTTGTTGTATGGAATGCTTCTTCTCCAGAAGAAAATCAAAAGAATGAGGGTAGTTCAGGTTTGGTACCGACACTAAATTTGTAAAGATATTGTGTATAGTATATAGTTTGCGGTTTTAGTAATATATTGTTTTGGTTATTGAGAAGTTGGTTTTATTACAGGGCTATAAAAATAAAATTCAACAAACAAGCTTTAATTATTATTTTATACGGATGTGCAAGGGTCCTACACATCACAGTACGTCCTTTGAATAATATTTTTTTAGTCAATTGCTAGGACAATAAAGCATGGCTTTAGCAACGTTTATTGGTTAATATTTAATCAAAACAATGTTTTTATTGGACTGGGAGGACATGGACAGCACCAAAAGAAAAAATAAGTTTGTTTAGAATTGAGTACACACTATTTTTGAAAAGTCGTTACTGATATTAATATTTTATCCATTTTTGATAATGGACGACTGTATGGTACTTGCTCGAACCGGACTATCAAAACAGGGCGGTCGCGGTTTCTCTTGCAAGGGCTAAATGATATGTGATGCGCACCGTCATGGAACTCATTTTGGTACAAACTTTGCTTTGTTTAGCGCTTAATAATTAATACGATTCTTAATTTAATTTATCCTAAAAAATACCTATAATATATTAAACTTAACACCGAACAGTTAAATGATGTATAGTAATGTATGCGCCCTGGGCAGAAAATATATGATATCTCCATCATCATGACTTTCCACCTACGCTTTCCGAAGAAAAGAAAATATGCCCCATTCAATTATTCTTACATCGCCAGGACATGCGGCGTGACAAGAATTCGCAATTTCATCAGATTCTATAGGTATGACATATTTCCAAAATTGAAAATCTTGATTCAACTGGTAAATGTTGTACTAAGAAGCAGGTCCTTGTACCTGCTAGTTCCAGACTTCGAAGTTTAGTGTTGCTTGAAATACTAAATCGTTATTTTGTACTGAAAACATTTTCTCACGTGCCATTCGCATTGGGACTCGATCGGATCATTTCCCGAAGAGACGAAAAAAACTTAAGCACGGAATGGAGCGCGGAAAGTAGTGAAATACGAGAAGAGTCGAATGAATGGTAAAGAGATGCAAAGTGTACGGCCCAGTTTTAGTTTATTCACGTTCCTCGAACACGAGGCGTGCACGGGAAAATATTTCGATAATAAAAATAAGGTTATATACTACTCGCTTTTATGGTGTTTATTTTAGTGTTCAAATACAACCTTAAGAGAAGACTTCATTGAGCGGAGCTGAGTAGAGCTAAGCTGTGTGGTAATCATCAATCATCTCAGCTTCGCCTCAAAGGAGTTTTTAAGAGGATTAAAGGATTATCATCGAAATAAATGTAGAAAATCTTTTTTTTTTTGTGAATTAATTTGACCCCTATATACAATCTGGAAGTCACTGGGGGAGGCCTATGTTCAGCAGTGGACGTCCTGTGCCTGAAATGATGATGATGAAATAAAACAATGACTTTATAATGTAAGTACGAAAGAAGATATGCATTGTGTATAGTGTGAGAGGCGAGCATAGTACAGCCGAAGCCGGACTTGGCATCGCCATCTCTGAGGTCCCGGGTTCGATTCCCGGTCGGGTCAATGTAGAAAAAGGAATTTTCTATATTGGCTCGGGTCTGGGAGTTGTGGTACCGTCGTTGTTTCTGATTTCTATGACACAAATGCTTTAGCTACTTACCTTAGGATCAGAGCAATGTGTGTGATGTTGTTCAATATTATATTATTATTTATATAAATTACCCTCGGATTGAGATCCAGTTATTTCAAAATCTGTCGAAAAGGGTACTTTTACTACTTCGGGATATTCTGCTGCTTTAAAATGTAAAAAGATAACCTTTCAAAACCGAATGAACGAAAAAATATGCAAAGTGCACGGCCCGGGTTCGTTTATTCACGCGCTCTAGAGCGGGAGGAAGCTCACGTCACGTACGGGAATTTTCCCACTATCCCTTTTAGTGGGGGCACAAGCAGGAGCGTTCAAATAACACTACATAAATCATTGGAATTCTAAGAACTTAAAAAATGAAGTTCGTTAATAAAAACGTAAATATAGACACCGACAATCTAGAGGAATATTCCATAGTTATCGGTTGTAGGAGAAAATGTAAGTATTTTGGAATAAATTTGTATAAAATAAATATGCGCTAGGATAACACAATAATCGAATCGGAATTGGAAATGAGCCCGAATAAATAATGAACATCCTTACGAGATACCGGGATTTTATAAAATTATTTAATTTATCGTACCCAAAAGCTTTCTTTGCCAGTCAGCCTTTGAGCTACATAATGAACAACAATCGAAAATCCAACCTACCTGCTTAGATGTTGCCTACGGTAACTATGAAAGACACAAGAAAGGTTTTCCTAACAAATAATAGCAATTTTCCCACATGATAACAAAATGATTGTCCTCTCAACCCGCCCTGCTCGTCGGCTCACCCCGCCCGCCCCGAACTAGAAAGCTTCGCATGTAGTGCCTTGGGCGTGGGAAAAATCGTCGTTGTAGTGGGTTGGTTTTAGGGATCTAAAGTTTCTTGTGTCATAAAATTTGCGAAAGTAACTTAGTGGACATAGCCAGTAATTTGAAAACAATAACGAAGTTGGATGATATTAAAATGTATGGGATTGACAAATCATCATTTTCATATATCTGACAGGCGATAACGAATATCGATATCGATTCGCTACAAAGCTATTGCCACTTGTGGTCACTTGTCTAAGCACCTGTAGTTGAACTTAAAGTATCACTACATTTGTTAGTCGCGAGTTATTGTGAGTTCCCGCGTCTTATCTTTGGATTTTTCTAAGTCGTATAATGTAAATTAGGCCCACAAGGTGGACAAACGATTTGGTAACGGTTGCAGGGACCCACTGGATGCAGGCCACTTTAAACCGGTCAATTAAGTCTCTGGTGAGGCCTATGTTCAGCAGTGGACATCCTGTGGCTGAAATGATGATGATGATGATAGCGTAAATAGCTTACTATGCACATTTTGGGGGAATGTGTAACTATGGACAAAAATGTCTGGCTCCACTAGGCCCTAGTCCACAAGTTAAGATTACGAAGGTTTAATGGCAATCGCTTTATATGAACTAGACTTAATGTATTTGGTAAGCTTACCCAGATTATAACAGGAAAACAGCACTAGAAGAAGGATGGTTCAATGACATACCTGTGTAAGAAAATAAATATTATTAAATAAAGAAAGTAGTAATAAGCATGTTGTAAAATTATGATCAAGTTTTTAATTCCATTTTATTATGTGCTGTTAGTGTTTTAATTTTTATTCAGTTCTCACGGTAACGCGTAAAATGAACGACACACCAGTGCGTCGTATATTCCCGATAAATTATTTCCGTAAAAAATATTTACATAATAAGAGAAACAAATTACTTATATGTTCTACATACTGCCATATACGGATACGGTCCTGCCTCAATTTATGTAAATAAAACATTAATAATGGACTTGATACTATTTCAGGTTCAGAAGTTATGAAACGTGGAAAGAATAGAGCATTTTATTTCTAAATTTTGTGAGAAATTATATTTTGCTTGTCTCCTCACTGAGCAAAACGAGACACGCTCCTGCGGCAGCTCGGCATCCAATAAGTTAAACAAAGGTTGATGATTATTTGAGTATTTCATATATCGTATTTCAATAGAAGAAATTTATTATTCTCTCAAGAAAATTTCATGATAAAGGTAAGAATTACAGATATTATGACACTCCAATGCCAGTAAAATAGTCTTTATGAGGTTATAATAAAATTTATTCGCTTGGAATGGTTATTAGAATTTTCGGAGGTGAAGGATGCTTCGGACGAATGCTACAGACGGGCGTTTAAACTTACAGTTTTCAATGAGTTTCTGGGTGAATATTTTATAATTAATCATTATTAATTATAATTTAGAATAAGCGCGCGAAGAAAACGAAAATTATGAATAAAAGAAACAAGCTAGATCTATTAGGCTTCGCCGGCTAATAGGACAATTTTGGACTGCACCATAGTCCACAACTGACCAGGAGAAGTTTTTTTTAAGAATCAGAATTTTCGCATATGAAATGCTACGAAGCGTAAATATACGAATTTCGAAAATTAAATAGAATTATCCATATGGAAGCACCAAAACTAACTTACGATTTTAAGTAATTGTGCAAATGTAGTAGCGAAATCCTGCTGGTCTATTATAAAGTATCAGCTGGCCTGGTATTTCTTACAAACTGAAGCGTCTCAAACGCCCGTCTGCTCACCACTCGTGAGTCGAGTGGCTCGTAACTTTTTATTAGGCTCAGATGTTGAGCGTGGTGCGCGATAAAACGCAGCGGCGCCATTAATTCCTACTCTCCTGCGGGAAGAGAAGAGGGTTTATCACACCACTGCGCGATTTAAACGAAGGGATTAAGTTCCCGTTAAAATTAATATACGAACACAAGTTTTTTGGGTCGACCTAACACATAATTTATCAAGTCTTATTTTATACGGTCCTTTGTCTGTAATAAATTCGTTGTCGTTTCCAGAAATACTATGACCTAGTAACATAACCTCTGCGTATAATGTCTACTAGTGTCAGCTAGGTTATTTAAGGTTTTGAATTGATAGAATCAGGCGTTACTTTGCGGAAATCCATAACTAAATAATTATGAAAATGTAATTATTTTGCTTACAACATTACAAATTACATGTAATTGGGTTCCTATGCCGGCGTAACTTAGCGGAAGTTGTAAGCAAAATAATTACATTTTCATAATTATATTTAAGGTTTGTCTTTTGATCAAGTCATGTCATTATAAGGTTTAAATGAATATTCACTTATTTGATTTCCAAAAGTGTTAATAAACACATTCGCTGTATTTTTATTCTCGTTACTGTACGTATCTCGATTATCCCGGCTGTAATTAAACTACATTTTTGCGGTGCAGTCTGGCAGTAGCGTTCGTGAAAAATGCATGAGCACACAATAAAGTGCAGCGAAATACATTTTGTCGGTATTTTTCGCAAATACGTCATGTGTTAATCGTTTACTGAGGCCGATTTTTTTGAAATGAAATGAAATGATTTTATTCTGTATGTAGGCCTTCCTTCAGGCACTTATACACGTCCCAAAATATAACTTAGCACTACCACCGCTTCGGGACTACATATAGGCTGGTGATGAGAAGAAACGGCGCAACAAACTCAGTCACCTTTGTCAGCCTGGTTTTACAGGAAATACATTTTACAAGACAATTCGTAAGTGCGAGTTAGGCTGTTTAAGTCCATACACTCATGTCATTTAAATAATCTTCTAATTTGTAATATCCTTTTGTCATAACGACTTTTTTAATGTGGATTTTGAACTCATGAATCGCTAGTTCAACAAGAGTTTGTGGTAATTTAATGAAAAATTTTACACCATTCCCCATAAATGAATTACCGACTTTTTTAAATCTGAAGCTCGGATTTTAATATCTACTGCGATGGGGTTGACTAATGCCGTCGTGAACACATGGGAAATTGTTATCATTATCACATAAGTATCTGACACACGATAATGAACTGTGGTATCGTTTCGCTACGGTGCGATTACCGCTTTTCTTAGCCTCCAGACTAAATAGGATCATGGCTACTCATAAGGTATGATTAAAACACAAACACACTACACTATTAAATCGAGTCTAGTAACACCTAGTGATTCCAGAAAACGTGCGCATAATAATTATCATTCATTATCCCCTCAACAAAGGGTAATGTCCGTATAAGTGCATACGTCGAGAACTCGAGATGTTACCATAAGAATTCACGTTACCACATCGATAATTGCGATTACCGATTATTCCCACGGAGGAGCTCTGCCATTACTGTCACACACTGTTATTGGCATGTAATGCTAGTATCACACTCCCACCATTTATTAACAGTGATAATTACAAATTATAGCTAGATTACAGGTACTGAGCAACAATCTAGATAAAAAGGGTTTCTTGTGAGTTTCGCAACGTCGCCAGTGCATCATGATTGACCCTTTTGGGTTTCCATAGGCGACAGAGGACGGTGTAACTAATATTATTAATGCAAAAGTTTGTGATAATGTTTAGATATTTAAATGTTTGAGACTCAATCACGGATTAACGGCTGAACGGATTTGGATGAAATTTTGCACAATATAGAATATGATCTGGATTCTGGAGGATATTTTCTATACCAGTTAAATGTTCCTGTGGGATATTTTTCTATATTGTTCTTTATTTGAACGGTTTGCGTTATGGGTACAAACATGCTGTATTTTACGCAAACGAAGTTGCGGGCACAGCTAGTTTTTCATAAAAGATAACAGGGTTTGAAGTATTCTTGAGTAAAGACTGTGACTTAGCAAAGGAAAAGTTAACCGCCTAGGGTGAACCGATGTTATGCGCTAAGCTGCTGGCAACGAATAGAAGAGAATAGCCGAGTATCAGTGACTTGTATTGAGACATCTCGCCACTGAACACTGGACTGATGTGAACCGACTACAATTATAAGGCAAATGGGAATGATGATATACGATAAATATTTTATAAAACATCTAACTAAATAACTTAGTATGGTAATGTTTATAAAATTGGATCCTGGCCAACTTGTCCTGCCTGTGCCTGTTTATTCCACTTTTACAATTGTCTGTTTTAAAAAAAGTGACTACTTAGCTTATAAATAAGTAAGTAATTATTCTATGAACAACAATAGATTGTGAGTACCTATAGTTTGTATTAACAGCTCATCATCACAAATTACGTATAGCGGCGGCGCGCTAGACAGATAGGCCACTCGGAACTAAGCGTCAAAATCGTTACGCACAAATTGACAATTGCGTTTATATGCAATCTCGGACGATTCGGGGCAGTACTACAGCAGACTGTCACTCACGACAGTTTACTACGCATTGATCATTGTTATGCGAAAAATGGATATAAGCGTTTTTATTAGGTACTGCTGCAGTGTGTTTGGATGTTTGAATACAACACAAAATTGTGATTACACGTTCTTTAAATTTCCAAAATAATATTAAAAGGTATATAAAACTAGGTCTAGGTTTTATCTTGTAAGTAAATAAAGGTAAAGATAAGTTTTTATAGCGATCAATCATTCATTTCATAACACTACACTTTAGCAGGAATGAGCTTTTAAATTTTACTTAAATCGTCATTGGTTTAACACCAGTGTTTTAGGTAAGCGTTGAATAAAAAATTATAAACATATTAAATTATTCATTGATTTTTTTACTTGTCGTTGCTAGGATAAATACGCCACCTAGAAATGTCAGTATATGTCATAACAGTGCCTAAGTAATGAAGTTAGTAGGTACGTATAATTTCTAACAACTCGCAGCTGCCGCCGCTGTTAAAAACGACTGTAATTGAAGAAGCCATGTTGGGGAGAGTAATTATTGCTCTGTCTTCCTATTTAGGCCTGGACGTATGATAAGATGAATGAATAAACTAATCGTTGTATTGGTGTAATAAGGCACACTTATTTATTTCAAAAATCAGAATAGCAACCCTAGGCAGTCAGCCCAATTTGGGCAGTTGTTTTCGAGAACGGCGGGAGTGGACCTTCTGTATTTTTTCTATTTTGTGTCATCATCTTACCACTAAATTTCAATTTTTCTCAATCAATTATCAACTCAAAGTTCAACTTTGAAAATTCACAAATAAGTTGCTGCAAGTTGACTGTACACCATCAAGATGTTACCACATCGATAATTACGATTATTGTTACCAAGCGGAAGGCGACAATCGATACATCGTAAAGTTCTCACGATGTCACGTGTTTTTCCGAAGAATCGATGCTTATCGAATGATTAGCCGTGCGCTAGATACGAGAGTTCCAGGAAACTAATTTGCAGTTAGCGCGAATGAAGAAAGTCGGTGAACTGTGTTAACGCCTACCGGCCTAATTCACGTTTTAGCATTAAGTTAAACGATAACATTAGGTTTAAAATGAGCCGTGTCATTTTTCTAGACTATCAGTGCCCAATGAATATACCAGATTATAATCTGATTTTGTCTCCCTTAATAATCTGATTTTCTTTCTGTTGACCCTATCTCTACCTTTGGCTATAAGTCATTTAAAAACCAACTAATACCATAATTAAAAGTAGGACAGTCCTTAATGTGAATAATCCATAACATCTATAACACATGTGTGGGAAATACTCATCTCAACGATGATAAGAAAAGCATGCTGCAACGCAATTGGCGCGTGCGCGCGACCTCCGACAGTGAGTCACCGCGTCTGGCGGTCTGGGCAGAGTGACCGACTTTGCGGCTTGACGCAACACAGGTAGGCATGGTAGCTTCACACTACGCAAAGATTGACAAAGGTTCTTATTGGTTTACCAAATACTTTGCTGCTGCACACAAACTATAAACAAACTTGGCAGTTTTGTCTGGCGCACGACCAAACCACTAATTAATTGTCTCTAGAAGTTGTCAATACTCTTAGTCTCGTAAGGACGCCACATAAATGAAGAATAGAATTGAAAATAACAAAAGCAGCAAGAAATGTGAATATCCAAGGTAAAACAAATATTAATTGGAACAGTTAATGTTATATTTACAATATTTTATATTTATGTGTTATCTCGCTATACAATAAATTCAAAAACCTGTAAATAGGCTTCACACGTTCGCTTCTTTGTTCTATCGAGTATAAAGTTTACAAACGACTCGCATCATCGCATGCTGGGACTTGGGAGAGCCAATTAATTGATTTGAGCTGGTAGATAGATGATGATAATGAGCACGTACCCTATGGAGTAGCATACGAACCATTTTTCTCCAAAACACGTTAGTGAATTGTCACATTTAGTATGAAATGAAAGTCCTTTCAACAGTCGCCCATACCACATGAGTAAAGAAACGGAACAGAGACAAAGCTTCTAAAGAGCTATCAAAATTTATACCTATTTTGGTAGGGTTGGCACAATTGAATAAATTTAAAATATAAATGTTCTTTTTTTTCACATTTTTTATTAAAATAGGTTATTTTTTTTACAAATTACATACTCTAAATATTTTTTTTTATTACTTTTGGTTTTTAATAATTTGTTGTGTCTTTTAATCGAATGATAAATTCTAAATCTAATATAAAGTTTTTTCAAATAATCCAATGGGAAATAATCACATGGCATATGAAATGTACAATCTTGCAAACGTGCTATGTTATTACCAATATTAACAATTTGTACATGAAGATCAAAATATTCGCAAAATTTTTGCTCAAGCAATTCAACAAATGCAATAAAATTGTCAGGAGGTATTATCACACACAGTACAATGTACAACCATATTTACAACACTTTTTAAATACTTAAACAAAAATATTACTACGTATTATGTGAGAAACTCGATAACAAAACAAAACACGTACGACATTCGAGCGTCGTGTCTCGCCTGCAAGCCCTGAGATTGACCACTGGCTGATCTAGTTTGAAGCGGTTTCGGCTCATACGTGACAAGCGGCCAGTGGTCACGCACACACACGCGTTGCACTTGTAGTGATGTACCTATCACAGCGCATTCGTATGTAGCTTTGTCCCTGTTCCGTTTCTTTACTCATGTGCCTATACAGTACAGATAAAAATTGACATTTTCATTTCAACACTCCAGGCTATGTGCATCATGGCGCTGCTGGTTGTGTGCACTGCTGCCTACTGCATCTATACATATTGTGGCTCATTTGACCGACTTGCTACTTCCGACTTTTCACTCCCATCACCCCATGGCCGAGGTCGTTAGCAGTGTGTTTGAACTTTTGTTTGTTATGGTTTCTTGCGCGCAATCGCTTTGAGGTTATCGATCTTTTTTTTCTCATTATAAGTAATTCTTGGCGGGGCCTCGAAGTTTATTTTATTTAGGGATAAGGCCGTCATAATGGTGGTTTCTGTAAACATCAAGTGCAATACTATAGTATCGTGTGCATTCATTTTAATGAATCTATCTAAACCCCTTTAACTAATGTTTAGAGTTTATTATCACAAACACCTAGAGCAACAAAAAACCCTAAATGTTTTCTTATATTTTGATGCCTTGTGTGAACATTTATAATATCACTGGCATCATTTGTACCAACCCTTCAAGCAAATAAATTAATTGTATTTTTTTTTTAGTCCAGCAAAAGGCAATACGTAAAAAATATGGTCCTAGCACCAGAATACTAAAGTACTACAGTATCCCATTAGTAATTGAACCCGAGACCCTTTAACTCACAGCAAGCCAAGGTGCCTATCAGGTCAAAGCAATTACTAAAAATAACAGCATCAAAAATACAAAACACAAAGAAAGAACCTAAACAAGCAAAAAAACCCGGGCTCAGGATAGCTTAACCCTTTCCAAGGGACGCAAAAAGACCCATTTTTCGGATTCCAATTGCCGGTCACCTCTATTGATCCCGTAATCCCGTGTCCCAAAAGGAAGGGATAAGAAATAATATAACTACTGAATGGTAAACAAAAACCCAAAACTTATACAGAGTTTAAACAAATTCTGTAAAACAAAGTATACAGAATACATGGCTTTATGCATCTCTTTCACTCTTACTGTGATGACATGAGTGAGCAAGACGAAAACATATTTTAAATATGGGTCTAAATATTCATAAACCACATTTTTAGGTCCTGTCATCCTTTTCATTGGGCAAATTTTCGGGATCCCTTACAATAAGAACGCAAGGAAACTAAAAAGTCAGCGATAAAAAAAAGAATGCACATAATATCCAAAAGAAAAACATGTGAACTACGAAAACAAATGCGTATAAAACTAACTATGCTGTAATAAATAGCAACACAGCTAATTACGAGCACGCGAACTCGACACGAAACGAATAACGCATACGAGAATTCATTACCATGTTAAATATTTATACAATATATTTAGAGAGGAGTATTTTTAGTGCCCAATTTTAACTTGCATACTTGCCTACTCACCATGAATATGGGTTTCATTATGATATGGGATTCTGATCTTCGTTAGGAAAACACCATTACATTACAAGACAAGAAACTATTGATAACGTGAAAAATTTAAATCAATTCCAGATTATATTAAGATTTAAACATAGTGTGTTACCACTTCCTAACATAGGAGTTCAATATTATATTTACGTATCAAAGAGAAACTTTGTTCTTAAACGTATGTTTACATATTTTTTAAGACAACAATGAATCCTTCGTAAAAGAGCACCGCTTGAACTTTTGAGCTTAAATATGAAAAATAAAACGATATTGAATCAAACAGTAAGAAATAACCTAGGCGTTACTGCTTTTGTTTAAAATTAGGTTTCCAAATTTACTACACTCTAGAGAGCAAAAAAGCACAAAAACCTTAAAAAAACTTCTTCTAAGACTTCTTCGGGTAACCTCAAGTGGACGCAAAATTAAAAAACTTCCTACGCATTATATATAAATCAATCAAATAAAGCTAATCTAGGAAGCATTGGTGTTAGGCTGAGTTCCAAATAATTCGCTAACTGTCGAATTCTATTTTAATTCGCATTCCGGTTATCACTATTCCAATGATTATAATAAGCATTTCTAGCGTGAGTTTATTTTTTCAGGTTACTTGTTAAACAAACCAGAATGTAACACGAGTTTGTTCAGTAGGAAATAACTAAATATGTATTCTTTCATTGGTTCTATAACTATTTATTTTGGCTTCGTTACTTTTAACAGAGTTTAGAGAAAAAGTTGTTTGAAATCCGTAGCAGAGCAAACATTTTTAGGCGTCTACGTCGTAGCAATACGTATGTTACTATAACTAGGTTCTGTACTACGAGTAGATACATTAATAGCTTCAAATTAAATATGTATTCTACAAATAAACTTGTTTGTACAGTACTTGTACTACATATTTATTATGTGGTATTTGTGTACAATAGTTTTTGTGTACAATTTTTGCAAAATCTTTGAACTAAACTTTGAGTTCAAGACGCTTTAAGTCAAAAGTTCAAAACGTACTGTTTTCACCTCATTTTTAATACTCAAGACAAATCTTATGTAGGAACGGACTTCACTTGCCTTAAACACAAAACTGTTTATTACTACGACAACGTTTGGCGACAAACTATAAGTGCATAAATCTATGTTTTGTAGATATTGATGTTTTTCAATTGAAACCCTGTTTTTACGACTCTGAAAGAACGTAAGGACTAGTAATTAAACGTGTGAAATTAGAGCGTGCAGTTGCTAATGAACTTTTGCCAGGAGCTTTCAAACAGTTTGCAATTTGCGAGTTTCTCTACTCACTTTGTTTGCTATGCTTAAATGTAATACAGTTGTAATGTATGCAAAATGTAATCCATGTAAAGATTCAAAGACGGTTAATTCCTTATTCCTATTTTGGAATGGCATTACACCACGCTGTTCCTTAGTGATTTTTTATAGAACATTGAATTATTAACTAACATAACTATATATATGTCTATAGGGTGTTGACGGTAGTATACTACTCAGCTATACATATAGCTGCAACATTGATCAGAATACGCTGGCTTTGACAGCGAGAAAAAACACTTGAGGAATTTCATCTTGTCACGTGACGTCCTCGGTAGCTTAGTGGTCAAAGCACTCGCCCGGTATGCGATGGGACGTGGGTTCGAATCCCACCTGAGGTCGATGATTTTTTTCAAGTGTTATTTATCTTCAATTAACATAACTAGATAACAGAAATAAACTGCACCCAATAACTAGTTCATTTCTGTTCATCCTACTGGATGCGCCCACCTGTCCAGTCTCATATCAGATCAGAACGCGGAAACTAAAAACATAGAATGTTTAGTCATAACAAAATTTATATACGAGTATTATTCATTATATTGCACACTGGTTTGCGAAGATCAAACGTTGCCTCAAAAATGTTTATCTACATGTTAGATAGCTGCTGATATTGCTGTACTTATATTTTTAAATATTACGATAGGTATTGATGTTTGTATTTATTTTTCTTTAAGCAAACACTTCGTTTTATAATCTCACATTGTTACGATTACGAACGTCACTATAACCTAACATTTACCAAAAACATAAGTGTTTTAGATTTAACAGATAAATAAAATTTTAATAATGTATTAATTATTAATAAACCCTCTAGACCCTTGTGACCGCTCGCCATCCAGTTTATAGATAAACATTTTTGTTTAAAAATCAAAAACCATAAGGCAAAATCTATAATCAATTTAGTAATAATAGTTGATCTTATCATCCCGCAAGATTTCAGACGCAAATTGTCCGAGATATGTCGCAAATGATAAACAAGATTGCATTTCCTACCTCATCAAACCTAAGCAAATTTCAAGAAATTTTCTGACTTAAATGTTATTTAAAGTTATGGTAGTCAACAACTGAAAAGTGAACCCACGGCCTAATATACAGGTTGAGCGCAATCGGGCGCATCACACGCTCCAGTGGGCGATCAAGTTGCCCCCCCACTTAACCCTTTATTCCCGTAACCGTGTCGCGGAGTTATTTCTAAAGAGTAAATTCGTTAAAAACATTCGTTTGCTCTTAAAACGTATTTGACATGTCGTTTAATTTGATGGAAATGTTTGTGACCTACTTGGTCTGAGATTTCATTAGAAAGTTCTATTTAGTTAACTTCCTTTTAGAGGGTGGGTGGTTCTCAGTATGTATAAGCAGTTATGCAGTGCCTATCTGATAATTGAAATGAGGTAGGCAGTAGGTACTTAGAAATGTGGATTATTGATGAAAACCACTGATTTTCATCAATAAAACACATTACAAGTAACTACTCGCGTGCATACCTTCAAATAAAACCAATGCCCCACTGGTGATTCTAATAGCTCATAATAGAAAGTAGGTCTGACGGATTACGCCAAATTAAGGTTTAAACAAATTTTCCCCTTTTATAATACGACGACCTCTTAGTAGCCGAGAGGCGAGCACGCCGGACTAATATGGTGTCACCATCTCTGAGGTTCCGGGTTCGATCCCCGGTCGGGTCAATGTAGGAAACGAAGTTTTCTATATTGTCTCGGGTCTGGGTGTTGTGGTACCGTCGTTGTTTCTGATTTCTATAACACAAGTGCTTTAGCTACTTACCATAGGATCAGAGCAATGTATGTGATGTTGTCCAATATTTATATAATTATGATAGGAAAAAGAATACAGTGTCCACAGTGTGTAAAATTAAATCAATGGGTAGATGCGATGGGACTTGTTAATTTTAATGCGTAAGATTCAATTTGACGATAGTGTATTCAGGTTTTTTAATAGGCATAATTCTACAGACCTATGTTACAACAAGTTTTATTATTAATGATCGAGTTTAATTTAAAAGTATTGTCCCCAGACATCAAAGTTCCGTTTATTTTTATTAGTAAAAAAAGTTAAGCAGAGTCAACGAACGCGTAATGTTATTAAACATCTATTCCCATCGAGACGGCCTTGTCTTGCTACTTGACCTAGCCCGTGCCCTCAAAATACGATTACGATACAGGTTTCGATATAAATAGAAAACCGCCTCTACCAGGAGTTTTCTAAAGGAAATAAAACCGAGTTAACCAAAGGGATTTGGTATTTCGATCTTAGAGTGTAGAACACATCACAAAGTACACACTTTTACATTTTTTGTTGAACTATCTGTTCATGAGCTCAAAATTCACATTAGAAAATACTTCCTGAAAAAGGGGCATTATAAAGTACACGGTTATTAGGTACGTATTTATACGACAATAGAAATTAAAAAGGTGACGGAGTTAATTCTTATCACCAGCCGATATGCAGTTCCGAAGCGCCCCGGTAGAGTAAAGCTTTTGACACATAAGCAACTAAATGCGAAAGTTTGTAAGTATGGATTTTTGTTACTCTTTTACGCGAAAACTACTGAACGGATTTAGCTGACATTTTGCACTCATATAGAATATGATCTGGGCTAACATATATGATACTTTTTATCCCGGTAAAATTTTCCTGTGGGATATATTCAATAAACTAAAGACTGCGCGAGCGAAGTCACGGACAACAGCTAGTCCTTTATAATTCCCTATCAATAGTAACTCTCTCTTCCCAGTGAGACGGCCTTGCCACTTGACCTAGCGCGTGCCCTCAAACCTCGGCCATACAGCCCGGTATAAATAGACTACTGTCGCAGCCGGGCGTTGTCCGGGCAGGTTAAATTTAACCGCGCCGGATGTGCAGTTTGTTAGGAGACCTGTCTTGGAATTCCTAGACGCGTTAATAAAGCTAAAATAAGTAATACGATATAAAGAGCATAGAGTCATAGAGGAGTAAAAGTGTTACTTTAATGAATTTCCGATTTAAGAGGAATGTCTGTTATTTTTACCTGACTACGGCGAAGCCGAAAGGAAGGGTAATCATTTTGTCAGTCTATGTATGTATGTAAGTATGTCTCTGAAATGCGATATATCTTTAAAAAGCGGTCGTAAATTTTCAAACTTTTTGCATAGTCGGGTTATAGTTTTCAAAACTAAAATAAAAATAAGTAAAAAAAAACATAACCCTCGTTTGCCAGTGGATAATAATACATTGTCCATTATTTTATTTTTGTTTAGACCTTCGTGGTTTATACATTTGAAAATATATTTTTTGGCAGACCAACATTGTAGGTCTGTTAACTTTTCGTTTTTTTCTGAATTGATGATAACACTATTTTAAAAGCAACTGCTAGATAGGAAATCCATTACACTCATTTGTACCATAAATCAAAGTACAAGATTGATTGACTGGCACTCCAAAAAAATTGGCAAAACAGCTTCGCACTCGAATCCGATCCATTACGAAACAACGAGATAAAAGCATTCGTTATCGTTATATTAATCACTAGATACAGGGCTACCGACTTGTGGAGTGAAAAGCAGCTTTTGTGCCGATTTTAGAGAAAATATACACGAGATTCTGGATGGTTTGAACCAATATGGCAGTGGCCTACGCTGCCTTATTGCCTTATCTAGTCTAGCCTTTTAACAACCCACTTTACATTGAAGCTAACCTCATTCATATCAGCCGACGTCAACCCACTGCCCCTCCCAATGAAAGCCCCTGAACCTTATCACAAATTACGTATGGCACCGGACCTTATCCACAGCTATTCTATTATATCCTCTGTCAAAGTTAGCCTAAGGACCGCAACACTTAGCCTTAGTTGCACCATCTTACTTTAACTTTAACAAACGTCAAAAGTCTGTCAAACTCCATACGAAAAGACAGGTTAAACTTACAGTTATGTTCAATGTTAAGATGGTACAACCCAGGCTTAGTGTAGATTGTGAAAGAGTCAATGCTTTGCCAAAGCGGAGAAAACTTAGCTCTAGTAATGAGACACCATACAAAGGCTGTTAAAAGTTTAACTCCTTTTTACACCAGGGTCAGTAATATTTTTGAAGAACAACAAAGACACCAGCTTATAAAGACAGTCAGTAATACATCATTTTGCACGGCATATGCCTTACTTTACCAGGTGGCTTGGGCTAATACCTGGGACAGTATTTTGTTAAACTCCGTAGGCGGCTTTTTGATAGAAAAATATATATTTAAGAGTTTTCGACCCTGACCCTGACTAGATGTGTTTGCAATTTTGCATTACCATCAATCAAATAAACTTGTTGGTCGTTCGAGATTTGCCGAGTGAAGTTTCAGACGTTGAAAGGAAGGGTCGATAATTTGATTACCGGATTTCTGAGTAAATGTTAACTCTTAATGTAATTTACTGATAGGGTTAAGGGTATCGCGTTCAAGATCCCTTTCAGTAATTTCATTTATTAGTATTCATTGGTTTGAGTATTTCGAGATGGTGGATTATCAGGGCAAGCTAATGAGTTTAGAGAGAGAGCCTTTACAGTAAATACTAATTTATTTAAAAGACGCTAAGCCTATAAACCTTGCCGGCCTGCTAGTGCTAAAGGCACCCGGTCAACTAGTATAAGAGTGACCCAACTAGTATTTTCATCGTCATTACCATCGTTACCAGGTCGAAAAAGCCGGACTCAGGTAAATTATTAGCCGTTTTATTAATTATTTAGTTAATTTAGCCCAAAAAATTTAACACAGAGTTTTGATTTAATAAAAACGCGTGTCATGCGTGCGAGTCGTGATTCGTCGCAGCACCCTTTCGGTATCTTTCGACAAGAGCGACTTGACCCGGCACGGCCCAGAAAAATAACAAAAGCTGGCAGGACAGCCTGGACTTCTTAAAAAGCAAGACCTGACAAACTGACAATCCTACCCAGGGCTGTATTACACTCTGTGAATTCATACCAGTCCAAGCTTTATCGAGGGGCCAGTTCTGTATCCAACGTATCGTATTTTATCGGCAAGACGCGTGACGTATCATGAGGCGCGTGTTTACGTTCTGCGGCCGATGCACCTGTCGCTTACATCACGACAAGTCGGCTCCGGTTACGGCCGTTGTGTTATCACAAGTCATAACAACGGCTTTAGTGCAATTTGATTGAAGGTCACATCATAATATGTATGTGCATAAAGCAGTGCTTTAGTAAAAGCAAATAGAAAATTGTTCGGTGTTGAGCACAATGTTTGCATATCTATTATTTGTAATGCATTGCACTTTCTTACAAAACCGATCGTGACCACAAAGAAAGCAGTCACGGATTCGAATCCCAAAAGGGAAGTGTTATTATGATGAATACGAGCCTAATTTTGATAATGTCCACCTGTTTAGTCGCTCAAGTACAAGATCAGCTTAAATTAAAGAAAAACATCTAGTTATCTCCTGCGCTTTGTCCCGTTTCTAGTCGGGGTGGACTTGACTATGATCTTAACACGCGGCAAATTTAGATATTACATTTGAAGAGATTGCCATCATCTGTGAAACATGATTCAAATAGCGGCACACCGATGTTGAGCGGCGCTGAGAGGAAGATGCACAGAAGACCACTACGGTTACATGATTGGCTAGTAGTGGGACGCGCCTGCACCGCCGGCCGGCCGTGATTGGTTGTTAGCTCCGCTCACGCGTCTTTGATACGATGAGGCTCGTAAGATGCGCAAAGCCCACTCTTTGCAAAAGTAGCACTTTACACCAGTGCCGGGTACTGTATCAGAAACAATAAATTTTATTTGCTTCGTAAAAAATTTCGATAAAAAGATACGAGTCCTGCATCATAGCACTTAGGAACACCACACATCCAGCTTTGGAAGAGGTCCAAACCTTATTGCTAAGCACCGAGAGATAAGTTTTTTTTGGCACCAAGGCACAGCCATCAAACTTGTTTGTATAACAAGTGAAAGCCAAAACTTTCTCTAACACCAGGGGTTAAGGTTACAAATTGGTTGAAAGATGAAGCAGCTGGCAGATTGGTATACGAATCATGCCAAATACGCTCCGCAGCTGTCATTTGGCGTATCATGCCAAACCTAACTGTTGTACAAATGATTTGTTTACGTTGGCAACGTTGCGTATTTTCAGAGACACTTTGTATAAGCTTTGGGTCGATTATAAACAGATATTTAGTTATTGCTTTTATTGGTTACTAAGGTCGGACGTGGAAATATAGGGCAGTTTTTATGGGTTGACCTCGTACGGAGATGATAAAAGGATGCTTATAAATAAATGTTTACCAGCTTTTTTCGTCTGTGTAGATCAGAATTGAGCTAAAGGGAAAATAATTTTAAACTCATGAAAAAAAATGGTTTATTAAATGTTTCTTGTAGCTAGATATTCAATATATACTAATATACAGGTGTTATAAAAGTACAAGTAAAATAAAAATTAAAAATACTAGTATTCCCATTAAAATCATCAATCCATAACTTGTTTTGTTACGCTGCGTGTACTCTGATTGAACGATTATTTTTCTTATAGTCTGGACTCGACTTTAATATCAGGTAAATATAATATTAGTAAGATTTATCACGGTTCTATATTATGTTTCAGTAGTCATAAGACCAGTACTAGCAGTCACTGTCGACTGTCGTGTCGACCGCACGAACAGCCAACACAACCGCAATGCTAATCCTTCTCGCAGTTTCAAGGAAATAAGCGGTCTCAGTCTGTCTGTTAACAGTGCAGTGTAGCTTCGAACTTCGTGTTCTTGCGATTGAATGGCGTTGAAGACGAGCCACGTCATGCCGCAGACAGACAGACAATAAACATCACCGTAACGTGTAACGTTTTTGATGGCCGAGACAAGCCTAATTGTTGCAAAATTTTGGTAAGCGCATTTTCGTGGAAAATGAAACTAGAATAGGACTATTTTAATACTTGTCAATACTACAGGAATACGTACTAAGAACTCATTTAATTAAAACTTTATAATGAAAATTTAAAAAAAAATAGAGACAAACCATTGTTCCCTCGGCAGTCGGGTAAAAAGACGTCGTCGTAATAAAACTTAAATTGGCAGTTAACAGAATGGCTATTTTCGCATTGTTTTTATACCATAAAGGAATTCTTAGACCTTAAGACTAATAGGTAATAATGATTATTGTTGATGTCTGTAGAGTCTGTTTTATATTGTTAAAATGTGCACGTTTGCATTCAGGCTGAATACATTTACTTTATGTTTAACATAGCAGCCCGTCCCGGCTTCGCACGGGGTAGACAATTATCGCTAATAGTTTCGGCAGCGCATTCGACGAAAGACATTTTAAGACTCATTTTTCTACACCTTCGGTTACATTGTTCAAATTTTACCAAGGATCCCTAATTTTTTTCAAAATGAAATGTAGCCTATGTCAAATTGGAAGAATGTAGCATTCTATTGGTGAAAGATTTTTTTAAATCGGCCCAGTACTTTTTGAGCCTATTCATTACAAACATACAAAAATAGGTACAAATCTTTCCTCTTTATAATATTAGTATAGATTAAGACCCTTACCATGTATGTATTCTGGCAAATAAATTTTCTGATTTTCTGAGTAAAAAGAAACACACGCTGCAGCTGTACAAGCTTATTATTTCGTTGCAAATACATTATTAATGTGAATAAAATTTACAAGTACATACTTACATAAGATTTTATACCTTGTTATATCGCGTCGCCGCGCCGCAAAAACAAAGGTATGTCCCAACGACGCGACGTTTTATAAACGGCATAAAGTCACGTAACTAAGAACGTAGTAAACCTGCCAATTCGTACGATATTTTGTATGTAAATCGTACGGCATGTGTGCATACCTACTACTAATAGGTTTATATTGCGGAAATAACTTAAGAACCTTACTTCTAGTACTAATTGATTTAATAAAACCGGCCAAGTGCGAGTCGGACTCGCGCACGGAGGGTTCCGTACCATTATCTATAAAAACGGCAAAAAAACCACGTTTGTTGTATGGGAGCCCCTTAAATATCTATTGTATTCTGTTTTTTAGTATTAGTTGTTATAGCAGCAACAGATATACATCATCTGTGAAAATTTCAACTCTCTAACTATCACGGTTCATGAGATACAGCCTGGTGACAGACGGACAGACAGATAGACAGATAGACAGACAGACAGACGGACAGCGGAACCTCAGTAATACGGTCCCATTTTACCCTTTGGGTACGGAACCCTAAAAATGTAGACGATACCTTTAATTACGGCGGTAAATCAATTATGGGTTGATTAACAAGTGAAGAGGAGAACATACCTGTAACAACAAAAAAAAAACACTAATTAGTATTAAGATATTGTACTTTACAAAATACAAAACAAGTTTTATATTATAGGGCTCTCCAAAACGTATCATATAACCCCAAACTCGAAGATTGGTTGGTGTACTAGACGTTTTTAAAGAGTTCCAGTATCCGGCTCCTGGGCCCAGTAAAAGGATCAGCTTGATCATGTCATACTTCCAATCAAAAGTTTTAAATCGATACGACAATTATTATTAAAAGTAACAAGTTAAAATTGACATTCAATTATAGAATACAAGTGAAACTAATATTGGAAAACCTGCGTAATAAAAAACTAAACTCGGCTGTCTTTACTGGGACTTCTTTCGATGTTTATCATCATCAAAGAACTGTCTCAGCAAAGTGAAAATGATTCCGATGGCCTTAGAACAAAGCTTATCAATAATAGACACTACTTCTAAGAACAAATACGAGTACCAATTAATTAAGAGAGCTCCAGATCAAATCTCTCGAACTAAGAAGTTGAAGGTTTGATACAAAAGATTTATACGACCTTCTATAGTATGTTGTTTGTTAGAACGTTTACCATATTCTATGCATTTTATTAAATACATATATGTAGTGTTCCGTTTATAATGTTATGATTAAGTTTTTGTGTGTAGTTTGCGCTTTATTTTTATTAAGTTCACCTTATTTAATTAAAATTTTATTTAAAATTTGTGTGTGACATTGACTCTACGTTTTGTACCTTTTTATAAATAAAAAAACAGTCTTTCTTTGTTAAATCTATCTGCTATCTTTGTTAAATGTTGATAATTGGCCCTTGGGCCAATTTTATCAAACCATTTGACTGTAGCGTGATTACGTTTAATCTTAACTTTAATTACTTAGAATTCGATCGGGGTGCCGTCACGCACGCACTGGGCATTGTTTAGTAAACAATAAAGCGAATTTCCGCCCCACTGACTACAATGTGCTACAATACTCGTAGACCTAACAGGGCCGTATCTACAGTGGAAACAAGCGGGTTAATTGGGGCAAGACACCCACTTGTTCGAGCCATTTGAATATGTATGTAGTCAGAAAATCAGGGCTTTTCAATCTGATCAAACCGAATAAATTAAACCTGAAATGTAAACGTGCATAACATAGCACAGCCCGTTCATCAAGGTCCTCGAGACTAGAATGTCCACAAAACGAGAGTACGTTTGACAAGATGTTTCTTCTCATCACCAGCCGATATGTTGTCCCGAAGCGGTGGTAGGGCTAAGTTATATGTTGGGACGTGTATAAGTGCCCGGAAGAGGGCCTATATACAGAATAAAGAATTTCATTTCATTTCATTTCAGTATTTGGCGTTATCTAACTATGTAGTAGGTATGTACCTGATTTAAAAAGCACCCAGGTACATGAGTAGTTTCATAACATAACATTTCTAATGACATCAGCGATCTTCATTAATACGCGTGTTCAGTTTCACAGATGCGTTTTTATTAGGCACGCAAGGCCCCTGAACGCCCTAGTTTCGGCCCTGTATCGTTGATATAGGCAAGAAATTCAAGTCCAAGCCGTGAAATGGAACGTTCGGAACCGATGCGGAGCAAACGAAATCAAAGCTATTGTAGATAATGCAAGTCCTGCCTGAAAGAGGTCGTTAAATTTATTATCGAAACCGATTAAATACGCTTTGAGAAAATATTTGAAATGATAAGTAGATTTTTTTAAGATACCTATCCAATAAAACAAAAGACATGTTATGTAAGTAGTTGAATTAAACTATCTTTACCATGTATACCATATAAATATATATTGGACAACATCACATACATTGCTCTGATCCTAAGGTAGGTGGCTAAAGCACTTTGTGACTTTGTTATAGGAATCAGAAATACTACGGTACCACAACACCAAGTATTATGTATTTTAAAATTTTACTTTCCATTTGTAATTTGGATAAGAATATTATGAATAATAAAGCAATTCAGAACTGAATACTCTGAAATCAATTCTCAATTCGGAAATTTTCAGCCAGTTATTTACACTAGTAGTATGTAGTAGAATGTAGCAAAAAGAATGAGTTAAAGTATCCAAAGAATGTCAGAACATAAACTTTTTATATCCTCACCAAATGCGCACATGTTTATCCAAAGCACATCAAAATTTAATGTCTTTGTTATTAAATGTAAAAGAAGCAAAAAAAGTTATTGTCTCAAATACTGGTCCAAGAAAAACCAGTTAAAGTCCCTAAAACGTCTTAAATTTATTTGACTTTGACAATTTTGCATTTGCTACAAAGAAGGCGGAATTATTTGATGCGGCCAGGCCAGATCACAGCTAGGGTTGTCAACTTTAAAATCGCAGAAAGGAATAGGGTTTTAGAAGCTCAAAGTTCCAAAGTACCTAGTTGGATTTATCCACGGTGGGGCCACTGATCAAATAAGCTGTGGGACAGGCAATGGTACACAGCCATACAGCCAGAAGTAATTAAGTTTAGTTAAGTATGTGTATAATTTTTCATTTAATTATTTGTAAATTTATATGTTTTTTTCTTTTTCTTTTTCCGTGGCATTGTCTGTTTATGCAAATGTTGTTAGCAATAGTTTATTGTTTAAAGCGTCCCCGCCTTGCGCACCCTTTTGAGAGACAATCAAAGTCGCATCCATTCTCTTAGGATAACCTAACACTCATATAATTTTTCAAGAGTGTCTCCTCGAAAGGATGCGCAATGCCAACAATGGGTGTCCGCGGAAGACCAGCGTCATGACATGCTTGCAAGCATATCATGACAATTGCTGAGCGGAAGCCTATTTGGCACAGTCTAATTTTGTTTTATAATCTTCTTTGTAATTTTTTTATGTGTTGTACTGTGTCAATAAAGTTTTTTCTATTCTATTCTATTCTAAATAATACAATGGAATAAAAAAACAATTACATTTTTAAAATTATAACGTTTTTGTCACACACCATATTACTGATGCTCGCATGATACTGCATAATTATTTAAGCGAGTGAGCCAGCTCCCTGTACTACCAAATGTAATGCTCGCATTGTAGCAACGTTCAAAATTGAGAAGGTTGATTCATCACCTTAATAGGCACCATCTAAGCGTATTATAGAGAACTGCAAGGCTGATTATATATAATATATATAAGCAAGTGCGATTTACCCCATTGACATTCAATTTTTATTTCTAATACGACTTTCTTGGTCAACCAAAGTTCAGAACATTAGCGACATAGAATTCTAATTTATTCAAAACTTTATTGCATAACTTAAGTTAGTGTACAAAAGGTGAACTTAATGCTAGAAGCGTAGTGCTTATAGACTAAATTACCAAGTTAATTGTTGTCATATGTAAACTTTTATTCCGATCGCCAGCCCTAACAAAACTGCTTCTCGAAGTCTTGAATAGGGAATGTTTGAATTGTAAACGCGTCACAAACTGCAGAGAACTTAGAAGACGTTGGACTTGAGCATATTGCAAACTACTTGCTGTAAACTTTACATTATACAACTGTAATATGATGTCCAGGAAAATGGAATACCTGCTAGACTAAGGTTATATTGTATGAAAATCAGTTAAATGAGGTTCAGTTACTGTTGTCTTTTATTTACGCGAACACGATACATTTAAATGAAACTGCTTTTACGGATTATTTCGCGATTTAAAAAAGAACATATAGCCGACATCAAACATAGACGGAATACTAAGTCTGCAGTGTGTGAACATGCCTTAGATACACCCAACCATTTCATACGATTTGACCAGCCTAAAATCCTTGCAAGAGAACGACGATTTGTTCCTCGCATGTTACGGGAGGCAATTGAAATTAGAAGACACCCGAATTTCAACAGAGAAGATGGTTGGAAAATACCACCAGCATGGGATCCTGTTTTAACGAAATCCCATGCTAGGCCCCGCACTGCAAGACCTCTAGATACAGTTAGCTCTTTTTGCGTAGATAGGAACACAAATTAATATTAACTGAGTGACGGTAGTTTATATTTTTCAAAATATTGTAAAGACGAATAACACCTTAGTCTACCTGTGACCACGAACGCTGTAAAGTGTTCGAAACGTCAGGTTAAATAAAATGTTAATAAATCGCGAAATAATCCGTAAAAGTAGTTTCATTTAAATGAGGTTCAGTTAGTTCGGATACATCATTGGAGTTTGAATCCTTGTTAATGGAATAATTTGAGAGTGCCTGATGTTAACCGTCAAGCACAAACCACCTAAAAGTGGTGGCAATATATATTTTAATTGTCTCGGGCAAGGACATTGGACGATCATTTTAAGCTTCATTAAATTTCATAGTAACACATTTACATTACAATTATCTTGTAGAATATTATGACTTAAAGCTGGCTGCAGTTTCAATCCCAATGTTTGACATGCACAAATATTTTTACGATCCACTTATGGATCATAAAAATATTTGCTCATACTATGAGCATAATGGATTTTAATTTGATTTGCTAAAGTAAGTTTACCTATTATAAACTAGTAATAAATAAGTATTTTCTATGTAAGTTTTCTGAATTAAACCGAATAGGGAATCAAACCCACATTCCTTCACGTTTCACGCGAATATGTCAATCGGGTTGTCATCTAGTAATGCAAAATCTATCTAACTAATTAACTTTCAATAAAACTCTATTAATTTTTCCTAAAAGACAAACAAGTTACCTTTTCTGCTTCATTCTCTGCATTTCCCGAGGCGCCCTCTTCAACTTGCCCAATGTCTTGGACAAAATTGAGAACGAGTCATTCGCACTTTACCTTGTTTATTTGTTAGATTGGAAAAACAAAAACAATCTTTTCCTTGAATGAAAAATAGACCGCTGACACATGAACGATTAAGCACTGTCCACTAGCACCACGGACGGAGCACCGACGTCTACGAAACGTGATTCAGATTTGAATCGCGTCCGCGGTGACCACATTACATTATCTTTTACACACAATAGTAAAATAATAACAGTAGGTCTACAAAAAAAGAATCACGTAAATCGGAACAGTAATCTCGGCGTAAGCGGTGTACATACATAGAAAAAAAAACCGACCAAGTGCGAATCGGACTCGCGCACGAAGGGTTCCGTACCATTATCTATAATAATAGGGTCCCGTTTTACCCTTTGGGTACGGAACCGTAATAAAAACGGCCAAAAAATTACGTTTGTTGTATGGGAGCCCCCTTAAATATTTATTGTAAGTATTCTGTTTTTTAGTATTTGTTGTTATAGCGGCAACAGAAATACATCATCTGTGAAAATTTCAACTCTCTAACTATCACGGTTCATGAGATACAGCCTGCGGGTCTAAAACGGCCGCATTGGATGTTTCATATTCCGTTCATAATATGTTTCATTTAGCAAATCTTAAAATGAAATGTTATTTGATGAATCATAAAATGAGCCTCGAACATTTCATATTTGCAGTTCATCTAATTTGACAGTTTTGTATGGAAATTCGTAATATGGTCCACTTATTATGAAAAGAGTAATTCATATTATATGTCAAATTAGTGAAGCACCATTTTAATGTTATTTTTATTATTATTTTGTATTGATATTTGTAGAACACACAAAACTTGAGTATTTTAAAACATTTTGTTCCTTTGTGTTGTTAAAAACATTCAGTTTCACAAAAACCGTAAAGTAAGATTGGACGCGTCACTATATTTTTTTAACGTCATCAAATATGATTCATTTGATGAAATGAATTGCATATGATTCATTTATTAATGTGGCCGTTTTAGGGTATGCAAATCATTTCCGCTACATTTCACTAAATGAATCAGATTAAAAATGAAACATCCAATGCGGCCGTTTTAGACCCGCTGGTGACAGACGGACAGCGAAGCCTTAGTAATAGGGTTCCGTTTTACACTTTGGGTACGGAACCCTAAAAAATACCAACCGCAACCGAATTGAGAACCTCCTCCTTTCTGAAGTCGGTTAAAATGTGTTATGTTTGGTTTGGTTATATTCTGGTAATAGCGGATGGGACACGCTGGGTTTTTTTAATCAGTTATACATCTATTTCATTCCATATTATGTATAAGCATACCCTACATTATAAGACGTTACATTTTTAATAGGGCTTTAAATTCTAATAGGGCTATTTTTTAAGTTAGCTATTATTTAAAAAAAAGAGGCATCAAAATCGGTTCACCTATGGCGAAGATATTGTACCGTAACATAGATACAAAAATCACTTGACGTGATGTACAGGATCACATTATCAAAACTTGACCAAATGAATATGCAACAACTGCTAAAGCAACCCTTAAAAAACAACAACAATTGATATCGGTCAACGTGTTAACAAATAATTCCTAAACATAAAAACCGACAAATTGAAAACGTCCTCAGTTTAATGAAGTTGGTGTAAAATACTTTTTTACCTTGATAATCTCGTTTTATGTAATTTTTTTATAAATTGTTTTTTTTATCAAAACAATTTGTTACCAATTTAGTTGTATTGGTTGGACCTACTGTTAGTACATCTGTACTGTGGTAACAAACAAATCTTTTATTAATATGTGTACAGTCACTCGGATTAGCTACGCCATTTGCCGCATGTGGGTTGGAAGCACCATATTGCTTAATATGTTTACTAAAGTAGCAGCTACTACTAAAAACATATTAATATTAATATTGGACAACATCACATACATTGCTCTGACAGTTAAGTAGCTAAAGCACTTGTGTTATAGAAATCAGAAACAACGACGGTACCTAATATAGGGTAAAACGTTCATCTTCGTTCAATTTCTTGCAAGTACGGACAACATTACTGTCAACACTACACAAATCTATCTTGTATTAAGCTAATTGAATATTTGAATCAAATACTCGTAATAAATAAGGCGATATCAGGATTGACCTATTTATTTAATTAGTGGACATATTTATTTATTTAATTAGTGCATAGTACTATTTTAAACTACGAAAATAAATAAATATTGGACAAAATCACATAGGTACATTGCTCTAATCCTGAGAATCCTGAAACATCCACATATTCACACACAGTGCTACAGATAAGTAGCTATAGCACTGTGTGTGAATATGTGTTGTTGTATATCAACAGCTGATCAAGAGGAGTGTCCTATTATTTTGTACACCCGGTATACACATGCGTAGATTGACAAATTACAATATAGAAACAAAGGTTTGCAGTACACTTCAAGGATCTGTTCCAGCGGGCGTGCTATAATTAGACACAGTCTCTCTCTGCCGCAAAAGCCCATTTATTTCCAGTGTCCACTAACGATAAGGGATTAGTCTCCATAACTTTTAACTAGACTACCACCTAATCAACTTAAACTGGTATGAGTTAGGGTTTAAAATTGATCAGCGTGTACAGGGATCCTCTTTTAAGGTTCCGATATTCTGCAAGTACTTGTGGACATTATGATTTATAGGATCAGCTATCAGTGTAATTTATAAGAGCCTAAACACACTTCAACCCTCGCTGCATTTTTATACAGCGCGTATTGGTGTTTGTTTTGGAGCCGAAATAGTATTTGTAGTATCTAAGCAGGAAAATGTGACTTTTGCGGTACCAAAACCAAAAAAATCACTATATTGAAAGGTGCTCTGACCTTAAAGCAGAACCACAGAGGGTCGGGAGCAGGAATTTTTGTAATGTTCGAGATGCTATGCACCGTGTCACATAAAAGCCGCCAAATAGTATTAGGTAGCAATGTAGCAAATCAAAACAATAAATTCGTCATTTGCAGAAATAAACCTTACATAAAGCGGGTGGACCATGGAAGGATCATACTCTTTTAAATGCTAATTATTAGAAAATCGTAGTTATTGCCATGTGATGACTAATTCCTTCTACTACCCATCTACACTAACACCACACTGAAAAAAATCGGATCTAATCAAGTGCAATTTTAACTTGTTTAAAAAAATGTGACGTATTTAATAAACAATATGTAGGAAATAACAAAATACAAATGTTTCCATCTATTAAGCTGATGGATAACATATTTAACTTAGTCCAATTTATCACAAGGACTGATTAAATTAACAAAATAATTGATTAAAATTTGCGCAAACAAGGTAGTGTTTGAAGTAAATAGGTAATGTGTCGAATTAAACAACAAACGATAACTATTATAAAATTACATTAATAAATACGATCAAGTTGTGTGATCTTATTTATCAAAATATTTGATTCATATGAATACAATTAGGTCATTACAACAATCACATTAATTGATAGCTTGATACCCTTTTTTTCCTGAGTGTTGCCATTTATAGGAAATTTATACTAATTGTGAAAAATCACCTACAAAAATTATGCTTTATTTTCTAGGTTGAAAGTAAGTTATAATTTTTGAGAAGGTGAAGTAAATAATCCTAATTACTATTACGATTACGAACTAAGATATTATAGTATATAATATATTTATAATAATACCACACTGATCACATTTCACGTCGTAACGAAGCAATTTTATATTATGTACGTTTTATTTCAGTGGATATACACTCAGAGGCATAATTATGTTAATTTCATACTAAAACAGCTGCAAATTATGTTACAATGTGCACTTTTTACCGTGAAAAAACATCTCAAGCGTATATGAATCCCTCCATACCAACAAATTTACAATGTGTACATATACAACGAACAAAGAAGATAATATCTTCTTTATATTCGAAAGACATCCATGGCTTGATTTTTTAAAATGAACAATAGGTACCTAGGTGCACTTGGAAACCTTTAGTATGTCATACTTATTTTCACAGCGGAGGAACTTCTTTTTCTCGCGATTTATTTGTGCTTTTGATTTGGAGCCATACTTTTTTAAAAATGTATTATTGGCCGTTTTTAGGTCCCAATGCCAGCAAATCTTTATAGTGGAACCACAGACCAAAACCCGAAAAGGCCCACGTTGCAGACCTAATAAAAGCAAACTACAGATTTAAAATCTTCACAGATATTTTACTGTTGCTGCTGTTCCAACAAATACTTACCAAAACTATAAGATTAAAATCAAAGGGGATCTTTTATTATACGAGAAATTACATTTCTCGGTCCATTTTTTAAACCCTCAGTTGACAGGGTCGTGAACAAAATATGTACTTACCTATTGCTTTATCTGCTATTCTAATTTATCGTTATTAAAAGTCATTTTTTCGGTTTATGAATAATTTATCTTGCATTAAGATTTAAAAGTAGAAAACCGAACATTATATGGCAACACTTTATTAAGCGCGGCCGCGCGGCCGGCGCCGGCAGAACCGGGCAAAAAGAAAGAAAGAAGTTACAAGTTTTAAGTTGATAGCCGTTGATGTGTGTTCGAAGTGAACAAGTGCAAATTTAAATATAACTGCGGTTTCGATTACAATAAATAGTAATGGACAAAGTGGCTGATCTTTTGACAGCATGGGAAATACCAGAACTGATCCCAACGTTTGCAAGTAAGTAATTCATATAAGTGTTTTTTTACTGCAATAGTCACTTTGTTCTATGTTAACGAAAGTGATGTTTTAGAGGTAGACTTATTCTCTTGGATTTTCGTCTCAGCCACTTTTCGGTCAAATGTTCATCTTGTATTGCCATACACGATGGCGAATAATTAGGTACCTATAGCTATAATACTGAACCTAACTACTACGTTACGTACGCATTGAGCGGTTGCGGTTAGCCGCGGTTCGGCGATTGATCAACCGCCTAACCGCGCTGTTTCTCGTGTGAGATCGCCGTTCGAGTCGCTTTGAATCTCACAAGGCGATCTCACACGAGAAACAGAGTTGTTAGCGGTTTGTCAACCGCACCTCGCGGTTAGCCGCTTGGTTCAGCGGTTGCTTAACCGTCTTCCAACCGCCGAACCACGCGGCTATCTCCATCGCTAACCGCAACCGCAGCCGCCGCTCAATGCGTAAGTAAGTATGTAGCCTAAACTAGGCAACTGACTAGGCCAGGGCGCATGAATTTAGGAGGGAGGAGTGCGAAGCGAAAGTAGCTTGTCAACGATGCTTCTAAAAGCCAAACATTGTTTCAATTGTTATGTTAGTGGCAAACATGACTTATTCTAGTGTTTGATTTGTCAAGCTGTCAAATCACTTCTGACAAATTTTAAATTTCTACTTTCTTTCCAAAATAGCCAATACTGTGTGTACCTATTCAATCTACAACTTATATAAGTACCTAGCTAAAGCTGAGTAGCATTTTGTGACAGTGAACCTTTGGGTCATGTAGAAAGTTAAGTTTAGAGTTTAGACACGGTGAAAGAAATGAGAAACAAAATGTATTAATAGGTACTATTAACAAGCAAATTATGATAAAAAGTAAAAAAGGTACCTATACTTTCACATTACACATATAACAAAGGTGCTAAGAATGAAAAATGTATTTCTACCTAAATATTAAACACACAGGTAGCATAGTACACAGGTAATAGACATTTATAACAAATTACAATACAGAGAAACTTGAGATGTAGGAGATGAATTAAGGTTTTTGTTTAGCTTAACTATCATCCCATTTGATTTTAACATGTAAGTAAATATCTATATCAGAAATGATTACCTGTGGAGTAATGAGTGTATTAGCATATACCTACTTACAGTAATATGAGCAAAGTGATTGTGAGTTATTTATTAATTTAATTTTTTTTTTTTAGAAAATGGAATAACTGTAAATTCTTTATCAGCTTTAAATGTTGAGGAAATAAAGGAACTGATACCACTTATTGGGCCAAGAGCACTTTTATACGAAGTTGGAAGGTTGGGTTGAAAACAGTCAACGAAGAAAATGCTATCATCTGTGAAAACATAGAGGAAGTTGACTTTTCCAGTTGCAATATATCTCTGAGTGTAAGTATCTTTTTAAATTTTATGCATGTGACCAGTAAGTATATCTGTACTTTCCAATTTTAAAATAAAAAAGTAATGCGAGTAATGAATTAGGTTACTTAAATAATTCCAACAAATATAAAACAAGTGTGTTTGTTTAGACATGTTATGTACCTAATTATGTAAGTATTATTGTTTCTTAAAGTAAATGATTCTTTTAAATATAAAAACCAAATTATCATGATGTTTGTGGAATTATTTTAGGTCCCAAAGTTATTGCGAAAACAATTTTTATATTATTAGAATAGTTTGTAACGGGATTGCTACCATGTACCTTATTTTTGAGTTCCCGATATTTCGGCACTGTTGCAAGCGCCATGATCACGGAGTAACTGGCAACAGTGCCGAAATATCGGGAACTCAAAAATAAGGTACATGGTAGCAATCCCGTTAGAAACTATTCTAATGTTAGTGACCATGAAAGTTTAAAACAATTTTTATATTATGTATTAAATATTTTATTGTGCTTTTTCATGTTCAATCTGACCGTTAAATTGTCTTCATGGTAAGTATGGGTGTAAAGTAAATCATTTACTTTAATGAAGCTGACTAACTTGGAAATAAATAATATTTTTGTTTTAGGCTCTTCAAGATATAAATATTTTGCAAGAGCAAGAAACACAGACCACAACACCAAAAAAAATTTTTTCAAATGAAACCGAAACAACTCCACACAAAACTGTAGCAGAAAATGTGAGTTTTTTGTTAATTGTGAAGCCAAATTTATTTTTATGAAGTATATAATAGTTTACTTGATTTTTTTATCAATCTTTTTTTTTATTTCAGGTGGAGTTATTACAATTATTAAAAGAAAACTTTAAAGCAACATGCTTATTTCAATATGTGGGAAAATCTTTACCTAATGAAAATGACAGTTTATACATTAATTTTCCACTTACAAAACCAAATCCGCTCAAATTACTGAACAGTAAAAAAAGTAAAGACACAACCCACTGTGACCTAGTACTGTTATCAAAAGGTAAGTTACTCTTACTTGTTTAAAAAGCTCAACCGACCGAAACAATTTGAAATTTTGTTTAAGTATTAATTGAATATTGGGCAAAAGCATTGAGCCAGATTTCCTAGAGTTGTGGGTTCGAGTCCCACCTGATGACCAGAGATAAAACAATTTTTAAGTGTATCGTATTTATAATTTAAAAAGAGCATTGTGAATGTGAATGAAATACGTTAAAATGTTAATGTTTTATTTTTTTTGGTTAAGTTAATTACTTATTGTTAGTAGTTTAAATGACGACCGTCTGGGGCAGTGGTTCGCGCTCCGGACTACAATGCTTGGCGGTTGTGGGTTCGAATCCCGCGAGGGGCAAATGTTAGTGTGATGAGCACGAGCAATTTGTACCTAAGTCATGGATGTTTATAAATGTATTTAAGTATGTTTATCCTTTATCTAGTCGCCATAGTATAGTACAAGCTTTGCTTAGTTAGGGGCTAGCTAATTGGAGTAACTGTGTAAAAAAAAATTAGGTGATTGTTTATTAATTTTGCATCTTTGATCTCGGCTTAAAAAGTCCACAAAGTCCAATGTGTACGCTCAACTGCTGTTGACTGTACCTACCATTTTAAAATAATGTCCCTAGGCTTCTTTGTTGCTGTAACATGGAAATATCATACTAATTGTTCTTTCAGCTACTGATGAAGAACTAACGAATTTAGCAGCCATACTTAGTCTGACAGAGCTTATAGGCCCAATGTAGTTCTGATTTCTACGAAGGATCAAGTCTCTGCTGGTCCCTCAGCTGCAAAAAAAGTTAAAGGTAGCTCAAATCGAAGATGGAAACCTAGTAAAGCGGAATCGAAAGAAGCATTTGTAGTCCATATAAAAGACGACAGTTGCCTTCAGGTAACATTACAACAAAGACACAAAACAGTTATGCAAAGAGGTTTAACACCTCAACCTTATATAGCCATTGTAGGACCTATGTTGTCTACTATAAAGTCATACTTGGTTATTGTAAACCCTAATACATTTTCATTAGGTAAAGATTTTCCCACATATTGAACTAAGCATGTTGCTTCAAAGTTTTCTTTTAATAATTGTAATAACTCCACCTGAAATAAAAAAAAAGATTGATAAATAAATCAAGTAAACTATTATATACTTCATAAAAACAAATTTGGCTTCACAATTAACAAAAAACTCACATTTTCTGATACAGTTTTGTGTGGAGGAGTTGTTTCGGTTTCATTTGAAAAAAATTTTTTTGGTGTTGTGGTCTGTGTTTCTTGCTCTTGCAAAATATTTATATCTTGAAGAGCCTAAAACAAAAATATTATTTATTTCCAAGTCAGTCAGCTCCATTAAAGTAAATGATTTACTTTACACCCATACTTACCATGAAGACAATTTAACGGTCAGATTGAACATGAAAAAGCACAATAAAATATTTAATACATAATATAAAAATTGTTTTGGCAATAACTTTGGGACCTAAAATAATTCCGCAAACGTCATGATAATTTGGTTTTTATATTTAAAAGAATCATTTACTTTAAGAAACAATAATACTTACATAATTAGGTACATAACATGTCTAAACAAACACACTTGTTTTATATTTGTTGGAATTATTTAAGTAACCTAATTCATTACTCGCATTACTTTTTTATTTCAAAATTGGAAAGTACAGATATACTTACTGGTCACATGCATAAAATTTAAAGATACTTACACTCAGAGATATATTGCAACTAGAAAAGTCAACTTCGTCTATGTTTTCACAGATGATAGCATTTTCTTCGTTGACTGTTTTCAACCAAACCTTCCAACTTCGTATTAAAAGTGCTCTTGGCCCAATAAGTGGTGCTCTTGGCCCAATAAGTGGTATCAGTTCCTTTATTTCCTCAACATTTAAAGCTGATAAAGAATTTACAGTTATTCCATTTTCTAAAAAAAAAAATTAAATTAATAAATAACTCACAATCACTTGCTCATATTACTGTAAGTATATGCTAATACACTCATTACTCCACAGGTAATCATTTCTGACATAGATATTTACTTACATGTTAAAATCAAATGGGATGATAGTTAAGCTAAACAAAAACCTTAATTCATCTCCTACATCTCAAGTTTCTCTGTATTGTAATTTGTTATAAATGTCTATTACCTGTGTACTATGCTACCTGTGTGTTTAATATTTAGGTAGAAATACATTTTTCATTCTTGAGCATGACATTTTAGAAGGAGTTGCTAAATATGTTATGACTGTAGTGATAAAGCAGTTTATTAGAAATGCAAATCTTTTTACAATATAAGGTCCGATTTTATTAGTGCTCATCCTGTTAACCTGTGACTATATAGGTGAAAAGCAATCGTAAAAACCAATTTTCTAATGTGTACCATAAAAACAAAACATGTTAAAAATCAAAATCAACAACATATTGCTTGACTTCATATTGCATAAACTCGTCCTATCTTAGGTACGTTTAACCATCTGATTATCCGTCTTATTCCTTCCCCTTGTACAGAGCGAAAAAGAGTTGAAGATAGGACAAGTTTATGCAATATGAAGTCGATGTTGTTATTTTGTAATTTATTTTTAACTTTTTTAGTTTTATGATAGACATTTGAAAATTGGTTTTTACGATTGCTTTTCACCTATATGATCACAGGTTAACAGGATGAACACTAATAAAATCGGACCTTATAGATATTTTTAATCAAAGGTTGCAAGCATTTAATTATGGTCCTGATGATAGAAATGCTGTATGTCCTTTGTCTTGGGAACATTTAAATCAGGAAAATTTACGTTTATCAGCATCAGAAATGTTAACTTTAGTAAGATATTTCAGTTTACTTGTTGGAGGGTATGTACCTGACGGTAATCAATTTTGGAAATTATATGTTAAACTTCGTCTAATTATAGACATATTATCATGTACGGCATTTGCACATGGTACTGCAGAATTTTTACAAACCAATATACATGAACTTAACTCTTTATATATTTCTTTAAGTGGAGACACATTAAAACCTAAATAATTTAGTACATTATCATAGAGCTTTGCAACAATTTGGCCCTGTTATTCATATTTGGTCTATGCGTTTCGAAGCGAAACATAGAATTTCCAAAATTGCTGCCAGAGCATCTTGCAACCGACGTAATCTTACCTTCACTGTTGCTATCAAACATCAATTGAATCTTAATAATATGTTTCTAAAAGGTAAATTAGACGAAATTATTCATATAGGCCCAGTTCTAAATATTAGTAGTCTAGAAATACAGTATTTGATTGATAGTTTAAACCTACCACATTTAGAGAAATTGATCAAAACGTCTTGGGCAACTGTTTCATCCACACGGTATAAAGCCGGCATGATATTGATTTATTCTTCAAGTCCAGATGATTTGTTAAAGTTTTTTAAATTAATCGATGTGTATTTATTTAATTCATGTGAGTTAATTTTAAAAGGTATATTATTTGACACTTTAGATTTTAATGAACACTTTCAGGCATACGAAGTTGAAGAGCCTCTAAACCAAAAAATCGTTACCAAATTACAAAGGGATTTAGAATCCCCGGTTCCTTGTAATATTAATAATGCTACTTCTAAAAATTTTATAACACTGCTCAGTCAGGGCTGAGCAATAATAGACTGATTAAAGTGACATGTTACCTACCATTAAATTGTACACATGTTGTAAATATATTTGAATTGTTGTTGATTTGTTTAAAAAGTTTGAAGTGTTGTAAAATGTTGCTTTGTTACAATTATTTTTGAATAAAGACTAATTACGTTATATTAAATGGTATGTATTTCATTTGTGATTTAAAACAATAATGTTAAGTCCAAGTATTTATAATTATGATGTTTGGTGTTAATTAATTACAGTAAGTGGCGCGAGTGACTCCAAACGCCTCTCTATGTACACTCATATACAATGTGCTTCAGACCACTTGCACATGCAACTGAACTTTAATCTATGGATCTTTATGCCGAGCGTCACACGGAATACCTGTCCTGGGACCGTACCATGAGCTCTTATAGCAGGCCTGCTTTAATAGCTCATAGTAAGAGCTCAGAACAGCACTATCTGACGCATCGTTTGACTATTTTCTAAACAAAATATGTCAAATGATCCGTCCGATAGGCTATCCGTAACTTATCCAGATGTGGTAAAACAGGCCCTAAGCATCAGTCGCAGCAGTGTGACACCTATTTATCAGTCGATCTGCAATCGCATTGCAAACGCATTTTGTGTGAGTGTGATAAGAGTGAAGTATGGAGACCACTAGTGCCACTAGCGACCACTGTTCCACATTTTAAACAAGTTATATATTTGGACTAAACATAACACCTAGTGGATCCCAACACATATACTCGATGAATGTGATAAAGGATTTGTATAAATCATACAAATTGAATAGTAACATCAATATACTAACTTAATGGAACAAAGTAAGGACACGTTGGATCTAATGAGGTAACGTGATTAATCTTACATAGATCTTCGATCAATTTGAACACATAACTTTGTTGATGTTACACATTTTTTTTGTTAAATTAATAAATATCAATTATAACGTTGATCATTATTGTTAGTAAGATTAATCAAATTTCAGGATTAAATACATAAAAAAAGTTGGTTAAATGAATAAAGATAATTATTACTATCACCAACTTCATCATCACTGCTAACAATTAGGCATTATGAATTTAATCAAGGGCTTGATCTATTCTACTAAAAGGTTAGTTAAATTGGCAGTAATTCTTGATTATTTTTTTATCAAGATGGCTTGATAGCCAGCATCAAGTTGCTTTATGCGAACGTATTTAAATAAGTATGTTGATTAAATTGAACAATATTTTGATTTAATTAATCATATTTTTTTTTCAGTGCAATCAAATTAAAGAACACACACGCTGCGGTGTTTTTTTTTAATTTCATTTAACCAGTAAATAAATAAACAAATAATAACTGATTATTCGTTAAAATGGTCTACCCACCAAAATTGTAGCATACACTCAAAAACGGTTTACTACCGGGCCGCTTACCGCCTCAGCCTCAGGGTAGCTACACACATATTCGGGCCGGCCATGACGGTTCGGTAGTATATGTCGAACAACAAAGCCGATCCGAAGCATGTACTACATTACATCCATCTACACATATTCGGTTTTGGCGCCTGCCTTTGCCGATCATGCATCCGCGCCGGCTCGAATATGTGTGTATGTACCTACCTACCTTTAGTGGGTTCTTCGCTTTAGGATTACCATGGATGATATATCGTAGGGACCCAAATGAAGACACATGGTCTGTCTCCGAAGCTTAGATAATGGATGAATGTATTACAAGAATACTGCTTACAATTTGTAATCGTGAGGTATTAGGTTGATACCAGAACACATTAAAAATGATATCCTGTCAGATGATTCTGTATTAATGCAATGTTATTTATTAGAATTTAAAGGCTTGAATGAAATTCTTGAATTTGCATCATCATTTCAGCCACAGGACGTCCACTGCTGAACATAGGCTCCCTCAGTGACTTTCAGATCGGCCGGTTGGATTAAGCGACCTGCATCCAGCGTCTTCCTGCAACCTTTACCAGGTCGTCTGTCCACCTTGTAGGTGGACGTCCCTCGCTGCGCTTGCCGGTACGTGGCCTCCATTCCTAAATCTTTCGGCCAATGGGGCAGAAAGGTTCTGGAATGGAGATTTGCATTGTATTTCTCTAAATATGGCAATAGCTCAGTACCTATAATATGATAGTAGTAAATTAAAATTTCATTAACTGGACAGTGACATGAAATGAAAATCTCTAAATTGACCCTAACCGAGAATTGGAACACAAGAAATTTTGCGTTAAAAGCGAAAAGTTACTTGCCGTAAAGGTTAGTTTGCCTAATTAATTACGCATGGTAATGCGTACCATGCATACCATGCCTAGCGAACTCAAAACGATGGGACACAATGAAGTGAAGAAGTGTTGAGGAGTGTAACCCGAAACTTTTTTGTCGTTTTATGAAGTTTTCAATGAAAATTTTATACATAAGGTTTTTCTTGACTGTATTTATTATAAGGTCATAGACTGCATCTATGTCTACACCCAATCTGCATCGTATATATATATTACTATAACATAAAGACAAAGCTCCCTAAGGAGTGGCGCAGACAGTTAGATTGCGGTTGGCTGGACGGCGCGAGACAAACCGCTGACCACAGAAATTGTCTGCTGGTAAATGCGCTGCCGGTAAAATTGAATCCCATATAAAAGCGGCGAGAAATATTTTTGAGAATCTTTCTAGCTTCCTTTGCCCTGTTTAGAGAATGACTATGATACGAGTTATGGCAAATATTTTGTTTTCAATAGAACCGATTGCCATCAGACGCTCTATAGGTTGCTAAAATTAAAATAGTGAAGTTTTATTATTCTAAAACGATCACGTTTATTTGCAGTCATCTTCATCGATAATTTCATCTTTAAATAAGAAACTACTTAACTTGCGTCAACACAATAAAAGCAAACGAAAACTATAAAAAGAAAACACTACATAAGGGCACGTTTAAGACATATTGGAGTATTAACAGCTTTGTTATTTTTATTTCCCAACAGGATTATAAAGAGTACTACGACTCAACTCTTTTACGGCGACGATCTTTTCCAGTTCGTATTTTCGTTTCGTTCGTACAAAAAAGCATTCTTGCAAAAACTTTTCTAAATTTAACGCATAATTTAAAACCCCTCTTTGAAACCCAATCCAATTTACTAGCTTGTCTGCTTGTTTATCAAATGACCGTAGCTATCTGTTTAAACACCGAGAACATTCTCCCAAGGCTCGAGAGGGACACTTATCAAATATCTACAGGCGTAAAGCTATGGTCACACTTATCTTATTCTTCTCAGCGTTGTTGGCAAGAAAGATTTAAAGCGATATCACATTGGATTTCTTCGTCGGAATCCATTCTAAAACTGACTGTCTATGACAGTGCGTGGATAGCACGCTGCAAGCGACCTAACTCTCAAATCGTAATTTTGATAAGGCCCTTAACTTAGTTTGCTAAGCGAATTGTATTGTCTGTGGCATTTGTAAGCTCTTCTCGCGTGTTGGTGTCAGAGCACGTCAAGCAAGATGTAAGGTAGACCAACCGTTGCGGGGCGATTCCACAGTAGCAGGGCACATCTGAGCCCGCAAAGAAACTCCGCCTATACTGATTCTTCTCGTACCGGCTCATTTGGGTTCAATTTGAGTTCACAGAATGCGACACAAAGAGAATAGGATGTGGGCAGCTATTCCTTCTGCACAGAATGTGAACTGAATATGATGCACCGTGGCTATTCCTTCAAACTATGCGTTTGGCAGCAGTCGCAACACATTGCTGTTTAGTGTGTTGACTCGGGCAGAAGTCAGCTTCACATAAAACGCAACGCATTTGCCATGTTTTTTTTTTAAATCTTTATAGTATGCATTCTTAACTCGAATCTAATCCATCTTATAAAATTTGGCTATATCAAAAGTATATCTTACAATGAGCATGGCGCGTAAATAAGGAAATAGTGCGAGACTAAAATAATTACTTATAAATATGATTTGCGAAAGTGACAGCAGTGTAAAAAGCGCTTTTCATCAGATACGATTGGACTGTTCAATAAACCGTAACAGTGGTTGAAAAAAAGCTCAAGCTGTAAGTGTACACATTCGATAGACGGGCATCGCCAAGTACCTAAGTATTCATACAGGCTATCATGTGTCCTTGCCCTTAACGAATATCTACAGACACATTAATCTTAGCGAGTGCCCTCCGCTGCCCTCTCGCTCGAGTTGTAACGAAAGGCTCCTCGTGTCACGTCCCTTTAGAGGACTTTTTCGCTTTTTATTATGGTACTAATGTCTTTTGCTTGGGGCTTTATAATAGTGCAGATAAAACTTTTAACATTGATCTTTGATTATGTAACTGGATAAAGATATCAAGAAGAGATTCTGCACGATAATTGTCTTTAAGATAATTCTATACATAAGCAAATAACCTATAACAGTCTTTAAAATATATTTATTTGCCAAGAAGGCAGCTACTTATACGATTACAATACTTATAGCGACTGTTTTATGCAGACATAAGTACCTACTCGTATTAATTTTGATTCAACAAATGTAAATGTTTTGCAGAAATACCATGTTCTCGCTATAGAATGAGAAGTATCAATTTCATTTAATAAATAAGTGTGCCCCAGACAATTCATGATCTTCTTGTAAGGAATCTACATTCTTGTGTTACGATGTACCAACCCGACTATATCATCTGACAATTTGGGAAAATCGTTTTTTGAAATTAAAACCCGCAAATTATTGTGGTTTATTAATTATTCTTCTTCTGTCTTCTGTCACGGTAATTAAAGATTAATAAAGATAGACTTCACCCTAAACTTGGCCCTCGTGCAAGTTTAGGAACACAAAGGACGGTAAATTAGATGAGCTATAGTTTGTGTTTGATTATCAGCTTAGCTTCAACTTCACGTCACTCAGCGAGCTATGAAAAGGTCGATGCTTGGGATTTCGTTATGGGATAAAATCCGAAACGAGATAATCAGGCAAAAGACCAAAGTAACGGACATAGTCCAAAAATGTAGCAAGATTAAGTGGCAGTGGGCTGGCCACATCTGTCGCAGAACCGATGAAAGGTTGAGTAAACGGGTTCTTGACTGAAGACCACGCCTTGGCAAACGTAGTGTAGGACGCATCTCAGCTCGATGAACCGACGACCTTAGGAAGATGGCTCGATGAAAAAAGCGGGAGATCGTGCTCTTTGGGGGAGGCTTACGTCCAGCAGTGGACTGCAATAGGCTAGATAATAGAGATAGATAGGACAGCTCAATAGTGTAGGTACTCTATTTGCAAGGAGCTGTTGTATTTAATTATGTTGGCACATGATCCGTCCATCTGTCCTTATCACGCGTCGCTGGGACTAATCCATATTTACTTTATTGACTCTATACTTGTCCTCTTCGTGCCCGATCCGCCGATTCAATATACCCCTTAGATTCATATTTATTTATGAATCTATACTAGCTTTCGATTATCCGCGGCTGCACTCGTGTCGAAATAAGTTTTTTTTTCTTTTAAATTACCTATACTATTTATAATGCTACTTAAAATCCCGGTTAGAAGATTTAGCCTAAACACAGATACCAAACCAATATTATATACCCGTCTGGTTCATATTAATCGTTTTATTAGAGTGATATTACGTCTAAGACAATTAAAATTCAGTATAATAATAAAATAATAAAAATAGTCAAAATTTGCTTTTTGTGACGAAAAACTCTATAGTTTTAAATCTGCAAGACGCTGCAGTCTGCGTAAATATAGCTTATGACCTTATGGAAATGGAGCTCAAAAAAGCATATTACGTTTGTACCCAGTACGTTCAACGATGGTTTAGCACAATTCGAACGGGCAATCTACGTCTGACTACTGATAAAGATTGTAGCGGCAATCACATAAAAAACGTCAATGGCAATTACAACAGTCTCACAGCCAAAATCACAAATAACCCTCAAACAATTAACTTCAACAAAATTATCTTCGCGTTTATAATCTTGATTTTGGATACGAAACACCGTCGTAGCAACAAGGAATAAACTCGGGTAATTTCCAATAGAAGCAACGAGATCTCACGGTCCGAAGAGCCTCGGGGTAAATTGGCTTTCACTTTTAATCGAAAATCAAGCTAAAGTTTAATAAAATGAACGGAGAATTGGCAACCACTTATTTGGAAAAGGGTTCGTCGCGATTGATTAATTCTAACAATAAAGTGGCATTTGCTTTAAGTTTCTAATATATTTTAAAATATTTTGTGCAAGTAGTTGTTCATCTCAAGATTAGCTTTAGCTATAATTTACTAACACGGTATTATACATTGTTCCTTTTCTGTCAGTTTGTACGACGTTGACAGAGACAGAACGATGTTTATTCCCGCACTCTGCTAATCCAGTGGTGCACAAGTACAACTTAGTGACTCTAGTTAGAAAATCAAGTGTAACTGGAAAACACTTCTACATTCTATACATATATACAGGATGTCCCGTAAATAATTGATACACCATATTGAACAACTTTTGTTCTAAACTTTTTAAAATATGCTTTTTTTCTCTTTCTATACAAATTTGCTGTTTGGTAATTTTGTATGGCAGGTCGATAAATTTTCATGCTTTACAGAAGTTTTTTACCATGATGTATAGAATATATGGTTACTAGGTTATCCTTTATTTACGGGAGACCTTGTATATCCATCTATTCTTTCATCTAATCGCTAAGTCTATCATTTATCTATACTACCCACCCACCAACAGTTAACAATCACTCATCGTCTAACCTCATCATTGCCCTTCCTCAAACTGGGCGCTAACTAACACTTAACAGTTGCTTTATCTTTAATCCCTATCTTCATTTCGTGGAGCAGAGAAATTAGAGTTCAACGCAGCAAGCTCACTGTTTATTCAGTGCGTGAAACAACACGCACCAAGAATAGACACCTCGCGAATATTTGGCCGTAGGTGGATTGTAAAAATCGTATACGACTTATTTGGATTTATTGCATTTCGTATGTGCATTGAAATTTTAATGTTTTAAAAATACGTCTCCTGATAATATGCGGCCATTCTTATAATTTAGTTTCATGTATGTCTTTTTCCCTAGTGCTCGTAAATTTAATAATAATAATAAAAAGTGTCTTAATTTTGTCCGTCTCTTCTTTCCTATGTAGAGAAAGAGACAAATATTGGACAACATCACATACATTGCTCTGATCCTAAGGTAAGTTGCTAAAGCACTTGTGTTATAGAAATCAGAAACAACGACGGTACCACAACACCCAGACCCGAGACAATATAGAAAAGTTCCTTATATAGTCCGGCGTGCTCGCCTCTCGGGTACGGAGGTCGTCGTCGAAAAAGAAACTTAAAATAAGGTTTAAAGATGGCTGCAGAGAACCGTAGGAGTCCAGTCTTCTTACGAATCTGTGGATCTTAAAATCTATTATACTACTGTATGTATGTGGATACGGCATAGTCCACATACATTCGTCCGATTTTAGTTAACCGACAAACCGACCGAAGCGATTCGAAACTTGAGTTTAAATTGTCAGATCTACAGTCTGAGTCTGAAACTAATATAAAGGATAGACGTCAGCCAGAAGTACCATGTACCAAACAATCGGATCGATCAATACGTCAATCATCGTTAAAGGATCTCTTCTCTAAAGACGTAACCGTTGTCTGGGCTTTTAGTGAGGACTGATTCTACTATATATCTACGCCTACTGCGGCCGAATCCAGCCAGCCATTAGAAGTCATTAATTCCGAGGCAGGAGCACCAAATGCTGACTTATCTCTGCGACATATTCAGATCACGTAGCAAGACGCGTCACAAGAATAATTTAATAACAGACTCGTGATTAATTAACTTTTAAAATGATCTTCAAGTCAAGCGCAATCCGTGCAAAGTAATAAATGGCACAGCCTAGCTTTAACTTTAATTATAACCGTATTAAAATTAAGTACCTCTAAATTCAAGATCAAAGAAATTTACTTGAAATATACTACGAGTACGTTAAATGAAATACCAAATGCCAATAGAAAAAAGTTTCACAGACAGAAAAAAAAACTATTGAAAGAAATGACAAACAAAATAAAAAGAAAACATTAGACCTCAGAAATTGTTTTGGTAATAAAGAAAAAACAAAAAAAAACATAAATTAGCAGCAAACTCTTATTTGGCATTAAAAGTATTTTCAAAACAACACATCGCCAATGTCATGCTCTTTAGCTCAGACATTCCATTAATCATAATTAAATATTTATCTCGTAAGCAGCGGCCTTATAGACTTCAAATTACCAATTTACTTAAGCCGAACTAAATTATTCCCTGACGCTGATTACTACGCAGTACAATGAAATCAAACATTTAATCGACGCAAGAATGTCAGCCAGAGCATTCCAATCACGCATTGACCGCGACCTTGGGAAGGGTATGACATTCCATAAAGCCAGAGCTGCACTACGAATGATAAATAAGCTACGCACATGGTACATCATTAGCACTGCGGTAAATAAGGTCTTAGTCTATTATTTAACTTCCTATAAAACATTTTTTTCAGTAGAACAAAAAGCGAAACATAAAAAAAATTGTCCAATAGTAAAAGTTGTCACATTTATTCCATATTTTAATTATTTTCTCACAAAATACCGTGCTTCGGTAATTGGTAGGCCCGTATAGTTGGCACTGCGCAGCAAGAGCTAGTCCTGAAGTTTGGGATGTGCCGTCAATACCTTAAGCATATTGTCATTCGCGTCATTTGGCATACTCCCGCGTGACTACTCCCTCACACATCTCAGATGACTCGGTACCTCGATCAAACTCCCAGCGGTGTGTTGCAGCCTTATAGTGTCGCTGCGTGGTGCCCTTAAAGAGATCCCTTTGTCTTTACGCTTCACGCATCTTAACAACTCTAATTACTTATTTATTATTACTTATTTCGAGTTTTATTTTATCTTATCTAAAACTTTTTGTTGCGTTACCCTGCCTTCTCGAAAGAATTTGTTTTTAGGTACCCATAGGTTGTGTTGTAAAGGCAATTCCGCCCAAGAAAGTGTTAACCGATAGAACTCAAATTATTACTTTTAGATTATTTTGCGAGCACCGGTAGTACAATTTAATCGCAAACAGGCATTGACTAAGATTCATGTATTGCTTCTGATCAGCACTACACCACAATTTTCCGAACAGTAATAGAGCAGTGTTTATAGACGTGTGTATTGTAAGTCCCCCATTGGGCCTCTATTTATTACATTTGATTTCAGCACTCCCTGTTCTACTCCCTTGAGGTAGATTAAATATAATATGTAATATCCTTCCCGAGGATTTAAGCTTTCTCTTAAAATTTTACCAAAATAAGTTTAGTGGTTTAGCCGTAAAACCACAACAAATATGGCAGGTATGGCGGGTTTATGTTTTAATTTATAATTTAAACATGGATATTAAATAGCTATATTCCCATGAAGTACCACTATTTCAGATTCCAAGTGCACGCGAGGCACATGGTCCATAATGCCAAACTATTTCAGGAACCATATAAAGTAGCGTGCCGAATAGAGAGCCTTGGGTTGCTCCTACGTTAAACATTCGAGGGATGCCAAAAATATATGCTGTAAGACATAACTGCCTTGTTTATGATGGTATTGCCATAAACGCGAGCCCAAGGCCTCTGCTAACAATACGAAATGTGAAGGCGAAACCAAGCTTCAGAAAGTTCATGGTTTTACAAGGGAAATTGGTCAACTCAATGTTTTACTATGTCTTACAATGCTTTGTGAGCTAACAGGCTAAACGATGATTAGAAAGACAAACCTACATTTTTATTTGCCGCACTAATTGCAATTGTTAGAACGCTTTTATAAATTCTTAACGCGTTTTTATTCCACAAACACTTATCTTGATTGATTAATGCACTTGGCAATCAATCTTAATATACTCTGACATCCTTCAAGTGGATATAAGGGACTTAGTATCAGTATTTCTAATCATACAGTTGTCGATAACTATACATAGACTACTAATTTATTAAGAGGTTACTAATTCCGTCGCACGCAACTACTGCCGCGTCGTGAATATGTAATGTTTCCTATAAATCACACAGACACTTCCTAGGAACTGAAATAGACTTAGGTACTTGGATCTTAGACTATTACGTTGCTAATTTTGCTGTGCGGTTTGCGTTTTAAAACTATTTAAGGGCCTAAAAAGTCTCTACTTGAACATACTTCGTCTTTGATTTTATTTTATTTGGGATAATATAAAGAATATTAGAACAATTTATACTGCAATTTACGTAGCTTTTAACTGTTTTTTTTTTTTACAAATTGTGTAGGTTTCTTTCACCACTATTATCATCAAATAATGTTTTAGTTCAGAAGAGTGATCGTTATTACGTATCACCACTACACACCACTAAAGCAATAATGATGCATACAGCTTTTCTATGATAATAATTCAATAAAAAGAACGCAAAAAAATATATTAACTAGCTATTAAATATATTAAGAAAATTGAAAGTTTCTGTTTCTGAGTTTCTGAGTCTTAAAACGAAACATAAATCATGAAAACTAGAAAATTGGAAGCAAAGCAAATACAAAGAAAAAAGCACAGAATGCTTATTCCAAGAAATTATTTCAGAAAGGAAATAGTAAACAAACACGTTCTTTCGCAGTTTCGGATAAATCCCGATAATAACTTGCGGGGCTTTGCCTTCTTTCACGTGCCAGAGGTTACCTCACACTGGTTGTAATGTAATAGAAACCCGTGACACAGCTCGAGAAAACAGATAACCCTGTATGTTCACATAGAATATAAATTATGTAGTCTTTGTTTAGCTAGTAACTAGTAGCGGTGGACCTGGACAGACGACCTGGTGAAGGTTGCTGGAAGCCGTTGGATGCAGGCCGCTTCAAACCGGCCAATCTTGAAGTCACTGGGGTAGGCCTATGTTCAGAAGTGGACGTTCTATGGCTGAAATAATGATGATGATGATGAACTAGTAGCGAACAATATAAACTTACAATGTATTTATGCTTTATAAATAAAATCTGTGCTTCGGAAGGCTCGTTAAAAGTTGGTCCCGGCTTATATCGCTTGATATTATAAGACTTGAAGCTTAGTCAGAGGCCATAAGGCGGCTTGATTACATCTGACAGTAAGGTTTAGTCACTGGCCTTACAACACCCCTCCACCAATCCGCACTGGGCCCGCGTGGTAGAGTATGGCCCAAAACCACCTCATAGTTGAGGTGGAGTGGGACATATAAAGGCATTTTAAATAAAACCCAGTTCCATTTTATACGAAATTTCATTTGGTGTGTTTACATGTATTATTTTGCCTTGTTAGCTCATAGTTATAAATGAAAGACTTCACATGTTTACTTAAAATTAAGACGACTAGCTGTTTACAGATGGACTTTACTGTTGCGACGCAAAGGAAAACCACAGTGGTGATACACGTGTACGGGAAACAGCTTTGATATCGATACTTGTTTGAACTTAAAGGGGTTTATTACCCTTCTTTTTATACAAACGATCACGTATACTTTTCACATTATTAAAACTTGTAACTTGAACGTTGAAACTTTAGTCACGAAGTTTTTAACACCAAGTGAAAATGAAAATGTAGATGACAGGAATATTTTCTGTTCAGCTCCGTAGTACGAAGCGGTAAAACTTTTTAAAATGAGTATGAGATTTGTGAAATTTAAAAAAAAAATTTTTTTTTTATTGAAACAAAAAGTTTATGTGGATGTAGATTTCGTAGCGTTTTTAAGACGAAGAGAAATCTGAAATTGAATTATTACTAGTCCATTTCTTAAAAACCGGTGCGGGTGGTGTATTCTTAACACACTCGTAACTATTAACTCGAATGGTAATGGTTATAGCGATGCGGAAAGCGAACGATCGCAGGTAGCTCTATGAACGCGATAACAGAGGCCCATCTAATACCAATCCTTTAACCATGTGATTTTGGAAACTAAATCAAAGTTTGATTAGTTTCTGGGACTTCAGGCTTTTGAATGATAAATTATAGATTATTTTTTCTTCGTTTGTTTTAATTATAATTATCAAGAAGTTTTTAAAGGTGTTTATAAGTGCGGTATTTGTTAATACTGCGAATGAACAGTGCAGTGCAGATAATACACTTCGTTACTTTTATTGTGTGTTTGTTTTTTACTTATGTGAAAAATAACAACGTTGTCAACAACGGCCTTATTGGGTCACCACTACTGCAGCAGATCGAACCGCATTTTGGTAAAAAAAATACGTTAAGAGTCAGAATTTAAAACGGTCTTTATTAAATATCATGTTTAATTAATATCATTTCTATTGGTATATTTGATTAAACCACCTATAGTAACAATAAAATAAATTTACGGTAGTGGATGTGCCACTAATGCACCACGCTTACAGTTTTATTCGGTCGTGAATGTGTTCAAAGAACATTACCATGTGCTAAAATATTCATCTGACTGAAAGTTGAAACGTAATGGTTTCAAGAATGTTCGAAGGTTATTGATACCGAAAAAAACGAGAAACTTGGAAGTAAGTGCGAAAGTTTACACGACTTGGTAGATCTAGATGTGTTTCAGAAACAAAAGCTTTAAACCTTTGACTAACTAGACACAATAGATGTGTTGAGCATATCACTTCTCTAATAATAAGTATAGCGGACCTATTAGGGCGGTGACTCTATTAGACGGCAGAGGTTTCTCGGTTCGAGTCAATAAAAAAAAGTGTTTTGTCAAATTGAACATTAAGCAACACCACCAGCCCGGTCTTATTTGTTTTAAGGGATACTTTTACTAAGTGTAAGGTGTACATTAATGTGTTGATATTCTCGTGATAACGAGAATTGATAATATCCGATCATAAAAATAGGGCGGAGACGTATTACAAAATACCACGCTCTATTAAGCTAACCAGCTTCATTAAATATGGGACCCAACTTAAAATAAACTCCGATCTCATAAATATTAGAGGTTCGCAAACTATGCCTGTATTTTGGAAACAAGTCATGAATTGAACAATTAGAAATAAATAACAAACAAAAAGTTTAGAGCGCACATACATAGGTACCGTGTGTTGTGTATGTGTTATAAATACTAAAGTTATTAATGTTTACAAAACGTCGAGTTGATTGACCTAATTATGACGTAAATAATGGGACGATAAACATTACAATATCATTTTCCTTATGTGCAGCAAAGGTACACACACGTTCCACTATTGATAAATGTAGGAATGAAAGAAATGCTGTTATTTAACGGTCTCTTGGTTTATTAAGGTTTTTAAATTTTTGTTTTTAGCAATTACCATGTTAGGTTTATCTAAGATTTTTTATACTTGAAAAAAATCGTCCGCCTCAGGTGGGATCCGAACCCACGTCCATCGCATACCGGGCGAGTGCTTTGACCACTAAGCTACCGAGACGTTAGTAAACTCGACGAAATCTTTCAAGTGGTTCTCGCTGTCAAAGCCAGCGTATTTTCTAATCAATGTTGCGGTATATACTACTACCGTCAACACCCGATAGAAATATTTTTACAAATATTTAACTATTGGTAAAGATCAGAAAAACTTAAACAATTAAAATTTTTGTTTTTAGCAATTACCATGCTAGGTTTATCTTAGATTTTTAATACTTGATAAAAATCGTCCGCCTCAGGTGGGATCCGAACCCACGTCCATCGCATACCGGGCGAGTGCTTTGACCACTAAGCTACCGAGACGTTAGTAAACGCTGGCTTTGACAGCGAAAACCACTTGAAAGATTTCGTCGAGTTTACTAACGTACGTACACTAAGAACATACAACACAACGTAACATGCACTAAGAACATCTGCCTAACTAACAAATTCTCAATAGGTCAATATCGTTACTTCTAAAGTCTTAACAATGTTGGCTAGCCTTAAAAATAAGCAAATTAGGCCAACAAATAAAATGTATACAAGCAATGGAAACGTCGGCTATACTTATAATGACAGTGCAATCAATGCAGAGCGGGCCGCAAACAACTTAATAGGCAAGTCAAATTAGAACCATTAGTCAGAAATAGAAGCTACAACGTTATTGATTGTGAAAAATAAGCTAGTTATTTCGAAACATGCAAACAAAAAAAAACATCTTTAAAAGTCAAATCTAGCTTGATATCGTTCTAGTAGGTAATAGTTGGTAAAAAAGCAGAAATGACTTCGTATTCCAAGTGAAATCATCATCATCATCATCATCATCATCTCAGCCTATTGCAGTCCACTGCTGGACGTAGGCCTCCCCCAAAGAGCGCCAAAGAGCACGATCTCCCGATTTTTTCATCCATCCACTGCCAGCCATCAGCTGGGGGTCGTCCTACACTACGTAAAAATGTAGCAAGCTTAAGTGGCAGTAAGCTGGCCACATCTGTCGCAAAACCGATGTAAGGTGGAGTAAACGGGTTCTCGAGTGGAAACAACGCCTAGGCAAACGTAGTGTAGGACGACGAGAAGTGAAATAAGTAAATCCAAATATTAAAAGTCTTGATTTTGAAATTAACGGAATTAGAAGTGAGAAAACCCGTATATTTAGATAAAACTACCTGTGTATATAGCCATGGTCCATTAAAACAGTCTAGTTCCTCTGCTTTATGGTAAGAAATAAGGTTTGAAAGACTGTAAGAAAATGCAAAAGGAATAACTAGACATGCCGCTTCTATGATCATGGTCAAGCGTGACCCAACTAGCAACAGCGCTAGAAGAAAATAGGGGCTTCTATCCAATCTCCCCTACTTAACGTATTTTTTTATGCTTTTACTCGTACCAAAAACCATAACTGGATCTTATTTAATTAACATTAAAATGCACACTCATCTGGTACTTTTTAGCCATGGATGAAGTGGGTCAGTTGCAGTTTTATACCTATTTTATAAAGCTGATATACCTTCCATCTGTGTACTTAATAACTAACACAATGAGTAACAAATTGGCTGTGCCTTTATAAAATAAGTTTGAAGATAAATGGCTGACCTGCCCTGACCAATCAGGGCATTGAGCATATGAATGATGTTATAAACAAGCACTCTAATAAAATGTATGATCCCTTTGAAGTCGAATTGTTGGTTGTAAGATCAATTCTTTGGTGTAAAATCCGTATATTTACACGTCTCTCTCATAATAGGAATGATACCTTTGATCCAGTCATCAATTTTAACTTTTTAGGGAATCTTGACTAACTTCCGAGAAATTGAAAAAGTTTTATCTATTACCGTTGGGATTTTCCAGGAACTTATTTGATGAGAACAACACGAAAAATAACATTTCTTCCAAAATTAAATTCCGAAATAAAAATTAATCAACGTTTGTCATGTAATCAAAAATATCGTTTTCCTTGTACGACTATGATAAAAATAATATACATATTTCCATTTTAAGCGGACCTTTCATTTTACAGACGGTATCTTTAGTAAGAGTTCAACTTATAATAGATGGAGTATGGCTTGACTTTTAGTCGTTTGTACCTGCCAGTAAATGAAATCGTATCCACAAGACGAAATTAGAATTCCTCGCGTAATGAGCAAAAATACCGGGAACGCTTAGGGCATTGTTCAGTACGGTTATGGTAGTGAAGCCCGTTAAGAACGCCTAAAATTCGCTCGTAAACATGGGTGGTATAAACTATTTGTAGAGAAAATAGGGCTGTTACTTGCTTCATTTTATTCTTTTGCTTATCGATATCGAGCCAACACAAAAGCAAAGGACTTGACTTTGAGTTCAGAGAAAAGCGAGTAAAGCAAAATCACACTTTCTGGAAGCTAGTCTAATGGAGCCGGGGCAAATGAAATACTGCCGAAATTCCAAAAATATATGTAATTTTAATCCTTAAGTTTGAGGACAAACTTAAGGATTAAAATTACATATTATATCTATAGATTCCTAAACCATTGATCAGACTGTGATGCAACGTTGACTGTCTTCTGAGTACGCCCGTGAAGGTTTCTGAATTAAAATAAAGTCCACACAAAAGTATTCGCGGACAGAAGCAGCTGGTGTCAAATAAAGAAAGCCTCCATAATATTACTTAACATAAAAAATAATGATAATAATATGACGCAAAGATGGATGCTGAATGCTTTTCCAGGAAAAATGTTTAGCACTTAAGAAAATAAATCTGATATCTAAGCAGACAAAGTCATGGGCAAAGAAATAGTTCGGTATAATAGCGCATTCTCAACGCCTCAAACCTGGCCATAAACACGGGTAAACAACCTATTTGTGGAGGAATTGTTTAAACGAAACCGCAGGGTTACCAAATCCGGAATTAAGGAATTCCGATTTTCCGAGATAAATCCACTCGACAAAATCTCATTTATCCTTTTTAGTGGATCTACGAGCAATCTACATAAAGCTTAGTATTTACATATTCAGATTTTGGGTAAACTTAAACTGCAGATTCGATAAGCTCTCAATCAATTGCATTTAACTGAATTCATGTTTGCGCAAGACGTTTGCGCCCGTAATTGCAAAAACAATACAGACAAAAAACGTATTCGGACTTCTTTTCATACACTCATTATTCTGACTGAAACAAAAACAAAAAAAAAATGGTGCTCTTACTATTGTGCGGAGCAATCGTTTTTTATTTATTTATTTAGATAAATATTTTTATTATTACTTGATACAGTTTACATTAATAGATAATACTCATTCTCGAGGAACGATTGCGTATTTAATATACATTAACTGATACCTAGCCGGGGTCAGTCGCTACTACGTTATAAATAAGAATGTCATAGTAAACCAACTGACTAAGCATTTTCTTTCCATCAGAAACTGAAGACTGCATGTTGCTAATTAATTTAAGTTTAAATGGAAGTGTTTAAACATTTTGGACAACCCTTCTCGTAGAAGTATAAACAAGCAACATTCCTTCCACGTGCTGCTAATTGTTTGTTATCATTCAGATGCGGTAGTTTTCGTTTGGGGGAATGCTTTAATTTCCTTTGACGTGATTCAGACGGAGTAATGTTTACAATTCTCCCTTCTACGGCAATTGCTGCTCGGGAATTGATCACTCAACGGGAATATTCTGGTTAATGTTATCTGGACTACAAATAATGCTTTGCAAGATCTAAATACAGTACTTGTGTTATAAAAACATATTACTTCAATGAATTTTAAGCTCAGGATCACAATATATGGCTGATAAATCATCTGCCTAATCATGAAATGGTGTCGTATCATGAAATAACCTGTGTAAATCATGATCTGCCCAGTTCTACTATGGATCTATGATTATGGAATATGCTATGTATCTATGAATCTGCAAAACTAGGTGACACAGTTCTGCATACAATTTGACTGAATGAATAAATAAGAATCGGATGGACCCGAAGCATTGATTGCAGTAGTATTTTCATTCTTGAAGGTCCAATCCCACCATCCTTTCAAAATCATAGAGATATACATATACCTATCTTTATAACTATTTTATATGTTTCATAAAGGCCCTTCAGGGCGGTGTCCAAATAACGAACGGACTATTCATAGCCCACACAAGAGGCGTTACTATCACATTCACAATATCGCTTTCAATAGATCAATTGTGGCATATAGATACAAGTCGTGAATAAACAACAAGCTGACAGCGGCGATAACCCGAATAACTGACCTACTGGCGTTATCAAGAAAAAATACTCTATTTACGCTTACCTGTCTCGTTATTGAGATATTGTTAATGACGGATTTTGAATCTTTGAAGTTTAGTTTTATTAGAATCTTCTTTCTAGTGCTTTTTTTGTTCCAACAGTATTGCTATCAGGATAACATAACCTAAGGGCAAGGAAATCCGACCATTTTTGGATTATGGCTACACATCTAGTATTATTTAAATGTCCAGGATGTTGTATAGTAAAAATCCTCACGAACCACGGACCAATCAGACAATAATTGTCTAATTCAAGCAGGATTATCAAATAAGATTTGTTATTTATCACCTATATTTCAGCCATAGAACGTCCATTCCTAAACATAGCTTCCTCCAATTACTTCTAGAAATCTTAGTCCGTAACCGGCTAATCTGAGAAAATAAGCCGGTTTAATTCCATTCATAATTTTCATTCAGCAGATTTAGGTTCCAGATGTTTTTAATTACATTTTATATAATTACACAGACGGATTTAATTAAAACGTTACTCTTTTGATAGTCCCTTCACCTTTATAAAACACTTTTCTGTTACAAACATCAAACAACATAGCAAATAGAAACAAAAGAGAATTTATTTTAATTTCAACGCTAAGTACAGTATCGCAGCTTTGAAATTCCTAGAACCGAGCTGAAAAAGCTAGTTTAATTATTAAAGGACTAATTAGGAGCGCAGTTTGCGACAGTGGCAAAATTTTAAAGAGCTTAAGGTTTTAACGTTCATTTTTATGAAGGCTCTGTCTCATTTCTTGCTAAGTCTACTTTAATTAATGGAGCAGTTTTTTCGTTGGTTAAAAGATTATAGGTATTATGTGTACATGTAGATTCAGCTAAATCGCACACTAAAGAGATGAAATAAAGTTGTGGTGAGTTTACACAATAAAGTAACTACAGTACCTACATTAAAAAAATGGAAGAATAAAATGTTTTCTTTTTAAACAGTTGGACATTTAGTTTCGTCCTTATAGTTTCGTCACGTCCGTCTATCTCTCTGTCCGTCCGAGGTTTTGCTTGGAGACTGTTGACCCTAGAGAGCTTTAATTTTGTGGAGATATATAAATAAATCACGCCAACAAATTGGTAGCATATATTTTTTAAGGATAGCTCCCACACATGTAACGTACAGGGATGTTTTTTTTTTCATCATATGAAAAAAAATCGTGGGGTATACCCCATCGTGTAGGGTATCGTTGAATAGGTCCCTTAAAATAACTTAGGTTTTGCTAAGACTATTTTTCGATTTAGGGATCCGTTTGCGAAATATTAAACTTTAAAGTGCCAATTTTTGTTCGAGTAGGGCGAATAGCGGTCATTATCCAAAATATTGGCTAAATCTTACTTTTAACATCGTTTTTCTATATTACAGCATGAAGAACCCACACTGATTAATTTTTTTTTTATCTTGGTGAACTGCATAATTAAATACATCATCTATCGACATAAAAAAGCCAATATTCTAGATTGTTACCCACTACATGTTTTTGTAAAACGTTTACCGGTCTGTCTAGACTCGTCTCGACCGATTTTTACTTCCCGAAAACCTATCGGCCAACTTTCACTAGTTTGAAACGCAATGTCCGTGACTCAGCGATTTGCTGTTTTTACATAGATTCAGTAAACGAAAAACTTAGTCAAGTTCGCCTCTATGTTCTTTAGATTACCTCACAAATCGGCTTTTGACTCATTTGCAACGACTATTTTTAGTTCGACCGTATCGTTTATCGATTAAGCCGAGCAGACGGGGGAATTAGTGTTGAATCGAACTAGATTGGGGCTGGAACTTTGCTAATCAAATTGCTGGAGGAATACAGGCAACTAAGTAGAACATTGAATTATTTACATTAAATTAAGACTGTGTTCTGTTTTTTAAAGCTACGTATTCACTGGAAGAATGTCAATGTCTCGCTACACCAAAGACGACGTGCTTGGTCTATTATCTCACGACGGCTAAAACGAAAAATATTATAAACACCTAGGTAAGATGCCTGGATTGCCTAGCAAAGTCGCACAAACGACGTCCACCGATGTCACCGATGTCTACCGCGGGGTCATGAAGAGCTTACATTGCTTTTGTTCTGAACTGCAAAAACTTTACAAGATAGGAAGGGATATAAAACTATACCTGAAGATTAAATCCAAAATGGCGGTGTTTTGTTTGTCTAAGTAATTAAAGATTATTATTAAAGCTAAATCAGGACTAAGGACAGGTAAAGGTCTAGTTGCGCTAGACCTTATAGATTAATCGATTGCCATGCCGTTCCACTAATAAAATGATACATCAATTTTTTCAACACAGTCGCTCGTAAATTGACTCTTTTAACACCGTTTTTAGTTTCATAATTCATCATATTACGCACTTGTGCTGTAATAACATTATCGCACTAGTGCGGTAATGTAATTTTTTTTTTAAAATCCAGCAAAAGTTTGTCTAAGAACATTGAATATTTTGCCAATTTTAAATTATTTTAGGGTTAGGGTGACAAATAAATATTTCATTTTATCAAATTGTATATTAATAAACACAAATTAACTTAACTATCATTTTTAGAAACAATAATTTATAGTTTATTTAATTTTTTAAATTGCTGCTACTCCGGCTGAACAGCCAGTTTTTCCTGTGCCATTATTGAACCTGCGCGCGCGCGAAAAAAAACAAAACTTACGTCCCATTTTCCCTAAATATTTGGTAAAGTTGTTGATGTGTGGTTAATTACTATCAAAAATGTCTACTTTAAATAGTGAAGATGAGTAAAATGTTATTCAACCCCGCCGGAAATACTTATCGAGGCACGAAACGCGAGTGATAGCCAGTTGCCGCCAAAATCCAGTGAAAAACAGCAAAAACGGAGAAGGTATTTTAGTTTGGTGTTTTCCTCGCAATTGTGTTGAAAAACATCGTATGGAACTCGTGTGCATTGATTATTACACACTCGGCTTCCTTACCGCGCTCGCCTACGGCTCGCGCTTACAATAATGCCAGTGTGGTGTTTTCCTCGCAATTCTGTTGAAAAACATCGTATGGAACTCGTGTGCATTGATTATTACACACTCGGCTTCCTTACCGCGCTCGCCTACGGCTCGCGCTTACAATAATGCCTCGTGTATAATAATCAACTTTGCACACTTGTATCATAATGTACTATTGTTAAACTTTACTACGTCGTTATCAGCCGTCAGAGTTTATATTTTTTCAAATAGGCCATTAGTGGCAATTTTACACATCTCAATTATTGTTTCTATTCACTTAGGGATTAGACGGTTCAAACTCCTTTAAAAGTAGCATCGTTACTGGCTAACAGTTTGTCGAAAATCCAGGCTTGTATGGATAAAATATAAGTAACGCAGGTCGCTAGAAACCCGTATTCAATTAAATAAACATCTTTGACACTTTTTCCGTTCCTCAGAGGCGTACGTTGCATATAGGCAATTAGGCTGTGCCTACCTGATAAACGAAATGAGGTAGGCAGTAGGTACTTACAAAAGTGTGTTATAATATAAAACCACTGATTTTCATTTATAAAACACATTAATAAGTATCTTCTGCCTACCTCAAAATAAAACCAATGCCCGCCACTACCGTTCCTAGTCATCATGATCCTAGCTAGATAAATCCTAGATAGATACATTAGTAAAACATTATAAAAAACACTAGGAAAAGAAAAATTCCTGCAAAAAGGAAAAAGAAAATCAAAGCCACATTTTCGTATAAGATAAAAAATAACGCCTTGCGATAACCAGTAAATTAAAAAATGTCTTATTGTGTGATCTCAGCCTTAATGTTAGTAGTTCGGACGCCGAAATTGCTTCTAAACTGTGATTATAAACACTGGGCCACTTGTTAAGCCCTGCAAACGCTGTAAACTGGAATAACCACTTGTTGATATTAAGTTGCATGACAAAGTCCACAACCACTTGGTATAAATTATTGAATGGAAATGCAATTATGCTACAATAAATCAAAAGAAAATGCTACGAAACAGATTTCTTTTGTACGCGAGAAAAAGGTGGAGATGGTCGTAGGAAATTATCAATGAATCACATAATGTTTGCCAAAAATTTGGTGAGGACAAGATAATATTACGGTGTATCATTCTTAAGTTCCTTGCGGTACTGAGGAGAAAACGACACACTATAGTTCTTTAATTAAATCATTTGAAAACACTGAAGCTCTTTAAAAATATTGCGCTTCAGCTGGGTTAGTGCGGGAACCCAGTCACCTTCCCTCCATCAAATCAACCTCTTCACTGCTTGATATCTCTCTCCCAAGCCAATCCACGACTCTGTCTAGACACCAATTTGTGGACTCCAATCTAACTAAGCTGATCCAGCTCTCGTTTTGCCTCGTCAATCGAGCTGGCTGGGGAACGTCCTACACGCTTGACAATTCCCCAAATTGAACCACTTGACATTGCAGTTAATTTCTCCTTGAACCAGAACAATAATAGTCCGCGGTGAAATTCAATTGCATTATGCAATTCATTTATCTCGGCAGCGGGCCAAATTTGTCGTAGTCCGGTCGCAGAATCGGGCAGATCGTGATTTGAGTGGGCATTTCATGATGATATGTCACCATTTAAAATTCATCATCAGCCTTAAGACGTCCAGAGCTTATTAATTAAAAAATTATTAACACATGTTATAGTTATTCGTTTGGAGTGAATAGACACATTTCGCAATAAACGAGAAAAAGATTCAGCTCAAATATCGAAGCTAAATGTGAAAATAAGCCAAGTGCAAACTTGGGCCTGCATCAGACACTCTGTCATTTTGTATTAAGATGTCGTTACTATAAGTGGCGCTAGATCGTTATTCAATTAAAGACAGAGAAAGAGGGAGAGAAGCGATTGTTATGGGCGTTAGTATATCTCAAAACTTATTTGCAGGATTTAACTTCAATGACACACAATGGTTCAAGCAAACATATCGTTGTTCACAAATTTATCTACGTCAAAAAACTACCATAGACTTTAAAAGAAAATAATTACACATTTCCCCGGTGCACGTATTTCTATAACAACGTTAACCGTTCATTACAGACCCCACCTAACCACTCGACGTGAATACTCGTATACACGTAATAAACACGGGGTGTAATTTCTACCTACAACCTAACATGAGTATAAGGTTACCATGTTAATCTATAAACGTAATTACTTATAGAAGTACAGTCTGAGCAGGAAACTGTGAATTAATGGAATGAATAGGAAATAGTTGCGGGAGTAAAAGTACATTATCATCAGGCTTAGGAAGTAAACTGTTTAAATGCTTTTTAAAAAAGTGTGTTTTGTTCTAAAATTAATGAATGCATCGTTTTAAAATCGTTTATGCTTCAAAAAGCATAAATAACATCCACATCGTAAACAACCTTGGTTATTCGTTTTCCATAAAAAATACGATAAACCCTCTTTCCCGAAAAGAATAATTCTAAGAAAATCCACCTAAATCGTGAAAGTGAACCTACTTTCTAAACCTAGTTCATAATAGAGAAAAACCGGCCAAGTGCGAGTCGGACTCGCGCGCGGAAGGGTTCCGTACAATTATCTAAAAAATGCAAAAAAATAATATCTGTTGTATGAGAGCCCCTTAAATATTGATTTTATTTTGTTTTTTAGTATTTGTTATTATAGCGGCAACAGAAATACATCATCTGTGAAAATTTCAACTGTCTTACTATTATCGGTTCATGAGATACAGCGTGGTGATAGACAGACAGAAAGACGAACAGCGAAGTCTTAGTAATATGGTTCCGTTTTACCCTTTGGATACAGAACCCTAAAAATTAAGTTCTTTCATCATCATCATCATCATCAGCCCACACTAGTCCACTGCTGGACATAGGCCTCTCCAATTGGACGCCACTCTGCACGATCCACGGCTACTCTCATATTAAGTTCTTTATTGTAAAGAAAATAAGTTAGACCCCCTGGGTCTGGGTGTCAGGCAAAGTAGATTACAACAAACTACAATACAAACTTGTACTGTAAACTGCATCTGTAAAACATAAAACAACCATTAATTACTTGGTGCACTGAATACAAAAGCCCTCAAAGTAATAACTGAGAAAACTTGTAAAACCTTAAAGCCTTTCTCCACAAAGAAAACGTTCGTAACAAAACTTATCTGTTGAAACATTCTTACTGTTTCTTGAACTCCTTTTTTCAAGTTGTTCTCTTTTTTTCAAATGTTTCTTTATTTTTAAACCATACAATTTTCGTAACGTTAAAGAAATAACGAATTTAAAAGTAAAATGCCTTATACACGTATCTGCTTAATTTCCCCTTCATTAGTGAAGATAATAAAACAAAACACTGTAATTAATATGTCGAGAATTTGAAGGTCGGCAAACATCCTTCCATTAGGGAGTTTGACTTAATTGGATTTGCATGTAAATTAATTGTCTTCTAAAGGACTCTGCAAGATTCAATAATAATACTAAATGTATTAAAATTAGCACACAATACAAAATATCAGCCTCAGCAATACAAGCCACAATTGAAATTTGATTGTTGCGCGGTCTCATACAACCACAGCAGCTAATAAGTCGAAAAGTAATTAGAATGAACTGGATAGTACTAGATAATATTAATTACTAGTCTAGTCTAGCCACTGATGTGGCTGAAACTTTATATGCATACGGACTGACATCAAGGATTCCGAACTCAAGATATCGCGTTCCACCACATTCATGAACTGCATGTAAGGATGTTAGTGTTGCCGAAATGTCGACAGGTCCTTATCGATGGTTGGTTGACAATATTTAATGGACACCATTACCGTATCGATAATAAAGATAACCAAAACTGCTGATTTTATTGATAACGTAATGCCTGGAAAAATATAGAACCAACTCTGGGCATGGTATGACCGTCGCCCTATAGGAAAAGGGATAAAGTATTATAGTGGACGAACTGGACGAGCACGCTCCATCACAGATAGCATCCATATCGTTTAAGTACGAATAGATGTAAGATTCAGAGCAAATATATATTTTTAAATCGAATGTTAATTTATATAGTTTTAAACTTTCATAGTCACTAACATTAGAATAGTTTGTTACGAGATTGCTACTATGTACCTTATTTTTGAGTTCCCGATATTTCGGCACTGTTGCAGGCACCATGATCACGGAGTAACTGACAACAACAACAGTGCCGAAATATGGGGAACTCAAAAATAAGGTACAAGGTAGCAATCTCATAACAAACTATTCGAATGTTAACTTGTTTTTGAACTAACTTAGTTCAGAAAGAGGCTAATGTTGGATAAATAGCATCAGCATTTCATTTATAAATAATTACATAATGAATTAGCGTAGACTATCTTGTTATTGTATGTGGCTGACCATTGCCAATTTATCTTATCAATGGCAAAAGATTGCCTTAATGTTTTGATAAGGCGACCAGAAATTTGCTACCAGTATTGTACTGTTTACCTATAGACTGTATAATTAACTATCGATACTCTTATATTGTACTGTGTCTAAGGTTCTAACAGCGCTAATTAATTTTGTAATTAGCCATTGTGCCATATATAACATAATTAATACATTTGTATTGTTCCACCACTGCGCAGCTGCGGTTTCCTTTTGACGCTGCGACAAAGTTACATTCAATAGAATACCTTGAACAACGATGATGCATTAGGTACTGTTTAAAATCTTAGTCGTATTAAATAATCATACAAACGTTGAAGCTTCTGTCAGCTCGTCAGGAAACGTCGCGTTAGTCGCGATTGAACTAGTTCAATCCAACATATATTCTCTTTCTAAGGCTGAGCATCCACCAGAGCTGTGCTAAGCTGTGTAGCGAGGAATGTGTTTTGTAAGCAACAATATAATCACTTCATTTACCTAGCTTCGCTCTTCGCAGCTCTAGTTGATATGGTCTAAGCGGAACGAGGTTTTTGTTCTCACTAGAACAAGCGAAAAATACGAGCAAGGGGTGTGTTACGAGGAATGTGTTGCTAGGATTCTGTGCGAGGATTTGAAAATATGCGCCTTCCAGTCGGCAAATAGATGGTGTTCGAAAAGAGTTATTTTCCTATCTTCGCACCGTTCATTTGTACACATAAACACTCCATGCACAGCTCTGGTGGAAAGGGTCACTCCGTTTTACATCCTCGCTACAAATTTTCGCACCGCACATTTGCCTCGCACAGCTCTGGTGGATGTCCAGCCTAAACGTTTACACGTCAAACAGAGAAGAAAAGTTCAAGCATATTCTGCTAGTCAATCAATCATTTAGTTAGTTGTGCACGTAAACATGTCATGGTTTTGAAGTTAGCACTTAACATCCTTTTGTTACGGTAGATAGTAGTTAAAGGTTCCTACTAGAAATGTATTTTTAACTCACCTAGACCATAGCCAATACAATAAAATAGTTCTATTCGAAATTGGCATGATCCGGGAATCGAATCAGACAGGTAAAAATACACTTTCAGTGATTCCGCCTGAACGAATTATCTTTAACAAGCTGTAGTACGAAGAAAGACCCAAAACCGTTTTCTGTGAAAGACTGTTTAAAAAAAAATCGAACAACTAATGTTTTTCCGCAAAGCCAAATAACAGCATTTAAGAACAATACGAAACCATTTACAAAGTTTTTAGGTTAATAAGTATTTTACCTAATTTATTCAGCTACGACTTTTTCCGTACCAGGTTAGTAAAGGGACACCGAATTATAACCGGGTTACTGTAATAAATAGGAAAGTAAAGCGATAACTCTTGAACTTGAACCGGGGTAACGGGGAACGGCTAGACTGGTCTCGGTTAACTGGTGGATAGCACGCCAATGCGGTACTGAAGGGGTTAAAGTGGAAATAGAATTTATATGGCAATCACCTTTATACGTCCGCAATGTGACTGAAAGACAGCGTCTTTTACTTTACCTGACTGTGTTTTATACACCTCGGAAAGAAAACTGTGTGTTTTTCAGCTAATTAAGAAGTGTCGAGGCTTTGACTTTAAAATATTGTATTTTGTCTTAAGGCCTTAACAGTTAACACGCTTGAATGACCTTGACGCGTCGCGGCCATACAATTTCGCGGGTGCGAATGACCTCTAAAAATCGGAAAAACATGTTTTTTATTGAATTAATGCCTTTAACGAGAATTTTCAAATAAAACGCTCAATTCAAAACATGTATATTTCCAAAATCTTGTTTGTGAAAACAGTAATGAAATAGCTTGTGTCGTTTAAGAGAACATTTGCAATTTATGAAAAAATAGACACTTTTTTGTGCATGTTTTAATCCAAGGGAATTAACGGAAAATCAACATTATTCAATTCAAGATGTTTATTAAATCCTCTTCTAGCATATCGTATTTTAAATTTTTAGATTCAAGTAACAGGTATTCTGACAATTTGATTTTCATATTCGAGATTTTAGACATTTGGGTAGTGTTAAGGCCTTAACGCATTGTGTTGTCACCTATAAATAAGCTTGCAGTTAGCACATAAACATTTAGATTGGTATTGTTGGGGTAACATTGTTGGTGATTTGAATAAATAAAATGACAAAACTATGACAGCTAAATAGAGTTCTAGCTAGATGTGAGTGAAGCAGGGATTAATAACGTCTAAACGTCAGCTACAAACAGAATGCAAACTGCCGTTTATCCCAGCCCCGTTTTCAGCTACCCACATCGTCACCCTTGTTTGTATTAGACACAGAGTTCATTATTGCAATGTAAATATTTCACAGCCTACTTAGAAAACAGGAGAAACGATGAAGCGGCGGATTACCGCTTTATTATTTATCAAATGAGTGTACACGTTCTAATTCTAGAAAGAGATTTATCCATCCAATCATTCATAACTACTCTACTAATAGATGATACGTTTGTTCGATATTAAAATTTATTTGAAGAATTTGAATTTATAAGCAACAAAAAAATTCAAATTCTTCATTTAAATTTTAAGTTTAATAAATAGAAATTAATATTAATGAATCCCAAGTTACGAGAATTTTAACGACTAAAAAGGTATACTCGTAGAGCTTTATAAATTAATTGTTGTAGCGTGCCATTCAAGAGAGAAAATATCCTAAACAAACAAAAACACTGTTCAAAATTACAACATTGTTTCAAGAAGTTTGGAATAACAAGGGAACATCACAAATGCAAAGTAAGTTAGCAAAGTGAACTAAATAAAAATAAATTGAAAGAAAAACAACGTGAAATGAAGCTACATTTTAACGCGAAATAGCATTTAAGTGACGTATTCGTAATTGGAGTAAGTCTTAATTTAGAATTCTCATGATAAAAGTTATTATACCGTCGCCACGCGTTTCAGAATATATTGTGCTAACTAAATATAGGAATTTTCATTAGTGTGTGACATTTGAATTAATGAATAGAAAAGCATTTCGGAATGGACAAATATTTTAGTCAGCTTGTTAGAATGAGATTGAACTATTTTTGTTGTTCGCTTTTTAGATTAAATCGTGGGTAGCTGAAATATTTAATATTGAATTAAACGAAGTTTTTTATTATTTGCATTTTTTATAGATCATTTTTCCACCAATTAAGGATTTGGTTCTGTGTGCTTTTTTATGATCAATTTAAGAATGTTTACTCGTAAAAAGTAAAAAATACAAGATTATTTGCCAAACCTATTGGACTATGACCACATTGAGTGTAGAACAAACATGTTTTTCACGGTCAATTTATTAAATAAGACTCGTATAAACGTCGACGAAGCCTAAAACTTCACTAAATTGTCCCTGGGGCAAGCGAACACACTACACATTATATTATGTAATGTGTCTGTGTATAATAAGTACTACGAATCTGCCCTGGTAGAGATTCCCTATAGCTCTATTAAAGTTTAAACCTTCTTGCCAGACTCGATTTGAGCATTCTAATATATCCCTTTCAGTCTTTAAAAAAAAGCAACGGTCTATAACAATATCTATGTCGTAGCCCGATCTTAAAATTAAACACTTCATGATGTGGCCGGCCATTTCATAAAATGGTTGTATTTCATAAAACCAAAACTAGCCATATCGTTTAAAAGTCAACGTTTGATGATATGTCAATCAACGTTTGGCCATATCATTAAAATAGGTATAAATACGTTTACAAATTACTGGAATTCGTTTAATATTACTTTTGGGCAATAGATAAATAAAACATTATAAATATTTGTAATTTTGAAAGAAAACTAATAAATAATAAGATTTTAAAAACCTAACTAACCTCTAAATTACGTGTCGAACTCCACAATAATTTGACGTTGCACCTTTTTTCGAGTGACTTTAATAAAAATCACCTAGTTTGATGTCCTAACGATAATTCACTGCAATTTAATCTTCTATTTACACTTATTATTCACTTTCACAATTCACAAGAACAGAATAATAATTGTCCGCCGCCATGTTGTACCACAATAACAAAGCGACATCAGCGCCACTACCGGTGGATAATATAACTGTTTTACGACATGACCTCCAACGTTTGGCCATTTCATGAAGTAGTCGGTCATATCGTCAAACGCTGACTGATTCATTGATCTGGCCTACCAACATCATGATGTGGCCAGCGGGTACTGTGCCGCATCATGAAAAACGACCATTTTATGAAATGGTTGGCCACATCATGAAGAATAAGATCGGGCCACGACATCTACACATTCATAGACTAAATTATGAAATGGTTGGCCACATCATGAAGTGATTAATTCTAAGATCGGGCCACGACATCTACACATTCATAGACTAAACGATTAAACATTCAATTCATAGACAATGAATATAAATAACTAAAAACTAAAAAAAAAACACCCTATTGGTTTCCATGATAACTATTAAATGTACGTCTCTCAATTTGTATTCAATTCAACATAACAAAATACCCTTAAAGTTGCAATATAGAACAGGCCATGAAGTAATTGTAACAATCCGTTCAGTGTCAATTCCATGGCCGATCTTCCTCGGTGCTACGTCCTTGCATGCCCTCACGCTGCAGCTTGCATTTCGTGCCGATGTGTTGTAATTGACAACTATTTATTTATAAATGCCGAACTGAAATGTACTTATATAAATGTAGCATTAGTTGTAGATGAGTGTAAAAATCCGTTCAGTGTCAAATCCATGGCCGACCTTCCTTGAGGCTACGTCCTTGAATGCCCTCATGCTGCAGCTTGCATTTCGTGCCAATATGTTGTTCAATACGACTATATATTTATATTTATTTATTTAATGTAGCTTTAGTATGGTGACCATGTATAAAAGTAGTGGAGTGTCATTTCAGAGAGCTATGTGTAAATGCCTACTTGTGAACAGCTAAGCGTAAGTTCAAAATTGACACAAGCAAAACTCATATTGAAATTTAATATTATAGAAACGACAACCTGCCTAGCTTATAATACTCATATTATTACATGTCTTGTAGCAACAGATTTCCTGTAATAAAGACTGGTAATAAGAGTGACTTGAATTTTGTTGTGCCATTTATTCTCAACATCAACCAACATGTCGTCCCCAAAGAGGTGGCAGGGCAAAGCTTTATTTTGGGTCATGTATGTGCCTTGAAAAGTGCTACTAGACATACTAAATAAATGAGTATGCCATTATGTGGCTCGCTGCAGTTTGCTTTTAGCTAAGTATCATGGAGCGCCAAATCAAGATCAAAAATCACTTTTAAACAAATGACAACGTGTGCCTAAAAGACAGTAAAAACCTTAATCTCAACTTTTTCTACCCCAGGTAAAAACTAAAAGCATTTAGGTATGTAACAATCCTATAGTGTCAATGTCATGGTCTACCCCGAGGCTTTGTCCTTGCTACTGCGGCACGGCATTGCATTCCGGCCAATAAACACGAAACACTTCAATTCGTTTAATACGCGCGCAAAATATACTGCAACCTGCACTCGGAACAAAGGACGTTACGTGGGTTACTACTAGTAGACGTGATGCAATAAAGCCAGGGTCATGGTGAAATATGTCCTAATTTTTTACCTAACTTTCTTCTAGGAGGTGATCCTAACTCAAATATAACAACTATTTGTAAGGGACCAGTCGAATGTCATCTGGTCTTGTTTAGTAATGGAAGAGTGTTTTTTTGCGATTTCGATTTTGATGCCCTACAAGAAAGCTAGTTGATACCTAAGAAAAATGCTGTAAAAGTATTTATAAAAAAATAGAGAAAACATGAAAATTAACCGTAATGATGGGTTTATTAAAAACGAATACAGGTTTTAATTATTAACAAAATTAATGGCCTAACATAAGGCTAGAAAATCTATTATGATTTTTCGTATTTCTTAGTTAAAAATCAAATGCGATGCACTCTGCGTATAAGCTTGGGTTGTTGGTTAGGGCTGAAACAATTTACGGTATTTTGGCGCGCTAACATAGCAATTTAGGTCAAAGTTGATGCTGCTACAACATAATTGTGACTTTCGTGTTCACGTGCCAAACAGCGCAGATTCCGACGCGCAGTAAAACCTCCTAGCCAAGTCTGCGGTCAGGGAAAGTTATGGCGTTGATGAAAATTCAAGTTTATGGCTATGGGGAAAAGATGCATTAGCCAAATGAAAAGTGATAAAAAGGTGAACACGAAGAAGACGTCTTGAAAGTATTTTTTATACATTTATATTACTAGCTTGCCCCCACGCCTTCAGCTGCGTAGAGTTCAAAATCAAGGCAAAGAACCTCTGATTTTTTTTCTTGGTAAGAGTGAATTTAACTCGAGCCATTTCTTTTGGTCGATGTCTGGTCTATTCCGGAATATCACTATACTTATAATGTACCTCTTTGTTAATAACTAGCAACCCGCCCCGGCTTCGCACGGGGCTCAGCCGGTACCGCCGCAACCGCTATGTCCTTGCATTTTAAATATGAAATTACATGCTGTAAATGGACATATGTATTTAAGGTACTTAATTGGATAAGGATTAATGCTGTATTGCTTAAAATAGCTTCTTATTAAGCCATTATTTCTCGTAAAAAGTAAAGGAAAAAAATGTTTATTGTGGGTTTTTTTAATGTATTATAGAATAGAATAGAATAGAATAGAAAAAACTTTATTGACACAGTACAACACATAAAAAAATTACAAAGAAGATTATAAAACAAAATTAGACTGTGCCAAATAGGCTTCCGCTCAGCAATTGTCATGATATGCTTGCAAGCATGTCATGACGCTGGTCTTCCGCGGACACCCATTGTTGGCATTGCGCATCCTTTCGAGGAGACACTCTTGAAAAATTATATGAGTGTTAGGTTATCCTAAGAGAATGGATGCGACTTTGATTGTCTCTCAAAAGGGTGCGCAAGGCGGAGACGCTTTAAACAATAACCTATTGCTAACAACATTTTCATAAGCAGACAATGCCACGGAAAAAGAAAAAGAAAAAAAAACATATAAATTTACAAATAATTAAATGAAAATTATACACATACTTAACTAAACTTAATTACTTCTGGCTGTATGGCTGTGTACCATTGCCTGTCCCACAGCTTATTTGATCAGTGGCCCCACCGTGGATAAATCCAACTAGGTACTACTGTCAAGCCACAGATTAATATATGTCAAGCTATATGATGTCAAAAAAAACCATGCGTTTGCCACGTAATTTATCGAAAAAGAGCGTCAGAGAGGCAGATTTCCACCCGTGTGAGTGTCAGAATCGTGTATGGGCGCAATTCACTACTAGGGGTTCTAAACGCGCGTGATTCGCTTCGCTCCGAACCCCTATGCCCACCTCGGCAAGCATGTTGCGCAGCACCTCCCGGTAAGTATTTACTTTTGACTTGGTTTCCCTTGTTCCTCGTCCAGTACGTCATTAAGTGGATTGTTTTTATTTTCTGGTTTTAGAGAGCACCATGCCGAGGAAACCGAGGAGTCGAGGCTCATCCGGACGCCGGAATTATTCACGATGGGACAGGCCCGCTAACGCCCATCCGCGCCGTGCATACCCCATGGTAAGTGTGTCTGCACCACCCGCTTGTTGCAGTGAGGTTAGGTATTTTTTTACGTGAGTTTTAAACGTATTTCTAATTTGCAGGGCACGCAAAGGCGGCGGCAGGTCGTTCCAACACCGTGATGCAGCAAATCTGAAGGAGCCCCTAAAAGCCATAGTACGGTGCTTTGGAGTGGATAAAACGTGGGTACACTCCCTTCTGGGGTATCTGCTGTGGGCCCATTCCAGCATTAAGAAGAGGTATTTAGGTTTCATTGTAGTGATGACACCGAACATCATAGTAGTCAAGTGCAATCTTCTGCGTGCTTCCATCTTCATCATGTTTGCATCATTGAGATATGGGGTGATATGTGACCGAGGCGGAACTGTAAAACAGAAACGTGCGCATGCATTCTGCACTCTCTGAATAAGTCTGGATGTTTTTGATAAAAGGCACGGACCGTATACTGAGTCACAGTAGTTAAATTTGCTGAGGACCAAGGACTCACAGAGGGTGATTCTCAGTCTCTCACTCAGGTAGGGTCTCAGTTTGTAAAGTAGTTTCAGCCGGTAAAAACTATTTCTAACACACTCCGCTATATATTTTTCAAATTTTAAGTTGCCGTCGATGACAAGTCCCAGATTTCTGACTGAATCTACCATGATAATAGGTTCTCCATTAATATGAATATTCAAAGTTGTATCTTTAAATTTGGCAGTATTCTTGGGCGAACCTATGATGATGAATTGGGATTTTTTTGGGTTAATGGTTAGACAGTTTGAACTGCACCAGGCGGAGATCCTGTTCAGGTCCTCATTCATCTTGGCCACAGCACTGGTGCAATCAGCGGGTGCAAAAGAGAGGTACACCTGTAGGTCATCAGCATACAGATGATGATGACAGTTAGTAATAGTATTTGTGATGTCAGCACTGTACAAGATGTACAAGATTGGCCCCAGTATTGACCCTTGAGGAACTCCGCGAGTAACCATTTGTGGTTGAGACCGCAGTGAAGTACCGTCCACCCGTTTCAGCTCTACATATTGCAGTCGCTGTGTCAGATAGCTATGGAGCCATTTTACTGAGTTACTGTCAAGACCATAATATCTCAGTTTAGATAGCAGAAGGGATGTATTGATCGAATCGAAGGCTCGAGATTATACGAGTACATATAAACCTTCCTCTTGAATCACTCTATCTATTTAAAAAACCGCATCAAAATCCGTTGCTAGTGGTAGTTTAAAGATCTAAGCATACATAGGGACAGGCAGACATCGGAAAGCGGCTTTGTTTTATACTATGTAGTGATGAAGCAGATTCTGACTGTATGGCACACTGTACCATTGCCTTTACGATCGTGAATAAACATTATTTGTACTACTGACGTTTCTAATTTGAAAGCTGTAACAGTTCGAGATGTTCCTATTCCAAATATCCTGCGAAATCAATTTTGCATCCACAACATTGATTATTCGCCGCCAGTACATGACCGTATGCGTATAACTCGTGGATATAGGGTTGACCGTTCTCCGGCTTTATCCGCACATGCTTGGTATTTTAGAGTCGTGTCCGTCCAAATGAATACATGTCCAGACTGTCCAGCAGATCTAGACGACCTCGGTAGCCGACAGGTAATCATGTCGGACTTGGCGTCGCCATCTTTGAGGTCCCGGGTTCGATCATGTAGAAAACGAACTTTTCTATATTTTCTAGGGTCAGGGTGTAGTAGTGCTACCATCATGTTTTCTGCTTTTGGTAATACAAGTGCTTTAGCTTTTGATTAGAGCAATGTATGTGATGTTGTCAGATATTTTTAAATAAAGATTTTGTTAGGCTTTAGGCCAGCTCCCCCATCTAGTAGCATACGTCAAAAGACACCAAAGCGCGGTGACACGCACGCACGCACGGACGCAAAACATAAAGGTTTTTTTTAATTAAAAGAACATATTGTCAGGCTTTCAGGGTTAAATATCCATCTGAGTTCAGTTTTTGTCCCTGGCAACCCTGCACGCATAATGATACATATGCATATGATGGCATGCACGACACAGAGCGTGCATCTGACAGACATGATAAATCGCCTGACGTTTCGAGTTTCGACATATGTTCCAGTCAGTGATTTATATAGGCAATTTGAATTAAGCTTTTTGAAAAGATGTTAATGTTATTTATAGCTGACTTCAAAATTTTCTCAAGAATGTTAAAAAGAAAACTTAAGTTTTTCTCTGAAGTTCATTTTTGAAGATCATTTTTTGTTGAAAATAGAAGTTATGCAGTTTTTTTTACAGTCGAAATGTCGAAAAATACACAAAAATTGTCACTAAATCTATGAAAAATAAAATTAATAACTGTCTCTGACTCTGAGTAACTTTCATGCTAAAAACGAGCAGAGCATAGAAGCATTACAGACTTGTGGTTAGAAAAATTAACTTGCGCTCTCGTGAATAGCAAGAATTTGATTAATAAATCAGTGGAAATCAAGGAAGGGAGGTTTCTCCTAGAGATATTAATATTTTAAATTATTCATTGTATGTGATCTCATGATTTCTGTATAGCAAACAATCTGCCTGTCGATTCTGTAAACAAAACCGCGCTCACTTCGTCGCTGCACTCGCTCATCAACGATAAATAATATGAACCTTCTTACTAACAAGATAGAGGCTATGTTCGTTTGTACGGCTAAGTCGAGTTTAAAGCGAGTCCGTTGCGTTTTTCTTAGAAAATCGATTCTCTAAGAAAAACGGCTTTACATATTACTTTTTAGACCTCTTTCTTGTAAAAACACAAATAACATTTCCTACATTACACACAATATTTTTATTTTCACAAAATCCAAAGGTTTTCCTCAAGCAAACAATTTCGTCTAACGTAATCTGACGGCCGCTTCCATAATTCAGAATTATTTCAGACATTACAGATATATAAATCCATTTTTATTTTTCCGAGTAGGTGATAGAGTTTGCAATAGAGGTTGGCCCTCGTTTTACGACCCAGTAATATGACTATTCAATTTGTTTTATAAGAACAAATGCTTCTGCCCACAAAATTCTTATCATCAACGTAGAAATATCGAAGCGACTACGAACTAGAAGATGCAGCGTGGGTAGGCCTCCCACCAGGTAGACTGACGGCCTAGTTAAGATTGCGGGAAGCCGTTGAATGCGACCCAGACTTCAGAGGCGACAGCTGAGGCGTTATTTGATTAAAGAAGGCTATATCCAGGAGTAAACTTTAAAAGGCTGATGATAACGATAAACGATGACACGTGGCCAAAATTTTTAATTTTAATCTTTATGAACGTAAACGCACACAAACTGCGCAATAGCTACAAAATATATGTATAACACAATAGCATACATTATCCCACCATTCAGATTGGCAAGCAATAAAAGCCAATTTTCATGCGATTTGCGCCGTATTTACTAGGTTATTAATCCAGTGGTTTTTAAACTGTGTAGGCCATCGGAAACTTATATTAGAATCGCAATTGAATTATCTTTTTATTACTATAAGACTCCGCTGTCCGTCCGTCTGTCTGTCTGTCCGCCTGTCACCAGGCTGTATCTCATGAACCTTGATAGTTAGACAGTTGAAATTTTTACAAATGATGTATTTCTGTTAACAACAAACACTAAAAACAGAATAAAATAATTATTTCAGGGAGCTCTCATAATACAAACGTGCTTTATTTCTGTTTCTATAGGTAATGGAACGGAACCCTTCGCTCGCGAGTACTTGGCCGGTTGTGCTTGCAGTCAATTACCTGAAACAACATAGAAGAGATTAGCGTGCAATACTAATGCTGTAAACTTTAAAAGGCTTTAGAAATCGAATTTTAGAAATCAGATGAGCGGCTGATTTTCAATAGCCAGATAACTTTTATATTATTATGTATTTCGAATAAGTTTGTTAAATGTTAAAAGTTTTAGTCTAGAAAATGTGTCAAGACGTAAATTTTGTTCATCTGATAAAAGTTATCTGGCTTTTGAATAATTGGCTCTTAATAAATCGGGCCTTTTTAGGTGTCTCGACATATTTGTCGACGTCTTTCATAAGACGTCGAGATCGATAAAATACTTTTTTTTATTCAAAATCGAACTATCGATTAAATCGATTGTGATTCTGTAAGCTAGTCTCTCTTTGCGAATGAGTCTTATGGTACCATTACAGTTTGAGAAACACTACCTATTCTAATGTATATACAGTTCGCGAGCAATCCATTAGCAAAACGTCAATCCATTCATCGTGGTCTACATCAATGCGTCAATTATTTCATTCATGAACGGTAGAGCTGAGTAAATTTGCATATTATCAAAACCGATATCATCAATATAATGACTATGTACAGTCAACAGCACGTCGACCTACCCAAAAAGTCAAAAATTCTCCAATAGATTTTCAACTTTAAGCCTGACATATAGAGATCATTTTCAAATGAGAAAATTTGACATATTGTGGTAGGTCGACGAGCTGTTGTCCGTACATCATTTTACTGATACGATACACTTATGATGTTGTTGTACTCAACAAGGAGTTACATAATGATAATATAAACACTTAAGTTGATAATATTATCAACTTATACAAGGTGTTACCTAAATAACGTACTACATCCTCTTAAGGGTTCATTCTGGAACTCCAATACAACATCTGTTGTTTTCCAAGATAAAATATATAAAAAAAAACTTTTACATAGGTACTAAATGCCCAGTCAGCTGTTATAGTTTGTATGTATTTTTTAGATTTCGATGTTGGATCTTTACAAAAAGTTATTGTATTTCGGCACCAGAATCAGCTCCTAAGAGGATTTACGTTTAGGATTAAGACATTTATTTTCTCAAAAAGAAATTCGCAATTCACTTGCAAGATATTAATACAGTATACCAATTAATTTACAGATCGACATTGTGTTCCATCCGTACTCGAATATTTCAGAAAGTTACAAATTAGAATCATTATTTCAGCCACAGGACGTCCACTGCTGAACATAGGCCTCTCCCAGTGATTTCCAGATCGGCTGGTTGGAAGCGGCCTGCATCCAGCGTCTTCCTGCAACCTTTTCCAGGTCAACTGTCCACCTTGTGGGATGATTCATCATCATCTCAGCCACAGGACGTCCACTGCTGAACATAGGCCTCCCCCAGTGACTTCCAGATCGGCCGATTGGAAGCGGCCTGCATCCAGCGTCGTCCTGCAACCTTTACCAGGTCGTCTGCCCACCTTGTGGGTGGGCGTCCTACGCTGCGCTTGCCTATACGCGGCCTCCATTCCAGAACCTTTCTGCCCCATCGGCCGTCAGTTCTACGTGCTATGTGCCCCGCCCACTGCCACTTCAGCCGGCTAATCCGTCGAGCTATGTCAGCGACTTTGGTTCGTTCACGGATCTCCTCATTTCTGATTTGATCTCGCAAAGAAACACCGAGCATAGCCCTTTCCATAGCGCGCTGTGCAACTTTAAGCTTCTTAATAAGGCCCATAGTAAGTGTGGGATGATTACACAAATTAAAATAAAGCAACATATTATGTTCTTTTTGATTTACCTTTAATTTGAGGATAAAGGTTAACTACTAAAGGAAAATGTAAAAGAAATCTATTCATGTTTTTAATTTTTTTATTTTATAAACGTACGTATTCTGTCATCGTAAATCCCTAATGCGCCGATTTAACTGCCTATCAAGAAATGTCTGTCTGTTATCAGGCTTAATAGACGCTATCAGTGGTGTCACTGACCCCACCCACTACCTGTTAGACGAATGCCATTGGAATTTGACATTGCGTTTAGTTTAAAATAAGGAAAAACGAATAAAAAGCAGCTGGCAATTAAAATTCTTGACTTAATCTTTTATAAGTGCCATTTAATTAATTAGATTAGTAATAGTATCAAGATCAGTAGGGATACTAGAATCACATTAAAATACTACCCTTAATATTGTTTCTAAATTTCTTAAGATCGTTAGGATATGTTTTAAGTTGGCTCGAGTCTGGGTGTACTGGGTGACGCCATTGTTAATTTGTACTTCGAGACCATGACAGTCAGTATGATGTCTGGCGCTTATTTATGAATTTTTACATAAATAAATAATATTGACTACTACTAATACGATTTTAAGAAATCTAATTAATAACCTGTCAACATGCTAACCATCACCAGTCATATAATAGCTGTACAATAACTACACTAACGCATAGAGTAAAATCGTATCACGGAAACCTCCCACGGTGTACCATTAGACTATCAGGAACAGGAAATACCAATAGCTGTTCATGACAGCACACAAATCTATATGGATGCTCCGTGATAAGCCCATGAATAGACCCTTATGACTCCGTGAGAAGGAATGTTTAACAATTTAGAGCACAACGATGTCTGTTCTTAAGTGGCTGGTGGCTTTATAAGGTATTTATATTAGAGATGAATCATTTGACTATATTGAAAACAGTCCAGTTATAGTTTAAGTCACAATGGAGATACAGTGTTATAGTGGTGAGTCCACTGATCGCCACGAATAATATCTCCCTCATACGTGCTAATCATATCATAGCATAATAAAAGCGAACTTGTTTACAACAAGCTATTATTGTTTAATGATAGCTCAATAGAATGTAGCTCAAATAGAGTTAGTGTTGTTTGAACTTGAAATTTTATAAAAGAACCAAGTTTGTCCAAGATTCGCTAGGGTACAAATTGTTTTTTGGCAACTTGGTTCCTTAATATCACAATATATATATCATAATATCGTCATTACTTTTCACATAAACCTTCTTAAAAATATATATAATTTTATTTAAAAAAATATGCCTCTCCCAAAGTCCTTTAAATTTCGATGTTGGTCTAATAGCAAAAGTTACCAAAGTAGACCAGTAAAATTTATTTACTGTCGATGATGATCGTCTCTACCATGTGTATCTCTCGTGGTATATTCTTGACAAAGATATAATTGTTTCTAGGGCATATTAATAAGGTGTTAAACAAATTATATTCAGGGCGGTAACCACGAACTCTTAAAACAATCTCAAATCTGTCAAACATTATCAAATCTGTCAAATTTGTATGTAATGACGTACCAAAATTGACAGATTTGACAGCTTTGAGATTATTTAAGAGTTTATGGTTACCCCGCAGGACACGGTTACGAACTTACAACCAGTCGTATTATAAGTTATAAAGTTAGTACTCATATTACCAACTAGTAAATAAGTGGGACAAGGATTTTGTGAGTTTACTGTAGGTATCACAAATGTTAATCTTGCCAGCAATTACTTGTTATTGCGAACATAAAGACGCATAAGTGGGAAATGCCTATTTAAATGTTAACGCAGTAAGGTTTTAAGATTGCGTTTCACAAGAACACAGTACAAAAAAAAATATTGTTTGAGATACAAAATTTTGTTAAGCCACGAATTAAGCTGATAAAGCATTTGCCTTAATTAAGTTCTTTTGCTTAATTTGGTAAAATAAAATTACAGCAGGTAAATTTGTCTTATTAGAAACAGAATAGCCGAACAATTTGAATTGTAATTATTCGTAGATAATTAAGAACATATGAAAAATTACATAAACCCAACTTGTGTACCATAAGCTATAATTCTCTTGCAGCCAAGTTATGGCCAACCAGATTGAGTTGTACTGAGTAGTATTCGTACATACCTATTAATTAGAAGCAAGATATAAGCCGTCGTAGCCATCTTAGGTGTCTCAAGAAGTCATAATTCTGAGGCCCTAAAAACGTTTAACCGACGTATAAAATTCACGTTTTGACACATTTTCTATACGAAAACTCAATATGTCAAACTTATTCGTCGTATAAGATATCTGGCTATTGAAAAATGGGTCCCTTATTTCGAATTTCATTTCATATGACACCTAAGATAACTACGACTTTACGACTTTGCTCTTTGTCATTCCAAGCTCCTGTGTTATTACAACAATAGCAGATATGCAGATATAATGGGTGTGCCCAACAGCTACTCGGCAGTGGCACCGTTCCCACGAACTCATAAATTGGCGCATATAGGGCACGGAGGGCTAGCCGGTTACGACACCAAACGTTAGGAAGGAACTACGTCTTTGATAATGTCATTGTAAGAGTATGCTTTGAAAGAAAAATCTAGATTTTTAGAGAAGTGTGTTCAAATCGCGTCGTTGGGTACCTTACAAACTTGTAGGTATGCAAATTTCATCCATAAACGGGAATCGAGTCTTGAAATTGTTTATTATATATTATTTATTTATACATCTGCAATTGTTATTTAATTTAATCTAATAAGTATTAAGTTTAGTTTAACCCATGTTTTGTTCGTTAGTTTAACCATTGTCGCAGCACTAGCAATACACTTCTTTTTAAGCCAGCGGCTGACTGATCGAGAATGCCACATTGCATTAAGTCTATCGTTTATCTTCTAATTTGTGAAATAAAGTTGAAATAAATATATAGTAAATATAAACTATTAGCGCGCTTCGCTGTTAGACTTAATATTAGTTGAAAATTATTAGGACTCAGATGATATGAATTAAATATGTAAGCCCTATGCAAATCGTGATTAAAACTAAAGCTAGATAGGCTTAAATTGAAATCTCGATAAGCATACTCGTCTGTTATTATAATTTTAAATTACACTTATAGTTCATTAAATTTTGAAGGTTCTATAAATAAACTAATATATCTAATAGGCATATAAAATTCTCGTGTCACAGTAACAAAACTCCTCCGCTACGGCTAGACCGTTTCTTATAAATATGATCTGGTATAACATATAGGATACTTTTTATCGCGGTTAAATGTTCCTGGGGGATGTTTTTTTTTATTTATTGAAATAAATTTACTGTACTGAATAAACTAAGACCACGCGAGCGAAGTCGCGGGCAACAGCTAGTAATAAATAAATATCTTTGCTGAGTTCAGCCGTGGACGGTAGTTTTATTATCAAACTTCGTCCATTGGAGCAGAGCTGAACTAAACATAAAATAAAGGGATTCTATTGGTTGATTTTCACACATTTCAGGTTAGCTTGATGCAGCTCCACCTCTATGGAGTCTCATCCTTATTTCGGTTCTTCTCACACACTTATACAGGGTTGTAGGTTGACTGTTTTATCACCATCCAAACCTTCTGACAAGACTCCCGTGATACAAACGAACAACTTTTTGTATTGGACCAACTCTCTAACGGCAAAAAAAAATCAGTTGTTCCATACAAAATATCAATATTCATCATAGACGACCTCCGTAGCCGAGAGGCGCACACGCCGTATTGCGTCGCCATTTCTGAGGGTTTTATTCCCGGTGGGATCAATGTAGTAAAAAGTTTTTTTTTTTTTTATATCTCGGTTTCGAGTGTTGTGGTCCCGTCCTTGTTTCCATAACACTAATGCTTTAGCAACTTACCTTAGGACCAGAGCAATGTAGGTGATGTTGTCCAATATATTATTATTTTTTAATATGTTTACAAGGCGAATACTCGTATGACTTTAATGAGATTACCGGTAGTGCGTCGGGCATGCCGGACGGGACACTCACGCGCATGCAATTGTCAGGCTATTTTAGATTCACAGAGGGAACCGTTGAGTCACATACATACACGTACGGACACACTCGAACATTAGTTTATAGACAGATTGTAGAGACTCCGCAATCATGAAGTAAATTACCAGAATTGACGACTTGCTAACGAAAAGTGTATTATATTACACTATTCAAATATTTTTATAAATAAGTAAATAGGTTTATTATTATGCTAGAAAAGATTATATATTTATTGAGATACAGACTTGCAAATAATACAAGAGTAAAATATTCGGTAATAAACTTTTTTGCACGCATGATCAAAGGAAATTCATCTTACAACATAAATCTGGTGAAATCTATGCACGACTGAATCTGTACACGAGTATACATTTTCCAAGATATGGCACAAGGTTAGTTAAAACGTAACGAAAAAAGGCTTTTAAAATAAATTTACAGAATATGCTGGAGAAATTATATTTAGGTCAAACCAATAATGTAATAATGATATTCGGTTTCAGCTGATTTGTCATATTTTGTGTCTAATTTTGGCTACATTTATCTTTATTTGTTTATAACGTATAATGTTTAATACAATTTCAGAACAATAAATTAAAAAAGTATGTAATTATTTATCAATGCGTGTTTCACCTTGTTTACCAGTAACAAAAAGTAAACATCGTCCGACAGTAATAGTTTTCATAATTACAGTTCGGCTTTCTCTTAAATGAATTTCATTTGAATCGTTGTTATACAGGTGATTCATCAATTTCGTTTTATTGAAATGCAAACGAAGTTACGTCTATTAACATTAATTAGCAATCAAAACAAAACTTGGATGGAATGAAAACACATGACAAATAAAACTTACGGCGACATATTACACAAACGACCTTAGATAATCTGAACGTGAAACTCGTGAAAGTTTGTATATTTGGTACATAGGTTTTAACGGTTGATCCGAATCAGCTTATATTTGGCATACATTATCTAGTTTAACGTATATTCCTAGTTTTTATGTTCCCGTTGGAGTTTAAGTCTGAAGTTACGGAACTGTTAAGGTCTGCGGAACTTAAGAACGTATTTAAATTAATGAATAAACCTGAATCTGAAAATGAATCTAATTTTAACAACTTCACGCTTGCAATAGCTGGTGCTCTGGTATGATTTTAATGAGTGCGCAGCGACAAGAAACAGCCGGCAGATATTGACACCTTCTAATTGGTCGGTACTAAACACAAACGAATTCGGAATTTCTATAAACATTTTATGAGATAGATTTCGGTGTGAATAGCGTTTGCTGCAGTTGCCTGTTGCCGGTATCCGAATCATACCTTAAACAATACATTTTAAAAATACTGCCTGTATTCAGTTTTAAAGAGTTATTTTGAAGAAGAAGGAGTTTTTTAACAGTAGAAACCATAAAGCTTTATTCTGGTATTTATAAATATCTATTAAGCTAATACAAAGCGTATATAACTTTGTTGTACCTGTAACATTTAATGAGGTTTTATTTACCCTATTATTATCCCTTATTATACACACCATTGTTTACCAATATCGTATCAGATAGATGGGATAGACTAACAAAAAATAATGATTCATAACGCAATAAAGCAAAAATAACTTATTATAGGTATGCAAAATTTAATCTTAATCTAACGACCGATGTGATTAAATAGGTAGATACCTAACGTAACTCGTAATCGATACTTTTAAAACGGTACAACATGATGATGATGATATCCTGTCAAGCTTATACGTCGACAGCGTCTCCTTGTCAACAAATATGCACTGCATACAATATGAACGGTTTTATTAAAGCTAAAAGAGATCTCTATTCATCTAATGCAATGAGTAGTCCAGATGTCCTAACGTGACTTCTGTATGTAACTGAAAGGCCACTGAAACTTTCAAATAGAATAAACGTGACGGTTAAAATATTTTAATGCATAAGTAGAGTAAGTAAGACAGCTTTGTTTTTGTTTTTTATTGTTCCATTTCTGACGTGACTTGATTGTGATACGACTATAGGATTAAGAGTCATAATAGAGGTCGCGGTCGCACTCATTGATGACTCGCTTAGCGCCTGTCTACAATACATTGACGGCCGCAAGCGGCAAGTGTGTTTATCATAACCATAATCTGCATCATTTTAGCCATAGGCTATTAGGCATCCCGTTATAATTTCCATATTGGCCGGTTTCAAGCGTTTGGGCGCTTTTTCATGGTCCCACATGCACGGACTGCTGCACACGCGAAAATCTCTTACGTGCCATTGATAGAGTATATTGCGAAATATTGCGTAGAGGTAAGCAAGACGCCAAGTGCGCACTTGGTGGCAATGACAGTTTCGCTTCACGCCAATCCTGAATATGTGCGTACTGCGTGCGGTTCTTTCACTCGGCTTAAGTCTAAACGTCAGGTCCTAAGCATTACATCTTTGCTCCCTGATGAAATTGCTGACCTAAGTCCAAATGTTCAAATAACCCGACACGTATTTTCAAGTATATGCCCTTCACGTGCCCCCCACAAATTAGCATGAAAATAGTATTTTTCCAGTATGAAAAATATTACCATATGTGATATAGGCTGATAGACTAACAATTGAGATCGCCGTCTCGCTCTGTTGAAATATAAGGCTCGGAACACAATGCATTCGTTTTCATCTCATCAACTAGTGTTGAATACAATATAAGTGTAAAATAGATGAGAAAAAAAATAACCCCTTTTTATATCTTTAAAAGTTAGGTTTGCTCCATTTGGCTACTAAAGTTGCCCAAATAAATGCATTTCGCACTTAAAAACGGTAGAAAGAAATTTTAAGGTTATATGTATATTAGGTTTTTTTAAATGTATTCAGCGAGAGAGTAAACGACCGGGCAAATTATGTTAAATAGTTTTAGGTGGAAATAGACTATTGGGATTGAAGATGGGAGAATTTGACAAACGACTTTATTGCCCAAATAGAACGTGATTTATATCTATCGAGAATTATAATTAGGTTTTCGATGTAGGTAAGATATTGGACGTCAAAGTTTTTAAGGTTATAAGATTATTCTTTTTTTTATAAATATCATGGTGACAGACTTCACAGAGTTTCGTTGGATACAAAAATGTACCTTACTAATATTATAAATGTGAAGGTTTGTTACTCAATGACACTTTAATAAACAATTGATGTAGTTTATTCCGAAACCTACGCAGATGAAATCGCGGAAAGGAGTTAGTTTTCAAATAATCTGACATAAGTGTGCTCTTAGCCTAAGCGTTCGACATATGAAGGCCAAAGCACAAAGGATACTACAGTAGCACATATACTTTATCTAAATAGTAAAACCAGTATCATCCTTATGTTTGTTCATACAAATTAATATTTATTTATCAATCTGTGTTTTAGGTCATTGGCACTTCATTAACACCAATTAATCTTAGGTAATTCAACTTTATTGTACGCAAGAGCTGTATTGAAGTACTAAATAGTTTATAATTATGACCGTTAATAACTCATTGTATGGCTCATTAGTACATCGCTCATTTACTCTTCTGTAACTTCTTAAGCAAATATTGCTACACTTAACTGCACTCCAAACACGTTAAGAATAATTTATTACATTTGTCAAAAAAGTTTCTCCTTAATGACTCACCTCAATCTATCTTTGTCAGTTAAACGTTGTCCAATTAGTTTTCTAGTCTAGACTTTATTCTGTAAGATCGTAAGTAAATATTAAGACCGGCGCATATTAGGGCATGTATCGTTCTTTAATATTTTGTTTATATTATACTAGCTCACCCGGCGAACTTCATACCGCCTAACAGAATTTTTTTTTTGTCAGATTTTCTTATGTTTTTATTATTTATTCTGCTATTCGGGGCGAATACAAATCCAACAAATTATAAACCTTGAAAATCGTTCCAGCCATTCTCGAATTCTAAGTGTTGTAACAAACCCGACTTTGTTTTATAGATTTCAATACTGTCACTGGAGGAGGCCTATGTTTAGTAGTGTGGACGTCCTGTGGCTGAAATGATGATGATGATGATATTTTACTAAGCTTATAAATTATACCACTTTCTTTAAATGTTTTGGAACTCCTAACCGCCTTCCCCTCTCAGATCTTATTTCAAGTTAATTGTCCTTTACTTGAAGAGAAAATATCTAGAAGAATACGCCTAAGAAAGGTCCTTTAAATTGTTATCTAAAGCTCCAAATACTCTTGTACTTTATTAGCTTTAAATATCTTAGCTATCAAATATTACTAAAAAGTTGTACGAAATTTACAGTATGATTGATCAATTTACGATTTTTATAATACTTGAAAAAAATCACAGCCTCACAGCCTCAGGTGGTCTTCTTTGGTGGAGGAACACTTGAAAGATTTCGTCAGGTCAGTTAACGTCTCGGTAAGTAGGAAAAGCACTCGCCCGTAATGCGATGGTCGTGGGTTCGGGTCCCACCTGAGGCGGTCGTTTTTTTTTCAAGTGTTATATTTATAAATCTTAAATAAACCTAGCATGGTGATTGCTAAAAAAACAAAATTGATATTGATTGAACAATCGTCAACGGAGTTTATTGCAGAACTTTTTCCTTACAAGCAATAATTATTTCTTAGTAAATCAGTATACTACCAACCACCACCGTTTCCTCTTCTATTAATTAACTATAAATTATAATTTTAACTAAAACGACCCTCACACTAACTAAAGTTAACCCTAAGTTTGGCTATCAGTAACTTCTGTTACACCAATTTATATACTTTGACCTCTAAAAGCAATATCTTGAATTAGTCGTTAGTGCTCGTGTTGGTATCGCTGTAACACAATTTCGAGTTGATAATCGAGTTTGGGAGTACTGGGGCGAGCTGCAAAGCCAATCTATTTACATTAACTCTAAGTAACGTGATTAACGTACAGTTCGCCGTAAATACAGTTTTTTTTAAATAGTTGCAATTTTATGGAGGGAATTTTATCGACAACAAACTACTTTTACTAAGGTCAACTTACAAATCATGAAAAAATGTTTGTATATCCATTTCGTTTACAATTTCGTCGAGTTTAGTCAATTTGTAGGATCGAACAAAAAAAAAACATTGATTTTGACCCCATTTTTTATGATGTCTGTATTGATGAACGCATTAGCCCCTTAACTTGGCATTTTAAAAAAAAGTAACACTGTTATGCCAACTTGCAGAGAAAACACAATCCATTTGCTTTTGCTGTCTCTTGCAATCGACCACAATGCATTCGTATTTATTCGGTAGCAAATGGAAAAACAACCACAACCAGCTATTGTGACTCTTTGCATGTGCCACAAAGCGATAGTTAAATATTTAGTAACGCTATTTTAAATCAATTTATCCATAATGGTACAATATAACTTATTTCAGTTGCGATTTGCAGTTAATTGAAAAAATAATTCATTTCTTTAGTTCGTTAACAAGCATTGAACAGTCGGACGAAGATATTTTAGGTATCTATGGTAAACGACATAAGGCACACTAGTATTATTTTTAAGAGTTAAATTAAAAGTAGTATACCATTTCATAGGCTGCTGACTGTACTAGTCTACGCTCATTTATCCGTTATATTTGAAGATACTCGTAATTTAATATCTACAATTTATTATAATTCACAAAATTTTCGACGTTTTATGAGTACGCCAGCCGATTTGCTTTGACGAGACCCTTCAAAATTAGGTTTACGAAAAGATAAAAGAAAAGGATATTGATTTTGGGGTAAAATATTTTTCAAGTCTTCTAATGTTTGTGGACTTCGTTAGTATTCAACGAGTTTTCTCAATCTGAATAAAAAATAAGTAAAAAGAAAATTTTATTTGTACAAGTAATTTTGCTATGCGAGAAATTCATTCTCGGCAAAAATCGGTTTCTTACTATGGATCTTTATCTGAGGATAAAATAAAGATTTATCTTTATCTTCTTAAACTAACATTCAACAAGAAATTGACCTAAATACTCTTGGGTGACTAACAAAAGTGTTTTAAAATTTTTCGTTCGGTTCATTTGACCAAGCGTTTTTAATGAGGACGTTTCAGAAAAACAACAGTAAAATGGCACTTTCTAAGTTATTTTCAATTCTAAAATAATTTGCGATAAGTTAAATGGAGTTGAAAATTGTGTCGGACGCGCATCGGTACTTACAGTAACGCTAACTATAACCGTACTAATATTTTAAATGTAAAAGTTTTTTACTCAAATCGCGCACTATAGGGGCTGAATGAAATTAGCTAAAATGTTGGTGAACGTATATATCGGGTGTAAAAAAACGGCTTAACGAAGCCGAATACCACATATTCTACGTACTATTACGATCATTTTTTTCTTTTACACTATACCTGGGAAATGACGGGTTACCGAGTTATTGACAGTCAAAGTTGTTTTTTTTTTTAAAGATTTTTACAAAATTGACTTATGTTTGATAATACTAAACTTTTTTCACAAAGAAACATGATCCGCTTACACACACAGGCATAGTCTGTGGCGTGCGCGCTATACATTGCGGGTTAGCAATAAGTTATTTTTTTTGATACCCAAAAATAAAAGTCATTTCCCAGCAATTATTTTTTTTGCATTCTACTTGGTTTTATGTATAGAATTAGTGGTTTAAGGCTTGGGTAAGCCTTTTTTTACACCCTGTATATTAATCTAGTTTACCACAAAGTAATAAATTGCCTACGCAGGCGAAGTTGGGGGCAGAAGCCATTAAGTACATAATATGCGCCAATTAACTATACCGACTGTCATTTTCTAGTAGGAGTGAGTAAACATTCTTGCGCTACGAAGTGACCAAGACTCCAATGATTTTATCCTAAAGCGTTGTATTGGTTTTTCTGGACTAGGGGTGCTGCTAGGATTTTCTAACCCGAATCGAAGTTTTAATTTAATTTATTCAAGACAAATCACCACGTCACTCCGCCAAAATGACTGACTCATTTTAATAATACTAAGAGTAAGATTACGGTGTCTTGAATATAAGACGCCATAATAATAATGTAACGATGACTTAATTGCCCGTCATCCCTTCATCTTGACAAAACTCGGCAAGAAACTGTCACATAATAAATTCTGGAGATAACAAGGGCAAAAACCTAATAAATTGGGATCATGATATTGTCACACAAAGATAAATCAATAACTATAAATTAGCGCCAGATAACACAAAAAAATACATCGTAATTAACATCTTTGTGTTACCAGACAAAGAAAATTTGCCAGTGTGACACACCCAAGAAAAAAAAGCGTATTAACGTTACTAGAAATTATGCTACCTATTGTCTCGAAGATGCTCTCATCGACAGCCGTTAACCACGCACACGTCACCTACGTGACCTCGTCACTCACAAATACAGTTGAAGTAAGAACGATACGTTCACTTGATGTGTGTCACAAGTTCAAGGATCTGACGGATTTCCTCGCCGGCTGGTGCGGTAAACGACCGGTAAGAAGGTGATGGTGTAGGATTTACGTTGTTTAACCGGTAATTTAAATAAGACGTGGCCTAGTTAGTAGCTTTTTTGCTGCTCGGGACAGCATAAAATCGGGGTCAAAGGCCAAAATACTAAAGCGATACTCATAACTCATGACTCTGCTATTTGTATTTATTATATTTAGTATTTTTAGCATCGTTTACTTTTAACTATTTAATTTAGTAGTAGCGATGTAAGTATTATTATTTTGGGAAGGTTTATTATAAGTGGATTCTTAACCCTGCTAACATTACAGATGTAAATGACAATAAGACGAGGCAGGTAAATAGATAATCCCATTGGGTAAATAAATAATGTCAAGATTTTTGAATAATGGGAAATAGCCCTTATAGCGATTAGCAAGCGTTCTTCTATTACAAGTTACAACAACAGTTGTTCGGGAAACACTTTAATCCGTCAAAATAAAATAGGGATGAACGACTGGGTAAAGTCAAAACAATTAAATTCTATTTATTCCGTCAGTTAGATTAAAAAAAAGGTAAAAAAATACTGACTCTTTATTTTTAGTCAATTAACCAAAAAGTTAAAAAGATAAACCGCGTCCCAATTCGGGACACGGCTCTTCGTGACGTCACTTCTGAGTAAAAATTGTACCTAGGCGTGACGTCATACGACATTTCAAATAAATATTATATATCTCTGTAATATTTTAATTTTATGAAAAAATAAAAAAGAGTCCAATATTTTTTGATAACCTACCTGATAGAGAAAGAAAAAAAAGTATTTATTTATTTAAACTTTATTGCACATGTGAGTACAATTGGCGAAGTTAATGCTATACTATACAGCATTCTCTACCAGTCAACCTTGAGAAGTATGTCGTCATCTCCATTGTATATTATTAAGAAATAAAGTTATGACTCTGATACTCGGTTCCATAATGATAAATGAAGGACGAATGAACTGGAATATACGATATCGTCTATTTATTTGCACAGCACTTATCTTTGGCTTGCATGTGTACTTAAATATTTACATAGCAATGTAACAATCGAGTTACTTAGCATTATTAATTTATACCACTTTAACTTATTACGTAACTTCAGGTTTTTCTAAGTTTAATAAATTTCAAAGGCAGTAAATCAGTAACTCAATAGGTAATAAAATAAAACGGACATCATACTTATATTAACCTACAATTCTTTTCTGTTCAATAGAGAATGAATAAGTCTTGTTTCTTTAGCGATAAGTTCATTATTTGGATAATTGTTAAATTTAAAATAAAAAAATGCATAATATACATACCTAACTTCTTGATGATCTGTTATGATGATCTGTAACCTAAACTTAGCTCTAATGTTTACTGCGTACGTAACTAAAACATCAAAGAAAATAGTTTCAAAAGATATAATAAACTTATGAAAACATGATTGCAAAATTGAAAATTTAACAGATAAGACAAACGAATTTGATCGAAATGATTTAATTTTTCAAATTGTGACCTGAAAATAATACAACCACGTCCACAAGACTTAAATTGGATTTCAATGTTTGGATAAGATCGTAGTTCTCGTTCCGACTGCCTTGTCTTAATTTTCACGGCTCCATAATAGAGTTAGCTGCAACTTTAACGATATTAGTGTCATCAGATACATTTTATTACTTTTACCATCGTTATCGGCAGAAGCGTCTTTAAATATGAAATCATTGTGAACTCTTCTTTTGCTAATAGAATACAATTAGTATTTCTATTAAATTAGAAAGCTTAGTGCTTCAATTGATAAAGATTAAAGCAAGGAGTATATCAGTGAGTCCTAATCTTAGACTTATGTATTTTTTTTCGTAATTTTCATTATCTATGATTTTTATTGCCAGTTATGTGGAGAAATGATGTGAAAAACCATGAAAACAATTTTCTCAGTTTTTTGTCTCCTCATTCCTATAGCAACCTCGATCAAAGCAGTTCCAATGTTTATTAGGTCACAAATGGAACTGTCTAATACAAAACTCAGCGACCAGTGTCCATTAACGGTAAAAGCTTATTGATTTTGCGAACGCACCCAACCCCTGGACATTGGGTAAAGGGAGGATACACACGACGGATATTAAAGTGGACGTTTCAATCGCTGCCATATTTTATCGATTATATAATCGCTTCCGTAAGTTGAGTTATGGTCGTTAAGGAATGTCCGAAATATGATTAAAGAGGCAATAAATATCGAATAGCGGAATCAGAGCAACAGATAAGTTGCACCAATTTATATATGTCCAGTAAATTACTGTTAAACAGAGTATGGCTGGTTTTGCAAATACATACAATGGAATGGAATAACAACTAATGTAGCATTAGGTTTAAATTAGATGTTGAAGTAGAAGCGTGCTTTGTATACGAAACAATTCGCGAGGCTCGCGGACCACCGACTGCTATTATCAAGTCGCTTAACGATTAGGTAAATGGCCAACCGGCCCTCTAGTCTAGGCCGCGTTAGCTTTCAGCCGCTGAAACCTCTGCTGCCCAATTCTATGTTGTAATCCCTTGTGATAAGAGTGCTTTGTGCTAACGATTTTGTTTCGCCAGCAGTGGTTAGGGCAAACATAGCCGGTCGCCGACCCCATGAACGCGAAAGTGAAATCCGTCACTTGTTGCTACGATACGATACCGAACGGAAACGCGCTTCGACTCGGAATTAGGTTTTGCCGAATAGGGTCGTAATTCGTATGCCGTCAATGGGTAGATGTTTACTTCATTAGGAATTTCATTCAGCATACTCAATACATTTATAGCTAGAACCTTTACCTAGCCGCTTTGAATTTGGTAATGCTTAGCGAAACTTTATTAATAGCTTTACAACTGATTGTAACTGTGGCTCAGGGCAGCATTCTAGGTCCATGTGTTCATACTATGTGACCTTTGTGTAATTACCTGAAACAAAATATAAGATCATTAGAAATCACACGTCTTGACAGCGCGTCTGAAAATAATAACATAATTATTTTCATTGTTTACATTTGTTTGGGGCGTTGAACTATGTAGAAAGATAATGCGATACAGAAAAAAAAAATCGAAACTGTAACAAATGACATCATAATCAACGGTAACAATTGTGTTACGGATTGCGATAGTTCATAATAAAGCCGAAGCTATGGCATTCACTATACTACACTATGCCTAATACCCATGTGTGTATCACGTGTCATGCAATACTCGCACATTACTCTAATTCGCGAGGTTCTAATTGTTTCGCATTAAAGAGTAATTAAGCACCGGCTGAAACAACACGTCATATATTAATGCGGAATGTGCAGAAGCGACACTTGACACGTTTCGGTGGCGTCGTGTGTCTTCACACGGTTGCCGGTGATTTGTAACGTTATATGTGGTGGTGAAGAACGCATTACGTCAAATGACGGTAATTTTGCGTTTCAGTAAACGATCTGTGAATGCTATAATATGCTTTATAAATGTTAGGATATTTCTCGTTTGCGGCGGCAGCGCTTTGGTATCGATTACTAAAGTTAAGCAACCAACGCCGCGGTCGTGAGTGGATGGGTGACCATTCCGACCATATTTAGTGACATTTATCACGAGCATCTCCGTGCTTCGGAAGGCACGTTAAAAGTTGGTCCCGGCCAATATCGCTTGATATTGGTCGTGAAGCCTAGTCAGAGGCCTTAAGGCGGCTTGATAACATCTGACAGTAAGGTTTAGTCACTGGCCTTACAACACCCCTCCACCAATCCGCACCAGGCCCGCGTGGTGAAGTATGGCTTAAACCACCTCATAGTTGAGGTGAGGCCTGTGCCCTGCAGTGGGACGTATATAGGCATACTTTACTTTGCTTTTTATTTCTCTTATCACTTTTTCACACAGTCATTATTTTATTAATCAAGTCATTTTTTTTACTTTATCTTTTAATAGGTGTTTAGTTTCGTGCGATATGTTCTATCTTTGTTTGTTTAGCTTATTTAAATAAAACATAGATATTTATTATGCATCGGTTTAGCATAATGAAAAATAAAACCGGAATATGTCCTTGCTAAATGTCGTTTGGTGAACTTTAATTCTAAGATCTTTTTATTTCTAAGACCCATGTTAGTTCCAAATTTAATTTGGCAGCCCTGCTTCCCTCTGGCGATCTTTGGCGCCCGCGTCACGTATCCCTTTCACTTCCCGCTTCCTTACCGGTCGCCATCCATCATGCTGACGTAAGCCACTTTCATCCCCTATCTGTTACGATACAACTCATCTGTTACGAAATCAACACTTGTCACAGTTGTGTTGTTAATTGATAAGTATTCTGAAAAGTTTCAGAGTGTTCTTTTTGCAAATGAAAAGTGTTTTTTGTCTTTTAATTTGCCATGAAAAAGATAATTCTTGTCGCTAGCCAGTTAGCTATTAGCTAGTGGAAACTGAAACTACGTATCATTTTATTTAAACAGTTTTTGTAAAGCTTATTTTCCCATTTATATTATTCTTCTGAACTTTCCGATAAAGTTTACACTTTACTCGTAATCTTCAAGTGGCCAATAAAATAAGAATAATACATTTTTGTTTGTATATTCGTTCAGTCGTGTCCGGAGAGTTCCTCAAAGTCATTTATTTTTGCAAATTGGCCATCAATTACATGTCCCATTTTTTTTTCTACCACCGCTTCGGGACTACATATCGGCTGGTGATGAGAAGAAGCGGCGCAACAAACTCAGTCAACTTTGTCAGCCTGGTTTTATTACAGGAAATATAATTACAAGATAGTGTAAGTGCGAGCTAGGCAGGTTATTAAGTCCATGCACTCTTGTCGTTCAAGTAATCTTCAACTTTGTAATATCCTTTTTCCATAAGGATTTTTTAATGTGAATTTTGAACTTATAAACAGGCAAGTCAACAAGAGTTTGTGGTACTTTATTAAAGATTTTTATACATTTCCCCAAAAATCAATTACCTACTTTCTTTAATTTTCTAAAATTACCTATTCTAAGATTCGTCCAATTGCGATTAAAACTTGTTGTGTTGCTGTGCGCACGCCGATAATCCGATATACCTACGTTAAGGATTGAAATGAAGAGCACGCAAACGATTCCAAGTGCGAAAACCATGGTTAGATGTTGTCACACCGAGAAGTAGGTTTCAGTTTGAACACCACGATACCACGAACAGCAATTAAACAATTGAATTAACTTAAGACCACCGGCTCGAGACATTTTTTTCTAATAAACAGCATACTTAAGATAATTTATTTAAATTTGAAGCATACTTCAACGCCTGTCTTGTCTGCGTTAATTAGCTGTCTTTAATCTTTATTTCTTTCGCCGTATAGTGTACAATTAATGCTCTTAGTTTATGGAAACACGGTGTTACGTGTCGTTACGGAATAAAAAGTAGAAACGTCGCGAATAAAACGTCAAGACTGAACGCTTAACGATCATGACATGACTTGGCTGTTGATTAATTGGTTTACCTCACGTTATATCTATAGGTATACCGTATAATGTACAACATGGTAAATATTCTTCATCTAATACTACCTAGTCCAGATTGCTTATTTATAACGCTTGGAGTTACAAGTTCACACTGGCGAGTACTGGCGACTGGTGATGATCAACGATTTTACAACAGTAAGCAAATTCTGAATTAAGTATAGAATTCATAAATAATATCTTTTACAAATAAAAATTTTGTTAAGAAGATCTTTCGAGTCCAAGGCCCAGCCCTTTTCCTTCCTGTAATGATGACATTTAGTAAATATTTTTTAATACAATATGAAGATGCCATTAGTTATGTTTTATTGTAAACAAACAGATTGATGAAATGATGCTGATCTTACTAATATTATAACTGTAAAAGTTGGCACGGTAGTAACTTAATTGCACTTAAGCGATAATAGTTGAACTTAGCCACACATTATACTTGATTCAGCTTAACACATATGACCAATTCCTTCCGTTTTCGTATTTTTGTGTGATAATTTGTTAATTTTCCTTTGCCTGAATTTTGTACTCTACTAAGACGAAGTCGCGGGCTAAAGTTATAATTTTATTAATTAAGATCACCAACCTGCCACAGTAAACAAGCCGCGTAAACATCTCAGTCAGGTAAAAAGCAAATTTAACGTATTTCGATCGCGCCCATTAAAATACTCGCTGGGTGTAATGACTGACGTTGCAGCTTTTTTACGACCATTTATTACTGAGAGACATGCAACGTGGGTATTGTCGTATTAATCGATACTTAAAGCACTATTATTAGGTGTGTTGTCGATAAAATATGAATGATAATGTTATGTTTAATACCTACTCTTTATTTCGTCAATATTTGGTTTTCTCGAAACATATTTTAATAGAAATATTTACAGTGTAGGTTTGTGTATTCGTTGAAGGTCGTGTTTAGCTTTCAGAAAACATATTGCATACAACTCAGGGAATATAATTAATGAAGGCAGTTAGAAATTTTGTTTGATCAAACATTATTTCACAAAATAATTTTAAGCTTCAAATTACTTACAAAATCTAAAGCTTACCAGTAATGACAGAAGAATTCGTACGTGAGAACTGGGATGGTAAAAGTTTTGCAGATTGAGCGAGATGTAGAGGATTACAGATTGAATTAAGTCTCCTCGTCATCAACATAATAGCCATAAGACAGACGTTCACTTCTGAACATGGCCTATGTTCAGAAGTGAACGTCTTATGGCTGCAATCCAATGACTACCAGATTAGCAGGTTAGAAGAGCCCGCATCCAGTCATTCAGTTGCGTCTCCTCAGAAATTAAGAAATTTTCAAAGAAAGTATGTATTCCTAAAGCTTCAGCGGCTCCTGATATGCGACTCCATTAAATATTCATAAACGCTAGTGATAACCGAACTCACCCTCTGAGAGGGCCCGGCGATAACAGAGGTCGACCCTCGTATCGAGCCCATTAGGCCAACAATGTGAGATAGCTAATCTGGCCCCCCACGAAACTCAGACAGAAAGGACCACCGAGCTATCTTCGTATCACTATCGTTTTCTATAGGCAAAATGTTTTGGACTACTCGTATCTCGTATCACCTTTAGATACGAATATACAGAATGTGGTTTTTGACAGAAACCGAATTTAAGGATGCGAATGTTGTTTCTGTTTAGAACTACATTCTGTAATATTGTTGTTGCAAACATAAGAATGTAGAAAAGTAATAGCCATTCCGTAAAAATACTTGTCATTTGATATCGTGTCTCTTGGTTACGCCGAAACGTTACAAACCACGATGTCCACGAAACTTATTCATGTAAATTACCTATGATTCCTGACTGTTACGTTTCGTTCTTCCGACCGTCTTCAAACCAGTTGTGAAAGAGCACCGTTTCAAAAACTAGATTTCGTACTCAAAAAAATGGCCGCATTTTGTCAAGCAATAAATTACTAAAAAACCTACCGAAAACAACAAATACAGGAATCATGATCGCAAACTGTTTGAATCGATTAATTATTTGTATATTTAACTACGAGTATTAGGTACTTTCAATACTTAAAATTTTAAATCTCACTTAAACCTGATTCACGATGAAACGAACGATTGACTATATCTAAGAGAGATGTGAGGGAAGAACTCAAATTTATCGGTCGCTATTAACAAATTAATTACTCACACAACATAACCAAGTTCATTCGACACTACACTAGAACCTAACATAAACATTATCGTGATCAATCTCCCGATTGACTATATCCGACGCGTTTAAAAAACCCAACTGATCACAGATCGCGTATTACCAATTACCTGCATGCATTCGCAACGATAACGATCCAAAAACAAATCTCGCTACAAACTGAGTCACGCAACGAGCCACGCATAGTTTGCTCACGTGCCTCTGAATGGCGGGCTAATTGAATCAACTCGGCTATACTATGTAAATATGTAGGTGCGGCACGAAGAACTATACCATTTTGATAATTAGGTAATCCTAACACTAGTGAAGTTTTGGAGTATGTATTGCACACTTTGGTAGCAGTTTAGCATTTTGGACTAGAAGCAAGCGGACCATGTATCTGGAGTATTGTAGAGCAAGAATTTGTTTAACAAGTGCTATCTCCCAAATCCTTGCCCAGTGGGCTAACAGTCTAGTCAGTGGTTGCAACTCAGATATTTGTATTTAAATAAGGCCTTGGGTGTAAAAATTCAAGCTATAAGTCAGTGTAATAAAAAATAAGACTATAATGCCCCATATTTTGTTAATGCAATTACAAACATACATTAGCAGTTGGGGAAAGCATACATTATATTCATACATGTTTTAGATTGTACTAAGCCCCTAGGTCAAGAACCCTTATCACACTTGTCTGGTTTTCTAGACTAAAATACATTTTGTCAAGCGAAGTCACGCGTCATTCGCATTAGTACCTTCATAAGATCATCAGAATGATCTGTCTGGCAGGATTATTTTACAATTTCCATCCAGAATATTCATCGTATTTCCCAAGTCAATGTCAATTACCTCCTATTCTAGGTAGGAGCGTAATTTATGAACGATCCCTTTGCGGTTCAGCGCAAACCTAACTATTTAATAGGATACTGTCAGGTTCAGTTACTGCGAAAGTAGAAACACGATGCCTACTTTACGATAGAATATTTTCATTGAACATAAAACCTTTAGAATAAACTAATATTTTTACAATAAGAATGCTAAAAATTTCTTCAATGAGAATGCTAATAATTTCCTTAATGAACACATACTTGGTCTTCACTGGTTCTTACAGCATTCTACATGCACCAGCAGATCCGAAAGACACTAAATATTAAGTTACCAGTCCGCAAGTTTAAGTCACTTTCACACTATGTTACTTGGCAGCACGGTTAAGTAGCCCTACTATGGCCATAATAACAGTAATGTGTACTATGAGTGTATACTGTGTTGCAACTACAACTTTGGGACCTTGCAGCGCGGCTAGCACGCGACTTTATCGCCTAGTGTGAAAGCGATCTTAGTCACCGAAAAACGTCCTAAAAAACGATTTTCAAATAAACTCTACCAAAAATCAAAGCCAATTTGAATCCATGCCGCGAGGCGAAAACAAAACAAACAATAACCAACCGTAAAACTCAAACAATTTGTAGTAAGTGAACACGCGAATACGGCGTTTATCCAATAAATTGTTAATCCTAGCTTGACCCGGCACGCTGCCAAGCCAAGCAATTACGAACTACTAGAAACAATCTTGACTTCAACTAACTAGAAGATTATCACTATGTCCATATTAGCAGATGCTTCACGGATACTTAAACGATTAATAACTATTTGTCTGTATCTATACTATAGCCTAACAAAAATGATCAACTTACAAACTACAATAAACGTCCTAGACATTTTTGGGATTCCTTAGTTATAAAAGTAAACGTAAGCCTAATTAAAACTCAATGAAACGGGAATTAACGCGATCATAATTTAGGTACAAAATGTTACCTCTTTTGCCTGACGTTTCGATCGGGTTACACCGACCGTGGTCACAGGCTGACTGGAACAGCGATGTCTTCACTCCGTATGAGAGGCAGATTCTTCATCTACCCTCATGATATTATTTTCACGCCAAGTACCGTCACACACTACACTTACTGTGTCCCTATTCTGCACACTAACCGCCGCGTCCGTATTCAGGTGAGAACTCGATCGCGAAACAAAACGAGATTGTTTATTTTTAATCACTGGATTCCATGTCGCGGATAATTTGTAACCGTCTTCCCGATTGAAATTTTTATACTTTTTGATTTCAAAAGCTTCACGCACAACTCTTGAATAAAAGTGGCGATCCGTGGAAAGAACTTGCGTTTGATGAAATTCAATCCAGTGATTAGTGCCCGATTCAAGAAGGTGTTCGGCAATCGCTGATTTCGCAGTTTGGCGGTTTTTCACAGCAGCTATATGCTCTTTAAGCCATTCAGCGATGGTTCGTTTCGTTTGGCCTATGTAGGAACTCCCGCAGCTACAGTTTATTTTGTAAACACCTGGTGTTTGTAACGGCAAGACATCCTTCGGTGTGCCTAGTAAAGTCTGTACTTTTAACCCCGGGGTGTAAATCGTGGGAATGGACCATTTCTTTAGCAGGGAGCCAATTTTATCAGTCACTCCTTTCACTTAAGGCAAAAATGCGGGATGTCTGCTTACATTCGGACTTAGAGAGCGTTTTATCGGTGGCTTCAACAGATGTGGTGACACTTTGTATCCGTTTTTAATGAGAACCTCCTGAACATGATTTAGCTCTTGCTTCAAATGGTCAGGGTCACAGAGATCATATGCTCTATTTCTTAATGATGACATTACGGATTGTAAGTGGCGTGGATGGTGATGTGAGGCAGCGTGTAAGTATCTATCTGTGTGTGTTGGCTTTCTATAGACACAGTGCGACAAGGATCCATCCGATCTCACTGTAATTTTGATATCCAGAAATGACAACGACCTGGCCGACTCCAACTCATATGTAAATTTCATCTTAGGATGAATCGAGTTGAGATGTTCTAAATATCGATCTACTTCTTGCTCGTTACCTTTGATGATACTGAAAATATCATCAACGTACCGTTTCCAAAGTCTGACGGTTCCAGGGCCAAGTTGCAGCGCCTTTTCTTCAAAATGTTCCATCCAGATATTAGCAAGTACAGGGGCTACAGGGCTTCCCATTGCGACACCATCAATCTGGAGGTAATATTGACCTTGGAAAAGAAAATTATTCCCATCTAGACAGTTTTTCAGCAAATCCATATAATTGAAGGCCATTTCGCTGTCACACAGTTTTTCCTTTACAATGTCCAGACACTCCTCAATTGGAACGTTGGTGAACAACGACTCAACGTCAAAACTCACCATAACTTCATCAGGTTCCAACTTTAGTTCTTTAATAATCTGAACAAAATGGCGTGAGTCTTTTACAAAAGACGGTGTTTTTCCCACTAGAGGCTGCAATACTGATGCAACGTACTTTGCAAGATCGTAAGTAGGCGAATTTATTTGACTTACAATTGGACGCAATGGCACGTTAGTCTTATGAATTTTAGGCAGACCATATAACTTAGGTGGTTGGTGTGACTTACAACGATACAGTTTTTCGTACTCGTCTTCTGCAAAAAGGTCTTGATTTTCTCGGATAAGAGCACGGATCCTACGCGTTACTCTGGCCGTGGGGTTATACGAAACCGGTTTGTACACCTCTTCGTCACTTAACAAAACTCTTATCTTTTGATAGTAATCGTCTGTGTTTATCACTACAGTAGCGTTTCCCTTATCGGCCTTAAGCACTAAAATATCCGGGTTTTCTCGAATGTTTATTAGTGCTTGACGCTCTTCTATAGTGACATTGGTGGCTGGAAGTTTCGACTTTCGTAAAATTACTGCGACATCTTGTCTTATAGTATCAGCATCACCAGGTGGTATGTTATTACGAACAATCGTTTCCTCCATGCCACCGATCACTTTTTCATACGGTACTCGCTTCGGTGTAAGTGCGAAATTCATACCTTTGGCCAAAACGTTAACTGCAGTATCATCCAAACTCACGCTTGACAGGTTTACTACCGTTTCTCTCGAAACCGCGGATGACGTGGTATTCTCTGAATACCGCCGGTTGTACAGCTTTAAAAACTTTTTCTCGTGGGTAGTGGTACATAGTTCAAATGTACGGCTAGCTTGTAAATAGGTACCCCTATCACACAGATCGTAATCTTCGCGAGACAAGATGACACCACATTTTAAATGTAACGCATATAAATCACACTGTATCTCATTCAACTCCCGATACTACGCGATCATAATTTAGGTACAAAATAATAAGTACAGTGTGATTTATATGCGTTACATTTAAAATATGGTGTCATCTTGTCTCGCGAAGATTACGATCTGTGTGATAGGGTAACCTATTTACAAGCTAGCCGTACATTTGAACTATGTACCACTACCCACGAGAAAAAGTTTTTAAAGCTGTACAACCGGCGGTATTCAGAGAATACCACGTCATCCGCGGTTTCGAGGGAAACGGTAGTAAACCTGTCAAGCGTGAGTTTGGATGATACTGCAGTTAACGTTTTGGCCAAAGGTATGAATTTCGCACTTACACCGAAGCGAGTACCGTATGAAAAAGTGATCGGTGGCATGGAGGAAACGATTGTTCGTAATAACATACCTCCTGGTGATGCTGATACTATAAGACAAGATGTCGCAGTAATTTTACGAAAGTCGAAACTTCCAGCCACCAATGTCACTATAGAAGAGCGTCAAGCACTAATAAACATTCGAGAAAACCCGGATATTTTAGTGCTTAAGGCCGATAAGGGAAACGCTACTGTAGTGATAAACACAGACGATTACTATCAAAAGATAAGAGTTTTGTTAAGTGACGAAGAGGTGTACAAACCGGTTTCGTATAACCCCACGGCCAGAGTAACGCGTAGGATCCGTGCTCTTATCCGAGAAAATCAAGACCTTTTTGCAGAAGACGAGTACGAAAAACTGTCGTTGTAAGTCACACCAACCACCTAAGTTATATGGTCTGCCTAAAATTCATAAGACTAACGTGCCATTGCGTCCAATTGTAAGTCAAATAAATTCGCCTACTTACGATCTTGCAAAGTACGTTGCATCAGTATTGCAGCCTCTAGTGGGAAAAACACCGTCTTTTGTAAAAGACTCACGCCATTTTGTTCAGATTATTAAAGAACTAAAGTTGGAACCTGATGAAGTTATGGTGAGTTTTGACGTTGAGTCGTTGTTCACCAACGTTCCAATTGAGGAGTGTCTGGACATTGTAAAGGAAAAACTGTGTGACAGCGAAATGGCCTTCAATTATATGGATTTGCTGAAAAACTGTCTAGATGGGAATTATTTTCTTTTCCAAGGTCAATATTACCTCCAGATTGATGGTGTCGCAATGGGAAGCCCTGTAGCCCCTGTACTTGCTAATATCTGGATGGAACATTTTGAAGAAAAGGCGCTGCAACTTGGCCCTGGAACCGTCAGACTTTGGAAACGGTACGTTGATGATATTTTCAGTATCATCAAAGGTAAAGAGCAAGAAGTAGATCGATGTTTAGAACATCTCAACTCGATTCATCCTAAGATGAAATTTACATATGAGTTGGAGTCGGCCAGGTCGTTGTCATTTCTGGATATCAAAATTACAGTGAGATCGGATGGATCCTTGTCGCACTGTGTCTATAGAAAGCCAACACACACAGATAGATACTTAAACGCTGCCTCACATCACCATCCACGCCACTTACAATCAGTAATGTCATCATTAAGAAATAGAGCATATGATCTCTGTGACCCTGACCATTTGAAGCAAGAGCTAAATCATGTTCAGGAGGTTCTCATTAAAAACGGATACAAAGTGTCACCACATCTGTTGAAGCCACCGATAAAACGCTCTCTAAGTCCGAATGTAAGCAGACATCCCGCATTTTTGCCTTAAGTGAAAGGAGTGACTGATAAAATTGGCTCCCTGCTAAAGAAATGGTCCATTCCCACGATTTACACCCCGGGGTTAAAAGTACAGACTTTACTAGGCACACCGAAGGATGTCTTGCCGTTACAAACACCAGGTGTTTACAAAATAAACTGTAGCTGCGGGAGTTCCTACATAGGCCAAACGAAACGAACCATCGCTGAAAGGCTTAAAGAGCATATAGCTGCTGTGAAAAACCGCCAAACTGCGAAATCAGCGATTGCCGAACACCTTCTTGAATCGGGCACTAATCACTGGATTGAATTTCATCAAACGCAAGTTCTTTCCACGGATCGCCACTTTTATTCAAGAGTTGTGCGTGAAGCTATTGAAATCAAAAAGTATAAAAATTTCAATCGGGAAGACGGTTACAAATTATCCGCGACATGGAATCCAGTGATTAAAAATAAACAATCTCGTTTTGTTTCGCGATCGAGTTCTCACCTGAATACGGACGCGGCGGTTAGTGTGCAGAATAGGGACACAGTAAGTGTAGTGTGTGACGGTACTTGGCGTGAAAATAATATCATGAGGGTAGATGAAGAATCTGCCTCTCATACGGAGTGAAGACATCGCTGTTCCAGTCAGCCTGTGACCACGGTCGGTGTAACCCGATCGAAACGTCAGGCAAAAGAGGTAACATTTTGTACCTAAATTATGATCGCGTTAATTCCCGTTTCATTGAGTTTTAAATTATGCAACGCGAAAGTTTAAAAGTAAGCCTAATTAATCCGCATGTTTTGATAGATTTACGACAAATAATTAGGTTTATGGAGGATCTTTCAAAAAGTTATGGTTTGTTGTACGAATGTTTTAGGTTTTAAAAGTGATTTGTGACTTTAAGCCTTATTAGCATTTTAATTCTTTGTGAAAATATTGTCCTTAAAAAGCAATTATGCTTAAAATACTGTTTTGGTAACTTCTCTTAGTATGTGACTAACTGACTACATGAGAGATTCAATCATGATATTGCAAATTGATGACACGGTTACAATATCGTAATAGGATGTACGAAAAAACTCGAATGAACCATACCTATTTGACGCTCGTTTGTCAATGGTCTATTTCCTTTAAGATAACAAAAAAAAATCGCTAAAGAGTTTTACGAGACATTTACGATCAATTAATAATAGAAAGAATTCGTTCATCTTTAAAATCATCCCAAAAGAGAATACAACTCAAAGGATGAATCAGAGCTTAAAGTTATTTATGTTTGAATAACAGTCAAAGAAAGTAATCAAACCTGTCTTTATGTTAATTCAATAAATCCGTTCCACTACTAATAGATGATTGAATAACTAGTCGTCTGCTTAATTACGTAAAAACCTGTTTATGTTCAACGGCCGGATAAATGATGACAATTAAATTTATATGCTAATCCGTTGAGATTTTACATAATCTATACATTTCTAAGCCTCTTTTGTAAATTTTTCAAATATATCAACTAGAATATTTACAGATTTAGAATAGTGGAACTTGCAAGTATTACGGATTACGGCCGTAGATAATATGACCCAGTAAAGTCAGGTCAAATCATCTGTATATCTATTCAGCCTATTGCAGTCTACTGCTGGACGTAAGCCGCCCAAAGAGCGCCAAAGAGCACGATATCCCGTTTTTTTCATCCATCCACTGCCAGCTATCTTCCTAAGGTCGTCGGACCATCGGGCTGGGGGGCTTCCTACACTACTTATACTACGAACTTTATTGTTTTTCTATTAGCAATTAAAGTCTTATATTTAAAGACAATTTTAATTTAATAAGGTATTTTCTAATTATAGCCTCACCTTAACATATTGTAAGAATTATGTAATGATCAATAAAACCAACTGCTTCGGTTTGTCACGATTTTAGATTAGAATGATAAAACAATAATTGTCAGTAAACAAGTAATAATTTATAGCCCAGATTCATTGTTGAATACTCCAGCTTCCTGATGATACCGTTTAAATTTAAATAGGACACCAAATTGAAACTCTAAAATTCTAAATCTATTTTATATGGAGCTATGATAAGTTCTACAGAGTTCCACAACTGACATAACTCAATCCCAACAAAGATCTGAATACACAAATACCTCGAGATGCGCATAACAAAAGACAAACTGCCTAATTAGTTCCTCTTCATTGTTCAATTGTTTAGCGTCATCACCCACATTGTTCCTCGAACAAAGCCAAGACTAGGAGCTAGCGGTCGCCCGAATGACCTGATCCAGTGGCTCCAGAAATGGTGAAAGTGGCACCGCCAGTTGCAAACTCATCACAATTATGATGCACACAAGATAATGAGTGTCCAATGAGAACGAACTGTACAGAAAATGTGCCTTACTGTACAAGTAAAGAGCAAAATAAAGCTACTCATTACTTTAAGATAATTTTAACAAATTAGTAACACCTACAAGGGCTGTGAAAAATGAAATGTCTAGCTTTCTTTTCTTTTAGAGGGGTAGTAGATGAATTGCTTCAAGAATCTCAAACAATTGTTCGCACTTGGCACCAGATCCCTGTTCAGGGCAACAGTAGATAGTAAAGATAATCATACTATCGTATGATTGCCAACCTCTGGCAGGGGAGTAAAGTACCACCACAGAAAGTAGAAAATTAATTTATTAAAATCAAACGAATATCACCAAAAACAAAATCCTAGAAGTATGGTGAATAAACTGACCTAGCAAAAGCAGGCAATAAGACGTTTTATCATAAAAGCTAAGCAGTTAACCGATTAACCTCATAATTTTAAAATTACCTAGCTGTATTTACTACAAATACTTAGAACGTCAGCTGCCACTACATATAATTAAACGAGTTAAACTCGGAAACATCAAAGAAAATTGTCCACATTTAGCGGTCTTTGACATAATTTTGAAACATAGTTTACATACATGACATAATTTTGAAACATTACTTACCTACCTGACATGAGCAAATCAGACATGTAGTAATAATAAATTATTGCTGGTAAAATGGTTCGAGTATTTTTTATTGCAGCTAACTCAATTGATCAAGATAGGAAATAGAGATAAACAGTCTTTTTGGAAATCGACATAAATGTAACAACATTTCTCGGATATCAATTTTCAATAAAACGAGGGACACTCGAGAAAGAAACAAGTTAACAGTTTATCGAAAAAGGCAAAAAACCAAATTGCCTTTAAAAAAATATGGGATTTATAGTATTGATTTTAGGGTGGTTTTGAAAACGTACGTAATTAGAAATCATCAGTAAAACCAAAGCAAACTTGAAAAGAAATCACACACAGCTAATGGTTGGCATAAACAAGGCAAGAAGTCGCAAATTACGATAGCCGATCGCAAATCACTGTCATTTCCGATTCTGTCCGGCACATAACGTCGAACGTGAGTGCTGCTTGCTGTCTGTGGTCCGAACTGGATACATTTTAATTTTAGACAATCACTGCGTTGAAATTCTTAAAATTTGAAATACACATGAAAGCCTTCACAGTACTCGGCATTCGTCAGCAGTGCTTAAGTATCTTGCAAGGAGCATTTATTTCCCAAAAATATCTAAATTCCTTACATGCGAAACCTGATACGCATCTACGAGTAGTAGTCGCCAGAGAACTATAAAAAACTCGTTTGCTAATTTTTATCTAATTTTTCAGAAAACATGTCAACATGTTTTTTAAAAAAGGATTTATAAATATTTAATCCAACAATATAGTAACCCAGATAATCTTGATTTCCTAAAATATGCAACTACAAACAACTTGGACTAGGTCGTGCTAGTATTATGCGATTCTTATTATCAAGTTCCGCTGAATTCAATTTCTTGGATATAACGATATGTATGAGTGCCTGCAAGAACTCGATTTTATACCACTAGGTACCTATATACACTTAACTTAGAGAATAGGTCATCGCACTCTTTTCAAGTTTCTCGGAAATGGTTCACGTTCCAAGTTTAATATTCCAGATAAATAGGCACGAATTTTAGTCTGCTAACTTGGGAATTGTTGGATCGGTAATCTTTCATGTAAAGAAAAGAATGAATTCATTTTAATTTTTGACTATTAAAATATGAAGATGACTGTCAGTCAAAGTGAGTCTGAGAACGGCTGGAATAAACATGACATAAAATGCAAGTGATATTTTTGTTACTTGTGCCCAATAATCGTGTTATATTTATATATGTGTTTGTTTATTGATGTTAATGGCCTGGTGAGTAAAGAAGGGCACAAAGAGGCTGCAGTAAAACAATTTTACAGTGTCTTTTCTGTAAAATACAGTCGGTACGTTTGTTTAACAAAACGAGTGAGCGGTGCCCCGCACACCGTAGCAAAGAAAGTGTCACGTTCACTGGTTTTATTTCAATGCTCATTGAAGACTCGGCCATAAATGACATTGTGAGTACAAACAGTACAAGCGGCTACATATTTTATGAATTTCACCCTTGATGACGTCATCGCGGTCCCCTGGCTTACAAAGGAATAAACTTCGCTACGGGATTGTCCCCCTGGTTGGTAATTTAAGGGTTGGATATTTGCAATATATTTAAAAAAATATTACATCCAAAAAACGTCACGGGGATCGTGATGATGTCATCGACGTATAAGATTCACATCCTTATTTTCATTTGAAAAGTTACTCGTATAGCAATGTAATAGGTTGGGGAAAAAGTTTCTTTGCATTTTTTAAGAAAATTCAAAACATTTTTTAATATAGTTTATTTACATTTAACTAAAGTATGTAGGAGCCATTTTGTTCGATAACTTTTTGCCATCTTGTAGGTAGGGACATGATCCCATTGCTATAGAAATTTTGGGGCTTCTGATCAAAATACCGTGACAAGCTTTTTTGCTTTAGCAACTACTCCTTTGAGATAAATTACGTCTTTGAGTGCGTCAGTAAATCGCCAAGGGTAATCGGCGCGATTTGCCGGTGCCGTGAGGAGAAAGTGTCGCAATCGCTACTTCACTTTACCGTTCCGGTGAAACTCAGGATGTGGCGGGCTGAACTCGAGCGGAATAAAGAGTTTTTAATTGATTGTTTTATTAGTGGCCTGTATTTGTGTCTTAGAAATGTGCACCTGCGACGAATAGAATATCTTACCCACACTTTGATTCTTTTAAATTAAAGAAAACCCCTACTTTACTTTTGGTTTTTCCGGACTTTTATAAGAACATTAAAGCTACTTTGTTCTGGTAAGAAACATTAGTTTATACTCTCCTCTCATAATCTTGAGCGGGTTTTGATTAATGTCTCGCGTTTGTGTTTGTTTTTTTTATCTAACAACTAACACATTTCTAATAAGTCATGATGACATAAAGATTTAATGTAAAATTTTACTGGGACTGGGTTATAATTACTGAGAACCCCAACTTCAGTCTTGGAGTTTATTGGTATCAGTCAACACTCGCCTGGCGTTGACAATTTAATTACTGAGACAAAGTCGTCACTGTGTACCGTCTATGTACTTACATGTTGTTAGATTCAAAGTCTTCTAAAACTTTAGTCATTAATTTGCCTTGATGAGATTTTGTTTGGCATGCATCCAGAAAAACGGATCTAGATATAACCTAAAATATTTCTATACAGCAGCCATTCTCAAAGTGTGTCCCCTAAGGCTCCGTGCCTTAGGGGTCTGCAAAGCCTCTGTAGGGGCTCCACCAGAGTACTTGTAATAATAATAAGATTGTTACATGATTGTTAATAAAAATACACATTTTTTTTTTTAATTTGGGGCTCCGTCAAATATTCCGCTTTCCGATAGGGTTCCGTCAACAAAAAAATTGGAAACCACTGCTATACAGTATAGTATATTATGATTTCGTTCGGTTGGTACTACGGTAGTTAGGCTTATCAAATAAGCTCAATAGAGCAGTTTACCAATTACGTCGGCCCAAATACGTGATACCCATGGCCGGTTCAACGATTAGCTCGTTGAAACAGATTATTCGAAACCGTGTTTTTATGATCGGGGAATTTAATCGACATAATAATCTATTCGTTTAGTGGTCGTTTAAATAACAATGAAACCTACCGTTGACCTGTTTGTTTAAGTTACGATATTTAAGAAGCCTTCTTCTCCTAGACCCTAATGTAGACTGAAAGATAAACAAAGGGATACCTATTTTTTCATGACATCAACTAGTTGGCTACCAAGCGGTCACATGAGACCCCGTAACGATTAATCTTTATTAGGTTACGTTTTACTAGGCTGGGCGGTATTAAAGACTCATTTTCACAAGGACAAAAAAATATCTCAAAACACGTGTAACTGGAGATATTTAAAACGTATCATTTACCACGTTACGACAATTAACAATTCATATGAATGACTAATTTACATAGTAAGCAGTAAGTAACATAAGATAGCATCACATACTTTGCTCTGATCCTAAGGTAAGTTTTTGAAGCATATGTATTATAGAAATTAGAAACAATGACGGTACCACAACACCCAGACCCGAGATAATTTAGAAATGTAATTTAAATAATGCTCCTTCAGACAGAACAAGCTTCATTGTAACTAATATCAAATATTATATTTAGGTGTAGCGTAGTATTAGTACAAATAACAAACACAACCTACGACATATAAATAATATGTATATACATAACAATTAACCCTGTTTCGGCTGAAACAATAATACATATGTTTTCAATGATCGTATTCAGTTATTTACTCAGCCGGTAGTCATGTACAGTGGGCAGCTCATCAACCTACCACAAAACCTCAAATTTTCTCAATCAATATTTAACTCTATATTTTAAACTAAAAGTTGAAAATCGGTCGAGTAATTTTAATATTTTGTAGTCGATGACAGTTGGTGACTGTACCGTGTTGAAGTTTTTAAAAACACTCTACTTGTCGTTTGTATGTTTGGCATATATTTAAGCCAACATATTTTTGAACTTAGGATAACATTTGATCAAATAGATAAATTAGTATAAAACCTACTTGGATGAGCAAATGAGTTAGGAGGTTTTTGTGTTTTTTTTTATTGACGTGGTAAGATCAAGTTGGGAGAGTAAAGACAATATGAGTAGTGTATTCAATCTTGCTGATTGAATAATCAAACTGTCGTTTCAAATATCTACGAGTAGAGTTAAATATATATATGAAGATAACAACAAAATTCGCACAAGTTTAGGTATTTGTTAATAATAAAATAGAAAAAAACTAAAGGCTGTAAGTAGCATTAACTAAAACGGGATTTTAAATGCGTTTCGGTATTGTTATCGAGTTCAAATCAATAATTGAAAGTATACAAAATCATAATGTCCGCCCGTCTCATAATAATGAATAGACCACAGTACAGGGAGCGTAGCGAGTCTTACTTGTTCTGTGGAATAGATAGTCTACGTCTCTGCTCAAGAATCGCATGTAATACTAGTTTGTTATGTAAACAAAGCACTTGGAAGTGCGTTGACCTGTAAACAATTGTGCAGCCTTGCGTTCTGCGCTGATTGGATTGACCTCTGTTTTACTTAATTACCTTTAATTAGACTAATCAAACGTAAGCTATTGATTATGTGGGGCATCTTACCATGAGGAAGTAAGTGTTATATATCATTAACTATTTCGGTGTTAAGGTCAGGTTATTTCATTTTAGTTATTGAAATATATTACCAAAAATATTTTATAACAGAAATTTGTTTATTTATTTTAATAAAAATTAATAGTAGTTCGAGCCTGACTATTTTTGGAACTGTTCATTCCAGTTCATATTTTTGATAAACTAATCGGTAGTTAATATCTAAAAAAAAACACATTTCTTTTAGAAAAATGACAATATAAATAGCGCTACTAACGTAGACATCGCTTTTAAATTGTCAAAATAAAATATGAAATCAAAATTATATTACCTTTTTCCAACCGTATACAAACCAGACGCTCAGCGAAGCTGGTACACAGCTATTATTTTTATAAGTACCTACATGCAAGTGTAGTTTTGCAAGCATTAATGCACAGAATCGTGGCCTACAGATTACTATATTATTCGTCATCATAACAAAATTCTTAATCTAAGGCTATAATAATCGAAAGCGATTTGAAAACGTCCAGAAAATAAAGATAAGTTAATGATATCTAAATTCCAGCTAGTCATAACTTTATCACTTTTAACTTTGTAACCATCAACTTGTAGGTTAATAATCTGAACCTTACAATAACCTTTTTTATGTGGGATCACCTACTCATTGTACTATTAGTTATCAAAGGAAATTGAAACGATATACCTATATTATTGCTGTGGCGTTTTAAAGGCCTATGTCCACCAGTGTAAGTCCAAAAACGGATGATAATGGTTATGTTTTATTTTACTATTGTATAATTCATCATAATTTTTCAAGCTTTGGCACCAAGTTAAGTTACCTAAGAAAATAAGTATTCTAGTCCGATAAAGGACTTTAATATTCAATTCGACTACCTGTCCGAGTCTTCCACTTTGACTTTTAATTTAATTTCTTTTTTAAAGAGTACTCGGCATACATACACGACACATCTCTACACTGAGTAGAGATGTGTCGTGTATGTATTCCAGCAAATGTGTAGCCTAGTAATATCTCTTAGTAGACCGTATAGCAGAAACCGCAGTTAATTACGTATGACACGGCTCTTTCACGTTAATTAGAAGGAAGCGTCTGACAGAGAAACCATTGATATATGAATAGGCGCGGAGAATCAATGATGGGGAAAATGGGACTATTAGCAACTGCTTTTGATGCAGCAATGTCATTTAGCTACTGAGTAAAGGGCGAAGCTACTGACTCACTTCGATGTATTTAATATTTTTTTAAAGAATACTACATCCTAATTTTATCAAGATGCTAGAATAGTATAATACGGTAGTAGAATACGGAGTAACTCCGTGATCATGGCGCTTGCAACAGTGCCGAAATATCGGGAACTCAAAAATAAGGTACATGGTAGCAATCCCGTAACAAACTATTCTAATGTTAGTGACCATGAAAGTTTATATAATATATTATCAAGATGCGTTCTTAAAGTTGGAGCCCTAAATATTATTCCTAGATATTTGACACAGTGTCCATTTAATCAGAACGTGCAAATCTGACTTTGACCATAGCTTTGATTTAGAAAGGGCGCGTGCCTTTTTAAAACCGAGCACGAACACCAAGACGAGACGGTCGTCAATTTAAATAATTAATATGAAATTTTGTTTTGTAAAATGATCAAATATAATTATCTTCTAGTATGGCACCGCGGTGAAAGTTCGCGAATCTGCGCAAGAGTCGTTGACATTCGTTCACGTCTCTATCTCGCGGTTCGTTATGTAAATTTGGCTGTGTGAAAGTTGCCAGTTCATCGGTTATGGATAGTGATGTAATATAAATAACGTTTAATGTTTTAATAGTTTCGGTTTAGAACCGGGACCAACATGTCTTTATTTATATAAGCTTTTCGCACAGAAAAATAAGAGGTTGTTTTCGAGGGGGACAAAGAAAAACGATCTATTGTAGTAAAGGCGATCTCAATCATCTAACTTTTCAAAAATAATAATTATTATTTATGTTTCAACATGTAAAAAAATGAGTATTAAGGTCTGTTTCCTTGAGGTTATTTGTTACTTTGAGTCGTCTACGTTTTTGTAATAAGCTCGGCTCAGGGAGCTTCCGCGCTTGTATAGCTTCAACCACGTCAATAATGGGATTCCGAAGTTTGCACGAAGGTTATAAACAACGTAGGTATTATATTACGTAACACTTTCTTTTGGCCCAGCAAAGCTTGCAATATGGCGACTAGGTATTTATAAACGTGTCACGCACGATCCCTTTTTTGTACCTCATTTTAACAAACAAATATTCCAAGAAAGAGAGTGTAACATTTCAACGTGCAAATTACTTTGCATTTCGCACGCAATTTGTTCGCAATTTTTTCCATAATTTAGCACATAAACCCAGCTTAGACCCAGTATGCGCTATCATCATTAGAAACGCGCAATTCCCAAGATCTAGGCAATGGACTGAGATTGTCGACTGAGCTTTCACCTTCTATCGCAGCCATTAAGTTTATGCCGTTATTATCTTGCAGTTTCAGCACTACTGCAGGTCTTAGGGTTAAAGCGAAGTCGTATAATTTTGTAGGCATTATCTACTATCTAAAATACGACGTATACTATGGCAGAAACATTTAAATTGCAAATCTGCCGCTTTTTCACGGTGACCATTAATTGATGTACAGTCAACGCGCAACGGCAGGTGAACCTACACAAAAAGCTAAGGGTCATCCAACTGATTTTCAACTTTAAGTCTGACGAAAAGAGATAAAAGATCAATTCTGAAAAATGAAAATTTCTGTTAGGTTGACGAGCTGTTGTTTGTATATCACTGGCTTATTTTATACTTTTATTTAAAGGATTACAGCAGGATTTTCGGAAGTTCAACAGTGAAATGTATGGTGGTCATGGTGGATGGCAGTTTGTATGGAGGATTCGACAATTGCGCGAATGAAGCCTCGGGGTACTGCTACATTAAATATCATTTAACATCGCATGCGATAGACAAAGCGCCTATTGTCGGAAACCATGACTCGGTAATACCCTATTGTATTTACAAGTAATGTACTCCATCAGCTTCTTTGTTACACATTTATCTTTCTTTATATTCAAGAATATTATCAAATTGACCTTTACATTCTACAATATATGTATTACGTACAATCATGAACGTAATTCGTAGCGTAAATATTCATGACAAATCAGAGCACATTGAAAAGTGGCAATTAACTAAGAATCCTTACAATAACAGGAAATACTATGATCAGGTACCGGTGAATAATGTGCAGGTGACGCCAATTATTCATTTTATACTCACCGTTTTTCATCATTCATATTAACCACGAGTATAAAACTTCTGACGGGATAAATTTGTAATACCTATGACTATTTGTTATTTTAAACATAATTGTTATTATAAATGCGAAAGTTTGTACCTAAGTATGGATGTATAAATGTTTGTCACTCTTTGGATGAAATTTGGCACACAAAGAATTTTTCAAAGATATACAATTATAATAATAAAATAATAGTTGATATATTTTTACTAACTAAGTGTTAACAGAATTTTATAAGGCGATTGGATTCCTAATTAAGGTAAGTTTAGGCAAAAACGCCAGTAATTGTGCGAAATTAGGCGATAAAATAAATTTAAGTTAGAAGCCTGCAAATTTTCCAAGTTGCTGGACTGGATATAAGATAAGGACGTCTTTTTAATCAAAAACTTAAAACTTCGCGTCGTCTAGTTCAACCCTTGAAATAAATTATTAAGAATAATTTTAGTCATTAGGAAAAATCGTTCATGTTTTTGAATGAATTTAGCAATTTACCTTTTAGATTTTTTAAAAAATATACATATTTAAGGTGAGCGATAAAGTTTTGTTAATTAACTTTTAAAATAAACATTTATCTGATTCCAAAACTTTCATTGACAGACACATCACAATCCAAACACTCACTCTACTGCACTCTGCACTCCAATGTAAACAGTTACTCATTGTTTAAAACAAAAAAACGGCGCGATTACGCCACGTTTCGGATGCGTCACGTTCCGAATTGCCACGAATAATAACCGGGGTTGTGACATCCACAAATTGCAGGCACGACAATGCAACGTGACTGTACCCAGTACCCACCCAGATTGTGAAAAACTACAAAGGGAGGTGGTAGCACTTAATACTTCCGCAATTAATTACTAAGTATTTTGTTGCTCACGACATTCTGAATGGAATTGGCCTTAACAACAGTAGCAAACAAATTGGCACCTCAGATAATTTTGTATCCCCTGTCGAGTCAACAAGGAATTAGTTTTAAATGAGTGTGTACGTAATGCACCCTTCCATGTGATGAGAATTCTCACAAATTCCTGCAATGCGTACACTTCAAAACAATCTCCGGCGCGATTCAATGTAGTAATCGAAACATCTGATTTGCTTATTATGTCATGAAAAGTAATCGATTTCATTCCATTAACCGATTTCGGAAATGACTATTGGTACAATCAACACAGGCATTGTTCGGAACGATAACATTCAGTTGGAAACAAGAGATCAATCGGCGAATTGGAATGCCGAACGCAAGAGCAACAGAACAGACGTACAGGATATTGGTTCGCTTTGATCGACACGTGGACTGATTGAGTTTGGTTCGTGCTGAGCTGAAATCTGGAATTGCTGCACACGCTAACTCAATTATAAACCTGGATACAGTTTTAGAAATTGACCTAGACATTGCTCGTTATTAAGATCACCTGTTCGTTCGTGGTCAATGTTCAAAATTGAGTCATACCAGACGTACCTACATTGTACGCGAACAGCGAATATTCGAAACGAAAAATACTTTGGATAGAAGACTACGTTATGTAAATGTACAATATGTAAGTCAAATGACATTGGAAAACTTCAGACGACACGCGTAACCTTGAAAATGTTTTGAATTCGAGATCAGAGGAATCAATTACAATATAATACGTAGTTAAAATTGCTTATTGAGAAGGTAAAAAGTTTCTTCAAATGTGGGAAAAATAAATTTTAGAGACTTGACTTGGTGTATTTTATTTTTTAGAATACCTCAAAAGCTAAAACATAACATTACAAATCACAATGTGTGTAACCTTCCAAATTATTTAGCAATCAGTTAACTGTAGTCCCAATTACATTTTAGACATATAAAGAAAGAGTATTATTATGAATAATAGCTACTGAATGAATCGCAAAATAAGAGCTGAGATTAATTTCATCTGTCAGTTGTTGAAATAGTTTGGCTGGTGAAGCGTGAGGCAGGTCATCGACCAGCCATAAAAAGTGGTTCAAATCAAAACTGATTGCAGGTAACGGTACAGATTTGTACAAACATGATACCTCTGCGAAATAGCTAACGTTTACCACTCTAATTGCGAGTGTGGAGCGGTTTTCTATTTTACAATTATCGTATCCAATTATTGTAATGAGTAGCTCTTGCTTCGGTCTTGGATTCTTTCTCTGCGTAACTTAGGTGCGTGCGCGCAGGTCGAATTATGCACACCACGACGAAGAGAGGTTTATTATATTGTCAGCATTTGGTTACTTCTAATATTTAAATTGTTCGTACTGTCTACCAATACCACTTACTGACAAACGTATAATTATAATTTTATGAAATACTACAATGTTTTAGAACAAAGGGGAATAACAATACATGGTATGATGACAAAATTTTTGCTTTAGAAACAAAAGAACAAACTTTCAATCGAAAATATGAAAATGAAATAATAACATCGTAATTAAATTAAAACTGTTATCTGATTTAATAATCTTGACTAGCATCGAGAAGGAACTAATCTGGGTGTATCACTTGAAAAATATCGGAAAAGTGGTCTTGCGCGGACAGCGAAAAGAACTAATAGTTTTTTTTTTAAGTATAGATCTAGCATGTAACTGCAAATCATCATTAAAAATATATGTAGGAATAATTTTCGTCCAATATCTCCATTCAAGTCTCCATTAATCTGCAAGGGATGTGTAGTGGATTATGGCCCAAATCACCTCATAAAGGAAAGGACGTGTACATGTATAGGCATAATTACTTTACAGAAGCCCCTGTTTGTAATAAGATTACACTATTGACACAAGTTGAATAGCGTGTTATCCAGTTACACATAGTAACACAAGTTTTCGAACTTTTATTATAAAAAAAACCTACAGCTCGATGCAAAGAGATGAATTTGTTATAGCCGAGGACCGAAGCACCGTCGCTCCTGGGTTTGGCTAGTCTATTCTAACTGACATTAACTATTGGTCAATGATTAAAAACCAGTACTGAGTTTCGACCAAGGAGATCATATTAATTTAGATAGTCAAACCCTTTCGGTCTCTTAGGTCTAGTTCCTAGTGTTTGGTACGACTTTTTTGCGAAAGTCTATTTAACTAAAATCAAGATGATACATAACTGTTCTTGTTTATTATTTAATTTTCTTGCCAGACCAAACAGTAATAATAAATCCAACTAGGGAGTTTAATTTCATCTTGTGTATGATTCGACTGCATGTCACGATCAGAGCGTTGCATTATTTCTTTTATCAGAATGATTACTTTAGTCGTCTTCGAGATTATCTTTTATTCATCACCATGGCTGACGCTACTTCTAGGAAAACATGGTTGTTTGTTTCAATTGTTAAATCTGAAAGTAATATTGTACAGCGAATTACTGAATGTACAATCAATTGCTGGTTAGGTGCAGATTTCATAAATTTTTTTTGCTTATTATATTTAAGTATTTAACTTTGATGAGCTGAATGCTAATAACATAATTCATAATTTGTTATAGTCCTAGTCTCGTACTTATAAACACAATAGAAATTACAACAGACTAAGGGCCAATTTGTCAATGGCTAAATAACTTTATATGATGATTTTGACATGTTGACAGTTAAATGTTAACTTTATTTTTACTTTTATCCGACGAATAAAAATAAATATCTGGCGTTTAAAACATCGACATTGCTACTTAAATGACACACTACATTAATTTGCATAAACAAAATGTGTTCTCTACGGTTCTCTCACTGACGAACTACCATTAGTTCGTCAACAAAAAAGACACCACAAATGGGCGATGAAATTCTATGCTGAGAATAAAACAATGCTTCTCTCTATAAACATTGTTCAACAACGCAACACATCTGTTTAAACATCTGGAATGCATTAGCGGTGCATTCCGTAACTTATTTTAAAATCAATGGCCTTCTTTAATGTTGATGGTTGTCATACTTGTGAACAATGAGTGATTGCGGGCTCAGTTGTGTGCCCTGAGCAACGCTACATAAAACTCATTAGACTTTAGTTCCTGCTGCAAAGTTCAATTGAAAGATAAAACATAAGTTTATTTTAAATCATGTTCACGAGTTCTACTATAGTAGATCTGCATAATACATTTAAAATTTATATTTCTCGAGGTTCTCGAGTGGAGACCACGCCTAGGCAAACGTAGTATAGGACGCCCCGCAGCTCAATGGACCGACGACCTTAGTGGCTGGCAGTGGATGGATGAAAAAAGCGGGAGATCGTGCTCTTTGGCGCTCTATAGGGGAAGCCTACGTCCATCAGTGGACTGCAATAGGCTGAGACAATGATGAATATCTCACTACCACTTAAACTAGCTTAAGCTATCTCATTTTCGGAAAACGCAATTTTCATAATTGGTTAGGGTCAGGGTACGCTAGGAGAAGCCACTGGCAAAAATCATCGTCTAGTATCTCATGCAACACAAAGTGTTAATTTCTTATTTCGAGACTATGATGATTGGTGTGTTCTGTAGAGCATTAACAAAAATTGAAAGAAAGCGAACACAAAAAAGTATGTCATAATTTTCACGTACTATTTCTGTTTTCAAAGAAACGTACCGTTGACAGAGAATTTAGTATCGCTGATGATGACAAACAACAGTATGTGATGACTACGACTTTCGGAATTCAGTGTAGTTAACAACTACCAAACCGGTGAGTGACAAGTAAGGACGCTTAAAGATAATCCATTTCGTCTTCTTAGGCGGGCCCTGTCGGTTAAGATTTATTAGCTGCCACTAACTCTGGTATTTTTAAGTTAGGTAGGGTTGAGTAGTTTCATTTTATCTGTTAAATTATAGCTGTTAGAAATCTCCTTATTCTTAATAGCCTTAAACTTTATGAGATTAAGAATGGCCTTCTGGACTTTAATGGATGTACGGACAAGGTTTTATGGACGTCTCGTGTGTGACAGATTTAATATCTCTGATGTCTTTAGTTATTTGATGTCAAACTCTTTGAAGTGGAAGAGTTAGTTTTTACTTGATTTATATTTAACTTTTATAAAACCTATTATTATTCCAAATGTACCAATAAGAAATCTTACAACACAAATTGCTTTTAACCTTCACTTACATAATTTAGCCAGAAAACGATTATTATCTCGCTCACTCAGAGGCAATGCTCTCATCTAACGTTATGATCAGCACATTGTATTGTACACTATCGGCAGCCTGCGAGTCCTGCGACTCCTTTACGTGGATTCGTTACCATATTCGGCCCGTGTGAAATAATTATTTTTTTTACATTTTAAACCAGAATAACACAGAGCGCTGTAAAATCAGTTCTGAGCGGACATTTCCTTCCTATAAAGTACCTTAGAATTATTTAAGTTTACATGTATGCTTAGTTTTTATACAGAATAAATTTCATCTTATCTTATCTTACCTACCTACCAAATGTCAACTTCATACTAGGTCAAGTAGTTATCGAGATGTCGTGTTTAATCAGTGGTCTCATTCACAAGGAAACTACAGCAAAGGTAGTGCCCGATGACTCATGAGGGCAATGACTAACGATCTCTATAGCTGTAGCAATAGCATCGATATTAATCATCAATTGACTTGGAAGTCGTTGCACTTACTGTTAACAATTCCCGTCTCAATGATGTCGACGACATCGATAATTTTCTTACCGGCACACAAAAATACAGTAGGTAGACTGTAACCTTGCTGACCAACTCAGATCCACAGTCGTGAGTCGTGACCTCGACGTACTCAAATCATTGCGTTATGTATAACGCGCATTTAATAATGATCTTTCGTTGATGCCTTCTGCACGAACCGTGGCAATAGTAGCAAATTTATATTGTTTAATTGTTTTGTAGTCATGTTCTTATTATTTACTACCAGTTTTACTACTATTCTTTTATAAATGCAAAGATTAACGTCTGTACTGTTGTAACTAAGGCAGCTTGAGAGAGGCCTATGTCAAAGAGTGCGCGCAGATGAGCGATTTGATTGAAATTATTAGGAGTAAAGCAATGAGTATTTAATATTTTAAGACATGTATAACTTCATAGCCTAGCAGAACCATTCGACCTACACATAGTTTTTCAAGACTGCAAGGTCTTTAAGCAAGGAACGTGAATGAGCTATTTGTAGTGCACTCCCCCACCGACATCCAGCCAATTGATACCGCGGGTATTGTTTCTGAAGACCGCAATGACTCAATCGGACGGACGCGTGTCACCCTCAGCGGGATGCCGACCTTGTGGTCACCCTTCGCAGCGCATCAATTTACAAGTCATGAGTAAGTCATAAACTTTTAAACAACAGTGTCCGTCTTGGTAAGGGGCTTGGGTTGGGTTTGATCGTGGGCCCTTCGACCTGAAGGACCTTTTGGATCATTTCTTTTATTGTGTGTTCTGATATGATTGTCTTCAATATAACCAAATCAATTGCTAGGTTGGACAACTCAATTTCCAAGACACATTCTGGAAATAGATACAATATCGTTTTTGTTAGTAGGAAAATTAAGCTGATACTTTGGAAAACTATATTAACAGGCAGCAACAACAACAGAAGACTTGTAGGTCAAGAAAATGCGCTATTCTTAATTCTGCCGGCACACATAGACAAACTTATGGTCCGAAATGTTGAAGTTTTCAGTGGCAAATAATGTTTACTTTAACATTTTAACACTAAACCGTAAAAAGTTATACAATAAATACTAGTACCTAGCCGGCAGGTAAAGCAAATTACATAATTGGAAAGCACCAGAGCATTATCCATTTAACGCTCGCTAACCGCACGTTTCTTGCGCCGAATCAGTGCACGCATGGACAAGTATGTACATGCGTCTGCGCACCTTGGAGTTACATCGATGCAAAGGGTGATAATAGTTTATCTTAAGAAATGGTAAACAAGCCATAAAAAATGCGAATCAATCGAATTTGAAGTCGGAAGAACCTTAGGTATCTTATTAAGAAAAAGGAATTTTATTACTACATATTACTAACTATTAGGCAACAGCTACACCACAGCAACACTAGTGTGCACAAAGATTACTTTAATAAAGGTTATTTATGAATGAAAATTAAAATCTATTTCTTACAGAAGTAGAATTGTAGAGCCACGCCATAGCAACGCGTAATTTGTAATAAAAGTCGTAATATTTATAGTTCAAGATAATGCGACTGGTCGCCATTATCTTTTCTTTCTGGAAACGTGACAAATCTTTTTTTATGAAAGAAACTTGTAAAAAAGTGAATCTAGATCTACTTTTAAAACACTTTGGCAAATGTTTGTGTGATGAAAATTCGTGCATTTAAGCACGAAAACAAATGTCATTCCGTTATGATGCGTTATAGTACTAGCTCTGCTTTGTTTAGTGCTAGATATTTGTTGTAATTATTAAAGGAAAGTACCTATTTATATTATAAATTTTACATAGTGTATATTCAAGAACTCGTCACGATTGTATCGCGGCACGACGACGCATGCGGCTTACTGCATTTGCATAACCGGTGTTTTTGTTAGGAATGACTCACCTGAGCAAGCCAGACGTGGCTCATTTCCGTCTTTTAAAACCCTTTTTGGTTAAGACGAGGAAGATCCTTGAGAGAAGATAACAAAACCGGTTTGCGAACACGATTGTTTCGTTTCGCACGAAACTGGAAGGAGCCATGTTAAATTAACCTAAAAGCAAGTTGACATTGACATCGGTTTAGGATTCTTCTGAAATATAAAATCAGAGATAAGGTCACCCGATAAAAACTAAAGTTATCAATATAGTCCAAAGGGTAAGCAAGCTGAAGTGGCAGTGGGCTGCTCATATTGACATTTGCCGTAGAACCAATATCAGATGAGATAGGTAGCCGTGTTCTTTAGTGGAGACCGCGTCTTGGCAATTGCAGCATAGGGCGCCCTCTGACAAGGGAGAGCTATTATAATATAGTTTTCGCTCCTGGCTCCCGCTAGCCGTGGATGGAAAATAATACCACAGGATCGGGCTCAGTGGAATGCCTCTCCCAATTTTGCTTTGTCCAGCAGTGTACTGGCGTAGGCAGATTATAATGATGATAAAGAGCAAGTAAAACCAGTAGTGCATCTCTCTAGCGACTCAAAGTTTTTTACACTCATTGTTTCGCAAAGAACACACATATTTAAGAGAATATTCGTTTGCAATGAAGCGATGTTCTTTAATAATCTATTTCGCAGCAAACTCGCGACCGCAATCCTCACGCTATTGTTGTCTATTGCAGTAAATTGACGTGAGAACATACCGGTACCCGCAACAAATATTTATCAGAAAGCGTTTCTATTTCTACATCATAGTTGTAGCACACATGTTATTAACGTAACAAGCCCTTTTTAATTAGATTTTTTTAATAGCATACTAATATCAAATCAATAAAAATTATTATACTTTTTAATTTTGATCGCTTTGGTGTCTTGTTTGTGGTTCAATTCTCTGTTCGTATCAGTTTAGAAAATATTATTTTGTAAATTGTTTTCCTATTTAAATGGCTGATTAATGGTGTGCTAGGAATCGCCCCTGGCAAATTTCATTGTCTGGACCTTCTTTCAGACAAGGGTTTCAATTATATTCAATCCTTTTTCTTACAACTTTTACATCCGAAGGTTTTTTAAATCATGGCTAGAGTATAGATTTCGAACCATGGCTGATCACCAACCCTTGACAGAAAACTGCATCTGAATCGGTCGAATAAACAAACTTACTTCGCCGTTCCGTCGTTGGTAAAAAGGATCTCGAATCTATTTTGAGTAGGTCAGCTGTTCGGAGGACCATGGCCTACTGGCCTACTGAGTTATTGGTCTGACTCGGTGGTAGTAGTAGCCTAAATGAATTATAGATTTCGAACCTCGGCTGCCTTCTGAAAGTACAAAATAGAGTCTAATTTGAGCTTAGCGCACATTGTGCCACAAACTATTAACTACTGGAACTAGTATATTTTTTGTAGTAAAATAAATACTTACTTCTTTGTTATTTCTAGATCCCCGTTCCCTTTTAAAGCTCAAGAGTATCCCAACTAACCTTCATGTGACATTGCATTGCATCGTTTACTTGGCAATGATTTCAATCGTGGATGAACAACAATTGTTAATCGACCGTTCAGTCTTAACAAGCGTTTATTTCACCTCCATTTAAGCTCATAAAATCAATTAGAACGTTTAACTCATTAAAATGCGACAATGGACCTTGCACTATACATTGTTCAGGTGCGTTCAACCCTTGGAGATTTAAATCTACATAACATTGAACTTTTGTATCGACGGTCAAAGTTAAACCAGTTGACGATAACTTGTTTTGAGTGATAGTATTCGATTGTTGTCGTGGCACGTTGTTATGAGTACGTTCAGTTGGCTGACCACTTCTTTAATTCTGGATTCTTAATATTTCCAGTAACAGAATCCTGTAAAAGTTATCCAGTAAAAACTGTAGTACAGTACTGGTGTAGAAATACTTTAAAACTGGCTTTTCTTTCCATAAGGGTTACTTTTCTTCCTGAAAAATTATAATGCCTTCTGCGCGGGGTCTACGGGAAAAAGACTTACGTTTACTTCAGTACAGACCAAAAATTTCGACGAGAATAAACTATTATATATTTTCTCGCTCTCTTATCAAATTTGGTATTCTAATAGTTGAATCCAGTATACCTACTGATACTTGTACAATGATAGGCGGCTCAAATAACACGCTCCTTTTCACCAAGATTTATTACCTACGATTTATCTACGGTCCGAAATAGACCGTCATTTGAATTGGTAACATTCCACCGTCGAATACTTCCAAATCTAATTTTAGAGAACCACGGAACTCGCGGTCATAGACAATAATACTTATTTCAATTGAATAATTCGCCGGCCTTGCGTTAAAACCGTTATCAAAACGTGACAATTTGTCGGTGGAATCAGGCGCATCCTGACCACGACACCCACATGCCAATCATTTGATTCATTCATATTATATATCGGATCTGGCATAGTTAAAGGATATTACAGTAGGATTGCTCTTTACTCCTGCTTTTGTTAGATGGTGTTGAGTCGCTGGGATGGGGGTTAAAATCCGATGATAGCAAAGGGGTCTGCTGTTTGTTTTCCTTGAAAATATAAAATATAAATAATGTATATCAGATTTAATACGTAGGTTCTATTTCAATACAATATTATTTATTGTACCTCTGTTTTTTATACTATAGCATCATGTTTGTAAGTTTATGTGGCTTACGTTCAGGCGAATAAGCGACTCATTTTGCCGATCCGTTCTATGGATATCGAGACAAATGAGCGCGCTCAGGCCGAACAAGTCCAAGTACGCTCAGAGCGAGCCCGCTGCTTGTCGATTTTAGTACTCGTTCAAAGGCGTTTTTACACGGAGCATATACTAAGTTTGTTTGATTTAAAAATCATTTTATTTCCGTGAGCGTAAAAGCTCAAGCATAAAACTAAAGTTTCGGTCAGACGAATGAACGGCTCATACAATTTATGTAAAGCGTCGTATTTACCTAAGCATGTTCGAACTGCATAAGGGAATATGAGGCTTTGAGTGAGCCCACTGCATTTAGCTTTTTCAGGGCCTGTTCCCTTCAGTGCCCCACATGAATATCTACAAAGAGTGCACTCGGCACTATTATTTAATGCTCTTACAGACAGGAACACATGAATCGGAAACATGGGATTCCTCTTACGGATTTTCCTTTAAAAAAAATACGGTGATTGGTCGCGGCCGTTGTCGCGGTACCCTGTAAAGACAACCGGGTAAAGGGCAGTCCCCCCGCTTCACAGCACGTGCTTATGGAGTGCGGGAGCGTAGTAGAAAAACGGGCACGGATTCTCCAATCACCAGGATCAACCTAAAAAGTCTGCTGACCTTCTGGGATGACCTGGGCTGGTTGGAGTAAGAAAAAAGATGCAGCACGCACAATGGCCCTACGCACAAAGTCAAGAGGCTAAGTACGGGATCTGCACAGCTAAACTAAACTAGGGGCAGACGCCAGGGTAACGCACCAGCCAGGAAGGCTGAAAGATTCCGAATCCTGACTATGAGATTAACACTTGTGGGTTCAAATCTCATCACAATTGTCTTTGATTTTATTTATTTTATTATGTTAAGTAAGAACAGACAGTTATTAAAGGCTTTTGAATGAAATGTATTGCTGAGCCTCCTTCCTATGCAAGTCAATAACATTAATAATTACTAGTTCATTAGCACTAGTCGTCACATATTTGCTAATTATAATATAATGATAAACTATGTCAACAGGGGCATACCAAAGTGACTAATTAAATAAAGACTAATTACAACAATAGACCAACACTTCGGAATAATAATAACTACTTGCAATAAGCTAATTAGTTGACAATGCACTGATATAACAACCAGCATTATTATGATCAAATAGAGATAAATTTACCAACTGTTGATAATAACTAGACCAACTAGTAAACTAACTAAGCTCTGAAATGACTATTAGTTTGTTTAGGACCCTTGATTGAGCCATTAAAAGTTGAAATTACACTTTATTATAATTATAATAAAGTGTAATTTCAACTTTTATTTGATTGATGATCTGATTTGTGAAACCAAGCCATATGTTGTTTTGTAGCCTTGGATGGATGTCACAGGTTCAATTACAGGTCGGGTAAATTGAGAAAAACTGTTGTTAGGTTTTTGTTATAAAAGGATGTTGATTTCTTAATACTTTGTTAGATATAATGTAAAAGTGCCTAATTCAGGCATATTTACAGAAATACATTAATTTTTTAATAAACTTTATTTTACACATGGTTACACGGACACCATTTTAATAATAATTTCTGTTTAGTCTGGTGCATATTATTAGTTGTATCCATTTGAATGTTACAACAATGTTGTATTATTGCTAGCTGATATTCATATTTTAGATATTATTTATTCAGTCATAAAAGGAGTATATAGGTTAAGGCTGCATAATAAAATACTGGTTTTAGAACACACAACTATACCATATTTATATTGCAAAAAAAATACACATTTCAGAGTTGACATTAACTAGACCGTCTTTGGGCTAAAATCAATCTCTTGCAGACAGCCTTTCAAAGGCGTTTTTACACAGAGTATATACTAAGTTTGTTTGATTTAAAAATCATTTTATTTCCGTGAGCGTAAAAGCTCAAGCATAAAATTAAAGTTTCGGTCAGACGAATGAACGGCTCATACGATTTATGTAAAGCGTCGTATTTACCTAAGCATGTTCGAACTGCATAAGGGAATATGAGGCTTTGAGTGAGCCCACTGCATTTAGCTTTTTCAGGGCCTGTTCCCTTCAGTGCCCCACATGAATATCTACAAAGAGTGCACTCGGCACTATTATTTAATGCTCTTACAGACAGGAACACATGAATCGGAAACATGGGATTCCTCTTACGGATTTTCCTTTAAAAAAAATACGGTGATTGGTCGCGGCCGTTGTCGCGGTACCCTGTAAAGACAACCGGGTAAAGGGCAGTCCCCCCGCTTCACAGCACGTGCTTATGGAGTGCGGGAGCATGGCAGAAAAACGGGCACGGATTTTCAATCACCAGGATCACCCTGAAAAGGCTGCTGACCTTCTGGGATGACCTGGGCTGGTCGGAGTAAGAAAAAAGATGCAGCATGCACAATGGCCCTACGCACAAAGTCAAGAGGCTAAGTACGGGATCTGCACAGCTAAACTAAACTAGGGGCAGACGCCAGGGTAACACACCAGCCAGGAAGGCTGAAAGATTCCGAATCCTGACTATGAGATTAACACTTGTGGGTTCAAATCTCATCAGAATTGTCTTTGATTTTATTTATTTTATTATGTTAAGTAAGAACAGACAGTTTTTAAAGGATTTTGAATGAAATGTAGGAAGGATCCTATGCAAGTCAATAACATTAATAATTACTAGTTCATTAGCACTAGTCGTCACATATTTGCTCATTATAATATAATGATAAACTATGTCAACAGGGGCATACCAAAGTGACTAATTAAATAAAGACTAATTACAACAATAGACCAACACTTCGGAATAATAATAACTACTTGCAATAAGCTAATTAGTTGACAATGCACTGATATAACAACCAGCATTATAATGATCAAATAGAGATAAATTTACCAACTGTAGATAATAACTAGACCAACTAGTAAACTAAGCTCTGAAATGACTATTAATTTGTTTAGGACCCTTGATTGAGCCATTAAAAGTTGAAATTACACTTTATTATAATTATAATAAAGTGTAATTTCAACTTTTATTTGATTGATGATCTGATTTGTGAAACCAAGCCATATGTTGTTTTGTAGCCTTGGATGGATGTCACAGGTTCAATTACAGGTCGGGTAAATTGAGAAAAACTGTTGTTAGGTTTTTGTTATAAAAGGATGTTGATTTCTTAATACTTTGTTAGATATAATGTAAAAGTGCCTAATTCAGGCATATTTACAGAAATACATTAATTTTTTAATAAACTTTATTGTACACATGGTTACACGGACACCATTTTAATAATAATTTCTGTTTAGTCTGGTGCATATTATTAGTTGTATCCATTTGAATGTTACAACAATGTTGTATTATTGCTAGCTGATATTCATATTTTAGATATTATTTATGAAATGAAATGAAATGAAATGAAATGAAATGAAATGAAATGAAATGAAATGAAATTTATTTGCATGTGAAAAAGGTACATTTTAGATAGAATTGTGGTTAAGTTCAGCTTTTTCAGCCATTTACAATAGCATGCAAATATTAGATAAAATTATTTGAGAGCAATAAATACGATGTCATTAATAAATAAAAAAATTATACAACACAACTAAACACTACAATTAATATAGAAAAATGTCAACAATACATAACATAATATTTAAATTAACAATTGAAATTTAAGAAATCATTTACAGAATAAAAACAATGTTCATTAAGCCATTTATAAAATGTCACTTTAAACCTACTGAAGGGCAAGTCTTTTATTGTATGGGGTATTTTATTATATATTATAATACACATCCAGTAGCAATTTTTTTTAAATCTCGCACTCTTGGGTATTATATCGGAAACCAGCCTATTGCCGTTTCTGGTATTCCGGATATATATATCTTTTGCTTGTATAAAATTGTGCATATTTTGTTTTACAAATTTACCAACTTCAAAAATATAAAGACATGGAAGTGGCAAGATTTTTAAATATTTAAATATTGGCTTACATGGCTCATCTGGTGCAGTGCCACATATAGCCCTTACACATTTTTTTTGCGCAATAAATGTTTTATTAGCGTTAGTGCTATTTCCCCACATAATTATTCAGTCATAAAAGGAGTATATAGGTTAAGGCTGCATAATAAAATACTGGTTTTAGAACACACAAACTATACCATATTTATATTGCAAAAAAAATACACATTTCAGAGTTGACATTAACTAGACCGTCTTTGGGCTAAAATCAATCTCTTGCAGACAGCCTTTCAAGAAAAGCTAAAGCTTAACTAAGATGGTACCATATTTTTTTACTGTAAACATGGAATTTCTTAATAACTTTTGCAGCGGATAGAAAAGAATAACCAAAGATCAGGTTTAGTGGTGTGAATTGGTGTTCAGTGGTGGACTTACTGACATGGACTAATTATAATTATGATTTGAAATGACACATTATATCTAGAATGCTCCAATATTTTCTTATAAGATATTAGATGCTTAAATAATAGTCACATAACATCACACATCTTCACAGAATAAGCCTTTGGAACAGTTCAAGTCATACTTATTTCATTTAAAAAGAGCAGCTCAGTAAAGTTATTATCAGAAGTCAACTATAAACCACATTAATGTGTGGTTGATTGATTACAACAGGATTTATTCAAACTAACAATGTCGCACAAACACGATAAGACACCGGGCATTGGCAAGTAAATAACACAAAACGTGTGTTTTGAATACCTAAACAATCTTATTTAGAACCATTAGAAAGAAGCCTTCAATGCGCCGGCAGGCACGGTAAGTATTGCGTGTGCTGTGCACACACATCAACAGTGCCACTCGGCAATAACAAAACCAGGTATCTATTGCCTGCATCATCAACAAATTCTAACAGAAACATCACACATTACGACGATCTTAACACTTGAATTACCTGGGAATACAATTGGATGGTGTCCTGTCCACTTCCCAGGCTGCAAAAAGTTTCATGGGAACAGGTTTTGATGCATTAGTCATCTTCTCTGATTTATTCTTCTCGGTCATTTTAAATCAGCACCGAATGACCACCAAACACAAGGTATTTTCACAGCACTACACAATTGTCGGACACTACTGGCATTATTATTCGAGCACAAAACACAGCACGGAGTTCATTCTCATTGTACCAGTACCGAATACGAAACTGAGCTCGGGGCAAACACGACAATACTCAATAAATTTCATAGCACAGACTCGCGAGCACAACGACCGACCGAAGGCGTTCGATACATTTGACATTACATGACAGGCTGCTACTTGGTGTTGCCATATCTACCTCTATAAATTCCTTTTAAGTTTTACCCTCTAAGCCAATATTGGACAGTCTCTTTTAGGATTTTATGGATAATTTCATTTTTTATTTGTAGGACCAGCTAGCAGTTAAGCATTCATTGATATCACTAACTATGTACTGCGAATTTTAACAACTTTTTACATAAATCGGAGCATGGTACCTATAAAAAATATATCAAAGAGGCTATAACACAAAACGTATTCTAAATTCTTGCAGAAAACTCTAGGTTTTCAATTGCGTTTGCATGTGTCATGTTCACACAGCACGTTCATAGTATGCAAGACGCGATAACTATCACCTAACCTAATGTTTTACTCAGTAAAATATTGTATTCGCTTTTTATTTATTTATGATGGAGTTTTTCAAATACCGAAAATTTTATCTTTTATATTGTCTAAAAAGTTGGTAAAATAAAAAAATCATGCCATTATTACGGGTATAAGTATTTTAAATTGCAACACAAACCCCTGTTGTCACAAAGTGAAAGTGACGTTTTAGTATCACGTTCAGAAATGATTTAGAATTTTTACAGAATCAAATTCAATATTTTTTTGTAAAAAGATGTTTTTACTGTATTTATATATTTTTTTAGTAGGTAGCACATAATATATAATCTCTGGTAGCACATAGCTGTTTTTGTCATCTGTATTTTTGTCTTCTAAATACAAATGTGTCGTCACACAGCATATCACAAAGTGTTCAACAGGATGCTCGTTGGGCAAATGTTTGTAAAACCAAATTCTTTGAAATAAGGTTAATATTACTTATGGGATGAGGCAGAAAGGTATATATATAGCATGGAGGCCACTTACCTGCAGCATAGGACGTTGATGGTAGACAAGCTGTCCACGACACGACCTCCTAAAGCTTGCAGTGCGATCCGGCTCGAAGGACCAATGTTTGAGTCCTTTGGTGGTGGAGATGTAGTATAAATTACTATTACTTAACCTAAAATTACTATAACTATTCAAGACAATTAGACGCTTTGCAGACAGTGGGGCGGGCCGGGCCGGTCAAGTTCACCGCGAACGATAATGTAAAGGGAATCCTATACTATATCAACGCACACGGAGGGCAAAAAGACTGCGCCGCAGTTGCCTGGCGGGCAACTTAGGCGCTTTTTGCAGGCGAAGCATTAAAGAGCGCGTCTGCCCGTTGATGCCCTCACCGCGAATACAAAGGCAAAAACTCACGTTTGTTGTATGGGAGCCCCTTAAATATTTATTTCAGTCTTTTTTTTTATTTGTTGTTATAAGCGGCACCAGAAATACATCATCTGTGAAAATTTCAACTGTCTTACTATCATATCACGGTTCATGAGATACAGCCTGGTGACAAGCAGACAGACAGACGGACCGCGGAGTCTTAGTAATAGATGGTAATAGGGTCCCGTTTTCCCCTCTGGGTACGGAACCCTAAAAACTGTTTTACTTCATATATTTGCTACCTTTAGTATTTTTATTTAGGTACTTCCCTCCAAGTTTTAATTTATTCCACCCAAGGAGTTTTTATCTTTTTGCTTAACTGACAATGCGGAAGGTAAAAATTGAAAAAATACACTGAAACAAAATTAAATTTTATTTAGCCAATATTATAATAAATCGATAACCAAAAACAAAGGCATTAACGCCATAAAATATCATTTCACATGACAATATACTGAAATTAATAAATCAATATATCTAATCTAATCTTTTTGTATAAATGTACCTATATCTACAGATAATAATTATTGGAACACAGGACAAAGTTATGGAATGGCACAATAATTACAATAAAATTGAGTTCAAGAATACAGTCAGCCACAAAATAAAGTCACGTCAAATACCCAGATTTGGCACTCCCCAAAAGAGGGCGCTTCTTGAATGCACTAGGTAGGTCACCATGATAAAAAACAGACATGGATCTACAATGTCAAACCTCAAACGATTTTAAAATGTAAGTCCAATAAATTGTAGATTCAGCCAACTTCAACTAAAAGATGACTATTAAACCCGTATTTTTTAGTAGAAGTCGCCTTTTTTCCCTCGAATTTTAGTACGATTAATATCATTTAAATTAAGGTATCACGAGCAATTGCAATACATAAGTCAAAGTTTACGTAAGTAAATCGTTATTCGAGTATTTGTGGCAAATCAGGATACTTTCACTTAATTAAAATTACCCAAAACCTGGTATAAAAACCACTTAAAAAATGAACTACTTAACTAGACTAGATTACACTAATAAAAACTTTTACAACTAGAATGGAATAGGTTTGTATGTGTTTCATATAAAAATGCAAAAGGTCAACTCCAATGGCAGAACGGATCAACAATCTTAGCAGGTAATTAAATTACAGAGTACTACCAGCCCCCCTAGCATGACCAACAAAACAGGATATGATATGATATAGATATTTATCGACACCCAACTGTCAAAATGTTAACTATTATCGAAACAGCGAGCATGACCGTGAAGTCAGCAGAAGACATGCTCGCTGTTTCGATAAAAATTCAAGATGGCGGCATGTGTATCATATTTTGACAGTTGGGTGTCGATAAATCGCTATATCATATCATATCGTGTTTTGTTGGTCAGTCATTCAGTATGCCTTTTAGTTGAATAATGGTTGATGCAAATCAATCCAACCGGGTAGTACTTTAGCGTTCACTTGCGCATCTCAGGACTATCCGATTTAATATCAAACTTTACATACACTAAAACGGTATTAAATATCATTCCGTCTCTGTCAGTTAGTAAGACGTTAACAGAGACATAATGTCTTAATCCTGTACTAAACTAAATAAGTGGTATGCAAGTCCACGTAACAATATGCAATAACATATTTAACATACACGAATATTGCCCAAGGCGTAGTAATATCATCTAAAAAATGTAAATTCTATTTTATATTGCCGCTATAACAGTTGAAGGAATTCACCCCACTCGAGGGGTTACACTACAATTTTATTACGAAATTTTACTCATTATTATGTAAGTTGACTACACGTTGACTAGTGACTATTGTAAATATGGCCTTATATTTTCAATTAAAGCACTATGATTGCTTATTCATAAAACGATCCATTCTATGACGAAGGATGACACCTGTAAGTTATTTTAAAATATGTAGGCATCAATGGTAGGCATTATTTGAACTCTGTGAGCAGTATGAGTATTTCACAGTGGAAGTACTTATTTACCTAATGCTTCATTCGCAAGGAATTGCCAAAACAAGTTATATTACTCAATCAATCAGAAAGATCGGTACCAAAACACACTAAATATAGTACCTACTTGGAAACTTGTTTAGTAGAGTATTGGGGCAGCCAATAAATTGTAAAGATGTATAACATACATACCTAATCTGTATTTTTGTTAAAGAGTATAGTAGCAGCTAGTTTCTAGATCCTTTTGAGGGGGTTTTAAAAAGGACAGTATAAAATTATAAAAGATTTCACATACATAATTATATGTAGTGCATAAGCGATCAGTTTCGATACAATTGCTGTCAAGATCAACGATTTAAAAAAAAGGTTGTCACACGGTCGTTTTCAAGGTCACATGGTCTAAGGAACCGACCGTGTAGCAGCCACTTGATACTTGCAGACAGCTTAGCGACCAATCGCGGCTGCGTTTACGTGCCCCCGCTCAAGTAAGTGTAACTACGCGGCATTGATATTGAGCGCTGTGGCGAAGAGTGGGGATCGCTTTGCGCATCAGGAGACGATCACCGTATCAGAGAAACTTGTGCGCGGACTGGCGGGCATTGGTTTTATTTCGAGGTACGCAGTAAATATTTGCTATCGTGTTTTATTGATGAAAAACAGTTTTTTATCAATAACACAAATTTGTAAGTACTACTACCTACCTCATTTCATTTATCAGGTAGGCACTGCCTAATAGGGATGATAACTAACTTTTTTTCTTCGTCTATTAGGTAGATTACTAAAAATTATTGGACACGTATTTTTTTTCACATTATCAAAATATTACAGAGATGTATTGATTTGTAATGTCGCATGACGTCACGCCTAGGTACAATTTTTACTTAGAAGCCCGAGCCCCCTCCTCTTTGACGCGCTTTATCTTTATAATTTTTTGGTTGATTGACAAAAGAAAAAAATAGGTGTACATAATTTTTTGATAATCTAACTGACGGACTGAATGGAATTTCATTTTCTTGACCCAGTCGTCATCCCTTTTGCCTATTTGCATTGTACGCCCCTTGCGCGGAGAAAACAACCAATCGCGTCACAGCTACCCAATCACGTGATCGTAATGATCTTTTGCGCATCTCCACCCAGCGCTCAAGTGTCACGCTAGTAGTAGTTTAGCGCGAGGGTGGGCACCGCGTCTCACTTGGCGACCTCGGGCGGGCAGTCGGGCTGCGCGGAGGGGTGCGCGGCGCGGAAGGCGGGGTGGTTCTCTAGTTCGCGGTCGATGCGCAGAATTATAGGGAACGGCCGGAGGTCGACGTGGAATCTGAAAAGTCAATAGATACATAAAAATAATATTATTATAGTGTGAATGAATTTATTAATAGTAAAATGTGTATTTAATTCGTTGTAATTTATTTTAATGATCAATCTTATTGTCTAATTATTTTTGTGTGTATTAGTAGTAGTGTAGTATTTTTATTTGTGAATGACTACCACTTTTCTCTCTTTTATTGCATGCCGTTGTTTTCTGGCTAAATGTGAGCAGTGTATTTTGTGTCATCTTTTTGTACATTTTCCGCAATAAAAACCTGTTCTATTCTATAAAAATCAAAAGATATGAACACACAATTAACTGTCTTAGTTAGTTAGCGTCCGGTGAGTTTTGTTTGTAATCTGGCTTTAAAAAATCAAGTCTTGGGCAGCCGCTGGCCCGCTGCGATTAACCGACGCACTAGATTAAACCCCCGTCGCCGATAACCGATAACCGACAAAACACGATATGATATATGATTAAGCGATTTATCGATACCCAACTGTCAAAATATGAAACAGCGAACATGACCGTGACGTCACCGGCACAAAGTACAAGATGGCGGCTATGTATATCATACTTTGACAGTTGGGTGTCGATAAATCGCTATATCATATCATATCCTATCATATCATATGTTTTATTGGTCATGCTAGAAGGGCTGGTTGCCAAACTTTAGTGATGATAGCAACCCTATGTGAGGCGCATATTGAAATTATTTTAAATAATATACCTGGTTAAGAACTGAAAAACTGATAACCTCCTTTTTTTGAAGTCGGTTAAAAAAAGACATTCTCACCTCCTAGCATTGAACACTTGTGGCACCAGACAGCAGTCAGCGAGCGTGATCTCGTCGCCAACACAATACTTCCCGGCCGACGCGGACAACAGCTTCTCGACGGCACGGAACCCGCGCGTGATCCAGTGCTGAGCCCATTCCTTCTTCTTCTCTTCTCCGACGTATATTAACACTATTAGGTTTTGGAGAGGCTGGATACCGGAGGATATTACCTGTGAAATTTTGGTAAACATTCAAACATTAATTAATATCAATTGGATGATCCGTAGCCCAGAGGCTAAAAAGTCGCCAGAACTTTATCAGGAAAGTTCCTCCTCTGGACGGGGATGCTAAAGACGCCCGCTTTAAGCTATGGAAGTTGAAATACCCCATAGACCCAAACATAGAGCTATCAGAGCGACTCCCCCCTGGACATGATCTGCCTTGGGCAACCTGGAAGTCCTTAAATAGGTTACGGACCCAGGTAGGCCGAAGCAGGGAGGACCTGCACAGGTGGGGTTACAGCTCGGAGGGTGCATGTCTATGCGGTATTTCCCCCCAGACAATGGCTCATCTTTTGACATGCCCAGCGTGTCCCTACACCTGCACACGCGAAGATCTTTGCAAGGCCACCGATAGTGGTCTATCGGTGGCTGAGTTTTGGTCTTCACATATATGAAAGCCTGAGTCGACACGCAAAGAAGAAGAAGAAGAATTGGATGATTATTGGTGATGTTTTTACAGTTTGTCGGATGGATATTTCATTTTATTTATATTGTATTGTTGGAATTAAGGAGACTTCCTAGGGGGCGGTGAGTGTCATCGTATCTATATAAAGCCACGAGCGTCTGTGAGCACCGTATTTGCCCGCCAGGAAACATCAAGCCAGAAGCTCTGCCCGATTTTCTTGCCGAATTATTAGTTATTTTTATATATTGTTTAATAAATATTTTTTGTAACAAGTATTGAGTTTTTCATTTTATTAAATTATTTTTTGAAGAAGTGCATTATTTATAAGAGTATTTATAATAATTACACAACATGAAAGTTAGGTTAGTGCAGTATTAAAGTATTTTACCTATTTAAAGTTATAAAGGTTTATGGCAACAGATATATAAAAAGGTTAGTAGGAATTCTTAAGACTTATAAAATACTAGCTATTGCCCGCGACTTCACTCGCGTGGTCTTTAGTTTATTCAATATATTCCACAACAACATTTAACCGGGATAAAAAGTATCATATATGTTATTCCAGATAATATGATATGTGCGCAAAATTTCATCAAAATCCGTTCAGCCGTACGCTGAGTGATTGAGTCAAAAACATCCAAATATCCTTAAAAACTTTTCCATTTACAAAATTATAGAGTGGGATAGTAGGATTTCTCTGATATGATTCGATAATATAATAAAAAAAATTCGTTTCATGAAATTACTGTTTTTCTAGGTACAAAACTAAGCAAAATAAATATTACGTAATTATAAAAAAATAAAATTACTTAGTTTTTATTTTATTAAACACTCACCTCACAAATTTCTCGTACTTTAGCCCGTTTCATGCAGTCTTGTGGCATGAGTGGCCTTTGTGGTCTAGTTTCTTCTAAGTAATGCATTATACTCAAAGATTCTACCAAAGTATGTCCATCTGTAACCATTTTTTTGTATGAGCAGTTTATGAGAATCATGATAAAAAATATTTCTAAAAAATGAGAGCCAGAATGTGCCCTTTCTACAAATAAAAGGTTAACTAAGTATTCACATTTTTAAATGTTTATAGTCAAGTTAAAATTATCATATCTGTTGGAAATAATTTGAATCCAATAGTCAGATGATCATTTGTCATTATTGACAAACCAACCTATATACCTATTTTTCTGTGGCTGATTGTACCAAACCAAAACAAGCTTATAAATAGAAGCTCCTTTTTGAAGTTGGCTGATAAAATTTAAATAGGTAGGCTAGTGCATATTCTTTATTTCAAATTTAAGGACCTTCATATTGCATAGTTATTTAAAATTTAAATAAGGAACAGGTTGACTTAAAACAATTATTATTTAAATATCTATAACCTGCCCCAACTACACATATAACAAAGAAATCATTAAAAGTATTAGGTGGTTGAAAATACATACCTATGCACAATGAAGGGACTTGCTCCATAGGATTGACTTCCCGGTACTCATTGCAATGCTGTTCCCCTCCTCCCTTAATCAGGCTCACAGCTTTTATGTCGTATGGTATCTCCTTCAAATTGAGTGCAATCCGCACTCTCCAGGAACATGAGCTTCGCCAGTATGAATACAATACTGGCTGAAATAAAAACATTTTTTTTTAATTTTCTACAAAATATTATCCTACCTAATTAGGTACTACCTATTAATTAAACAAAAAAAAAGTTTGTATTAGTAGTTACTAATAGCTAGTTAGCTGTTGCCCGTGACTAGCTCACATGGTATTTAGTTTATTCAAATATCCACAGAAACATTTAACCAGGATAAAAAGTATCATGTATGTTAAATCCAGATCATATTCTATGTGTAAAAAACAAATTATCCATTCAGTAGTTTTTGTGTGAAAGAGTAACAAACATTCATACATCCATAGTTACAAACTGCATTAATTCTAATAGTTAAATTATTTATTAAGTAATCCTTTTGACAGGCCAAGTATATATCATGAAATAATATTTTAAATGATTACTTTAGTAAAAATTTAAAATCACAACTTTTATATTTAAACAACCTGTAATATTTTAATTCAATCATGTTTTTTTGTGGCCAATTTATTTTAGAAAGAGTAAAATGTATAATCCTGGTTCAGGCTTTTTGGGTACACACTTACCATCTTTTCAATTTTATCACCACTTGGAGACATTTTAAATTAACAAGTAAAAAAAATATCAGTAAGAATTACCAACTGGTTGCCCCGCAAGCTAAAATAAAACTTGTAAAGACAAACTTGTCCAGGGTTCTATTAGATAACAGGTTTAACTAAAAACAAGGAAATCCAGTATGTAAATATATCATTATTAATGAAACAAGATATCACTGCAAAGTAAACAGGCGTAGACCAACTACCTAAACATACGTACCTTAGCCATGGGGGAGATGTTTCCGTTGTATTTTGAGTAGAACGCAATTTTGGCGATATTTGTATGCTTTATTATACAAGATAATAACAACGGTTTGTTGTTAATAATTCGCAATTTCTATCTAACGCCTACAATAATAAAATAGCAAATGATGTGTTTTTATCAATTAATTCGCGTTTCGTTGCAGCGTCGATATTACTGCTGTCAAACAAAATTGTAGTAAGAGTTACGTTTTGTTTGTGTAGATCTAAAATAGTCTTATGTTGGGGCTTCACCTGCGTCTAGTGTCGTTATTTAGTGCTCTATTTGACGTAATACGCAGGTGTGGCCGGTCTTTGTGCGCTAATTTGCTTTAATAACATTAGACGTTAGTCGATAGCTCGGACCGCGGTAACTTTTGACACATCAAAGGGATTAAGCGGGCGTTTAGTGCGTTGTTGTGGCTACACCTACTATACTAAACATGTTAAAAAACGGTCACATTTAAAAACTCTTTGTGAAATAAATGTTAAAGTGCATAGTTATTAAGTTAGGATGGAGTAGACAAAATAATAAAAGTATTGAGTTCTTGGAAGCGTTTTATTTTATTTTAAAGACACACTCACAGATCACACGCTAACTAAGTCGTTAGACGCTAGAATCAAACGTCAAATAAGTGTGGCCACGCAATTAGCGCGTAGCTTAATACTTTAATTTAGTTAACGCTTGTCATGCCTTTATTTGAACGTTAGGCGTCACGTAGGTGAAGCCCCAGCATTAGAGCATTAAACCAACAATAGTAAGCGACGCCAATATCAAGTATTATTTGATCAGTGGCCAATATTTTATGGCACTCGCACTTGTTCAGTCTCCTATTCACTTACCTCCTCACCTTACCTACTCAGAGCAACCTTGTGACTTGTTGTGTGGTTTGTAATGTGTTGTTTTGTGGCCTGGCTTGCGGGCCGCTGTCTTTGGCATGGGACAGCAAGTCCAGATATCAACAGGTCAGATGTGCCAAAATATTGTCGCAAGTGACGTAAATAATTATTGTCTGTCTAGTCTGTGGGCAGCAGTATTTGAATTTTAAGGTTATGTTTTGTATGGTTACGTCTTAATGCGGAATAAGATTTTATTTAATAAGGAATTTCTTCTTTAAACTATATTCAAGGTTTACAAACTAATTGTGATTTTGCTTGCTTGATTACCTATTTAAAATGGGTAAAAACAAAAAAGGAGGACCAAAACAAAATGTTTTTAAAGTTGCTGGAGCCAAAAGTTTAAGAAAAACTAAAGCTAAAGCTGTAAATTTAGGTTTGAAAAACGTTAGTATATCTTTATTCTTTTATAAATCAAAGACCACCATAAAAGTGTCTAACTTACGTACAACTGTATCACATGGCTATTGGCTACCACTTGTAAGTGCTAGCTTAAGAATATTATCTCTGAAAGTGTTTGTCTTCTACTTGCAAACACTCATCCACTGTGAGGTTTCCACAACTCTCGACTACTCATCTATGAGATTTAAATCTAGATTCAATGCTTTTTTGCATTTTAGAGTTTTGGATTATGATGCCAAAATATTTTTCCTATATTAGGATTCCATTTTCATTTCCAAAAATTTACAGCAAGACAATAGCCATAAAGAATTGGCAGTTTACATGATTTAGTTTGAAACAATACTACAATGTCATAACAGTTATTTTATAGTATTCCTTTTCTTACCAAATTTTAGTGTTCCAAATTGAGACAATATATGAATAATGAGTTATTCATTATTGTTGTGATACTTTAAATAAAATTAGAGCAATAACTATGGCACTGCTTAATTTAGGCCCTTTTATAATATGCCTTTCTAATTTATGTCAAAAGTTTGATTATGGATTGTCAGCTATTTATGGCCTTACTACAAAGAATCTCAATTTATTAAGTATTGCATTAGTTTACCGGGCAATTGTTTATTTTTTGTAATAATTTCTAAATTGTGTCTCTGCAACACTTGACTCGACACTGGCGGAATGTGTGTGCTCGCTTTCACACACTATTGGAGGCCATTATTAAAAAAAAAAAAAAAGATAGACTAGTGTTGAACACTTGTGTAAAGATTAGTTAGCCAATTTGAAATGTTTGTTAATAATATGTCTCGAATGTCTGATGTGTCAGGCCAAAAAAATACAGGCACATTGAATATTATCTATTTTTAATACTAACTATTTAGTATTATTTTATAATATATTTTTTTAGTTATTAAATTAACACTGATTTGTTAAATAGCACCCTAATATATATATCAATATGACTAGGGTAGTAGTACTACTAAATAAACTACATACAACCTACTGACAATAGGAACCCAGCATATAATTTCTTTAAATCTTTATTTATACCTACCAAGTCATTTAGCCATAATATGTACTGTAGTATAATATCAAGAGCTTGCACAGGCTGCAACTTATAGCATCCGCTAACAGTAGATTAACCGCAGCAGTGACGCTCCATCACATTTTCACTGTGTGTGATTGATCGCTAGCATTCGGGTCTGCATCACATTTTTACGACTTAGATTTAGTAGTTGTTTTAATTACTGATGCTAAAACTTGCAGTAAGCATGTGCCTACTAAAAGATAAATTCATTCATTCAAATTATTAGATATGAATCATGCATTTGGCAAGCAGCTCACTAATTATTAATTACTTTCAGTCACTAATTAATGTACTATGTCTGTTTTATGAACTATCATTGGTAGTGACAAAATTCCATATATGTATGTTCTTTCTTTGGTATCGAGTAGCAGGAATTATATGCATAAAACATTTTTCTTAATTTGATGACCTCCGTAACCGAGAGGCGAGCACGGCAGACTTTATATGGCGTCGCCTCTGAGGTTCCGGGTTCAATCCCCGGTCGCGTCAATGTAGAAAACGAACTTTTCTATATTGTCTTGGGTCTGGGTGTTGTAATACCGTCATTGTTTCTGATTTCTATAACACAAGTGCTTCAGCTTACTCTTAAGGATCACTTACCTAAGGATCAGAGCATACATGTGATGTTTAACATTTATTAATTTATTTATTATTATTTAATTTGTTTTTTTTTTGTTACAGATTAAGCAAAAAGTGGTTGATATTGATAAAGAGTTCGTTGAAATCAACAAGAACCCTACTCCTAGTAAAAAATCCAAACCAGAGGTAAAATTGCCAGAAAAGAGACAAGAAAAGAATATAACTAAGGAGGAAGTAGCAAGTACAGCAGATAAAATTGTTAAAATGGATTTATAATGAATTACGTTTAGGATAATACTAGTTTAAGTTTATCATATTATTTATTGATAGTTTGTTTTTTCTACTATTTTAATCATTGAAAAACACCTGCCAAGTCTTGTGATTGCCCTATGAATGATATTGTCCTTAAGTTAAAACCGAAGAAAAATACCAAGTTAAAATAAAATCATACTTACATTATTTTCCAATGAAAGCTTATTTTGAGTAAATATCCAGAGAAAAAATAAAACAAATCTCGTTAATATGTCTTTTATTGTTAAAATTTAACAAAATATAACATTATTGAAAACTTAACATTAAACAATTAATTTATTATTTTAAATATGCTTCGTTAAACGGTGGTAGTAAATATTTTCTCACATGAAACATGAAGGGTAGGATGTAAATACATTTTCTCTATACTTTCAATATCGCGTAATTTGATTACGCAAAATGAAAGATACTAAATTAAAAATGCATGAGAGCTCTTGCTTATGCTGCGATAGAAAATAACAATTAATAAATAAATAAAACTAAAAAACTTATTTTTTTTGTACCCAAGATGCAGTACGCAGCTAAACGCTAGAGCCATAACCGGCTATTGCGCCATTCATGTCTAGTCTACTAGCCGATAATACAAGAACGACGCTTAGCCTAGCCAATAATTTACAAGTATGAAAATGCACATGTAGAAAATAAAATGTTAGTTAATTTATTCCTCGTCTGTCACGTCCGGTTCCGCTCTCTCGTCCTCGCTGGCCTCTGCTGCATCGCCTTCGGGTTCGGTTTCGGGGGCCTCTGGTGCTGCTTCTGGTGTTTCAGGCTCCTCAACAATAGGTTCGGGCTCGTCAGCTGCCGTTTCACTAGAAGAAAAAATTGTGTAAAATTTTCGATTATCTTTATTGAAGACAAAATTTCGTCATTACAGCCACATGACGACCACTGCTAAACATATCCAGATTGACCGGTTAGAAGCGGCCTGCGTCCAGCGGCTTCCTGCAACCTTTTCCAGGTCGTCTGTCCACATTGTGGGTGGACGTCCGACGCTGCGCTTGCCGGTACGTGGCCTCCATTCCAGAACCATTCTGCCCCATCGGCCGTCAGTTCTACGTGCTATGTGCCCCGCCCACTGCCACTTTAGCTTGCTAATCCGTCGGGCTATGTCAGCGATTTTTGTTCGTTTACAGATCGCCCCATTTCTGGTTAGATATTTTGATCTCGTAAAGAAACACCGAGCATAGCCCATTCCATAGCGCGCTGTACGTACGCACGACAAATTTATGAAAATGTAATTATTTTGGAGTGTGGGTTTTAGGTGATGTGATTAGGGGATTGTTATACCGGCGTAACTGGGCGAAAATTGTAATCAAAATATTTACATTTTCATAATTATTTATTTCCGCAGTCTGCATGATATTAATTTTGACGATACATTTTTCTTCCAATAGTATTGGTCCTACTTGGATTTTGTTTTAAAAATAGGTAAAGAATTTCATATTACCTAGCTTCAGTTTCGACGACATTGTCAGCGGCGGATTCGCTCCTCGACAGCTCCTCTAAGCGGGCGGCAGCCAGTTCAGATTCTTGTCTCGCAATTTCCGCCAACTCAGCGGCCTAGGAATTTAAATCAGTCATCATTATTGCCTATCTACTAGAAATTTTGGTATTTACAGTTTTCTAACCTATCAGGTATTCGGCCTCGACATCGAGACTTATGGAAATTTTATTGTTACGTGGCCATAAGTAAGTGGCTTGAGCTTTAAAGATTTAAATTGAATTTCATCCGAAATTTATTTATGTTGAACTAAAACCAGTAAAAACCATAATGATCGCAATAGTTGAAAATTCTTAGACTAATAAAACGTACCTGCCGCGCAAGTTCTGCCTCTTTCTCTTCCTGGGCCTGTTTCTCTAGTTCTTCTAGCCTCGCCAGTTCCTCTTGTCTCATCTGTTCTGCCTGTCTTTCTTCTTCAGCGAGCTTGGCTTCCTCTGCTAATCTAGCCTCTTCGGCCAAACGCGCCTCTTCGGCTAAACGCGCCTCTTCAGCTAATTTCGCTTCTTCAGCTTTCTTGGCCTCCTCAGCAAGGCGTGCCTCCTCTGCCAACCTTAAGTAATTTTGTAAAATTGCGTTTATTCATGATGAAGTTATTATGACTTTGTGAATTCATTTTTGCATTTGAAAAAATGAATGATTTCTTAATAAATGAATTAAAAATCATATTATCCTGCACTACCAAAATAGTATTTAATTCAATTAGGTAATAAGCCATGTAGCGCAGCTTCTAGTTTCAGTAACCGCCTACTTCTGGTGAAACAGCCAAGACAAAAATATTGTAGTTGTTGTTCGTCTCCGGCATCAACAACAATGCTGGTCTTAATCACTGATCAAATAATACTGTCTTAATGACGAAGTCGACGTCTGACGCAGCAGTGAACGTGTAATTACAGATTAGAAATTTAGAACCGCAACGTCGTTCAAACTACCTAGTTTCTTTAGATAGATAGGTAGATACTCTTTATTGCACACCAAACAAAGAAGTTACACTTCTTTTTGTACAGTATACAGTTCTTTTTACCAATTTACCTGGCTTCTTCGGCTAAACGAGCTTCCTCGGCTTTTTTTGCCTCTTCTGCTAAGCGGGCCTCTTCTTCTGCCTTCCTGGCTTCTTCCTCTGCCTTCCTGGCTTCTTCCTCTGCCTTGCGCTTAGCTTCTTCAGCCTTGCGGGCTTCCTCTTCTGCTTTCTTCTTTTCCGCTACTTCACGTTCAGCCTAGAAAGTAAAAAGTGGTATTAACTATATTTCATCTGGTGCTTCTCACTGACCCGAATCTCTAAAATTATAAATTATAATTATTAATATCTGTTTCCAGATATTTAAATTAAGCGATTAGGCATACCTGTGCCTTGCGTTCTGCCTCACGTTTGGCTTCTTCTTTCAGAGCCCTGTAAAATAAAAATACGTAAATATTAGATTTGAGTGAGAAATAGACGTTGACTGTTATCGATCTTCATCGATCTATTATTTTACGGAAGATTTTTGATTGGTTGATTGATAGTGCATAGAAGTGGAGTGGAAACTTAGAAAAGTGAGGAATTTGCCCTCTATCACCATAGTTTTTCTAAAACTGAAGGTGCGTCTGATTGAAGTCTTTTGTAAACTTACTTCTCCTCAGCCGCACGCGCTTCTTCTTGCCTTTTCCTCTTGATCTCAGCCAGGTCTGCAGCGGGGGCTAGCACCGGCTCGGCCGTGGTAGCGCGGAAACGAGCCTCGCGGTCAGCTTTAGCTGCCTTCAGCTCCAGAGCAGGGTCTTCCATTGTCTGCGGCGCCTGGAACTTGCGGCTCGGCCTCCACGGGAGCAGTTTTACTGCACCGAGGCCCATGTTACCCACAAACTAACACACGACCATCGTGAAACAATTGGCACAGTCAGTCCGAATGGCCAATCATTCGGTGAATACAGACAACAAGCTTCACAGCAGCATACGACTGACAAGTCATAACGCCTTTATCACCAAGCAGTTAGACCCCAGCCCTTGAAGCCTGATGGCAAAGCTAAACCGATGGACGTTTCGCTATGGTGTTTGAAGATTTGTGCAGCTCTATCATGCTGTGATGCGAATGGGTGTTGTTCCATCGTGTATTAATGTATTGTGGTAAAACATCAAAGCATTTTCACTAAATTGTCGTATGAATTATATACGATTTCCAAAATATTTATAATTGTTGCATCAACGTAAGTTGGAAGAATCAAATTAATTTCATCAAAAATTTTAATCTTGACTTTATAGAGATACTTAAATAAATTTAAAATATTTTGTGTGTTAAGGAAGTTAATACCATTTTAGTTAAAAAGCGAAGCATTATCGTAAGCATATGGATATTCGAAGCGTGATACAAAAGACCAACTATCATGCAAATTAAAACAACTAATGGTTTGGTAAAAATCGTTTAATTTTAAATAAAATCAGTTCTGTTAAGTGGAAACGAGACGTCTCGGTCACCGACAAAAATCGCGCGCTACAACGCGCTATCACAGCGATGACTAGAAAATAATGAATTGTAAATCGTTCGTTGAAAGTCGTCGTAAAATGTATAACAAAATAATATGATAATCTTGATAATAAGAGTATAAAAAATATATGATCTTGGTTAGTCGGAGCATTATACCGAGATCAGAGAGCGCGAAGGGCGAACGCGGCGCGGGCGCAGACGACGCGCCCGCGCCGCGCCGCACAGCGGGGGCGGAGCTACGCGCACTGCGCCGCTGTCGGCTGTTCCGGCGCGCTGCCCGCTGCAAGAGACACCACACACAGTGTTAGACACGGACTTTATACGACATTTTAAAACTGCTTTATACTCCAGCATCACCAGAGTCAATGAGCCATCATTTAATCTCGTTTTACTTCTCATTTTAACAGAATTAAGCGAAGGTTTGTAAGCGCGCGCTAGCGTTGCGACTGTGATGAGGTACCTGTGACCTTCTCGACGGCCAGACCGGCGGCCGCGAGCCTGTTCTTCGCATAGAACGAGAGCAGGTTCACGTCGTCCCTGATGCTCATTTCCTTGTAGAGAGGCGATCGATTGGAGAAAGCCTTTTTACCGGAGTAGTGCACGCACGCGAGGTGACCGCGTCCTGGCGAAAACACCTCACTGTTACCACGGGGGCACGCTACAACAACTCGACAGTTAGTCGGAACTAGAGGGCAAAAACGTCACAAATTCACAATTAAGGAAGGTGGAATAGTTAAAGTTAATTTGTAAGTACCTTCCGACAAGTGGAACACTTCATTGGGGTTCGTATTGTGTCTGAGTCTGATTTTTCCCATACATACCGGTGAACTTCTTGGCGGGCGCACTGTAGAAAGAGATGTTGTGGATGTCGTCTTTGACGCTGCGAAGGGGGAGCAACAGCTTGGCGATGTACGCGTCATTGCTGAAGCGGTACGGGTATGGCACCGGGTCCGAGTGATAATAACTTCTATAAACGAAAATATACACCCTTTTTTTTCTCAAACGCATAAATCAAGCGTAAACGAAAAGATAACGCATATGATTGTGCTCTCTTTAATGAGCTTCATAAACGCACCAAGGTTGCAAATGAAAATATACCGTAAGACATTTTATTAGCACACTAGACAGCAAACATTAGCTGGCATTTAACCAGTCTATAATTAAATGCGTGATCGGTACGTTGGTTGGTGCTACGTCACACACAAAACGCGCGAGAACGAGTTTTGGCTGTGAAATAAACACCCACGTTGAAAATATCCTAGCCAAAAATCCTTTTATTTTTCTAGCAAGTTGCGTTCGGACAATATGTCAAAAGGAGGAACAGTTTTTGCTCATCAGTTGTCTTGCCCCTGCCAAATGATGTAAGATGAATGTGCTGCACCTACACGCACGACGACGTCGTCAATGTCAGTGCCAGTAGCCGTGATAAATGCATCAATGGACTAACTATTTTCGTACGGCTAAATCAAGCCGAGAAAAACTTGACCTAGGCCTAACGACAGGTGTACAGTACAGGTGTATCAATCAGCGAGCAAGGTCTATCCGTTACACAAAGCCCATAAATTTTGAAAGGATTAAGTTAAAACGGCATGTTAAATTAAGAGCATGAACTCCAAACCATTTCCTGAATGAAGGTGTTCTTTAGATAAGAGACACCTGACATTAATAAAAATATATTTTGAGGAGAGGGCAGATGTGTAATAGTAAAAAGAGGGGTAGGAGGATTAACATTTGGAACTCGTAGATCCTAATAAGAAAGATCACTTACGAGTAAATAGTATCAATCGGGGCCATTGTTTTGGCGCGGGGCACGACTGAGCGAGCGCGGGTCAGGAGGGCAGCTGTGTCTGCGCGGATGCGACGGCTTTCGTCTTCGAAGGCCTGAAAGTAAGAGAAGATAATTTGTTATCGTATCGTCATTTGCAGCAATGGATTCTTAATACCCATGTTGAATTGGTGTGAAGGTGATGTAAAATATAAGTTGCAGACTGCGTGCCTTACAAAACTGCCTTTGAGAGCAAGCATTCGAATAATAGACTCATCGCGACATAAAACATGAATTGGATGCTGGATGACGCATCCTTGAAATTGAAAAGGTAAACGCTGCAACTGATTAGTGGTGGTAATACTGGTCATACACATAATCACTTATACTTATAAAAACCAACAGCTGCAGCCAGGGATATCCTGATTTCTGATGTGTAGGTATGGGATGGCAAATATGTAAATTGCCCATGAGCCGGTGCTAACCTTAGTGGTCTCAGATCTGAAGAAGTCATCAACAGCAGACACAGCAAGGTTGGGGCGTCGGCGGTACGCGATGCGGTCCAGCTCGCGGAGGACCACGGAGGGGCGCACGCGTACGCGCACGATGTGGTGGGGCGCCTCGGGATATGTGACGAGTCGAGTGACTGTGCGAGTGGCTGGCCGGTATATCAACTCATCCTGGAATACCATGTGCTAGAGTTAGATTTGATAAAACAGAAGTGGAAGCAAAGCAGCAGAAGCGATGTGTCAACGACAATGCAAGACTTATTGGGCTTTACATCTGAACTGCTCATCGACATTAATTGCGTTCTAAGAGATTAAAAGGAAAAATCGCTATGAGATCAGATGCTGTTTTGATACGCATCATGCAAAAAATGGTAGGTAATATTAGGCTGCACCCAACTTTTACAGTCGTTATTTTAAAATTACGAGTAGGTACTTACAATGAGAGTAAAGTGTAGTCAACAGCACGTCGACCTACCCAAAAAGTTAAAAGTCTCCAACAGATTTTCAACTTTATGCCTAAAATGTAGAGATCATTTTTTAATTGTGAAAATTTAACGATTTGTTAGGTCGACGGGCTGTTGTCTGTACTTACTTAAGTTGCTAACCGCAGAAATTGCGAAAGCAATGGGCCATGCTAATAAAGCGATAAAAACAATCTGATTATAAGTAGTAAACTTAAAAATAAAACATCATCATTCTGCTCGTCGTAGATGATTCAGATTTTCTGAGCTGAGAAGTGTAAATAAGCATCATGTCATGAAATGTGTTGTCGACAGTGAAAAGATAAACATGCTAGAAATGATAGTGCTCTACACTTCATTTGGCAATTTGACGCCGTTTGATTCTTGAAACCTTCTGGAAAAGTTTGAACAAGTTGTTTGTTAAATGCCACGCTGATCGTACGGTTATTTCCGAACCCGTGGGACCTTATTGCGCATATCAATGGCGGTGTGAATCATCGGGAGTGTGGAGTAAAATTAGATCAGTGTTCGTCGGACGGCGAAAACTGAGCGGTTGTGAATTTATTGTGTTTGGATTTCTTTTATTGCCAATCAACTTGCTGATATTTAATAACAACAAAATACTTTGCCATTTATTATGAATTAGTTATAGGTGTCTTCAAAGTGTAATTCAAGAACAGGCCTAAAAGCAGTTTGTTCTTTAACTGTTGGAATTATTATTCAATAAGTAACAAATACCTGTTATAAGTAAATGTAATAGCAAGGAAGTCTAGAACATCCTACCTACGCTAACTATACTTACCTACGAGTAACCTAAGAAATACTAGTTAGTCTCCCGTAACATGTATCAAACAGTTGCCAGACATCGCAGTAATTAGAAAAGCTCTAGCAATTCTTGGCAGTCTTTTACTGACATCTGACATATCAAATTTCTGATTCCATTCACACCAAATTTTCATCGAGAATTTTCTTTCCATTACGCAGTGGTTATAACGTTCAGTTGAACGCTATTGAACGTAACGATCCATGGAAACTGCTGTACAATTATCGTATACGAAAATAGACGTAGTGTGTGCAAGAGATGGTAGGGGCGTTGTTACTGAAGTGGCCTTAGGGCCGTTGCCAAAATTCCCACTTCCCTTGATCTGGTTCCAGCCATTGTTTTCACTGGGATCGAGACGTCCGTCCGTCCGGTCAATGTTTTTGATAAATAGTTTTCAAGGTTTTTTTTTTGTGGGAGGATGATTAGTGGCAGATATACTTATAGTTATTTTTTTGATAATATAGTTTGTTTTCTAACCAAACCATATACTTACTATCAACGATGGCTTCTTTCCTAAGATAACATTCCCTATAATAGTAAAAATTACCTTTGCTATTTATATTTATTTTATCCCTTTTGTCTATAGGTTCGTGGTATAATCAAACGTAATTTATATGTAAAATGAACTCAAGGGGACCAAAAATGTGACCTAAATCACGTCCCTACCGAAAAATCTGATTTGTAAATAAACTAAATGTATGCAGTCTTGCGCAAATTGTGCCCGAGAATGTTATTTTAAACTGAAAACACATTTACGACGCAAAAGTCATGAAAAATGTAATTTTCCTGTTTGTGTTAAGTATTTTGGAACTTTTGGAAGACAGCATTTTGTAAAACATTTCAGTTTTACACGTGAAATGAATTTATTGAAATTCTGCTGACGACGATACATTTAACCATGCAAGACTATCTAAGGAATCAATTAAGTAACCGATCAAAAACCGATTGACTAGAAGTTTCTCGACGAACGAGCGCTAGATTGGGTGGATGTAAGTGATACGAAAGAGGGTATTATTGCATACATAGACCCGATAACCACATTGCAGTGTGGTTAATATCTATTAAATTAGTAAGGCATTCAACTTATCGTGTTAAGGGTTTTACATAAGACTGACCACTGCTACCTGGAGACTTTCAATCAAGAAAATTGCTCGTAGACCTTGTTGTGTCAGCAAATTGTATTCACAGTGAAAATATCATTCGTGATGTTTAACATCCCTGATAGAGATATTATAACATCACACCACAACTTTTTACATAATTTCTGTGTTATTTATACTTAACGTGGATAAGTTATAATGATTCTTTTCATAAATATAATCGACTAGGTAGTCTTGCAGAAGATAAAGAAATTTTTGGGCTGAACGGACTTTTGCCCAGCAGGCAGTGAGATGGTGTAATTTAAAAATAATCGTCTCCACTCACGTTAAAATAACTCTTGTGCTATAAGAACAAACAACATTCGCCGTGCACTCAATATGCCAGAATCAAAGAATATCAATTTGTTAGTACTCCTACATTTCAAATGGATTTGGCACGTTTGTGAAGTTTTCTCAGGTGTTCGAAAGAATTGTCCCGCCAAAGCTACGTATGAATGAATGAAGTTACGTCGAAGATTCTAAAGCAAATAATCATATCACCTCCACCTATCGTTTGTTGGTCATCATTATAAATAAAATTAGTAGTCAACAAATGCTGCCAGGTTGAATAGCAATGCTCGGGATGTGATCTAAAAAGTGTTAGTGGGCCGATTTGTTTCGATCTTTTAATAATTATGAACACTGTAACGATATGTAAATTGTAATCGGATGTCTGAAATCCATAGACTCCCTAAAGTTTGATAGGTTTTAATTGTAACCCAGCAAACCAGCTTCTGACCAAAAATTCACTGTCTCTGGTATGTAACGTAACGTCGTAACACGAATGTTAATTCCTGACTTCAAGAAGTTGATGGACGATGTTGTTTTGTTTTTCCTTTATTAAAAATCATCAAAACCTTGAAATAATTTATATTGAGATTTAAGATTATTCTGCAATTACGCTTTGTGTTGAATAATCGTGGTTGTATAGTTTGTCATCGTCAACAACAACATCGTCTAAATATATAAATGACCGCAATGAAGTGAAATGCGTGCGATACCACTCCGCAGTGCTGCAGCGTCTACGGTGCACATAAGCGAATGCATTACATTCCGTGATCTATTTACAGCGTGTTATATATATAATTACATGGCGAATTTCGTTTACGATTTCCTGCCATTTGACGGACGAATAAGCCACAGAAATGCGCAAAATATTTGAGTGATGTACGTGGCTTTGTCAGATTTAAAGCGTTACAAACGAACCGTTATAAATAGCTATTCAAGTTCAAACTCATGTGGGACTGGGAGGTATATTTTGAAGCGTTCGAATTCCAAATAGCATCGAAACCCTTAAATCGCATACAATTTCCTGGGGTATATATTTTAACCCGACTGCCAAACGAGAGTTATGTTTTTCGAGCGTATACAGGGTGTACAAAAGAATGGGACACTCCTTAAAACCACGTGATCAGCCGGTCATATACACCAACTTTTCCTATGGGAGTAACATCGAAATCGGGTAATTGTTATATCAATTGTTGTCTTATTTTCCGAGCATAGAAAATGTCGAATCAATTAACATGGATTTGATGCCTATGACTGCAAATTTATTTTTTAAATCTTGTTTTCATCTTTTAAGTTCACTTTTTACGCAGTCGGGTTTTTTTGATTTTTTAAAATAATTTATTTTATTTTATTTTGGCACATACAGTCATTAATGAATAAAAGTTTATATGCGATTCTTGTGACTTCGCGAATTGAAATTTGAATGCTTCAAAAAACGCATCCATTGGCTGAGACGATAAAGGCATCGAGTAACATAACATATAGATGAGCACCCTTTGCAACTTTCTGCATGACCCAATAGTTGACTGGCAGATAATGTTTCTAGCATTAAGTCCACCTTTAGTGCACTAAGTCTGTGCAATAATGTTTTAAATAGAAATAGAGCAGCAATTGGACATTTTCAAAAAATAAAAGTCGTAAATGAGTAAAAAATTAATACGTTTGTGATTTATAATTACCAATATTAAGTGTGTAGGTATCTGTTAAACATGCTGTTTAAATATTTTATACTTTTTTAGAATTTAAAGCCGACATAACCTATACAAATCTAATAATTATTGATTTTCCTACTTTTAGAACCGAGAGAAAAAGATTTGCCGAAAATAAAACAGAACTATGTTAAGGCAGTGGTTAAGGTATCATCACACTTCTTAAAATTCACAAATTTTATTAGCATTGAAACACACGACTGCACAAGTCGTGTGTTTCAATAATTATTAGATTTGTATAGGTTATGTCGGCTTTAAATTCTAAAAAAGTATAAAATATTGAAACAGCATGTTTAACAGATATATTGCGGAATGACCTACCCACCCATACATTGTTGTCTTACCCTACTCTTAGTACGTTATTATTTATTTTGAGAGTACCTACTATACTACCTTTTACTTTTACCCCTATACCACTGTGCATCACTCAAAATTTTCGCCTCGCGCTTGTGCATTTCTGTGACGATTCGCTCCGCGTGACCATACTCACCTCAGACCACCTGGGCACGTACGAAACGTAGGGCAGGTGATAGTACGGCATTAGCGAGCTCAGGTAGTACAGCGACGACAGCGGCTGCGACTGCGGCGCGACAATGGAAAGGCACTCGTTAGCTCCCAAGTCCCAACACCAATCCTTACTTTCAGAGTAGGGACCGTTAATGACCGTTTGACGCAGACAATCTGTGGCGTGCCTATTCTGCCCTAAGTACAACTAAGCGCAAAAGCGGTATCTCAAAAAAATACAGTAAAATTGATTTTGAAAGTTTGCTTCAATCAGTAGGTAACTGAAAACTGTGTCTGTACTTTTACATAATTTCAATTACCTCTTTTGCACCTACTAAGCAGTAGGGTAGTAAGTTGTAGAATGCAGTCGTCAAAATCTACAGACTAAAGATAAGGCGCGGGCGGGCGCGGCTTAACTATGTGATTTCTTTGGTAAGTATATAACGTATTTCCTGTACCTTGTACTTTGACTTTGTGCGGTTTATGTAGTGTACCTATATAATGACCTTTATGAATATAAATATTTTCTTGTTTGTGGCTTTGCCAGATAAATCAAATCATCATAGGTTGTTTCTTCTAACGAACGATATACAGGGTGGCCAGAGAAGTGACGTCCAATTTTTTTTTAGACGCCTCGTGTTAATAGTTATCTGAATCACCCCTGTGTATGTTCTACGATTTTTCGTAGTTTATGAGTTACGATTTTTTTTATGAATTTTTGCAAAATTGTGACCGGATCAATTTGAAAAATTCCTACAAAAAAAGTTGAAGGTTTCTTCGGTTTTTTTTTCTTTCAGCTAAATCTCTATGAACTGTGCAAATGTATAAAATAAACAGCCTCATAGCTTTAATGATTTATTACAAAATTCACCTAAAGTTGAGAATTTATGTTAAGTTATTTATCATTTAGATTTTCAACTTAAAATTAACCATTCACAAATCATAAATTTTTGACTTTATTAATAATAAAATTAAAAAAAAAACCACCTTACTTCGTCTATGATGGCTGATTTCAGCGAAAAATAGGCTATGAAGTTACTACTTTTTTTATATTATTAGAAAAGCTTAGACTCTAGCGCATTCTCTGAAGCTACTTAGAAACTACGAAATTATCAGTTTCGATTTTTAATTTGAGTTGAAAAAAATGATAACTCAATTAACATAGATTCTCAACTTTAGGCCAATTTTGTAGTAACTTCCATTGAAGTTATGTGGCTATTTATTTTATGCATAAATGCACAGTTAATAGAGATTTAGCTGCATTTTTTTCAAATGATCGGGTCGCAATTGACAATACTTCATTAAAAAAATCGTAACTCGAAAACTACGAAAAATCGTAGAACATACATAGGGGTGATTCAGATACGTCTCAACACGAGGCACCTAAAAAAATTTTTTGGACGTCACTTCTCTAGCCACCCTGTATTAGATACTAGGGTATCTATATTCTATTTAAGACTTTAAACTTGTTCCATGCATTGCAATAAAATTTATTGCCATGGTTTTCAATAAATATGATCCGTATTTAAGGAAGCGCCACTGATTGTTCGCGTGTCGTGTGGTCCTAGATTTTCTTCTTAATTAGGGTCTATAAATTTACCTTTTTGATTTGCCTTCTAGCGACTATTGGTGTAATGGTGTAGTATTACTTTGTGTGTTACAGGCTTTTCCTACACTTCAAGATATTAATATTTTTGTCCTAAGTTCCTAACATTTTGCCACAGTGCTCTTTCAATAGCAAATCTAATCTTCACTGGCTCTCAAGGAATTTGTAAAACCATTCGAGAGAGAACTGCTATTATTTAAAATGAAAGACGTTAATTGCTTTGCAAATGTTAATTACCCACACTGTGCCAATCGTTTTTGTATTGCTGTATTATCGCTCGAGTAACCATGAACAACTACTAAACCGGATGAAGTCATAGTGGTGCGATAAACATTCGCGAACTATTTTCGTAGTTTGTTTATTTCTGTTGTGTTCTGCGCTTGTGAAAGTAGTTTTCAACTTACTGGAATTATGAATACCTTATATTTATTCAAGTAGGTAAGTGAACGGAAAAAATTGACACAGGACAAACAATGTTAGTAAATAAACAAGATCGAGTCCATCATCGATCTGTAATCGGTATAGGGGTGTGAAAGACAACATAAAAGAAAAATAGAAAATATTAGAAAACGCAAGCTTTATTAAAAATTCAGTCTAAATCACATTTTAGGTAAGTAAATACAAAATTAAAAACTTAAAAGTATATCAAAAAGCTCTTTAAGAATAAGATTCGCGTCCACTTCTCATTTAAAGTAGAGCGATCATTGTTTTAGCGAATACTGATTAGGTAGTTACAAATGTGGGGGTTGCGGGACAGGCGTTGGGAGTAAGGAGCAGGGGAGGAGAGGTCGGGAGGGAGCCGGGGCGCTACACGCGGTAAGAGTAGTGACGGTAGGTGGTGCCGTAGGGCAGGCGGCCGCTGGTCGTGGACGAGTAGGAGTAGCCGCCGGGGCCGCCGAGATTGCTCGAGCGCTCGCTGCTGTACGAGTAGCCGCCCGGGCCGCCGCCGCTGCGCCGCTCCACCGTGCTGCTGTACGAGCTGCGCTGCGGCGCGCCCGCGCCCGAGCGCTCCGACGTGCTCGAGTACGAGTACGAGTACTGCTGCTCGGCGCGGCGAGGCAGCGGGTCGCGGTCCACCACCACGTAGTGCCGCGGCGTCTGCAACAACCGCGCCCTGTAGCCACCACCGACCTTCCCTCCCCGCTGCTACCCTCGCACCAACCCGACCGACTAGCGAAAGCGACACACGACACGACAGACGACCTCCACCGATCAATACGAAGCGTAGTTGCTGTAAAAGACGTGCCGGCGGGACTTGTGCTCCGGCCGGCCGTGCGCCTGCGCCAGCAGCAAGTCCATATGATCGCGCGGCGTGGCCAGCGGGTCGGCGGCGTAGGCGCGCTCGCGCTGCCCCACGCTGGCCAGCACGCGCTCGCGGGTGCGGTCGCGCGGCGACACGTACGGCGCGAGCGGCGCCAGCTTCGCCTCCGGCTTCGGCGCGATGTTCTGCTTCACGACGGGGTCGAGCACGCTGGCGCGCACGCCCGGCCTGGCGCGGCGGCCGAACGCCGTCACCGGGTCCGGCACGAGGCTCGGCCGCGGCACGAACGGCACCTTCTCCCAGTCGCCGAGCCGCTGCAAGCGGAGAATTCGCCGTTAGTCGGGCGAACGCGACTCCAGTCGCGGCTATATTTGGCGCGCTCGGTAGCTCCGCTTTCAGACTCCGGTTCTCGATACGAAATGACCCATTTGCGGAACGCTACCACGACTAAGAATGAGTCGACCGAATCGGGACGAGAGGAGTCCGTTTCGAGAGGACTCAAAAACTTAATGTAAGCAATGATGTTTACAAGCGGAAACTAAAATTCAAGTTGTTGACACTTGAGAAGACAACGAAAGAACATTCATACCGGTCGTAGGTTCTTGCACTGAACGAGCACTGATAATGTAGGCACTACCCGCACTACGTTATTCGTGAACGATGTTTGTCGAAGGACGCGAGCGAGGGTCGAGCTGGTGCGAGGGGCGTCCGGCTCCCGGGAGAGAGTGGAGCGAGCTGAGTAGAAGGTGTTAGAAGGGCGGCGGCGGCACTCACCGACACGTTGTAGCTGGTCCGCGTGTAGGGGCGGCGGGTCGTGTAGAAGTCGCTCTCGTACACCATGGCTGCTACTTTGTTTTACTTTCGTTCGACTGAAACTCGCGACGGTCGGATCTCGACTGCGTGAAGAGCGCGGGCGCAGCCGCGTCGCCGGCGACCTTATTTTTAGATCACTGTCATTGCAATTTTCAAGTCACTTGGTTTTCATCTTTTACTTAGCATTATAAAATGCGTATTGCGATGTGATGTCTGAAGTGGGTTAAGGATAATCATACTGAAAAAATCAGTGCAAGCATATGAATTAGGGACTGTTTAAAATAAATAAGATGTGGAATTTGTCTCACCTCGGCGGTTGACTCATCCCGTTATTATTAAGATAAATATAAATAATTCGAATAACCGTCGGGCGTCACAGATGACTTTTGTAGGTTGAAATTAATGTGGGAGTTGCTTGCTTCTGTTTGTTTTTGTTTTGTAATAAGGAACGCGTTTCAAAATAATGTTGAATCATTACCGACGTGCGTGATTTAAATGTAAAGATAAAAATTACGTAGGAATTCTCGTTTAAGTCCTCTGAAAGCTATTACACTAAAGAAAAACAGGGGAAAAAAATCGTCGTTTCCAAAAAAATCGGAGTCTGCTCGGGTTGTTATTTACAACAAGTACCTATGTAAAACACACAGATCCTGTTCGCTTCGGTGGAACTGGAAATATTCTTTAATCGCGCGGTTCCTGAGAACTGAGTTTTATATGTACTTTATAGGTACCTCAGTCCTCTATGTGTACCTGAGTATACTCCCTACTGGATCATCATCTCATCTATTGTGATAGGTACAAGCTTAGAGGTACACGTGTCGAATAGCGACAGTCGTAGTTGTAAAAGTAGCACTTACAATCATATTTCATCATGCAGCAACGGAGGAAGTAATTGTGTGACGCAGACGCGCAAATAATGAATCTATCAAGAGAGGATACATCAATCATTCATATTTTTTACAAACTCGAGCAAAGGCAAGCCCGCTTCAGTAGCGTTTTAACGCTTTTGGTGTATGTAGAAAGTTGCAAGGTTTACAAAAAAACAGTAAAACAAATTTATTTTTGCAAATAGGCTTAAACAAGTGCTTTTACGTCTCATTTTACAACATCACATACAATGCTCTGATCCTTAGGTAAGTAGCTAAAGCACTTGTGTTTTAGGAATCATAAACAATGACGGTACCACAACACCCAGACAATATAGAAAAGTTTGTTTTCCACATTGACCCGACCGGGAATCGAACCCGGAACCTCAGAGATGGCGACGCCATATAAAGTCTGGCGTGCTCGCCTCTCGGCTGCGGAGGTCGTCCAACCATCATCCAATGTGATAAGGAATAATCAGTCCCCCTTTAAAAACACAGGGCTAATAAGGTAGTCTCATCTTAATGGTTATAGTTTAGCACCAACACCTTCAGCTCCAGATATACGTACGGTATCACGTACCGTACCGAACGGGCGTCCAAACTAGCGTTCTTGCAACGCAACCAAAGCTGATACAGAACAGGTATGGTACGGACAAAAGAACATATCTGGAACCAGCTTTTATTGTATACTATGCTTCTCGTCATATTCGTGTCGTTCTTGGGATTATCACACGCTCATTAATTTGAAAAAGTTCCCATTGACCCGAACAAGGAGTACCCGGGACTTTTTTTGGTATAATAGGGTATTAGGGTCGAATTGAAAAAAAAATACTCACTCTGAAGATGGAACGTCCGAATTGACACGAACCGGGGATCGAATCCGGGACCATTTTAGAGGCAAAGACAATAAGGTTGGAGCCACTACGCCAATCGGGTCCAATTATCTGGTTCCCAATGTTTTTTAGAGAATAGGACAGGGTTAAGGTGGTTTTAGTGTCCGTCTTCCTCGTTTCCTACTGCTTGATGCCAAATATGGAATATATTTAACTATTCCGTGCTGCAATGATGCGAAAAAAGGTAATTACTTTGGTGGTCCAAATCCGATGCTCAAATAAAACAACGTTTTCTATGGAACTAAGATATTAAATCTAGAAAAAAAACTTGTCTCATACAAATCGACAAACGTATTAAACAGCTGACCCTGACGCACTTTGCTATTATAATGTTAAAAGTAGAACTTCTGACTGCAGACTTCCAATAAATAATTCAGTTAGCTGCATCTAATAGCTGTCACGGAGGACACGGGACACGTTGTCGTTAGAGTCCCAAGATTTTATTTTTGTTAAAATAATAAATTACTTTAGCCACCTTGAGCCTACTGCAGGCAGGAGCCTCCGTCATGTACGGCCCTGCTGTGCTAAACTTGGACTCAAGCCAGCCGTTTCCCGGCGCGGAGTCACCCAAACAAAAGGTGTATCTTTCGTTCGGTCGTATAAACCTAACAAATTAAAATGGCCAGTCTCATGTGTCAATCCTTTGATAAAATAGGGCCAACGCAATGTAGCCGTGTAAAATACCCGACCGTTTTCAATTGTTCATACTGTCAAACCTTTGATACGGGGAATGGAAGTTTTAATTTGATCGGATAATACGACCAAGCGAACGATGCGTTTTTGTATTAGGCCTCCAGCCCCCCTAGCATGACTAACACAATACGATTGTTTTCGACACGTGACTGTCAAAATGTGATCTTTTATTTAAACAGCGAGCATTGCCGTGATGCCACCGGCACGGACATGGAGGTGTATTTTTGAAGCATTCGAATTCCAATTCGCATGCGAATTCACAAGAATCGTATACGATGTATACAAACTGCGATCGCCAACCCGCCTACCAATCGTGGCGATTATGGCAAAATCCTCCTTTTGGAGAGGCCTGTGTCCAGCAGTGGACTGATATGGGCTGGTGATGTGTGATGTATACGATGTCCTAGCTAAGAATTTGTACACGAATCCTGGGATTTCATATGTGAATTGGAATTCGAACGATTCAAAAATACGCTTCATGCTCGCTGTTTCGATAAAAGTTCAAGATGGCGCGGCGCGGCGGCTCACTACCTATATTATATTTTGAGAGTTGGGTTTCGATCAATCGCTATATCATATCGTGTTTTGTTGATTATGCTAGGTGATTATTGAGAAATCTTGTTTTGAATTGATGATACTTACCCAGTTGATGTTATATTGTTATCTTCTAGGACAGCAACACAAAATGGATAAAAGTGTCGTTCTATTTTAACTCGACGCGTCTGGATTTTCTGGCGCGAATTCGACTGGTTCCCAAAGTGAATATAAAAGTAAAAACATTTTGGCCTTCCATAAACCTAAAAAAATACCATGACTGTACTTAGGTAACATTAATCTTAAGCCATTTACGAGAATGTTTCCTTTCGGTCTATTAGGTCCAGTTCTTGATATGCCCAGTAAACTCATAAGTGAATAAGAAGAATTAGTATTTTTTTTCTTGCGCTTAAGAATATAAACAACGTTGCAAGTGCCAATCCGAAATGTGAAAATTTTTTTTGGATATTCCCTAACAAATCGTATCGTAAAATTTTCATCTCTCTGTAAATATCAACTGTAACTTCTTTGTTTGGTGTGCAATAAAGAGAATCTATCTATCTATCAATTTGTATTGAAGGGTCAGAAAATTTATTCATATTTCGCCACATGACCTAGCAAACTTGTTCAATTTCTGCAGCTCTCTACTTACTCCATGATTTCAGTAACCATCTAAATAGCTATGACGAAGCCATGTTACTACGTTGTTATACAGGGTGTTTGGTAATGGCTGTGGTAGTAATGGGTGTACGATATATGGTATATCAAGTCATAACTAACCTATGTTTACGCATATAATTAGTATGTCGAATCCAGAAATTGGATATCATCATTTTAATTTTCTTGAAAAACTATTTTTAAAATCCCATTTGTATGAAAATATATATTTTTAAATGATATATCAAATTTCTGACTTCACAATAGGTACCTAGTATTTATATGTTAACATATGGACTAATTTAGGCTATTTATACCATTTACCTAACACCCGGTTTAGTCCCGTTTGGGTTTCTTAGGCTCAGACTTCAGACTACATGCACCCGAAATTTCAACCCGTTACAAAAACTACCGCACATCGTTTGTCGTCAATGCAGACAAATTTCATGTTTGCTTCAACGACAGTTTGAATCCGGATTGTCTGGAGCAAGTTTTAGCGCGCTCTGAAATAATCTGGGTACATGTAGTCAGAGCCTTATTCGGGAATCTCTTGACCATGATCCTAGATGCGTCAAGACCGGTGTTTTTATATATTCGAAAGTTAGTCATGTAGTAAGTTGATTGACTAGGGTTATATAGCGTCGGAATAGCTAATAATACAACAACAATCAAAAGTAATAGTAAACTTAAACTATTTATTTTCCTTTTACAAAATGACCTCTTTAATCAAGAATTTACAATAATTTCTTACCATCGGAAACGTGTATATTGTGCAGACTTGGATCACAGAGGTGGACCGCACAGTCGACTCGTATAAAATTTGGACCCAAAAATAAACATAATACAGTAAACGCTATATAAATGGTAAATTAAACATCTTTTCCCAGACCCACTGCTTTATTGACTTACCAGTGTTTCCATACAAAATCATAACAAGGTCAAACAAAACAACATGTGCCGAACTTAATAATTATAAATATGTCAAACGTCCTGGCGCGTCTTTTGAGTAGTCCTGGGATATTTCAGTCTGCCAGCGCAGAGCGCCAATAAATATCAACGTATGTACACGAGGCCACTCGCGACACTACTCCCCTTATATATTTATAACTTTTTAAAAATTTATAATTTATTTCGTTATGTCCTATCTATGTAGGTCGACTAACAACGTCGGGGAGTCGCGTGACGTCACCAAACGTGCGTCGCAGGCGCATCCTCTACCGCTGTCCTGTAACGCCAACAAGCCCCACCCGGGCCCTGCCCGCAGGCGGTACGAGTCACGTGGTGTGGTACAGTACTTGGCACTTGCTGCCAATGTCCAAAACAAGATATGTATGGTCACAATTTGGTACACGCTTGACAATATTACTATAATATGGAAAATAATAGACGAGAGATGAAGCGACTATGCTGAATGTTTTTACATAATCGGGAAATGAAAATCTAGTTAGCGAGGACGTCCTATCCGGCGCTTCTAAGACAACTAATTCGCGAGAAAAGACGCAGCGTAGTTCGATGTATCATAATATTGTCAAACTATACAATTTACAAATTGGTTCAAGAGCCGTGGCTGAGAATCCGAACGATTATTATGAGACTCAAATAACTTTAACGTACAAAATTAATGGTTACTTGACATGTTACAAAAGCAGGCAGTTAATTCTATGACATTATATGAGAATAAGAGAAGAGTTTTTGCTTAAAAAATTGCCATTGAAAAATTTAAATTTATTATTGCTCAAAACATTCTTGGGTTCATACTATTTGCAACTACCCGAAAGGACATTCTAGGATCATAGCTGCGTATTATCTACGCATAGTTCTACACATGTTTGTTTTTGAGTCTCATGATAATAAAAAAATGTGTTTCCAAATGTGTTTTAGTGATGTGCGTGGCCGGGTGCAGCGGCGGACGGTACGGCCACTATAAGTAGAGCCGTCACTGTGACATCACCGTGTAAACTGTGCGGAGGAGCGTTTCAGTCACGGGTCTAACTATAGCGGTCGTGGTGCTCGAACGTGCGAAATGTAGAGTTATTCTGTGCGATTGCAAGTCGAGCGGGCAGTCGTGCGTTCGTCTTGCAAATACACGAAGTTTCATCGCCCTTATAATCGAGATACGAAAAATAAAAGTCAACTAACAGAACTGCTCTAAAAGCTACTCCTTTTTAGATAGCTGATAAAAAAACTGATCAGATTTTTAGTTTCATGCCAGCCGTGTTTGCATAATCAAATATTTAACAACCAAATACAGCACCAAATATGAAACTTAACAACTGATCAGTGATTACATCAGTATTTAGGAACCAGAGTCCAGAGAGATAATTCTGTCAGTTAATTTTACTACAATCCGTTCAGTCGAACAGCTGAAACTCGGACGGACTCGCGAATCCCATGTTCGAGCAACACAGGGTGTATACGAGTTCGTGTGAAACGATCAAAATACGTGACTATTGCATACCAAGTTCGATAGCACCAATATCGAGAGATAGAAAAATAAATCGCCGTTCTATAGAATTAACAGCTCGATAAAGTTGCAGAGCTGCAGATTTCTTTGATGTTGGTCGCTCGTTAGACTACGAATTTTGATGTTTCTACCCACTTTAGTAATACGCATCGCGGGTATACGATACCAGTGTGAGCGAACCGTCGCAATACATCGGTAGTAGTTGGTTCTGCGATCGCACTGCTGGGTGGCTTGTTTAACGCCAGGATGCTACCACTTTAACTATAGAAGAGTGTGTAAACGCGGATTCGTATAGGGACACCAAACGGCACCACAAATGGCATACTAAAATCAAGTTAGTGTTGCGAGTGAATGAGTCTTTTGAAATTATCACGATACTATACTACTGTTATTGTGACCTTAAAATTACTTACAGTATCGATAGTTTTTGCAATACTTATTTGTTTACCGATAATACTGTGATCAGTGTTGCAAGTGTTGACGTACAACAAGCAGAAACTATCTAAAGTTTTTTCTGGCAGCAGGCAGCAGCTGATATGGTGAAACAATCGTTAGTCTCAGCTCAAGTACGTCAATATTTGCAACACTATGATATCAGTCGTTCAACAAAACATCACATTTCCCGATCGATACCACCCATCGTATTGTCACGTCACTATACCACATCAAAAACTATTGATACCAAAATCACTTTCAAGGTCAACAATTCGATAGTAAACTTAAACTATCGCCAGTTTCGCAACACAAACACTAGCACATCACTAATCCGCGTTCACGCACTAACACTATCAGTAGCCGGCCCTAGACTCGTAGACACCCCGTGCGGTGCGTACCCGGCGGGGTGAGGGTACGGGGTACGGGGTACGGGGTACGGTGAGGGCGGCTACTGCGAGGGGTACTGCGCGGAGGGCATGGCGGAGGCGTACATGACGGGCGGGGCGCCGCCCCACGCGCCGCCCGCGCCCGCGCCGCCGCCGCCCGGCATGCTCATGCGGTACCCGGCTGGAACAATAACGACACAATAACTATCATTTCGCAATAAATAAATATGTGCTCGTAGCTCAGTGGGGGCAGCGCTTTAGCGCGATTATTAAAGATAAGCAACCAACGCCGCGGTTGTGAGTGGATGAGTGACCATTCCGACCATATTTAAACTTTATATTATGTAACTCAGTCTAAACTTGATTGTAATCTGTCAGTGTACCTATCTATACTAATATTATAAAGAGGAAAGATTTGTACCTATTTTTGTATGTTTGTAATGAATAGGCTCAAAAAGTACTGGGCCGATTTAAAAAATTCTTTCACCAATAGAATGCTACATTCTTCCAATTTGACATAGGCTACATTTCATTTTGAAAAAAATTAGGGATCCTTGGTAAAATTTGAACAATGTAACCGAAGTTGTAGAAAAATGAGTCTTAAAATGTCTTTCGTCGAATGCGCTGCCGAAACTATTAGCGATAATTGTCTACCCCGTGCGAAGCCGGGACGGGCTGCTAGTTATTAAATAAATAAATAAATATTTCGTGATTTATCATGAGCGTATCCGTGCTTCGGAAGGCACGTTAAAAAGTTGGTCCCGGCTGATATCGCTTGATACTGGTCGTCGTAAAGCCTTTAGTAATGGTGGGTGGTTGGCCAATTTAGTAGTGGTGACCATTTCGACTATATTTAGTGACACATTTCGTGTGATTGTGGAATGAATTATTTTATTTATATCAATATTCATACTTAGTGTTCATAACTTAACAATAAACGCAGGACACGTCACATGTTAAACGGCATGAATAAATAACAAAATTAAATGTGACATACAGAACAGATGACGCTTTAAATTTTAATTAACTATACAAGCAATTTAATTCACAGAAGAGATAAAGCAGAGATAAGTTAATTCTTTATAATGTATGCACATAAAAGGCATATCTTTTGCAAAACATTTTCTATTGCCTTCATCTGTCTGTCACTCTTACTCATCCCTAAATATCATTATGAGCGAAAAAGACGGATAGAACTTAGTATATTGAAATCGTTTCGCAGAATAAACCCCAGACAGAGCCGACCTGAATGTATTATGTAATTCCGGCCATCAGAGAAATAACATGAACTTAATTTTTTACATGTAGGTACGAAAACTAATTAAAAATAAAAATATTATTAACTTCCAACGTAAAATATTTGGAACTAATTGCTCCGTACGACACCTGTGAGATGGATTCGTTGCGGTTATAATCCTATCATGATATCAAATACTGTTTATGGCAAAAACTCTGATTACAAACAGGTTAATTATTTTACATTTTCCTCAAACATACTTCTATTCCAACTGGTTTGATAAAAAGAAAACGATATTATGTAGTCTTTGGCGCCGTAATTATTATAAATTGGTTCGGCCTCTAACAAAATTCATTGTACGATATCTCGAAACACAGATTTGAATTCATTGAGACCATGCCGACTGGTATGTTGCCTAGCGCATTTAGTTAAATTACTCTATCCGGTAGTCTCCAAATGCATGACTGCTACAAACGTCAACTATAAACGAACTATAACTTGCATACATACGTTGATAACAGTATAAAACGAGGTTACAGATAGCTGTGATAACAGAAGTAACGCCATAATAGAGGTTTAGACGGACAGTGGGCTCACTCCTCTGTCTTAATGGTTAAGATATGATTGATAAAACTCAGCGCTACCGACAAAGCTCAAAAACAATCGTCGCTCTACATTACAAGGTCAAAGTCACCCAAAAATCATAAGACCCTGGCTGTCACAACAAATACTGGGGGCCTAGCGCAAAAGTGTATCGTTCGGTCTGTCGTATTAACCGATCAAATGAAAACATCAATTCCCCCGTATTAAAGGTTTGACAATTTATGAACAATTGAAAACAGTCGGGTTTTTTACACGGCTAGCTTGAGTTGGTCATATTTTATCAAACGATTGACACATGAGACTAGGCATTTTAATTTTTTAGGTTTGTACGACCGAACGATAGATACACTTTCGCGCTAGGCCCCCTGGGCGGGTAACTATTTGACTTTTGTTTATCTTCATCCTATAAAAGCATCGTTGTGCCCAACATGGTCTATAATGTCCTGTATCTGTACCTATTTGCAACAGCTGTGTAATGTTATAGAACGCAATAAAGATATTAAATACATTTAATTTTCTATTTCGTGTATTTTTATTAATTTGCGTAATTTTCTTTTTCTTAATAAATTGTGCTGTCTCCGCCGGTCCCATGGCTAAACGGTACCACTTCAAACTACAGTAAGAGGCCTAAAGAAGTCTTAAATTCACGTAAAGCAAGTAATTTATAGACGACAGACATAGAGGTGACTTTTAAGATGTGGAATGTGCCCTCTATTTTGCCAGGGTTTTCCCAATATGCAAAGCCTTTACGAAATACCTCCAACCATTTCTATCCAGATTTCTATCTATTGATAATCCTATCAATCCTAGGAGTACTTACTACTTGTCCAGATCGTCTTGCCACTTTTTCCTCGGCCTACCATTTAGTGGTTTGATAAATAATAATAACATTTTATAAATATTAAACATCACATACATTGCTCTGATCCTATGTTAAGTAGCTAAAGCACTTGTGTTATAGAAATCAGAAACAACGACGGTACCACAACACTCAGACCGGAGACAATATGGAAAAGTTAGTTTTCCACATTGACCTGACCGAGAATCGAACCTGGGACCTCGGAGATGACAACGCCAAATCCGGCATGTTCGCCTCTCGACTACGGAGGTCGTGGTTTATGTCCGCCCCGTAGGTTTAAACAATTAAAAACAGGCCAAATAATTCGATTAATTTTACTCTTGATGTATCAAAACTAGGTAGGTATAGGTAGACTTGACCGAGACAGGAAATCGCACCACGCATCAAGATAAAATATGTATAACAAAACAACCTTGTATGGAGAGATGTTCATAACTCATTCTCTCAAAATGCTCTATAAGAATGACACCACCTATCCCGATTGATGTCGACTTTTATACGCTGTTAGAACACGATATCACCATAGATTTTGAATGGGAATACACAGTGACATTACATTTATGTAGCTAAAGTCAGTATTTCTTTGCTGGTAGGTAATACAATATTGTCATTCTATTTAACGATATTATTCATTTCCAAATAATAAACACTAATAATATCCTCCTATTATAATTACTTAATACAGAATGCTTTCATTCTAGCAGTAAGTAGATTTTATAAACTGTAACGAATAAAATGTTTAATAAAAAATAAAGCATTATTATAAAAAAATTAGTTTCTTGTAATTATTTATGTCATTGGAACGGTGCGGTGTCAACATCCCAATTGCATACAAGAAGCGCACAAGTCGGCTCTCCTGTCCTAGATACGTATTTGAAGTCTACTATAACGTTTAAGTTTTCAACTTATCAACTTTTCAAAACTAAAACGACAATTATTATTAATATACAATAGAAGATAAATATTCTGTCCACTTACATTCAACAAGCCACACATACATTCACACTTTTCGACTTGAAATCAACAAACACGTGGGCGCCCTACTCCGCGGCCTGTGGACCGAGCTTACTGCACTTATCTGTGTTGCGGCGTCTGGCCCGCACCGTGGAGAAAGTGACACACTTAGACCCGTCAAAAATTACATATATTTTCGACAGGTTTCTCCGGTAGCTGGCTTCGCTTGCATTTAATAATGTTACGATTGAGTTGACTTTTTTATTGAAGAAAAGGACATACCAAATAGGCTAGTTGACACCACCAATCAATTGACATACTTTTAATGACCTATCAAGCGCACCTGTTTCTTATAATTTGTATGGCGAGCTAAGCGTTGACGTCACTTTACCTAACTAAACAGCTTATTTTTGATTGATATCGAAGCAATCAAAAATCCGATTTTTCTAATAAACTAGTTACGTAAGAACCGGGTTATCGGGCTTTAAATAAGGTGTTTGATTTAATAAATGATGTCTTGTAATTGTGTATGACCGGTGTAACTTGTGTAAGTGTATAGTGAAACAACCAATCTGGAAGTTATTGGAGAACGCTTATGTTCAGCAGTGGACGTCCTATGGCTTCTTCTTCCTCGGTCCCTCACTGTTGAGATTGCGACCACATATAATGTTCCTCCACAGGCTGCGATCATAGGCCAGGCGAACCGCATATTGCATTTTTCCGCCCACCGCCTTGCTCACCTCGTCCGACCATCTCGTGGGTGCCCTACCCCAAGCATGTCTGCCTTCCATTTGACCCAAGATGATTTGTTTCTCCAGACAATGCTTTGCAATGGCTTCAATGATGATTATATGGCATACCCTATAACCCTAACTAGTCCATAATTTCTATATTTATTTATTCTCTTACCTGCTGCTGCTGCCTGCGGGTTGCTGTAGGCGGCTGCGTACTGCTGATAATACCCTGGCGCCATGTAGCCTTGTAGCGCGGGGTAGCCCTGTAAATGGACAAACGTATGATTAACAACTCAAGGCATTATGGTTCCTATTTACTAGCACAGTAAGGTTCAATGTATATTTATGTAGGATTGGCAATTGAGGATAAATATTGAGAGATGCTTAGTACAGTCTGGTATCTTGTAACACAAGGACATTAATTCCAGTGAGACCGTGACAATCGGTGTGTTATCTGAAGCTATCTAAAAAGAAGAGCTCAAATAAAAACGAAAAATTATGATACATTTTAGGCCCCAGCATGTATCAGGAACGTTTTTGACGCGCGTTTGTGTATACGCAGTACCTCCCTAAAATCTAGGGAGGTACAAGTCGTATTTGTAAAGATTATAGATTTTTATACAATGTAAAACGAACATGCTTTTCCACACACACGTCACACTGTATCTCAGTGTACTGTCGCAACATTAAACTAATGTTCACAATATGCTAATCGTTAAATTTATTAACTAATACATTTTTAAGGTCCTAAGTTGCTAATGGGCTTTACTCAAGGAGATTCGGTAGATTATAAAGATTAGAAGGGACACTTAGCCTGCGCATACGCCGATTTGACGAATAAAGGAATCTAAAAAAAAATTCAAGTATTAAAAATCTTAGATAAACCTAGCATGGTAATTGCTAAAAATCAAAAATTTAAATAAAGGAATCTATTTCAAAATAAATTGGACCTTCTGTTATTTTATCACTATAATATAAACGCTAAAACTAAAAGAAGAATTAGCAAATCGGCTGCAACACCAATGAAAAAATTAAAATTATTTAACACTTTTAACCTTCCATTGTAACGTTAATTACCCGTATGACATTACGGGGCAAGTACATGTAATATATTACGTGTTAAACGTCGTTAATTGTAAAGTGCACATGGTAACATTGCATTGAAGAGGAGTTGTATTAGGGTAATACACAATATAGCGAACATTGATAGCTCAGCAGTTCAGTCAGCACTGTGTTTAGAAGATCAGTATCAGCATAGTGTAAACAGTTTCCGATTTTGATATCTGAATTTATAAAGATCTAAGTTTGTTATCATTTATATCAATGGGTTTTTCATTTCTCTCAAACAATCCTTTTATGATTTCATTGCTATTGCTATTACAATCTGTTTTTGATAAAATAAGTGTCAGATTATAACTATTTGGCTACTAGACATCAATGAATAATTATCTAGACACAGTATTAAGTGTCATATGTACGCTTAACGCTCAATCAATTACTGATAAACGACAATTAAAAGATCAAATTAATATCATGGCGGCGCGGGCTGGGTAATTCATATCAACTATTCTTTTGGAGAGACAAAACTGACCATCTTGTTATGCTCACGCAATGAAACTATCAATAATCTGCGCGAGTTGATTGACGCACAAAGAGTCGGATCGCTACATGCACACTGTGTAAGAGATGTAAAATTATTCGGTACTATTTAAAAAAAAACAGCTATTCCGTGCGGGGAATATTTGGCATTCCGAATGGCAACTTTCTACCGTCTTAATTCAGAATGAAATAGAAACTGAGCGGTGATCAGCCGTGACCGGCAGGGACTCATTGTTCCGAGCGACGCAGTGACGTCAGGGAAGCGTGCCATTGCGCGTTTGTAAACATGACTTATCTATCATTTTGTTCGTCCTAACGTCACACGCATAACTTCGAAATGAATTCTAATTCTCTAAAGTAGAATGTTTATAGATAGATAAATAAATTGATATAGAAACTATTGTTTCTATAAAATTAATAGAATCAGGCGTTACTTTGCGCAAAACCATAACTAAATAATTATGAAAATGTAATTATTTTGCTGTCAACAATCTGAGGACAAACACAGGCACATGTAATGAGCACCGCCCTCGGGATCCCTCAGGTTACAGGTAGTGTAATTGGGGTTCCTATGCCGGCGTAACTAAGCAGAAGTTGTAAGCAAAATAATTACATTTTCATAATTATTGTTTCTATTGAAAAAGTTGATGCATTTTAACAACAGAATCACCACATAATAGAACATTCAACTAATAAAACAGGACCCTAATTATTACGTCATTCAAGACAGTCAATATCAATGAATTTATCTACAAATGACTTTAAAATATATTTAGTACATTATTAATTCAGGTGGTAAGTTCCTATTATGGTTACATAAATTAATTTAGATAGTTAATACCAATTTCCTTTTATAAAATAGACGATAGGATGACTACATTCAAGGAAGAAGATTGATCGAAATGTACGATAGTTCTGAAAAGGTTTTAATTATTTACAGTACAATTATTTAATATGTTGTTTCCTGATTCCTCTGCTTCCATATAAAAAGGTTAGGGATAAAACTTTTCCTAGTATCACAAATGAGCTAATAATAGTCCATTAGATACTGCTGTTTGCGCTTGCAGATAAGATAAACAATTGGTAGTTCGTTTGCAAGCAGCTACAACTTAAAACATTAAGTAGCCACCTTCATTAAGGTCTCTGGATAATTAAAGAAAATAATCATATTATCAGGGACTTATTTTGTGAGGCAAATAAAGTATACATAAATTATTGTCTACATTAACTAATTGATTAAAGATGAAAAATACTTAAGGCTATAGATGAAGAAAAAAAGATTTAAATAAACAAAAAATATGTGTCACAAATTAACAGTTTGTGTCATGCATGAGGTAACTGTTATCTTTGACAGGGATGTTTCCAGGACACTTCCTTGAAACTGCGACAGGCTCAGTAGAAAAACTGTTGTTTAGTAGCAACAATGATGGTGTAAATGACCTTTAAACTTGTGAACACCCAAGTGATCTGACATCTCTATTATGCAAGGCCGATGAGTTACATTCTATTTAAGCATAATTATTAATATAGAGAAACATAATATTTACCTGGGCATACCAATAGCCCATGCCTTGCTGGTATGGATATGGGTACTGTGTTTGTGCTCCAATCGTTGTGGGTGCTGGCGGCGCACTGTTTGTACTCTGCAATCATAAACACAAACAAAATGTTAGATCATATAATGATATTGTTACAATAAACATACTATGTACTTATTATTTCTACCGCCAACCCTGTCGAGGTAAGGGCAAGATAGGCAGCATAATTATAAAGTAAGCATACTCTATAGCAGAGTATCACTTACCATTAGCAAGATAAAATCAAACCAACTCAAAAAGTAAAAAAAAATAATTTCTGTAGTGCAAGTGTTACACTTGATGTAAGCAATTGTAATGTGATGGATGTTTATAGTTTGTTTGTTATTTAGCGGCTATAATTTAAACTTTGCTTAGGTTGGGAGTAGATAATTAAAGTAATTGTTGGATCAATTCAATTATTTTTCAGAATTGTGATATCTACAAATGACAAACATACATAGTTACATACTTAAAAAAATTAACCCTTCGCTTACTTTAATAATATGAATAAAATTATAAATATGTATTGGACAACATCAAGAGTCATGGCCGCAAAGCAATTAACTAAAACACTCAACAATAACCGACTTTGAAATTAATATCAGTAGATATCAGCCGGGCTTCAAACCCAGAACCCAATTCAGAGTGCCACTACACTAACCAGCTGTCTTGACAAACAATAGACTCACAATTATACACAATGATTATATAGTTCAAAAAATGAAATAAAAAAGGGAACCACATGCCTGTCAAACAAAATAATTGTAAACTAGCAAATTGTAGACTTCCTAGTCCAAAAGCTAAACAACATAATTCATAAAAGATAAAATGGAGAAAACTTGCATAAATAATTAGTAAAACTTAAATTTATTTATCCTATAGTGCAGAGGAGGAATTCTTTATCTTATTTATAGAATCTGAGATACATTCCTATTATATAATTTATATTAGTGATCAATTTGTGTCTAAAAAATTACCATGACATACCTACCTATAATTCTACCAAATACAGGGCTGTTGTGACTAATTTGTCACAGAAAACTTCAGTTATAATTTTAATGCCAGAATTGTATATTTTAGTTTTATTTACATTTCACCTGTGCAAATGGGTAGGTTTTAATATTAAATTGATGGACAGCTGGCTTTACAAAATAAAACCAAGCTACAATTGAACATCCTTGGAAGTTAAAAAATGGAAAAGTGTATCAATACATCTATAATTATAAAAAAACATGTCTAAAATACAAATATTTTATCAAATTACCCACCTGATTGTCACCACCACCATTCTCTTTTCCCCAGAAGCATTTGACTGTGTGCCCGCTTATTTCTGTATTGTGAGTAGCTTCAATTGCATGCGCGGCTGCCTCTTTTGTTGTGAACCTAATAAACGCATAACCTTTATCCCTGAACACTCTGATATCTTGTATCTGGCCAAACTGTGAGAATGTGTTCTGCATTAATTCCTCTGTTATTACGTTACTAGTGAATCCTCCACAGTAGACAGTTGTGTTCGTCGGTGAACTCTGGTTATAAACCTCATCAAAGGTTGGCTGTTTGGCTCTCTTGCTGCTTGGCGCCCCTTCGTTAGGTCTGTTGGTTGGCGGCTTACGAGTTGACCAGTTCGTGCGTATGGAGCGCGAGCCTAACCATTGGCCGTTCATAGCCTGAATAGCCGCCTCTGCATCAGCCTTTTTCACGAATGATACAAAAGCATACCCTTTAGATTTGAGCGTTTGTGGGTCGCGGACTATCCGGCAGTTTGATATCTCACCGAATGGAGCGAAAGCCTCTCGTAAAATGTGAGTCTCGATCTCTGGTGACAAATCACCGACAAATATGTGGTGATGATTGCTAGTGTCCGTCTTCGGCTGATTGCCAGGACTTGTAGCCCAGTTAACCTTCATTTCCTTGTCGAGAAACACTCGCTTGTTCATGGCGGCCAGGGCTGTAGCCGCCGCCGAGTGATTTGTAAACTCGAGAAACGCATATGGATCATTACCGGGCTCCCGGATTATCTTACAGCCTTTTACCTCGCCAATTTGTCCAAATAACGCACATAGGAATTCTTCTGTCACACTCGCGTCTAAATTACCGACGTAGAGAGTTTTCGGGTGGCTTTCGTCGCCCATATTAGCTTACAGAGTAATCTAGCGATTACTTAATTACGACTATGAACACTAATATCGTAAATATACGCTAGCCGACGTGTTATTTCATCACATTAAACATTAGATGACGGATAAAAGAATGAAAAATGTCGCAAACAGCGCCTAGAACTTCTCGAAAGACGTTGCTGTTGACTCGTGAAACGTTCACTTTTCGGAAACAAACGCATCTATAGACAAATTTCCGGTGGAATACATTTAAAAAAATGGCGCGTAAAAATTTTTGACCCTATAAATTTTTGAAATTAAGGCCTTTTATTCAACAACACTTAAATAAGCTGCAACCGCTATTAAATTTCTAAAAAAGTTTAATTTTCAGCCTGAAAACTGAAAAAGAAAAATCTATACTCAAAGAGTATAGACAGTAAAGATGAATACCATAAAGATGATTGTAAACTTTTCCGGAAACGAGTGTCAATTGTGAGTCTATGACTCATCAAAAAAGACAACGACAATACAAATGAAGAGTGCGTTTTCGATAATTTGACAGAGATTTCATACTTAGTTGTTATTGGTTAAAAACTAATTGACCAATCACATTCAATTTCGTTACTGGACATTTCAAAATCAACAGTAAGTTTTTGAGTGCACAAACATAGAAAATAATTTTGACAAAAATCTGAATACATGGTAAATACTAATGGTAATAAAAGAACTGAGTCGAAAATAAATTATAATTAACCTTTTTTTTAAAACAAAGACGAAGCCCATTAATTATCAATTAGTTATGTTGTCTGTGGTCACTGACCTGTTGATAATTTACAACTAACGCCAACATTATTTATCTGTAAACTAAGCTGTGAGTAGTGAAAACCAGTCCAGTGTGTATAGGTCAGTGTCTGTGGCGATCAATGTGTGTATTGGTAATGTTCCTTGGTGTATTGGTGGCGTGTGAACAAACCAAAGAACAAACACACGCAAACAGTTTTTTTACAAAGTTTTTTTTTGTCATTTTGACAGTTTGTGTCGCTCAATTTGGGTCACGAATATTTACGATTTTTAGTTAAAACTTTAAATAAAGTATGGCTTAATGAAATAGTATTGTATGTAAAACATCATCAGCCCCTCTTTTTTTATTAAATCGGCCACTGCTCGGTTTCTTTATAATTCCCGCGAAGCTAGGTTAGGAACCGCCTGGTAGTAAGTACACGTATGCAGTGATTCTGTTTGTGATTTATTGAGTTCCGTTAAAAGACTGAAATGACGTGAATTGTTTTATCGAAATAAATAAAGTCAAGATGCTACCCCTAACACAGAAAGACACTCGGGTCCCGCGGGGTACTCTGGGCGGAGTTAGAGAAAGAATTCAAAACTGGCTCAGGTTGATTTATTCTGATAAGAATTCAAGGAATTTATTTATGTTTCTTATTTTGAATTTGTCATTTGCTTTCGTTGAACTGTTTTATGGTGTTTGGACCAATAGTTTGGGTGAGTATTTTATTTACTATTTAAATACCTATCAGCTGATTCTGTCTAATATTCAATAGTTATTCAAATCTTAAGTATTTTCTTACATGTTGGAATGAATATACACTAGGTTCAATTTATAAATGAATTATAGTTTTATTCTTTATATGTACCGTTAAAGTTATGTGAAGATAAAATATGTAGAGGATAAAAGCTCTTGATATTCGTGTCAAAAATTGTGTGTATCCTCCAGATAAGAAAAATATAGCATACTCAGAACTAATGCAGAACTAATCCGTACATTGTGAAACAGGCCCTAAAGGTTTACTGCAGTAGCTTACATAAATAAAATACAAGATTTCAAAAAGCTAATCATATTTCTAATACTAGTATTGTATTGTATAACACACAAGCATATTAATAAATATTCTAATAGTAATCTAATATAATACTTCTTTTCAGGCTTAATTTCTGATGCATTCCATATGTTCTTCGACTGCACTGGCCTAGTAGCTGGGCTAGCAGCGTCACTAGTCTCAAAGTGGCGAGCGAACGAACGGTTTTCATATGGCTATGCTCGGGCAGAAGTCTTGGCTGGTTTCGTGAATGGATTATTCCTGTTGTTCATTGCATTTTTCATCATGAGTGAAGCAGTTGAAAGAGCTATTGAACCTCCTGAGGTAAATGTTTCATTTTATCTTATATACAATTAACTGTCAAAAAGTTTGTATTAAGCCTTTACTCTGGCAAGAGACACCTGGCAGACATTTACAATAGTTTTTCTGTATATTTCTAGTGATTGACTGTTAATACTAACACATACAATAGACCTATGCAGCGATTTTCAAGTAGGTAGTGTGTGAGTACACATTACTTTGTCATACTCTCTAAGTAAGGAGGCAAAATATTTTTTATTTACCAGATGTGAGTCAATTTTAGAGTTTTATTTTTCATTTAATTATTAACCCAGCCAAGAATCAAGTCCCGAGTTCGGCCGGGAATCGAACTCGGGACCTCAAAGATGTGGACACCAAGACCGGTGTGCTCGCCTCTCGGCTACAGAGGTCTTGTTAAAGGGCATCAAATGTTGTTGTTTAATTCTATGCTTTAGCAACATACCATAGGATCAGCAGAGCAATGTATGTGATTTTGTCCAATGTTTATTTATTTTTTATTTATGACAACAAATTGAGATAAAATAATTAAACAACATTTTCTACTGCACATGGATTGGATAAGCTCATTCTTCTGATTAGCTGACATTGTGTAACAATCAATCGCCACTTATCGTAACTTACTAACTGATAAGGCAGTGTATTTTAAAAATATAGTCAGATATATGCTTTCCTTGGCTTGAAATTTCTATGCACAATTATTATTTTATTTAAAAATATATATAATTAAGTACATACATACTTACATAAATTTTCTTAATATGAAGTGCAATTACTAAAGATAAGCAATCCACTCCGCGGTCATAATTGAATGGGTGACCCAGGGTGACCATTCTGAAAGTATTTTGTGGCATTCATCACAAGCATATCCATGCTTCAGAAGGCATGTTAAAAGTTGGTCCCAGCTAATATCTTGATACTAATCATAAAATCTAGTCAGAGACCTAAAGGTGGCTTGATTACGCATCTGACATTGACCTTACAACACCCTAACTTATTTGGGTAAAATTGTTGAAAGAATATATTTATTTATGATAATCAAAGGATATTACTTCTTTGATTATCATCATTACACAATCGAAAATAGAATTAGAAAACTACTTAGGTACTAATTTATCCACCAATTAATAATATCTACTTTTAAACTACATACATACATAATTCTAGTTTAAGATAAGAAGTAAAATACATAAATTTTGTAACACAAATCGCATATCAAAGCAGGTTGAAACTATATTGTTTAACATAACAATTTTGAATGGCTATTTTATGAATTTCAACATTATGGCTACTAGTACAATGTTGAAATTCCATTGCTCAAACGCCTTGTTCGAGTCGGCACGTATTTCATTTTTCAATTTATCTGCCGCCTTTGTAAACTTAAATAACCGTCAAGTTTCGACATCGCAATCGCTTGATTTTGTGATATTTGGGTATGTAACTAGCCAGGCCAGGTAATCTCGGGACAGATGGTACTTATATTTTATTAATACTTATAGTAATCATACCAATTAGGTAATCTATTATCCCCAAATAAGACTAGGCGTCACGTAAAAAGTGCGGTGGCCAAAATGGGAACCAACATTTTCAGTACATAAACTGCTATAAGTTCGGTGGAGACAAGTAGCGCCACCCTTCAGCGCCCTTTTCATTTGTGACGAAAATTTTAGCATCTTAACAACTATACAACGAACAAGCATCATACCTCATATGTTTTATAAACATTCATTACTTGAGTACAAACGCTCATGCTCACCAAACAAAACCCCTTGCGGGATTCGAACCCGCAACCGCCGGGCTTTGTAGTCCAGAGCGCGAACCACACTTGTGATAATAGTACGGACAACAGCTCGTCCACCTACCACAAAATGTCAAATTTTCTCATTTGAAAATGATCTCTATGTGTCAGGCTTAAAGTTGAAAATATATTGGAGAATTTTTGACTTTTGGGGTAGGTCGACGTGCTGTTGACTGTACATCGAAGTATACTTTTTTTTAGGTCATACATTAAATATAAGTAAAATATAATAAAATAAGGTATTTTATTTGTGACTATTCAAAATTATGCTGTTGTTTAGGATCGCAAGGGAAAACCAAGGAGTTTAGGGTAAAACTAAGTAAATGAGCTAAATTATTTGTTATTTTTTAAATTAATTTTACATTTATTTCTAGGTGAAACACGAGCGGCTGCTTCTCGTTTCCATCCTCGGTTTCCTCGTAAACATGGTGGGCATATACGCGTTCCACCACGGCCACGGGCACGGCCACGGCCACTCGCACGGCGGCGACCACGGCCACTCGCACAACCACAACCACGGCCACTCGCACGACGAAACCGACGCGCCCACCGGGGCCGGTTCCGCGATCATGAGGGGCGTGTTCCTTCACGTCCTAGCCGACACGTTGGGTTCCGTCGGCGTGATCATATCCGCGATCCTCATGCGAATGTTCGGCTGGATGCGAGCGGATCCGATCTGTTCTATGGCGATCGCGTTGCTCATCGCCGGGAGTGTGATACCTCTAGTGCGGGATTCAGCCGGGGTGCTGATGCAGAGGACTCCTTCGTCTATCGAGCGGTTGCTTCCGAACTTGTACACGCGGGTCGTGGGTCTCGCGGGGGTGCATGCGGTGCAGGAGCCCCACTTCTGGACTCTGTGTAGTGACGTTCATGTTGGTGCTTTGAAGCTGGAAGTGGCGCGCGAGGTGGACCCTCGGTACGTGACGGAACAAGCCGCGAGGATATTCCGCGAGGCCGGCGTCAAACACCTCACGGTACAACTGGACTACTCCCCCCTTTGATCCTAAGCTAAAATCACAAATGTACAGTTCCACGGATGGATGAGGTTTTATTGTATATAGAGAATGTGATCTACTGCAACTATGAGCGTAGTGCGATTAAATTGTTGCAATTATTATTTTATATTTATTCATAGTGTTGTGATATAGGAAAATCTTATGATTTTTCGTCGCCTCCGATTTGAATCAGGCAGTACTATTTGCGATATCTGGTGTTTTTTTTTTACAATCTAGAAGAATTTATTTAATTTATCATAAAATAGGATGATAGTCAAATATTTATCTGACGCTTCAACCTAAACTAAATTATAACCAACTGTAGTATTTGATCCTGTCGACTTTATCGTTAATAATAAGTAATCTTATGTTTTGTAGTACTTTACATACTTTTATAAAAACTATCTACATGAATAGTATTATATTCCTTTAAAATTTATTTCAATATTTTAACTAGTAGGTATAATAACTGTGTTATCAGACAGAATTATTGAGTTTAATTCTAAAATGCATTCTGTATACATTCCAGGTATTCCGTTTTGTTGTTGTATAAAAGTTAAAAATCTTAACCAAATCGTGCAATATTATCTAAAATTTAACCATCGCAATGCTTTTTACTAGTTTTTTTTTATATCGTAGCAATTTTATAAACAGGCAATTTTAAGGACTGGTTGTCTCAGTCTCTAAAATAATATTAAGGTCTCCTTATTGAAGTAGAAAGACTTATAATCCGGAATTGTATTTTTGAAGCACTAGAATTCCAAGTCGCATACGAAATCGCCCAATTTGCATAAAGGCCAAAAATCGTATACGATATTTTAGGACTTCGTATTTATGGTTCTTGCTATTTCGTATGAGATTTTAAATTATATACCTTCTGATGCTATGTTAGGCATTGGGGTATTATAATGAACTAGCGTACTAGAGAACACACCTCGAACTAAATTTTTTAGCCAAGAATTGTAGTCCAGTGGACTAAAAAGCTTCAGTGTGTAACAGTGTCAATAATTGAAGTTGTCAAAATTGCTTCTTGATTGTTCAATACTACCATGTCTGGTCAACGCCATATATCGTAGGATTAGTACATATTAAAAACGAATAGATGTCACTACAAGGCTCATTAGGATTGGGCTTGATATCAATTAACGATAACTCTTGATAAAAACGTTATCAATACACTTTTGTAACACTTTTGTTTTTAAAAAATGAAATGTTAATATAATTTTTACATTTATTTCAAAACAAATCATTTTAACTAAAATTTTAAGCAATTTCGGTATAATGCCATCTACCATTTTTAACTTAAACTATCTTTTATGGAAACGCTACGTCAGCTATTGGATTGAAAAAAACTAAACACGGCATTTATGTTGATTATAGAGGTAATATGCATTTCGTATTATTTTATCAAATAATTTGAAAAAATTAATAAAGGAAAACCAAATTTTAAATTATAAGTATTTTTTTAAATAAGTAATTATATACTCTTTGGTAATTAACGGTCAAAAGCAAGAAGCTTCAAAATAATGTAGCTTTTCGACAACTGTCAAATATTTGTTTGTAGGGCTACCAGTGTGAGTATTGTAGTTTTATAATATGGGATTTGTTTTAATATTTGTGAAGTGATTTTAAAAATCAATTTTTAGGAGAAAAATATGGATTACTAATGTTTAGCCACAAACGTTTCCCAAAATATTACAACCCAACTATTTTACACAAATTTTCATTTGGCAAAAAAACATTTGTCAAAACAACTCATTGCAATTTTTTAGTTAACAAATCTTTTTTTGGGATACTATTGTTTAACAAATAATTGTTTGTCATGTTTCATTTAATCAAATGTTTCATTTGGCACAACTTTCTCTTTGCAAAATATTGCATGGCATTCGATTTACAAGCTTACTCTCTAACTTTGAAAATATCATGCTGCATCGACGTTTGTTTTACATAAGGTAAAAAAATAGTTAAAATGGCTTTAAGCGATTTTTCTTTGATCCCAAAAGCAATAATTTTTGGAAAAAAATCTTAAGGTTAATCTAAAAAAAGACAATTTGGTAACCCTGTTCCAATTTTATTTATCAACTTTGATAAACAATGAATTTTATTTAAAGGCATTTGTGTGTCACGCACGTCCAAAGGTCACGTCTAAATGACGTAAATATGTCATAAACGGTCGTTTCAATCTATAACATAATTAGTAATTTCGTTATGTATTGTCAAGTATCGATGCCCAAAGTGCTAAGAATTCGGGCTAATATTCCATGGGCGCGACTTCGAATCTTAGTCGGCGACAATATTTTTTCGAAATCCAGATTTGTATTAAAATAGTTTAATGAAAATTGTTTATTCACATTTAAAACCATTTTTAATAACTAAACTTAGTACTAAACTTTTGATTATTTTTTTACATAATATTCACAAAATAAATAACAAATAGAAAATGGGTCTCAGCTCGCCGTCATCAGTTTTCATAAAAATTAGGATCATACTCTAGTGAAATCAGCAACCGACTAAAATGAAGATAAATATAGTCTTAATATCTTTAAAAAGTTATGGATGCGCACAAAAAGTTATACAAGATAATATAACAACTTGAAAAAAAAACCCGCATCATGTGGGATCCGAACCCACATCTCATAGAAACTACGAGCGATTGCCTTTTCAACTAAGCTACGAGGACGTTAGAACGATTTTCAAAATTTGTCAAGTGTTAGTTTATGTTTTTTGACAGAGTGTGCAAACAATTGTAAACCTTATGGTGGTTTGGCATTCTCTGACGGACCGAAACAGAAGTTAATGTAAATAAATGTTATATTTTGACGTAGTATAAATCATTCTCTATGGTTCTATGAATTATGGGCAAGTTATCTATCATTGCGCAGATAGTGCCATCTAGTCAGAGAGGGAAACAAACGATGGCGTAGTTATATTTTAGTTCCATTTACTCACCACCTTCGCTGCCTTTCGCGCGAGTTAAGGTGGATATTTTCAAAGTACCGAGACTGTCCCTCTGTTTTACGTAGTATTATCCTTTCTCTATGATACTACAATGCTTGGCTGAAACATTTAGTTCGAGATGTGTTCTCTAGTACGCTAGTACATTATACCTCAATGATGTTAGGGGCAAAATTTTATTTAATTTCCAAAATATATGAAATTTCGTAATTGGAATTAAATTCTCAAAATTAATTGTGTAACTCTTGTATTTTTTGTTGCTATCATTTCTGGCAATAATCAAATACTCTTTTACTTAATTTTATGCATTTATAATGTGAATCAAAATTCATTAAGACGCGTTTTCTAGTTGGTTATCCGAATTGTTTACCACGCATGACCACTTTACATATGTAAAGTGGTATTGCCTGATCAGTGACTTTGCACTTAATACTTAACCGAAAACGGGATAATTATTAAGTCAATTACGCCGTCCGCTGGACCTTGGTCTCTGGCTGGTGTGTATTCTTAATTCTTGGCATTTTGTCGACGACTGTGCATTTATAAAGCAATAAAGCTTTCTAAATTAAAAGTACATTGTATTAATTTAATCGATATAAAGCATGGTATACATGCAAAGGAACTAAGGTCACAATATGTTACTTGACCACAACAATATGGCGCATGACAGTTATGAAGATTTGGCGCCAACACCTCGCTTAGAAGCCAGCGCTTACTTGGTCTCTGCACTCTGCAGTGATACCTATTACGTCTTTATAGCGCTTCATAAATAATTTTAATAATTGGTATACTCCTCCCTTGTACGTTGTGCGTCTTATTGGTGTGGTCGCGTAAAATTCGCACCCGAGCCAAATATTCTGCAATTATTGTGGCATGTGGAGGCGATAGTAAATTTTTCATTGTTTAAAACCGAAAATAAAGTATATATTTAATTATATTTTTTTGTATTTTATTGCAATCGATAAGAACGACGAGCTATTGAACTGACATATTTACACCGGTATTTTTTACCCGACTGCCAAACGAGGGTTATGTTTTTCATATATGTATGTAAGTATGTCTATTTCTTTGGCACGCCCTACAGCCTAAACAGTTTAACGGATATCAAAGTATAATATATATCAATAGATTCGTCTCAATTGTGAGAGTGACAAGGGGTATGTTATTTCCCGAAATTCCCGCGGGAAAAACGGATCTGCAATACTGATAAACCGATTTTGAAACTTTCTTTTATTAACTAAGGGCCACATATTTTCAGTGCTAATAGTATTCAATACTTTATTTTCCACGATTCCTACGGGAACAGGCAAAAAAATACACCGAAAAAATAGGAAGGAAAAACCGTTTAATGGATTTCAACATATGATATGTCATTAGATTCGTCTCAGTTGTGGGACTGACATAGGCTATGTTATTACCCGGAATTCCTATTGGTACATGAATTAAACGGGAAAAACCGATTTTGGATAATACTTATTCGAGTTAAAACCTCTTTTTTCAATGAAGAGTTACAAATAAGACTTTATAGTTCATTGAAAAGTATTAGTAGAACACTACAAACTAAAAAGTCGACAATAAAATTAATTAATTAAAAAAATCAAAAAACCCGACTGCATAAAAAGTGAACTTAAAAGATGAAAACAAGATTTAAAGAATCAATTTGCAGTCGGAGGCACCAAATCCATTAACAGCATAATGATGATTGACTTTATATGCATGCGTTGGTACCTAATTAAGTAATTTAAATCCGTGTAGTAAAAGTCGATTCAAGTAACATAGATTTGATGCCTCAGACTGCAAATTTATTCTTTAAATCTTGTTTTCATCTTTTAGTTCACTTTTTACGCAGTCGGGTTTTTGATTTTTTAATTAATTAATGTTTTTAATAAAAATTATACTGGCTTTACTTTCTGGTTTAGCCAGAATTTAAACACTTCAGAGTGCATTTGCTAGTCCGGGACTAAGGTTAAAGTACAGTGGGTTAACCTTAGTCCCGGACTAACAAATGCACTCTGAATAAGACAGCATGAGTCCATGGATCCTTTAAACTTGGTGATTCAGTATATAGTCCAAAACCGATGTACAATTATACTCTTAAAAACATCGCGAGCGGCTAATTTGAGCTCCTCCTCACCCTATACATTCATGTAACAGTAACGAAGGCAATGGAAAAACAGGAGAAGTGTTATTCAGATTTCAGACTTACAAACGGAGGGTTCCGTACTTTTTCTTTTTTTTTGTAAAAAAAAGAGGAGTTATAGGTGGCGCAGGACCTATTTACTACAAGCCCGTCTGCCTTTTAAAATTTTGATTTCTAAATATGACTATTGCTTTTTAGGGTTCCGTACCCGAAGGGTAAAACGGGACCCTATTACCACGGTAATAATCAGTTTGTCTCTTAAATGAAATTGTACTGAGTTATTAGGCCTAAAATAAAGTGTCTGTTTTAATAAATGATGCCTTAGAATTATTAATGAATGGGGTCAACATCCCTATTTAAACACTTCAGAGTGCATTTGCTAGTCCGGGACTAAAGTTAAAGTACAGTAGGTTAACCTTAGTCCCGGACTAGCAAATGCACTCTGAATAAGACAGCATGAGTCCATGATCCTTTTAACTTGGTGATTCAGTATAAAGTCCAAAACCGATGTACAATTATACTCTTAAAAACATCAAGAGCGGCTAATTTGAGCTCCTCCTCACCCTATACCTACATGTAACAGTAACGAAGGCAATGGAAAAACAGGAGAAGTGATATTCAGATTTCAGACTTACAAACGGAAGGGTTCCGTTCTATTTTTTTTTTGTAAAAACAAAAGAGGAGTTATAGTTGGCGCAGGACCTAATTCCTACATGTCCGTCTGCCTTTTAAAATTTTGATTTCTAAATATGACTATTGCTCTTTAGGGTTCCGTACCCAAAGGGTAAAACGGGACCCTATTACCACGGTAATAATATCGATATTACCGTCCTATTAAGGCTCCGCTGTCCGTCTATCACCAGGCTGTATCTCATGAACCGTGATAGTTATATGTTGAAATGTTCACAGATGATGTATTTCTGTTGCCGTTATAACAACAAATACTATAAAACAGAATGTAAAACGTGTTTTTTTCCCTTTTTAATAGATAATGGTACGGAACCCTTCGTGCGTCCAGTTAAGCTCTGTGGAACTGACATCAAAGGAAGTTTCTATAATAAAACAACATAAATAATTTAAACCATTTTTTACATCCTCAAACAGACAGAACTCATTTACAACAAAATTAAATAAGAAATCTTTAAGTATTCAAAAATTTATTCTTTTATTAATAAAATATAAAGAAAACGAAGATCTATATATAAACGCAAATAGAGTCATACGAGATTTTGTGATGAAGATTCATTTCAGCTAGCAGAAATACCAAATTGTGAATACAAGAATGTACCACACAAAATACTTTCATTAATAAATATGACGATGGGTACCAACAGAAAAATACTGTTTGAACGTAATGAAAACCTTTCTATGCTAAAATAAAAAATCAAACTTGTTTAAAACTTTGCAAAACTAATTAAATTGATCGTAATTCGTCACACATGACTCTATTGGCGGTTAAAACTAGTCTTATTGTGCTATTCAATTAGTTTTTTAGCCTTGAAGTACCGGCGGAGGTAGAGTACTTGCCACGTAGCTAGCCCCAGGAGGCATACCATCGAGAATATGCTGAAGAACAAGACTCGGTTGTTGGTGGACTCTGGAACAGGATAATAAAATATACTGTTACTTAATATATTTGGAAAACAATACAGTATGAATAATTACATACTAATATATAAATAGTTAAAGAAAACTACGGGGCATCGATGTTGAGTGCTGGGGGTGGGGAAAGAGTGGAGATCGCTTTGCGCATCTTAGGCCCTTTACACACTGCAACTTTTAGCATCGATAATAATAATAATAAATAATAAATCATTTATTTGCCAGAATATGGTACAAAGGTAGGTAATATCAATAGATTCCAGCATATTCTATCGCAATGCGACGTGCAAATATTATGTCAACGTAACGCGCGACTGCATCGATGCTAACGCGCGTTAGTATCGATACAGTTGAGCGTTAGCAGCGATACACACGCGCGACAGCATCGATGCAGACGCGCTGTGGCAGTCAATGAATGAATGATCAAAATACGTATCGCGTCGTGGCTCTCGTTAGCATCGATACAGTCGCGATGCTAACGCGATACACCATCGATACTGCATCGCGATTGCATAGATGCTTCATCGCGATTGCATCGCTACAGTTCAATGGCCAGCTTCTGCATCGCGACTGTATCGATGCTAAAAGTAGCGCAAGTGTGTTAAGGTGGACCATTTGCGACTGCATCGATGCTGCGTCGTGACAGCAACGCGACTGCATCGCTGCTTAAAGTCGCAGTGTGTAAAGGACCGACGAGCATCGTATCAGAGACGCGTGTGCGCAGAGCTAACAATCCCGGCGCGGTGCAAGCGCGTCACACGACTAGCCAACGGGGCCATGGCATGCGTTTCAAAAATCTTCCGGACCTCGCATGCGGGCGCCAACGACCAATGACAACCCCCTTTTAAAATAAAACAGCATCATAACATATTTAAAGCCAATTTTTCAAACGCCAGATTACTTTACGACAAATAAAATTCACGTTTTGACACATTTTCTATGTAAAAACCATTGAGGTATAATGTAACTTAAAAACTGTCCGTTTTGACTTGTCAAACTGCCTATTGAAAAATCGGCCCTAAGTTATTTTTATTTACCATTAGTGTCCCTCATCTCCTCTTCCCTCTTCCTCATCAGAGTAAAGTCCTGCACAATGGCTTCTGATAGGTCTTCCAGTCTTTTCAACTCCAGTTCCATGGGTTTCAGTTTTGCAGCTTCCGCAATCTATATAAAAGAATTAATTAATGTTGGCATAAAAAAATATAGGTACTATGCGACCCAATCAATTAAGCTCATGACAGCAAGACGTTATTGGCATAAGTGAGAATACAGGGTGCCTAGTTCGAGTATCACAAAACAACCGAGTCACATAAATTGTTAAAAAAAGAAATTAACATTATTCGACAATTTAACATTTGACTCTTCGATAGAAGTAATGCTTATTATTTTGTGGCACTCGCACTAGGCCCTCTGTACAGTAAAGAGGTATCACTGTCGAGGGCGAGTAAACACAAGTTAGGTAAAGACGCGCTTATAGGCGAAGTATATCATAACTGTCATGTTTCCATTTTGTGGTCGAGTAGTATTATGAAAAAAGTGTGTCACACTTTATGTTTTTGTATGTTACTTCAATTTTGTTTTGATATTTTGACACTTCTTTACGCCTGATCTTATAGAATGCTGTTAAAAAGTGGAGGGTAGGGATATTTGAAATAAAATAGCAGTCAATCACTCATATTTACAGAAACCAAAATTATATAAAGTCTAGTTATTCACCTAGTAACAATTGATGCAAGATTTACTCAATATGTCTGCAATTATGCTTGTGCATCGTCCGAATAGATTCTGCAAATTAATAATTTATTATTATGATAAATATGTAGTTACACGCAAGTGACACCGCTCAACCACACTGAATTGTTTAGAGATAAAATTTAAAAATAAAATATAATAAACATTTTCGTATGGTATCATTTCTTCTACTGGTCACCCCGTCATCCTGACAGGTACGTCATTCACGTTCTAGTGTTTTTCCGCTCGACACAAATTCATTTTAATGTTATCCATTGTAGCCTTAAATAAATTAAATTATGCCGAGAAGACGTCATTCAGACGATTTCGACCATATAAAGTCGGAAAATCAAAAAAGTTGCAACGCAAACTGAAACGGGCGCGGCAACGAAACCGGGATAACGTAGACGGTTCCCGTGTTTTTTCACACAGGTATGCACATAGATATCTTATTTCGTGATTTTCTTAAGCTGTTAGCGCTTACCCGATTGCCCGAGCGCGGCGAAGAATTAAATCACAACCGTAATGCAAATTAATGTCTTTAGAATCATGACAAAAATGAATATGAAATATTTAGCCAGGCTTTAAAGCGGGCACTACTTAAGCATTCAGGGCAATTTATGGGATTGACCCGAGCTTATACTATGCAGCCAATCAGAGCAGTTTTTGGGACTGTCTCGCGGCTTAAATTATGTACCAAAAATCAGGGCAGTTTTTGGGACTGACCCGCATAAAAATCTACTATTAGCCATCAGAGTTATTTTTGAGACTAATTTGTTACTCAAATCATTCTGACCTACGTAACGCAGATTCAGTTGTTTGTAGTCAGTGAGTATATTTTTGGATAGCTTATCGCACAGCCATTGCCTGTCTCAGCACCTGAGCAAATTGAACAACCTGAATTACTTCAGTAACAACCAGTCTCCTGACCTCCAAATAATTACAACTGTATTTCCGACTGTTGTAAATCCACATATACCAACGACTAAAACTGAAACACAAGCCTAGGGTGAGCAAACCCTCCAACACAGTGAACTAGATTCAGAGGCTCTTGCAATACTCGGTATAGACTCCTTTGCAACAGTTCAGTATGGTAAAAATATACGTAACGAACTAGCTACTCGGCTTGAATACATTGCAAGGCAGGACTAGCCAAAAAACCCCGTAAAGCGTTAAAATAACAGTATTTGATTACCCCTAACTGCATTTGAATTGGGGCTCCTGTATTGAACCCCGAAATAAAAGATGATGTTACCGATATTGTCATGATAAAACAAGACAAGAGGATTGAAGCACGGCAAAAACAACAATCGCGCATCGATAACGGCGCCGGGCCAACCTCGTTTTAATCACAATCAGATGCACGCCAGCTCATCAAAGACATCGCAGCTTCCGTCCAAGCAAAACCGCTGTCGCTATATACGGTAAAGTATTCCGCACAAACTATTACTACCGCATAAAATAGTCTCTTATTACCAATGATCGTATCATACTCTCCTGGATCAACGAGTATAAACTTAATTTTTCAAGGCCTGCCATTCAACGTGATCCTCCTAAAACTGTAAAATATTCGAATACCGAAAAGTTCCATTTTCATAAAACAATTCAAGAATAACATACAATAGGGGCGATTTCCGTATGTGTACCTTGGCATGAAGAGCAGTTCTTGTCTAGTATTTTTATGAGACTAAAACCGAATGGTAATATGCGACTCATATTGATTCTAAGAAACTTAAATTTTATAGATACATTATTTCAAACTACAAGTCTTTCGCACTGCAATGACGCTTATTTCCAAAGATGATTATTTGGCAAATATAGACCTTAAAGACGCTTACCTGCTAAGTAGGATGCATGAGAATTCTAGAAAAAATCTATGCTATCTATGTATTTGCACGACTTTCATTTGGTTGACCGGTCATACCTATACGGATTGTCTAGAAATCATTTCAATTCGTATTTATTCGTATTCGAAATAATTTCAATTCGTTTGGGACGTGTATAAGTGCCCGGAAGAGGGCCTATATACAGAATAAAGAATTTCATTTCATTTCTGTCACCAAAAAACTCCTGGAAAGCCTAGGCTTCATTATTAACTAGCTGTCGCGGCGAACTGCGTACTGCCAAACAGTAATTGTTTTCCGTCAACTTTTTAATGTTTTTATTATTTATTCTGCTACTCGGAACGGAAATAAATCCAGCAAATTATCAACCGTGAAAATCGGTCCAGCCGTTCTCTTATTATAAGTGTTGGAACAAACCAGACTTTGTTTTGTAATATTAAGATGTTGATAAAAGTAACTTGACCTTGACGACCTCCGTAGCCGAGAGGCGAGCACGCCGGACTTTAATTGGCGCCGTCATCTCTGAGGTTCCGGGTTCGATCCCCGGTCGGGTCTATGTAGAAAACGAACTTTTCTATATTGGCTCGGGTCTGGGTGGTGTGGTACCGTCGTTGTTTCTGATTTCTTTAACACAAGTGCTTTAGCTACTTACTTTAGAATCAGAGCAATGTATGTGATGTTGTTCAATATTTTTTTATTTATTATTTATAACTATCACCATCAAAGCTAAGTAAGTTATAGAATTTAAAAAAAACATTCAGGTTATGTTAATAAGCATGAGCTCAATAAAATGATGAAACTGAAATGGTGCAAAATCAGGATATTTGCACAGCTAGTGGGTTTCTTAAAGCTCGTTTTGTCTAGCAATTGAGTAATGGTAGGTTGTACAAAAAAGAATTTGAGCGTGTTAAGTTCCATAATTTAAAATATCATGAGGACTATGACAGACTTATGTTCTAACCTGATTTACTCCAACCTGGCTTCGAATAGTGTTCTCAAGCGTTTGAAACTTTCTGTTAGAAACATATAAACTAATAACAATCTTACAGTATTTTTACAGACGCCTCCACCACCGGATGATTCGCCGCTTGCGGAAATGAAACGGTCTCTGGGATGTGGTCGCAAGAGGGGCGTGAGAGTCACATCAACTCTTTACTTGCAGCGTTTTTCGGCCTTAAAACATTTGCTGGAGATCTCCACCACTGCCAGATACTCATCAGTATACATAATTGCACAGCAATTGCATACATTAGGTACTTAACCGCATGGACGGGATTTAGTTTCAGCACCTTACAAAAATCATAAGGGATACCTGGCAATGTTCCGAGATCCAACATCTTTATATTTATGTTTCGTGCATAAAATCGGTAGACAACGTAGAAATTACAGGATGTATCGTATGTATCCCCGTATGTATCGTGGCACCGAGATCCCGATGCTTTAGCTATTATTGCGTTTAATTTATCACGGTCACACTCGTATTTCTATACTTTCCCTCCCTTTGCGGTCATATTGACAATGGTTAAAGATCTTTATTTCTCATAAGAATTACAAATTCACTTACTGGGAATACAGTTTAACAATAACAAAAAATATAATCGCCTTCGATGAGCGTATTACAAAATAATAATTTAACTTAAGGGTAGATATAAACAGTGACGGACAACCTTGATGAAAATCATATCCGACAGGGGCAGGATTGTCATGGTTGTGTCGAAATGGCCGTCACAGCCGTGGTACTCTTCCTAAAACAAAACTTTTTGTCTCAAACGTTACAGTATTTAAACCTAACGAAGGCATTATCGCATATATATAGATTCAAACCCGAATATTCGTGGGAATCTTACCCTGGTTGCCGGAGTATTGTGTATATTATCTGGACAGCGCTACTGCAACGCAGAATTACATCATCGGCAATGGATAATATCATAAGCATCCGTCGCGAATAATTCGCTAAAACAAAGCCGAAATACAATGTCACATGTGATGCTTCTTTAGTTTTAAACTTTCTAGTCAAAGTATCCAAACGAACACCTAACACTCGAAGTTTTAACGAAAAGGTAAAAAAAAAAGAAAAGAAAAAGAGAAGTGTCACGCTTCTTGCGTTAACAACTGCTCATGGCGGTCAGGCACTTTCGAAGATCAAAGTTAAAAAACATTGAAATCCTATCAACCCAAATCAGAATTAAAATACCTAAACTCTTAAAAACATCTAGGTTGGTCGCAAAACAGCCGATACTCGTAACGGTTTTTACATGGAAGCCGAAATATGCCCTCCTAAAACAGTGCTTTCATATCTATAAATGACTAAAGCTAGCCGACAAAATACAAGTTTCCTTATTAGCCCTAAGAAACCACATAACGCTATAACTTCCCAATCATTTTGGATAAAAAAGTTCATTAATGGACAGTGGCATTTACACTTCCACCTTTAAGTTTACAGTACGCGACATGCCTCCACTTCTAAAGCATGTTAATTTGGAGTCTCAGTGGAATCAATCCTTAAGACAACCCACTGGAGTTGCAGTTCTACTGTCTTTAGCAGATTCTATAATATAATCGTTATGATTTCTGACAATCACAATGGAAATTAAATGAAAAATGGTTTATTGCTTTCATGGCGCTACAAACATACATTCATCATATTAAACAGCACTAGCTATGCAGTACTAATGTTACCTAAACACAACAAAATGATGTATATAATAATTATTTATGGTTATCTTCTCGTCTAATACTTTTAAATATTTTTAACTAAGTCGCCTACCTTAAATAATATTGACTATTTACGCTTTATTAGACTAAAATTATGTTTAATTTTATACCTGATTATTAATTAGTTCCATAGAACAACAACCTTTCGTTTGTTATTACAATAAAATGTTTAATTAAACTGTTTTATTGTAGTTTGGCATTTCTCAGGCCGCTCTGAAAGTCTACATATTTATCATAATAATAAATTATTAATTTGCAGAATCTATTCGGACGATGCACAAGCATAATTAATGATTAAACGAACTTACCTGTATGTGAAGTTCTATCATAATTATGCGAAGTGCATCGTCCGAATAGATCAATAACCCTCCCTCCCTAAGCATAGCACCCCATGATAAGCCATCGAAATGCCAACGCAACAACAAATACTATCTTTGCGCAACTCTGAACATAATGACGTACCTGTCAGGATGACGGGGTGACCAGTAGAAGAAATGATACCATACGAAAATGTTTATTATATTTTATTTTTAAATTTTATCTCTAAACAATTCAGTGTGGTTGAGCGGTGTCACTTGCGTGTAACTACATATTTATCATAATAATAAATTATTAATTTGCAGAATCTATTCGGACGATGCACTTCGCATAATTATGATAGAACTTCACATACAGGTAAGTTCGTTTAATCATTAAAAATTGTGCATGTACACGCCACATCGCATTGCCAGATGGCGCTGTGAGACGAGCAAAGACTTGTATATGACTAGCTAGGAGTGCATACATAGAGCCTAAAGTACTATAATGTATATCTATCAGATACATAGCCTGTAAATTGTAAGCTCTGCTTAGTTTACGGCTAGCTAAATGATTTGAAGATTATTTTTGGATAGGATTGATTGATTTTTGGTTAGGACTTAGGTATCAGATCTAAGGGTGCCTTTATTTTGGTGATGTGAAGTATTATTTATTAAAAAAAATATATAGCAAAATAATTGTTACCAAGTGAATAGTTGACTTTATGCATGTTACATATGGATTTTATTACGCATGTGTTCAATAAAACAAAAGACAAGTGTGGATAAAACAGAGGACATAATAAGAAAACATAACCACTTATTTGCATAGCAGCAAGTGTGCACAGTGGGGAGTTAATTACATAAACCACAGTAGCAAAACCACTCTGGTTAGTCACTATTGTTCTTAAAATAACTTACTACCCAAGAGTTCTGGTAAATCGCAGTTTGACATAGACGACCCATTGATAACAAAGAAAATATATTTGTTAGTAAAATAAGTTTAAAGTGAAACATTTATTAACCCTTTCAGTGCCAGAATATTTTTATCTTTCTTTGCTGTATGCTGTCATACATATAATCTGCTACGAGATAAATCGTACCTGGCATAGTAGAACATAAATCCTTAGACTATGCAGACTACACTACGACTACTATTATGTCCGTTAAACGCTAAACTCTGGCGTTATGTGTAGTTGTTTGTTTTAAAGCTTATCACAGCAAAATTATGTATTCCTCCTACTGCAGAAAGACGGAATTATGTCTTCCTTTGTTTGTGTGTACTACTACTGAGTACTTTATGTTTGTCATGTCATATTTTTTTTCCATTAGAAGTCTGATCTTTGATTTTATCATGTGTTTTCTTTGTTAATGCCAAACGTTCAACATTCGACCTTACCGGTAGTGCCGATAAATAAATTTTCTATAGGAGGCCCAACAAAATCTACGATGTACGTAGTCGGCATGCTATGCAAAAACCCGCACTAAGAGTTATCTCGTAGCTGGCACGGAAAGGGTTAAACAACACAGTAAAAAAAAAGAATTGACATGCTTAATAGCATGGTTTAAAAGTAGATGTTTTTAATTTTATTCAGGTTTTTTGATGAAATACTTAATATAGCATATAAATAGGTTTAGTATAATCATAACTTAAGCCAGTTATTGTAAGATAATAAAGTATTATTATTGTATGTATGGCTTAACCCTTAGCTAGACAGTGGTAATACAGGTGCCACTAAATTTAGAGCTTTATTTAGTTGTCAAATAGTCAATAAAAAATGATGAAAAAAAGGCTACGTTAAAATATAAGCTTATGTAATGTTAAAAACTTATAAATATTGAGTATTAGGCTAATACTTACGCCTTCATAGTTTTTGGCTTCAATTCCAACTTTGATATCTAGAGTGACATCTTGATTAACACCACGGCGCTCTGAAACATAAATTGAATTATTTCAAAAAACAAGTATAATTAAAAGTAAAATACATACAATCTTTTTTTTTTCTAGAGATACAATTTCAAGACAAATATTATTTACACTTTAGTACCTAAAATAAACAGTTTATAAAGTAGAGGCTATTTAAAGTTAATATTTCACACAAGTTTATTTGTTGTAAGTTCAATTCTCACCAAAGGCTAATGAAAGAAAAGGTGGCTTAAAGGTAGATTTTTTATCACCAGATAACTTTTTTATGGCTGGCATCTAATATGTTTTTTTTTACACATTTCTTATAGGAAAACTGTCAACATAGCAAACTTAATCTTCATATTAAAGTTAGATTCTTGGAATATATTAGCTAATATGTATGTGGATAAAAAGATGATCAATTTATTATCGGCCAGGCTGTTGGTAGAACTAATAGCCTGTCTTTTGTTTCCCACTAGTTTTTCTGTTAAACTTCATCAGAAGTCCGTTGGGTTATTTTAAGTTGATTTTTGGTTATGACTTAGGTATCAGATCTAAGGGAGCCTTTATTATGGTGATCAGAAGTATTATTTATAAAAAAATTGTTACCTGGTGGTACTTTAGATCTGAAACAGACCTCAAATGTATCATAGGTCTCTGTTACAAATGTGAATTTGCCCTTTGTCACTGTTTCTTTTTGTGTGAATATGTGACCTTTTGAATCTCGGATCTAAAACAAGAAAAAACAATTATTGGCTGATGATGACAAAGTATATTCTAGAATAAGATGGACTGCAAGCACACAACAATGCAGCGGTGTAAAGCACAGAGGATTACCTTTACCGTCAAATAGATTGATAAATTTAGAAAGTGTGTCAATATACAGTAAGTAGATTTCTAGATTTTTAATTCTGATGTTGTTCCAATTAAGCATTGTTTAAGTAAGCTTACTGAACGAAAATAACAAGCAGCACGAGGTCTAAGCCGGCTTATGTACATTTTTAACAAGGCAACCGTGCACAAATTAAAACATCTTGTACCCGTCCTGAGGCAAAGGTTTTTAACTTACAACGTAGTCGACTTGCTGTCCAGCAACTTCTGTAACCTCATATTCTCCTGCCACGAGCACATTAGCGTGTAATTCTTCTTTCAGACACTTCTGTGTATTCGGAGCCAGGCTCCACATGATAGCTTCACTGCCATGCCAGAGCACACTCAGAAAAAGTATTAGAGGGTACACATCCATTTCGTAAACTAATACTATTACCTATCGAGCACTAAATAAGTCAGAATTCATAACATATAAAACGAAAAATAAACATATTCTGTGTCAAAAGACCGATGAGTTGGCCCGAAAGAGAAACGTCAACGAAACGGGCGTCAGTTGCAGCAGAATAAAATGTAGCCACTATAAAAAAACAGCTGAATAAATTATTTCCCATTTATACTCTATGATAAATTTAAAAAAAAGTATTTTTTCTGTTTTTTTGTCCACGTTTTGCCAAAAAAGTGTATTAAAACCTGCGAATTCAGTGAACTAGGTACGGCTTAGAGCATTCAACCAACGAATGCTCTAAGAGGTACGGACAATAGCTCTTCGACCTACCACAAAATGTCAAATTTTCTTATTTGAAAATGATCTCTATCTGTCAGGCTTAAAGTTGAAAATCTATTGGAGAATTTTTGACTTTTTGGGTAGGTCGACGTGCTGTTGTCCGTACATACAATGTTAAAATGGCAAAAATAAATTATACATGATTTGACAGCAGCCTATCCACAGGCAAGTTTCAACCATAGACATCAAAAAATAAATCAGAAAAATCACAGACGTAGTATTTCATGACTCCTCACCACCCTCACCATGGCCCATGCAGCATGAACACGATGGCCCTCAAATGATCGGCCATCATCGACGACATGATCGGGCAACTCTCCACAAAAAAGTACCTTCATTTACTGACTGTCCACTGTTATATTAAGACGTCTATCGAAGATGGAAAGACTTTGAGATTTCGAAAGAATACCAATTTTTTAGTATAGTTTTATGAACATAAAAATTACCTACACTAATATTTATTTACCTACCTTTGTTTTATCTTTGTAATGCTTATTTTTTGGCAGGGTTTGCCAAAATCCGATATTTATAATAAATATCAGAATATTTGATATTTGACATTAATTTATCCGATATCATAGTTCTGAAAAGATGCGATTTTAAGCAGCAAATGATTTTATTTCATATCTTTTTCATCAAAAAAGTGTAAAATAAATATTGAGTTAAATTGATTTCATATCTATTTATTAATTATAAATATTGTCTTCGCGTTTAATAACAATTAATAATCAGTCCTATTATTTAATCAACTTACCAAAATGTAACGTTAATTTTTTTTATATAAAAATGACAGTTTAATATTATAATATTACTTAGTCCACATTTGAGTCAGCCGACAGCTCTCAGACAATAAATATTAATTGCTAAATATTAACTTAGATATAAATCGATGGACACCGTGAATGTTTTATTACCCGAGAAAATTAACTAACATACTCAGATATCGATATACATCGAATTTTCCGAATAAAAAAAAATAATTATTCTTATGAGAAATTTATTTAGAAGGTCCCTAACATTCCGTAAAAATATGCACCATAAAAGTCCTGCTAATTCAAATAGTAATCATTATCATTCCAACATTAACGGAACCAAAATCCACCTAATTTGGTCGCGTATTATTGGCGTACGGAAGGAATAACTATGAATGAAAACAAATTACACAACCTGCCGACAAAAGACGTTTCTATCTCACTCGGCAAACTCGCGTCTAAGCTCGAAGCTGGCCAGCACTCCCTTCATCAATGAACGGGCGGGCGGAGTTTCACGCGCATCTCCCGCCCGCCCGCGCCATCATTGACCTCAGCTCAGTCCGTCGCGAATCTTAAACGGTCAAGGTTGTGTCACGCAAGGTCACCGGCGCACGCGACCTCCGCACCTGTGTTTACTTTAAAGTGAAGTAACGAATACCGTGATGGCCTATCAGTACTGTGTACAGTGCGCGCGTATCTAAACGGCGAGATCGGAGCGCGGTGGATCGGCCGCGGCGGGCCCGTGCCCTGGCCTCCGCGGTCCCCGGACCATACGCCTGTGGACTTTTATTTGTGGAGCGAGATCAAGCCCCGAGTGTTTGTGATTGAACCTACTAGTGTTGGTGATTTGCGAAACCGAATCATTGCGGCTTTTCAAGAGGTTCAAGCTCAAAGAAACGTGCTTATTTCTTTGAAGAATAACTTGCGGAAAAGAGCACGTGTTTGTATCTCGGAGAGAGGAGGACATTTTGAAAAAATACTGCAATACGTGTAAGGTACGTTGATATTTGTTTTAAGGTTTTTAGGTATTTGTATCATTTGTTAATCTTGTAAATACCTAGTGGATTTCATATTTTAAAATACACCTTAACTAAGTAATTAAAATAAATAATTTACTAAGCAGATAAAAAAAACTCGTGAAAAGTGCTATTTTTATTACTTCGTAATGGCCACGACATACAAATCAACAGATATCACGTTTATTAAATGCTAGTGCAGGATGCGATGCGAACCCGCGATGCTTGGCGATCTTGACAATCGTTAGCACTAGGCGTAGCAGACGCGCATGCGCAGGAGACTGCGCGAGTGCCGCGCGAGTCTGAATGAATGCATGCGTCTCTCTCTCTCTCTCATTCAACAAATACTACGAAGATGGTTTCCATGTTTTTGGTGCATTAACACGATTTATTTGAAGTCCTATAAAACGATATTTTTGTATGAACGCTATAATATTTGAGTGTTACTTACTGATATATACATATTTTTATCAACGCAAATTTTAGTTTTCTCGGGTAATTAAAAAGTCACGGTGTATATCAGATATTCATCATGATTGGATGGATGGTTTACAAAGGCCGAAATCCTTTTTGGTATAGTTTTATGAACTTATACGAGACAACTACGACGACCTCCGTAGCCGAGAGGCGAGCACGCCAGACTTTAAATGGCGCCGCCATCTCTGAGGTTTTGGGTCCGATCCCCGGTCGGGTCAATGTAGGAAACGAACTTTTCTATATTGGCTCGGGTCTGGGTGTTGTGGTACCATCGTTGTTTCTGATTTCTATAACATAAGTGCATTAGCTACTTACCTTAGGATCAGAGCAATGTATGTGATGTTGTCCAATATTTATTTATTTATATTTATTTAACTATGTACTAAATAATCGGCGATTGTGTGGACGCGCACGCAATCATGGGCCATCATTCTTATTTCCTTTAAAATACCGACAAAACGGCGATTACGCACTATCATCATAGCATTCATAGTAGCTCATGATGGCTGATCACAGACATTTATCCCCCCTACACTAGCGTGATGATGGCCTTTAGTCGCCTATCATGGCCCATTGTGAAGAGGCGCCTTCATAAACATAGTTTATTTGATCAGGGGTAGTATCTTTTTAGTAGTCTGTGATCACAGATAATATGATTTTACGTCAGAAAAATAACAATTTTCTAACCTCTAATTTCTGAAGTTAAGGAAACAATTACATTTTAAAGCTAAATTGAATACTTAGTAATAAGTGCTAAGTGTATTATTAACGTGTAATTTAAGCAGTTCTATTTCTGATGTATTTCTTATAGCAGTGATAGTGTGTTAGTAATAATATTTAGTACATTTTAAGATTCTGATCTGACAGTTGTCTTGTCCTGGTTTGTATTTTCAGAAGAATTGTGTTTAGACTAGTTAAATTGGGTATAAAAACACTAAAACTCATTGGTAATATACCCTAAGGATTCAAAAAAGTGTTGCTTGGTTGACTATTTGTAAGTATTAAAGTTTCGCAACTTTAGAGTATGTTTACATAATACTAAGTTTTGCATTGAATGTGTGTGAGCTATGTCTGTAATAAAGTTCTGAAATTTGCATTACCTAACTTGCAAGGAATATCTTGTAACGCAGTTAGAACATTCATTTGTATTCCTAATACTTAGAAATCGAAATTTTGTGTATTATTTATCAATGGCTGTTACTTATTTACCTTGAATTTTAATTTTTTTAATGGCCTTGCCGCTGCCTATCATTGAAGAATGTATTACATAGAACACTTTGTTACATCCAAAACTATTTTTTTATTTCCTTATAGCTCAAAGGGATCACTTAGTGCTCAAAATAAATGTTTATTCTTAGTTAAACTTATAAAAATAGTTTTTGATTGAGATTTTAAATCTTGGTTGCTAATTTGTGTCCGAAAATGCCATTGGTATGGTTATATCTGGTTCAGATCAGACTGACATGAACCAACATTAAGAAGTCATTGGGAAAGGCCGATGTTAACACCGTGGACATCCTATGGCTGATATGTTGATGATGATGAAGTTCCATACATTTTTATAAAGTCACTCCATGTGTATTTATTATAGGTGGGTAAACTAACAGTTCTACTAATAATGCATACTTTAAAAATAAAAATTATAATAAGCCAATATTTTTAACCACATTCTCACAAACCATATTATTGCTAAACAGAAAAATTAATTGACATTTATTATTTCATACGTTTTCAGGTCCGGAATGTGCAGTATCAATATCCATAACAATTCAAGTAGATCTGCAGAACTGTGTAAAGGCCAGCCAATGTCAAAAAGATCATAACATCTGTCTTGCTGACTTGTCTAAGGTAAGGATATATATTTTAAGACTTTGCTTGTCAATGAAGGCCAAGATACACTCTCGAAAATACAGTAAACATTTTGTTATTCTCGTTTTCAGTATTGCTTCTAGAAGGCCTGTGTGAATTTTATAAATAATCACATCACATAGTTTATTTGATCAGGTGATATATACTTGTAGACTTCAGCTAACTCATTTTACAACACAGTGCAGTAGGATCCCAATTATCCGAATCAATTAGAACCAGGGATATTCCGTATAATCGAAAATCCGGATAATCGATTTCTAAGCTAAATTAAACAATGTTTAATTATTTATTCCATGCCCTTTTAAATGATTGCAATTCTGTAGAGTTCCATGCTTGTACCGGCATTAGTTTAGTTTAGCTGGGAGGTTTCGTCACTTAACTTCTTGATTGGGCCATTGTGCGTGGCCAGCATAGCATTTTTTTTAAAGAAAACAATCTTTTAATTTGTTTTACTTTTAAAAAATCAGAGGAGGGCATATATTTGTCTTTACATGTCACATTGCACCATCAAATTATTCTTATGTCAGTAATTTAGGGCTGTGAAGAATGAGTCCAGATAATTGGATCTTTGGAAAATCGATATTGGGATAATCAAGATTCTACTGTAGTAATAGTAGTAAAGCAGCCTTAATTCGCCTAAATATTTTTTTAATTAGAAGCTTTATAGTTAGTATGAGTTATCTATCTCACTTCTACAAATAGTGGACTCAATGTAACACAAGCAGCAGCAGTAAAAGAACTGCGGAAGTGCAAGTGCATATTACGTTACACACATTTTATGGAATTATTCAATAAATTTGGGGTAATCCTAAGTAGCCTAAATTGCCCATTTTTTTTCCTAGGTAGCCTAAGGGACTGAGCCCATTATCGGGACGGCACGGCAAGCAGTTTTTAGGTGAAGAATAGAAATGTACCTTAATATTATGAAACTAAGGTTGAAATTAATAATTCGGTATTCCTAAGCATGCCGCGTCTTGCTGAGCTGAGACCACTATCATTGCATTTTTAACCCTAGTTTTATATTATTAAGGTACATTACTATTGATTGTCACTATATACTGGATAATGGGTGCAGTCCCAAAATGGCTACTGGTAGCCGATTGCGATTTTTGGTTGCCATTGACCCCCTCAGGTAGCCTAAATGGCGATAATAAGCCAAATTGGGCGCCACTTGGCGTCGCCTTGCACCTTAATAGAACTGTATTTGTCTATCTATACAAACAATTTTTTTTTTACCCATCAGGCCACGGCAAAGAGACACAATGAAAATTTTATTGTTACGCAGCCACCGGTGGGTAATTGAAGCTTGATAGGATAGAGTGACATCAATGTCGTGAACTTTTTTCGTTTCTCCAAACAAACTAAATGTACCTTGATAATAATGATGCAAAATTGTTTTTTTTTTAATAAATAAAAATAAATAATAAATATTGGACAACATCACATACATTGCTCTGACTAATCCTACGGTAAGTAGCTAAAGCACTTGTGTTATAGAAATCAGAAACAACGATGGTACCATAACATCCAGACCCGAGACAATAAAGAAAAGTTCGTTTTCCGACCGGGGATCGAACCCGGAACCTCAGAGATGGCGGCGCCATATATATTCCGGCGTGCTCGCCTCTCGGCTACGGAGGTCGTTATGATTTCGATGTTGACCCCCTGGTATAAAGTGGTTGGTATAGATAGATAAACGCACTGTAGGCCTATTTTTGAAGCATTCGAATTCCAATTCGCATACGAAATCCTAAGAATCGGTTACAATTTCCTACGAGTTCGTAAGCGATTTTTGTGAATTTGTATGCGAATTGGAATAATTCGCCTCCTGTTCAAAACCACAGGCTACACAACTAGCGGGACGGATGTTGAGCGCTAGGCGAAAGTTGCACAGAAGACCATTACGATTACGCGATTGACTAGTCGTGCGAAGGGCATGCACCGCCGGCTGTGATTGGTTGTTAGCTCCGCGTACACGCGTCTCTGATACGATGATCGTCTCGTAAGATGTGCAAAGCGATCCCACTCTTTGCCCCAGCGCTGAACATTGGGAGATTTTAATGACTCTTTGAATGAATTCCAACACTTACTGAGGTGATGAGAGCCTCAACGTTTAGAAATAGACTTTCCTTTCTTCAGACTGTTTCCAGATCTGTAGCAGTGGCTTTGATCTGTATCTATATCAGTGTCGTTTGCGCGGTCAAAAGTCTTTCGCGCAAGTCCCAGCTGATATCGGATAATGTTAGTTAGAGGCTTCTATCGAAGTCGATATTTTTTTGCACATATCTTCGATACCTCTTTATTTTGCGATTTTGGTCTTTAGATCCTAGACAAACCTAGCTTACGTTTAAAGTTGATGAGTAGTAAAGGTAATATTATTAAATTATCCTAATTTTTTTTTCTGAAGCTTTTTAATTTATTTTTTTATTCTGCTAAAGAAATGAGCTATATTGCATGAATACATCTTTCAATCGTCTTTAAATATACAAATTTTAGTCCTTATTAATGACAATAATCAATTGTGTATATTAACTACTTCACCAAAGCACAAATAGATCCATTTATTTAAACAATAATTTATTATTCTCATAACAGGAAAATTTTATTCGCAAAAGATAAACATTATGTATAATGTTAGTACAATCTGCCGAAAATCCTTTACGGAAGTGCATTTTATTAAGGAAAAATTGCTGTTATGTACAAGGTATACAGTCACCGACGCACGGCACCGGTTAATTACTTACATGTGTCGGGCATCTGTAGTCCTAAATCGAATTCACTAGAGGCGCTGTTCAAATATCCACCCATTAACTAAAAAGCAACTGAAATTGATGATTTTTGTTATCATATACATACGTATAATAATTAAAAACATATAATTTAATAGTAAGCTAACAACGAAACTAATAATGAAAACCCCAATTAAACCTAAAATGAAAACGAACAATGAAAACAGCCAAAATCTAATGAGAAGAATTAAACAGTGCGAAAGGAGAATCTCTCGTTGCCGCCAGCCACAAATACCTAATGGAGGAAATAGAGAGTACGAGTCGTCAAATTAAATGTGGGAAAATTCCGAAACCTGTAAAGCCCAAGCTCCAACATTACCGGGTGTCTCCAAAGGTGGCGTCAGTACGGGAAAAGATCCAACGTGGTGGAATGCAACTGTGAAGGAAAAGGTACATCATAAGAAACAGATTTTTAAGGAATGGCAGAAGTCAAACGATGAAGATAATAAAAATCGCTCAGGCTAGGGCACAGTCTCGAGGCTTTGTACAATAAAATAGAATATAGTAAATCAGATAGCGAAATATTCAAAATTGCAAGGAAAAGGCATATCGCCTCTTTAGACGTAAAAATAAACAAATATACTAAAGATAAAAATTATATACTTCTAACTGCAAATACAGATATAAATAAAAGGTGGTATGAGTTCTACGAATCACCTTTGATCGAGAAATTTCCGGAAGAACAATTCGTTCCTTTACCCGAGTATTACATCAAACTGATCGAAGATATGTACCAAGGGATCAAAACTCAGGTAAAAAGCCCCGCTGGTTTGAGTGACAGTCAAAGTAGGAGTACACCAGGGATTGGCCCTAAGCCCGTTACTTTTTAAACTGGTCATGGAGTATCTAACAAAGATGTTGAAGCACCGCTGCCGTGGAGCCTCCTGTATGCGGATGACATTGCTTTAGTGGCCAATACGCCTGCACAACTCCAGAGAGACCTATCAGGTTGGACAGTAGCCCTCGAAAAATACGGTCTTCGTCAGCAAGTTAAAAACAGAACACATGGAATGTCCGTACGACCTAAACCCGAAAGATAGGCCAGCTACTATTTATTACCCCGACAGAACACCTGAGCCAAAACTTACACAGTTATACCTGGGCTCATCGATGCAGACGTAGCTCATAGAGTAAACGTGGGGTGGCAAAAATGGACAAGCTTAACAAGAATCATGTGTGACTCTCGAATGCCAATCAAAACTAAGGGAAAAGTATACAAAACTGCAATAAGACCTGCTTTATTATACGGCGCTGAATGCTGGACCATCAAACAAAATCATGAACAGAAACTTCATGTTAATGCGATGAAATTGTTGAGATGGTAAGGGGGTGTAAATAGACTAGATAAGAATTTAGAATTAAACTTTATTGCAATAAATGTGGTACATTAGGATAGAACAAACATTTCACATCTAGCCTAAAACAATTGGCATGTAATATTAAAAGAGGCTTTAACAGAAATAAATAAATAATAAAGAACTAAATAAGAAGAAGATTAGAAATGAGCACGTAAGGGGTCGTTTTAAAGTGGATCTAATACCTAAGAAAGTAACAGAGAGTCGACTAAGATGGTACGGACACGTTATGCGAAGATAATAACAATGTGGTTCGTAAGGCGCTGGAATAACCCGAAATAAAACGCGGAAAGAGGGCGCCCGCCCGGCACATTGTGGACAAACATGGCCCGAATGATAAAACATGCCAAACTGGACATAGGGGCAATCCAGGACCGAGCTGCCGGGTATACGCGGTACAGAAAGCTTGCCGAGCGCCTATTTTTCATTCAATGAAGCGTTCCTGATTGGCTCGGTATGCGCGGGAGCGGCGTGGCACAAATTCCATACTTTCTGTACCGCGTATACCGAGCATGCTGATGTCGCGCCGCTGCTGTGCCGACAAATCAGAAAACGGCCTTAGCTATTTACATGCCCTTGCAGTACCTATAAACTGTATTAAGTATAAGACAAAAACAAAGATATAAAGTAGTTTTTTTACAAAATCCAAGAATTCCCCTAAAATTGTCCAGCATATTTTTTTAAAATCGGTTGATTATGATGGAGGAAAACTGTGGCCAGCTGTAGCATGGTACCTATAGCGTAGCGAATCCTAAGTCTATGCCTATATCCCCCAACATTGACACTTTTCCCACGAAGAGAAAACTAAATACTTGTTTATTGTCAGACAGTTTTTGACTTGAAAACACAAAGAGGTTAATTTTAAGATCAGTAAAGTGAAATCATTTAAACAACTTAAACAGAGAAATGATTTATATTTTGCAATCCTGAACCGATGGAAGCGCTACTGTAGAGTAAGGTCTCTGAACGTGAACTGAGGGCCTTTTTGGGGCCTTGTGTGAGTTTTATACTTAAATAAAAACTCAACAGCTTTTACTAAAAAGAAGAGAACGTAAATGCAGATTTGTAAGAAAAAAAATAGGATTTCGTTGATGTGCCACCAGGCGGCGCTGCCATACAAATTAACGTTTCTATTCGATCAATTTATAGGTAGGAAGCGACCATTTTACAACTCCAGAGTCTAGAGAACTAAGCAAGTTGTCACGTCACGACCATACGATAAGAGTCAAAAAGTGAAATAGCATTGAAAGCCAATGAAATTTGGCCACATGACTAAATGTCAGTGTTCAAATAGTATAGTTTTTAGTTTGGCTTGGGAAATCAATAGGTTTTATTTATTCGAAAGATTGGGAGTATGATCCCCATCAGTGGCGGACCCAGAATTTTGGTTTGGAAGTGCTTGATCTGGACCACTATAAAGGTGTACTTAATTAGTATCAATATAGTATCGAGTAAAATATTTAATTTGTCCGGGTAAAACTATTATGCTTTTGGAAGGCATTGAGCCCCTCTTGACACCGAATTAAAAAGACGAAATATGAAATCTTTTAAAAACTCAATGAAACGGGAATTAACGCGATCATAATTTAGATACAAAATGTTACTTTTGCCTGACGTTTCGGGTTACACCGACCGTGGTCACAGGCTGACTGGAACAGCGATGTCTTCACTCCGTATGAGAGGCAGATTCTTCATCTACCCTCATAATATTATTTTCACTCCAAGTACCGTCACACACTACACTCACTGTGTCCCTATTCTGCACACTAACCGCCGCGTCCGTATTCAGGTGAGAACTCGATCGTGAACCAAAACGAGATGTCTATTTTTATTGGTTCGCGATCGAGTTCTCATCTGAATACGGACGCGGTGGCTCGGTGTAACCCGATCGAAACGTCATCAGGCATAAGAGGTAACATTTTGTACCTAAATTATGATCGCGTTAATTCCCATTTCAATGAGTTTTAAAATATGCAACGTGAATGTTTAAGGGGATTACGTATGCTAAATTAATTTTTTAGTCTGCACCAGCCAGCGGTGCAGACTAAACAATCTAGCGCAATCGCTGGATATAGAGTTAAAAAATCGTATATAATGTATTTGTATCCTAAAACATTTGATATTACTAATAACTATTCAAATCACAAATACCTATTTTAGTAAAAAAAATTGAAGGTTATACTCACATAATTTCTGAGATAGGAGCTAAAAATACATAAAAATTAGTCTTTAGTGTTTATTTTTTTTATAAGTTACTAATTGTTATTATATTACGAAACTTCTAATTCCTCTTTGTGAAAGTTACATAAACAACATATATTTTTTCGAAGCTATTAGCATGTCAACTTTCATAGAAAATTACATCGGAAAATAACAATTTTTTCTTGTATTTTTTTTTCCAAGGTATGTATTACTCTTAAAGTAATTATATGAAATCTTGCTGTAGGTACTCCCGTAGACACTTCATAAAGTAGCGCAGTCCATCCAAGACGATGTAATTGCTTATACTTACTTAGAGAAAAAAATATTTATTCTGAAGATTTGCGAAATAAAATTCATTTTTCGTTGTATTTTGCAACTAAATTTGTCTAGACAGCTAATTTATGTGAATAACTGATTAGTGTTGTTGTGAATTTTTTTAAAACAAAACCTAGGTACCTACCTAATAATATTTGTTGTTACGTACATACTAACTTTTCTAGAAATAATGACTATTTTGTATTGTTATATCCTATGAGCCATTAAATTCAACCTAAAAAAAATAAGTAGTGTAAGTAGTATGTTACGTATCCATGTTGAGTTCATTTACGTACTAGTTGCGATTGTGAAAACAAGCCTCAAGCCTATAATGAGCGGCAAGCGCGATCCGATATCGCTCGCATGCATAAATACCCACCGGCCATGTAATAGCGCAATGAAATCGAGAGTGTTTAGTCGGAACGGTAGCGCGAAAACGTGTCTTATGCTGCGCTTAGATCCATTCAGGTGCTCGGCCGTGACAATGCGCGCGACTCGCCGGCGCGGGGCGGGGGGCGGGCGGGCGCCGCAAAAGTGGGTCGCGGCGACGTGGTAGTCAAGTTCAAGGCCACACACGGCGGGGGAGGGGGCCGCCGATCGCCCATAGATGGCGTTGCGCGATTCGAAGTTCGAAAATTTGCGAGCTCGGGGGTGCGGTGCGGTGCGCGGGAACGTTGTGCGGGAACGAATTTTCGGTGCAACACACACGACACAACGCTGCACTCGTGTACCGAACGTCGCGAAGCGCAGTACTTTCGCGCGGACCTAGGCACTCTAGAGCTAACCTAACAATATCTACATCAATAAGCCGACATGGATTGGATGGAGATGGAGGATGTGGTGCGTAAATTATTCCTTTTTTCTAAATTAAAGTAATTACCTCAAAATTATATAAAAACTAATTGTCTGGATACCTATTTTTTATTTACTTGAATGTTTTGCCTTGACCTATCCTAACATTTTATCAACTGCACCGAGCCGACTGCCAAAACTTATCAGAATAATTTTATTTCCTTGCTAACATAACATTCAAATTAGGAGTACATATTTATGAGCAAAAGATTTAAAACTCTTTTGCACCGTGTTATAATCAGTTTCGTTATACATTTTAACAGGTCTAAGTAAATATTTTTGAGGTATATTCTTTTCACAATACATTTTATTTTAGTGTTTTCAGATTGTGTATTTTCATTCCTTAGCAGTAGGTACTCACCTAATTTCTAAAATCTTATCTATTAAATTATGCAAATATGTAGTGTTTTTTATAAATTTTCAGAAGTGTGTTTAAATAAGTAGAAAACCAGATGCACATATTTAAAGGTCATTATTTTCTTTTAATAAATAAAGTTATTAATAAAAATAAAAAATATCGGCATTTTAATATTTCGGATTAATATTTGCATAGGAAAAAGTCATAAACATATTTTTTAAAGTATTTTTCTATCATCATCACATTACTTAACGGATCCAGTCACAGACATACTAGACACTAGACAGGTCTAAAAACAAAAAGCCGGTTGACACGTGAAAATCGTGCGTCGTGCCCGACCTGCCCTAACGCGCCATGATCGATCGCGCCGTTCGCAGCCGCCTCTAGCGTTGCTGCTCCTAACGGTTGTTTAGACGCACGCACATTATCGCTTCTATCATCTTCTAGATCTGTACAACCATCTTTAACATTATTCTGTTCTTCATTATCTTACACTTTTTCTGTTTTGTCTTCAGCTTTGTCATCACTGTGATTACGTTTTTCTGTACAGTCGGGTTTAGTTAATCATATTCTGATATTTCTGATTAGTGACAGTTTACCTATGTTTACCAAACTTCAATATTATTTAAATTTCTTATTCCTCTCTAAACGAACGCCGTGCCCACTAGTTGGCAAGGCCGCGTTTTTTTGTACACTAAAAATAATTTGCGTGTTTCATCATTATGTTTTGTTGCCCCCTTGCTTTATTTAGGAATGACGTCACGATCTTTAATATTTAGTTATTAAATATGTTTCTTACTCGATCAAACTATGATTATGTTGTTAGAATGTAGGTACTACTCAATATAAAAATGGCAAATATAAAATACAACCTCAGGAACGGATTTTATTTAAGCCCAAACGTTTTTCGTTTACCAGTCTGCCGCTGCCTGCGGGTGCCGCTTCTACGTAGCGATTGTTCAGTTCTTCTGACGTGCGCTGTTTTCCTGATACTAACTTGTTATTTGACGATTAATATTTTTTTGATGTTCACATGTTTTGTTTTCCCAATGTTGTTTTTTTTTACCTATGGCTGATTGTTTTTCTATGAAATGGATTCAATTCCAAGATCCCAGGGCCCCCAGCCAGACAGGCGGTTGGTAAAAGTTACTGCCGAAGAAAAGTGGCTAGCAGTATTTATTATAAAATTTTAACCAAATTCTCTAAAACATACGTAAAAATCAGCATTAAACCTAAAAAAAAAAATAGTTTTTACTTAACTTTAACACCGGGAACCTGTTAATTGGCCGTCGGTGCAAACTAGCAGATACGCATACACTCAAGGTACATACTTACTCTACTTAATTCTATACATTTGTATTGTGAGAAAATAATTTATGTCTGGGTGGCCTGATGTGGGGGGCCTGGGATTTTAAAGGAAGAATAACCTCTGGTTTATGGACAAAAGAGGAAATAGTGCAGTGAAAGATAAAAAAATTAAAAAAAGCTTCAAAGAAAAAATGGGTTTCAGAAAAAAGTATACGATAATGAGTTAAACTCCCGTTAACTAACTTGCCCGCGTGTTTTAAGAAGTAACTCTGAGTTATGCAGTTAAGAGCATGGTAAAAGTATCTTTAAGATGTCTCTCAACTCAACTCCTTTAAGATGTCTCTCCAGTAAGGAGAATAAAGTAGGAGTCGCTGACATAGTAGAACATCAGGATGCAAAACAAAGCACTATTCCAAGATGCTGTTATCAACAATATTTTATGTATTTCCTTTCATCCTTTAAGGACTATATTTTTACTAAATTTCACGTCCATTTTTTATTTGCATACAAACTTTCACCTTGATTTTATCACTCTCAAATTCTAAGTCCCAAATACGGATTTTAAGCTTCCTAGTTTCAAAAATGATGATGTTTCTTTCAAACTTTAACCCTTCCAGTGTTATTGTCTTAAAAAACCTTCACCCACCCCTTGTAATATCCCCTCCAATCTCTAGGTCCACTGGCTTTGGTTGTGCGTTGTTTGTCAGTCAGTCTGTATGCCACGGTACTATTTATTTATAGATAATATGATACTTGAAAACAATCGAACGCCTCAGGTGGGACCCGAACCCACGACCATCGCATACCGAGCGAATGCTTTACCAACTTAGCTACCGAGGACGTTAGTTTTACCTGACGAAATTTTCAAGTCTTTCTCGCTGTTGAAGCTAGCGTTTTTCTGATAAATTTTGCTGATTTTTTTATTTTTTGAAGTTTAATATTATATTAATTGCAAAAAACCACAAGCATATAATTGCTAAAAAAACAAAATTAAAATATTTATTTAGAGGTTCCAGAAGACAGATAATAAGTAAAAAGAAAATTTAAATAAAATATACAAAATTTTTAGCCTGTGTCATCATCATATTTACATTATGCAAGTTGATAGCGCAACTGTATTTTTATCTCTAGACAGTAAGCTCTTTGATATGAAGCGCATTTCAGCATACGTAAATTCATATATATTTTTGTATATTGCTACTTAGAACCTTTAAACGTTGTTGTATGCCAATTTTATGGTAATTCAGTTAAATTCGCAAGTCGAAGGACTATTTAGTTACATTTCCGTAATAGTTTATTGTGATTTTTTTTCAACTAAGTTTGTCTTGTCGTCTGTCATAATAAATAATTTCAATAATAACATCTACAAAAACATATCTTTACATTTTCTTTACTGGCCTTTCGATAATCTCTGCACTTCTGTGTTTACTTGATCTTCTTAATATTTATTTCCGATGTATTCTAATTTGATTGAATTATTCTTAAAGCCCGACACAATGTATAATTATGAACTTCAACAAACTATTTTCAATTTAGTGACAACATCATAAATTGTTCATCTTTTATGGCGATGAATCTGTGTTTACAGCAATGGGTATATTGTTTTCTTTGTTTATTTGACTTAGTCAACGTCACTAATCGCTAAAAGTTTTGGTATAGGTTATATCCGGTATGGGTACTTTGGAACTTGTGCAGATGGCAAAGTCAGTTTGACATTTGGACACAACATTTCTGTTGATTATAAGCGTTGCCTATAACGGCCTAATGGCAAGAGCCATATATTTTCAGTCGCTCCTTATATGCATTATTAGGTAGGTACTGCAATGATATATAAGTTTTGGTAAGTTTACGTTTCTATCTAATCGCTTGTGAACAGCGATGCACGATGCATACGATTATGATACCGAGCGACCTTGACTGCCACTTATCTGTAAACTCCAAATCTTTCCAGTGCCTAGTGACATAATTTTAATGCAGTTTTCGAATTTAAAATTTCCTTTTTATTATGCTTCTCATTCTTATTTTGATTACACACAAAATACTGGGAATCTTCAGTAATAGTAACATTTATGGAGACCTAGGCTAACTTAAAAAACTATTTGTTAATTTTTGAAACCGTTCACGTAAGAGATCTTAGTGGCTTCTATTCAGCCTATTGCAGTTCACTGCAGGACGTAAGCCTCCCCCAAGGAGCGCCAAAGAGCACGATCTCCCGCTTTTTTCATCCAGCCAGCTTCCTAAGGTCGTCGGTCCATCGGGCTGGGGGGCGTCCTACACTACGTTTACCAAGGCTTGATCTCCACTCGAGAACCCGTTTACCTTACCTTTCATCGGTTCTGCGACAGATGTGGCCAGCCTGCTGCCACTTAAGCTTGCTACATTTTTGGACTATGTCCGCTATTTTGCCTGATAATCTCGATTCGAATTGTATCCCTTAATTAACGAAATCCCAAGCATCGACCTTTCCATAGCTCGCTGAGTGATGTCAAGTCGGTGGGCCAGCTTTACTGTCATATTCTATGTTTCGGCTCCGTAGGTCATCACTGGTAGGACGCATTGATCGAATACCTTGCTCTTCAGGCATTGTGGCAGTGGTGACGAGAAGATATGACACAGCTTCCCAAAAACGATTTCCTGCTCGAAGTTGTCTCTACCTCTACCCAACTGCATCACTTGCCCGAGGTAGACATACTCATTGACAACCTCGAGCGCAACGCATTTTCTAGAGATGGCATGGCATGGTCGTTGAACATGTCTTTAGTCTTGTCCAAGTTCATCTCTAGGCCCACGCGTCACGAGGCAGCGTTGAAACTATGTAGCATTTTTCCAGCGATTGCGCCATAATGACAATATCATCGGAAAAACGGAGGTGCGTAAGGTGTTCGCCGTTGACTTCGATGCCCGTTACTTTCAAATCCAGAGTCTTGATGACGTCTTTCAGTGCGTTCGTGAACAACTTCGGAGATATGACATCTCCGTGTCACACGCCTCTGAGCAGCTGGATAGGTCTTGTTTTGTGGTTTTGCTTCCATTCGATGCCATTTTGTACAGGCTACTCAGCACCTCTACTTTGCTCTATATCTTCTCTAGCTACTTTGAAATGTTACGATATTTTAGAATAGGGCCCTAGTTTGCGAGACGATTTCTGCCCGGTCTTATAAATAATATAATTCTTATAAGAAGTCGGCCCGCCTCCGATTTCGCAAAAACCAGGTCGTTTTCGAAGCTTCTATTATTTAAGGTTGTATGGAAACACCATATACTAAAATTTATTTAAGACCCGTCATTTAAGCCCTTTTTACAATCTTATCTCATCTGTTCAGTATTTATACTATTGATGTTATTTATATCCATGTTTCTCACAAAGAATCGCTTCTGCTGTAGTGTAAATTCGTAACATCATCCCAATTAGAAGTCTAAATTTGCAAGGTTTATTTTTAGTTAAATACAAAAAAATATCCGTACTTAAAAGCCAACCATGCCTGCACAGATTTAACATAAATACTATAATGGTTCTGATAATAAATTAATACAATAGTCACGGTTTGGTCGTTAGATAATAAATTAAGTTGTGCTAGGCCTCGACAAATATATCCTGTAAATGCGTTGGTGATAAACATTTTCTAATAGTGTACTAAAACAATCGTAGTATAAAGCAATGATAGTGGATATTAATGCTTCTGAAAGACTGCTTTCACACGTTTCAGTTATATATTTTGTAAGTTGACAAATACGATTATTATTTTACTATTCGTGGCGTGTATCCGAGCTTATGGCTTCACCTATCGCTGCTTTATCGTAATCAACATCGACCTTAGGTTAGCAGACCGAATGGTCATGGGCGCAGCGCCGTCTCTAGATAGATAACATATTAATTATATTGCACTTATACTTCCGCAATTCCGCGATTCTAAGTGAAAATTACATCAAAGATGTTACAATGTAATTTGATTCCACGTTTTGATATCAATACACATAATAATATATATATTTTCAAACCCTTTGGCCACTTTAGTTTATTAACCAAAGCAACTTTTATATTTTGGTTACAATTATTTGGATATATTCAGAAATAGATCAAATTAGTTTTCGCGTCTAGACCTGATTGAACTACGCCTTCTCTTGTAGCTTTATCTGTAATAAAAATCCCAGCCTACCTTTGCGTTTGTTTTTCCAGACTGTTTTTTACTTATGGATATTATTATTGTCAAAGGCTATCTCGTTGGGTATGACATGATTACATTTAATACCTTCAATTAGGTAAGGATGTTTTATAATATAATCAGCTTTTTACTGCTTTCTTAAAAAGGTTTTCAAAGAAGTTGAGTAAACACTTGAGAATTTCATAAGAGATCATTAAAATTATTTATATTTCATTATTATTTTTAAATAATGCCTATTTCCTTAATCGTCTTCCCCGGTAGCCCGATGACATTTTAGCTTAACGACATCTGCATACCTAGTATACCTAATCCTACTAATATTATAAATGCGAAAGTTTGTAAGTATGGATGGATGTTTGTTACTCTTTCACGCAAAAACGGATTTGGATGAAATTTTGCATCCATTTAGAATATGATCTGGATTAACATAGGATACTTTTTATCTCCGATAAATGATCCTGTAAGATACATTGAATAAACTTAAGATCACGCGAGCGAAGTCGCGAAATTAATTATTTGTAACTTATATCGGACGCGTCACATAAAAGCATGATTCCAATTTTTAAATGTCTAACTATAACGTTCTTTGTTATTCAATTTGCACGGAGTTGTTATCATTGAGTCATCGAACAGCGACTGCAGTCCTTATTAGACGTACACGGTGTCTATCAAAGCTTCTCCGATACTCGCCTAGACCTGATAGAATAAAAACAACAAGGCAACTGTCTGTGTTGTTGTGCTCTATCAGATTTCACACAAGCGCAGGTTCACCGTAGATATAAAGCAGGCGGAATGCGATATGCAACGTTAAAAATACTCGATTATCGCGTCGGCGGCAACCACACAGCCCGGTACCAAGATAGCAAATTTAACGATCTCTGTCCAAAATATTTGTGGTTTATGTTGCATTGCGTGCTTTATATTGCGCTTAGTTGGACCACGCGAGGAAGGCTTCACATTCCCAGCGATACATACGAAGCAACTCGATGTTTTGGCAAATTCGTATAATTGACTATGAGTGGACTGAGGTGGGAGTGAGGGGGCTCGAGCGGGAGATTTGGCAGTTGGCCTTGACAATGAACCGGCGGCACGCACACTAAAGATATGTTATTCGTATTTGAATCGCACGCACACCATTAGGAGCTATTCCACGAATTGCCTCCTCCTACACAATTAGGCGTTAGGGTTGTCTGAACATATGGGGTTGTTTTGATTATTTTATGCTACATTCATTTATTCTGGCGTGAATATCTGATAAAAACATGCCGGAAGTTCTAGTCTAAATTTCCTAGTCTAGTCTACATTGTACGGACCCTGTCGTGCAGCGTGCTCTAGCTAGTGGCATTGTAAGTGAATTTCGGACTGATGGATGATTGTCAATCTGTGACATACTGGCAGGCGCATGTATCATTGAATAATGTTTGATTAGATTTAGCAGCACAACTCGCATGAGACATTCGATTTAGTTAGGTACACAGGATCTTAATTCTTTATTCATTTCATTCGGTAACTCTTCGATATTTACGGTTTGTTTCTTATGTTCTTTCGTTTCCTAGTTGCTTTTATTCATACCTTTACGACTTTCAAAATATAAATTGTGTTTTCAATGGTGCACTTGCAGCTCAGTTTACTCGTTTCTGAATTTTAATACTCAGCATTAGGCTTTAAATTACTGACCGACTCTTTCAATTATGTTGTTACTATATTTTTCTATATTGTGCTCTGTAGCAGCCCTACAGCCAAAAAAGCTAACAAATGGCTGACTGGCCCGGCGCGCCGACGCCGCGTGCCTGCCCTAAGACAACCTACACATAGGCAGCCTAGGGCTCGCCGGGACTAGAGATGGGCAATTTTTACCTACCCGGTAAAAATTGGGTGGGTAAAAATAGGTAGAAAAGGTAAAAATAAATAAATACCCTTTCTTACCCGATATTTATTAATTTTACCGGGTAAAAATTAAGACTTATTTAGATTGATTCATTTCACTTTGACGTATATGTTGCGAAGGCAAAATTATCGTTTTTAACCCACTTACTAGTTTTACTCGCAAAAAACGAACAATTTACGAATTTAATCTACTTTTAATGTCGTATCGATTCGATACTTTGATTACTTACGTGTATCTGGATGACGATTGAATAATTTAATACCATCGAACTGATTGATGGAGTAAAGTAGAACTCTTTAATAGCTACTAGTATAATATCTCAATGTGATTGAAAGGTTTTTAAACTATAATCATAAAAAAAATACAATGGAATGTGTTGTTGCTAGACTTGACATTGGAGAAATATGCATGTCCTCTCACGCGCTATTTAGGTCATTAAAAAGTTGTTAAATAAAACTAGATACATTGATTTTAATAAATATTTAATATCATAAAAACGTTTTAAATGTTAAACATTATTCAGTTACACCATCCGATTAATGTAACCTACCTTTATACTCAAATTAAGATAATCAGTCTTATGCGTTTAAATCGAAATGAATAAACTCTCACTTATTTGTTCATTGGTCTGGTATAGCTTTCTTATTGATCATTCTAAAACTAAAACTTGGGTTTTTGCATAAATTACTTTTAGTTTTCATCGCTACTAGTACTGTAAGTATCACAGTTGAAAAATTCTACATCTAAAACATGGGATCTGGAACCTGAAGCGTTTCCTTCTGGGATGAAATTGTTCTGAAAATCGTGAGAACTGCTCTCTTCAGGTGATGCGTCTTCTACAGATTCTTCATTGTTTTGAAGTTCTTCTGAACTATAATATCCAGGAGATTCGGATCCTTCGAATTCTTCACTTTCGTTATGCTCGTACTTATGAAGCAGATCCCAGTTATAAGATACAAAAGTAAGTTTAGCTGCCCTTTCAGGTGTTAAGCGGTTTCTTTTCCGTGAGTGTATATGCCCATGCTTGCTGAAAGAGCGTTCGGTTGCGGCGGATGTACAAGGGGCTGTTAAAATACGAACTGCTACTTTACTAAGGTTCTTAGTTGAGCAAAGTCCCTTCCACCAGGTTACAGCACTCATATCGCCCGCCTTTTCCCAAATGAAGCGCTTACTCCAGTATCCATTCCTAGCTTTGTAATTGGCTAAATCTGTTATTGCAGTAGAATTAAGGTTTTGAGCCATTTGTTCAATAAACTCCATTGCCTCTAGATCTTCAATTTCATCTAATGCTAATCCTTGTGTTTTTGGATCTAATAGATAGGCCGCCAAATGTATAGGTTTAATGCAGTCTTTTGTTCTTTTTTCAACTGTATCCAAAATAATTTGTTTGACCTCATCGCTTAATATGTTTACATTGGGCAAAATAAACTCTAATTTGGATTTTATATCTTTAAATATAGTAAACACATTATGAATATTACATTCATTTGATTCCAGTATGAAAATAGGCGCGGTGACCGGTTCCAAAATAGCAATACAATCTTCTATCATGCTCCAAAAATTGTCATCCAAAAGAGTAGATTTAGTCTCTGTAGGCAATACTGAGACTTCGTGTATAGCTAAAGCCCTAAGAGCTAGTTTTGTGTTTCTTAAACTTTTTAGGGCAGCTAAATGAGTACCCCATCGTGTCTTTACTCGCAACTTTAGAGTTTCTCCGGTTCTCTTTTCTTTTATAATTTTGTTTAGTAGTGAGCTCAAAACCTGGCTCTTTTTTATGGTCTTAATTACGTCCGCTGCTAAATCAGTAAATCCTTTAACAATTTCACATTTGATGATATCGTGTATTAACAAGTTTAATGTGTGTGCTGCACAATTAAGAGGCACTACTTGTGGATTATTGTTTTTTACCAACTCGAAGGCTTTCTGCAAATTTCTTGCGTTGTCACCAATCAAAGTTACAAATTTGGCTTGATCATAAGTACGCATAACTTTTATGATTTCATCACTAAGGTACAAACTTGTGTGTCGGTTATCTTCGGTACTTAAACTTTTTACAAAATATGGCTCAGGATTTGATATAATGAAGTTAATAACTCCTTCGTTATTAATATTTGTCCACCCATCACATTGAAGATGCAAAAAATTTGTTGACTTTATATTTTCAGTCACCTCTTTTTTAATTTCAATGTGCACCTTATCCAGAAGCTTTGTTGCTAATTTCTTTCGCGAAGGTAATTGAAATGATGGTTGCATATCTTTAAAAAAGTCTATCCACAACGGATGTTCTACTAAGCTTAATGGCGATCCAGATATGAATACTGCCTTTGCGAATTTTGATGTTAGTCTTTTAAGTTTTTCTTCTTCTGCTGACGCTGACTGATAAGATGAGGTCGACGGAGTACTCAAATTGTGATAACAATTTTCTGCATTTCCTTCTATTGGTAAAGTTACGACAGAGGTATGAGCATCGTTGGCGATATGAGTCATACTTTGGTTACTATTTTCTATATCCATAGTTCCAATAGGAGAGACTCTTAATGTAACTGGAGCATTAGTAGTATTGGATATATGTGCGTCATTTTGTTTCCTCAACTCAATCTTAATCACACTTGGACACTTATCACATTTGAGTAAATGACCTAACATTTTGTTGACATTTGCAATTTTGTATTTGTTATCACAGTACTTGCAGGTTACTGATTTGTCAGGGCCTACCCGATAGTTTTTCCAAACATCTTCTCGTTTCTTTCTTCCTTTTCCCATTATCTAAAAGAAATTTATAGTTTTACAAAATAACTCATTTACCTAAATGATTCTCATTAACATAACATTATAGACAATATGAGCCGTATAAACAATAAGACAGGATTTTAACGTAGACTTTTAACATAGACTAACACAGTTTTTTATTTAATGTTGTTTTTTTAGCTTAAAAGGTATTATTTTTAATCAGTACTATTAAAGTTAAAAGCCACAAACTAAATGAAACTTTTAAAAAACACGTAAATTATAATATTCTAAAAGTAGTTTTATTAAAAACTCAATGGCTAAGTTAATATAAGACTGAAACCTAAATTAGATTCGTAGGTACTTACTTTTTCTTTATGTTGATAAACACAAACACACTATCCAAGAAAACAACTGAATATTATTAAGAAAATTACACTAGACAACATTTATGAAGGGATAGCGCACTTTAACTACGTAAACAACCGAATAACAATGCCAATCATCAACGGACTGTACCCTTCTCCCCCGCCATACCTGGAAGCTACACGAGTGAGATAAGACGGGGTAGTTATTACACACGTAAAACAATCTACCTTATTATCATGTAATAAGGTTGACTTTACATTTTAGGACTTCACAGGGCTTGACCTTGACGAGGCAATTTGCCTAAAAAACTTTTGTCAATTATACAAATACTGGTCTGTGTTATCACGTTTTAAAAGGCACTAAAGAATTTGCACGTGTGTGTGTTGTAGTGAACTAATAAGATTGAATGGAATGGAATCAAATGGAACACAAAGTACAAATTCTAAAATAAAATAATTATAGAAAACAGGTAATCGTATTTTTTTTTGTTTTTAGCAATTCCATGCAAGGTTTAATTGAAGATAAATAACACTTGAAAAAAATGTTATTTATCTTCAATTAAACCTTGCATGGAATTGCTAAAAACAAAAACAAAATTACGTTTTGGTAATCCATATAATAAAAAATAACTTGTCAATGAAATGAGTCTATGTAAGTATAAATCAGTAAAAATTGATTGATTTATTTATTAAGTTATACAGCATTATTATAACATATAAAACTATTTTAGTTTATTTTATTTATTTGGCATATACGACAAACATTATTTGTGTTAAAAACTAAATATTGTGGATTTCTAGTTAAATAAAATGTTTTTAATTTTTACCCGGTAAAAATTGAAAATAGGTGGGTAAAAAAAGGGTATTTATTGATATTTACCCAAAGTCACATTTTTACCGGGTAAGCGCCCATCTCTAGCCGGGACTCGTCGATAATGCTCGCAGATTCGGCGGTAACGACTCCCGACGTCGGGGCTCATGTTTGTTTTCTCATATCAACCAAAATGCAGAACGAGTTCTTTATACTTACTCAAGGACGATTTTTTGTGACTGATATTGCATTGTCCGGTTTTGAACACCCAAATATTCCGCTCAGTTTGCCATGTAATGAGGCAGTGCTTGCATTTTCTGCTGCGCAATACTTACTTACAATTTGTTGTAACCATTTTCCCCACGCTTTATTTGCACAACTTCTGTGGGTCAATAGGATTTGAAAGCTTCTTTTATGAAATAATATTTTATTCTTTCCTAATGAAATATAATCATTTAATTATCGGCCATCTTGTTAGCTGATGTATCTACATACCACTATTTAGAGTTATTATTTTACAAACGTCTCTTCGCATTCCGATTTGGAATCTTCAATTCAAGGTCCTTTCAACATCTTCGTAACGTGAAATATTTTATTGGGCTCGCTCAAATACTTTTTAGTTTGTAATTTGGCGTTTTAATTTACTTTAGGCTTACGTAGATGATGTCATTTTTGGTAGGAAAGATTATGTTTGAAGTATTCAATAGTTCAAAGATTAAAGAATTTTCAGATTTCACAGATTTTAAATTAATCTTACATTGTTTAGTATTAATTTTATTATTTGGTGCTCGCTTTGTTATAAAGTGTAAAACGATTGTTAACAAAGAGTCTGATATGCCTATATTAATAAACCTCATCTACTTCTCAATGATGTCATACATTATTAGTTAACAAAGGTAGACGCATAAAAACTACGGTATCTACAATAGTTGGGAACATCCATAACGGATAAGACGGAATTCAGTTTCATGGAAACACTTTTAGATTTCAGTTATAAACAAGAAGTCAAATAAAAAACCAGACATACAAATTATTTGGTCAAGTTTTGGACTGTCTGAACTTTAGATGCTATATATAAAGGAATTATAAATTGGGAACAAGTGATAGACAAGAGATCTATTAACCACAGATTGGTAGGTAACATACTTTTAGCTAGGGCATCAAGTACTATAATAATATGCAATCTTATATTAGGATACGATTGCAATAGTTAGTATACATTGACTTTTATATATTGAAAGGCATCAATTAAGATAATGCTAACATCGGCGCCGGTAGGGGGGCGCCAGGTGGTGCACTTGCGCCCCTTGGGAATTTTGAAATCAACACTAATTCGACAATTTAAATGAAAAACACTTTTAAAGAATTCAAATTAAAACTAAAAGCTGCACCTCCTGGCTCTTGCCGGTGCCCATGAATGGTAAATGTATGGTCTTCTGTTAATTTTAGAAACTATATTTATTTAGGGTTGCTAAGTACTATTCATCCAGGGCCTAGTGATTTATTTCCCTATTCATGGTTGCAATAACCATAAAAATGGCGGATTGTTCGTAACGTAACGTATAACGTCCTGAAAAAGACTTTAAAATAACCATATTAGTAGGAAAACAAAGGGAAAATTTAACATCGAAAGCCATCGAAAGACAAAAAAGAAAAAGCAACCCATTCATTACATCTAAAAATAAATAATCAGCAATGAGTGATAATATGTGGTTAGTTTTATGGTCAACTTTGTCATACAAACGATACCTTTGGGTGAAAAAAATAAACATTATATTAAATGATGGTAAAAAATATATCATAGTACCTAGAGTTTGTAGGAATACAAATGACCTTATTTTAATATTTAATTGCGCTGTGATAGTTAACCAAGACTGTTGGTAACAGCTTATCAGCAACCGCTTCCAAGGCTGCACTAAAACATTTGCTACAATATGCGCCTCCAAAACCCGAAAAGCAATTGCACGAACCGAAACCGGCCTGCGCGAGCGTCGACCAATTGCAGACGGCGTTGCTTGGCACCGATTCAGGAAAATTGAAGTTATGCCTTAATTCGTCGATATAAAGCGCGAAGGGACCAATCTGAAAGTACTCGAGCACGTGGTAAGGTACGGGGCGGCGCGTGCGTGCCGCGTGGTCGTTGGTGGGGCGGCGAGGCGTGGCCTGCGCGTACGCAATGCGTGCTGACAGTGCGTGCACGACGCTCTGCCCGCCTGTACCTTTAACACGTAGGGCGCGTATTGTGCTGTTCTGTGATAATGTGCGAACTCAGTGACACTTGGTTATTCTCGAACCTCTTCAATACCTTGGATATGATCGAAACGCGCACCGTGAGTCTTAAAGCAAATTCGACTCTTATAATGCATGCACGTATGTATTACAAAACATTCATTCTACTGCGTACCTACGCACAAACTAAACATGAGGTCGTTAACAACCTCTCGTTTATTTTACACATAAATCAAAGCTGTGTTGGAGGTGTAAATATTGTGCAGAAGCTTTGGAAATTAGCAGTGCGCTCAACATTTCAAACAAACTTATTTTCATTACGAATATGAACGGAGGCATGTCTTTCAATGTTCTTGAAACCTGCTATTATTAATTTAATGCTCATATTACAAAATTAACAGAAAGAGAGACTGCGTAGCTTTGATATCTTTCTCATTAAAGTATTCAAGAGTCTTATTAGTAGAATAGAAAACCAGTCGACAATCAATACATAGTGAAAAAAATAGAGGGATATTATTTACACAGAAATTAATTATCATGAAGATGATAATGTCCAAATAATAACACCGCACGTGAAAAAAGTGTTTGTCGTGAACTTACAACTCTCGGTTTCGTGAAGAAAAGTTACACATACTGGAGCTATTGAGTCAGAACGTCTCTCATGTAGACCTAAGAACAATCACGTTTTTTTTTTTTTTTTTTGTTTGTTTTGACATGGGCTTACTCTTGACCCCAATCTTGCTCTAGAGCATAGATGGGATCTACGATGGAGTGAGCTTGCCCAGAAGATGCCTATTCACCCTGGACTTAAAGAGAGTCAGGTTATATGCACTCGGAAATACAGACGCAGGCAGGGAATACGATTATTCTAAATGAGCGTAAACATTATGGAACTCAATAGAAAAAGCTACCTATGTTTACTATAATACATTATCTAACTATGTAGCTATTAATTTTTAGAACATTAGTATTATTGGAACTCATTTTGGAGGTGCTATAATCCAAAGATATCATCCTTGCTTTCGTTTTGTCTATCTCTACAACGTGCATGACCAACGTGCAGCCCGCGGGCCTTTGCCATGCGTCCCCTGAGCTAATTAAGAGTTTTTGAAAATCGAGATTTTTGGGGTTTTGTGGACGAATCTGGGACTTAAGATGCCCGGTTTCGCTTAAATTAAAAATGGAAAAGGTTGGTCATGCCTGCTAGCGTGTTGATAGAACCGGCATTATTGTATTCTGTAAGTGAAACGTAGGCTCGCTCGTTTTATTACCTACCAAAAAAGGTAGAAGTAGCGAATGTATACATTAATTTGAGCAACCAACTTTTCAATGTCATTCTATGTCGTTGAACTCGAATTGTATATTGTCCTTTTTAGGGTTCCGTAGCCAAATGGCAAAACACGGAACCCTTATGGATTCGTCATGTCTGTCTGTCCGTCTGTATGTCACAGCCACTTTTATCCGAAACTATAAGAACTATACTGTTGAAACTTGGTAAGTAGATGTATTCTGTGAACCGCATTAAGATTTTCACACAAAAATAGAAAAAAAAACAAAAAAATATATATGATGTACATTACCATGCAAACTTTCACCGAAAATTGGTTTGAACGAGATCTAGTAGTTTTTTTTATACGTCATAAATCGTAAACCGCAATTTACCTTTCATTCAATCAACTCAAATTAAAAAAAAAAAATAAGTTGGCTCCCATACAACAAACGTGATTTTTTGCTCTTTCTTATTGATAATGGTGCGGAACCCTTCGTGCGCGAGTCCGATTCGCACTTGGCCGATTTTTATTTAGAACATTTGCGTCTTTTTTCACGTTTTGTTTTTAGCAGAGTACCTACATCTCTTATTTCTAAACCTGGAAATATTCCTTTATCCGCCTGTGATCATCTCAGCTCTGCAAATAATTTAAAAAAAAAAATTTAACAAGTTTTGGTAACCCGTAAACAGATTTAATGATTCGTATATTTATTCATTTCCATTGAAACCATTTCACCGGTTTTAGACGCATTGTCTATTTAGTTTGTACCTTTTTTATTTTTGTTTCTGTAGGATTTAAATTATTTTTATATCTGGCAACAATAAATAGGATTACATTATTTATATTTTGTATTTGATTTTAACAGACATTACTTATTCATGATACATTTAATACGATTTTCTATAGTTTCCCCTAAGTAATTTAATATCTTGTGTGTCACGTGTGTGAAAACATATAATATCAAAAACTTCAAGATTTAATTATTCAATTAATTAAGCATTATTAAAGAATCCTCAATAAAACCAAATGAAGAAATACATAGTATTGTAGATATAATGCAAATAAAATATGCGCAGTTATCATTAAAGAGATGTGCTATCATCATGTTATACTCGTACAATGATAAATAGTGACCTTTCCGCATCGTTAATTATACAATTTTACTTAATAAACACGTGTAACGTACGGTTTCTGCACTCTACGGGTTATGAATGATGAGATATATTTTATAAATAACGACATGAGTATTAATTAACTATCGAGAGCACCTTGGTTATAAAGAGAATTGCATCTCGCGCGAGTACCAGGGGGCCTAATAAGAAAGCGCATCGTTTGTTCGGTCGTATTATCCGATCGAATTAACACAGCCATTCTCCCGTATCAAAGGTTTGACAATTGAAAACGGTCGGGTTTACACGGCTAGATTGAGTAGTCAATGGGTCATATTTTATCAAAGGATTGACACATGAGACTGGCCATTTTAATTTGTTAGACTTATACGTCCGAACGAAAGATACACTTTCGTGCTAGGCCTCCTGTTCTAGTCTCAGGACTATATTAATTTCTTAAGAGATCCTTAACATTTTCGGTAGGTTATGAAACAATCACAATGCTTTGTCCGTAGTCGTTATAATTTACTGCATTTAGAATAAGTTATGAAACAATTTGTATTTGTATCATCTGTCCTACTCCATAGCACTAACTGCCATTTCGTTTTTCTAATAGTCTTTATTGATCTTTATTTATTCGTTTTATTGGCAAATAAGTAACATTAAAAAAAATGAATTTTGAATTGTCTTAAAGCAGCGATCTTTTTAGTCTTCACCAAATTCATAAAGAAAGATATGACGGTATCACCAAACATTATCTCAATATTTTCAATACCTTCGGTCTGTGCTTCTGTAGTTATAGAATTATTATTTGTTTTTATGTCAACAAACATATCTTAGGTTTAGGACTAATATTTAAAAAAAGTTTAACTACCTATGTGGTGATTGTAAGCAACTTTTAGCAATTAAGACACAGCGCGCATACTAGAGATTTTTGATCCGCCGATAGTTGGATCGATATTTCAAATATTATGAATATTGACCGATTACGAATCGTTTCAGTGTGCACATTCGCTTGACTATTGATAACATAACAATTAAAAGCCCGATCAAATTATCGGCCGATAAAATTCTGCAGCGTGCGAGGGCTCTTCTATTTAAGCAGACAGGTGCATCTTTCAAAGTGTGCATAAAAACATTTCAACACGCTTATTTCTCTTTGCAAAACGAACTAATTAATATTTGGATTCATTCTAAGCTTATGGCACAGTCGTAAAAATAGGTTCTATGACTCTTTTAGATCACTTAACACATGATTTTTCCAGGTAAGCGGACAAGAGCACCACGGTTCTATCGCTCTAGTTTTGTAGGGACAGAAAGAGTAGACATACATACAAAAACCGGCCAAGTGCGTGTCGTGCCACGCGCAGTATAGGGTTCCGTAGTTGCCCGTCGTTTCTACAATATATTTCAGCAATTACTTCATTTAAGTCACTTTTAATATTTTCCTTTAAGGATTTTTTGAACGTCTATCACTCTTAAACTAACTGGTCTATCTTAACCGCTATGATTTTCCTTGAAAGTTAATGAAAAGCAATATTATCATGAATTTTTCCAGATTTTTCAAGCCAATAGTTTAGCTTTTAGAGGGGCAGGGGGGGGGGACGCATTACTCGAGCAAAAATTGGCACTTAAAAGTTTAATATATAGCAAACGGATCCCTTGTTGTCTTAGCAACCCCTAGGTCATTTTAAAGGACCTATTCAACGATACCTCACACGATGGGATAGACGATGAAAAATCATCCCCACGTTACATGTATGGGAGCTAAAAAAAAAAGCCCTGAAAAACTGTTTTATTTTACCGTTTTGTCGTCGTGATCGATATACATATCTCCACAAAATGACTACTCTCTAGGGTCGACAGTCTCCAAGCAAAACCTCGGACGGACAGACAGACAGACAGACGGTCATGACGAAATTATAAGGGTTACTTGTCAGGATTACGGAACCCTAAAAATGTACTAGTAATGGATGGGCACTGGGTTGTGTCAGTATTTAAGTTGACATGTTGCTAAAGTTTTCTGATGTTGAAAATAAAATTAGGTTACTGTAGCGAATGCTTTTGTATTTTCGGCTAAGGCTGAGCAGTGAACTTAAACGTAGAAAAATATAAATTGGATCTTCTGCTCTGTGGCAACTGCGTCTCTACACCCATCCTAATTCGGGGAGGCAGACACGCCAGAATATTTTATGTATACCTTAGTAAACTCCTATTCTTGAATACCGCAAAATTTCACCGTATATCGACAAAAAAAAAACCCATGTAGGGGTTCTCCCCTCTCTGACTCTCCCCCTCTTTAAAAGACAGTATTTTTTTCAATTCTGGAATGGCATTAAAAATTAAAACTATTTCTATGGATCTAGAGGTCCTAAACATTATGGAAAAATATAATGAACTAAGTTAATGATCCTGATGATAAAGGAATGCCCTAAACATTATGAAGAAAGTTAATGATCTCGCCTGTCAAGTGAAAAAAAGATGAATTCAAAAAAATCGGCCAATAGGCGGACTCGCGCACAAAGGGTTCCGTACCATTATCTATTAAAACGAGCAAAATAATAATATTTGTTGATATAGCGGCAACAGAAATACATCATTTGATCATCATCACGAACATTTCAACTGTCTTACTTCACGGTTCATGAGATATAGCCTGGTGATGGGCGACAGACGGACAGCAGCATCTTAGTAAATGAAGTTATAAGAAATTTTGCTGAAAAGTTATCTAAATTTATCAGTTTTTAAACTCATTACAAAAACAAGCCCCATAAAATATACTTTATTTTTGTATTATTTGATATACTTTATATACCTTAGGATGGATGTGGCAGTGGATGAATAAAAGCGGGAGATCGTGCTCCTTGGCGCTCTTTTGGGGGTCGACGTCCAGCAGTGGACTTTAGTAGGCTGAGATGACGATGATGATGATATACAAAAAATTAATGGCTGCTATTTCAAGAGAGGGAGAGTTAGACCCCTCTACATGAGGGGTTTTTTATCGATAAAATTTGATAAATTAAAAGCCTTAAATGATGGCCGGACACACTGTATAAATATAGTATTTAAAGTTTTTACTCCTGAAATTATTTCTGCGTAGCCTGCCTCACAAAGTCTAAGCTTACGCTATACTTTAATTTTGAAAATTTATTTTTAAAATTTAACTTTTAACCTATCAAGCCAAGGTCAAGAGACACAATAAAAAATCTATTATGCGATCCAACCGGTGGGGCAATTGAAGCTTGATAGGTTAAAGTAAATTTTTACTTTGAAAATTTTAATTTCACTTCATATGTAAACCTTTTATATCCTTTGGATAAAATCCGAAACGAAATCATCAGGCAGAGAACTATAGTAACGGACATAGTCCAAAAATGTAGCAAGCTTAAGTGGCAGTGAGCTGGCCATATCTGTCGCAGAACCGACGAAAGGTGGAGTAAACTGGTTCTCGTGTGGAGACCACGCCTAGGCAAACGTAGTGTAGGACGTCCCCCAGCTCGATGGACCGACGACCTTAGGAAGATGGCTGGCAGTGGATGGATGAAAGAAGCGGGAGATCGTGCTCTTTGACGCTCTTTGGGGAAGGCCTACGTCCAGCAGTGGACTGCAATAGGCTAAGATGAAGATGATGATGTAAATCTTTTATCTCACTGGTACATTGTTTTACGTTGACTCTCTTGTGTCTTGTTATTCAACAGGTCGAAGAGTTTTTTCAATTATTTGATATTTTTTTTTTACCTCTCTTTTCCATATAAATAGGTAACTGCGATCAAAACAAAAATGTATGTTGGCAAAAAGAAAAGACCATTTTGCCATTTGGCCATTTTGTGTCGTTGTTATTTGGCGAGTTTAAAAATATTCAATGTATCATTATGTTCTGGATTTGACGTCTCGTGGATGATGATGATGACGTATTATTCGGTAATATTATATTACTTTGTTTTACGATCGTGTTTCTCATAAAACCAAACTTATTCATATTTCTGCTTCATCGTTTACCAAGTTAGGAGTTGTTATTTTAGTTAGTTTATTTTTAAAACGAATATAAATAAAAACTTTTAATTGGACGTGCACGATCCATCCCATTGTTTGACGTTGAGCTTTGTTATGTGTATCTTACGCAATGTTGTCGTGAACATATTATTATTTAATAATAACAAAGCTACGACCTTTTTGGTGTCACCCAATTTTGCCCAAACATTTTTTTATGTAAGAACTAACTGTATATTTCAGCATTTATTGTATTCTGCGATTTACGTCGCCCATTTCCTTTTTATCTTTGTGTCTATCTATCACGTTTGTATCTTCTTACGCATTGCGTCAGGTCATGTCACGTAACACCTTGGGTCTCGTCTTGTTGTCCTGTGAATTTCATTTTAAAACAGTCAATTTTATTGTATCTTAAGGATTTAGCATTAGATGTGCGATAAGTGTAATAAAAATTAAGAGGTATAGACAATAGACTTGCGGATGAGGTATTTTCCGCGGCGGGCGAGCGCGCCTCGCTGTCCGTGGCGTAGGTCGGGCTAAGAGTCGTCGGCCGCGCAATGTCACCCCGCGTGAAGATATTCGGCCCCCTTCGCCTTCCCCTTCCCCGCGTCTGGTAACAGCCTTAACATTTCCGAATAGAATTCGGTCTCCGATCTCGATCTCTATGTACCTACCTAGGTACCTATTTTGTAAAGACGTCTGAGAAGGGATTTAGACGACGTAATTCAACTCATTAATGTATTGCTGTCGGATCTTGCGGAATAGCATTACGCTTTTGTTTTTGTTGCCGCACGTGAGTCACAGTTTGCTTTGGCACAATTGATTGCTATGCATCAAAACATTCCGGAGTCTCAAAACATGGTGTAAAAAATGAGGAACATTGGATATTTTGATCACACACACAAAAATTAGTTATTGATTTAACCAAATCAATTTGCGTTCAATTTTCGCATGAGGTTGGTACTTGATTAGACTTTGGTAAATTTGTTTTTTTGCTGCTCAACCTTTTCCCTGTCAATGATTATTATTATAAGGTATTTATGATGATGACTTGTCTTTGATCCGGAACCAGTCTGTGTAAACAATGATTTTAAATCCTAAATTCGGTTTTCCTTGACGATTTCCAAACCACAGAAACGTACCTAAATATTGAAAGCCAAATTTCTGTTTTAACAACATAAGAGTCATTTTATATATTTTATAATATCCATGTAAATAATGATAAATGAAATACTTGCTGTGTAATTTGCTTATAATTTGCAAAACCATATGAAAATTGCTCTTGCTCGTATTAGGGTAGGTCGGTGGGTCAAACATGCGGTAGTTGTTATGCAACAGCTGCTTATCGGGTTCCAAAGCTGATCTGAATACGTATCAGTGTCATTTAACCGGTGCCTTAAGCACGATTGTACAAAAAGTTACCTATGCAGATTATATTCATACCTTTAAGTATATGCGCTCGCTGCCACCTCAGTGGTAAAGAATTAGGTTGGTAGGTCGAGTTAACTCATGAATCTGATATTAAATCATGTCTACTCGGTCTTTGAACTAAACTTCTATCTACGCAACTGCGCAGTTGTTGCCGAATTAAGAATTTTAAAGGCAAAATCGCAACAGTCTTGGTTCTAACGGGCACGGCTCATGTGAAGTCATGTGCTATTGGGTTTTGTTTTTATAAGTCGATCATTATAATAGACTGACGTAATTTTTTATGTAACTTTGTTCTCAATTTTTTGTCTCCAAAAGCCTTTAAAAATTTGAAAAAAGAAAACACGAGTTTTTCGCTCTCTCCTGAACGGTATGAAAATCCGGTCAAGTTCAGTGCAATTGGGGTAGGTCGCTGGATCATGCGTTTTGCGTTGGTTACGCAAGAGCAGGTGCCCGCGGATCCGCGTTCGTCCGCGTGATATTGGGCGCTGTCGGTCGTCGAACCCTCGCTATCTTCGTTATTTAGCCCGGCCCAATGTCGGCGCAATGTCGAGCCGACTGAGTTCACAGACCGCGGCGCGTACCTCTCCCGTCTTGTTCGACCGAATTTTTGTAGACGCAACCGATATTGCCTGTGTGTGCGGCTAGGAATTGTACCTACCTCGATTTTGTGAGCGGTATAAGTAATAATAAATGCTGATTTTCGACATTTCGAAACACAATCGTAGACGTAGGTAATATTCAAAGTTTTGAATGCCTATGTTGTCGGTGCTTCTAGGAACTATGCCTACCTCAATTCTTTTTGTTAAGCGGATGAGTACTATTTGTTTGGTAGGGTTGGCTCGTTAGATTGTAGAGATTATATAAAATAATCCATATTTAAAACTTCAATTTAAAACATGATATTATCATCTTCGTAATAATACATCAGTTTTCAGAATTTCGCCGTAATAATACCTCTGTCGTAAAGGCATCAGCAAAACATTGTTTTTGTGTTGAGATATATTATCGGGAGCTCATTCGGGTTATCTTGTTAAACTTAGTCTGTTTCTCCAGAGTAAAAGCGTTACTCTACATTTCAAAATAAGGGATTCTTATTCCCAATCAAAACTACTAAATTTTCCGTAATGACGTTTTGTTATTATCTAATTAATCATTGACCTATTTTTTCTGCAGAATCTTTAATCATCAGAGCCATCTTCGATGCCCTCTTTTCTGGAATTAAAACTCAGCACGTTTCATCAAAATAAGGACATTGCCGTGGCCGCCTCCATTTCTGACAGTCGGACACATCAAATAATACTGGAGCGCTTATCGCTAAGCAAGCAACGGCTCTGAAATAGACTTAGCGGTACTAGAATAGACTGATAATTATTCAGCGCAGTTTAGGTAGGCCATGAAATGAAAGGGAAATTGAAATAAAATGACAGTGATATCGTAAAGGCACGTGTTCATGACGCATGTGCCGCATTCTGGTTCACGCTGCTTGATGTTACGGTAGGTAACGTTGACGACATAACAATGTCCGTAGCAAAATATTCAGCATAGAGAATAAATATTTTAAAAGGCACACATTTACGTTAATGATATTAGCTTTCTATTAGCTTACTTTATTTAGCAAAGTGCAATATCTATAAAACTGCCTTAATTTAACATACATTAAGCTCCTGACTGGTAGAACCGTTTCTATTATTTTTAACCGACTTCAACAAGCAGGGGTTCTTTGTTCGTCGGTAATATACTTATATTTTTTTGTATGTTAATACATATCTTCGCCAATTGTGGACCGAATTTAAAATTATTTTTTAATTCAATAGCGTTTGCCGGTTTCAAATTTCTTCTAATCGGCCGATCTTGAAGTCACTGGTGGTTGCCAATGTTCAGCAGTGGACGTCCTGTGGCTGAAATGATGACGATGATGATGATTCAAAAGCGTATACATCCAAGTTAGTCCCATTATTACCAAGTCAGAATCTGATGATGGGCTTCCAGGAAAATCGAGGGCAACCCTCATATTTTATAGGCACACATAATGCATTTCATATATTTTTTTACGAAATGCAGATATTATTATTTGAGTCTGGTAATCATTATTTTATGTTGTTGAGGTGATGATGAAATGAAAGCCACAGAACTCCTCAATGGTCAGGAGTTAGAAGATAAACTGCGGTTTGTCAGCAGAACGTATTTCGTAGTGTTTTAGGCAGTCGTGGCGCTTACTAGGTACCAGACAGCAATTTTATTACTGGGAGCCAGTACGCCAAGAAATAAAAAAAAATTACAAAAATTTGTTTCTCAAATTGCCTTAGGCATTGAACTCAAGACCTTATGACAAGGTAACGTAAAATTAACATTAAAATAAACTAGCTAGGCTTACTATTAACTAGACCTGGCTTAAGTTAATAATTTAACTTATTAAATTACTTCTACAGGGTGTTAGGTAAATGGTATATCAAGCCGACACCAGCCTATGTTAACATAATTATGCATAAATTGTATGGTGAAGTTTGAATTTCGTATATCGCTGCGCGGGGGTTAACCAGCAGTTGTTTACTCATCTGCTACTAATGCATAGGTATACCGTTCAGCTCGGCAGTCGGTCTGTGGGGCCCGGGTCGGAGCGACCTCGGTTGCGCGGAAACCGCGCGGCGGTCAAGGCCGCCGTCTAGACGCAACCCCCGCCCGCACCCCGCCCACACAAACCCCCCCGCCCATCACGCGCCTTGCTTCCCCCCTCTACCTATTTTTGTTACAGCCTACGCCGAATTTGCCTGGGAAAATTTCGTATATGCATAAATACAAAATACTGACCTACCGTATTATACGACATTTCTAATTCCTTTGTAATTTTCAAGTGTCATCGATCTTATTAATATAAAGAAAGAAACCATACTCGCATGGCTCTTAAATTATATGATAAAATACAATGGTAGCTTAATAATATTTTTTCCAAAACATTCAACTAGCTAAAACGAGACATGACGTCATCGACTGCCAACAAGTATCTTGGCCTTGAGTCTTGACTAGCCTAGCTCTAATGTTAGATGCATAATGTGTAATATGCATCGAAAGAATATTATAAGTTCCAATAATAGCCGGAGCGGCTTTTTGTCCGGTTTTTTTGTCTGCGATATAAAATATTTTCCCTTCTAAACAGTGTAAATTAACATTTATATTTTGACATAGAAGAGGATAAGATTTAATGGCAGAAACTATCTTCTAGTGATAGGAGTGAAAACACCTTTGTACCTCAACATGATTTCTGCTAGACACTGAAGTTCTAGCAAATTATTATGCAACTGTCCTAACATCTTCACGTTTCTTTCTTCACAATAATCAGCGACATAAATGTCGTGATCATAATGTGGATCAAACCACGACTCTCTTGGCATTTAAATGGAGTATTAATACTTGTCTTTAAAATCCGACAACCGTTATCTAACATAGTAACCAAAAATGTCTGCATATGCACTTGGAATAGTTTGATCCGCAAGTTCAACTGAGCAAATAGCAACTCCGAGACTCCAACGACTTCACAAAATTATATGCTACATACTATACGAAACGATACGACTTCATATCGCGAAATAAGAATATCACGTTATTATAGATAAGTGATGATAACGCATGGAAAAACACCACACACATTTGAATGTTGAGGTAGGTCGGGTCTCGGGACCTAATATATCAAGTCTTGTGTAGATATTTTTCACTTCGCTAGCTAATCTTTATTCGTAGCTCTATTCGAAATGCGCACGATTCAGTTGAGCATGTTCCAATAAGAAACGACCAACGCTTTTAGCTTTATAGTTTGTAAGCATGTAACAAATGTACATCTGCTTTGCTGTAATATTGCATGCGTCGAATTTTACAAGGTCGCTAACAAATTGAGTTCCACACTGATAAAATTATGTACCTACCTATTTTAATGAAGCGCTACCTGCTTTTGGACAACTCTTTTAACCTATATTTTATAGATTCAGGTTTGTTCGGTAACACAAAATTGGAAAATATATTATAGGCTCGAGTCTGAATTACCTGAATTAGTAATAGGTGTCTCGGTAGGTATACGCGTCATTGCTGTCTAGACAGCTAAGTGGCCCGGGTATGACCTAAAATTCGTTAGCTCTGATAATTATTATTGTAAGTATATTTATGTAATTGAGGTCTCCAGAAAGCTGTGTACCGATTTTCAGGCAAATATCTCTATCTGTTTGATGTTGCCTAAAATTGAGTATAATAATTAACTCAGTGAGATTACATTTCTTAGATCTAATTGGTTTGTACCGGAGAGACGATTGTTGTAGAAATTGGGAACCGATTGGTTTATTGTCATCTGAAATATTATTTTCTTTACTATCTTTAGTTATTATAATACCTCCATTTTCTTATCCATTTCTTAAATTATCTAAGTAATTCCATTTTATATATTTGTTTTCTGTTCTGACCCAAACTGAAGACGTCTTTTGCTTTCTTACTTATTATTGTATGCAAATTGCATTATGATTTAAAATTTGAATTCATCTCTTTCTCTTTGCGTAGATTAAGGTTTGGGGCTACGTATCTAAATTCAAGATTTAATTCGTTATTCATAGTTGTCAGATTCAGTGAACAGTGTGTGGGTATAATGCCTCAACAATTCCTGAGCTGGGCTAGCAAAATTTTCGAGCCTGCCTCAACGTCGCTGCGGTTACGTGCCGTAGGCCATAGTCGCGTTGTTTGGCTCACCCAGGCGAATTGACGTTTATCTACGAAGGTGAGACCGCGGGCGCGCGGTCGCCGACCCGCAACGTGTGTTATGAATACCTATTTTTCATGCTAGCAAACAATTGAGACGCAATAGCGAATCAGATCCGATTTTCCGGTTCAAAATATATCTTATATTTTTCTAATCGGTGTTGTTGACATTCTCCAAACGTGGCAGTGTCTCCATTTTTTCACTTTGTTTTTGAGGTTTTTTAAACCTACTTATTTCCAGAATCGAAATCATCAAGTTAATTTTTAGAATCCTCTGATGAAAAATGCACGTTTCCAACATATCTATTTTTTATTAAGAAATTGGATGTGGATTGCATGACTCAAATGTGTTGAAATTGTAAAGTAAATAATTATTTATCTACCTCATTCGTCGTCGCACCTACTGGCCTTGTGACTTGTTGCCCCATTTTCTACGCATCAACGTGGCCTGATATGCTATTGATTTTTCCAGGTTTATTATGCGTTTATGAAACATGGCCGCTTATTTCTGCAAACAGTGAATAGTCACTTGTTTATTTGTTGGGAAAGGACATGAGATTAGATTTGAGTTACTTAATCTGCAATATTTCTTTTTTGATTAGGTTAGAAGGGGCTTCATACTAACTTTAAATCTCTACTGTAAAGGTTTAGTAGACCTTTTAAAGGTAGCTAGCTAGAGAAATTGTACCTACTCGGTAAAAATCTATTTACATCATTTGGTTAGTCACGATTTTTTCAGACTTTTTCGTCGTTTTTTTTTGTTCTAACGCTACACGAGTACGACGGAAATGGCGTAGGTAATCATGCTGTCTTACACCATTGCTAGCTCACAGCTAGTGAGAAAGGACATGATTCCAATTACTTGAGGAGTTCCATTTTCGAACATTTGCTTTGCGGATACCGTTGGTTACGAAACAGACGGCAATTAACGATGCACATTGTGTAGATAGCACCACATTTGAGACTGCTTACGTCATGCTGCTATTATCATAACACTTGCAATGTCAAGAGGACATTGAACTTGCTCGCCGCATCCTTGAAACTTTTTTTACCTATAATATCGCAGATAGATAATTTTGTTTTTCAAGCGAAGAATAAATAATCTAGATAGAAGCTTGTTTTCGTTTCGTCGAAATAAAACGGGTTGTAGATTTAATGCGACCAAGTGACCTTTATTTCTCGCCTCACTTCTATTTGGGTCGGAATAGATTTCGGCGGCCATTTTAAAGAAATATTGTTTTATATTGTTATTGATCGTTTGTGTGCTAACTTGTACAATTTAAATATTTATTTTGGTATAAACTTCAACTTTTAAATTACTTAATCACATTTTAATCCTCACATAATTCGAGTTCAATTTGAATTCTCTACATATATTATTTAACCAGATTTATTATAGCGGCTAGCTAGTGTATCTAAGATCATGAATTCAAGATCAAGCAAGTGTACCTACCTAGAATAGAAATGGGCCAAAGCGGTAGGAGAAAAAAGTGTGATTACATACTTTCATAATAATGAGATAGTATGACTGTCACTGGGTTTTTAGTTATTATCTCTAAAATATCGTTGCTTACATGTAAATTAAAAATTCGTGGGGTAGTTGAATGGTAGGTAATTGGACGCAAATGGAGAAGGCAATGTCATAACACCCAACTCCATTAATTATATTTCTGAGTAATATTATTGTGCGTGTTTTATTCCTTACGAACAATGATTATGACGTAATAATTATAGGAGAAAAAAAACTCTTATCTCTCCAGTCAACTTATGCTGTCCTCCTTATTAGTATATTTTAATTGCTTAACCATTTATTACTTAACCATATTAGTAAGTTAGGTCCTAAAATTTTGGCTGTTATTTAATGCGGGCCCAATAGGGCACAGGATGTTTGAACGAAGGCACGAAGCTTCTCCGTAAATATTTTTAAGTCTTTATTTATCTAGATATTAGACGCAATAGAAAATCTGTTGTTCGTCGACATCGGTAACCCTTCAAGCATGCAAGGTATTAACAAGATGGTATACTTTGTTTGTTACAGGTACAGATGATGTCCGCAGTGAGTGGGGAGCCCATGCTGCGCAGAGTGAAACAAGAAGCCGAGCCACCGCCACAGTACTCCCCCACGGAGCAGCAGCCTCTACCGCAGCCGCTACACCAGCGGCCATTGCAGATGATGCAGCCCTCAGAGGTACGTCATAGCATTAACTTAGCAACATAAGCAATCCACCATCGGCAAAATCAAATGCTGGTTCTGGCTATCCCCATAGAACTCCACATCGAGTGGCTTTGAGGCTCCTCCATCCTGCGCGCGGCTTCTGGTAGCCTAGGCTAGGTCGTCAATCCAGTGCAAGGACTCCCTTGAGAACTTTTTTTTCTCTGAGGTTGTCTGCTCTGCGAGCGATTTCTGCTCATGATTTTCAAAGTAGCCTGTAGTTTAACATTTAAATGACCCAGCCACCCAGGTCAGTAATTACACTCGGCAGCGTCTGCGGCCAATTGCTCCATTTCACTTAAGGCACCGGGCGGTTACGTGAGGTTTTAGTGGGTACTGTGGGTGCCTACCCAAAAAAATGCCTGGGTGCCAAAAAAAAGGTGGCAGCCCTACCGCCTGGTAGGGCTGCCACCTTTTTTTGTGGACTAATAAAGTATATTGGTTGCTAAAGGTAAAAAAAAAAGGACATTGTATGGAAATAAAGTATTATTTATTTTTACCTATAAAACATAGGTATTTACTCTGGGCAAAATTATTGTCACTGCTAAATAAGTTTACAGCATCTCTGCAGTCTATAATATTCAAGTTCAGATATACAAATTGTTCATTTTTAAATTAATAAATTAGTAATATCCTACAGAAAAAACAAACCATGTGAAATAAAGTATTGTACATACTTTATTTTCCTCTTAGTATAGAGTACAATTACCCCAAAATAAAGTATATACTTTATTATAAAGTACGGGTGGCAACCCCAGTAGGCGGGCTCTTTCTGAGTCCAGCGTCCCACACACCCCTCAAACCGTTACCCCGCGGTTGGTGGACAGTAAGTAAATGCATTTCCTCACGCAAAAAAGGCAGTAATCACACTAGACCTGAAAGCCGTTAAATAGTAATTTATACGATGAAGGGTATTGAAGAGTATCAACAAATTAAAGATGTTTGTTATAACCTTTTCATTTGTGCAGCCTGTTTATAGACATCCCGATTTCAATGTTTTGTGAAAGGTTGCAGCAGCTTATCAGCTGCTGATTGTAGTGCACATAATGTATATACAAGTGAAAGTAGGTATGTAATAATTTCCCCGTTATTATATTCACAATCTTGCAGTTGATTTGATACATGAGTCAGTGTGCCATTGCGAATATTGCAATACATTTGTGTGCGTAATGTGCAACGAACAAGGCGCATTCGATAAATCTGATAGTGTATCTTTGTCCTATATTTACGTTGTTTTGTATGTTACTAACCAACTACTTATATTAAAATTTTGTAAATAGAACAAAGCGGAACTTGTAAAATACTCGTATGCTTAAAGACTCGCTGACATTTCATCGTATTTATTATTAAAGTATCTGACCTGGCGAACTTTGTACCGCCTAACAGTATTTTTTTTTTTCGTAAGCTTTTCCATTGTTTTTTTTTAATTTATTCTGCTATTCGGGGCGGAGAAAAAAAGCTACAAATTATAAACTATAAAAATTGGTACAGGCAGCCGTTCTCGAGTTATAAGTGTTGTAACAAACCCGACTTTGTTTTTATGTATTAGCTGGCCCGGCGAACTTCGTACCTCCTAACAGTATTTTTTTTTCGTCAGCTTTTCTAATGTTTTTATAATTTATTCTGCTATTCAGGGCGGAGACAAATCCAACAAATTATAAACCATTAAAATTGGTCCAGCCGTTCTTGAGTTAGGTATAAGTGTAACAAACCCGACTTTGTTTCATATATTAAGATATATTAAATGATACAAAACAGGATACAACTGATATAAATTTAATATACAAACATGTGCCAAAAACTTTTAAGTGCCATACTGTATCACAAAACATGCAGTTCTTGTCTCAATATGTTTTTCAACGATAAGCGACGATGTACTAAGGAAGATAGTGAGTTTCATAAAATGAAAAGTACCTACGATTTTCAACAGAAAATTACTTCAGATGTTTTATTTGCCTTTTAAGATATTTGGATTAAGGTTGAGAATATCTTTAAAGCCTCGTGACAGATTATTGTTGGAGCAGCGCATGCGAAATTGCGAATTACGAGTGTAAATCCATATGTTACTGGTGTAAATAACATTATACTTGAAGTTAAATATTAGTTATGCGTCATTTATTATGTAAACCCTGTAATTAATAATAACTGTTCATGTATAATTCAGGTTCATTTTAAGGATCTAGAATCAAAAGTAAACAAAAAAGGCAATGGAATCAAATCTATCAGAAAATCGTTTTTTCATTTTAAATGGATGCTTCAAGTCAGGATATCCTCTGAAGTTATTCTTCTGCTCAAATAGAGTATCTCTCATAGGACTACCGTCGAAATTTTAATAAAAACAAAATTCTATCGTTTTTACAGGAACAAAAGAAAAAAAAAAGTATAATTGTTAGAGTGATATTGTTTTAAAACAGCCCAACAGTTAAAAGTCCAACCGAACATGTTTTGGTATATTCCCCTAACTGCAACAGGAAACTCCATCTTTCCAGCTGGATATCGAACCCAAAGAAGAAGTGAAGTTCTGCGTGTCGCCGGGCGACGCGACAGTCGTAGGCAACACCAGCCCAGAACAGCAGCACTGTTCGTCCACCACAGTCGCCGCCGCGAGCGGGGCCAGAGACGACGACGCTCCCAGGCGCCTCTGTCTAGTCTGTGGCGATGTCGCGTCGGGCTTCCACTATGGCGTGGCCAGCTGTGAAGCCTGCAAAGCGTTTTTCAAGAGAACCATTCAGGTTAGTAAGGATATCCCACTTCTGATACTGTTTGTGAAACACAGTAAAGTGGTGTCAGAGATGACAAATTATTGTCTTTGTTACGATAGGTGTGTTAGGGACTGCGCCCATTATCGGTACGGCACTGCAGTGTTGATATATGCGCGACCACCTTAAAGAGACAAGAAAAACTAAAAATAAGTTTACAAGAAAGAAAGAAAGCAAGCAAGAAAAGAGATTGTAATGAAAACAAAAATGTCTGTACACTCTTGTCGTAAGTACTACTCTGGGGTCAAATTTTAGTTATCTCATGACAATACAAAACTCAGCCGGCACGTGCCCTTGAAGTGGATATAGACAATAAACACCCCGAATTTACATTTCATAATCACACACATCACGACAATTTAACATCTTAAATACCTACCGTAAAATTAAGTATATAAAAGACAGTATTGCTGCCCATACTTTTATCAGATTTTATGGTAACGCACGGTGTCCCGCAGGGAAGTGTATTGAGCCCGACTCTATTTTTGGCATTCATAAATTGCGTATACGTTTTGTTACTTGCACCTAAATAATAAATGTATTTTCATACACAAATGATAATGCAGTTGGATTCCGACAGACTTGGAAAAAGATGCGACACAACTCTGAAGTGGGCTTAGTTAGGATTGTCGAGTGGTTGACATTTCTCTTCTAAAATATAAGATGGCCATATCTTAGAATTAAAATTTACTTATGTAAAGGTGGACTTGCGCACCTCGGCACCACCGGATTAGTTTAGTACGAGATTAATAACACATCTGTCTGTCTCTGTCATTGTCCTACAAACTGACAGCTATAGAATGAATTTAATTGCCGTGTTAGTAAATAGTTTGGGATTAAATTTGCTAATCCTGAGATGCGAAAGTGGGCCTATTCTAAAACTTGCATCTATTCATGTTCTCAAATTGATACAAGTAACCTAGCCTGCACTAAATATCTATCTTTTTTTCTTAAGTTACTGATTCTGAGTCACTCCTGAAAATTTGACACCACCTTGCAATCTTCTTTTTGCATGTCGACTCAGGCTTTTTATACAGGGTGTAAAAAAAGGCTAAACGAAGCCTTAAATCACGAATTCTATACATAAACCAAGTAGAATGCAAAAAAAAAAAAAAATTGCTGGGAAAAGACTTTTTGGGTATCAAAAAAAATAACCTATTTCTAACCCGCAATGTATAGCGCGCACGCCACAGACATGCTTGTGTGTGTAAATGGTCGGCGGGCGAGCGAGTGGGGCGAGAGCACTGCGCCCGGTTTAAAAGACAGCGTAGTTGTGTGCGTGCGCACGATTCATTGCCGGCTGTGCCCTTTAAAGGCCTTTTATGAAAGAAGTACTAAAAAAATTTATCATGTTTCTTTGTAAAAAAGTTTAGTATTATCAAACAGAAGTCAATTTTGTAAAAATCTTTGTGTTAAAATTGTAACTTTAACTGTCAATAACTCGGTAACCCGTCATTTCCCAGGTATAGTGTAAAAGAAAAAAAAAATCGTATTAATACGTAGTATATGTGGTATTCGGCTTCGTTAAGCCTTTTTTTACACCCGATATAATATATGAGGATCAAAACTCATCCACTGATATACCACCATGGCCTTGTAAAGATCCTCGCTTGTGCAGGTGTCGGGGCACGCAGGACATGTTAGAAGATGTGCCTGACCTTGCAATGTAACTTATTCACTCAGACAAAACTGATGTACTGGCGAATGTTGAACATAAGCGAATCCGTCAGCAGGGCAATATCGAGTACACTTGCCCGGCCGCCAACGAGTGCGAGATCAACAAGCGGCGACGGAAGGCGTGCCAGGCGTGTCGCTTCCGCAAGTGCCTGCGCACGGGCATGCTGCGCGAGGGGGTGCGCCTCGACCGCGTGCGCGGGGGCCGACAGAAGTACCGGCGCGCGCCCGACCAGCCGCCGCACCAGCCGCGCCCGCAGATAGAAGATATCAAGGTACCGACTCTTCTGTCTCACCTCGCAGCGCGACGCGTGACAGAGATAGCGGCCGACAGAAGTACCGGCGCGCGCCCGACCAGCCGCCGCACCAGCCGCGCCCGCAGATAGAAGATATCAAGGTACCGACTCTTCTGTCTCACCTCGCAGCGCGACGCGTGACAGAGATAGCGGCCGACAGAAGTACCGGCGCGCGCCCGACCAGCCGCCGCACCAGCCGCGCCCGCAGATAGAAGATATCAAGGTACCGACTCTTCTGTCTCACCTCGCAGCGCGACGCGTGACAGAGATAGCGGCCGACAGAAGTACCGGCGCGCGCCCGACCAGCCGCCGCACCAGCCGCGCCCGCAGATAGAAGATATCAAGGTACCGACTCTTCTGTCTCACCTCGCAGCGCGACGCGTGACAGAGATAGCGGCCGACAGAAGTACCGGCGCGCGCCCGACCAGCCGCCGCACCAGCCGCGCCCGCAGATAGAAGATATCAAGGTACCGACTCTTCTGTCTCACCTCGCAGCGCGACGCGTGACAGAGATAGCGGCCGACAGAAGTACCGGCGCGCGCCCGACCAGCCGCCGCACCAGCCGCGCCCGCAGATAGAAGATATCAAGGTACCGACTCTTCTGTCTCACCTCGCAGCGCGACGCGTGACAGAGATAGCGGCCGACAGAAGTACCGGCGCGCGCCCGACCAGCCGCCGCACCAGCCGCGCCCGCAGATAGAAGATATCAAGGTACCGACTCTTCTGTCTCACCTCGCAGCGCGACGCGTGACAGAGATAGCGGCCGACAGAAGTACCGGCGCGCGCCCGACCAGCCGCCGCACCAGCCGCGCCCGCAGATAGAAGATATCAAGGTACCGACTCTTCTGTCTCACCTCGCAGCGCGACGCGTGACAGAGATAGCGGCCGACAGAAGTACCGGCGCGCGCCCGACCAGCCGCCGCACCAGCCGCGCCCGCAGATAGAAGATATCAAGGTACCGACTCTTCTGTCTCACCTCGCAGCGCGACGCGTGACAGAGATAGCGGCCGACAGAAGTACCGGCGCGCGCCCGACCAGCCGCCGCACCAGCCGCGCCCGCAGATAGAAGATATCAAGGTACCGACTCTTCTGTCTCACCTCGCAGCGCGACGCGTGACAGAGATAGCGGCCGACAGAAGTACCGGCGCGCGCCCGACCAGCCGCCGCACCAGCCGCGCCCGCAGATAGAAGATATCAAGGTACCGACTCTTCTGTCTCACCTCGCAGCGCGACGCGTGACAGAGATAGCGGCCGACAGAAGTACCGGCGCGCGCCCGACCAGCCGCCGCACCAGCCGCGCCCGCAGATAGAAGATATCAAGGTACCGACTCTTCTGTCTCACCTCGCAGCGCGACGCGTGACAGAGATAGTGGCCGACAGAAGTACCGGCGCGCGCCCGACCAGCCGCCGCACCAGCCGCGCCCGCAGATAGAAGATATCAAGGTACCGACTCTTCTGTCTCACCTCGCAGCGCGACGCGTGACAGAGATAGTGGCCGACAGAAGTACCGGCGCGCGCCCGACCAGCCGCCGCACCAGCCGCGCCCGCAGATAGAAGATATCAAGGTACCGACTCTTCTGTCTCACCTCGCAGCGCGACGCGTGACAGAGATAGTGGCCGACAGAAGTACCGGCGCGCGCCCGACCAGCCGCCGCACCAGCCGCGCCCGCAGATAGAAGATATCAAGGTACCGACTCTTCTGTCTCACCTCGCAGCGCGACGCGTGACAGAGATAGCGGCCGACAGAAGTACCGGCGCGCGCCCGACCAGCCGCCGCACCAGCCGCGCCCGCAGATAGAAGATATCAAGGTACCGACTCTTCTGTCTCACCTCGCAGCGCGACGCGTGACAGAGATAGCGGCCGACAGAAGTACCGGCGCGCGCCCGACCAGCCGCCGCACCAGCCGCGCCCGCAGATAGAAGATATCAAGGTACCGACTCTTCTGTCTCACCTCGCAGCGCGACGCGTGACAGAGATAGTGGCCGACAGAAGTACCGGCGCGCGCCCGACCAGCCGCCGCACCAGCCGCGCCCGCAGATAGAAGATATCAAGGTACCGACTCTTCTGTCTCACCTCGCAGCGCGACGCGTGACAGAGATAGCGGCCGACAGAAGTACCGGCGCGCGCCCGACCAGCCGCCGCACCAGCCGCGCCCGCAGATAGAAGATATCAAGGTACCGACTCTTCTGTCTCACCTCGCAGCGCGACGCGTGACAGAGATAGTGGCCGACAGAAGTACCGGCGCGCGCCCGATTAGCCGCCGCACCAGCCGCGCCCGCAGATAGAAGATATCAAGGTACCGACTCTTCTGTCTCACCTCGCAGCGCGACGCGTGACAGAGATAGCGGCCGACAGAAGTACCGGCGCGCGCCCGACCAGCCGCCGCACCAGCCGCGCCCGCAGATAGAAGATATCAAGGTACCGACTCTTCTGTCTCACCTCGCAGCGCGACGCGTGACAGAGATAGTGGCCGACAGAAGTACCGGCGCGCGCCCGACCAGCCGCCGCACCAGCCGCGCCCGCAGATAGAAGATATCAAGGTACCGACTCTTCTGTCTCACCTCGCAGCGCGACGCGTGACAGAGATAGTGGCCGACAGAAGTACCGGCGCGCGCCCGACCAGCCGCCGCACCAGCCGCGCCCGCAGATAGAAGATATCAAGGTACCGACTCTTCTGTCTCACCTCGCAGCGCGACGCGTGACAGAGATAGTGGCCGACAGAAGTACCGGCGCGCGCCCGACCAGCCGCCGCACCAGCCGCGCCCGCAGATAGAAGATATCAAGGTACCGACTCTTCTGTCTCACCTCGCAGCGCGACGCGTGACAGAGATAGTGGCCGACAGAAGTACCGGCGCGCGCCCGACCAGCCGCCGCACCAGCCGCGCCCGCAGATAGAAGATATCAAGGTACCGACTCTTCTGTCTCACCTCGCAGCGCGACGCGTGACAGAGATAGCGGCCGACAGAAGTACCGGCGCGCGCCCGACCAGCCGCCGCACCAGCCGCGCCCGCAGATAGAAGATATCAAGGTACCGACTCTTCTGTCTCACCTCGCAGCGCGACGCGTGACAGAGATAGTGGCCGACAGAAGTACCGGCGCGCGCCCGACCATCCGCCGCACCAGCCGCGCCCGCAGATAGAAGATATCAAGGTACCGACTCTTCTGTCTCACCTCGCAGCGCGACGCGTGACAGAGATAGCGGCCGACAGAAGTACCGGCGCGCGCCCGACCAGCCGCCGCACCAGCCGCGCCCGCAGATAGAAGATATCAAGGTACCGACTCTTCTGTCTCACCTCGCAGCGCGACGCGTGACAGAGATAGCGGCCGACAGAAGTACCGGCGCACGCCCGACCAGCCGCCGCACCAGCCGCGCCCGCAGATAGAAGATATCAAGGTACCGACTTTTCTGTCTCACCTCGCAGCGCGACGCGTGACAGAGATAGCGGCCGACAGAAGTACCGGCGCGCGCCCGACCAGCCGCCGCACCAGCCGCGCCCGCAGATAGAAGATATCAAGGTACCGACTCTTCTGTCTCACCTCGCAGCGCGACGCGTGACAGAGATAGCGGCCGACAGAAGTACCGGCGCACGCCCGACCAGCCGCCGCACCAGTCGCGCCCGCACCTCGACGATATCAAGGTACGATTGATGATTTACCTCCCAGCGAACTAGAACGGCCAGGCATATTAGGCTAGTTGACACCACCAATCAATTAACATACTTTTTATGAGCTGTCAAAACGAACCTCTTTTTTATAATTTGTATGGCGATATCGGATTATGACGTTACTGTCCACCTAGTTCAACTGTATTACTTTTTATCGATTTTTGAAGCTCAGCTCAGTCAGAAAATTAGTTATTAAATGATATCGTACCAGGTTATAAGGTGTCAACATCCCTATTAAAATTCAGAACAATTCAGAACCCATATTACGTATCTTGCAAGAGTTCTCTCTTCTTCTTTAAAATCGCAAATTGACAGCAAAAAACAAAAACAAAGCAATCTACTGATAGTGCTGCCAATAAGTTTTGATATTAAATATCAATCGGGTGATGACAGCGTGATTATTGCTGATTACAAATTTTTAGGAAATAAGGGTGCCGGTCCGTTTTCTTGTTTCAAATGAAGCTGAAGCGAGTAGTTTCTTTTGCAATATTTATGCTACTACCGTCTTCAAGAAATAAGAGAGCGGTGCGAGCTGTCTCGCCTCACTCAGTTTGAATTCAAACCGCAACGGTTTTTTTTGGAATGTGTGAATTTCATACCGTACTGTAAGAATCATCATCAGCAGGTTCATTCTGATAGACATGGACACAAAATTCGATAATTAACAAACGATTTCTGTAATAAAAATGAGTTTTGTAATAATAATTGACTTAATTGTGTTTTGAGTATGACAGAAGAGTAGTTTTTAAAAAACTAATATCTTCCCAGGTACTAGAAGCTCTAACTTCCTACGAGCCGGAACTGCTAACGTGTGCGACCCCGGCCGCCGGTACGGCTGCGGGTACGGACGCAAATGCGAGAACACTCGCCATGCTGGCCGACCTGTACGACAGGGAACTGGTCGGCGTCATCGGCTGGGCCAAACAGATACCCGGGTTCACTGAACTGCAGCTCAATGACCAGGTGGGTGATGTTCAACTGTTTACAGGTCATCAGGCGTCTACATAACATGGTTCGTGACAATCGTGTGTTAAAGAGATGGAGAAACGCGTGACATAAGGGAGTAGGGGTCCAAAATGACAAAGCACCTTAACTTTATTGGCGACTGAGTTTCATGAACTCTGGCCATGCTGGCTGACTTGTAGGACAGGGAATTGTTTATAGGTTTTTTAGGCGTCTTCATATTACGTTACACGGGCATGGGGAGAAGGGTTATGATGACAAACGTGACGGTGTGTATTTAAGAGCACACACGAACGGCAGTATGCCGACGACATATGTAACTGCAGCCGACGGCTAGCCGTTGACATGCCGTCGACGTGTTGGCGTCTGCCGTCGCCCGTGGTCGACGCTTGTGCCGCGTCCGCCATTTTGACAGTCGATTGCAGTAATCCAGATGCGAGGACGCGCACAAATTGTGCTTCACCGAAGAAATGTATTCAAATTTCTTATTAGTGCTGTTTTGACGTGATGACCGGCTGCACGCACGAAATAATGACACGTTTCCCGTGCGAGCGAGAGCGCGGAACAAGCGATACAGCGACACGATCGACCTAAGCGTTCGGTTTGTGACGCATTTATCTCTCTTCCACTCCATCCGTTACGTGGTACGTCATCCGGTGACGTTATCACCTAAAATCAACGTTCGTAAACCGAAGTTACAGACAACCAATTTTGGCCTATCAAATAAAGCCATATTGCATAAAACAGTAAAATAATAAACCGTTACGTAAATAGTCATAATACATGTCAATAAACAAAAAAGTTATTAAAATTAAAATATAATACATAAAGTATAAATAATACCATAAATAAATATTGTAAAGTTAAATAAACGAAAACTATATAGATAAAATACATGATAAAAAAACATAATTAAATAATAATAAAATAAAAGTAGTAAAGATAGGATAAATAGCTACAAAACATACAGACAAAAATGTTAATATCGGTAAATTAGCCAAGGAATTTTTAGTAAACACAGTAAATAAAACACAAGATAGAAATCGCAGATAAACAGAAAAGTATAAAAATAGTTGAAATTTGGAAAAGAACATTATTTTAATCACAAAAAACTTTTTTCTTAACATAAAAATGGCACATTTATTAAAAGTAAGATGAAGAAAGGATACTGGTCATGCTAGTGGGAACGAGTATAAGAAAAAAATAATTTTGACCTCTGCCTATACCCAACAGATGCGGCTTCTCCAAAGCACGTGGGCGGAGATGCTGAGCCTGATGCTGGCGTACCGCTCGCTGCCCGGCGCGCCGCGCCTGCGCTACGCGACCGACCTCGCGCTCGACGAGAAGGCCGCCAGGGAGATCGGCGCGCAAGATATATTCACGCAGGTATAATATTATACAGGGTGACTGGAACTAGGCCCGTCATAGCAAATCCCCATGGAGAGAAGGTCGTTTGCGAACTAAAGGACCGTAAAAAAAAATTGATCACAAAGTTTATTTTTGTAGTAAAAATAATTTTGAAAGCATAATTTCTTATTTTTAACACAAGTTTGACGAAAGCGTCTGTAGACCAATTGCCATCCCTATATTATTTTCTCTTAGGCTTAGGCTTAGCCAAACATCTGTAAACCGGTCATCAATGCCTCTAAAAACCACTCATCAACCGCTAAGCCGCTAATATTACAGGGTTACATTGCAAGGTAATGCCAAACTTTCAGGGATCACTTAGAATCAGTAACTAAATCGAGCTACGATATAAACGATCTAAAACGCGTGGATAATCTTATCTCGTTCATAAAAATTTCGCACGCACTATCTCTGTGCAACATAGAACTGCAAAGTTCAATGCCATAATAGTCGCAATAGCGCGCGAGAATAAACCTTAGCCTTTTCGATTTAAGGTACATATCAAATAGCAGGAGCGTCCGCGCATACCAGAGGTTCAAATTGACAAAAAATACCATTAGCAGTGCACCTCTAGATCTTATTCCTATTTGGCACCTCTTTGCAATGCAACCCTGTATTTCCCCCCGGTGACAGGCATAGCCAAACATCTAAAAACCGCTCACCATCCCTATTATTATTTCTTCCCAGGTGACAGGCGTGGCAAAACGCTTAGAAAGCGCGGCAGCTCTACGCGAGGAGTGCTACCTGCTGAAGGCTCTCGTGCTGGCCAACTCGGAGGCGCGTATAGACGAACACGCTGCTTTAAGGCGTTTCCGAGATTCGATACTGGCCGCGCTGAACGACGCTGTCGCTGTTCTCAGGTAGGGATCAACCTTTTTAAGATTGTGTCCCTCAATAGGTAAAAAGAAACCCCTTGTAGCAGTATTGCTCAACCGGATAAAATAACTAAAATCTGTAACCCTCTAAGAACGCTCGGCCGCTGCATTGTTCGCCTGTACAAAAGCGGCACGGATGTTGAGCGTTGGGCGAAAGATGCGCAGAAGACCGTGATTGGCTGTTGTGCGATGCGCCTGCACCGCCAGCGCCGCCGGATTCGTTGTTAGCTCCGCGCAGACGCGTCTCTGGTATGATGATCGTCTCGTAAAATGCGCAAAGCGATCCCAACTCATTGCTCTAGCGCTCAACATGCATGTCGGGGATTGTAATAAATTTAAAGCGGAAAAACGGAACATTTTTACTTTTCATTTGTGTCTTTTGTATAGTGAGCAATAAAGTCTATCTCCCTCCCGCAGGCCATACAACGCAAACAGGATCTTGTAACAAATATTTTCCCCCTGTTTTGTAAAGTGTTTAATAAAGAGCATCCATCATGCTCTATATCTTCATTTGATGACCCCTTTTCCTTGTATTTCTTTTCTTTTGTGTGGTTTGCAACAATGAGTATCTATCTATCTCTCTATCCCTCAGGCCAAAAATGTGCAATAAACAGTATCTATCTCCCTCGCCCTCAAGTGGTACAACGCAAATGGAGCCCTGCAGCAACTCTTCATCTGTTTGTTTCACTAGTACAGTGTGCAATAAAAAATATCTATCTAGGTTCTATGTTTCACAGGTCGTAAGAACGCGAACGGCGTCCTTGTTAATCTAGGCTGTCTCGCAACTTTTTTCCTGTTCATTTGTTTCTTGTGTATATTGAGTGAGCATCAAAGAGTATCTATCTATCTCCGTCCCGCAGGCCGTACAACGGGAACGTGTCTGTCTCCCAATTTCCCTGTTCGTTTGTTTCTTGTGATAGTGAGTGAGCAGTAAAGAGTAGCTATGTATCTCTCTCCCGCAGGCCGTACAACGGGAACGTGGCTGTCTCCCAATTTCCCTGTTCATTTGTTTCTTGTGTATAGTGAGTGAGCATCAAAGAGTATCTATCTATCTCCCTCCCGCAGGCCGTACAACGCGAACGGCGCCCTACCGAACGGGGACCTCCAACTTTTTTTCCTGTTCATTTGTTTCTTGTGTACAGTCAGTGAGCAGTAAAGAGTAGCTATCTATCTCCCTCCCGCAGGCCGTACAACGCGAACGGCGCGCTGCAGCAGCTGCTACTAGTGCTGCCGGCGCTGCGGCACGCGGACGTGGCCGTGCGCCGCTTCTGGGCCGGCGTGCACCGCGAGCGTCGCGCGCCCATGAACAAGCTCTTCGTCGAGATGCTCGAGGCTTGTCTGCGGTAAGCGACGTATACATACAAGCGATAAGCCTGCCTCCCATGCTGCTGCTGCGGCTGGGGGAACTACTTCGCTATACCGAGCCTGCCTCTCCTGCTACCACATGGGAGAACTTCTTCCAAAGTCAACAAATGATATGAGTACCTGCAAGGAATACAAGCGATAAGCCTGCCTCCCTCCCGCTGCTACAGCTGGGAGAACTACTTCGCTATACCGAGCCTGCCTCTCATGCTACCACATGGGAGAACTTCTTCTAAAGTCAACAAATGATATGAGTACCTGCAAGGAATACAAGCAATAAGCCTGCCTCCCTGCCGCTGCTACAGCTGGGAGAACTACTTCGCTATACCGAGCCTGCCTCTCCTGCTATTACAGATGGGAGAACTTCTTCCAAAGTCAACAAATGATATGAGTACCTGCAAGGGAAACTAGACGAAAATAGCATATGAACACGGTCTATGAGCAAACCCACACCGAGCCTGCCTCTTCTGCAGCTGGGTAAACATCGTTACAACAATAGATAAACCCTAGAGAGCTAGGAGGACAGGAGACCAGGCTTCTGGAGTCTTAAGACTTTGTTACAAGTCAAAAAATGGTATGAATACCTCCATGTGTCAGACACTGCGTCTCCTCCACTGCAGAACTTTGTTACAACAATTGTTAGCATCTTCGAGGAAGACTAAGCTTCTGAAGGCATATGAACACGCTCTTCGGATATGCTTGTGGCCTGTCTGTGGTAATTCGGCACACAATCCTGCCGTCTCTGGGTATTTTGCCACCCCTGATGCTTGCCTACCAGAGCGTGTCGAAAAACCCCAAATTTTACTAGCACCACCAGACATACCCCTGCCAACCCTGTGGCTGCGTGGAGACTCAATTTTTATCCCAGCTGCTTGTTAACAACTGTACAAAAACTGCAAGCACCTGTAAACGAGAAATAAATCCGCGACTGTACTATTTCAGCTGCAAAATTTGACGGGTTATGGTGTAGAACTAGACATGGTAGCACAGAATTATCTCTTGAAATATGAAAGTGGAGATACTCAGTGTCTGTAGCAATTGAACGAATCGCAATAAATAACATAGTGCCGGAACCATTGAAAATATACGATAACCTGAAACCCCATGGGCTTGTAAACTTCGCTCGTACAATTCGCAGATCTGTTCATGTTTAGATTCTTGGACGTACTCTCCCATCTTAGCTGCCGATCACGTATAGCACCAAGACTCACAAAGACCTGGGGCTCTAGGATTTCACCAGAAAGGCTGTATCACACTGCTGCTTTTGACATTCTTGAAGCCTTTGACCTCGAGGTATTGTTCCCTGAAACATAAAACCCTGATGACTTTGTTGACTTTTGGCAGAAAAGGGCTTATACTCGTAGCATCGACTAGCCTAAAATTGAAACCTTGCACTACCATTTGAAACCGGACTCATAAAACTACTACACTGCCTGAACTAGATCTAACACTTTCGGTTTGGAACCTGCGGTGGTGAAGTCTATAATTGATTACATTGCTGCATTACAAAATAGTATGTGTTTATCTAAGATGGGTCAACGATTGGAGCTAGTTCTTAGCCTGTAAAATTAGAAGGACACAGAACAGAACATTATTATGACATACCTGCTGCGGTATGTGGTGTGTAGTGAGCAGGTCGGTGATTGTTTTTGTATTGAAAATGGATTTTTTAAAGTGTTTTATAGATCGTGAATGTGAGTGAGGGTCGCTTTTTATTGTAAAAAGTGAGGTTAGTTGTTCTAAGAACGTTTATGGCTATTGGTTATGGGGATTATTAGTTATGAATAAGTATAAAATAAAGAGGTGTATCCTTCCTTTTTAAATGTAAGTGAATGGTGTAAAAAGTAGACTGTGATGAGTGTTATAATATATGTATAAAATTGAACTGTGTCCTACTTATAATGCGAATGCGATTCTCACTCAAATTTATTTGATAGTATTACACTGTGGATGTTTGTGAAAGATCGTTAGATTACTATATATGCTTACATTATTGCTATCGTGTACCTTCGACGGGCGTAGTGAGTGACGACCCTAGGCCCAGCCATGAAATGGCTCGGCGATGTTATGGCCCAGCCATGATATGAACGCGACGTAATGGCCCAGCCATGAAATGGCTCAGCGGCGTTATGGTCCAGCCATCCAACGGCGCAGCGGATCAGCGGACCGGTTGTGTAGTGACAGTGTCGAATTTTATTTTGTTTTAAGTGCCGGGTCGTGACCTACAGTTTACATATCAACAGAATCGTTTGCCATACTTTGTCTGCATTTAAAAACGCGGCAACAAATTGTACGTGTAAATACCGTTATTTAATTGGAGGATTAGCAGTCGTACTTTGAGATGTTTAGACACAAACTAATACATCACAGATTCAATTAGGAGTCATTTCATAACGTTACTTGGTTAGTAATATAATTAAATCTAAATTTTCTCAAAATATGACAAGTGAAATGCAATATTTATTATGGCTGTGAGTGGAAGGCAAACCTATTAAAAATAAATTCTGTCGATTGGTTTAGTTTCTCGAGTCGCGCCCGCGCCGTTAATGTACAAAACGATGGACGGATTAAGTACAAAACTTGTTACTATTTTTGTATAATATTAAAAAAATATATCTAGTTTTACTGATGTAAGAGATTAAAGTATGGTCGAGGAAAAAATCCTGAGGTGTTGGTCCGCAGTAGGGATTATACTGCGCACTGTGACTATTGTCAAGTAATAATGTATTGATGTAGGTAGGTGATATGAATTTAAACTTTAATGTCTAGGTTTCTAGGCGATATAGGCGTGGTAAAAACGCGTAAATCAGTTGTAAAAACTTGTACAAAATAGACTTCTAAATTTTTACCCATACATGACGCGATTAATATATTTTGAGTTGTGAAAATATAATGTAATGGAACCCTTAGAGTAAATTTTATATAAAATAAAGTGTTTAATACTGACTGTCGATTAGTCTTCGTTAGTTTCGAGTACCTATTTAGGTTAAATTTATTTATGAGAATGTGTCGTGTCCATTTTTAACGAAAATATAAAATATCATTAGGGAAGTAAATTTAATCAAATGAATACAATTTTTTACCCCGGTAGCGTAGATGTTGATGCTAAGGTGTGTGCGAGTCACTGGCATTATTTCCCCGACTGTACTGGGCCTCAACTCCTTGACTTGGATCGGCATTGGAATGTGGTATCTATGGTTTAGACCAGCGGTTCTCAACCTTTTTTTCTAACGAAATCCTTTTGACACCCCAAAATATCAATTTAAGGGTCCCTACTTTACGGAACAATTGATTCACTCCCAGGTGAAATAAATATTTTTTATTTATGGCCGATTTTTCAAAAACCAAATTACTTTTATCCGAGGAATTAAATTACCATTTTGATACATTTTCTATACGAAAGCTCAACATGTCAAACTTATTCGTCTTATAGAAGTTATCTGGCCATTGAAAAATCGGCCTTTAATGAAGTTGCTTTTATGTGATCAAATGTCTAACGTCAAGCTTGATAGTCTTGTAGATTCATATCAAGTTCATTTGCGCCTTACTTAAAAAGTTAATTTCTCTTTAGTAAAACGGTTAATCATATTACTATTAGCTACTGTGGTATCAGTAATACAGCACTTTGAGTATAGCTGTCTATATGTGTAATACTTTTCCAATGTCGGCCCGGTCGGATTTGCTTCAAGGGTAGAAGTTCTGCATTGCGACTAAATGCGTAGGCCGTATTCGGCGCATTTATGTTATGTTTTTCTATATTTGTTTTACGTTTGCGATTGAAATATAACTCTGCACTGTTTAAAAAGCCCCTGCGCACGCACGTTTATTCGATAAATAAATTTTTATCGACTATCGACGTTCATTATACAAATAAAGTGTAACCACTAGAGGTGCGTAGTTTCATTCGTTAAATATTTGAACTAAGTAGTTTCTACATTGCCTTTTATGTTCAGTAGAGCCGATTTGTTATTCAAGTGCATTGATTGAGCAACAGTATCAGTGCTTGATTTATCTTCCAATTGTAATCGAAATCATGTACAAAGTCAGTAATTATTTAACAATAAATGATTTATTTATAATATAACGATATCTATAGATATTATCTAGAGCTGTTCCACTAACGATTTTATCGATATATTTTTCTGGTTTAGTAGTGTTAGTATATTTTGGAATTGTTGCCATGGTAATGTGTGTAGTATACACTATTGTTATAATATATCTTGACTGTAAAAGTTGTGTATATAAAAATATTTAGGTGTTGGTAAAAGTGGAACAGTATTATTATAAACTATAAATACCTCGATAAACTGTTACCGATCACTGCATGTGACAGCGAATGAAGAATGAATGAAATAGTTAGCACGGCTTCGAGTCATGACATGTACATTTTCATTATATTACTAAAAGGACTGCATTTACAGTCCCAACGGCAAACTACCTACCACAAACTTCAAATTGTCTTAACGAGGATGCACACTGCACATTTGTCCGCATTGTTTGGTGTACCCATAGTGATCATTTGACCATTATTATCCAACATAAAAACGATAACTTTGCATCTCTATTTAAAACGCTGCATGTGTGCAGTGCGAATACATACTGGTGTTTAGAGCACAAACAATCTTCTTTTCGTCTTTGGATTGCTGGCGCAAAACATTAGGGTTGACTTGCGCACAACCGGATAAGTTTAGTACGAGATTAAGACATTCTGTCTCTGTCATCGTCATACAAATTGACAGCTATAGAATGATGTTTAATACCGTGTTAGTGGATAGTTCGTGATTAAATTCGCTAATCCAGAGATGCGCAAGGGCCTTACAATAACGTTGACATTGTATGACAATACCAGACACAACATCTGGAATTAGCTTTGCTGATGATGTGTTGATGAAAATTGACGTTTATTGGTAGGTTTAAAACCTGTTGACTGTTTAATTGAAGTTTAGAATTAATGGAACTGTACAGCTTGACTTGCAGTTATGCACTGTACCTAATAAATGTTAATGTAGAAAGCGGTACTATGTTCAATGTTTTTTGTGCTCTCACTTTGTAACACTATAAATTGTCCTAGTAATTATTTAGAAATATTTTCTACAATTTCCTTTAGCTTTTGCATACGCTGGCTTAAGTCATACAATCTGACATTTCGGTGGATTTAAACAGACAGATAAAAAATACTATTTAACTCTCGCTTGCGCACTAGAGTAAGAAGAGGTGACTAATGATACTAACTTTAGTAAAATTTTTATTAGGTTTTTACAATGTACTATCGCGGTCTCCGACGTATGACCAGTCTTAAAGCTAAAAACGCTTGCAAGCACCTCATTGCCTCTCACTTCAAGCCACGCTCTACGTTCATTTATGTATCGGGTTCAATCAAGACAATAGGTGTTTAGGCACAAGCAAGCTCTAATTGGTTGTAGTATAACGTAGTAAAATGCATAACTAAACAGGGCGGGTTGGGGCGTGTCCGGCTCGATGAGCTTACACGGGAATATTTCTAAAAAGCGGTAAGTCGACAGAGACCGCGATAGTACATTAAAAAAAAAACCAGTCCCGTAATTTAATAGTAGTCGCAATCTAGTTTTAGTAACTAGGTTGATCAAAAACGTTTTTATTATATTATTTAAAAAGTGCAATTGTATTTAGTAACGCAACTGAAAATTCAGCAAACCAATATTTTCAGTTGCATTACGAACTTTTGTCAATTCTACATCACATAACATTACAAAAATGCCGTAATGTTACTAGGGCCAGATCGAAACTAGTTTGCCACTACCTTTAAATTAAGGGGCCTAAAGGGGTCATTATTCTAACACAAAACCTCAATGAATATTAAACTCCGAGAATTAAACTTTGATTGAGGAAATTTTGTTCATTAACAAGCTGTTGTCTGAACATTTTACGCTCTTTAAAAAAAAAAAACGAAAAATATTTTTTCACTGCTATCATTAATCTGAAATAATCAGGTGTTACAAACTGAGGCATTGCGAACAAGGACCGCTAATTAATATAAAACATCACATAAGTATCTCTTTGCCGAGTCACTCAATACGGGGTAGTAATAGCGTTTGTATCGACAAATTATCGAATCACCATAAACTGTAGTCCTATACGCGACATTGTATGTCACAGTCAAAACTCCTTACCAGTCAAAAGTAGTTTTGACCGTATTTCAGTTTTTATAATCTGACTCTTTTCCTTCTTTAAGAAATGAAAGAGACAGATGGACATAATTGGTTTTGAGTGGCTATTGGGAATTGTAAACATTTTCCAATCAATTGTTTCATGCTTTATCCAGTGACTCGACGAACAGACTATAGTTTGTATCTTAATTCCAGTGAGTTATTTATAATGGTTTTCTGGTAGTTATTCTTATGTTAAGAATATTTACGTTATTTATAGTTTTATGTTTGTGGTGTAAAGCGCGGTGGTAGTCTGTATGTTGTTAAGATCAGCTCGGAGTTTTAATTCGAGTCGGTAATCTGACATCTGATGAACCATAGCAAACTACTGATAGGGATCGCCAAATTATAGTTGTTGCCGAATAATTCGTTGTAAGTAAAGATACTACCGACTCGAATTAAAAAGTTAAGTACAGTCATCAATCTACTATGAAACGTCAAATTGATTTCGAACTCTATTATTCTGATTTTAACACTGCACTGTGATTTTATAAGGCAACTTCAATCGGTAGCTTCGACGTCCTTGCATTACATGTAATGCACATTGGATGTGTCGTGAACTGGTGATGGGATCACAAATTAAATTAGACAGTTTAAGTGTTAAGTTAAAAAACGGTAAATTGTATTAGACATTTTGTAGTAGATTGATAGAGTGACTGTACCAATATGCGTTATTGAGTGTACTTCCGGCCGTCTGAGCCAGAGTCCTAGAGAGATCTCGCATATGTAGGCTGATAACGAATCGTAGGTGACGCCAATATACCTAGGTTTCATCGTTTGTGACGCAATAGATTTTTTGAAAATTGAAAAAAACCTGGCGCAGACAGCCAGAATTTCACGTTTTACGACACTCTGGATCTCAAATTCTAGAGGGTTTTAGGGCCCCGTTTCTTATCAAAAGTTTAGTGACGCGATATGTGACGGCATCTAAAGTAGTTTCATCCATTTTGATGCAATGGTTTTCGCGGAATCATGAAAAACGTGTGGTCAGACAGCCTGATATCCGGCTGTCTGAGCCATTTTGTTTTTGCAGATATATAACGAAATATCACATTTCAGACTCATCTTTATGGATTTTACTTTAGTGACGCGATATGTGACAGCTCTCGACCAGATTTGAACCTTCGTTACCCACGCGTTTAGGAGACATTCTGAAAAAACTGTTGGTACAGACAGCCGGAATCCGGCTGTCTGAGCCATCCAGTTCTACCACTTCTAGGTGTTCTTGGTAGCTGGAAACTCATCTAATCTTTAGTGACGGTGATGGTTAATACGAATTATCGTTTGTGACGGCTCTATATGCCGGCAAACAAAAGATATAAGCAAATCAATTGTTCTCCATACATCGCTGCATTAGGGTGACCACACTTCCCACTTTATTAGGTTAATTATGCAAATACTAGTATAGTAGAAAATCGAGGCAACTCGTTTTACGACAGCTGCTTGCCGTGTTCTTTAAATACGTATTTATCTGTGATTATTACCATGTCCATTTTATCTGTGAATGTGATATTTGATTTAACAATATTTACCATACTTTAGAAATAGCACTAGCACTACAACAAACGTGTTTTTTTGCCGTTTTTAAATGATACGGAACCCTTCGTGCGCCAGGTTTTTTCAATTTTAAAAAAATCTATTGCGTCACAAACGATGAAACCTAGGTATATTGGCGTCACCTACGATTCGTTATCAGCCTACATATGCGAGATCTCTCTAGGACTCTGGCTCAGACGGCCGGAAGTACACGTTATTGATCTGCGATTACTGTATGTATTGTACGGATTTGTTATTTTATAATCTGCGGTTTGAATAAATAAGAATACTTGGCCAGTTTTTAACTGAATACCCTGTCATATCTAGCTACCTCGGTCATGTCATATCGCAAATGGCAGCTCAGCCTATTTTACTTTTATCCTAATTTATTCAAATCGTAAGATTTAAACGTATTTTTAGAAAAAACTAATCTGGATATAGAATATCCAATATAGATTTAAGGAAATGACCGACTGGATTGAGTAATTATTTAGTAGTGTCATCTCAGATCAAATGTTAGAGATCCTACAATACCTGTGTCTTATTTGTAATGAAAATTCGTACCTTGTTTATTTACATAATGTTATTAATTGTGACGTGGTCCCGGAAATTGTGAAATAAATTATAAAATCGTGAAATTGTATCATTTAATTGGTCCAAAACGGCATTAGAATAAGCCCCTAAAAAATCATACCGCTTGGAAGACACTAGCGTTTAAAAATCATTTCAATCTCAACTTAGGGCCGATTTTTCAATAGCCAGATATCTTCTAACTGACGACTAAGTTTGAAATGTTGACTGTTTTCGTGTAGAATATGTATCAAAACGTCAATTTTATTCGTTGGATAAAAGTTAAATGGAGTTTGAAAAACCGGCCCTAAATATATTAGTTTTCAAATTGTGGAAAGCAGTGATAATTAGATCAGTTGTGTACATAAGTGTGTCTTCCTTATAGGTGGCTTGTAAAAGCACTAGTCACGCTTCTACCAATTTTCATACAATATCTAGAGCGCGCTGCAGTATCGCCACTGAGGGGCTGCTGCAACTTTGTGCCTTGAATCTATTGACCTACTTATAACAAAATGCGCAAGTTTGTGAAGAAGGATGGATGGATGTTTGTTACTCTTTTACGGAAAATCTAACCAAGTTAAGAGTTAAAAAATCGATGAAGCGCTTCGAGAAAAGGTAGTTAGCGCCCCACAGTGGGTCGAAACAGTAATATGAGGGACATAGAGGTTATTTTTGACAAATCGTATTTTTTTGGATGCCGATCGATAGTCCTTTAAACACTCGTAAAGACATGTTATATAACATTTTTCACTAAACTTAATAGTTTGGCCATAAAAAAATAATTTGTGTTTTTTTTGTATGAAACAAGACCTAAAGTACTAAATATCTCCCAGGAACTGCTTGACCGTGCCTTATAATGACTTAGGTTGGCATAAGTGCATTGTGTACTAACATCCTAATCTATTTTTAGCTGCACTGCCGTGCCCCCACATGAAAGAATGTTTTTTTTATGTGGCGGGTATAGTATCGTGCCCGTCTGAGAACGGGTTAAGAATTTTTTTTTTGACACTGACAACAGAATTAAAAACCTCATCTATAAAATGTGTCAAAACGTTCTTGCTTGGCTTGTTATCGCTAAAGACAACGACGCCGATTTTGATGAAACTAAAGTCATATAGCTTATACATCAGTAACACATTGTATTTATGTGTTATTTGTCTCAGGTATAATAAATAAAGCTCGCCAACCCGCCTGCTAAGCGTGGCGAGTATGGCAAAACCCCCCCGATGACAGAAGTAATTGGGGGAGGCCTATGTTCAGCAGTGGACGTCCTGTGGCTGAAATGATGATGATGATAATAAATAAACTAAAGACCACGCGCGAACTATGTTGCGGGCAACAGCTACTCTTCTATAAGTATATCAAAGGATGTTGGTCCGCTGCACGTACTGTTCATCCGATTAGAATGACCTTCTTATACCGCGCGGGTAGCATATTTAGTAGTTTTTAGCTTAGATCTGTACAATTAACGCAGTCTTATAACTAAAAGCGATATCTTCCAGACAACTTTCAGAAATGAAAGAAAAGGTTATGCTTATGATTTTATTCCTTAAAATACTATTTACACATCGCAACTACGATATCATTCGGACCCGCTTCAGACGATCGCGAACTGGTCGTAGAGTAGTTCCCGCACTTTGTAGTACTCCTCCGAGAGGACGCCTTCTAGCGCGACGCGACCATTCTCCAACTGAAATGTATGTATTTGTTTAGTTTTAGTACAAATCTTGAAAATCGTATCGTAAGTCAAAATTAAAATTAGAAAGGTTATTCCATCGATAGTTACACGGTTATTCATTATGTTACACCCTGTATGCACATGAACCATTTATCATTAAGTTAACACTATGTGTTAACATCTATGGTTTGGGTTTGCCTTGTCCACGTCACTGCGGAGGTCTAATGGCAACTGTTTAAATTGTAATAATTATACCTTATTAGGGAGGTGGTCGTAGCTCAGTGGCAGCAGCGCTTTGGTATCGATTACTAAAGTTAAGCAACCAACGCCACGGCTGTGCGTGGATGGGTGATCATTCCGACCATATTTAGTGTAATTTATGCATCTCCATGCTTCGGAAGGCACGTTAAAAGTTGGTTCCGGCTGGTATCGCTTGATATTAGTCGTAAATAGACTATGCTGTCAGAGGCCTCATGGTAACTTGATTACATCTGACAGTAAGGTTTAGTCACTGGCCTTACAACACCCCTCCACCAATCCGCACCGGGCCCGCGTGGTGGAGTATGGCCCAAACCACCTCATAGTTGAGGTCAGGCCTGTGCCATGCAGTAGGACGTATATAGGCATACTTTACTTTATAATTATACCTTATGCATTACGGATTATTTTTAAGCGTACTTATTCTAACAAGACGGAGTATTCTGAAATCTTAGCATTTGAGTGTTTTTGTATTAAATATTGAGGACTAATAACCTGGTAAACTTTATACTATCTATGCATTCCCACCTACATAATGTTGCCAATTTAGGTAATTTCGATTGGGAAATCGACAAAAATTGGTGACACAGTTGGTGAAGTCAGTTATTATAATTCAGGTTAGTGATTAGTGGTAAAATTGCAAAGTCTTCTGTATAGTCAGCGTCCCATTACAGCACTCCAGCGCTCCGTTGCCCAGCTTGGCGACGCAGGCGCATATTGACTTAAATCGGTGGTATGATACTAACATCGCAAAGCCAGTCACTAGTAAGTAATGTAACTATTCCTACTAGGGTTGCCATTCGCCCGGATTTGTACTAGAGAGGGCGTCCGGGCGGGGATCAATTTGTAGTCCGGGTTAAAAAAATTCAAGATGGCAGCGCGACACCGACTGGTTAGATTCAACCCCATCACAGTTCGGGTTCTGGGCTCCAAGATCCTAGGGTTTCACGCGTCTCATCCTAGTTGCCTTTTGGAGGAAACATTATGAGAAGTTGTCATACTAAAAAGTTGTCATTTTGTGTCCAGCTGTTATTTTGAGCTAAAAAGATTCCAACTCACCCGCCGTATAGCCCGCGTCCCATTACAGCACTCCAGCGCTCCGCTGCTGAACTCCGCGAAGTGCCGCAGCTTGGCGACGCAGGCGCATATTGACTTAAATCGGTGGTATTGGCGGTATCAACTAACATCGCGAATCTTGGGCCGCTGGCCACGTAAGCGCGACACCGACTTCTTGGCTCCGAAATCCGAGGTTTTCACGCGTCTTATCCTAGGTGCCAAGTTTTAGAGATGGCAACCCTAATACCAACTCACCCGCCGTATAGCCAGCGTGCCGTTGCAGCACTCCAGCGCTCCGCCGCTGAACTCGGCAGAGTACCCCAGCTTGGCGACGCAGGCGCGCAGCTCGGACAAGCGCACGGAGTTCACGAACGCAGCCGCGTGCGCGCCGCCGCTGCTCCCGCACGGCTCTAGCGACATCACGACGTCGCTTGATGTGTCCTCTGCAATTACAACGTAATAATAGTTTTTATAAAACTTCAGGACCCCCTCTGCTCCCTCTCTCACTACGTCGCTTGACACATGACAATATAATTTTGTCATTGAAGAGGACATCCTCCCCTCCACTGCTACCGCCAAAGGATTCTAGCCGTTGGACGCGTCATCTGCTATGTCCTAGTTAAAATCTTGAGAGTATTTGTTGTGCACCGAATTTAACTTTAAGACCTTATGTAACCACCATATTCTTGGAAATAAATGATTTTGATTTTTGACCGCCGTCCCCACACCGTTTTAGCGACATCACCAGGTCGCTAAATGTGTTATTTGCAACCACACATAAGTGTTTCTTATGTTATTCATCCAGCCACAAGACTGCTGAACATAGGACCCGAAATTGCCGACAATTTTTGTTTATTTGTTTTGGGGCTGTTACAAGGAATTTTATTTTGGACACTTGTGTTAGAAGAATCCCGGCCGCGTTGCTGTTGACCGGTTGCAAGCAATTTTCATCTACTCTGTCAACCTTGTCGTCCTACGCTGCGCTTGCTGGTGGCCTTAACTCTAGAACCTTTTTGGGCCTAAGTTACTTATGTTATTATGGTTGAATTCATAAACTAATGCGTAGCATAACATCATACCAGTAGTAGTAGCGTCGGTAAGCACGGCGGATGGACTGCAAAAGGCTGACATGAGGATGGTGTTGCGCTAACATATGACAATGCAGAGTATCGTACCGGTGGTGGCATCAGTCTCGCGCTGGTGCGGGCGCGCGCTGAGTACTGCTGACGGACTGCAGTAGGCTGACATGGTGATGGTCCTGCGCTAACATATGACAACGCAGAGTATCGTACCGGTGGTGGCATCAGTCTCGCGCTGGTGCGGGCGCGCAGTGAGCACGGCGGAGAGCCAGGCGAGCTCGGCGTCGCCGGCGCGCCGCCACACCACCTCGCTCATCAGGCTGTCCGTTAGCTTCACCTGCGGACAGATATTACATAAATACAGGCTCCTTGTTCCGAATTTGCGCTAAAAGCTCGAATCCATAATATAAATGTAGTGGGTAAAAACAACCCTATTTTGTGTAATATTTGTGACTATTCGATTTGGTTGGGATCGTGCTAACACTGCTAACTGTTTTTAGCGCTATTCGGAATACGGCCTTGGTGACTTTTGGTGTCACAAGAAGGGTGCCTGGTGTTAGTGGACACTGTTACCTAAAGATTTTGACATGTTTAGCGAAAATAAATAATTTTTGAACTTTGGGAGCTTTTAATCTGGTCACTTATGCTGCCACGAAACTGCAATGGACAACAGAAAATGTGTAGCTTGGCGCTCATGGTGAAGTTTTTTAAGAAACCTACTTTCAGTATATGTCTTAACAAGAGCGTAATTTAACTTACACTTATCGAAATTAAACAAATATTACGTTTCCCCAAACTGGTACATTATTGGACAATTTCAGCAGAAAGAAATATGATGACTAGCACTAACTCAAAGTTTTTGGGACTGAAAAAGAAATGAATTAGGTACATTGCAGTCAAATAAATTTGGCATACGATGCACCAAACACTGTTTTTATCACTCAGTTTGATCGTACCTGGTAAATGTGCGACTCTGTGGTTGCGTCTATGACGTCACCGCGGCTCGGAATAAACACTTTCTCTATGCCTTCTGCCTGGCAGTGTTTGCTGGAAATATAAAACGATTCAAATTAGTAACATTGCATTCATAAATAGTTGGGAATCAACATCGTTACCACAAAAAAATATTAACTTCCACATTACAAAACCGCTGACCAACATGACATCAGTTTTTATGGAGGAGAAGTAGTAGAGATTTAGATGTTTACACCATTGTAAAAGATGTTTAAGAGCAGTAAATTCACCTCTCAATTAAGGTCTTATACAGGCTGTTAAAAGTACAAGCTAAAGGTTGGTTCAGTCGAGTCTGAGTCTAAAATACAGAAAAAAAATGTTTCACTTCTCATGCACGTACAGTTTATCTTTATGTCGGGTATAGGCTGCATAAAATTGCTTTTTATGCTCTAGTGCATAAAGTTAAATCGTTGTCTAAATCTCAGGTTCTAAGACAAAGGTCGTTAGGTGTAAACAGCCACACACACAATTAGTGCTCGATAAACAAACTTATTATTTCATTCTGTTTCTTTATTTTTACACATTATCCATGTTACAATTACAAAATTCTGACAAAATTAATAAAAATAGGCAATATTAATAAGAATTCTAAGAAAAAAGTATTTCTGTAGCATATGGACTACGACCTATGACGCTAAGTGCAACTGCCACGTATTAAAAAAAAGTATATTGGCGGGAAGTTCTTGTATTTTCTTTGTGTTGCAATTTGAAATTGTGTTAAGATTTTTTTGCAATATTAATAATTTCTCACAATCGAAGTGAAAAGCAGAGTGTATAATTCGTACTTTATGTACGAGTTATACATACAGCTATACCCATTTTACCCGAGACGACGTATATTCAAGTCGAGTGCGTTTTATGCACTTGTACAATCTACTATTTCACTTCTCATGCACGTAAACTTCATCTTTATGTCGGGTATAGGCAGGGGCGTGCAGTGCATATATGCAATTAGGCAGTGCCTACCTGATAAATGAAATAAGGTAGGCAATAGGTACAAACAAATGTGTCTTATTGGTGAAAACCACACTGGTTTTCATAAAAAAAACACATGAGTAAGTATCTACTGCCTACCTCGAATTAAAACCAATGTCCGCCACTGGGTATAGGCTACATAAAATAGCTTTTTATGAGATGAACTGCTTTGTGCATGAGAAGGAACTGCTTCGGTCAGTGTGCTAACTAGAAGGTTACCTCAAGGTCGCTTGCGCGGGCGCATTAGCGCGTAGAGCGACCAGCGCGCGCGGCTTGGCTTGCGCGACGACGCGCAGTAAGCTCTCGCCGTCGCAGCGGCCTTCGAGCTCGATGTACTGCACGTTCGCCTTTATCGATACTTGGCGTACTGACGTCACGCACTTGCTCGGGATCTCAGTTATTTCCTCTGGTTCAACAAAATGTTGTCGATTTTGTTATGTTTCGTGAGATTAAATAAATAAATATTGGACAACGACACATAAATTGCTCTGATATTATGAGATAAGTAGCTAAAGTACTTGTGTTTTAGAAATCAGAAACAACGACGGTACCACAACACCCAAAACCAAGCCAATATAAAAAAGTTCGTTTTCTACATTGACCAGACCGGAAATCGAACCCGGGTCCTCAGAGTTAGCGACGTTAGCGACGAGTTGTGTGTTTGTATGGAATTTTATCCACACACATACACACACACAAACGCTACACCCACACGCATGTGCTTTTATTTTACAACAATTAAGATCAGGGCTGCTAACATGTGGCAGGTTTAAAATTTATCCGTTATCGGCCGTTTATCTATGATGTAAGTTTTATAACTCTGTTATTTAAATGCTGTGGATTTAGTGTAAAATAAAATATAATAATCTAGAAAAAACGGCGTGTACATACTTGTATTCAAGTGTTTATTTGCATACCAAGTGTGTACAGTTCTTAAATTAGGTACAATTGTGCTTAAACTCAGTAACCTTATTTACAGGTGTTGCAAAAATATGGTAAGAGGGCTACATTTTTATCATTTTAAAAATTAAGAAATACTATTTTGTTATTAAGCCAACATACAGTCTCACTACGCCATAAATTAATATTATATCTGTAAATAATAGTTTTATAATGACTTTTTGATAAAGGTAAATACTTACATTTGCTGACGGCAGTATTATTTAGTGTGAGTTTTCAAGTATTCATCTAGGCTATAGAAGCATTTTTTTTATTAAATATTGTTTTACCTGTTTGTCAAATAATGTGAACTTTTGTTTTTTTTGATATCATGGGGCAGTTTGTTATATACTTTGTTAGCCATGTAATATGGGCTGGTATTTAATATTTTTATTTTGGACAATGGTATACAGAGTTTTCCTTTATGGCGGGTGTTGACGTTATGAATGTCTTGCATTTTCATAAATGAATTTATATTTCTGTATACAAATGTACATAAGTCATGTATGTATATTGATGTTAATGTCATTAGTTGGTATTTTACAAAGTATGGTTTACAGCTTTGTGAGTTATCTATTTGGGCTATTATTCTTACACATTTCTTTTGCATTATAAAAAGGTCATTGGAATTTACACTGTTACCCCATAGCATTACCCCATATTTAAGCCAGGAGTATGCATATGCGTAATATGCTGTGAGTGCTGTTTCTGTATTTGTACTGTTTGATTTCAAAAAGGGCATAGGTGAACTTTGATAATTTTAATTTAATTTGGTCAATGTGTGTTTTCCAATTGATATTTGTGTCGATATGCAGTCCAAGCAAATTAAATGTGTCTACGGTCTCTATCTGTGTATTTTGTAATACTATGTTTACGTTCTGAGGGGCTATTGTATATGGTCGGAATTGTATGATTTTTGTTTTTATTACATTTATTTCTAGGTTATGCAGTTTCAGCCAAAGTGTGATATTTTCTAGTATATTGTTGATGAGAATATTTGGATTTGAGTTTTTTTCGCTTTTAATTAGAATTGAGACATCGTCTGCAAATAGTATAGGCAATGATATTTCTTTGTTAAGAATTTTAGGGAGATCGTTGATATATAACAAAAAGAGTACACAACCTAATACACTACCTTGAGGGATGGAACAGGTCATGTATATTTCTTCCGAAGTGATTAATTCTATTTCACTTGTTTCAGTATTATAGTGCTCAATTTGGACAATCTGTTTTCTATTCTTAAGGTATGATGTGAACCAGTTATAGGCAGTGCCTCGTACGCCTGAACCGTATAACTTGGATAGTAAGATTTCATGGGAAACTTTATCATAGGCCTTTGTCATGTCAAGTAGTATACCATAAGCATATTTTTTGTCATTTATGTGCTGTAAGGCAGCCTGGATGTACTTATAAACAGCTAAGGTGGTTGATCTTGATTTCCTGAACCCATTTTGACAATCATCTAAGATTTTATATTTTTCTAGAAACATGTACAGTTCTGTTACACATGGCTTTTTCAATTACTTTAGAAAAGGATGGCAAAATAGCTATCGGTCTATAATTTTTGGGATTGGTTTTATCGTCTTTTTTGTGGATTGGTTTAATAATAGAAGTTTTTAATGCATTTGGAAATACACCGTCACGAAAGCTTTGATTTATTAGGTAAGTAAGAGGTACTGATAATTCTTCGGCACATTGTTTAAGCAATATAGGGGGTATTTCATCTATACCATAACTGTGTTGGTTATTGTATAATAAGTATTATACCTTCAGGCTCCTGCTTTGTCGGGGGTGCTGGTGGCACGTCACGGATCTCTCCTTCAGCGTCCACTATTTCTGCTAGTCTGTAGTCTTCCGGCTACAAAACGAAATATTCACCATCATAATTTAAGTTCCATGACGACCACTACTAAATAGGCCTCTCCCCATGACTCCAGATTGGGTGATTGGAAGCGGCCTGCATCCAGCGGCTTGCTGCAGGCTTTAACAGGTCCAATTTCTGAAGGTTTAACGAATTTAATTCAAAAAACTTTCTGAAATTTACTTACAACTGTTTTGGGAACATAAGTATAAACAAAATTAAAGGAATATCTATTAAGAAGTTGATAGAAGAAACATTAAAGACCAGAGGTTGAACCTTGCGAACCTGAAAAAGATGACTTAAGTTTCTTGCGACGTATTATCACCAGTCAAAAGATAGTCTCTAAACTAGGGCAAAGCTATAGTTTTGAGACTTGTATTAGGAAAAGGACATTATCATTATGTCAGACTATTTCGGTCCATTGTTGTAAACATCCAAAAGAGCGCCAAAAAGCACGATCTTCACTTTTTTCATCCAGCCAAGCTCCGGGTTTTACACTCAGTTTACCTAAACGTGGTCTTTACTTGAAAACCCGTTTATTACATCTTCATCGGCCAAAAACTAAAAAAAAACTGAAATTCATTATTTCGTATGCACTTTTGACGGTACAAAGTTTACTAGGCTATTTCACTGAAATCGATAAGTAGAAATAGAATCAGAATAAATTATTTGCCATTGAATAAGGGTACATATGAAGATCACAATTTTATATCATTCTCACTTATCCAGCATCTGACAATAGTATGCAAATGTGTTTTAATTAGCTCTATTCACAGAGTAATATCGCGCAAGTTATTTCTAAATTATACAATGTCCAAAATTGAAAAATGGTAAACAAAAATAGTCTTACCTTAATAACTTCTCCATAGTCGTCACCTCTGGACCGTTCCTCATTGAAGGGGTATAGCATAGCATGCTACCGTTTGTTGGACTTGAAGCATCCCGTGGAGAGTTCAAAGTTAACTGTCTCATCTAGTATTAAACAAAATGAGTGCTATAAGGTTGTTTCTTACCTTAATAACTTCTCCATAGTCGTCAGCTCTGGACCGTTCCTCATGGAAGGGGTACATAGCATGGTGCCGCTTGTTGGACTTGAAGCAGCCAGTAGGACGCGTGTCGTGGCGTACTGGGATATCGTGCCGGCCGGTGACTACCCACATCTCTAGTTCTCCATCGGAGTCAGAATCTGATGATATGCCGGCTGTTTCTTCCCTGGACAGAGACATTATTCAAATTCAAAGCATTTATTTCAGACACACAGTGGTCCATAATATTATAAGTTTTACGACGAGTTTGTAGGAAGGTCAAGATTCTATTTTACAGGGTGTTAGGGAGACACTTGAATGAAATAAAAATTGCACTATAAAGCTTAATATTAGAATAGCTTGTTACGGGATTGCTACCATGTACCTTATTTTTGAGTTCCCGATATTTCGGCACTGTTGCAAGCGCCATGATCACGGAGTAACTGAAGATCTTGCGGGTAAGTTGTTAAGGGCAAACATATCGGTCTACCCTCTTTCGCTGTCTTTTATTGCATAGTAGTAGTTTATGGTAGCAAACCCGTAACAAACTATTCTAATGTTAGTGACCATGAAAGTTTAAAACAAAGCTTAATATGTTGCAACGCCATGTATATGTATACGCCATGTATTGCAGATAACTTTTAAGGAAACAGTTTAGCGAAACGGATTGGTTAATCGAAAAATAGTGTTTTCACCTATAATATTTATAAACAACCTATTCAACGATATCATGCGATAGACGACAGAAACAAAATCTCTATTTTACCCAAAAAGTTTATTTTTCAAGATTTTATTCTGTCACTTCATCAGCGTGATCGATATGTAACTATAAAGGTTTGTTTTGACTAAGATATCCTAAAAACGGAATTTATAGAGGACATTGCCTAAAAATCATCCATAATAACAGTGCACGCTACTCACTTGACAGTGTTGCTTAGCTTGGCGCGCTACTCACTCGACAGTGTTGCTGAGCTTTGCGAGCTACTCACTTGACGGTGTTGCCGAGCTTGGCGCGCTACTCACTTGACAGTGTTGCTGAGCTTGGCGCGCTACTCACTTGACAGTGTTGCTGAGCTTGGCGCGCTACTCACTTGACAGTGTTGCTGAGCTTGGCGCGCTACTCACTTGACAGTGTTGCTGAGCTTGGCGCGCTACTCACTTGACAGTGTTGCTGAGCTTGGCGCGCTACTCACTTGACAGTGTTGCTGAGCTTGGCGCGCTACTCACTTGACAGTGTTGCTGAGCTTGGCGCGCTACTCACTTGACAGTGTTGCTGAGCTTGGCGCGCTACTCACTTGACAGTGTTGCTGAGCTTGGCGCGCTACTCACTTGACAGTGTTGCTGAGCTTGGCGCGCTACTCACTTGACAGTGTTGCCGAGCTTGGCGCGCTACTCACTTGACAGTGTTGCTGAGCTTGGCGCGCTACTCACTTGACAGTGTTGCTGAGCTTGGCGCGCTACTCACTTGACAGTGTTGCTGAGCTTGGCGCGCTACTCACTTGACAGTGTTGCTGAGCTTGGCGCGCTACTCACTTGACAGTGTTGCCGAGCTTGGCGCGCTACTCACTTGACAGTGTTGCTGAGCTTGGCGCGCTGCTGCTGCAGGTAGTCGTCGAGCTCGGCTCCCTCGAGGCGCACGCGGCGGCGCACCGCGAGCTCGATGGTGCGCTCGCCGCCCTGCTCAATGAGGTCGCGGGCCAGCGTGCCGGGGGATGTCCTGTGGAAAAAACGGTTGATATGGCAACATTGGCTTACCCCAGCTATAGTATTTTATTTGCAATTACGTTGTGTAAAATGTTATACAAAGAGATTTACAGTACAATAAACTATGAAATCTGGAAAGGTACCCTTTGATGATAGCAATATTGATTAAAAAGTAAAATGATCATGATAATAATTAACATTTTTAGGTGGGTACATACTACATTTTTATTTGAGATCAGGTAAAAGAATTGTTAAGAGTAATGCAGTTATTTTCTTTGTCACTATAGAACTCCTGCAGCGAGTACTATCGAGGAATACTAATAATTCTACATGGAAAGCATTCTAAAAAAACTGTTCTTGTCCATATTAAAACCAGAGAAACTTGTTGTTATAACTACGACTTACCGAGCAGTCAACACAATAGAATTCTGCGGATGCGGCGCCCACAACAGGAATAGATCCCTTGCGAACCCCGCCTCTAGGTCGGGGAAGGAGGCCAGCACGACCTTGGGCCCCGGCGTGCGCGTCACCTCGGCCACCGAGTGGCACAGCTGCAAGTGGCGGAGCGCGAACGGGTTGCTGCGAGCGCCTTCGAACGCGCGCGTTAGCTTGTCGCTCATCCATTCGATCTGAGGAATGCCTTTTGAATGAATCATCATATCAGCCTGAGGAGCACTGCAGAAGTTTGGAAGCGGCCTGCATCCAGCGGCTTCCTTTTTTATGCGTAATCAATTACTGTTGGACTCATTTTCACTGCAGCCATAGGAAATCCACTGCTAAACCCATTTAGCTTTCATTTCAGTCGTACTACTGCTCAACAAAGAAAAGAGTGGCTTGGATCAAGTGGCTTCCTGCAACCTTAACCAGGTCATCTGTCCACTTTGTTGGTGGACGTCATACACTGCGTACCTGCCGTTATTTACTGTCGGAGAAGGTCGCAAAAACACAAATTGAATTCTAATGCTTCAAAAATAAATTATTAATTACATAAAATTTGACAAACCAAAAGGAAAAGTACCACTGGCCTATTAGCATATAAATTGATATCAGTTATTACCTGCGATTTAGCGAACTCCACAACATTGTAGCTGACATTAGACAGCAGCAGCAAGGAGTATGCGACCAGCCCAGAGTCCTTATTCCTCCACAGCTGATCTAACATGTGCGCCAGTTCGAGCACTCTGCCTGCTGTGTCAGAGCAGACCAGCACGCAACCACCTCCGCGGAGGGTGGTTAGGATTGTAGCTAAAGGTGAAAATAGGGTGTAATGAGAATAAAAATAAGGGTTAGTATCCATTGAGGGAGTAGAGCTAGGCTAAGTTAAACTGAGATGTGTGGAAATGAACTAAAGGTGTAGTGATGCGATCATTCAGAACTTGGTTCAGGTAAATTCAGGAAATAATCTTTTCTAAATTAGGACGAGTCTAGGAGTGTGTAAACAAGACAGAAGAGAGATCATCTAGTAACTCAAGAATGTTACTTAATGTGTTGCCTGGCGAACATTATGTTATTTACAATGATCCTTTTTTTTAACAGCACCACTCAAATAGTTTTGTGTAGCTAAAACCTGTAGATTTGTCTTAACAAAAAGGCAGTTGAAATTACGAAAAAAAAATTTATGCCATCTATAAAATAAGCTTCTAATTATTTAGACATTCAATCAATCAATCTAGCCTTTTTATCCTGAAACTCCCTTGTTTTACGCATAATATTGCTCTTTCTTTGTTATGTTTCTTTTATGAGTTTTTATCATAGTATGAAAGAGAAGACCTTTGCCAGGAGGCACACTAAACTCCGGGACATACCTACTATGATAAAAAATCAGACATTATCTTACTTCAAAAATAGTCTTGCCTTGACAACCCTGACTGTGTCTCTTTTGACAAAGGTCATAGTCATCTATAATATGTGGATATGAAAATGGAGTATGTTCAATATAGTAAAAAATATATGTTAAGTAAATATATTTATAGTAAATAATATTAGTAAATAATGAAGTGGCACTTACTCATAAGTTTCTCATCTCTCAATCTTCTCCTCTGCTGAACATAATCAGCATTCATAGCTCCTAAGAGTAACAAAGATGGCCTCATCAGCTTTTCTATCTCACACCCGTTCAAGTGGCGCTCCTTTTTGTGGTTGAAGTCAGGTGCGTAAACAATATCTTCTTCACCTGGTGCTGCAATGCGCCACACAGTACCACCGAGAGAGTGGCCTGCAGGGAGAGGTGTAATTCGGAGTCCTAGGCCTTTACCTGCAATTTAAATATTGATTTTATAATTTTGTACTATAATGTGGATAGGGAAGAGATTTAGAACAAATAAGTTATTGAGTAGGAAACAAAACTTGAATATGAACCAGTTTATAGTCCTGTAATTTAGTTAATATTTATATTCATTTAATTATAAATGATTCTGATTTTGAGCTTAAAGCAAATAACAGAAAAATTTGAAAAAAAAATGTTATGGTCCAATTTTTTTTCATAGTTTTTTAAGATAAGACATACCTTTCATATCAACACTCTGATTGTACTTTAACTGAACAATACTATCAAACGCTGCATCAACATCATCCAATGTAAACAGATCAAACTCTGACACATTCCTGTGAGCCTGGTATAGATCATACATGAACATCTGCCCCATTTTGTAGACTGGCAATGTGGCATATATGGGACAGTTGAGTCCAAGTTTACCGACTGCATACGGTAACGCACCAAGATGTAATGGGTCTGAGTGAGATATTAAAACAGCGTCAATACTGTTTATGTGCCTATAAAAAAATACAAATATAAAATTTTACATGGACACAAAATAAAAATACCAAATGTGTTTTCAACCTGTCCATGCACTTTGAACAACCAATAATATTTTTTATTTCAAGCATAACTCTTAGATATAAAGTTAGCATGTACGCTAGCCAAATTAGATTGGTTGATATTGCGGTATTCGAAGTTATTTAGTGTAACTTAGTCAATAAACACAAACATAACCTCCAAAAGTATGTACCTTTTCAACTCTTTTATAAAGTCCATATCAAACTTCTCATCCCATCCACAGTCCAGTAGGAACTTGAACTCATCTATCTGAAGTACGTAGCATGGTGGAGACTCGTCTCCAGCCCCTGAGAGGCAGTGGAGTTTGATGATTGAAGTCATCTCGCTGGGTAAATGGCGGTTTTATAAGATTTTTAAAACATAATAAGTCTCAATGATGAAAAACCTCTAATTTTAGACAGTAGTAACAAATTGATATGGATATTTTACATGAGTTTTAGAATAATAACTAACAAAACCGGCGACAAGCCAACCAACCACTGAATGTCACTGATCAAATAATATGCTGAATGTCACCTGAACTTTTTTTTTTTATGTCACCGAATTTTTTTTTGACATACATTGTCTACGCCTAGGGAGGATGCAATGCAAACATTATTTTTGTCAAAAAACATCGACGACTTAAATCTGAAACAATCATCAATATAACGAAGTCACTTTAGGCGATGTTTTACATCGATGTATTAAATTTATATCTTATTTATACCTACTTGCTTGACCCTATTCAATATTATTCAATTTTATTATATTACTATCATAATGTGAACTAGTATATTAGTCTCAGAAATTCATCGATAACTAGAGGCTTACTGACTGAGTCAGCAGAACGAAATTAATGAAAGGAACGGTCAAAAAGTTACTTACTCACTTTGTTCGCTGAAATATGTTTTTTTGACATTTCTATCTAGAAACTCTGATAGCAGGTAGAAATAATTTTGAAAATTCAATAAAATTACTTGGATTTTGACAAAAAAATTTAAGCTACTAATTTCAAGTTACAGGCGTTTTGGTAGAATGTAAAACTAGAATATTTTAAATAGGGTTTCCAACTTAATAAATAAACGTATGTTGTTGTTTCAACATTTTGTTTTAAAAAACACTTTTATTAATTTAGTTTGTCAAACAAACATCGATGTTTGAGTATGAATATTGAACAATATCACAAACATTGCTCTGATCTTAAGGTAAGTAGCGAAAGCATTAGTGTTAAAGAAATCAGAAACAACGACGGTACCACAACACTCAGACCCGAGACAATGTAGAAAAGTTCGTTTCTACATTGACCCGAATTGGGAATCGAACCCGCAACCTCAGAGATGGCGGGCAGCGCCATATTTATAGTCCGGCGTGCTCGCCTCTCGGCTACGGAGTTTGTCAATACTGCTTAAAAGGAAGTAAGGAGGGAGGGGAGGTGCGTTTAGAGCGAGACTAGATAGTTGTTTTTAGGGCCGATGTTTATTTATTGAATTATCGATACATAAAGCTATAAATATGTCACTATGTTTGCATCCCTTACTTGTCAAATCACCGATCACTGACCTAAATTAAATATGGACTGGTAAAGTTATAACCACGTGGAAATCTTTCCATCAATTTAATTGAATTCTGCTAACCACACATGTAATGCAATAAATGATTTGATTTGATTTTATTTGATTCTTATGGACTGAGTAACTATTTGTAATTCGTATTCATTATTTTTTTGGTTGTGTTTATGATTTTGATAGAAGAAGAATGAGTGTATTTAGTTATTTGGTGGCGAAACCCTTGAAACAGGTTGCTAAAGACTGCTTCATAAATAATACGTTTATTATTGAGAGAGAGAGAGAGACCCTAAGTACCTACTGTAGTAGTTACTGGGCTTGTTTAATTGAAGCATTATAAGAGCAGTTACAGCAATGGCATTAACGTTTAATTCTGCACTTCATTCAAAATTATAACTACCGATTTTTCACCCAAATTTTTACTTTCTAATGTCTCAACAACACGAGTTTCAACAGTTTGCGATTTAGAATCATCACTGTTAGCCGCTGGTTGAACTGGCACATTGTTCAAAATATGTGCATTTTCTCTTTCAATATCATCGTTGGTAGGCACCTCTCCACGATGAACTGAGTAATTCGACTCGAGACCAATTGGTTTCACATTAATGTTTTCAACCTCCGATTTTGGTAAAACACTTTGTTTTACTTTATCGTGTTTTGGAATTTCTAAGACTGCGGGCGTTCGTACATCTTCAAGAGGGTAGCTCATTCCCTCTGCTCCTAAAGGAGGTCCCTGGATTTGCGTTACTTGGCCAGCAGGGTTTCTTCGTTGAAGCTGCGCTAACCGCCGGTCAAGTCGGATTTCTGAAACAGTTTAAACCGTAAAAACATACAGAGTGTACAAAAGAATGACACTCCATAAAACCATGGCACGTGATCTGCTGCTCAAAAATACAACTAATAATATGGGAGCAACATTGAATTTTTTTTTTTAGATACTCCATTAATAATGAGGTTGCGCGTTAGTTTGTTTGGAACCTCTTAATTTTTTATGATTTTCATGTTGGTCCAGTAGATAAAGTTATTGTATGGAATAGCATATGATCACGTTGTTTTAATAACTTCTTATTTAGTAATATGTGGTTTTATGGCGCGTCCCATTCTTTTGTATACTGTATCCGGCACTACACACTTACGTTTCTTTTTATTTTGGGTACAAAAAATTGATTTATGGATTTTATAACCGTCCACTGCAAAATAATTTGTTTTTCATAAATTTTTCATTAATAATAAAGTGATTTCGGAATTATTCATTGACATTACGCAAAAAACGGCGGTGTTAGTGGACCACATCTTTGTCCGTATACGAGCAAAGCTCTCTAAGCTCCGATTCTGAAGCCAAAAACGTGGCAATGACAAAAATCTAGTATGTACAGTGTACACTGTGCATACTAGATTTTTATCTAGATACTGTACATTAAAATCTAGTACATTTTAGACCGCAATGATCAGCTCCTGTAATCGCTGTTGTACCTACCTAATTTTAGTTTGATTTTGTTTGCGAGATTAAGTCAGGTTATTGCTATGTCGTTAAGACGAGCCTCTTCCCAAATTCACCGTAAATTGCTACGCATTTAAACTATTTACTAGATCGCATTATTTCAAACCAGTACACCTCTCAGCCCCCCCTTGCATGCCCAACAAAACACGATATGATTTAGCTATTTATTGACATCCAACTGTCAAAATACATCAAATACAGGGTGTACAAGAGAATAGGACACCCCTTAAAACCACGTGATCAGCTGATCAGATACATACACCAACTTTTTCTATGGAAACAACACCGAAATTAGTTTTTTTTTAGCTGCTCGATACACACTTACTCGCGATCCTTGGTGATAGATTATGTTTGAAGCATCTAAAAATAAAATCACGATTTCGATGATGCTCCCATAGGAAAAGTTGTTGTTCATGAGGTTGTCCCATTCGTTTGTACACCCTGTATGAACTTATATCGAAACAGCGAGCATGATCGTGACGTCACCGGCACAGACAAGCTCGCTGTTTCGATAAAAAATCAAGTTGGCGGCTATTGTAAGTACCTATATCATATTTTGATAGTTGGTTGTCGATAAATCGCTATATCATATCATATCGTGATTTGATGGTCATGCTAGGGGGGCTGGCTTTGTTTAAAAATCTCGCGTTAATCTTGAGAACTGTATAACAATTACCTAAATACTTTTTCAAGATGTAGTTGAGCACCTGGATGGTCACGAATACGAATAGTACTATTAAAATGTACATCCACCAGGTTATGACGATTCCCTGGAAACACACCTTGCGATTAGTCGGATTATAGCGATTGATAGATAACAGAAAATAATAATAATAATATTACAAATACTAGGCGTTTGGCGAAGTAAGATTTTTTCCTCTTTTACTAACTACTTAAATATTTTATTTTGATCTTGGCGCCCCCTGAAATTGCTGTATTTACGATTAACAAGGGTCAAGCTTGTCCTAACTAGAAAGTCTAGAAACAAGGCAACGGAGGAGGAAGTACCTAGTAATATGAAACTAGGAAATTCAAGATCCATTAGAACTAGTGCTAGTGTGTAAAGGCTAAAGTCGATCCGACGACTGATCGCCCGACAAATCCTGTATTCTCAGCGACTCCACCTAGCATGAGGGTAGGCGTTATGTGCGGGTAATTGCCTCCTAATGCCTCTTGGCTTTAACTTTTGTAGCTCGTTAAAGTATTTGTTAACCCGACTTGACGCAGCCGTGTTTATGCCGCGGGAGCAATGACCTACTTCGGTTTAATATTTAAGGATGTTATTTTATAAGTTAAGTTCCTTAAAAGGGGTCGACCAAATTAAACATTTCTAATAGGTGGTACTGCAATTAAATAATCAAAAAACCTTTTTCATCATTTACAACGCTACGAAACGCAACGCCTGCGCTACGAGCGCCCGTGACGCCACTTTTTTGTGTTTTCATTTGTTTTTTTTAATGAAATACGAAAAGAGCTGCATCGCGCCCGCGCCACACCCGTGCCACGCACGCCGGAGCCTCCCGCGCCTATGATTCTGACTATCTATATCATGCGCCCGAAAACGGCTCCGGACAAGACAAGATTCAATCAATCGCTCAAGCAAACTCACATTGATTACACTCGATCGGTACTGAAGGCCGTTTTTAAACCAGTTTCTAAAAAAATCCGGCTGCTTATAGTCCGAGCCTAACAATTGATCGACTATTTAACAAAAGACAAAATAAAGTTTTGGTTTCCGATAAAAAAATGTTGAACCGAAAATACGCTGTTCCGCTGTATCTGTTGTTGCAGTTGCAGTCCCTTTTTTATAAAAATTAGGCAACATCACATACTACATTACTCTAATCCTAAGGTAAGTAGATAAAGCACTTGTGTTATAGAAATCAGAAACAATAACGGTACCACAACACCCGGACCCGAGACAATATAGATAAGTTCGTTTTCTACATTGACCCGACCGGGGATCGAACCCGGAACCTCAGAGATGGCGACGCCAGCGTGCTCGCCTCTGGCCTGGGTCATCAAACGACTCTCAGCGGCTGATTTACTGGTACGCAGTGATTACTTGATCAATGTTACTGTACTATACGCGTCTCCGCACGTGGTGCGCAACCAAAAGGCCTAGTGTGGTAGCCTACAGGGTTTGTAATTCGGTATCTGTCTTTGAGAGGTTTGGAAGTAAGCTTTTGTCGAGCGCCAACAAAATATGATTAGTGATGAGAGTGTGTCTTACCATTTTATTTAGACTTGTATCACATTACCAATATTAATCAATGTTTCTTCTTCTTCTTCTTTTTTATAGCGACGGACGTGTGTTTTACCGTAGTTTAATCCTGTCCTTTCCGCTTACCAATTTATTTACATTCACTTTGATTGCCTTTGACATTACACCAAATGTGATAGTGTGACAGCACTCAAATTCGGAAAAAATAATATTTTTTATCCCCTGACGCAAAAACGAAATGTTTTATATGTTTTAAGCCCATGAGAAGACTTTTTGATGCGTAAATTCGCATACGAAATCTTACAATTTCCTCACCTAAAAGACTAATTATTGTTACCTAAGGAGTTCGTATATGATTATGAATTCGTTCGTACGTATGCGAATTGAAATTCTTCAAAAATACGCCTCTGTGACTATCTTTGTTTGTCTAATGCATGCATGCGGTTTTATTGTAGAAAGGTATATTTTTATGGTTGGTTCTTAGACATTAAACTTAAATAAAAATAAAATTTAAGTTTTACATATTATTGCTTAAATAACATTGCAATACCAGCATGGTTCCGTCCGATACTTAGCAACCGATAGCACGAAGATGACTATTATTACTTTTACATCAATGACTTAGCACTTTTCCTTTTTTTCAGTTTAGTTGTCTGATTGAATTTAAATTACGGATAATTAAGAATAAAATTAAGTCATCCCAAGTCGAAAGGAAAAATCTGAAGTGGCAATTGGCTGTTATTGAGTAAAGACTACGAAGTGCAAGTGCAGAAGGGCGCTCTCCAACTAGGTGGAGCGAAGTACGCGAAGGATCGGGCTCTGGAGGCGTATTTTTGAAGCGTTAGAATTCCTATTCGCATTCGAAATCACAAGAATCGCATACGACCTCCTGGGAAATTGTATACGATTCTTAGGATATCTTAAGCTAATTGGAATTCGAACGCTTCAAAAATATGTAGTTGTGTTATGCATTGAGAGAAGTCCAGCAGTGTACTGTGATGCGATGACGTGGGCTAATTTTGATAAAAAAAAGTTTTTTTTTCACACAAAGTAATGTTGCTGGTTAAAATAGCTTCAGAAAATAAAATGTGTGTCACCTTGTAGAGCTCTAACTACTCAGATTATGCACTTGTTAGCTAATTTCCGATTGCACACATAATTGCTTGCAAACTCGAGCGTGAGTCCTAACAATTCCGGTACTTAGGTACTCCGAAATTCAGAAGATAGGTGAAGTTGGGAGTACCATGATTCAGTTTTATTTAGGACTCTCTCAGATCTGTGCTAAGAACAGTCATGCCTGCTGAGCTTAGATCATTTAAGCTGCTGAGCGAATGTAACTTAGTTCACGCATATAATTGACGACCTTCGTAGCCGAGAGGCAAGCACGCCGGGCTATATATGGCGTCGCCATCTCTGAGGTTCCGGGTTCGATTCCCGGTCGGGTCAATGTAGAAAACGAACTTCTTTATTGTCTCGGGTCTGGGTGTTTTGGTACCGTCGTTGTGTCTGATTTCTATAACACAGGTGCTTTAGCCACTAACCTTAGGATCAGAGCAATGTATGTGATGTTGTCTAAAAAAGCACTCAAAAAGTTATAGTGATTGTTTACGGAAAGATAAGTGTTATTTAGGCGTTTTGTCGCTAAAAGCGATCTATCCCAAACAACTTTCAGGCTGAGAACAACCACAGAGAAAACGGAAAGTGGTGTAGCAACGTATTTGCATAAGGCAAACTAATGTTTCTAATTACTTTGAAATTTATTAACGTTTCAATGTTTAGAAAGAGTCCCAACTTTCCCTAATACATTCGGAAATCATGGCCCCCTCAGTACAATGTTAACATTCGTAACAAGCAAAAGCGATGTTCTTGAGTGCTACTTATGTATAATAAACTTTACTTTATCAAGACTGGAGTATCGTGTTACGGACTCGAGTATTTGCCGTTTGGAACAGCTATGTGAATTAAGGTATACCTACAGATATTTGGTTGAAAATATGCAAAGTGGTTAAGTGGAGTTAACTAGGAACTATATTCCACTGCCTGTTTAAGGGTTACCGTGACTTCAGCTATAAACTTTTACGTTAAATATTGGTATATTGGTCTTCTATGAACTTTAAAATTAAATTTCAAACTGATAATTCTGCCGGAACAGATTTTTAAGATACTAGGCCTTTTAAGGCTTATCACTATCGATCGTAATGTTGTTACTAATGAAGTGAGTGTGTATGCATGGTTTCTCTGCCCAGTGAATGATGAGGCTGCACGAAGTACGGGATATTCTCTGGTACGGACGGGCCGCGCGCCGTGCGTTCCAAAGCACAAAATTTGGTACGCGCCTGACATGCTAACCATAAACCTACATAATTATACTTACAGTTTATATCCTCACATGGTACCATATACAGGTTGTACAAAAGAATGGGACACTCCTTTAAACCACATGATCAGCTGGTCATATACAACAACTTTTTCTATGGGAGCAACATTGAAATCGATAATTTATTTCTTCTTCATACAATCTTACTCGCATACCTCGATGATAATGTACGGAGCATCTGAAAATAAAATCATGATTTTGATGTTGCTCCCATAGGTAAAGTTGTTGTATATGACCAGCTGATAACGTGGTTTCAAGGAGTGTCCCATTCTTTGTACAGTTGAAATTTTTTTCAAGACAAAATGTTAATGTAAACTGTTATCTTTTTAATTAAAAGATATTAAAAAAAAGAATCCTAGCTTAGTAACATCGCGGTGAGCTCATAAGGCCTCGCGCACAATATCTCTCGCATAAATCTCGCTACCCGCGGACTCGCGGTAAAAGAATGATTTATCGTTTTTGTCGTTTCGTATTTGTCGTTTTTCAGCCGCACTTTGCGGCTGAAAAACGACTAGTTGTAGCGCAAAATTAATTTTTGAGGTGTTTCTCTTTGTAATATACTTTCATGGATAGGAAGAACACTGGGTGATGCAAGGTAATAAATAAATATTGGACAACATCACATACATTGCTCTGATCCTAAGGAAAGTGGCTAAAGCACTTGTGTTATAGAAATCAGAAAAAACGACGGTACCACAACAAAAAGTGACAATACATAAAAGTTCGTTTTCTACATGACCCGACCGGGGATCGAACCCGGAACATCAGATATGGCTAGTCCGCCTTGCTTGCTTGAAATGTAAAAATATGTTTTTCAAAAAAAAGCTATAGCCTCTTTGGCGTTATTTTGGTTGCATTGACACACCAGTTTTACTTTTAGGGTTCCGTCCGTTCTTCGAAAGAAAAAACGAACCCTTTTAGGACTATTTTTCTGTCCGTCTGTCTGACTGTCAAGACCTTTTTCATCAGGAACACGAGGAGGTTTTAAATTTAAACGAGATCCTGGGTTCGCGAGACCGACTCGCATTTGGCCGGTGGTTTTAGTTCTATCCGTTAATTTGTGATGGGACATGTACAAAATACCTAATATGCAAATATATTTTTTTTCCCTTACCCTTATAAAGTAGAAAGAGGTTGAATAATGAAAGTTGAAATGAGCTAGTTTCCTCAAGATGTTTTCTCTCATTGCCGAGCAAGTAGTACCTAGGTATTAGTAAGTTAACAGTTTTTTTTTAATTATTCCTCAGGTATATAGTATATAAAATAAAATTATAGTATTAGAGCTGTTGATTTTTGCCAAGGAATATTCACCCCACCTTAAGTCGATGATTTTTTTCAAGTGTTATTTATCTTCAATTAAACCTTGCATGGAATTGCTAAAAACAAAAATTTACAAGGAATATTCATCTTGATATTTGCCAAGGTATATCAAATGGCTTTCTTAACCTAGCTCATTCTTGATACGCCTGAACTGGGTAATAGTTACTATTTAGTTACAATGTAACATGCCTTTTTGTTCACGTACCGTGATTTATGCTGGAGATAATGTGCGCGCAGCTTTATGCTCGCGTGTGCACTTGGCTGAACATAATGTTTAGAGCTAAAATTGTATTCTGGATATTTAAACTTTCAAGATTGGCAGCTGAAACTGACTTATAAAAACTTAACAGTTTCGTAAGCATTTGTTTTTGGATTTGGTGATGGCCACGAGCAACATCGAAGCGTTTTATTTTTTCATTATGCTCCATATTATTATCATTGAGGTATACGAGTAAGTTTGTACGGAACAGCTAAAAAAAAATCGATTTCAGTGTTACTTCTAAAGAAAATATTTTGTCTATGACCAGCTGATCACGTGGTTTTAAGCAGTGTCCAGTTCTTTTGTACACCCTGTATATAGAACTTAACGAGCCTCTTTTCAGTCATACGTCTTTTCGTGTATTTTCTGAAGGCATAAGCTTTGTATTTTTCCGCCTAAAAGTTTCCACTTCCCTCCAAAATAGGGGAAATAGAAGCACAAATTTCGAATTTTCCAAATTATCTTGCCACGGACATTTTTATTGGGCAAGATTGTCAACCAATAACCGTCCGGACAGATTTAGAGAGGTAAAAAATTAAAAATAAGAATCCCAAGCTCCAGCGGACATAAAATTAAATACACGGAAGAATCGCAGCGTATCTGTAATAGAAATCTCTGGATTTATCGGATTCGCGGCTTGTACTGGCTTCCAAATGAAATATAGGCTGGGGACACGGACTTACCGCTTCTGGATACGACAAATGAATAGTTTTTTTGTCGACCCGGGTGCCTAGTGCGAGTTGCACAAAACAACCAAGTCACTTGAATCGATCGAAAAGTAATACAAATTAACATTGCCTTTTTGATCAAAGTAAGTGACGCGATTATTTTGTGTAAATAGGCGTAACGGTGGGATGTTTCTCCTTGAACGCAAAGGGTTTGGAACTTACGCGTTCGGTTCCCAGTTTAAGTCAATTCAGCAAACTATATTTTATAAATTGGTTCGGTTTAGTTATTGTGCCGGACAGGGCATAATAAAGATCTGTTACACTATTATTAAGATTTTATGAACACTATGGGAAAGCAATAAAGAATATTGAATTATATTAAATAGATATTTATTTAAACACATCGGAATCCTAATGTATTTAATCGACTACGTCAGTATCATTTTAGGGTTTTCATTGATTCCCGAATTTGTATTAAAAATATTTAACCCATTAGCTCAGTTCGTGTACATGTGTGACGGGGCCATGTTATTCAATTGTAATCTTTATTTTCCGAGCATACAGGTTAATATGTCTGCGAAGAAATAACTCGGCGACAATATCACTTTTTAGAAGTGAGTATCGAATTAGAATATCTGGAAATGTTTCCTTCTAGATTTTCTAATTCGGCGTAAAACAGTTCGCCATTGCGCGCTTCTTTTTTCAAAGACAACGCTGTATTGGCGCGCTTTTGGACCGTTTTGCGTTTTTTACTCTGTGCGTTCTGCTTTGTGGTTGATATTGATTTTTTTGAAGCAGGATTGTTGGAAAAAGGCAAACAAATTGATTAGTTATGTTCCTACTCGTGTTTGCGGTATCATAGAGATACTTTTTTATCCGAGTTTTGTAAGCTGTAACTTTCTAATATTATAGCCTAGTTCTCGTTGTGTAGTCGAGGATTTAATCAGTGCCCTGAAGACGAAGAGTCCTATCTTATTGCAATATGAGTGATGGGGGACGATAATGCAAAAAGTAAATGAATATGAGTAAGTGACTGAGGATCGGGTCAGGATAGATAACTCCTGGTTGACCCGATCCGCAGTCGTAGAACGGGTATTACGAAAACGATCAACTACCCCCCATAGCCCTTTGCCCTGAAGAGAGTATGTCTACCATCCCATGTAGACCTGAAGTGGATAACGGTGCAAAGGACTGGACGATCCAGTCGTCACTCCTTTTTAGGATATCGTACCCAAAGGGTAAAACGGAACCACCTCCTAGAAAATAACTTACCGTTTTTATAGATAATGGTACGGAACCCTTCGTGCACGAGTCCGACTGGCACTTGGCTGGTTTTTTCCATCTTAGTTTATGTTGGTAAACCTAAGCCTAAAGCCGTCGTTAAGAATAAGTACTAAGAATAAATTGGCCGTGTAAGCAGTCAGAAGTAATATTATAACTACCATTGTTTTTATTCGCATTTTCACACTAGTATAAGACTGTACTAACTATACTTTACGCGTTTTATGGTAAATAAGTGAGTACAAAAACATACCCAAAGTGAGGCTGACTTAAAAGCGCTTTCACACTAAGTCGATAGACACGCTGCTTTGTTGCGGTATGTGAACGCTTTTAATTAAGATATTTTGAAATGGAATGCCAACGTATGTTTTCACAACCGCTAGGAATTGTATGACAACAGCCGTAGGAAAAAATGTCTATCAACAACTAGTGTGTGATGCTATCAACGCACGGCTAACTGTTAAATAGTCCGGCAAATGCCATTTCTTAAGGAGGGCTCTTTAAAAAAACATGAAGCTGAAATATGTACATATCATATAGGGTATCATTTAAAGCTCAATGAAACGGGAATTAACGCGATCATAATTTAGGTACAAAATGTTACCTCTTTTGCCTGACCTTATTATGCATCACGAAAGTTTAAAAGTAATTATATAGGGTATCAGTTTTAGGACTAGAATTTTACAGCTAAGTACGGCCGTGCGGCCCAGTCGTGTAGTGTAAAAGCGCTTTAAACATATTAAGCATGCCGTTGCCTATCTTATTCGAACAATAAAAAGTGACGTATCACATAGATAACGACACAACCCGAAACATTCCACGCAGAACCAATAAAACGTGAAAAATAGACGCCGAGCATTACTATGCGTGCAACGGAATATCTCACAATTGGAACACCGCGGTATAAATCAAGCTGTCAGTGTTGCCAGTATAAATTCGCGGCCGCCGCCGCGGAACGCACCTGACGCTGGCAACATTACCTTGATTGCGCGGGTGGGCGCTAGTGCGGGTGCTAGTTTGCGAGGGAAAATTTTGGGATAAATATGTTTCATAAGGCAAAAAAATAGTAAAATGATTCCGAATATATTAAAATTTGGATGTGATATTTTTATGTCACTAGCTGCCTTAGAGCATTTAAATGCTTTAAGCTAGCTGCTGTCCGCGATTTCGTCTATGATGAATTCATAGGTAATTGTCAAAAACAAAGAAAAAATGTGAATAAAAATATCCTAATTTATGGTCAGCCGTTAAAAAGTGTGATGGGTAACGAAAATCTAAACTTACAAAACCATGATGTAGTTATTCATAGTTAAAGATAGAAATTAGAAGGTATTTTTAGCCTTTCAACATTTCAGTTATGCAATTAAGATAACTTTGATTTGACTAGTATAATCTTTACCTAGAATAAAGTAAACGTGCTCTCTGTTATAACGAGTTTTCCTAGTAAATTCCTGTATGTCCACAAAGAAACTGACGGCGGAGTAACCCTATCCTAATGCATTTGCCTTCGCGCCACGTTTGGTGTGGCTCCTACCAGCCTAAGCAGAGCTCCTTCGTCCCCCCGCCTCTTCTAGATTGCGACGAAACCGACGAACAGCCTTACTAATTGCGGGGCCTCATCACGCCGGTCGCACGAAGCCATTCCTCATGAACTTCTTGGTTTAGGGTTCTTTATGCGCGCTCTTTGTTTTAAACACCACAGTCTTATAAGACTCAGTAGCCTTATTAATAGTAGTTGTAGTATACCGTCGTTGTTTCTGATTTCTATAACACAAGTGATTTAGCAACTTACCCTAAGATCAGGGCCATAACCATGAACTCTTAAAATAATCTCAAAGTTGTCAAATCTGTCAATTTTGGTACGTCATTACATACAAAATTTCACAGAAATGATAATGTTTGACAGATTTGTGATTGTTTTAACAGCTCATGGTTAGGGCCCTGAGCAATGTATGTGATGTTGTCCAATATTTATTTATAAAAAGAGGACCAAAACGGTTAAAGAGCAAGTAAATACCAATAAGGTTGTGATTATTCCAAAGTCAGTTTTGTGGAGGATTGCGTCATGCACTACATCATCTCAAAACACGTCATAACACGATGTCATAGCCGACATGAGGACAATCCGCATGCGGTTTGGCTTGTTTTTCAAAGCAAATGCAGAACTTGAGGTGCAGTGTGTATACCGCATGCAGGCCCTGCATGTAAAGAAAGCGGTTTCGGCCCTTTAACATGCGTTACAGAAATTCTGTAACCACGCAGGCCTTAATGACTAATGCAATGCACCTTAATACAAAAATAACTAACCTAAAACTAAAAATTACCCACTCATAGGTAAAAGCGTGTCCATGAGGCACCTTAAACACTGGATTTAAACACTGACAAATGCAAAACCGTCTTGTCTAATTTTCAACCGACTTTGAAAAAGGAGGACGTTCTCAAATCGTCCGAATGTTTTTTTTTTCTGTTAATGTACCTCATCATTTTAAGCTACAGGACGTCCACTGCTGAACATAGGCCTGCCCCGGTGACTTCCAGATCGGCCGATTGGAAGCGGCCTGCATCCAGCGTCGTCCTGCAACCTTCACCAGGTCGTCTACACAGCTTATGGGTGGACGTCCCACGCTGCGCTTGCCGGTACATGGCCTCCATTCCAAAACTTTTCTGCCCCATCGGCCGCCAGTTCTACGTGCTATGTGCCCGCCCATTGCCATTATAGCTGGCTAATCCGCTTCGTCCGGCTGGCTGGTTTATTCGTTCAAGGATCTCCATATTTCTGATTTGATCTCGCAAATAAACACCGAGCATAGCCCTTTCCATAGCGCGCTGTGCAACTTTGAGCTTTCTTATAAGGCCCATAGTAAGAGACCACGTTTCTGTTCCGTATGTCATCACTGGTAACACACACTAGTTAACGTACCTAATATGTGTCAAATAAAATATTTTCTTTCTTCCCTTACTTGTCACACTTGGCTTTGCTGATGAAAAGCATTCTAGTCTACTATTATCAATATGCATTGTGGGCTGAGATTCTTTACATGCGCTCTTTGTTCGAAGTTGGCGGTAATGAGTTCGAAGTTTCTAGAATTATACTCGCACGCTCTTCACCATCTAGACTTCCTTGTTCAGGTAATATCGGAGTTATGAGAGGGAGTTGCCGACTTTAACGGGTTAATTCGGTAAAGCCAATTAAATACAACTATTATCGTTCTTAACTTAAAACGTGTTATTTTTTTAATTGAGGAGTAATTCATCTCTTATGTTGTTCATAGCAGTATACAAAAGGAACCTGTTTAAATTCAAATTTAAACGTTTATTGCGTGTTTTTACATAACTGCTTTATGCGCGCGAGTTTCTGTAGTTCACTATAAATCCTAAAGAAACGCCTTAACCAATTTTATTTAATGTAAAAGATAATTATCGTAGGTACATCAAAGGTCCATCGACTGCAAAAAATTTCATAATTTATTTCTAACTTTGTAGTTCGCTTTTAGAACGGCAGTCGAGTTTAGAATTATATTTTTTTAATATCTATGTTTGAATTACGCTTTTCCGTAATCTTTTTACTCATTCTCTTAGTAAAAGTGAGTTCATAAAAAAATAGACCCCTTAATGTCAGCCTTTATAAAAAAGTCTTCCCGCGAACACGGGCTATGTAATTAGGCCGAAACGTCGGGACAAATAATAAATAAAAAAGGTATGTTGTATAATACCCGTGCTGTATAGTGTTAAATAATTTAAAAGTGCAACAAGAAAGTTTAAAATGTTATATAGCCTTTATAAAGTACACAGTCTTGGGTTTATATTGAGGAATTTTTAGAACCTACTACGAATTGCTACGAGATCTTTACTCGTAGCAGATTAAAACTACACGTTGCTACAGGCTACAGCTACGATTTTGTAGCAAATCAGTTGTCCGTCCAAATTTAACTATGACATCTGACTTGTCCGGATTTTTTACGCTCTTTTAACACATTGCTGTTTTAGTAACTAACAGCTTATACTATGTAATTAAATCTTGAGATCATCATCGTCATCATCCAGATCCTTTCTGGTCAGTAATAAATAATGTCAAATTAAATTAAACAGCTGTATAATTTCATTGTCTTTAATAATAATACTAAAGTGGTTAAACATTTTGTACTAATTAACAAATCAGACACTTACAACAAAGATCGCAGTTGAACAAGCAAGCGATTCGGGGTAAGATTTAGTTGGCAAACCTTGTTTAATAGATGGATAGGTAGTTCATGTCGAACTTGGCCAGCGTTTTAGCGTCGAAGTTTTAGCGCTCTAGCCTAGTCGATGCAGCTGTTGTGGAGCTACGAATGTGGATTAAACAATTTAAATATGTCAAATAAGTTTGCGTAAATTATACAATTTACACTATTAACAATTTTTGACCCCTTGCATGTTTTGTCAAAATTAAGGGCGTGTCCTGTAAAGACCACCTTACCTTGTGTTTGTTTCTAACATTTTTTGGTTAACTATGACTTTGTTGACGATTTGCTTATTTTTTTTTTCGTTCTTCTATTCAAAGTAACCAAACAACCATTATAAGAATTATGCCACGGGTTTAGGAGAGGTATCGTTAGATGCGTTTTTCAAGACTATTGTGTTTTGTCATTAGCCATAACAGAGGCGAAAACAGCGTAGGCAATAAGAAAAGTGTGTGAAATCTGTTTTCAGTGGTAGTAGTAGTGAGTTAGTTTAGTTATGCCTAATAATACCGAGCGTATGTACCAAATCCCAATCTCAGCCAACGCTTTTGACTCCGCATGACTATCGCACAGGAACTTGACGAGCTACATAGGTAGCTCAAGCAAGTATAGACTTGCGCTTTAAATATATTCAGCCTATTGCAGGCCACTGCTGGACGTAAGCCTCCCCCAAAGAACGCCACCCCCCATGATCTCCCGCTTTTTTCATCCATCCACTGCCAGCCTTCTTCCTAAGGTCGTCAGTCCATCGTGCTTGGGGGCGTCCTACACTACGTTTGCCAAGGCGTGGTCTCCACTCAACAAACCCGTTCACGTTTCATCGGTTCTGCGACAGATGTGGCCAGAATACTGCCACTTAAGTTTGCTACATTTTTGGACTATGTCTGTTACTTTGGTCTTCTGCCTGATGATCTCATTTCGGATTTTATCCCTTAACGAAGCGCTTTAAGTGTATTTTTATTAATAAATCGAATCTACATGTAATAATCGTTGCGTAGCTCCGCCGGTATCGGCTGGCGCGTCTAGTTGGGCGCAGTCTACGTCGTCAATATTGGTTAATTTGGCCCCTGCACTATGTTGCCCAAGTCGGGACTCGGCGAAGTTACCGCGATATATGGCCCGGCATATTGCGTCTCATGTGAACCTTGCTATGTTCTTTTAACGGTGCGGTTCTCAAACTTTTTTGGTGACGGAACCTCTTTGAAGTAAAAAAAAATATTTCACTTTATGTTTATCATCATTATCATTTCTGTCTGACCATGTCAAAAGACTTCCAGATTGGTCAATTGGAAGCGGACGGCATTCAGCAGCTTTTTGAAACATCTGTTTCATGTTCACTTTACGAGGACATCATACGATGAGCTCGTTGGTTGGTTAGGTTAGGTTAGGTTAGGCTCCGTCCTCTATTCTATAATATTGCTGCGCCACGTGAAAAGCAGAATACTACAGATAATGACATTTGCGTGATAAATCACTGGGCTATTTATTTTTAACTTTTTTTGCCATCGAAACGCTAGCAACAAGAAGACAAGAGTTGGACACAAGCAGACGTCCAGTATCGCCTAATTTTCACGTTTTCTGTGGCGCGACTTAATGTATTTCGTCAATCATCAGTTTATACACGGTTATATATTCATATTATCAGTGAACCATTTGCAGAGGCTTTACGCAGGCCTATTAGGGCTCCGCAGAAAACAGTTGGAGTATCGCTGTGTGGCTGTGTTAACGAAATTAGGCTCCGTCCTCTATTCTATAATATTGCTGCGCCACGTGAAAAGCAGAATACTACAGATAATGTCATTTGCATGATAAATCACTGGGCTATTCATTTTTAAATTTTTTTTGCCATCGAAACGCTAGCAACGAGAAGACAAGAGTTGGACACAAGCAGACGTCCAGTATCGCCTAATTTTTACGTTTTCTGTGGCGCGACTTAATGTATTTCGTCAATCATCAGTTTATACACGGTTATATATTCATATTATCAGTGAACCATTTGCAGAGGCTTAACGCAGGCCTATTAGGGCTCCGCAGAAAACAGTTGGAGTATCGCTGTGTGGCTGTGTTAACGAAATTAATTTTTAGCTCTACCCAAGAGTAATTGTGGCACTAACTTTATATTCCAGTTTGGGACTCGTAATGTAGCGATGTTACTTATGAATTTGGTGGCAGATATTTAGGGTTTAGTTCACTATTGACATTATTTTTTGTTGTAGAAGATTTATATTTATACTATAGGTTCTTGGTGACTTTGTTCATGCAAATGTCAAAGCCTCTATACAAACTTATGTTTTCTTTATCATTTAACTTTAAATAATGATATTAGTGTTTGAATTTGCTACAGCTTCGACCAAAAAAATACAGCGCCACTTTCTATGTCAAAGATTTTACACAAATTATTTTCCGAATATGTTTTATGTTTGGCAGGGTTTATAGAACCGACTATTAACCCTTTCAGCGCTAGAATATTTTTTTTTAAATATATATTTTTTTAATTTTTGTGATTTATTAATTATTTATTTTTCAATCGTTTGTTGCTGTATGCCGTCATACTTATAATCAGCTACGAGATAAATCGTACCTGGCATAGTAGAACATAAATCCTTAGACTATGCCGACTACTCTACGACTACTATTATGTCCAAAAACTCCGGCGTTATGTGTAGTTGATTGTTTAAAGCTTATCACAGCTAAATTGTGTATTCCTATTTCAGAAAGACGGAATTATGTGTTCCTTTGTTTGTGTGTAGGTACTACTACTGAGTACCTTATGTTTGTCATGTCATATCTTTTTTCCATTAAAAGTCTGATCTTTGATTTTATCATGTGTTTTCTTTGCTAATGCCAAACGTTCAAAATCCGACCTTACCTGTAGTGCCAATAAAGATTTTTTTGTATAGGGGCCCAACAAAACCTACGAATATATTCGTAGTCGGCACTATACCAAAGACCCGCACTACGAGTTATCTCGTAGCTGGCACGGAAAGGGTTAAATGAAACTCAATCTTTATCAAGCCGCTTCATATAACTCAACTCCTAGAAAATAGGTAACAATAATAATTGTATAACAATGGACGTGCGGCAGCCGGCTCCCGCTTGGGGGTTGAAGGATCAAAGTAGCCAATTTCTGATAAAATCTCATGCTTGCTTCCGGCTGTTTCTATAATAATGTCAGGAAATATGATAATGCTAATAAGGTTACTGGTAGGAAGGAAGACAAAAATATACCTGTTTAAAAATAGTAAAAAAAAGTTTTTTTTCTCTCTAAAAATGTGCACAAGCCTAGTATAACTAACTCTTAACTTTTCACACATACTTTGTGTTACATAAACAAGGTGTGTAAGGTTTCCTCATGATTACCGATCCTCCAAGAAAATGATTTAAAAGCATAGGTACATAGCTTCCACAGATAGATACCCATAAACCAAGTTTTGAATAACTCTTCAAAGATCTAGAAATTCATAGAAACGTAACCATCTGTTTTGTATAGACGAGTGAACTCGTGCCACTTACTCGGTTCATTGAACTTCGTAATTTTAATGCTTGCGTTGTTAAAGCAATGAGGAGAGCAATTTTATCATCCAACCAAGGTTGTAGTACGAATAAATTAACACAAAGAACACTTTGAACTACACTGGGAATACTAGTCTTAGTTATGCAATAAGTAATTGTATATCGACGGCCTCCGTAGCCGAGGGGCGAGCACGCCGGACTATACCTACATACATGGTCGCCATCGCTGAGGTTCCGGGTTTGATCCCCGGTCGGTTCAATGTAGAAAAAACCGAACTTTACTATATTGTCTCGGGTCTGGGTGTTGTGGTACCGTCGTTGTTTTATATTTCTAGAACACAAGTGTGAAGTGCTTTAGCTACTTATCTTAGGACCAGAGCAATGTACGTAATATTGTCCAATAACTATGTATTTTATTGCGGTCTTTCTCTCTTCAGTAGTTCTTGTTTTTGCATTTATTAGATACAGCCATTGACTTATATATTACTTCGTATACAGCTTCTGTCCGCGACTTTATACCTATGCGTAGACTTCAAATGTATCAATGTGGTTTCTTATAGTCACCTGCTCACATTGCATTGATATTTATTTCGAGGTAGGCTAATAGATACTTAAATGTTTTATTGAAAATGTTGAAAATCAGTAGTTTTCATCAATGGCACACATTTGTAAGTACCTTCTGCCTACCTCATTTCATTTATCAGGTACACACTGCCTAATTGCCTATATGCACCGCAGCACGCCACTGTCTGCTCAGAATATAATGCTATAAAACTTAAGCCAGATTTTATGCCGAATCTTTTCTGAAAAAAGGTTCGATTCCCAGCCAGCCAATTTAAGCGAAATCTCCCAAATTGTCATGGGTTTGGGTGTGTAAAGAGACTGCTTCTGCCAAAATTCGTGGTCTGATACATCGTAACACAAGAATGTAATTTCTTACTAATTATGTTAATTAATTATTCTGCGATTTTTTAAAATTATTTTATTTGAGATGGGCTTACTCTTCACCCCCAATCTTGCTCTAGAGCATAGATGGGATCTACGATGGAGCGAGCTTGCCCAGAAGATGCCTATTCACTCTGGACTTAAATAATTTCTAAATTCTAATGTTAATGGCTACGTTTATATGGTAACGATGTTCTCATAGATTGTATACATGCTGTTGGTGTTCCGAATAAAATAAAATGAAGGAAACAAAAATAAGTACCTATATTTTCTGGCGCATATTTATAATATAACTTGTTGTTTCCTCATCTCAATTTAACCCGCGTTAAACGGGAACGCTTGTATCAGACGCCATAAAAAATTCAAATTCATAGTTACCCCAAAATATTTGCGTACAAACATCGCCCAAGAGTCGGTTAATGACTTGTAAATAAGGGAGTGAGTCATTAATAACCAAGGGGAGGCTGTCTTGCACAGCTCCTTCAAGCAATTACCCATCCTACATACAGCATAGTTCCGTTAATATATATATATATATATATATAGAGGATGAATATGTTAGGGAAATTAGTCCCGTTCCGTTAGCGATTTTGTTTTAATTAAAGTCGTTAGGGCACGTTTGTTTAGATGCTATCTTTTGCAGTGATTTAAGGGTTAATTATACAGCACAGGTAGAGGTACATAAAGTGATGCATATACGAGTAAAGTATATTAATTAATGAAAGGCGTTCCCGTTAGTTCGTTATACTAAGTATAGCGACCTTAAATAAAATAAAAAAAGGCAAAGTGCGAGTCTGACTTGCGCACGAAGGGTTCCGTACTTTTATCTATAAAAACGGGGAAAAAAACATGTCTGTTGTATGAGAGCCCCCTTAAATATTTATTTCATTTTGTTTTTTAATATTTTAACTGTATAACTATCACGGTTCATGAAATTCAGCTCATACAGCCCGGTACAGACTGACAGACAGACAGACAGACGGACAGCGGAGTCTTAGTAATAGGGTCCCGTTTTACCCTTTGGGTACAGAACCCTAAAAACAGTTCGCATTATAAATGCAAATGTTTTTAATTTTAAATACCTATCAAAATAAACCCATGTAAATATCTGACCCGTCTCTCACCGAGTGAGCGAGACAGCTAAATGACGATGCCAGTTTGCGCAGCGCAATTATGCTAGTGACATTTTTTTACAGTTTCGAATTTAATATAATTTCATCACTAGGCAAGTGACATACAACACTGCGTCCTTCACCAATCCGCACTAGAGACGCGCGTGGTGTACTTATGGCCAAAAAAAATACACCTCCGTGTTGTAGGAGGGCTCAGTACCTAAACTTACTGATCGAATTAGAATCAGACTTTAGTACACCGTGTACTATGGCCGATAATAAATGTATACAGGTACAAATACTATTAACAGGTGCTGATTAGTTAACCAGTTGCCGTTTGCGGGATTCAAACTTATAAACGCTATACTTTCAATTAACTTAGTAGAGATTTTAGGATTTAATTATCCGTAAAAAGATAAGACAATCGTGTATACGACACAGGGTATTGCTTGCAATAAAAGTTTTTTTATTGCAAAAATCTTTAGTTTCCAAATAAAACACGTTTATTTATCCTCAATATCATGGACGCCCGCCTTAAAAGCGAAATTTCCATACGCACACACAATTAAAAACGAATAAAACCTGTCCTAGTTGTTTCCGATAGCCAAACCGCTGTGTTATCACGTGAAAATCACCATTGCAAGTATTAATGACGTGGAACTTTTAATTTTCATGTTTACGCATAATTAAAGCTGGTAATTTGCTTTAAACGCCCGTAAATCTGTCTGATTTGTTATTTATTTGCTATTCTGGTCGGCAGAATGTAAGCAGCCGCGGATAAATAGCGCACATTACAATATCGAATATTTACACCCAGCGAGAACGACTTTTGTGAGGTAGCACAGTGTAACAACCGCGTAGGTCTAGTCGTTCGAAAGAACGATTTTGTGGTAACACTGTTTGACGACCGTCTAGTGTTATGGTTCCCGAGAACGATTGTGTGATAACACTCTTTGACGACCGTCTGGTGTAGTGGTTCGCGAGAACGATTTTGTGGTAACACTCTTTGACGACCGTCTAGTGTTATGGTTCCCGAGAACGATTGTGTGATAACACTCTTTGACGACCGTCTGGTGTAGTGGTTCGCGAGAACGATTGTGTGGTAACACTGTTTGACGACCGTCTGGTGTAGTGGTTCCCGAGAACGATTGTCTGGTGATAATACCGTTTGACGACTGTCTGGTGTAGTGGTTTAAGAGAACGATTATGTGGTAAGTGTAACACTGTTTGACGACCGTCTGATCTAGCGGTTCTTAAGAACGCATGGGTGGTAACATCGATTCACGATCTGTCTTATTGCGAACTTTCAGCACTAAATCAAAATAATGTCTGAATTACACGGATAAACAGAACCGGTCGTGATCAAATCGTTATCCAATCGTATTGTGTGAAAGGTCAAGTAAACAGACCTAGATAAATAGCAGTCGTTATGAAATCATTTTTGTTATTCGTGGTTCGTGACGTGCCATATTCGATGATATTTTTCATTGCAGGCTTTAAATGAAAACTACCTGAGAACAGGGTACATATTGTTAGTAAGCAAACATAGGTAGGTATAATTTATGCGCGTTTAAGATAGCTTGAAATTAAGTTTCGAATAAAATACCGAGAATTCCTTAGAAACTGTTTTTTTCGAGGAACATTAGCCAATTTATGGTCCGATTTTATTAGTGAACATCCTGTTAACCTGTGACTATATAGGTGAAAAGCAATCGTAAAAACCAACTTTCAAATGTCTCTATCAACTCTTTCTCGACAAGGGGAAGGAATAAGACGGATAATCAGATGGTTAAACGTACCAAAGATAGGACGAGTTTATGCAATATGAAGTCAATGTTGTTGATTTTGATTTTTATATTTTTTAGTTTTTATGGTACACATTTGAAAATTGGTTTTTAAGATTGCTTTTCACCTATATATCACAAATTACGTATAGCGGCGGTATTTTTTCTATTTTGTGTATATAGTCACAGGTTAACAGGATGTACACTAATAAAATCGGACCTTATATAATCTAGTCTTAGCCTTTCTCGACATTTCATCAAGTTTATCCGTTGATGTATGATTGACTGACAAATATATAAAGGAGTACCTTACCAAGTGTACTCTACACTTGGTAAGATACTGGATATTGGGACCATAATCATTACACTCTCACGGGATTTCATGCAACTACATACCTAAAACGATTTGTTTTTTGTCCCGACGTTTCGGCTCGATTACACGAGCCGTGGTCGCGGGTTGACTGTTAGAGTTAGAGTGTAATGATTATGTTTAAAAATGTAACAAGATAGTTTAAAAAGTTATATTGGGACCATTATAGAAGGAGAGCTTACATCAAGCAAGTTCTGCTAGTAAGTATGCCAAAGCCTCGGGTGCATTGTGTGCAAATCAAATTGGCCTGAATTAATGTCAAAACCCTTACCTACACGGTAGGGTAGGGTGGTGTAAGTTCGCGCAGTTTGAAATTAGATGCTCATAAAATAAAAAATATGTTAGCTATAATAACGAAACTTTTTATTTATAATCACTAGTTATTTGGCAACAAATCAACATAATTCTTTTAAACAAAATAAACAAACATTCTTCGTATTTAAATAAAAATCAACAATTGGGAATTGCGCAATCTTACACATCCTGGTGTGTAAGATTGCGCGTTGAGATCGGTAAGATTTCGAAATTGCAGAAATTGCATATTAATTGCACAAATCACAAATAAAAGCCCAAGAACCGATGTAATCCGAACATTCCTCATGCTACCACTCCCGACAGGAGCTACACTCAATCCAAACTTCTTTTATTGGTCTTCATGTTTTTCTTTACATCCTCCACATTCCCACACTTTGTCTTTAGTTTATTATTTTGGTTTTTTGTATATTTCCTAACCTATTTTTGTTCAGGTGTCAGGTTCAGGTGGTAATTTTGCTATTCTAGGTCATTTTTATAAGGTGAGCTACTAATGACCTCAGATTTTTTATGGTGCGCAAACTTACACATTTCGATACCAGCCCAAACATCGAGATACTACTGCCATCTCTTAGTTTTTTATTTAATTATTTCGTAATTGCCGGGTAAATGAAGAGTATTGGTATACAAAAATATTAGATAAATACTAAAATTGTAACAAGTTTTATATCAGTATCACTTTCATTTTGTTGAAAAATATGATCATAAGTGTTCAAAAACTTTAAACTTATGTAATTGCTGCGTTTTTCAAGGAAATCCAAATATTTTTCGGGAGCACAGAAACGGTCTGTCAGCCATCAAAACACAACTGAAGTTAGCTAGAAACTTCACGTAGTTGTCCTGTTAAGACCTGTGCGCAATCTTACCGCCCGCGCAATCTTACACCACCCTACCCTACACCCCTTACATTACGCTATTGAGCGTGTGGGTTAGTGGTTTGCGCTCCATCTAGCTCACAAAGCCATGTGGTTGCGGATTCAAATCCAGAATGGGGCAAATGTTTGTGTGATGATAATGATTAGCATTTGCACATAAGTCGTGGATGTTATAAAAATGTATTTAATGTTTAACCGTTATCGTTTCGTCATAGTGCTTTGCTTAGTTTGGGGCTAAATAATATAAGTGTGACAGTGTGAAATTTATTTAAACTCAGTCAGCGCTATACAGTGTATTGATTAGCAGCGAACTTAGTGAAGTAAGTCTCTTTTCAGTAATTACTCATTACTCCTGCTTAAAATGATAAATTATTAAATTTTTAATCAAGTAAAATATTTTATAGGCACTGTCAGACTTTCTTTGTCTTATTTTAATCCATGTTTCTTCGTCAAATTTGATCTTTACCTACTATCATGGGCACAACCATAAAATAGTTAAATAGTACTAACTATATGTTTATCCGTTATCTAGTCGCCATAGTACAAGCTTTGCTTAATTTTGGGCTAGATAATTGGTGTGATTGTAGACACAATGTATTATTATTATTATATAGCGCGAAGGTTTTATAAGAAAATTGTACCATATCAGCCGACTTTATCTTATCAAATTGAACCTTACTTACTTTAATATCACGATAGCTAGTTACTGAAGTTCTCCTTGCTTGAGATTTTAGCCTCTGTGGGTTTGAGAGGGGAAATATAATATTTGCCAAAGGAAATAGAATGTAGGAGTAGTTTTAAAGGTAATTTCGATTTATACAACATTATTTTAAGTTTAAATTGCCATATTAAGGCTAATTCTGGAGCTCAAATACAACAAGCTTTGGTTTTAAACCTTCCGCAGTTTGTAAACTACACCAACTCATTTAAGTTTTATTGCCAATAAGGATGTATTGTTTTGTTACGCATGGGACTATCAAATGAACGTATATTTTTATAACAGAGTGAGATAAAACGGCCGACTTTCGCTTAAAAATGTGATTTAATAAAAATAGTTTCAACTTCTCAAGGAATTATGCCATTATTTTTCTTAATTAATGAAAGTACTCTTTTTACTTAATTAGCTCAGCTACTTACGCAAGAATAAAGGTATACTGACACAACTAATTAATTGATATACTTTGTATGTGCTATGAAAATACATAGCACATACAATGCAGAGAGAAATGCGCACACAATTTAGTCGGTATTCTTGAATATATTCAAGAATATTTAAGAAAAAATCGGGAAATTGGTATAGTTGCTATAAACTATAGTTTAACTATAGATAAGAATTAATGCAAGACCGCATAGACAAGATAAATCTTAAGGATATTCTTAACCAAAGACTCCGTACAAAATTACCATTTCATTTGCGCACACTTCATTCATCTGAAGCAGGACGACTTCAAATTGAAAATCCAATTTAGTTTTCACCGAAATACATTTCTTAAGGAACGCGGTACACGGTCTGAGCTAAGCTATGGCGATCGATGCTACCAGCTTGTTACGAGACGAGTTACCACCATGTTTTATAGTATAGTATTTACAGTATGAGACCAAATTACAATCAACGCAAAAGAAAGAATATTAGTTCAGAGATTTTCTCAAGTAATTGAAGTAAACAATTGAGTTAGATGGTCTTTTATACTGTTTCTCTTAAGTGAAGGTCACTCTGTTCTGTTCAGGCTTCATACTGATAGCTCTTCAATTTGTAAGTTTATGCTCATGGGATCACGATATATGAAAAAAAAAAATCGTCCAAAAACTTATGTTCCTTACCATGAAAATATCTTTCAATGAAGCAAGTATGACTATTATTGAAGATTTGTTACGACTACCTTATGATGGATTATTGCTCATACTTCTCATTTACTTTAAAAAACTGCTTTTCAATTACGGTTCAAATGCGATGTTTTAAAATCTGATCACGATGGGCCACATCCAACTCTCTGAGTCAAGCTGAAACGTTGCTGCTGCACTGCTATTAATATTTCTATCCTCGCTTGTAGTGGATGACGGCCCTTACTCATCGCCTTCCTCTCACAACCGTAACTTGTATTTAGAGGTGCTCACAGCACTCCGCCAACAGTAACAAGCACAATATCTTCTAATAAACTTCACAAATTCAGAAACACCTTCGCTAAGTTGATTTTGATTAAACTCTACATTTAAGTCTTTCACGTTAAGTCGTTGCTCTGAAAACTAAGTTTATAGACTTCACTGTCTTGATATCTATTCTATTAGAATCTATCTATTATCTATATTAGTTACTGAATACATATTATAATGGCTCAAGTTAGTTGTATACTTATTTAGTAAATTAGGACTCGGAGCTGCGATTATAGGGAAACTTTAAGTTGAGTAGTAGATGCATTTTAAGTTGAGTTTCAGTTTTCTTGACCATTTCATTTGTTAACTAATATATCTAATTGAGCTGATCTGATAATTAACCATGAGTTGGATGACTTTGATGATTCTTCTTGACGAGTCTCACACTAACATTGAAAGCGTGTTTTATGTTTTTTTTTACTATATTCAGATTAAGTAGCTGTGTGAGTTTGGTTTTGTGGTGAGATCTCTCAACCACAAGGCACATCAGCCTTGCTGCTGACGTCTGAAGGACACAATCTTTTGAAGTCAAGCGTTAGCAAAGCCGGAAATATCGTATATCGAAACAAGGGTCGAGCAATTTCGGGCATTTAGCGTAGAAGCACAAAACAGCGACACAAAGAATGGAATCCTTAACTCGTGCCTTTGATGTTAGGTACTTACGCCTTTCTTTGTCAAGTAATGGAGTCACGCGCGGCGTAAACGTCTCGATTCTCGACTCGATCTTAAAGTGCATCGTTTCTCAAACTTTTGTGTCAGTATGACCCACTTAGTACCCTAATTAATTACCTTTAAACCCGAGAGGCAAGCATATTAGAATTGTGGATCTTGTCGATTCTCTAAACGAAACCGTGATCACTTCGCTTCACTTATCGACAAATAATAATGTGAACCAACTCTGTAACAAAATAGAGTCTATATTTGTTTGTACTGCTTAGATGATACGCGCTGTCACTTTAACACTGATGTCACTCATCGACAATAGTAATGTGAACCCACTTCTTATCGAAATTTAAGAGGCTATGTTTGTTTGTATCGCTCAGGTGATATTTAGAGCGAGCTTACATGCGATTTTTTACAGAATCGACAGGCTAGTCGGGTCAATGTTGAAAACGAACTTTTCTATATTGTGTCGGCTCTATGTGGTGTGGAACCGTCATTGTTACTGATTTATTTCATGAAAAAAGTCCTCTGGCTACTTCCTACCTAAAGGTATAATTCGAATCTTGGCAGTCGGCGTTTTTTTTTTAAATTTGACTAATTAGAGGAGAAGAGGAATTAAAATTTCTACTAATTGAGAAAAGACCACCTAGAAAATTATAATTAACTAATTTAATTGTTTCAATAACAAAAATAAGTGGGCATGACTATATTTTTTTAAGCCCGCAAAGGTCTCAATGCAAAAATTTTGGGAATCACTGGTTTGTTATGTTGTGTAACTTGTTTGTAAGGCAGAATCTTAATGAAATCAGGTCATGCAATAATGAGTGGCAGGAAAATGATCCAGAGCATTAGCAAATTGTTGAAACTAGTTATAATGTTGTGTAAATTTTTAACTTAACCTAACAAAAGAATGACGAAGCAGAATATATAATTTCCTGCGTGTATTTTTCTGAATATAAAAGCTCAATTGCAACAGTTGGCGCCAGGGGTATGATTTGTGGGCGAACCAATTTCGAAAAATAATCTTACCTGAGACATTTCGGTCTGAATGTTTTGAAAGAAAAAAAATGGTTATCTCTTATCTCGTAACATATAGTATATTTTGTTTTCGGGACCATGCCCATTGCCCATGCCTATTAATTCTGCCTAGTAATGCGAAGATGCTTAATGGATTGCTTACCCCTAGTCCAAAAATTAAATATCTAACTTATACGTATACAGTTTATGAAAGAGCACGGATCGAGCAAACAATGTATTTCTGCAGATAAGCCTAAATAAAGCGATAAAAGTGCATTTAAAGTAATCAATTTCGATTTTTAACCGATAACTAGACGAATATCTATCGCTAAAGTACATTATCGTGAAGTCACGTGACATAACAAACATTTATCGAGAGTAGAAACTTTTGCAGCTCGCACGACATTCAAAATGCACTGTCAAAAGTGTTCCGAACCAATTTCGAGGTGTTCGCGCGGGTATTATTTTTAAGATCGTTTCACAGAATATTGGGGCATAAATCTGGGAGTTGAATAACTTCCGCGTTGTCATTCGCGTCACGGACGCAAAGATTCATTTCCACTGATCGTGTGACTTCGAGGTGTGGTTTCCGATGGCATTATTCGTAATAACGAAGATCATTTAAGCAGGTCCGTTGAAAGAAAAGCAGATAATTTTGTTTGTTCAAATGTTTCGCTGCAATTGTTTTGTTAATTCTGGTTCATTTGTTTTGACGTGATAACGTCTTTTAAATCGTAGAACGCCGGCTGCACGCACGAAAAAGGTTCACGTTCCGCGTGTGAGTGAGAGCGCGGGACAAGTGCTAGAGAGGCACGATCGGCCTAAGCTTTCGGCTTGTGACGCATCTATCTCTCTTCCACTCCATCGACCGATGCGTCGGAGTAGCATCAATGTTTTATTATGACGTAATCACGTAAAAATCTCGTCCGTAAACCGACTTTTCAGACAACCATTTTCTTTATGAAGTGTTTTGCAATTAGTATTAGCGTAGTATTCGGAGTCTTGCCTCACTCCTGCACCTATGGGTCCTAGGTAAACTTTACACATATAGCCATACAGGGTGAAAACGTTAAGAGTATAGACGATTATTTAGATAATTTAAAGATATTGCAAAACTATTGAGTTATATGGTTCGCTTCGCTTAGTGCATACAATGATATAAAACATTAAGGCCTTTTTTCACAATGTACGGATAAGTTCTGTGTAGGTTATTTGTTATTTATCTTTAGAATAAACACAAGCTTTGCGTTTCACCACCGTCAAATAGCGCTAAGTAAAGTATGCCTATATACGTCCCACTGCAGGGCACAGGCCTCACCTCAACTATGAGGTGGTTTGGGCCATACTCCACCACGTGGGCCCGGTGCGGATTGGTGGAGGGGTGTTGTAAGGCCAGTGACTAAACCTTACTGTCAGATGTTATCAAGCCGCCTTAAGGCCTCTGACTAGGCTTCACGACCAATATCAAGCGATATTGGGACCAACTTTTACCGTGCCTTCCGAAGCACGGAGATGCTCGTGATAAAATGTCACTAAATATGGTCGGAATGGTCACCCATCCACTCACGACCGCGGCGTTGGTTGCTAAACTTTAGTAATCGATACTAAAGCGCTGCCGCCACTGAGCTACGAGCACCTCTAATAGCGCTATAAGACACATTAATTCAAGCAATTTTATCCTCTACATATTTTTTCTGTTCCATAGCTATTTATCTTTTTATTTGTATATTGTGAAACAGACCCTAAAATATATAAGGTGTAAACTTATCAGTAAACTCTTTCGGAACAGACCAACTTCGAAATCGTAAAAAAATATTTCATATCTTTATACAAACTAATCTCAACTGTTCTGCAGTTTTGCAAAGGGAAATGGTTTGTTGTTTCGCGATTTTGAAATTGGTCCCATAGAAACATTTCTTCTATTTAAGCAGTTGAATCATCCCCTAGAAAAGAGTTAACTGATAAGTTTACACCTTATATACACAAACACGGTTATTAAATTCAACAAATATATCTTTACATTGAGAATTATTTTCCCAACGTTTCACCCTAATTACATAGGCCATGGTGGCAGGAAGTCTGCAAATACCCGTCTTTATGAATAGTGTTAGTTTTAAAAATGCCACAAGAAAGTTAAAATGCTAAATTGAAATAGTATCGCCAAATGTGCAAAATTTGTACTTTTGCGGCTCCTATTGATATACCGAAAATCTAGGTAAGCTTTCTAATGTCATTATTTAACAGAAATATCTTTGTAATTTTTTTTTGTTTTTAGCAATTCCATGCAAGGTTTAATTGAAGATAAATAACACTTGAAAAAATATTTCTATAGGGTGTTGACGGTAGTATACTACTCAGCTATACATACAGCTACAACATTGATCGGAATACGCTGGCTTTGACAGCGAGAAAAAACACTTGAGGAATTTCATCTTGTCACGTGACGTCCTCGGTAGCTTAGTGGTCAAAGCACTCGCCCGGTATGCGATAGGACGTGGGTTCGAGTCCCACCTGAGGTCGGTGATTTTTTTCAAGTGTTATTTATCTTCAAGAAATATCTTTTTAATAAAAAAAATGAAATTTAAAAAAAAACTATGAATGTAATTAAGAAATTGTTGAAGAATGAATTCTATTAGGAATCATGAATGGAATGATATCTTAGCTTTAATTTGATTTTAATGTTTGACAATGTCCACGTATGCCTCATGGAGGTTGTTGTAATGTAAATATTGACCACCTTTAATGCTAATGTATATTATATATAATACTGCTGTTCCATTATGAAATGATTAAATGAATATGAATATGAATATAACCCGGCTACGTAAAAACGTTTAAAAACGTACGACTGCATTTAAAGATATATTTTGACTTAAACGATATATAATATGATATACTTATATCCATATTTGTAATGTGCTTGCCAAGACCTTTTATTTGATACCAAACTAGTGGTGATTATCTCAGTTTTATCATTTTCGAGGTTAGAATCTGAGGTTTAATTCCGTCATATAAAATTTTGATAAAATATAGCCTATGTCACCCGGGCTATGCTTCCAAATCTATTGAACCTTAGAGCATTCGTTGGTTGAATGATCTTAGGGTGGAACATGCAAACATACATACATACACACTAAAGTAAATACTACTTATACTGCTAAAATCATTACCCTTCCTTTTGGCCTAGCCGTAGTCGGGTAAAAAAAGTCCTTTACTGGTTACAAATACCATAAAAATGTGTTAAGAAAAAAAAAAACTGCGTAGCTCGTACCGTTAAATAATTTTTACTTTAAACATACTTATTCGAAAAGAGGCTGACAATAGCTGTAGCCTGTCAAGTTCTTGAGCGATACATGTGGGTCGACAGACGCTGACGGGGCGAGATTTGCTTAGAAAACCGTTAGCGTCTTTCTTCAGCAAACTTTGTTGTGATACGTAATCAGTCAGAACAGTGGCGAAACACCTTTTTACTTACTCATACCCAATACCTTGATAACAACTAGCGTATGTTGGCTCAGCCAACATCGCGCCTGTTGCACCGCGCACAAACATGACGAGCAATTTTTTTAAAATTCGAAACACCAACATTTAAAAAAAAATATTATACTGAGTTTCTTGATTTGTTTTTATGTACACAAAAAAGCATTTTAAACGTTATCACGAAGGACTAAGGTTAAAAAAGTACACAAACAGATAATTTTGCATAAAAAAAGGTTTCGGTTCCACAAACGGAAGAAACCCCAAAAAAGTGGCAATAAAATGTACACCTATAAATCACAAGTGTAACGTCAGCAGAAAAAAATCAATGACACATTCGACAGCGCGTTAATATAGGACACGCGAGATTCGGGTGGAATATAAATCAGGTGGCACAGACATGATTGATTAGGTACCGTCGGCGTATCCGAGCACAATCGTAATCGCAGGGGCTGTTGTGGATTGAATTCCGGATTGTGTTCGGATTGAAGCCATATTACGCAGTGGAGCTTGAACACGGACTTCAAAACTTTGGTTAGTTCGTGTTTTGATTAAGAACAGACTTAACTAAGAAGTACATGTTTTAAATACGGTAATAGTCTAAGGTAGGTGTGGAAGTCCCTGGAAGTATAGATCAAATTGAAGAGGCATATCCCCATTTAGCTCTATATATCAGGTTAGAAAAAATACAAGTGCGAGCCGGCCACGCGCAATAAGAATTAAATTTAGATGTTATTAACCTCTCAAAACGCTATCGGCCGAATTCGGCCAGTGACGTCAGACAACGCGCCATTCCGTCAAACCCCGCTAAGCCGAATTCGGCCGACGACTTTACGCCTTATTTAAAGACTGTTAGAGATTACTTTTGTATGGGGAAGTTTGGCTATATACGCTCTTTCATATATTTTCTGTGGTCTCAATGCAGAAAAATATTCATTTTCTGTGCTCGTTTTGTTTTTCGACCTGTCAAATCTCGGGACGCGCACAGTGTGATTATAGTGTCTTGTGAAGTGTTTTGCTGCTAAATTATCGCAAGTAAGTACTGTTTATTGCTAAAGATCGATTATTTTGTGTACAATGAGTGATTTACAATGACTATTTGAAGGAAATATATCATAATAACAGTGTTATCAAGCCCGAAAAAGTACGTCTTATATTTCCTATTTCTGAGTGATACATGACGACTTTTGTTAGTGAATACAATAAAACGGTCATAATAAGTAATCACAACTAATTTACAGAACGACAGAACATGTAATTTTGTTATTTTTTGCGTAAACAAAGTCTGCAAATTTCAGTGTAAAATGGCCGTTGACGTTGTAAATATCTAGCGAGCCATTGTGATCTTTATTGCTTTGACAATAATGACGTATTTCACCGGTAGGAATGTGAAACTTTTTTTTTTGATGTATTGGATAGGGTGGGGTTCGTGTCGATAATTTATCGATCATCATTGTTGTTATTGATATCACAGTAGTATACTTGTAATGAATTACTATACTTTTAGAAATTAAACTTGAGCCCGTGTAAATTATTGAAACTATGTTACATTACCTACGTATTTTAATAATATAATAAATTGATTTATTTAAATGAGTTTTCGAAATAACAATAAAGTTAATCATAGAATGGCCAATAAATACAAAATGGGCGTTTAATTTAAACAGTATTTTCTACAGATATTACTACATAGGTACGTACATTTAAAGTTCGTTGCCGTAAACTTTTTTTTTTATTTGTAGAATGTGGAGACCGACTCAAGAGGCACCCCCAAAATGTATCAGCCTACTGTATGAGAGGATGAGGAGGATATGGAGGAGCCCATGGACTAAAACTAAAAGTATAACTAAAACTATCCAACTATCACGGTTCATGACATACATCCTGGTGACAGACGGAAATACAGACAGTCAGACGGGCAGCGGAGCCTTAGTAATTTGGTCCCGTTTTACCCTTCGGGTGCGGAACCCTAATACATACACATAATGTAGAAATTACAAGTGTCTACGTTTTATGGTTCAAGAGATAGACTCCTTTGACTGAAGTACAGACAGGAATATTTTAAATAATACTGTGATTAAAAATAATTAATGATAATATTGTAAATAAAACAATCATATAAGATGATGTCGTGTTTTTATTTTCATATACCTTTTACCTTACAAAAATACACTACTATCGACAACTATCGATAAAGTTACGAAAAGTGGACCGAACACCCCTAGTTGTTTTTTTGCTTGGTCGGTTGGGTGTGGGTCGGGTTTCAAGTAGTGTTTTTATAACAATCGTCGAGTCTTTTATTACACTGTTTACACATTCTGAAAGATAAGGTTCTTTGTTTAGATTATTTCTTTGAGTACTCATTCATTTCTTGTAATTGGGCCCTCAGCATAGTCGGCAAGTTTTTAATCTTGTAGAACAAGTAGGTTTTTATGATGATCGTATTTATTTTGATAACTGATAGGAAGAAAATATCATAATTAGTATATTATCGTTTACAGAATGATAAAATATGCTTTCTCTGTGTAATAATTAATTTTTTTGTGAAGGGTAGTATTACGTCATCATGTTTGAGATGACGTATGTGCGAACTTTTTTTTTTTTGAACATTTTTTATCAAGGTGGAAGGGTTAAAATTTCTTGCATATCGACAATTTCGCTTCCTAAATTGTCCGGACCGAGAATCAAACCCGTCGCCGACGTCACAGTAAATCATTATATTGAACAATCACATAAATTGCTCTGTTACTAATGTCAGTAGCTAGAGCGCTTGTGTAATAGAAATCAGAAACAACAACGGTACCACAACACCTAGATCCGAGACAATATAGAAAAGTTTGTTTTCTACATTGACCCTACCGGGGATTGAACCCGGAACCTCAGAGATGGCGTCGCCATACAGTTCGGCGTGCTTGCCTATCGGCTACGGAGGTTTGTATTATTTTTGTATGGTCGTATTCTTCAGGTATATTAGTCAGTAAAAAAATAATTATGATAGTATTTTTTATCCACAATTACGCAATTAAAATGCGTGTTAACTAAGTGAAGCTTGTACTAAACTAACTAGACAAAGGATAAACACAATTATACAATTTTTAATATATTTTTATATCCTTAGCGTGGGCCCAAAATATGCTCCTGCTCACCACTAAACATCATCTTTCTGAATCTTGCGGAATTCGACCGCATGGCTTTGAAATCCGGAGTGCAAGCCACTGGATAGAATAGAACGGTCCTCAAAATTTTAATAAATAGTAACAAACTACAGCTACAATTAATTAAAAGAGCATTGCCCAAGTTAATCACATTGAGTAAGTAACTTAACTAGTACAAGACTTGAAGCTGCTTTTACCTCACGTAAGATATTATTTTTATAAGCCGGAAAGAAGGAATTTAATCCCACACATAAGGCCAACTAGAGCAAGCTATTTTAAACGTGTCGTGTCCCACTAGTGATGTGACAATAGATCTACGGGCTTTTAGATATCCATCCATCCATCCATCAGTCGAAAGACGTCCACTGCTGGACATAGGCCTTCCCTAAGGATTTCCACAAAGATCGGTCTTGTGCCACCCGCATCCAACGGCTTCCCGCGACCATCACCAGATCGTCGGTCCACCTTGTGGGGGGCCTACCTACACTACGCCTTACGGCCCGCGGCCTTCCTGCCCCAACGGCCATCAGGCTTTTAGATATACAGGACGGAAAATGTTTCAATTGCGTTTAATTTGAAGACACCTTTATTATAGACACTACAAAGAGTTGCATAATTAACTAAGTAGTTCTAACAAACTAACTACATAGAATATAGAAAGTTCATAAAATAGGACGTCCTTTTAAGCTTATGTGATCGAGATGGTTCCTATCGAAAATTTGTTCAGGCGTTAATCATCAGCTCATTTTCTATTTTTTTTTGTGTCGAGGGTTAAAATGAGCTGTTAGTTTGAATTTTTAATAAGTAAAATAATCCCGATTCAAACCGCAAGGCGGGCAACATTACACTACTAACCGCTCAATGCAGGCCGCTTCCAACCGATTTATTTTAATCATACATACCTACACACATAAATAGTGGTGATTGTAGATTACAAATATGTTAAATAATCCCGATTCGAACCCAATTTTTGTGCAAAGCGGGCAACACTACCCGTCCGGTGATAATGTGCTCACTGAAGCCCGCGCACTCGACCGAGCCAGTGCGAACGATAATACGGGGTTAGTAGGTAGGCTGTCTATTAATATAACACCTATTACTACATGTCACTCCAAATACGTAAAACATTTTTTTTTTCTAAAAGACCAACATCCATAAATAAATAAATAAATAATTCGACAACATCACATACATTGCTCTGATCCTAAGGTAAGTAGCTAAAGCACTTGTGTTATAGAAATCAGAAACAACGACGGTACCACAACACCCAGACCCGGGACAATATAGAAAAGTTCGTTTTCTACATTGACCCGACCGGGGATCGAACCCGGAACCTCAGAGATGGCGGCGCCATTTAAAGTCCGGCGTGCTTGCCTCTCGGCTACGGAGGTCGTCAGAAATTAGAACACATACAAATGATATTACGGGACCAAGAACTTAATATTTAATATAGATTTGTAAAAGTTGTGTTAACGTTGTATTTTGTCTTCTAAATCATGCCCAAAAAGGCCTTGCAAATAATTCAGCGATTCAGTCTTCTATTACTTATATTCAAATGATTGTATTCCCTCAAACAATGTTTAACATAAAGTGTAACAATACATGTACTTTGATATCAATCTAGGTTTTAGATAGGTAGATTACTGTACCTACATAAATAATATAAAACGTAAAACAAAACTTGCTATTATAATTTAAGGACATGAAATATACATTTTTTCGTAAACAATGACGAAACTTCATAGAAAACACGTTCCCATACAAATCATAAGAATTTCATTTCCCTATTTCTGTTCGTTACATTATTTTATTTTTATTTATTAAGATCACCATAAAGGTTACACCAACAGTATATCAATTCAGAATTCTTATATGTATATTAATAAATGTGCTAAGTGCAAACTTAATTATAGGTTAATTAACTACATAGGTTAATTACATACAGATTAAGTTAAAATACCAATTTCAATACTTAATTCTGAAGTTATTTAGAAAATTAATATGAATCTATCACTTAAAACTAACAATAAAAGCATATTGAATATTCATATTTTTAACAAAATATCGATACTATTTATTATTTCAGTTTGCAGCTTTGTTCAAATAACCGTTAACAATACCTGAAAAACGACAGCCTTGCAAAACATCAATAGATCGTCAAAGTAAATATTCCAATGGGCATGGAGTGCTTGATGTAAAAAATTGACACCCCGTTTCGTTTTGTGAAATATTAGAAGCATTTGTTAGCGAGGAAGTCGCGCCGCGCAATGATCACACACATCACGACGTATGGCCCTCGAGCCGGGGTATATATCATCCCACTTTATAGGGATGCGACAGATTTACGCCCGACTGTCGATAAATCTGGATGCTCGATTGCTACGCCATCAAATCGTAAAACAGGCTCTTTAGTATCAATCAGTGTTGCTCGCAGGTTTGTTACAGTATCCGTTTGGAAATGATAACTGTACCTTAGTAATACCTCAGAGTAAGAACTATACTACGTAAAAGTTATACAAAAGTAACCGGGCTAAAGTTATCATTTCTAGCATAAAAGGTGTCTACTTTTTCAAAACAAAGTCTCTGAGATGCCTTATGTATAACTTACACAATCTCGAGTTGTCTGTTGTGACAGACGTTTGTCAAACTGGCCGTTGGGCCCATAACCGATCAAGGAGACATGCTCTTGATTAGAGAACTTGGCAAATGTATCGTTAAGTTGATTGATTCATCTCAAGGCCAGCGTCTTGGATAAAAAAGAATAGTAGATGACCGAGGCTCTGTGGAGTGCTTTGGTAGAGACCTTTATCTTTCAGTCAAACAACATGGGCTAATTGTGGTGTATGTATTCTGTATTTTTTCAAACTATAGAGTTTTTACGATATTATAGTATCGATAAGGTATTCATTATTGTACTTTCCATTCCTTACCTATCGATGAAATTCAGCATATCCATATAATGTGGATACAATTTTATGACTTGCGGAATGTAGGTATGCGGTTTCTATAGAAATTTGCCTCTTTGCTCGTCTGAAATGTCGGGAGATTCCTCAAAAAAGATGATCTCGTAAGGAAAACGAGATAAAAAGTGGGACGGCTTTAAACATTTTCAGCTAGAATTCAGAAGAATTCGATACAATTTTCGTTTTGTTTTCATGATTTAAGGGTTTTTGTTTATCACTTTATGTTAGCTAACCTACCAGTTTATGTAGTTAATAAAAAACAGCTATTTCCGAGTCAGACTCTCGTACCAAGAGTTCCGAAACTCCGCATTTTATTTTGATCATTCCTTTCGGTCATAGATACTTTCGTATTTTAGACGGAGTTGTGTCTAAATATTACTGTGGCTTTTCTTATTAGGTTGAAGAGGGGACACAAATGTGGTTAAGTGTGTGCGATTTGTATTTGTAGAGAAACTACAATTACAGTTACAGTTGAGTGGAGATATGCCCTTTTTTTGTGTCGTCAACCTAGGTACTAACGCTTGGTTTTCATGCAATAACTAGAAAGGTTCCGTTATTTTACCTAATCCTAAAAGTCTTAAGTGCTTTTAAAATTGATGCGTCATTACCATTTTCTCATAAAGACGACCACCACTGAATCACAATTAAATTAATTTTCCCAACGATAGCAAACTCCCGGAATCATAAATATCTAAACAACAGAATAATAATACGTAGTTGCACAATCGTTTTTAATAAACCGACCGCCAAAAGGTTGTCGAATATCGAAGGAATGATTATTCAAATCAAAGGGTGAATCTGTTCGGGCCCTGAATGCAAATACTCGGAACATCACCAATTACCGAGTTCTACTTCGGCCGAGGAGTTCGGTGGGTAGGGAGACCATTCATCTGTAAAAAATAAGAATTTCTTCTAATTAACGCAACAAATAAATTATTCAATATTGGACAACATCACATACATTGCTCTGTTTTTTAAGGAAAGTAGCTATAGCGCTTGTGTTATAGGAATAAAAAACAAAGACGTCCCGAGCCAATATAGAAAAGTTCGTTTTGTGTTCCCGACCGGAAATGAAACCCGGGACGATTATTTTTATTTATTTTATACTTAAAGTATATTAATCAATTTACACACTCCACTTAACGCTTTTAGCCAAAACGTGGAGTGGTCCAGTTACAGTTTTATAACTAATATATTATACGAGTAGGGTTTTTTCAAAATGTATTATGTTTGTGTTTATATGGTGTTTGTAATGCCTTTTTAACCGACTTTAAAAAAGGAGGAGGTTCTCAATTCGACTGAATATAGTATTTTGTTGTACTATCTTCTTTTACAAAAAATATGATGAAGATAACTCAAGTAAATAAGGCCATCATTCATTACACAAGCAGCTTGCTTCGAAGTCGGGTCCCGCGAACCACAAAACATTATCACTTTAGTATTTTATAAGGCTTTTCATCATTTCTTAGGCATGTCTCATAAAATAACTAAAGAAATCAATTGTATGTATCTACTTTATGATATATTAAATGTCCTGATTTTTCACATCGCAACTTGGTGTCTCTATCTCTGACTTCCCCAGAATTGCCAGCGCCGAGATTAAAAGTTGGAGATTTTGATTTTATCAGGACCAAATTGAGAAATTTGTATTCTAAGTCGGCTATCATTTGAAGATTTATAAAGATTGTTCAGCAACCGCGACTCGCTGGGAAATTAATTATATTTCCGTTTTGATATTATGTTAGTATTATTGAAATACCCTCCTTGCTCTACGTACAGCTACTTGTACTACCATTTTACATGGAAATATAAGATATTCTCATGTGTTAAGTTGTACCAAATTTAAGCTAATTCAGTTTATGCTAAGCGTGATTGAGTAACAAACTTAGAAACGAACATTATGATTATTATTAGTAAATTTATTGATTGGACTAACTTACCTAGTGACGTCCAATCCTAATTATGTGAAGTAATCTCGTCCTCGTCCTAATCCCAGCCCAGCCCTGATTCTAGGTTTCTTTGAAATATAATATATACAAATGTAGGTATATAAAATTATATACTGGATGACTTTTTTTACCGTCAAGAAAATAAACGTGTGAAATAAGTAAATGATTTAGGTGATGATAACATGATAGTTTTTAAAAAAAGTTCAATTTTTTATTTTATTTTTATCAACTATTTATCCTCATAACCATCTTATTTTAAGTTAATTTTGACTAACAGAACATTAAAAAAAGAATATTGGTAAAATAATAATAAAAATATGAAACCGACCAAAACTCAAACGCATATTCACTGATGTATTTTATGTTTATGCATTTTTTTGGACATTCCAAAATTTATAAAATCTGTTGTATTTTTTAAACACACACATAATATCACATAGTTTTAGGTACAGAATACACAGTTATTTTTTCCTGACGGTAAAAAAAGTGACCAGTATATAGTTCTTATTATACAGGGTGTCCCAAAATTAGCACGTCACAGTGACACCGGAGATAGATGTGCCTAAGCAAATCGAAAAAGCCTAAGATGTCTATAGAAAAGACCTTTATAAAAAAACTCTAATACAAACTTTATGAAAAATTGGTGATTTTTAAAAAAATACTAAAATTGGTCATACTCAAAACTGATAAAACTTTTCTATGGACATCTTAGGCTTTTTCGATGCGTCTTAGGTAGGTACATCTATCTCCGGTGTCACTCTGACGTGCTAATTTTTGGACATCCTGTATGTATACGCTTTTATGACCCCTTTTTTGATGTTGAAAGTTGTGTACCTATTCTTTGAAATAATGACATTAAGATTGACAGATGTCAAACGCGAAACCAGAGACAGGATGCCATTGGTTGTGTATTTTTTTCAGTATAAATAGCGCTCTAAGACGCATTACTTTAAACATTGTAGATTGCGTAGTTACACAAAGGTGCCTACTACAAAGTACAAAACGAGGACGAGATTATGGAACATAACTTATAATTCAGCTAGATATATTGAACTTACATCTTCGTTGGTATTGCGGTTCAAAGTGAATCTTGGCCTCTGACCTCGAAGCATAAGATAGAATTGTTTTTGGTTTTCCCAGAGCAAGGGGTTGACATGATTTTTGTTGTGGTAGTTTCTAGATCACAGACTGACTTAGGTTACATTTCATCCCGAAACAAATGCACAGTTCCTATGGGATAGCATACAAATATTGGTATATACCAAATGACCTTTCGTTAGGTCTACTATAATTCACCTCCAATGAGAGGTAATATCTATGCCATCAAAAACAAAACTTGTAAAAAAAATCCAAGTCTCGCAACTCAGTTCTTCTACCGTGAAAAGTTATGAGATCCATGTAATACCAAGTCGGTTAATTTAAGCAGTCTCTACATAAGGGACCTTCTATCTTAAGTTATTACGTAAGTAGCTAACCTAACAACATTTTAAAGTGACCATATCAATATTAAAAATATTTTATGTTTTAAATAAATAAATCGACTAGGCAATCGCATGATAACACAGTGTATCTCACAACAAATACTTATATATGAAATTAGATTATTTTCGATTGCCAAGTCAATCTATTTATTTTAAACATAAAATATTTTTAATATTGATATGGTCACTATAAAATGTTGTTAGGTTAGTTACTTACGTAATAACTTAAGATAGAAGGTCCCTTATGTAGAGACTGCTTAAATTAACCGACTTGGTATTACATGGATCTCATAACTTTTCACGGTAGAAGAACTGAGTTGCGAGACTTGGTTTTTTTTACAAGTTTTGTTTTTGATGGCATCTCACTTCTTTTTGTATACGTAAGTTATATAAGGTGTAAGCTAATTAGTGTCAGATATTTTTAGGAGTAACTTAGACTATCACATGGATCACATATAAGATAAATTCAAAATTATAGAACAAACTTTAAAAAATCGAAAAAAATAAAAAGTATTAAAATAAAGAATCTACATCATCCTGTACATGAACCCAAACACCACAAGTAGACTACTCACACAACGCTAGCCGATTCATAATCTCTCCAGAATCACATTCATGCACTCAAATAATCATGTTACACTGTTCATCATAATATAATATTATTCGGTGCGTGAATTAAAGTTTGTTCTATAATTTTAAATTTATCTTATATGTGATCCATGTGATAGTCTAAGTTACTCCTAAAAATATCTGACACTAATTCACTTACACCTTATATAAAACGTGGTTTGTGTGTATACCTGCGATATCGCAGTAAGACCCAAAGGTTGCCTTTCTGTGACGAACGGGAAGCGTGGAAGCCGCGGCGCGGGAAAGCCACCTCCGCCGGCCGCGGTTATGATTATTAGTGTTCTTTCTTTCATGACAATTTCGGACAATTTAGTTTACCTAATAAGTACTTTGCGGGATTTTGATATAACTTCATAAGACATGCCCCATTCTTTTTTTTGCATTCCGTTGATTGACCATTTTTACTAGCTTTTAGTTATTAAAAGCTTTTAGTTAGTTTCACCTGTCCCGTTGTCTGTGATCAAATCTTGCAAGTTAAATTTGATTCCCTTCCCTTTACCGATTTACCTGAACTTTGGCAGATATGTGTGAACCGCGCGACAATGCAATATTATGATGAATGTTACTGATCTGATGATGGAGCTGGAAAGTGGCCATAGGAACTTCACCATGAAATGAAACAACCTCATCGAGTATGGGCTCGTTTGAATCGTCTTGACGAGTAGTTTGTCTTTCTATGGTAACCAGGGTCTGATGATGGAGCTGGAAGGTGGACATAGGAACTCTGTAATGAAATGACGCAACCCCATCAAGTTTCTTTGCTTTAAGATGGTTACTAGGGTCTGATCTGATGATGGAGCTGAAAGGTGGTCATAGGAACTCAGAAAAGAAACGACGCAATCCTATGGAGTCTCAGCTTATTTGATTCATCTTGACGAGTACTTTGGTGCTAGATGGTAACCACAGGGTCCGATGATGGAGCTGGAAGATAGCCATAGGAACTCAGTAATTAAACGAGATAGCCCGATCTAGTTTGGACTCGCTTGATTCGTCTTGACGAGTACTTTGGTGCAAGATGGTAACCAGGGTCTGATGATGGAGCTGGAAGGTGGCCATAGGAACTCAGTAACTAAGCGACACAACTGCGTCGACTTTGATTCGTTTTGATGAGTGGACTGTATTTGATGGGGAGAGAGTGTGGTGACAGGTGATGGTTTGGTGGACAAGAATGTGCGACCCCATTATCTTTGGGAAAATAAGTTCGTTCGTTCCTTCGTTCGTTCCGTTTGTTATGAATGTGGATTCTGACTATGATAACATGTTTGCTACGTACTTTAAAATATGCTAAATGTTCTTTAATGTTTCATCAAAACACAAATTTTATTTAAGTTTGTTTGCGCTACGAACTACGCCGTAGTCGCCGATGGCGTATTTTTGATGCTAGATTTTCGCGTAAAAAATTCTAAAAAGTTAATCGTTTCGTTTCGTTCCGTTACTTGGGGAGCACCATTTCATCAAAGTACGACATTGATGCCGCAATTAACAGCATAATCGGTGCTGCTGCAACAGCCTTTGGCAAATTAAACACCAAGGTCTTCCGCTCGCATGACTTGAGTTAGCCACTAAAGTTGCTGTTACATGGCTATCGTGCTGCCTAATATTTTGTACTCCGCCGAAACATGGACACCGTATCGACGCCACTTTCGCCAACTAGACTGTTTCCATATAAAATGTCCGATCGTGTGCGTAATACTGAAGTCTTGAGACGAGCCAATGTAGGTGGCATTGAGTCGTATCTTATGAGACGACAACTTCGCTGGTGTGGCCATGCTTCGCGTATGTCTGGGGAGAGAGTGGCGAAGCGCATTTTTTACTCTAAGCTTCAGGAGGACAAGCGTAAGCATGGCAGACAACTTTTGAGGTACAAAGATGTGCTGAAGCGCCATATGAAGGGATGTGACATAGATCCTTCTCTCTGGGAGGAATTAGCATCCAACCGTGGAGAGTGGAGAACGCGCGTGAATGTCAAAGTCGCTGACTTCCGGCGGCTTTCTCATCTTGACGCCAAGCGCGATGAATTGAAAGCCCGACCACCTGCGGCTATCAGTTATAATTTAAATAACGGTGTGCTAACATGTCCTCAATGTACGCGTCCCTTTGTCAATAAAGTTGGGTACGTAGGCCATGTTATGGGCATGGGCACACGAACGACGACAGCAAAATAAGGAGTAGAAGTGGTCGCTGTAACCGAACTCGGTTAGGAGGATTATTAACAAGTAATAGAGGCATGTTCAAAAAACCTTTAATTTTATTATAAGTTACATTGAACATAATCCATAACCGCAAATGTAACTTTGTAATCCTATATATTTATATAGGATTACAAAGTTATTTATGCAGTTGGTGTATCTAGAAAACTGGACTAAAATTGTAAAATATTTTAGTTTTTCCTTGATTTATACATTAAACACTTATTGAATTCAAAATTTGAAGCTTCTATGTCTACTAGAAGTGCCTTAGAGTTTTGATGATCGGTCAGTCAGTGAGTGACAAAATTAAGAACTTTGACTAGTAATAATTCTTACCCTACTGGTTCAAATTGAATGAAATTTGAAATATGCCGTGTTTATACAATGCTTGCCTGGTTACTAGAAATACACGCTTCTAGTTAAATCCACAACGAAGTTATATGGGGTCGAAAATGGCCCGAACTGCTTCGAGAAAAGTATAGTACGGCCGTGCCGCTTTTTTTTGCTCGACTTGGCGGGGGCACTGCCGTGCCCCCAGATCTATCAATGTATGACAATATACTGAATAATTAATTTAGAATTTGATATTGTAACTTGTTAGGTCTTTGAATGGCGGCCGCGGGCCGGAAGGCGTAGTGTTGGTAGGCCCCCCACAAGGTGGACCGACGATCTGGTGAAGGTCGCGGGAAGCCGCTGGATGGATGCGGGTGGCACAGGACCGATCTTTGTGGAAATCCATGGGGGAGGCCTATGTCCTGCAGTGGACGTCTGTCGACTGATGGATTGTAAATTGAGTGATGAAATGTAATATTATTATAACTTTAATTTGATTAATTGTTTTAGTTTACAAATGCCTCATGGAGGCTGTAATAAAACAATTGACCACCTGAAATTCTAATGTATATTATTACGAGTAATACTGCTGTTAGGTACATTATAACGTGATTCAATGAATAGACGGTAGAATAATTTCAAAAATAGAAAGTCTAATTATATTACTGTTTTCTTTTAAAAATTGTTACTAACCGGTCTTCCAAACCTCGAGTACGTACCAACAGTAAACATTTAACAAGCATGTTACCCTGTGCTGCCTTTTAATCACAAAATAACAAAGTAATTACGACACCCTCCACCTAGCAATATTGGTGCAAATAAAAAATCCACGCAGTACAGTCGGCCCCGTCGATTACACGAGGGTAGCGCAATATAGAACTCATTACGCAGAATACATCCCAGGCGAAAATTCAAGAGCCCCATTTCGCACGCTACACACTTTTAAACGCCGCACTTGACGTTTATATCCCTTTTTATTTTTTGTAATCTACGAATTTAATATAGCCACCATAAAAATATGGCGGCGAAAAAGCGCAGTTTAATTTCAGCGAGTTCAAGGTTTAAAATTTACGTGTCGAATGCTGTGCGAAAATATAAAGCCGCACGTTGGTTTGAGCGAGAAACGCGACTGAATTTAGTGCAAGTGACAGTATTACTAGATATGGCTTCTGTCAGAACGTGTGCCTTATGATTTGTGTTGTGGGGGCTTAGGTCAAAAAACGCTTTACACCTCAAGACCTTAAAATTTGCCTTATGATAAAAGTAATGTTTTATAACACATTTTTAGATGTGCATATAACACATTTATAGATATCTTTATTGCAAACCAAACAAAACAAATAGTACACAGAAAAAAATACATTGGAAATGGTAAAATTCAGGCGATCTTATCGCTAGAAGCGATCTCTTCCAGACAACCTTTAGGTAGAGGACAGTTTAGTAAAAGTTGAGAGGGGGAGGCTTTTTTAATCAGTTATCTAAGGTTACGGTTACCTATAATAGGACGTCTTACGAATCAAGATACAGACAATGCCTTATTTGAACCTTTTCGAATGACACAAGCTACTATAAGAGTGTTTAGCAGACCAAGACCACTGGTGGTAAGAATACCTGACTCACACCTTAGCCGTAATCTTGTGATGAACCTTAAAATTCTCTTGACGCCGATAATTATCTTCATGACCTTTGCCACTATAAAATCCAGTTTGATATTGGTTGAATGGCTGTTTTTATAATGGAAAAATGTAGTTTTTTTACATAGAGGCTACAAAATCTAGGCTGACGTCAATTGCACGCGGTATACCATACAATATTAGAGTGCTTTTACACTATAGGACTGGTGAGCAGAAGCCACGCTGCTAGGTTGCTAAGTTGCATCACATTACTTCAACATTTTAAGGACCACAGTTGCACGACGAAGCTAATTCGCCTAGTATAAAAAAGCTCATGCCTCTTAAAGTCAGTAGGTAGTACTCATGTAATTCTTCTTTTTGCACAAGTAATCGTAAACTGTACTAGGTACTACTTACTCGTTTTGCAATTATTCATCGGTTCAACGTTCGTAAATAGAAGTAAGGTTCAAATAAAATACTGAAACTTAAATAAAACCCACATTTTATAGCGAAAATCAATGCTGAAACATTTTCCATTCGAAACGACCGCGGCAAAACATCGCGCAGAGGTATTACCTCCAGTTTATTTAACTTTGTACCTTATCGTGCGGCAATAAATATCATTTGGGTATAACACGAGGGGAAACTCATTGCGACACGGCGCATCGCACGTCAAGCGCTTGTCATTGCTGTCTCGCGGCCAGTGTACATTGGTCTTTATTTGAGGTATACGGCGTGAAGGCAGAGTTCATGTTGCGTTGGTTTTGGAGGATTATAATTTTTGATCCTGTGAGTGCACTAAACCATATACGTGGCTCATTAGGTCTTGATCTCGGCTTAACGAGCCGTGCCTAATTGCGGAGCGGGCGCACCGCCTACAAAAATGGAGGTGCCAGAATACATTTACAACATTCGCAATTTATTTTTTTACAGTTTTTTACAGACTTTAACTGGTAGGGAATGAGGCGTAATTTTTTTAAATTGGACAATAACATTGTTTAATGTCAGTGCGTTTATAAAAATAAGGACTGCGTCATTTTTTATTTGGAACGTGTGATTATTTCATGTCAAAATTAACAAACTTTGACTAGCAAGTGCAATTACGTAGGGTTTAAAAAATTTTCGTGTACAATTATTGGTATGAACTTATTTACATATCCGTATTAGGACCACCAGGGCTGGCAGTGTTTGCTCATAGATTAATTAATTCAGGCTATGGTGAGCACGAAAGCCCTGAAAGTCATGTGTGAATAGCGCTATCCAGAGATACATACTAAACAACCCACTGATATAATGTAAGGCAAGACGTCAACATTACGATTTGTAGCTTAAAAATTAAGTGTTTTCTAAGACACAAAATTAGCCCCAGTTTTAGCATACTGAAGATAATAATAATGCAATTTATCGCAGTGGCTTGGTACATGGGGTTAAAATCTGAGAGCAGTCATAGGCGGTGGCGGTTACATCAAGGCGGGCGTGTGGGTCGGACACAGGTAGGTGGTGTTTCTGTGTCTAACGTTTTCTATGACAATATTTCAATAATTTGTGTATCTAACTCAGACTGTCAAGGTACCTGTCGGCCTTACCGGACCTGGGGGCCTATCACGAAAGTGTATCTTTCGTTCGGTCGTATAAACCTAACAAATTAAAATGGCCAGTCTCATGTGTCAATCCTTTGATAAAATATGACCAACTCAATCTAGCCGTGTAAAAAACCCGCCCGTTTTCAATTGTTCATAAATTGTCAAACCTTTGATACGGGGAAATTGATGTTTTAATTTGATTTGATAATACGACCGACCAAACGATGCGCTTTCGTATTAGGCCTCCTGGGCCGGACTAAAACAACCGGGCAAAAACCATCTCGTTACAAGCGCCCTTAGCTTAGGACGTTTAATACCGTAACGCAGTTACTTGCACCCGTAGATTTTTAAACATGTGATGGGGCGCCATTTACAGTTCTTGGTCTGGTTCAGAAAATTGTCGCTGGCTATACAAAACCGCATATCCAGGGTGCAACATGGTTAATGCACCCCGGCGCACGTGATTGTATTGTACCCCTTCCAACTGAGACCTCCGCTCTCGCTCTTGTTTCTGTACCCGCTCCCGCCTGTGGCAGTGTGTTACCTAACTTCTGATGCTGTAGCGTATCCCGTCACCTAATTACACGGCCTCTCCCAACGTAGGTCTAATCTAGCAATTTGTGCACGGATATGGAACAATCTAGTGTTATGGATATTGTGCTCTGGACCCAACCAGCGGTATCAAATGTTAATTACTTTCTGATTGTCTTTTGGCCGTGTAAATTTGTTGTAGTAATCTTACTTGTCATATTTAGATTCCTTGGAGAGGTTTTGTTTTATCCCACGCCAAAAAAAGTTAAATCTACTTGAGTGATTATCACCGAAATATTTCTAATTTTCTTTAGAATATTTATGGCAGAAGGCTGTCGCTTCTCGTAGTTCTGTCCAATATTTTTTGTATCTGCTTTTTATTTTTATTACTGTCTAGTTATTTCTTCGTTACTTTGTTAATCACATACCAGTTTTCACAAAAAACTAAATGTTAATTATTCTTTTATTGTTGCTAACTTTTTTACAAACGTCAATTAAAAAATAAATAAAGCCTGATATGATACTAATGTCATCATGAAATTGTTCTAGAACTATTAAAGAATGATTTTAAAACCAGTTATATTACTTGAATTTTTAAATAATTATTGAAAATTATAAAATAGGCTTTTTACATTTTTATTGCGTAGTTAAAAAACCAACAAAAACAGTCACATAAAAATGTTTAATCAACTTGCACACAAATTATCAAGCATTGACCAACGTTGACAAAACATCACTAAGGATTTTATTCGACTCGACACTTATGCGTAGATAGATACTTGTTGTATTAAATGTAATGATACTATATAAAATCCATATATATATATAAACTTTTACTAAGGATTAAAAAGGCAACGCCCTCGCCCGATATTCAAACGTCTTAAAAAGCGTTAAAACAACTGAGAACAAAAAAGGGCGTTCGTTTAGGTGATTCTTATTAATTTGTACCTTTGTCGCAGCCCCTTTAATCCCGCCAACAGAGGATTAATGGCGACTTCTCTGAAACGTCTTTAATTAAAACCTCTAAATGAAAACCGCGGTTTTACGACAACACTCTTTTTTCACTTTTTACGGGCGTTTTGCACGAACGCTCATGAACGCCAGAAACCTACCTGTATTTCAATTATTTTTTACAAGGTACACACCTCATCATCAGTTACCTCATCTTCACTTGGACAACATAATTAGTAAGTTTAGGCGTCTGGATGAGTCAGAGGGAGGAGCCTGACGGTATTAAGCCTCGATTCATTACTGCATGTGCCGAATTTCTTGGGTGTACCCCTTCTTATGATTTATAACAGGTCTCTGGCAACGGGTATGTTTCCAAGTAAATCGGAAATAGCTCAAGTTGTGCCAATATTAAGAATGGTGATTAGGGGAACGTCAAAAATTATAGACCGATATATATTCTCTCTGTATTTGCCAAGAATCATTGATATGCCCACATATCTATTGGTATTTTAGTAATTTTTTATCTTGCCACCAACATAGCTTTGTCATCATGAGATCTACCAACACAAACATGGTATCCTTCGTTGAGCATCTTGCAAATAGACGCAGTTTACACTGACTTTAGCAAGGCTTTTAACAGAGTTCCAAGGGAAATACTTCTTCAAACATTGGGCAGCTATGGGTTCCCAAGATCTGCAATAGCATGGATATCATCCTATCTTACAGACCGTCAGTTTTTTGTAGTTATAAACGGTTTTGAGTCTATTTTCCTAGGCATTCCATCGGGGGTTCCACAAGGGTCACATCTGGGTCTGTTGCTCTTTACCATCTTTGCTAATGATATTTTACATTGTTACGAACATTCCGTACCTACCTTGCATCATTGCTGACGATCCTAAATTTACAGGAGTAATAAGCTCTGAAAACGATCAAATCTTGTTGCAAAGTGACCTAAACAAATTGGTTTTTTGGTTTAAGGCAAACGGAATGAGCTTAAACCCAAAAAAATGCTATCATATTTAATTCACTCGGAAAATAACTACAATAAATAGTTCTTACAACATTAACAGTGAAAACCTGCAAGAAGTTGAAGCGATCCGAGATGGCAGTGATTCTGGACATATACCGCATATTGACCATGTGGTCGCACGGGCATTAAAAATGATGGGGTTTGTATTCAGAGTGATAAAGTCCTGAAAAAGACAAAAACCGAATTAGTCCTTTACAATACCCTTGTGCGAAGTATATTAGAATACTGCAGTGTTGTTTGGCGACCGCATTCCCTTCGGCTCGAAAGAGTGCAGAAAAGGTTTGTGTGGCACCTGACATATTCAGCGAAATTTTCCAAGCGTTTGTGAGTTCCTACGCGCGCGGACCGTCATAAGGTATTTAAGACGGACTCCTTGGAATCACGTAGAAATTGATTAGAAATTTCAGTCCTTTACAAACTATTCAAAAATAGACTTAGACTGTCAACATTAAACTTCAGGGTTCCTTTACGCCGTCCAAGAGGTGCAGTCAGGCTGTTTAATCCGCAATTCCGTAAAACAGTTCTGGGTGCTAACTCTCCCATACCGCGCCTAATAAGAATATTTGATGAGTATTGTGGATCCACAGATATACATGTAGATTCCTTTGAGAGTTTCAGAAGGCTGATCGTGCAAGCGCAACTATAAGCTAGGAACTGCTAATAGAGGCAAATCTTATATTTATTTATTCTCTGTTTTAATTTATATTGATGAAGTATTTAGTATTGCACAATACTAGGGATATTTAGTTTAATAAGTTGCAATACTAGAAATGGGGCTACATTATTGTTAGGTGGTATTAATTTGGTGATGAGCATCACTTGATTGAAAATATGTATAATTTTAGTACAAGTGGTTATTAATTTAACATAGTTATTTACGTAAATATTTATTCATAATCTTGTTTTATCTGCAATGTATTGTTATATAACAGCTGGTAAAGCTAATAAATAAATAAAAATATATAAAATAAATGAGTAAAAGTGTCTGATGTCTTGTCTCTACGTTCTAGTAAGATTTATCTGTGACTTGGTGTAAGAAAGGGTGTTAATTTAAGTTTTGATATTTATTATGGGATAGAGCAAAAAAATATTTATGTTTACTATTAAATATTTTGAAATAAACTAGGTTTAAGGGAAAATGCAAAAAAAAACATGTATTTTTTCATCTTCATAAACTATCTATAATATCTGTAACTTCAAACTTCAAAACTTCTATCAATATCTGTAACTTATCGTTATCGTTAATTAGTAGTGTAACTCCGTTAAATACACGGCTATTTACTGTAACTGTAATCAGCGTTAAAAGAGCGCCAGTGTAAAACTGTTTTAAAAGCTCGGTGTGCCCTAACTCAAACAGTTTTTTATTTACAATCCTTCCTGGTATTTATGTACGGGTGTATTTTAATTTGCTTCTAATTACTTAGACTATTAATCCCGACCTTGACTATGTTTTTAATTAACTTCCTCTGTTTGAGCTTGGTACCTACATTTCATTAATATTAATTTATGGACTATAAGGCAACCGAATTTGGGATCAAAAGGGAGGATAAAAACAGAGATCGACTAAATATTCATTAATTTATTTATATAGGTTACCCGTCAGACGGTGCCCTGTCCAAATTGGACAATTTTTCCTAAATCGCGTTTATTGCCGGCTTATTTTATTTTGAACATATAAGTAAATATATAAAGTTTTTTTAAGAAGGTGTAAGTAGGTACCTATCACAAAGATAGTTTAAATAAATGTAAACTAAAGGTTATTCGTACCTATTCCTACCTATTCGTTGGTGTGTCATACCTCTGGAGTTTAATTTGTTTTTGTGATTTCATATTTCTTAATATTTTTTTAATACGCAACCCTTTGCGGATATTTGAAAGTACTTTTTACTTTAATTCGCTCGTAATTAATAAGACTATTAATCCCCGACCTTGCTAACTATGTTTTTAATTAGCACCCTTGTTCAAGCTCTGCTTAATTTGATTATATTAATTTCGGAAGGTATTGAATTAGTTTGACTTCATTAAGAGTGTTTCGGGTCGGGTAAGGAAGTTTGCTTAAGGGGTAACCGCAGCATTTGACAATTAAACGTAAAAGAAAAATAGTTTTTCTGTTTTTGTTGTACGTCCCACTTAAACTTCACCCAGATATTATTTTGTAATGGTTTTATTTGGGTTTTGGGTCGATCACGAGTGATATTTTGACTAAACTAGTACCAGGGATCATGTTTTTTTTTAAATCTACTGTTGAGGAAAACTCTCTTCTGTATAACTCATATTGAGGGCTTAAAAAGTCTATGAAAATATCGAAACAGGGTATGGGCGGATATCATACCCCAACCCAAAGAAACGATAGCTTAACGATGTGAAAACAAACCAAGAAATGTTAAAAGTTTATGCAGCAATGAAAAATCTGCAAAAAAGTCTTTATAAGTTTTTGCTTAATCGCAATACACTTTATAAAGGAAAGATATATATACTTTAATATGGCAAATTAGAGTTGCAATAATTGTAGCATTTGCGATTTGCATTGTACGAAAGCTGGCCCACCGACTACATGTCACTCAGCGAGCTACGGAAAGGTCGATGCTTGGGATTTCGTTAAAGAATAAAATCCGAAATGAGATCATTTTATTTATTTTATTTTTTTAAAAAGGTTCACTAACAACTTTTACATTAAAAAGAGTAATTAAAATCTGAAATCTAGTAATAGCTAAATATAAAGCCTCTTAAAGGCAAACACAACTTGTATGCAAAAACATAATCAAAAATATAACACAAAACAACTCACATAATTCAACACAGGAGATCATCATCAACATCATCAGGCAGAGGACTAAAGTACGGACATAGTCCAAAAATGTTGCAAGCTTAAGTGGCAGTGGGCTGGCCACATCTGTCGCAGAACCGATGACAGGTGGAGTAAACGGGTTCTCGAGTGGAGACCACTCCTAGACAAACGTAGTGTAGGACGCCCCCCAGCTCGATGGACCTACGACCTTAGGAAGATGGCTGGCAGTGGATGAAAAAAGCGGGAGATCGTCCTCTTTGGCGCTCTTTGGGGGAGGCCTATGGCCAGCAGTGGACTGCAATAGGCTGAGATGATGATGATATGATAGTACGAAAAATTCAGAGATATGTATCTATCTGTCAAGGGATGCAGGTTAGCCTTAAGCCAGGGCAGATAGTAACAAAGACTTACAACATAATATTTTAGCCTAGCGAAATATTATTATCAATTGTTTGTATGGTAAGGTTTAAAGATTATTTTCTATTTAAATAGTAATAATATTAAATTTTTCCTAAAAAAACATCACATGATTAATGGACGACGCCTTTATGGAAGTGAACTAATAAATTAGGAACATAGGACATGAAATATTAATCACAGCTTTTTATCTGTCGATAATGGAACCGACATGCGCCTGACCACTTTGATCCATATTTTCAGAGACACCTAGTATTTGTCAAGCTCTAGAGTTTAATAACAGAGGAAGTTAATTTATCAGAAATCTAATAAATTAAATTCTCGTGTCACAGTCTTTCTAACAAAACTCCTCCGAAACGGCTTGACCGAATCTTATTTAATTTTGTGTGTAACAATTTTTCATACACCCAGCTCCCAAGTAATAAGGGTGGTCTACCCTCAATTTTTTTTAAAGATTTATTTATCTTTAATTCTTTAATCATAAAAAAATATGATAACGATCATTCCGCATTTAAAAAATCATCCTTCTACCACCAACCCCTACTTTTTAAAAGCGGTACTAGTACTTTAAGAATTAATTTATATGGCAAAACACTGTTTACCGGGTCAGCTAGCCCTTGAGTATTTGGCCTTGGTCCTACAAATTAAAAAAAGTTGACTGACAAGCGTGAAAGGATAGGTATTGTTTTAATACTGCCAGAGCAGGTGGTAGTTTGGCACATTGTATATGCTCTCTGCCACGACTCTCACTAATTTACCCTTCATTTAGATGTGGCCGCAGCGTGCATCTGAACATAGGGTTGGCACCAAACTTAACATATTATAATTTTATTTTGATTGTTATTCGGCTTTTTGATGTTAAGATTAATTTTCACAGTAACCTATTAACCTAGCAAAATAAGACACCATTAGTATAAAAAACGCTGCGAAGTTGAAGCACGCCAAGTACTCGGCCCTGGAGTCAATGTATGACTTCATTCCGGTTGCTGTCGAAACAGCTGGACCATGGGGAGCTGAGGTCCGCGACCTTTTTAGAAAAATAGGGCGAAGATTGAGAGAGAAGGGAAATGATCCCCGCTCTGGTTCCTGGTTGGTCCAGCAGGTCTCTATTGCCATTCAACACGGCAATGCAGCCAGCATAATGGGGACCTTTGGATCGACTAGGTTGCAGGGTGGACCTTAATTGTTTATTTGTGATTTTTTGACAATGCTTTTTGCTGAATTTTATTGATTTGACGTAGCTGCGCATGTGTATGACATATTTTTTTAAATGTAATTTTTGGTAATTTTATACTACTGTGTGACACAAATAAAAATGTAATGACTTTATAGTAAGAAGTGATTTCGAAACTAAAAAAAAAATAGTATAAAATGAAAAATAACATTAACCCTGTATTAATATAATATAACAGAGCGGCTATCATTTGCAGATTCAACAGTGACTCGATTTTGTTAATTTTTAAGGACTTTTATTTTTTTACTTAAAACTAACGCTGTAAGTAAAAAATAAAAGTACGTAAGTCACATCATAACCTAAAACTTAAAACTTTTAAGTTTAGGTTATGATGGGACTGACATACCCTGTAGAAGTCCCAAAATATTTTTTTTTCAATTTATTTAAGGCAACAAACAGTCATTTAACATTGTTTAAGAGTGAGTATAACTAAAGACCTGTAGTGAAGTGCCTAGAACTCAGTTATTATATATTTTTTTACATTATTGAGCCAGGACAAGATAAACTTAACTATAAGTTAACAATTAAGAATAGAAGCAAAAAACGGCCAAGAGCGTCGGACTCGCGCACGAAGGGTTCCGTACCATTTTCTATAAAAACGGCAAAAAAAACACGTTTGTTGTATGGGAGCCCCCTTAAATATTTATTGTATCCTGTTTTTTAGTATTTGTTGTTATAGCGGCAACAAAAATACATTATCTGTGAAATGTATTTTTGTTGCCGCTATAACAACAAAAAAAATGTGAATTTTAAGTCTCTAGCTATTACGGTTCATGAGATACAGCCTGGTGACAGACGGACGGACAGACGGACAGCGGAGCCTGAGTAATAGGGTCCCGTTTTACCCTTTGGTTACGGAACCCGAAAAAAATACGAATTAATGTTATGTTGTATAAAGTTGGTGACAACCCTGCGACAGGGAATTGCTAAGTAGTTGTGATAAACAGGTGCAACATGGAACACGGCAACTTTCAAGAGCTTTCGTCATGGCATCGCGCAAGAGATTAATGTCACTTTATTTGATATTTTATCACGTTAATAACCGAATTAAAAACGGCCAGGTGCGATTCGGTTCACGCGGTGCGATATGAAATCACATTACACCAGATTTTATAATTATTAGTTTCACTTTAGTGTGTAATAAAATAATACTTAGTTTTTACCGTGCTATAAATTAAATATAGGGTGGGTACTTCCCGAACTTTTTGGCTCTATGAATGGGGAGTAAAACTAACTTTTTATCACGCCAGGGGCGCTTATTGTCTTGTACCTAGATCTGACATAACATCTGTCAGATTGTATGGAAATTTGCAATAATTTCTGTTTGTTTACCTTATTTTCGAGGATTAAAGTCGCAATGCAACAGTGTGGTGCTTTAAACTGTAAAATTGAAGTTGTTTATTTATTCCCGAAGGACTATAAACGCAGAAATCAGTGGAAATCTGCTTTACGGATTAAAAATTGCACGATTACTCACAGCATATTTCATAGAAGAAGACTATTTTGAAAAAAATATAATATACTAAACGGGTAACAGTTTAGTGAATTAATAACACACTGGAACTGAAACAAAAGTCAGAAACCTAAAAAGCCCAAATCATGACAAGCTTCAAGGAGCAGTTTTAAACATACTAATACATTGAAAATATTAGTTAGTGCTTTACCCTGTCTTCATCTTGAATTTATGAAGGACTCCACTACTTGCCTGTCTCTCTACTGTAGAGTGCTGTGAACTTTTAACTAAATGACAAAGCGGAGGCAATATACTTGCTGATAATGGACTTACAAAAGAGACAGAAAGAAATGTAATAGTTAGAACAGGTTTCATAAAGGAAAATCTCAATTACTTACTAGGCCTCACTATTATGAAGAACTGAAAAACTTTCAAGTGCTGCAATTTTAGGGAATCTATATATAAAAAAATCAATAAAAGTCTAGGAAGTTATATCTGTTTTTTTATTATTATTTTCAAATAACCTTCAAACATGTTACTTGCTTGAAATATACCATTACTTCATAATGATGATTATAAAAAAAATAACATTTCACAAATGAGTATCATACTTATTAATAAAGAAATAGTATCACGACTACATGCTATGCATCAATCAAATTGCAGAATTTCCTACCAGTACAAAATAAATATCTATGTGTTTGTGTGTAGTAAGGAATTTTCTTTTTAAAGGACAACTCTCTAACACTAATACTTAACTAAGGCACAGTAATTTCATATATCAAGCTTTTTTTTAGCTTTATACGGGTCCCTAATTTAATTATTGTATCTTTGCTTAGAAGTTTATCAAGACTCCTTAGAAATTGACAATCCAATCCACGCTTGTCCACCACATATCATAAATTCCCATAATCTAGAGAACTTTCATGACCTCTGGTATTGAATTAGAGATACATGTTTACATCATGCATACATGCCACTATCCGCAGCGCTCACAATGGTATAAAATTATCTTTTTCCATCCTTGCTTTACATTATCCTTTCATGTATGTGATATCACCAGCAGAGTAGAGGTGAACAGTTAGGAGATGACATGCTTCAAACAGAACTTTTTGTTGCTTGCTGTTGTATCTGTGAAACAAAAAGCATCAGATGATGAATACTTATTATTTAAAAAGTGTATTGAATAAATATCAGGAAATTATTTGAATTTAAGTTCATACTTCATACCTTTCTAAATAAAGATGTATTTCATGTGTGTTGTTGTGTAAGCTAGGAAGTGGAAAATAGGCATCAATGTCTCTGAATATTTCTATCGCCAGAGAGGCATATGCAAGATCATCTGTAATGTGATAGTCAGCGCCAAAGTTTCGGTTCCGCTCATAAGCCTTCTATCTAAATTTTATCCATACTTCCAGGGAAACCCTGAATAATGCGAGTAATAGGGTAAATATAGAAGGAAATTCCCTTAACGGTAATTACTGCTAAAGTAGGTACAACACTTTTATTATTGAGCCAAAATCGAAATCGAAAAAAATTAAAACACTTCATAATTGTAAATAGACGATCGATTATCTTCTGGGTCTGGATTAAGTTTTTTATAATAATAATAAATAATTTATTTCGGAATAATTATAAGTTTTATTATTTATTGATTTACTCTACTCCTGCTTCTGAATAATATTGTGGGTTTGTAAAATGGATTGTATGGGAAAATTTTACTTTCTTTTTTTATGATTTCGATGCCCATTGCAAAAGTTGTTGTAAAAATTTTTTTTTAGCGGGAGACTACTGCTCATACTATAATATCCAAAGAGTCACTCTTTAAAAGAAAGTTAACTATACGATACTGCGATCTTACCTATACAACGCATAAAATTATCCACTTAAACGTGATTCAATTAAGCTACACCCTGTATATTTTTAATTAACATTGTACTTAAGTACACTAAAAGCTAACAGTCTTAATTAAATTGCAGATCGTAATAACAAAGCATGGTTAAGAAGGCAATATTCCGACCTCTCGATTGAATCGACTCGTAAGCGTCGACGCGAGTGTGCAATGTTAATTTTATTTGAGCAGGTAACCGTCCATATTACCATGTTTCTGTGGAACGTGTTATAATAAAATTCGTTTCTAAGGTGTGCAGTTGATTAAATCTATTAATAATAAAATTAGTCCCACTAAAACTTTAGAATGGCGAATTTGGGTGATTATTTTTTTCGTTTGTAAGTATCAGGACGGTTTTTAAAGAAAGCAAAAATAAAATGTTTCATTTTAAAATTTTCACATTCACTCACATCACTATACCGCTATACGGAAGCCTCCCAACTCGATGGACCGACGACCTTAGGAAGATTGAGATCATGCTCTTTAGCGCTTTTTGGAGGACTCTAGCTAGAAGCGTCCAGCAGTGGACTGGAATAGGTTGACATGATGACTAAACCACTATAACTACAAATAAATAAGTAAACTGGATAAGTGAACTGAAGAGGTCCCATACTTAAGAATGTGTTTTATATAAGGTCCGATTTTATTAGTGTTCATCCTGTTAACCTGTGACTATATAGGTGAAAAGAAATCGTAAAAACCAACTTTCAAATGTCTATCATAAAAACTAAATAAGTTAAAAATAAATTACAAAATAACAACATCGACTTAATATTGCATAAACTCGTCCTATCTTCAACTCTTTCTCGCTCTTTACAAGGGGAAGGAATAAGACGGATAATCAGATGGTTAAACGTAGCAAAGATAGGACGAGTTTATGCAATATGAAGTCAATGTTGTTGATTTTTAACTTTTTCAGTTTTTATGGTACACATTTGAAAATTGGTTTTTACGATTGCTTTTCACATATATAGGCACAGGTTAACAGGATGAACACTAATAAAATCGGACCTTATATAATAAAAAAAATCCGTCGTTTCCAAAACACACCGTCTTTTTACTTGGCTCAAAATGTTAAGCAAATTAGGCTACTAAAACAAAAAAAAAAAATAGGCGATTTTAGGCTACGTATTGGCGGTAAAAATTTGGCGAAATGAGTGAGCTGATTTCTGGCAGCCCTGGATGGTTATATGCCGGGCACATGGCTCGTAGGATAGCTCTTGTTTCGTTTGTTTGTATGAAGTTACAATACTACCGTGCCCAAACGGTACAAAAACGTCTAATTGGTTTAACGCTCAGCACAGAGAATCAGTGTAGCTGACAAAAGATGGAACAAGATGAATCGTTGCAAATGTCTTGGCTGACTGTACCACGCCCATTGCTGTGGTTCATCAATCATATTTCATCGCCAAATGTATTCGATTAATGATTCTAGTACTTGTATGTGATTTCTACTTATGAATGACTGAAAAAATAATGTAGGTAACCTACAATTATTAATAAAATAGCGGTCTCAGTGTCGCGTGTAGAACGCTCCCCAGCTCGATAGACCGATGACCTTAGGAAGATGGCTGGCAGTAAAGAAGAAAGCGGGCGATCGTGCTCTTTGGCGCTCTTTGGGGGAGGCTTACGTCTAGCAGTAAACTGCAATAGGAAGTCTTGAATCCTGCAAGCTAGGGACAATATTTTTCAGGGACAAGTGTTTATTTATTTAAACTTGTTACATATTACGAAACAATTGCACTATGGCGGAATGCTAAGTTTAAGTCAGCTTTAAGTAAGGAGGTGCTAAAAGGGAAAAGGTTCGAAAACGAAGTTAAACACATACGTTTTCCCCTAACTTTTATAAACGTTGTAAAACTGCATTTCGTTTCGAGTAGTAAACTTCAAAACTCCTCGGGCCTAGTTCAAAAAGCGTTTTGTCATCAGCCGTCGTCCTTTGTTGGCAAGATTGATCGTCGCCTTCGCCTCGTAACGTGTAAATAACTTAGATAAATCGATCACTAGCTTAAACAATGACTGACGGTTTAAAGTTTGGTTCTGCAACGGAACCCTCTGCTTTGCACGGGTGGGGCTAATTATTTATACAGGTTGACTTTTTTATCACCATCCATCCAAACCTTCTGAGAACACTCCCTTGATACAAACGAACAATTCTTTCTAATGTACCAACTCTCTAACTGCAAAAAAAAAAAATAGATGTTCCATACATTTTGGTCGAATTAAAATTGATATTTTGTATGGAACACCAGATTTTTTTGCAGTTAGAGAGTTGGTCCAATAGAAAGAGTTGTTCGTTTGTATCACGGGAGTCTTCTCAGAAGGTTTGGAAACAGTCAGCCTGTATAAATCTAACCTTTACTACTACTTGACTTTACTTGACGAAATCATATTGCTGGAAACCTACTTAAATTAGTTAACTTAAAATTATGTTTTCGACGTACGCACTTCAAAGTGTGCGATAACTTAATACAGTGTTCAATATAATCTACACGCCAGAAACAATCGTTTTGTGTATGGTCAATTTATATAAGGGTAAATAATTGAACCTGAGCATTATTTTGCGTAGTCTCATATGGCCGTAAGTTGTAAACTAAATACCCTATAAAACGTTTATCGGCATTCAAAATGTGAACATAAAGGCGTATGTTGTGCGAGTCAGTTGAATAAATAGGATGGATAGCCACCAACATTTTTTTTCAAAGATTGGCAATATATGGTTATAGCTTAATAGTGCAAAATTACAAGTTATTAAAACTTAAATATTAGGCTACCCTCGTACTAAGTGTGATAACTTTTAAGCAGAAAATATTATAAAATGGTGATACTCTGTAACAAATTGGACGGAAGCAAAAGCCCCAGGCCATTATCTGTCAAGAAGCAAGACTTAGGTATTACCTCGCCCATGTCTCAATCCTTTAACACCCAAGCGGTAACCGGTTACCGGTCCATTGTTATTCAATTGTTTATCTATTTTCCCTGGGAGTTGAAGGGTTAAGACATGATAGATAACACTTGCTGGTGATTCTGATGTGCCTAGACGAGCCATGTCGGTGGCAGAAAGAAATCGTGGCTCTGCCATATCCAGGGCGGTAACCATGAACTCTTAAAACAATCTCAAATCTGTCAAACATTATCATTTCTGTCAAATTTTGTATGAAATGACGTACCAAAATTGACAGATTTGACAACTTTGAGATTGTTTTAAGAGTTCATGGTTATGGCCCAGAAATGGACAGAAATTATAAGCAGCCTAATTATTCCACCTCGCCAAAAACAAGCACAGGTTCCAGAAGCTGATAGCCAGCTTTCGGTGATTGAAGAGGCATAATAAAAAGAAGAAGCAATAAAAAATTATAGAATCCCCAAAAGAACACACTGATTGCAAGCTGTGCTCGCCTTTAATAGTTAAACTTCTACTTAAAAGCTCATATTTTGTAACGTTAAACTAATGTTTTGTTGTATTAACTGCTGGCGTGCCTAATAAAATAATATTAATAATAATATGATCTCGATGTATGAGGAATGAACATCATTTTGTTACGAGAAAACAGATAATTCGTTTTTTTAGCATACTAGCAAACTTTTCTAAAATAAAGTTCGTTCTCTGAATTAATACGAGCCGGACATCGTATCGGGTCGTATTATAACCATAGACTTGACAAATGATAAATAAAACACAAAAAGTGCTATCCATCAAATTTTAATGAAGTTAGAAAGGCCCACTGTTTTTCACACCCGAAATATTTATTACAATCAAATACTTTCTGCTTCAAATTTGAAACTCCCGTCAATCAAATTGTTCAGTTTTAACCCGCTTTCCACTGGAAGATATTCCAAGGCAGAGCAGTAGCTATGTATTACTTAAACCTTGTTTTATTGATAATTTGTAGAGAAGAACTTAAAGAAAACACTGCTTACAATATGGTTGAGAGTTCATAGTAAGGCTTTAGTTTGTTTCACTCATCACGAGCGTAAAATAGCTAGCTACATGCAGAAAAACTAAAACGGCGTGGCTATATTTTGGGTTTGAAGTAGGTCAATCAAACTACGTACGTGCACACATAACCGCAACTTCTTAGTCAAACCACCGAGGAATTAATTAAAAAATGTCGAAGAAGTTGTCTGACAGTTACCACAGATACCTTTCGACCGCGTAATTGCCTCTTTTCTAATATCTTAGCGACTGATCAGTAACATGACGGAGACGTGACAGACTTTTATTTCATGCATACATGCATGAATCAATCCTGTAGTGATTATGTCTGTACAAACGTTAAAATTACTTAAAATTTATTAACAAAGCTATTTCTATCAAAATATAATACCCATACAAGGTGTAACAATAACCTTGTTCGATCTAAAAGCGGGTGATTTTGGTGCTCAAATACAACAACAAAATGAGATCAAGATCGAATTCACAATAAACCAACAAATTCACTACAGACTGATGTCGGCTAGTCGGCGGCTTACTAAGGTTAAGATTTTTTTGCGATTATTTCGATGTGTTGGTTCTTTAGTAAAAAAATCTTTGTATTTGAATATCAGAATCATTATTTTTGATCAATCAGGGGTTTTAACCCTGTGTATATACTGTAGCCTTTACAGCTTCACCGAGCAGATCAGCTTCTTTTTGCGCTGTCACTGCTGTCTCTTTGGAACACAGGCTTTATTCGGCACATTTGGGGGTTTGGGAGAAATAATAATAACTCCAATTTTATTGGGAGAGTCCTTCGACAGGATTTTTCCATACGAGAATCGCAATTTATACGATAACCTTAGGGGAATTGCTTTTTAGCCTTTTTAGGGAGTTTCACACAGAAAGAAAATTATAGCAAATAACGAGATATTTGCGTAGTATTCTTATATGTCTTCAACCACAAGTTAGGTGAACGTACATACGGGTAAAAATAGCCATTTTTTACAGAAAAACAACGGTTAACACCTTTTTTGGCTTTGTAGGGCCATAAGTTATGATGAGATCCGATACAGGATTTTTAGTTATGAATAATAACAAAAACCCTGAATTATTGAATCTAAATTAAGATCAGAATTAGTAAACTTAAACTAAAATACACAAACTTTTTTTACGGAGCCAACATAGAAAATCGCAAACATCACTTTCCCATACCACCAGTTGACATCAGTTTGAACATAGGTGTTTTTTATTTCGATGTTGGTCCTATACAAATAGTTTTTTGGTATTTGAGCATTAAACATAAAAACACGTAAAATAAACTTAAAACACAGAAAACCATTCCTGTATTTTCGGAAACTCGTTTTACTAAACTTACAGCGCGAATCCCTTAGCTCTATTAAGTTATCGGGCAATAGACAACTTACTGGGATAGACCTCACAAAATACAGCCTTTGGGTGGCTTCATCCAATGCCATTCCCAATGCAAGATACTGAGCCGTATCCTTGGCTATTATTTTTTATTATTTTCCATTCCTAGCAGAAGCTTTTCGTAGGTAGGTATTCATCGAGCCACCTTTTCGGAGGGCGCCCTACGCTGCGCTTGTCAAGTTGTGGTCTTCACTTAAGAATACGTCCATCGGTTATGTACTTATCGGGTCTTCGGCAAATGTGACCAGCCTTTTGCAACACTATACAGCTTGCTTATCCTTTGAGCTATTTCGATTGCTTTAGTTCTTTGTTGTGACCTCATTTCTGATTTTATCCCTCAGAGATATCACCGCATAGCTAAATAAATAAAAAAGTAAAGAAAAATTGGACAACATCACATACATTGCTCTGATCCTATGGTAAGTAGCAAATGCACTTGTGTTATAGTAATCAGAAACAACGACGGTACCACAACACCCAGACCCGAGACAATATAGAAATGTTCGTTTTCTACATTGACCCGACCGGGGATCGAACCCGGAACCTCAGAGATGGTGACGCCATATATATATCTCGGCTACGAAGGTCGTCGCTATCTTCATATCCTGTTATAGAATGTTCTAGCCTTATTTTGCTTTAGCTTATTGCAGCGTCTGTTGCAATAAGTTGTCTATGATACATACTGATATAATTTATCATAACTAAATCGGGCGGGTGATACATCGCGATCCGATATTGGAGCTAATCTTTTGATAGGTTTATATAATTCACGTTCTGACGACAAATACAGTGGTAACTCGATTTGACAAAGTGTTATTGCTGGTTGTAAAAGTGTCGGATAAAATTATCATAGGTCAATAAAAAACTCTCGCTTCATGGAAGGGCAAGCGAACGATTATTTTACTTATGGTTTACTACAAAAATGCTTTTTTTTTGCTTTTAACAGTTGAAAACACTTGTAACTTGACATCGTTGAATTTAAAATCTCGTCTAACTTTACTACCATCAAATTCAAAAAAGCAGCCAAAAAGATATTTATAATTTATTAAAAAAATACACTTTTCGGAAGATTGTATCAATATAATAAAAAATATAAAAAAAACATGTTTGTCTGAAAACAATTATTTGTTACAAAAATAAAATTTTCCAAACATTCATATGAAATGAAATATAAGAAAAAAATCTCCATAATTATATCGCAAAACCTTTACTAGCCGTAATTTTTTTACCTTCGAACTAAGTAGGTACTTAACCGCTCAGCTGCTATTGGGTACGGGTCGTACCCAACGATATTTTTCAGTAGTATGCTACTGGGTAGCACCAATACCCAACCCTATCCAGACCCTACCTACCTTTTTCTTTTTAAAGTTAAATGCATTTGGTTACACCTACGAAACAACAAAAAAAACTGTCAATTTCTATATGAAATACCCTACCTGACAAAACAAAAACAAAACGCACCTTCATAGACAAATATTTGAGAAAAAAATAAATGACACTGGCAGTGGACCGCTAACGAATTGTGAGTGCAACGTTCTGTGATTTTTTGTTTTTAAAGTATTTTTTTGCGGTATTTTCTCAAATAAAGGTAAGTAATTGACTAATTATTAAATTTAGTACTTGGTTCAAGTCAAATCCAAGATCCAAGTCAATGTAATGAAATTATTTTTTAAATCAATCATTTACGTTTCAACTCAACGTAAACTCATTCAACTTATTTATTCATTTACAGAATCAATCCTGTAGTGATTATGTCTGTACAAACGTTAAAATTACTTAAAATTTATTAACAAAGCTATTTCTATCAAAATATAATAAAAATACATCAAAATGAATGTGATTGCATAAATTTTCGGTGACGCGTGAAAACCATTCCAATCAGTTCAACCCAATCTTGCGCCATTTTCGTCAAACCCTATCAATGTTTAAAACTTTGTATACTCAAAATCTTATGCTGTAATAAGCTCAAATATTTTTTTTTGTAGTTTCAAATATATTATTATTAAATTAAAATTAAAAAAGGTGGTGGTTGTCGATTTACTTTTCAAGATATAATTTTTCGAAAGTGAAAAAACCCTAAAAAACCGGCCAAGTGCGAGTCGGACTCGCGCACCGAGGGTTCCGTACAAACCTTAGATCTAAGTATTTGATATGAATTTCAACTTGATAGCTCTACGCGTTCATGAGGAAAAAAGTAATAAGTTTATATTTAATAAAAAATATATATTTTGTAATGTAACTAAAAATTTAAGGTTTTCGGAATTTTTCCTTTATGTGTGCTATAAAACGTTGCTTCATGCCAAATTTCAAGATTCTAGGTCGACTGGAAGTACCCTTTAGGTTTTGATTCCCTTGCGAGTACTTGCGAGTTTCAAAATATGCAGCTTAAATTGCTGTTTCTTTTAATTGCGTTGACATAGAAGTTTGATTTTGTTACAGCTTAAAGGTATTATAGACCTGAGTATTTGGTATGAATTTCAATTTAATACCTCTACGCGTTTATGAGGAAATGGGTAGTAAGTTTTAAATTATTAAAAAAATATATATTATGTGATGTAACTAAAAATTTATGGTTTTCGTAATATTTCCTTTATCTATGCTATAAGACGTTGCTTTGTACCAAATTTAGAATAGAATAGAATAGAATAGAATAGAATAGAAAAATATTTATTTGACACACACATCATACATAGAATACAAAAGATATAAGATTAATAAAAAAAAAAAATGTGTCAAAAAGGCCCCCGCTCAGCATTTGTCGTGACAGCCAGGGACATATCACGACGCTGATTTTTCAAGATTCATTTCAAGATTCTGAGTTCACGGGAAGCACCCTGTAGGTTTTGATTCCCTTGCAAGTGTCGAAAATTTGCGGCATAAACGGCTGCATCTTTTGATTGCGTTGGCTTAGAAGTTTGATTTTTTCACAGCTTCAAGGGACAGTAAATCTGAGTAATTGATATAAATTTCAGCTTCATACCTCCACGCGTTTCTGAGAAAAGGGTCTTGACAGACGGACGGACGGACGGACAGACGGACAACAAAGTGATCCTATAAGGGTTCCGTTTTTTCCTTTTGAGGTACGGAACCCTAAAAACACCACAGGCTAATTTTCGACATCAGTTTTTAAAAAATAGGATCATGCAAATGAAACAAACGTGCTACGAACAGAAAGATATATTATTCAACAATCATAAAAAACGGCACTTGATCATTGAATTCCGAAAACCTTACTCAAAAACAAGCTTTTTGTAACCGTACCGCCGGCTGCGCAACACGAAAACGTTTTCGCTCCGATCTATAGCAGTTGACTCATAAGCTTTGGTGCGCCTATAGCATTTGAGCGGTTAATACCTCAAAAAAGCCAATCAATTGGTAAAAAAAGGTATTCCTTGTTGATTCCACTTATTACATCTTCTGTTTGTCGTGTTTTTGAAGGGACAACTATCTAAATTGAGAATTTTCCGCCTGCACGATGCCGTAGTTTCCTTTTTACATCATCGTAAATGCTTTGCTATTCTACACCTAAAGGTGTCTTTAACTTCTCATAATTCATATGCAAATGCAAAGAGACAGTAACATACTTGGAGCAACATACTTCGTGAAACGCAATGAAAATATTTCCACGTAACGAATCGCAGACGAAACGCTAAAATTGAAATTTCAACCGTAATGCTCTGAGATATGTGTTGTTTTCGATTGTGATGTTTTCGAATATGGTCTAAATAATTCTAGTTTTCATTTGTTTTTTGGTATACTTACTTTTGTGGGCTCGATATTAACACAGTACATATATAATCTATGTCGTAGATCTCATAAAAACTGGACAAATGCATCATTGAGGTACATAAATGGAGTTTTTTTTTACTGAGTAGGTAAATACAGAAAGTAATCCTATTACTTTACTGTTTATCAGTCCGTCTGTCAATCCTTTTTGACATAGAACGAGTAGCGGTATAAAGGAAGAGGGACTTTGGTGTTTATCTAACACACCATATGACCATAATAACTAATAGTTATAACATAAGATTTTAAACATTTTAGGGACCTGTTAAAATTGTTATAATGATTCTTAATACCTAATTGTCACTCATTGTACCTACTTACTAGTAAGGCCTTATATTATTAAGCTGCTCTCTAAATTTGCAATACCTATTAGGTAACTAAGTTTTAAGTCCTGTTGCATGTGTAACTATCTACCACCAATGTACATCACTTAGTATGCAAATAAAGAATTGAATTGAATTGAATTGAATAGAGTAGCAAAGATTTGTACCTCTTTTTCCGAAGTAGGATTTTCGGAATTTTTCTTTACTTTTGCTAAAGGCATTGCTTATTCTAAATTTTATGATTTTTATTCTTCGGTCAACGAAAAGTTCATCCTATACTTAGGTTTTGATTCCAGTGTATTAATCATGCGGCAAAACAGCCGTATCTTTTAAAAGCGTTGACTTAGAACTTGATTTTCACAGTTTCAATGGATTGTAGACCTTTTCTAGTTTCAAATATTCGATATTTATCTAAACTTGACACCTTAACGCATTGCTCGTATAAAGGGTTTTGATGGACAGGCAGACGGACAAGGTTAGGGTTCTTTATTACTTTTTGAGGTACGTGCTGATCCCTAAAATACTAAAATTGAGATTTTGTTAAGGCCTTAGCCTCCAGAACAAACGCCACCTACCTATTAAAAACTTGACAGTGCCTTACAGGGCTATATTATCAGTCTGGCACATAATATGGTAAGAATATACAATTACGACTATACTTTTCTATAAATAGTTCAAATACACCGTACATGCATCTTTCCGTGTTCAAATCACGGAATTAATTCAAACAAATTTTAAATTAACAGAACAAAATTAAATATTATACTTATACAGGTATTCAGTAGAGGAGTCGGTTTCAATTATGTTCTACCGGGTATTGTACCAGTGCACAGTGTGCATACGTTAGTAATTAATAAATATTAGAAATAATTTCGTAATAAATAAAGCGTTTATTTTCTTTTCAAAAATTAGGATAAAAAACAGTAAAGATTAGTCTAATTATGACAATGAGATAGTTCCTATTCATTGTGAGAGACTGGTTCCTGAAGTAGGTTTCCGTTGAGACTCAGAGAACTAAAGATTACTTATTTGGTAAACATCATAATTATGCGTACACATGATCAATTGTGAAAGGGAAGAGACACGAAAATTTTACTTATAAATATGACATTAGATAGAACTAAAGAAAAAAACAAGGGTCTTACCACAATATTCAATTTAATAAGCATTGAAATAATTAGGTTACATTAAAAAAAATATTCGTGACAATATAAATGTGATTTTTAAAAGTTTATTACTTATTTTATTAGACGTGATAATACTGTGATTCAACTCGCAAAAAAATAGAGTCTATGATAGCTTGTACTGCCTAGGTGATACGCACTGTCACTTTAACACTGAATTCAAACATCAACAACAATAAATTAAACCAACTTTTTTAGCGAAATAGAAGATGTTTGTTTGAATCACTTAGGTGATATTTTTAGAGCGAGCTCACTTGCGTTATTTTAGAGAATTAATAAACCCCCTGTAGGACGTATAGAGTTACTTTACCAATAAAACAAGTGTGACTATTTTTCGGTTTAAAATTAAATAAAATTCTACAACTAAGATATTTAATAAGATTTGATATCAAATTGTTTACTTTTATCCTAAAGCTTTCCCTAGAAACATTTCAGAAAAATGAAAAGCTAGATTTATGTAAACTAAAGTAAACCTTATGAATGATAACAAAAACGGCGGGTCCAGGTAGAATAATAATGTATTTTTTAAACTCTTAGCGGCATCGCCGAGACGTTACCAGAATTAATTACGTGCTTAATTAATTTTTTCGTCCGACGACCGTTGGACTTGCACGGTGCAGGCTTAAGGTGGGTGTTTTAGGTTTATGAACTTTTTACGTGTTTTTTTAAATATCTTTTATTTTATTGAAACTATGTAGTTTGAACAATCTGGTTCTCTTTAAAGCTTACAAAGTTCTTTTAGTACTCGGTCAATATTAAATGAAATGTTCTTTTTTTTTATTAAAATCAATACAAATGCTGCTTAGCATCTGAGCGAGGATAAGTATAACTTACCTTTATTTCTACATATACTATAGATAAATTTTTTCTACATTAATTATTATGGTAGCGGACGTAGGATATGTATAGTATAGTATAGTATGAATAATTTCAAATGTCAAATTAGCCATAGATTTATTTAACTTACCCTAAATACACTTAATAATTTTCAAAGTATGGTGGGTACTATTTTCCCACTACCTGTTTCATAATTGTAATTTAAATGTATGTTATAAGTTATTATGTTTCATTTACACAGTTAGCGTGTAGTGAGGTGCCGGCACGTTAAAATAATTGCACCACCCCTTCTCTTCCTATGGGTGTCGTAAGGCGACTACAGGAGAACCGCCATAAGAAAACGGGCAACAGCGTCTCCTCTCCACCATTGGCCAAACTGCGATCGCCAACCCGCCTGCCAAGCGTGGCGATTATGGCAAAATTCTCCTTTTGGAGAGGCCTGTGTCCAGCAGTGGACTGATATAGGCTGGTGATGATGATTTACACAGTTCGATAACAGGGCTATATGCAATGAAATTTTATTTACTAAGTAAATAAAGTAAAGTCTTTAATTATTATTTTAGCTAAGTCTTAGAATTATATTGTTTTATACGTGGCACCGTAAAATTGTAAAAAGTGTTAGATTATAATCTAATTCGCGAGATTGTAAACTATCGAAATATTGTGAACCGTTACATACTGCTTACAATTTAACGCATTATTTTTCGGTAGATTATAATTTAACGAAGTGAAACAGTTCGATTACAATTTGTCAAGCGTTGAATTGTGAACTCTACGAAGGCTAACCCTGATTGGTCGGTCTTAGTAGGTCGTTCTGTGTCAATAGAGTTAGGAATCAAACACAGGTGTCAGTCAAATAAAATAAATGCACTACAAGAATCGTGACATCAAGTATGTTTTTTGACGACCTCCGTAGCCGAGAGGCGAGGACGACTTTAAATGGCGCCGCCATCTTTGAGGTTTCGGGTTCAATCCCCGGTCGAGTCAATGTAGAAAACGAACTTTTCTATATTGTCTCGGGACAGGGTGTTGTGGTACCGTCGTTTTTCTGATTTCTATAACACAAGTGCTTTAGCTACTTACCTTAGGATCAGAGCAATGTATGTGATGTTGTGCAATATTATTATTATAAAACGCTCATATTCTAAGAATTCGGCCCGTCTCACCTTAATTTTTCTTGTCGAGGAGCGTGGTGAAAGTGCACGTTGCGGACTTAACGGAGCCCGCTTGTTAATTAGATTTGATAAGATCCTGTTTTAGAAGACAGAGTGGAAACAACCCAAGGAGCGGTGGGGGCAGGAATAAATACATAATTAAAATAAAAAATACGGTATAATAGCTGAACCGGGGAATTAATAAATAATTATTATGACGACCGTCTGGTGTAGTGGTTCGCGCTCCGGACCACAATGCCTGGCGGTTGCGGGTTCGAATCCCGCGAATGTAAGTGTGATGAGCACGAGCATTTGCACTTAAGCCATGGATCTTTATAAACGTATTTTAGTATGTTTATCCGTTATCTTGTCGCCATAGCACAAGCTTTGCTTAGTTTGGGGCTAGAAAATTTGTGTGATTGTGGAAACAATTTATTTTAATGTTTTAACTATCACACCAAATATCTAGTCCCAATGACTTTGTGAAGTGTGCGCTGATTTGCTTTGAACGCAAAGGGTTTTGGGTTCGATTTCCATTTCAAGTTCAACATCGTCATTCCTCAATGTCTTCCAGATTGGCCGATTGAAAGTGGCTTTCTTTGTTGATTTTTTGTTTAGGTTTAGTTCGAATTATAACTAACTTTTTTAAATCGGGTCTAGGTGGGCTATTGGACTTTAGAGGTGGATTGGGCCATACTCCTCATACATCCCAGTGTGGATTGGTGGAGGGGTGTTGTGAGGTGGTGGACCAGTGACTTACTGACCTTACTGTCAGATGTAATTGAGCCTCTGACTAGGCTTAACGACTAATATGATCCGATATTAACCGGGACTAACTTTGTATGTGCCATCCGAAGCACAGAGATGCTTGTGATAAATGTTACAAAATAAATATGGTCGTAATGGTCAGCCATCTTCTCACAACCGAGACATGGATAGCTTTACTTTAGTAATCACTACCATAGCGCTGTAGCCACTAAGCACAAGCACCTTCTACTGAGCTACAAACAAATTTAAGGCTAGTTTTTATATTATTAGTATAAGTACTAATAATATGAAAACTAGCCTTAAATTTGTATAAGTACAAGGTGTACAAAAGAATAGGACACACCTTTAAACCACGTGATCAGCTGGTCATATACAACAACTTTTTCTATGGGAGTAACATCGGAATCGTGATTTTATTTTTAGATGCTACATACATTATCATCAAGGTATGCAAGAAAGTTTGTATGGAGAAGCTTTTTTTTTAACAATTTCGATGTTGCTCCCATAGAAAAAGTTGTTCTATATGACCAGCTGATCACGTGGTTTTAAGGAGTGTCCTATTCTCTTGTTCAGCCTTTATAAAATTTGAAATAAGATCAGCAAACAGATTTTTAAATCACATAATTATATAAGTACAAGCCCAGTCGAGGTTATTTAAATTCTGTATTTCGCATTAACTGGCATAATGAAACAGCCACAGTTTAATTTCGGCGCAACCATTCTTGTAGAATGTGATTAAAATGACGGCACAAATGACACACGTTCAGAAGGATCACCGTGCATAATGCATCACACAAGATGTCGCCTCGATCGAATCGAAACTTTAAAAAAGAAAAGATTTTTTCTTAACGGCCAGTAATATTTTCTTATTTTAAAAAAAAACGTGATTAAACGATACTTAAAGCGATGAATCGTAAACCACCGATTATAATGGGTATTTATTAATTATATGGAATATATTAGGGAAAATTGTTTTAAATAGGTTAAATATTTAAAACGACCTTTTTCTTATTTCTCATTATTTAAACTTGTTCACAATATTCGATTACATTTTTTTTTTAAATCGATATAATGCGAGTAAACTTGTTTTTCTGATTTCTCAGTTCCCAGACTGAATTTTGTAGATATTTTGCATTAGAAAAATATGACCTTTTTTCGACCATATCTTAACTTAGTACATACAAGAAGATGCAAACCAATTAAAAATATATATCAAAATTAACCCAAGCCTGGAATCAAAACCGGGACCCTTATGCCAAGGTGAACCACCTCGCCACTACAAATTCTAATACCCCACTACAGGTCGCACCGAAAATATTTTTGCCGCAATTTTCCAAAGGCATGATAAGAAAATTAAACCTGCTGTATCTATGTCTACTGTAACAGCGGCTACGAAAATTTTTCTTGTCCCAATGAAGCGTATAATTGAGTGGGCTGTAAAACAACAGTGAAACAATATTTACGGCCTAGAAATGATTATAATACCGCTTTTGTTACAAGATGTTGTTGATTCAGATATTTATAGCAACTCTCTGGTGTCGCTCAAGAGCCGACCCGGAACCAGTAGTGGCTCAGTGTAGAGTGAGGATATGTTATTGACTTCATAATCATCATCATCATTTCAGCCACAGGACCTCCACTGCTGAACATAGGCCTCCCCCAGTGACTTCCAGATTGGCCGGTTGGAAGCGGCCTGCAACCAGCGGCTTTCTGCAACCTTTACCGGTCGTCTATCCACCTTGTGGGTGGACGTCTCACGCTGCGCTTACCGGCCTCCACTCCAGAACCATTCTGCCCCATCAGCCGTCAGTTCTACGTGCTATGTGCCCCGCCCACTGCCACTTAATCTTGCTAATCCGTCGGACTTTGTCAGCGACTTTTGTTCGTTCACGGATCTCCTCATTTCTGATTTGATCACGCAAATTTATTACTTTGTTTAAAATAAAATAAAAATAAATTATTTTGCGCATTCAAGTTTCAGCCCGCGACTTCATGTAGAATTTGGAATTTTTCCAAAGAGGAATGATATAATTTCCCGCGGGAACAGAAAAATGATAAAAATGGATGTGAAGATAAATAGTTATGTTTGTCCTAAAGTTTACTTAATTCCGTTTGGTCGTTAAAGTCTGAAGTCGTTAGGTCGCTTCCAACCGGCCGATCTGGAAGTCACTGGGGGAAGCCTATGTTCAGCAGTGGACGTCCTGTGGCTGAAATGATGATGGTGTTAAAGTCTGATTGAGTAGCAAACATCCAAACAAACACATTTAATATTAGTAAGGAGTAAAATAAGTTTGCTCCTTTAGACAAAAAGGAAAAATATCGAGCCTAATTTCAAAGGCATTGTCTATTAGTTAACCGTGAAGCTAAACAGAGATGGTACACGCGGTGCAAAAACGAATAGATTAATAGATCATTTTTATTGCACACCAAACTAGGACGTACACGCTTCGAACAGGCCAATCTAGAAGTCACTGGGGGCAGACACATGTTCAGCAGTCAGTTCAGACGTCCTATGGCTGAAATGATGACGATGATACGAGGAACTTTAGTGTAAGAATGTTTCTCCGAGACAATATTAACCCAAGCTCATTTCCAGGATCACAGCAACCACTTACGGCGTGATGGTGGCTTTTGCTTCGAGATCCCGCCGTGGCAGCATCAGCCAGTGGAGCTGGACAACCACCTGACTTCCCTGCGGAATAAGTTCGGAAACTCTTCGTCTTCGAGGCGACAGATAAGAGGGTCAACTCTGGCACTGGTAAACAGGTACGAGGATCTTCAGTGGTTTTTTCCATCATAATTCTTGATCTTTATCGCTAAAAGAACGTGAATTTAGATACCAGTAAATTTTGTGGCTGCACTTGCTTGTGAGGGAGGTGAGGTTACATGCATTATGCAACTGCAATTGCTTTTAATAAATTTGTTAAATTTGATTGGCGGTTAACAATTTAGCGGGCGATGTAAAGGCAATACTTCTATTGTGTCTGAAAATGAAATAAAATGGTCATAAAATTCAAAAACTAGATTGTCGTCGAGGTTTATATAAAATGTTTTGCGATTCAAAAACTACGACCATATTAAAATACGATGACGTGTTTCCTACGTCGAGTTTAATACTAGTGGACCTAATAAAATAATCAACTTGTGTGGTTGTTCTAGTGATATATCTCGCTACATGGACACGGTTCTTGCTCCATTTCTGGACACATATTTAAGGAACATACAAAGCTCATACCAACAGATGACCGGCAAGATACTCAGAAGAATCAAGGATGAGATTAACTTCGCGGTGCAGAAGAAACAAAAGATTTACAACGATCTGATGCAGCTGGCTGATGAGTTGAAAATACCAGGTAATGTTTAACGGTATTTGTAATGTTTTATTGAAAGTAGGTTCAAGCAGATGAATGGTCTGACAGATCAAATGTTAAATAGGGCCTTTATTTGTCAAGTTGGGATATGCTTGCCTATGATCCGAGATGCAGCAATTTAGTTAGAGCGATTGCTATCGGAAAAGGCTATACTCGGTGTTTCTTTGCGAGATCAAATCAGGAATGAGGAGATCCGTGAACGAACAAAAGTCGCTGGCTGACATAGCCCTACGTATTTAGCAAGCTAAAGTGGCAGTAGGCGGGGCACACAAAAAGGTTCTGCAATGGACGCCACGCACCGATAAGCGCAGCGTGGGACGTCCACCCACAAACTAGATAGACGACCTGGTAAAGGTTGCAAGAAGCCGCTGGATGCAGGCTGCTTCCAACCAGCCAATCTGAAAGTCACTGGGGGATGCCTATGTTCAGCAGTGGACGTCCTGTGGCTGAAATGATGATGATGATAATTACTATCGGAACGCCGTAATCAAGGGATAATCAGTTTGGGCCAAAAAAATACATAGAGTAATTCCTTATAACATTTGCGACACTATGTTCTGATCAGCTTATTATGTTGATTTTTCCAGCTATGTGCGATGAAGAGCGTCGACAAGCTCGCACTCTTGCAAGTAAGCATGTTGCACAAGTATATAACTGCACAGAAGAGGCCAGATCTTCTATTGCTAAGATGGGGAACTATGCCGAGGAGATGATCACCATCACAAAAAACCACATGCAAACTGCGCTGGATGACGCCGCGAAGGCTCTTGACGTTAACATAAAACGGAGCAAGAGTGCAGAGGAGTAAGTTTCCATGGATTTTTAATTCCTGTTTTAAAGTGTAACAAAATCCCTCGTAAAACCAAAAAGGGGTAATTCTACTGCTGAAATATAACAAACAACCCAACCAGTCAAACATAGAAATTTAAAAAAACACCAATCTAAACAAACTGAAATTAACTTAACTTTTATGTATTACTTTAAGCAAATAACTTTTCAAATTTTGTGGAATACATATTTAAATTAAAAAAGTCAACTCCTTCTTGCTGTGATTTGAACCCCAATCTCCTGCTTAGCGCGCAGTCGCTTTACCAATCATGCTAGAAGGACATACCCCGACCGGACGAAATCGGCCTTCTCAATTGATTTATCACACTACAGCCATCTAGGAAATGCTTCACGCATCATTCCCTTTATTTTTCGAGTCGCTTGCCTTGCGTTTATTTTATCATTCATCATTAGGCGTTATGGCAAGGAACCCTTTTTTGGTTCAACAGGGTTTTCGTCCACACCATCATTAGTAATAGACATAATACGTAACCGAGTATAAAACTCTGGTCTCTTTTTACTTCTAGAAGTAGCGTCACATCATGTCTCCAAAAGCTCTCCCGCTCAGCAGTGAGTCTTGGTTACGAGCTGGATTTAAGCCTTACAAACGCCCGACGCCACAACGAACAATCGAATGAGAAACTGACGACATGTACTACTAAGTCCAAGAAAAACACAGAGGATTCTATGACTGAGCTGCGCGATCAGTTGTACCAGTGTGTTTATGCTTAGTTTAAATAAAATAAACATTTGTATGAAAGTGGCACCTCAGAAGGTGGAAGGTAATCGTTTGTATTGGTATGGACTATGGACATGTGATGGGAAGAGAAACGTGTGACAAAGAGGTGCAGATGTGGAGGACGACCTAAGAAGAGATGGCAGTGGCAAGCATTGGTTTTATTTCGAGTTAGGCAGTAGATAGGTACTTACTTGTTATATGGATAAAAATCAGTGGTTTTTAACAATGACACACATTATTAAGTGCCTGCTGCCTACCTCATTTCATTTATCTGGTAGGCACTGCATAATTTCCTGTATAGTGTATACACCGCACGCCCCTAAGAGATGGATAAAATGTGTGAGAGCTGATGTAAATGACAAGGGGTTGGTAGTCTCAAAAACGAGAGATTGCATAAAAGAGAAAAACATACTGCGTCAACCTCAGATGTCCTGGAAATTAAAATTGCATTTGGATCATCCAATATTAATCAGTGGGCGATGATTATAAATCTACGAAATAGATGAAATCTTTAAACTTTTTAATAAAATTGCTGTCAAATTATAATTATAAGATACGTCTGCTTTTAGCAATCCTCCCATATTAATTCAACGAGCAATTTATATTCAAACCTTTATTTAGAATCAATTCAAATCTCGCTGTTTGAATTATTCATTTGTTTTTAATAAACAAATTGTTTAGTTAGCACTTTGACAAGAATATGAATTATGGAGTTGAAATCTTTGTCTTTCATCTTGCTTTCACGGTAGTGTAAAAATGTATCGTTAACTTTTCTGATTCATACTACGTGTTCTTCACTTTATAAAATATTTAAGAGACCTAATTGTTCTATTAATAAATTCCTAAAATACCCTGTGTGTAGATAATTTGAAATGATGTATGTAGGTGTGCACTCAATACTTTGAAAGCTGATAATATTACAAATTGTATTACAAAGCCACACTGAAATACTTGTAAAATAATGGCTCTTCACGTTCTTTCGATTACCTTTCCAAATAATGGGGTGTCCGATTTTTTGGCTCCGAAATTTCACTGTGTGTAAAAATAATCTACTTTGATTTTGACGGTGCTTATGTAGTATAAGTGCAGTCTTTAGGTAATTTTGTTCTACAACATTGTTTGGGGAAGTGAGTACTAAGGTATTGCAAAAAAAAAACTTTTTTACTGAGGTAGATCATGATCTACGATCCAGATTGGTTCATGAACCAATCTGGAATCTACAGGGGACATAAGCCTTTCCCAGTGTTCAGCAGTGGACGTCCTGTGGCTGAAATGATGATGATAAAACCATGAATTCAAAACAGTAGTGATGTTTTTATACCAACCTCTATATATGTCGAAAAATAAACTACTTTAACTAATCTTTAGTAATTTTGTCATGATTTGAATCTAGTCTCTAAGTTTATTATTAAATGGGTAAACCAAGGTAAAACAAATTGTTTTTGTGCTGCATTCATTACACCGTTCGGATCGCAATGTTGAAATAGGAAGCCTAACGAGAATTATGCCGAACCCGACCCGCGAGTACGAACAATCAACAATAAAGTTTTGAGGGATCCGATGGATAGAATGGCATTGACATGGAGCTACGAATGACGCTAGTTAAGGTTTATTTTATGCATCAAGGGTTGTTAGGGTCCTAAGACTATTAGAATATAAAATACGAAGCGGACTGTAAACGCATAGATATATTTTCTGGTAACAGATGTTATTAGTATTTAATTTGATCGCGCCTACAAGGGAGGAACCGCGTCCGATGCCGATGGTGGTCGAGAGGCTGAGTGCGGCGGAGGGCACCTACGGAGTGTGCCCACCGCCGCCCGCGCATACGGAGAACGCCGAAGATGCCCGAGCTGACTGCAGGGCTTGAAGGCGCCAACAAGGGTCGTACAGACCTGGAACCATATTTTTGATTCATTCGAATTTCTCAGCATACGAAATCGTAAAATCGTGTACTTTCTCCATGAATTCGTATACGATTTTAAGGATTTCGTATGAGAATCATAATTCGAATGCTTTAAAAATACGTCTGCTGGCAAGCCACGAAGTTTGCAGTAACTACGTATAGAGCAAGGTGTTTCGAGTCGTCAGATTCTACCTGCAATTGGACAACATCACATACATTGCTTTACCTCTAAGGTAAGTATTTAAAACAATTGTGATATAGTAATCAGAAACAACGATGGTACCACATCGAGTCTGGGACTCGTGACAATACAGGGTGTACAAGAGAATAAGACACTCTTTAAAACCACGTGATCAGCTGGTCATATACAACTACTTTTCATAAGGGAGCAACATCGAAATCGAGATTTTTATTTCAGATGCTCCATACATTATCATCAAGGTATGCGAGTAAGTTTGTAGGACGCAGCTAAACACACCAGCTGATCACGTGGTCTGAAGGAGTGTCCTATTCTCTTGTACACCCTGTATATGAAGAAAAACTAAGTTTTCTACCCGACCGGAAATTGAATCCAGGATTTTACTAAAGTGCTTATGGACGCTTTTATGAAATTTTAAGTGTCAAGCAGCACAAGAAAAGTTTTATAAATAATTTGTCACTCACATCGAAATAAACAAAACTTTTTATAAACCTCTCTAAAATCACATTGCTAGACAAAAGTATGTTCCATCGATCCCTATAAAAGACTCTCGTATTATTTTTAATCTGTACCAGTTTGCGTACATTGTCGCTCCTTGTAAAAATAGTTGGTTACTTATTTAAAACATACATTAATCTCAGCCTATTTCAGTCTATTACTTGCTGGACATAAACCACGTCTAAAGATGACCTCCGTAGCCGAGAGGCGAGCACGCCGGACTATATGGCGTCGCCATCTCTGAGGTTCCGGGTTCGATCCCCGGTCAGGTCAGGTAGAAAACGAACTTTTCTGTATTGTCTCGGGTCTGGGTGTTGTGGCACCGTCGTTGTTTTTGATTTCTATAACACAAGTGCTTTAGCTATTAACCGTAAGATCAGAGCAATGTATGTGATGTTGTCAAATATTTATTTATTTATATTTATCTATAAAGAGCGCCAAAGATTTCCAGTTTTTTCATCTAGGCTTTGCCAGCCTATCGTCCTATGGTTTTCCATCGATTCAAAACATGAATTATTTGGCTTTAATACAGCTAAAGTAGGTAGGGTATGTAGCTACAGTTACTAACTAATTTAAACTTGTCATAATCATAGAACCTTCTGATTTGTACCTCTCTGACAAAGGTTCGCAGTGTCCTTTCTAATTATGCCCTTCCTCCCCTCCAGTTATTCGACAAAGAGAAATCAAATTATTCAAATATTTAGACAACACAGCCCGTTAATGAATTTAGATTAGTTGCCCCGAATTAAATGAGCGGTCGAATATAAATGATGTGTTTATTATTCGTTTGTTTAAACTGTTTGGTGGAGCGATTGGGAGGTGATTTATTATTATGATTTACTGCGTTGTTTTAATACTATTGAAGTAGTTAAACAAAATAACGAGCAACTTGTTTCTTTCCATGTTAACTTTCTAGAATTTCATGGTAACTCAAAAGAATCCGGTGCAAGATGACGTTCGGTCAAATTAGCTGAAATTTTGGAAGACCGAAGTAAAAACAATAAATGCAATACTTACAGGGTTTCTAGGAATCTCCTCTCCGTCGTTACTACTTGTCCTCTATTCTCTTTCTACACAGTCTTGTTTGTTAAGTACCTTTCTCGTTTCATGTTGTGCCAAAAAAGGTATATTGTAGATACTGGTGCAATAATAAAAACGTAACAAATGTATAGATATACAATCTCACAGATAAGACATGTACCTACGAATGTGTAGATATACGATCTCACATATTATAGGTACATACCTACATTTACATAAAACGCTGTCTTCATACTTTACTTCCCTATTTCACTTTCCTTGCACACTAATAGCTACCTCCAACTTGCGCACTTTTCATATCAACTAGTTCCTGTGGTACATGCATATTTACCCATGAAATATCAACGGAGCAAGACTAAAGGTAAACCTTGCAGGGCCTTTTTTAGGGTTCCGCGATGAGCCTCGAACACGATCGCGACAGAGGGTTTAATTAAAGCTTCTGCCTGCTTCTTTTTCTACGTGGATTCAAGATTGAGCCAAAGAGGAAATAATAATCATCACAATACATATAATACGGTTTTACTTATAAATGGTGATTAAATTTAAAACACTGCTATGCAGCTTATTAAAAATATCTTTACTCATAAACGCTAATTAAAGTTAATCATCGTCTTAAGTGAGTCCGTAACCTACTGTCAAGATAAACAGCTACGTACCCTTGTTTAAAGTCTTAATTACCGAAATGGCGTCGCAGTAACAGCTGTTTTCTGTCTAGCTAGCTGCCATCAGGGGTCCTGCATACAGTGATGTGTTAAACACTCATAAATGACTTAAAAGATTTCTTTTTTAATGACTGTATGGCTCTAGCCATCACCTTTCTCTTCGTAGAAAAATACAAGTACTACTCTTTGGTATCAAGATTGATTGACAAGTGACATTGCTTTGAACATTCTTTTTTTGAATTTTTGCTTCAATGGCAGTATTTTGGGTATTTTATAATGACTTGAGTCCGGTGTTGGCAGAGTAAAATAAAAATTGTGGTAATTAACTAACTAATGCCTAAGTAGCGATTATGAGTGAAAAATAGTTACGCACTACTTAAGAAGTTAAGCAGTGAATAGTTAATCAGTTACTAAGATGTTGATTAGACGTTTTTTATAAGTAAGGCCGTTAGTGAATTTAAGTGTTTATCATCTGGGCCATTAAGAAGTTTTGAGCAGAGCCTGATACCGGTAACATTTTAACCGATTTTAATAGGGTTTTAAACTTGTTTTATCGTAAAGTTTCGTGTCGGAGCGCAACCAAATAGAAGCAATATTTACCTAAAAATCTATTATAGTATCGTCGAACAGTTTTCAAGAAAAAAGAACCGGTTCTTAAGTCTGGATTTGAGCTGTACATCCTGAAATACACCTAAAATTGTGTCAACTTTTTTTGAAAAAAAAATGACAACTACAAATAGTATGCAATCCTGCAAACACACGATTGACGTCTTGCTCAAAACGTCTTATTTGAATAGGCCCTTATTCTATCGCTACTAAACAAGACACTTTCAATTTGTATGCCCAAACGGAACCCTACGCCACAGAAAAAGTGCGCACTTCCCAATTTCTTTGTCGAAAAAATATCATAGTACACAAAAGTGTCATAATACTTCTCCCGCAATCCCGGGAGTACTCGGAGTCACAACATTCATCTTGGCAGAAGAGTGACGTTATTGTGGAGGGGAGGGGAGAGGAGGGGTTACGTGCCTTGACATTAGCCGACGCTTATTTTTGACCTCACAAAGGATGTCCGTAACAAGTGACAGGTCAGATTTGAGGACTGGCTTTATTGAATGTTTTGCACTGGTTCGCCCTTAGAGCATTCAACCAACAGGAGACGACAAGCTCGCTAATTTCTATGCGAAAAAGTCTGTCATTTCTTGCGGGGGGCAGGGAGTAACGCACACATAGTAAATTAACACTAACGCATTTTGGATGACATTGCTACGCTCGCACACAACAAAAATTATCTAACACTAGCTTAAACTACACGCACACAAATATATTCCCACACAAGGGCAACTTATCCATGCACGAGAGTGACGTCAGTTTTAAATAAACGAAGATAGTGCTTAACACTATCGATAAATTTTATCGATGAGTTCTGCCAGTATTATGATAAGGTTTTATTCAATTCAGACTCTTTATTATGTGTAAGATAGAAACATTCCTTTTGACTGTCATTAAGATATACAGGGTTATATATTAATATACGTCAGTATGGTTGAGTCTAAGGCCCGGGCTATACCCAGCCGGATACCGGTCCGGGTAAGTACGGTTTCAATCCATCGCTTAAGCAATAAGGTCGTTTTTGAACGAATTCTAGCGGATTCTAACAGATTCCGGCTGGTTAAAGTCCAAGCCAAAAACTGCAAGAAATACCTGTATAATTTGGTTTTCAGGTGAATTGTCATAAATTATGATAAAAAATACTGGGCTATAACCCGCAAAAATCGTAAATATAACTGAAGGTTGAATTTTGTAAAGGAAAAAGGTGTTAACTATTTTAGCTATATTCTCAAACATTTTCTTTTTGCATAAGAGAAAAAGTTAACAAATATTAGTGCTATCATAAAATAAGAAAAACATAATACCTATTTTTTGCTTGCTTAGACATGTTGTAAATGAATTCAAATATTATTGGTCTGGGTCTTTCTGTGGTGGTGACTCGAGATGGTCGACTCGGAAACTTTATAATATAAAGTTATGCTTCTTTGGAATGGATTCATTTTTATGACATAATTAGTAATTGAAAAGTTGGTAAATAGCCTAAGATAAATGATTTATAATAATTATTAAAAATCATTATCCGAAACATTATCAAATCCGCGAGAATCCGTTCAAAACACGACCCTATTGCTAAAGCCATGGAATGAAACCATACTTACCCGGACCGGTTTTCGAATGGGTATAGTCCGAGCAATAAAATACGCTTAAATAATAAATAATCTGTTAACTTTTAGCAACAAGACTTTTTTATACTCGTTCACCAAAAATACACGAAACACACGTTTCTCTAGAGTTTAAGGCTCGATCTATACGCTGCCGGAATCCGTTAGCATCCGCAAGAATCCGTTCAAAAAACGACCTTATTGCTTAAGCGATGGATTGAATCTACGTTAACCCGGTCCGGTTTCTGGCTGGGTATAGACCGAGCCTAAGATAAATGATAAGATATTTTAGGTGCCTCAATGATTTTGTCGTAACCTTTTGTAATGTTATATTTTCGCAAAAATAATGAAAATTAATATTTACTGACATCTTAATATGGACACATTATAATAATGCCTATTGTAATATAAATAAGATCCGTAATCTTACCGTAAAGCAACCAAATTAAACAAAATTTATAACACCATACTGTTTTTTATTGTATGTGTAAATAAATAACAACAAAAATGCTTGTAACGTAAGTTTTTACATTATTTTTGTGTTTTATAAATTCATATAAACATAAAGATCGAATCCTCCCGTTTATTGTCCCAACAGGTGGGTTCATTGTGAATGTTCCCGAATATATTCCCATTTTGGAAATTCATCCAGGTGGAATCCCAAATCTAGGTGACCTAAAGGTCAAGTGGTTAAATCGATATCGATATTTTGTTTTTGTGCTATCCCATCATCAACTTTGATGCAGGGTGGCCAGCGTATATCAATAAAAATTTCATATTTTCAGAATAAGGTGAAGTTCGCAAATATATTATATTATTGAAGTAGACCGATTATATGCAAATATTTATAGTATTGATACTTTTAAAAGTAAGTATTAAGTCCAAAAAATGCGCAAAACTTAAACAAGAATCATAATTTGTTAACTGTGATATATCATTAATTCAATAAGTATATATTGTAATTAATATAATTAACAATATCAAACGTGAAATACCAGTGTTTTTTCAAAGTTGGGTACTTCAGTATAAAAAAATACGCTTAATAGGATTTTTTACCTTTTACTGGTATCACTTTTTGATTGACAAATTTTATAAGGTTTTGCAATTTTAAGGCATTATTTGCTAATATTGAGACTCAATAATACTTATAGATGAAAATTTACGTTGTTCTTTAGCACATAAAATGTTTCTGATATTTTTTAACACGAGCACACGGCGTAATTTGGCATTTTTAGCTGCTGTCCTTCTACGCTCACCGTCATTTGCCAATGATGGCGGAACGCACTGCAAATAGTTTTATATAACCTCTGTGACTGACGGTCATAGACTTGTGGCAGAGGGGAATGCCTGTCAATGGCGTCTCCTGTTGGTTGAATGCTCTAAGGGTTCGCCCCATCTCAAGAAAATATTATGATGCCTGACATTTTGTGCTTTGTTGGAGTTTTCGAGTAAAACCTTTTTATTTTATACTCTATGGTACTTCCAATCGTTTCCACATTATGTGTGACTTTTGTAAGCATTTTAAAATGAGAATACTATTTTTAATTACCACTTAGTTTATAAAATATATTTGTTAGCACATTCCTTTCTCGGCTTTATAGGACCATAGGGCCAGAACCTAATATCCACTATAAATATGAAATATGCGCCTAATAACACACCAATTGTCATGGTCCTAAAGTAACCGGTGTTGAGCGCTGGGACACAGAGTGGGGATCGTTTTTTGCATCTTACGAGACGATCATCGTATCATAGACGCGTGTGCGCGGAGCTAACGACTAATCCCGGCTGGCGGTGCAAGCGTGTTGCACGACTAGCCAATCACGTAATCGTAATGCTTGCTGTACGAGATACCAGACAACCAATTTTGTTACCGGAGTCTCCACTCTAAAGTAATTTAGAAAAAAAAAATATTAAAATGACCCGCACCGAGAACAGAACCTGTTACTCTTTGCGTTCAAAGCGAATCACAGCACCAATATGCCAATTGGGTTGTTGATTTAGGATTATAAAAACGTTCTTAAATTCACGACTTTCTTTAACAACAAAATAAAATAAGTAAAACACTTAAATCCGTTTAGAATCTCTGAACTTTTAAAATCTCGACGTGAGCAGCAAATGGCATAGAAGTAACAGCAAGATACCGACATTTTTATCTTAAAAATGTAGTGATTTTTCTTCCCAAACGGCCATATTATATCGCGGAGTAAACATACGAGGTTTATCTTTAAAATTGTTGTTCCCAAGCTTATATTTTCAACTGTTGTTTTTGGGAATGGAGTAATAAATTTTTGGGAAAGTCTAATCGAGGGGTGTTGTTTTTATCGTTATCCGTTAATGGTTGTCTTGAGATACAACGATACATTTACGGAAGAGTTTTGTTAGTTAAAGTACTCTTAAAAAGGTATGCATCGTTACATGACTGACTTTTATGTAACTATTCATACTACTTGAATTAACTTTGTATAGGACCTTAGTGACTTTAACGTAAAATTAAGATGTTTTAATTTTCTACTCTTAAAATACTCTTCCCCAAACAAATTAATGACCGAAATGGCATAGTGGCGCACGTGATTGCTTTGAATGAAAAGGATTCTGGGTTCGATTACCGGTCGTTCGGGTTCATTTACGTTATCATGACCATAAGCATAACAGTATATTAGATCGCATAGTTTGGGTATAGTGAAGCAGCAGCTGCAAGCTTTCAAGAGCTGCTCGCGATGAGGTTTATTGGGGATCCCTATTTCCAGCTGTGGGCTTACATAGAAAACGAGAATGCATATTGCATACCCATGATTATGATAGAGATTAACCTTTCAATGAATTACATTCATGGTACAGACAAGCAGTAACTAATTAATTACTTGTCCTCCTCCTCCATAGTCGGTCCCTCCTCAGAGGTTGAGGATCGTGACCCCGCCTACTTAGTTGCCTATATGATGCGCTGTCTCCAGGCATTTCGATCCTGCGCCCGTCTGAATGCTTTGAAGAACGGCATTTCCAGGGCTTTTACAAGTAGGTCCGACCAACGTGTTGGTCTTCTGCCACGTGGTCTTTGCCCTGTCTTTTCAGATGAGGATAGCTCTCTCCAGATTATCAGGTGGTTTCCGAGCAAGATGGCCAAAGTACTGTAAATATCACCTGAGAACGATAGATGTGAGGTGTTCTTTGGTCCGTAGTTGTTTCAGGATGGATTCATTTGTACGGAAAGCGGTTCAAGGTATAGAAATATAATATTTACCTACTTGTACCCAAGCCCAACGTGTTTTTACCTTAAACACTTTATTTTATCTCACACAGCCACAGTTCATAATAACAAACACTGTTACCTTTTGTTAAAATAAGCACATCGCATAAATAATCTCATACGTTCCAAAACGCGGAGTCAAAGTTAATATTTTCACCGGTTTGAAGTCGTAAACCTCTGTCTACAACAAACAGTGTGTCTGTTGTATATCATGACAATGCTGAATATGCACTGCACCTTTGTATAGTCGGTATTAAAATAAATAAATGAAAAACGTTAAAAAAACCGTTAAGGCGAGGCGCATTTGTACCGACAAGTGCATGAAGATTTAATAAATAAGGTTATGACAACGTGGCAGTTACAACGATCGTTGCGTACTTAAGTAGTGTAAAATAGGTAAAATAACATTAGCAGCCTTTTTTTATAAATGTGCAGTCAGTAAGTAGGCGTATTATAAAAATATCGTTTTAAACTTTTTTATATATATATAGGATATTTAAGGATTTTTTAATGATCGAGAAAAGTACACACCATCGTGTTACAAACTGACAGCTACTCTGACAAGGTCATGTAATTTTTGTTATACTGACATTTAATTGTAAATATTGAAACAATTTCGCTAAAGGTTTTCCCATATGACGCCCCCCGCCTTAGCTCTTTTTATTAGTTGTGTCAGACAACGCAGACAATCATTGTTTCAAAGGGAGAACAGAGAGAATGAAATATTTCTTAATATTTGGGTGTTCTCCAGTGAGACATAGGCACATCACAGGTGAATAAAATAAGTTCAATAAAAAACTAAAAACCGATTTCAAAATGAAACTAAAAAGCGAAAAATAATATTGACTAAAGCATACCTAATCAGTTCTTTTTGGAGTCGGTGCCAGCCATCGAGAGTTGTGAAATGTGTTCATTCGCACCGACTCCAAAAAGAACTGATTAGGTATGTTTTAGTCAATATTATTTTTAGCTTTTTAGTTTCATTTTGAAGTCGGTTTTTAGTTTTTTATTAAACTTATTTTATTTTACAATTTTAACTGTTAAGTCCTCTATTTTTCCCCTCCTAACTCCACCAAAAATGATTTTACAGCAAAGTGATCTAGACAAATGTTGGTCTTCTGTGGACCACCCACCCAATGGTATAATAAAAAAAAATAGGATGCTATTAATGATCAATTTTTCGACGAAATTTATTTCAAGTCCCAGACGCCTTTAAAATAAGCTTCAGTTTTCACCTTCCAACTCCGCCAAAAATGACTTTACAGCAAAGTAACCTTAACTAATGTTGGTCTTCTATGGACCCCCCATCCAATGGTATGATAAAAATAAGGTGTTATAAAGGGTCAAGTTTTCGACGAAAATTTGTAAGTCTTAAGGAAAGGGTTTTCGTACACTCCAACCAGAACTGCGGCTATTTTGGTGTCGTAACCATAGGATAAGGTCTTGCGTTAAATACCAAGTCAATATAAGAACTTTTAATTTTTTTTTCGTTACTGGATGTGCGGGTAGGCCCCCACTTAATAAAAATTGGCGGTCTGGTACCTCATAAGCTCCACGTCTGCTCAACACACTGCGAAATACGTTCTGTCGACAAAAAGCAGTATTATCTTCTAACTCCTTTCCGTTAAGGAGTTCTGTGGCTTCCATCATCAGGTGTGCAACTTGACATGATGATTACCAGACCCAAAAATCAGCATTGGGTCAGAGAATATATGCAAAACATTATGGGTGCCTATAAAAATTGAGGGTTGCCCTCGATTTCCCAGGGATCCCATCATCAGAATCTGACTTGGTGTAAATAGGACCACCTCGGGAGTATACCCTTTCAAACTAAAAAATAAATTTTGAAATCGGTCCATAATTGATAGCGTAATCGCGTAACAAACATAAAAAAAAACAACATTCAGACGAATTAAGAACCTCCTCCTTTTTTTGAAGTCGGTTAAAAATTAAGAATAATAACTCAATTAAAAGATTACTTCTTTGCAAACATGTATCAATAATATTCTTATGAAGGATCTAGCTGCCACACGCAAGTGTTACTTCTTATACTTATTAAGTAGTCTTATTTGGGAAACGCGAGATGCACTCATTAAAAATCTTCGATTCATTTGAAAGAAAATATTTTCCCATACTCCTATTTTTTGTATTTCTAAAGGCTTTTGATTGTGTAGATCACAAAATGCTACTAATGAAGTTACTGCAAATGATTTGAACTTAGGATTGAAATAATAATAATAATGTATTTATTTATTCAAGTAACATGACTCATTATTTGTTAGTTATAAAGGGCTTAACCTATGTTAGTAATTGAACATTTTATTTATTTATTTATAATATATTAATAATTTCTTACTTATTCGTTCGCACCACTCCTGCGGAGGTTGTGCAACAGTAATTGATATAGCGGCAGTCCAGTCTACTCGCTATCATAGACAAGATGCTGTTGGGGCTGCCCCGAACCCTGCGCACCAGGGAAGCGCATCTCTTCCGCATGGTCGCGTAAAAGCAATCTACTTGCGCTTCTGCAAATATCCCCGACGCGCTGCAGTGAAATGATTTACTGTATCGATTGATTACGAAAATTGCTAGAGTCATGCCTCAAAAATTAAATTACACAAATTCGGTAAACCTTTCTTGGGGAAATGTATAAAAAATATCAATAAAGTAGGTACCACTAACTTATGTTGAACCAGCTGTTCATAAGTTCAAATCTTCATGAAAAAATGAATATGAAAAGTAGACGAGTCAAATGACAAACGGCATGGATTTTATAGGTAACCTTTAAATCTCGCACTTAGTATATGTATTATAAACGTTTTTGCTGTATAAAAAGGCTGACAAAGGTGACTGATTTCGTTGAGCGATTTCTTCTTATTACCAGCCGAAATGTTACGAAGCGGTGGTAGGGCAAAACTAAAGTATATGTGTCTGAAAGTGGTCATAGGACCTCATAGTATATAGATACTGAATAAATAATATTGTCTTTATCTAAATCACAATCTATGTTTAGTAGGTATTAATTATTGGAACTTGAATTTTTATCATTAAATGTAGTAATTTATTTTTTGCACCGATATTAAGTGCTTTATGCAGTATAATGCAGACACTAAAACCATTTAGTTTCAAAATCAGAGAAATGTAACTCCGAGTACGTATTCTCAATTCTACTACAATAAAAGACTGGAAAGAGTGCTAAAACTTGAGTACGAAGCAATTAGGGCATTTAAGTTATTGAGTTTAACTTGGAAGTTCCGTAAAAATAACTTTCCGATTGAGTACAGACGGCAAAAAAAGAAATTTTAAAATTTCAAATTCAATTGTAAAATTGAAAATTGTATGTTGTGATTATTTTAGCATAAAGTTAGGTTTTCCTAAAGCACAAGGTAATTAGAGGCAGAGCTTGAAACCGTTTCAAAACTGGTATTATTAGGGTAAAACCTGTTTTTCGAGTATAAGATTCCATTCCGGTGCAAATAGAACAATATTTTAATACCTACCTTAGAACTGTTCATTATAACTTAAGACATGTCGAACTTAACATCTGACATCAACATTAATTGAATATAAATTACACTTAAAAAAAAAAAAAATCGACCTCAGGTGGGACTCGAACCCACGTCCCATCGCAAACCGGGCGAGTGCTTTACCAACTAAGCTACCGAGGACGTCACGTGACAAGATGAAATTCTTCAAGTGTTTTTTTTCGCTGTCAAAGCCAGCGTATTCTGATCAATGTTGTAGCTATATGTATAGCTGAGTAGTATACTACCGTCAACACCCTATAGAAATATTTTTACAAACATTTGACTATTGGTTAAGATCAGAAATGCTTAAACATTGTACATTTTTGTTTTTAGCAATTCCACGCAAGGTTTAATTGAAGATAAATAACACTTGAAAAAAAAAAGTTTGTTTTTCAAGTGTTATTTATCTTCAATTAAAGCTTGCATGGAATTGCTAAAAACAAAAATTTACAATTAATTGAATATTATGTAAGTATGTCTATCCGTTATCAAGTCACTACAGTACAAACTTCGCTTAGCTCTGCTAGATAAGTGGTGTGATTGCTGTAAGAATTTATTCATGTTATACCCGTTTTTCAGTCATCAAGTTAACTTTTTTTGCAATCTCTACCCCAGTTTTAGATAAGAACGAGAAGCCAGAACGGCTGTCGTTATAAAATCAGCCTCAACTTCATCTTGGACCAATTGAAAAGGTGCCGTTTGCTTTAATTATAATATTGGGGTTGGGCGCCCCCTACCCCCTTAGGCTGAGCCGGAATACTGAGCAGGCTATAGAAAACCATTGGAAATCTGCTATTTTCACCACCTGCTCATCGGGGCAGTATTGTAACTATTGGGTTTTTTATGATTCCAATATTGGTAATATACAGGGTGTTAGGTAGATGGTATAGCAGCCGAAACTAGTCCCTGTTAACAAATCCTTAAAAATGCTACAGTGAAGTCAGTAATTGGATGTCATCAATTTTATAAAAAAATAATATACAGTTTGGATTCTAAAATTTTTGTTTTGTATGAACATTTCAAAAAGTATCAAATTTCTGACTTTACCATACTATTATATGCGTATGTTAACATAAGCTAGTTTTAACTTCATATATCATTTACCTAACACCCTGTATAACAAGTAAAAGGATCAGCTAATATCAAAGAATAAGCAAACTGATGTGGCTGTCGGCTGGACACTTTTGCCGTAGAACCGATAGCTGATTTGAAAGACGTGTTCTTAGTGGAGACCGCAAGCAGCGTAGAGCGTTCTTCGATAAAATGTTGTCCTGTGTGTTTTAAATCAAAACATTCAAGTAATACTGGCATATGTTATATGAGCTTATGGTTAGCCCAGTATCTTACACCGCAACTAAAATCACTGATTTATTCTAAAACAAGGTAAAGGCTGTGTTTGCACCCTAACTTAGAGCCGTGACAAATTCCATTCTCTTGGCTTACGTCACGCACGTTGTCACGGAATGTGTGTTCTGCTACTTTGCTTGACATGTACGACATAATTTAGCATCTCAGGATACGTATTTTTGAAACATTCGAATTCCATTTCGCATACGAATTCCTAAGTTCGTAGACGTAGACGAGTTTTAGGAACTCAAAAACAGAATGCAATTTTTAACCTTCGATGAAAAAAACTTGAAGATTCAATTATTTGTTTAGGCATTTATATTGCTGATACACGCTTTTCAGTGTATAGGCACATAATAAATAATTAAAAGTTATGGGTATTAACATTAAGCTTCGTAAAATGAGCATTCGAGTAAAACATCGCTCACGGTTACGAAATATCTGAACAATAAAATGTTGACTTGAATAAAGATATTCATTTGTTATACATATTAAAATGTTGCTCATATGAATTAAGTTCTTAATATTTAATGGAAATCAATATTTCCTAGAATAATATTCTTTTATAGTGGACATGGGTAACAAAAAAGAATTAATGAAAAGTGTGCAAAAAATTTTTTTTATTCCAGAAAGATTACGATAGGAGTCACTTATACGATCCCGTTTTATTCGATTTTTCGGAATTGTGTGGCCACTCTTTATTGTTGAATTAAATAGAAAACAATGTGTATTTTGAACGTGTTTAAAAAAAACACGTTTGAATGGAAGGACTATGAACAATGCTTGCCTCTTCAAGTGGCAGTGACGAGGTACGTGACATTACGAGACGCGAGGTCACGCATTCGTCACGCTGCTCTCTGCTGGGGCGTACAAATCTAAGCTTAGACAGGATATTTGCTTAAACATTTGTGGAAATCTTACATTTTTGCAGCAGCAGTTTGATGATTAGATGCCAATTCTTTGACTCAAAATAGATAATTGTCAAAAACTAAGGTTATTTTAAATATAAAATTTAATTTTGCTACCTATAAATGTATATACCTGTCAAAATACAGAACAATTTTTTCATACTTTAATGTTGCTCGCTTATTTTCACCATCTTGTTAAACCCCGATTTTTTAATCATTTAGTTTATCGCTGCTATAGTCATACATATGTTTTATTATACATTCCGCTATTGCGACAGTGTGCGTGATGAGCGCTACGAGGTAGGAAATTTGTCACGGCCGCCTCCGTGAAGCATATAAATATTTGCAGAGCGCCACTTTAGTTGCCCAGGATATCTCGCTACGGAAGTCAAGATATAAAGTTCTTGGGAACATATTATGTTTTTGTAAGAGGAAAGGAATTCTCGAATTTTATATGAAAAATTATTTGTACGTGATGCAAAATTTTGACGTAAATATTCTTATGAAACTGTTTTAAACGATTTATAAGTAAACAGAGCAACGATGAAAATTAGAACTTGTAGCTACGAAGGAAATTACGGTATTACATTTGCCTAGCAACATGTTACAAATTAGGCTTTAGTAATACTTGTATGAAAACAATAGTCTTGTAATTTCTGACACAAACTCTATTGTTGCCCAAGCATTGTTGCCTTGATACAATAAGATTAGAGTTTATCGTAACCCTTAAACCAGTACTACACTGTTATTATCTCTAGACAAAGGATGATCTAGAAGTTTAAGTGCAGTCATTTTAAGAAAAAAAATATGTCAGTCGCGTTTCGTTTGGTTGACGATTACTGGCAACCAATGTTATTTATATCGTTTAATAATAAAAAAAGTTAAATTTATAAATCCTATTTACATTAGGTCCGCCCGAAATAGGTCGACAGTCCAGATTAAGACAGCGGTCCACAATTTTGTGACCCTTACTCAAGACCAAACAGTAATAATACTTAAAAATATTCCCCACACAACATTTTCAGAATAAATGTAGTACCATAGTTTAGCTTACTTACATTTAAAGTAAAATCTATTCATGTCAGAGCCTAGTGCATTAAAAGATATATAAATACCTGTATTACTGTTATACAAATTTTACCTGTATAATAATGTTACATTACTAAACTTAGAGATAATACCTACTTAAGTTTTTTAAATAAAAATCTGATTACATTGATACTACCATGCGTTTATGTGCATGCGTACGTGCTTTCATGCGTGTTTGCCTGCATGCATGCGTGAGTGCGTACATACATGCGTGCGTGCATGTTCTTAATTGAGGGTTCTGCATATATTCATGCTGTATAATACATCGTGTATATCCTTCTTATATTTCACATACTCATGCCAACCGTAGTGTGAAATTTACTTGAATATTTAAATCGCGATTTGTAACACGGCCCACGCCCCAAAAGGGAGGTGCGTGCTAATTATGGTTAATGTCAGCTGTCAGCAATTAGACCTTTGCATTGTGTTACACAAAGCTGGGTCAGGACAGATGCGTACTGCCACAGTGTAGATTAGCGCAGTGGGCCCTAATGTAAATTAAAATAGCCATGTATTCTATGGCTACTTGACTATGGCTACTATGCTTATCACATTTTGAACGCTTGGCATCTGATCTCTGTAACTTTGAACAGGGAACCATTTTTGACAATCAATAAAATTTAAATAGCTATATTAATCAACCAATCAGTCAAATTCGATCATCACAATCGAATCAAATTATTTGAATGAGCAGGCTTAGTAGAAATTAATCAAAAATAGGCATAGGCATTTTCTGAGGTACCCGAAAACTTTTAAATGACAATAAAGTTTGAACTAGTACTTAATAAAATAATATCAAATATCATAAAAGTAACTAAATATAGACTTTAACATGTTAAAAACTACCGAGCAACGTGCCAGTGTATAAACAAGTCACCAATTCAATTTTGTTTGTCTTTAAACAAAAGCAAGTAACTTACCTTTTAAGCACCACTTCTACAATATTTGACAGCCCATGTTAATTTGTAAGCGTCAAGGGGTCGGCGTTCGCTACCTAACGTAGCAATGATACGCTCACTCAGCGGAGTCGATTGTCAAAAAGCGCCACTTGGCTGTGATAAGCGAACGACTAATGTTTCGTTCTATTTGATCGAAAGTTTATAGTACACTTGTCTACCAATCTACAATTTGTTACGACTAGGTCACGTGACACGTCAATCGACGACTATTTTCCATACAAAATATCTTTGTGCATTTTTGCTAAACGATTGCCACTTGTCTAGCGGTACTGAACTGCTCTGAATTAAGTTGCTGCGTCTTAAGGTTACGCTCAGACTCAGTTTGCAATAAAGCTACTACATCTAGTTCCACTATGACAACTGAATTATTGTGCTTTTTGTCCACTCAGCCCCTGTCGGCTGTGACAAATCTGATTCATTATCAAACTTGGTTGTTGATTGCGTTTTGTAATCTACCTCGGGAAATCGATTAGATTCGTTTTTGTTGTTGGATGGCTGTTGAATTAATAGGTCATAAGAATAACCTTTCGTCTGTTATTCAAACATTATTTTAATTTAGTTTGAGCAGGAACTAAAAAATACTTTTCTTACTATTCTATGAAGTTCCGTTCTATCGTTCGTTTCGACAACCTCCGTAGCCGAGAGGCGAGCATGCCGGACTTTAAATGGCGCCGCCATCTCTGAGGTTCCGGGTTCGATCCCCGGTCGGGTCAATGTAGAAAACGAACTTTTCTATATTGGCTCGGGTCTGGGTGTTGTGGTACCGTCGTTGTTTCTGATCTCTATAACACAAGTGCTTTAGCAACTTACCTTAGGATCAGAGCAATGTATGTGATGTTGTCCAATATTTATTTATTTATTTATGAAGCATTTAGACGGGCGCAGGATCGAAATGCCTGGAGACAGCTCATCATCCAGGCTACTACATAGGCGGGGTCACGATCCTCAACCTCTGAGGGACCGACTATGGAGGAGGAGGATACTTTTCTTAAGTGTTCAGTAAACTTAGCATTAAAAAAATATTTAGTGATTATGTTTTTTAACCTGGTCTAAACTTGTGGATTCTTTTATCGAAATCTGTTGAGTCCTAATACTTTACATAGAAGGAGGTGCGAAATAATATCATTGTTTATCGACCGTCACATTCACTACTAGGTATCCAGTAGCGGAGGTGTTGACATAAGACAGGTTATGCATAGAGAAACAGGGACAGTCAGCGACAAAACTAAAAATATATATAAACAATAAATATTGGACAACATCACATACATTGCTCTGAACCTATGGTAAGTAGCTAAAGCACTTATGTTATAGAAATCAAAAACAACGACTGGTCCACAACACCCAGACCCAAGCCAATATAGAAAAGTTCGTTTTCTACATTGACCCGACCGGGAATCGAACCCGGAACCTCAGAGATGGCGAAGCGGCGTGCTCGCCTCTCGGCTAGGGAGGTCGTCTATAGTAAAGTAAAGTATGCCTTTATACGTCCCACTGCAGGAAACAGGCCTCACCTCAACTATGAGGTAGTTTGGGCTATACTCCACCACGGCGGGCCCAGTGCAAATTGGTGAAAGAGGGTTTCTAAGGTTAATGACTAAACCTTAGTGTCAGATGTAATCAAGCCGCCTAAAGGCCTCTGACAGGGCTTCACGACCAGTATCAAACTATACAACTTCTCATTTTTAAATTGTAAGTAAAGTACGATTTGACAGGCAGCGGCCAAGAACGGTGTTCATAATTTGAATTTTGAAATCTAAATTGGAATTTATAATATTTTGAACCAAAACATTTCATGATGGTGATTTTCTAACCTCAATTTCATAGTTTACGAAATTTTTGCTGCCGACTGTCCATTGAAATCGATGTAGTTTATTTCGGTGTCACCTAGAGTCTAGGGTTCTGTGAAAACACGTGTCATTGCCTCGTTCTCTGTATTTTTATAAAGGAAAACCAGCCAAGTGCGAGTCGGACTCTCGCCCCGCGGGCTCTATATATAATTAATATTGGACAACATCACATACATTGCTCTGATCCTAAGGCAAATAGCTAAAGCACTTGTGTTATAGAAATCAGAAACAACGACGGTACCACCACACCCTGACCCGAGCCATTATAGAAAAGTTCGTTGACCCGACCCGACCGGGAATCGAACCCGGAACCTCAGAGATGGCGACGCTAAGTCCGGCGTGTTCACCTCTGGGCTAAAGAGATCGTCCTAATAGTAATAATGGTCCGTTTAATGTGGGAATCAAGTCTCGAAGATATTTATACCACTTTTTCTAAAGAAATAATACATTGCTCCTTGATAAAAGTAATAATTATAGACCATTCAGAAGTATCTTAAGGGTTTTGATTACCTAGAATTTATTTTATTACAGCATCAAGTTTGCAACCTGAGTATTTGATATTATTTTAACTTTATTTACTTTAAGACAGAAAGTCAAGTACAAAAAAGTTATCCCATAAGAGTTCCTTTTTATCTATAAAGCTATATAATCTTTAAAAAGGGTGACGTTTTGTAAACGGCCAAAATTCATTGCCTGCCAGAGTCTTTTTTTTCTGGTCCTTAGTCAAAAAAAAACACGCAGATGAACTTGCGAGAACGAACCGAGAGAGATAAATAAGACTGTAAATAAAGCTATATCCTAAATTATGGTCCCACTATATTATATAAGTGCTGTAGAGCACCGCGTGTGTCCCTATCACTTCCAGCCAGTTGCGTTCCAACGGGTGACAACCCTACTAGGCCCCACGCACACTGAGCAAGTAAAAATTAAGAAGTTGTCCACTGTTGTGCAACTCCCTTAGGGCTCGTGCAACGTGCCGGCGACGTCGCGCAATTTTAGTCGCACCGACTAAACTACTGCTAGTCGTTAGTTACGGGCACGCTGCATAAGCCACTTACTTATAAGGGAGAGGTGCCTTGAAAGGGACACGTTATGAAAGGGACAGTTCAAATTACCCAAAATATAAAAATGGTTTAAAATCAAGACTATTATTGTTGTATGGCAACCCCGATGTATATCCATTTGCACCTAACTTCACGTTCCTGACATTTCCAAGAAAGCGGTACTGTACGTCTTTTTGATATATGCAGTGAAAAATAAATTTTCAGGATATTTAAAATCGTTCTGTCAAATGCTGTTTAAGTATTATTTATGCTAGTACTGTTGTTTACGATTAGATAGGTTTATACAGACACGAAAGCAAAAGGTCAGTTAACTTTCAATCGGAATTGTACATTTTCAGGTTATACTTTTAATTTGGTTGTGATATTTATGAAAGGGAAAGAAGAAACGGTCATGAAAGAGACATCTCTTTATAGGTACTCACTATGTCAAAATAAAAATATTGTACTTTAACTAAATTTTATTTCATAAGACTAGGTTACTTTTATAACGGAATGCAATAATTACAATTATTTTAAAACTGAAATAATTTATAAATAGATTGATCAGATTGTTTTTTTGTTCAAATTATTTATGGGTAATTTATTTTCTATCTCAATTTACTTTAAAATTTGATTTTAAAACATAAGTAGTTGTAAGCATACCTTCCAATATTCATAACATGTAAGTATACAGATGAATAAGTTGTATGTGCACATTAGAAGGTGTAATTTTCCACGATATTACGTACTGTACCTTTCAAAACTGATGGTGTCCCTTTCAAAACCGGTCATTTATGAAAGAGACATAATGCACATTTTTGAAGACTGGAAAAACAAGAAACTAAGAATAAATAAATTATAATTATTACATTGTATTTTAATAGTCAAGTAACTAAGGCTATCTATTCAGCTACGGCTTATTTAAAAAAAATGTTTCATCCTTTCACAACAGCCGCTATAACACAATGTCCCTTTCAAGGCACCTCTTCCATACACGTTCAATCAAGTCGATGCGAACTCTCGAGCTACGGATGTGCGACAGGCGAGACTCCGATCACTCTCCCATCATGTTTGTGATTGTGTGGTAAACAAACTAGTTTAATCCTTAGCCCTGCAAACGAGACAATACACATTTTATTCTCACCCGGTCTAATGCGGCTGCTAGGTAGACAGTAAGGACTTTTATGCGATTTCGCTTGTACCGACTTAATTGAAGTTGTATAAGGAAACGGCTTTGTGCAGCGTGCCTGCGACTAACGCCTAGTGGTAGGTAGTTTAGTCGGAGCGACTGAAGTCACGTGACATCTCCGTCACGCTGCACGAGCCCTAAGCTAATCGCCTCGTGTGCGTCGGGCCTAAAGCTGTCGCACATCCGCAGATACTGCCCTAAGTCAGTTGACCGTGAGTAATGCTGGCCCGATCGACAGCACGAAATACAGGTTCTATTACGATTGTGCCTTTGATTATTGTCGAGGTTTGGAAAATGGGGGATATCAAAACGATAGTCTTATTTGTAACTAGCTTTTGCGTGTTACTTCGCTTGTGTGGTCTTTAGTTTATTCAATATATCCCACAGGGACACTTAACCGTTATAAAAAGTAATCTAAAACTCAATGAAACGGGAATTAACGCGATCATAATTTAGGTACAAAATGTTACCTCTTTTTGCCTGACGTTTCGATCGGGTTACACCGACCGTGGTCACAGGCTGACTGGAACAGCGATGTCTTCACTCCGTATGAGAGGCAGATTCTTCATCTACCCTCATAATATTATTTTCACGCCAAGTACCGTCACACACTACACTCACTGTGTCCCTATTCTGCACACTAACCGCCGCGTCCGTATTCAGGTGAGAACTCGATCGCGAAACAAAACGAGATTGTTTATTTTTAATCACTGGATTCCATGTCGCGGATAATTTGAAACCGTCTTCCCGATTGAAATTTTTTGTTTTGTACCTAAATTATGATCGCGTTAATTCCCGTTTCATTGAGTTTTAAATTATGCAACGCGAAAGTTTAAAAGTAAAAAGTAATCTACTTATATGTTAATCCAAATCATATTATATATGTGTGCAAAATTTCATCCAAACCCGTTAGTTTTTGCGTGAAAGAGTACCTAACATTCATAGATCCCTTACTCACAAAATTTCACATTTATAATATTAATAGTAGGAATTGATAAAGCCACAGTTATTTAAGGTTCAATTCGCGAACAAATTTTTAAGGAATAAATTTTAATTACACCCTATTTACGCCTCTCAGCCTCGGTTATTCAATTATTTTAAACCAAGTTTGTGACATGAGGAAACTTTAACAACACACCATACCGAATGGATGAACAGTGTAGGATGCAGGCAAACAAAAGATGCAATTCCGGCAGCATCAAGCTTGCCCGCAGCCTCATCAGACTAAAACGGAACGAACTTCGGAAGGTTGTAGGTACTATAACCGGTCATTGTTCACTAAACAGGCACCTATTCCACATAGGAGTAACAGACAGCCCCACATGCAGAGGATGCATGGAGGCAGAGGAAACGCCGCGGCACGTGCTCATGGAGTGCGAGAGCGTGACAGAACAACGGGCACGGATTCTCCAATCACCAGGATCACTCCCGGAAGCCTTCAGGAGCCTGAGGGGTCTACTGAACTTCTGGGATGATTTGGGCTGGTTGGAGTAGGGGAAGGACACAACACGCACAATGGCCCAATCAAGAGGCTAAGTGCGGACACCTCCCAGCTAAACTAACTAACTACTAACTATGAGGAAACTTTGTACAGACACCAATACATTTGGGATAAATTGATGATTAAACCCAACTGTCTAGTTAATAATTAATTTAAACTTTCGCGTTGCATAATTTTAAAACTCAATGAATACTTGGCGTGAAAATAATATTATGAGGGTAGATGAAGAATCTGCCTCTCATACGGAGTGAAAACATCGCTGTTCCAGTCAGCCTGTGACCACGGTCGGTGTAACCCGATCGAAACGTTAGGCAAAAGAGGTAACATTTTGTACCTAACTATGTTAGTTAATGCATAGTAATATTTGCACTCATCTAAAAAAACACTGACCTGTATAAATACCTAGACTGGCTGTCACGTCCAAATAAGAGCTAATTTTATGTGCCCATTTAAAATGCTACAAGTAACAGTAAAAGGACCGATAACTTTTACGTAGGTATAGGTACTGTATTTGACTGCCTACTTTGCCAATATTAATTATTTAGTTCCTTGTACCATCTGCATAGTAGCATATCCAGCAAGATAATATGATGACTTCCATAGCCGAAAGGCGGGCAGGCCTGAGGTCCCGGGTTCGATTCCCGGTCGGTCAATTTAGAAAACTACCTTACTAATATTGTCAGGGGTCTAGGTGTTGTAGTGTAGTACCGTCGAGATTTGAGCAATGTATGTATGTAATGTTGTCCGATATTTATTTATTTATTTAAACAAAGTAATATGATGGCAATATTCATTTGAAAATAATCATGATTTAATTTTAAATTAACTAAACTTTTTAAAAGTACATTGTCATTGCCAGAACAAAAAAACACTATGAGAAAAAATCCCGAGCTATGTAGCAATAGTAAAATAATCCATTCGAAAATGGCATACCTACCTACTAATCTTCCAATCCTAAGACATGTTGGAGCATCACAATCCAAGTCTAGGTACACAAAGAGTTCAATCCTCGTCGCTTGTGCCTACAAACTTCAATTAAAGGTACTGTGCGGGTTTGATTAGATGAGAACTACTAAGTCAGACCTTAGGTTTCAGTATATTATCCTAAGTTATAAGAAGAAATGGTATTTTAGGTTGTTGGAAAATATTTTATGCTGTCATAAATAAATTTCAGGACTGACCATATTATTGAACTTGGCCCCCATTTAAATTTCACTTTTTTGTCGGCAAAGACAACAACCAAGACATACATAATATTGCACTTGGCTCTCTTTTTACATGTATGTTTTTGATGAGATTTATTTTCACAGTAGCCAGTCTAGGTTAATAATACAGGTCAATGTAAAAAATACATTAATTACTTGTCAGATTTTACAATCACATTTAAAGACTAAATTCGCGAGCTATGTAGCCATAGTAAATTTACAATACCTTTGAAAATGGCATACCTACTAATCTTCCAATCCTAAGACATGTTGGAGCATCACAATCCAAGTCTAGGTACACAAAGAGTTCAATTCTCGTTGCTTGTGCCTACAAACTTCAATTAAAGGTACTGAGCGGGTTTGATTAGATGAGAACTAGCCAAGTCAGACCTTAGGTTTCAGTACATTATCCTAAGTTATAAGAAGAAATCGTATTTTAGGTTGTAGGAAAATATTTTATGCTGTCATAAATAAATTTTAGGACTGACCATATTATTGAACTTGGCCCCCATTTAAGTTTCACTTTTTTTGTCGGGAAAGTTTTCACCGTAGCTAGGTTAATAATACAGGTCAATGTAAAAAATACATTGTTAACTATTTGTCAGATTTTACAATCACATTTTAAGACTAAAGTCGCGAGCTATGTAGCCATAGTAAATTTACAATACCTTCGAAAATGGCATACCTACTAATCTTCCAATCCTAAGACATGTTGGAGCATCACAATCCAAGTCTAGGTACACAAAGAGTTCAATCCTCGTCGCTTGTGCCTACAAACTTCAATTAAAGGTACTGTGCGGGTTTGATTAGATGAGAACTACTAAGTCAGACCTTAGGTTTCAGTATGTTATTCTTATTTATAAGAAGTAATGGTATTTTAAGTTGTTATAAAAAAAATATGTTTTCATAAATAAATTTCAGGACTGACCATTGAACTTGGCACCCATTTAGATTTTACTTCTTTTGTCGGCAACTTAAAGACAACAACCAAGACATATAATAATATTGCACTTGGCTCTCATTTCACATTTAAGTTTTGTGATAAGATTTATTTTAATAAATAAATATAAATATTGGACAACATCACATACATTGCTCTGATCCTAAGGTAAGTAGCGAAAGCACTTGTGTTATAGAAATCAGAAACAACGACGGTACCACAACACCCAAACCCGAGCCAATATAGAAAAGTTCGTTTTCTACATTGACCCGACCGGGGATCGAACCCGGAACCTCAGAGATGGCGGCGCCGTTTAAAGTCCGGCGTGCTCGCCTCTCGGCTACGGAGGTCGTCAAAAGCGATTTTGACAGCAGCCAGTCTAGCTTTATATAATACAGGTCAATGTTCAAAAATACGTTGCAAAAAATCAAATTATGACAATAAATTCATGAAATTTGTTACGATAGCAAATAAGAACTCTTATAAATACTTCTCCTCAAAAATGGCATACCTTTCTACTAATTTTCCAATCTTAAGACATGTCGGAGCATCTCGATCCAAGTCTAGGTACACAAGAGTTCAATCCGCGTCGCTCGTGCCTACAAACTTCAAATATTAAAGGTACTGGGTTTGATTAGATGCTCGGAGATTGTTTGCTGCCGACTTCGCGTCTACATTTCAAGGAGGATGCATATATAGGGTGTTTGGTAAATGGTATATCAAACCCACACCAGCCTATTTTAACATGCCAAATAGTATGGTCAATTCAGAAATTTCATAAAATAATTGATTTTTTAAATTTTCATGCAAAAAAAACAATGAATACAATTTGTATGTTTTTTTTATAAATGATGATATACATTTTCTGACGTCACCATAGTATTTATATGCATATGTTAACATATAGGCTAGTGTTGACTTGATATACCATTTACCTAACATCCTGTATAATGTGTTAATTTATCAGTTAACTATTTTCTAAAGGGTGATTCTACTGCTCAAGTATAACAATTTTTTTATTGGACCAACTTCGAAATCTTTTTGATTTTACTTCTAAAATTCTATCATGCTTAAAAGAGCATTTAATGTGAATGTTAAAATCCTAAATCGTAATAGCTCATATTAATTAGGGTCAATATTTTTTCGAAATTAATTTGTTAGTCCTTTTAAAATAAAAAAAAATGTATTTGAGCAGGAAAATTTAATTTTCCCTTCTTTTCCTCGTAGAGTGGTTCTTAATGTTCGGTAATAGGCTGCATAAAATCAATTTTCATGCTCTAGTGCGTAAAGTAAAATCTTCGTCTAAGTCTCAGACTCTAAGACAAAAGTCGTTAAAATGTTTTTTTTTGCAACACTGAAAGGAAAAGAACATACCTACGTCTTGGGTAAAATTGTACAGTTTACTATTTTTAGCCCAAAAAAATATACATTTTCACTGTGTATGTCCTACTTTATACATATTTTGACCGGATAAGTCCAGTCAATTCATTCTTAAATTTTTCTCGTGTAAACGTGTCTGTGGAATATCGCCGTATCGGCTGACGCTAACGCGGACTCGAACTGACAGCCAGCCACCACGTACCCGCAACTACGTCGGTCGAGTACAAGTGACGTTACTTTTCGTTTATTTACAGAAACACAGTGTCTGCTAAAATGAAATAACGGAGACAGTAAAAATATTGTCTTAAGAGAGGACAAAAAAAGAAAAAGAAAGGTAAAGGCAGGTCAAAAGGTTAAAGGTCATTCAATTTGATGACCTCCGTACCCGTGAGGCGAGCACACTGGACTTGACGACGCCATCTCCGAGGTCCGGGTTTGATTCTCGGTCGAAAATTCTCGGTAGAAAACGATCTTTTCTATATTGGCTCGGGTCTGGGTGCTGTGGTACTGTCGTTGTTTCTGATTTCTACTTTTACAAGTACTTATACTTACTTATGTATAACATAAGTGCTTTAGCTACTTACCTTAGGATTAGATCCATGTATGTGATGTTTAATTTTTATATAAAAAAAAAATACTCTAGGTATGACAAATAAATATATCAATATCAATTAAGAAAATAGTTGTCCATAGTAATTAATTTGACTCACGTAAATGCCATTTGAATTTGTTAGGTGTAAGCCGAAAAACGCACGAACTGTCTAAAGTTTACACACACAAACGGTCCTAACATTTTTATAATTCACTCTTTCAATTCCTCCTTCCCCTTCATTTTGTAGGTTTCTCTGAAAAATCTAAAGTTCATGTTTTCTCTTAAATTAAACAGTATACATTATTATCATCTGGACGGTCATTCCCGAATGTCTTCGGAGCCCAGGTTTCGCTTCCTTGTTTTTTTCCCACTTCGATGTAGATAAAAACACATACATAAATATAAATAAAAGCAAACAGAATAGAATCCGAGCATCACTCACCTCTTACAGATAGGTAACCTCTCTCAAAAATTCACACACGACAGGCTTGTGAGGCAGCACAGCACGTAGCTTGCAACTTGTACGTACAGCCAGGTGGGCCTTTCAGCGCTTAGTAAGGGCGGTTTCACATTAAACAAATAATATAAACACCACTATCATTATTCAATTGTTTTTTTTTTCAAAATTACGTGCCATTTTTTAATACTCAATATCATCATCATTTCAGCCACAGGACGTCCACTGCTGCTCATTGGCCTCCCCCAGTCACTTCCAGATTGGCCGGTTAAAAGCGGCCTGCATCCAGCGGCTTTATTTATTTATATTAAAAGGTACACCAACAGTATATATATAGCTACATTATAGAAACACGACATACTTAAAAACATCTAATATATATAACTTACTATACTTTATGCAACCTTTACCAGGTCGTCTGTCCACCTTGCGGGTGGACGTCCCACGCCGCGCTTACCGGTAAATGGTCTCCATTCCAGAATCTTTCTGTCCCATTTCTACGTGCTATGTACGTTAAAATAATATTCGTTAGTTAAGCCGGGCTGTTTCCGCACTTAGCCTCTTAATTGGGTCATTGTGCGTGCTGCATATTTTTCCGTACTCTAACCAGCCCAGGTCATCCCAAAAGGTCGGCAACCTTTTCAGGCTCTTGAAGGCCTCCGGGAGTGATCCTGGTGATTTGAGAATCCGTGCCCGTTGTTTTGTCACGCTCCCGCATTCCATAAGCACGTGCTGTGGCGTTTCATCTGCCTCCACACATCTTCTTCAGAGTTACCTACCTACGTAACACTTAAACAAATCAACGGCCTTAGTTGGGAATCAAAACCACATATCAGGTTTTTCGAACGACTGGTCTTCCTAATAAGCTACCGAGGACTTCGCTCCTGTCAAAATTTATCAAGTGAATTTTGTTGCCAACCAACCATGGGGGTAGATAAATACTAGTAAGAGATATGTATAACCTTAACATTGATCAGTCGAAACGCTTGCTTTGACAGCGCAAAAGGTCCATTTTTTTTTCCAAATGCACCAAAATTAATTTCAAACGACGCTTGCCTCTTTGCAAAAATGACACGAACCCCGTCTCAGTTTACTTGTTAACTGACTTCAAAAAATCGAGAGTCGAGATAATTTACAATCACCCCTTTTATTTCTTTGCAAAGAAACATTAAACATGATGTAGAGCAGTAATGGGTCATATTTCTTTGAAACTAGTTAGTGGTGGCACTTACATTCAGTTACCTAGTATGAAATGAAAAGTCCTGTGACCTGTCCTATGTCGCCCACACTAAAACATCTGAGTCGCAAAATTAAATAACGACAGATTTTTTGTCAAACAAAATAAATTATATTTCCACTTTAGGGGTAGATGCTCCATGTTTCTGAGTTGGAGATTTTACGCTCTGCTGACATTTTGGCGAGAAGTGGGGCAGTCGTTATTAGGGTTGTCTTTTCATTATTTTAATATTTTTAGTTCTTTCCACTTTCCACACCAACATTTTGATGTTTTATGATAGATTGATGAGGTTTTGGCAGAAATGCTTTATAAATGACATGTTCACACGCTTTACGAATCGTAAAAAAAGTAAGAAACGTCTTAAATCAAGTATCGTCTTTTAAAAGTCACTTTCGTTAAAAACACGAATCGTGAATGTTTTGAGACGGATCCGTTGTAGGTAAACACTGAACTCAATCACGAAACAAATGTAAACATAATTTCTGATATTTTTACGAATCGTGAAAAAACACCATTCCGTATGCAATGTGAACGTCTATCCGTCATGACGAATCTCAATTTTTTGACGAATCGTCAATGGTTGGTATTGTCCACGCACGGCGAGGACGATCAACGAGGAGCGGCGAACGGCGGCGAACGACAGCCAGCAATGTTCGGCTCGCGAGCGAACACCGTTGCTCGGCCGAACACTCACTTTCAATCTTCCAAGTGTGCGGTCACTGTATGTCGCTAATTTGTCTTGAAATATACCATATAATTATACAGTCCGCTGTTTACTTAACATCTAAATTAACTACACAATCGAAGGAACCTAGCAGGTATTCTGGTACCAACTAATTTCTTAAATTTAAGTCTTAAATTAGTAGCAGAATACCAAATGTGTGATGTTTGATAAATTTGGTATTCTGCAACTAATTTTAGTTTAGTAGCAGAATATTAAATGTGTCAAGCAATTACAATGCAATCCAATTGATATTCAATTATGCTACTTTAAATTAGCAGACTTGAGGCCCTGTTTTATGGTTGCCTCCCTGTGGTGCGCGCGCCATTCGTTCATAACACGCGCACACTCGATCGCCAATATGGACCAATATGGACGCACACTAACACTTGCCTCGGAAGAAAGACTTTTATCCCGTTTGTCTTTGCCCAGTCCTCCGGGAAATCTCATAGATAAATTATTCTAATTCTCAAGGCGACCGAGCAGGGATGAGAGTTTGAAACTTGTTAGACTGGATGCGAAAAAATGTCGGGCGAAATGACATTGCACATGTAACTTTTGACTTTTGAACTTGTTTACGAATGTATGAATGTGAATTCAAGAAAAGTTTTGCTCCTGTTATAAAATAATGGCATTTTTGTACTCAGACTATAAGATTAAATATAACATCATACTACTAGACGACCAGTTTGACATAGTGGTAAAGTGATTCTCCGAAACGCAAAGTGTTTGATTCTCGGTTTGAGCCAGTGAAAAAAACTTTTCCAAATTAACACAGGTATCGTTGTACTGGGGGTCAAACCAGGGCCCTAACCATAAACTGTTGAAACAATCCCAAATCTGTCAAACATTATTATTTCTGTCAAATTTTGTATGAAATGACGTACCAAAATTGACAGATTTGACAACTTTGAGATTGTTTTAAGAGTTCATGGTTATGGCCCTGGACAGCAAAACGATCGGGAATATAATATCTCCCCCGCTTTAATCTGCGCTTTATTTATGAGTAGTTACGACATACTAGGTACCTACATATAAATAATCGAAGACTATGGTATTACGCTTGTGTTTCTACAGGGGCCTGGAGTCTGTATTTCTAACCTACTTAGAGGGATTTGTGGTGCTGGTGGTGGTGCGATGTGCCGCTGCGTCAATCGCTGTACGCCTAACGTCATACGCTCGCTGTACGATTTCGGGTGCCCGCCGAAAATCAGCGTCGTGATAAGTCCCCGCTGTCACGACAAATGAGCGGAGGTCATTATGATACATTTTCTTGCTATGTATTTTTTTCTTTTTCATTTTGTGTTGCGTCAAATAATCAATTTTCAATTTCTATACAATTTCCCAATAATCACATAAATTATGTAGGCCCAAACTAAGCAAAGCTTGTACTATAGCGACTAGATCGTAATCTTAAATGCTATCTTATAGAATTATTCTAAAACACACTGCATTATGACTCAGGTACATGACTTGTGCCGTTAAACGTTGACACTAAACCTTATGAGACGCTAGAATTACGACCGTCTGGTGTACTGGTTCGCGCTTTACAATCCTTGGCAGTTGCGGGTTTGAATCCCGCTAAGTGCAAATGTTAATGAACACGAGCATTTGTACCTGTAAGTCATGGCTTTTTATAAACGTATTCAAGTATGTTTATCCGTTATCGTAGTCGACATAATACAAGTTTTGATTAGTTTGGGGCTAGATAATTTAATTGATGTGATTTTAGAATGAATTTATTTACTATTATTACTATTATGATAGCCCTAAAAGAGTAGATGTCGTATCAAAAAGAATATGAAATTCCGAATAATAAGTTTTTATAGAACTAAAGTGATGCTTTCATAGACTAAGACGTGCTGTCGACTACGTAATTTATATTTTCTTGTATACCAAGTTGATTTCGTTAAATATGACATCGTAGCATGTCGTCGTAATTTGTAAAAATGAAAAGTATCTTATTTCAATTTAGGATTATCATAATTTAAAATAATATACACCTATTTTAATACTAGATTCAGTTCGCGACTTTGTCTGCGTAGACACCAGAATTGAGCCAAAGAAGAATGAGTAGTGATCGTAAAGGAACACACAGTTGGCTATATATTATACTACGTGTTAAGCTAGACCAATCTATATCTATATCTATACTAATATTATAAAGAGGAAAGATTTGTACCTATTTTTGTATGTTTGTATGTTTGTAATGAATAGGCTCAAAAAGTACCGGGCCGATTTAAAAAATTCTTTCACCAATAGAATGCTACATTCTTCCAATTTGACATAGGCTACATTTCATTTTTAAAAAAATTAGGGATCCTTGGTGGAATTTGAACAATGTAACCGAAGGTGTAGAAAAATGAGTCTTAAAATGTCTTTCGTCGAATGCGCTGCCGAAACTATTAGCGATAATTGTCTACCCCGTGCGAAGTTATCTAGCTGCTAGTATCTATATAAGTATGTGTGTCGAATTGTAGCCAATTCCGTACTCCTGTTAAAGTGTGATAAAGCATTAAGTAACATACGTGTACAAACTTTCTCATTAAGACCCCGACCCGCGACTACAGACTTTTAATTGGCCGATAGCTGGATCGGTGTTTGAATAACTATTAATATTGGCCAATAACAAGTCATGTCATTGCGCATTCATATCTGTAATTTAAACACTGATCAAACTATCGGCTGATAGTACACCTTGTAGTGGTCGTGCTCATCACACAAACATTTGCCCTTTGCGCGATTCGAACCCATAACCGCTCGTCTTTGTAGTTTGTACGGCTAAATACTACACAGACGGTCGCCATAGTCGCCAAGTTGTTGTATATCACCAGCCGATCATGTGATTTTAAGGATTGCCTAATTGAGACACTCTTCCCTCTCTTAAAAACTATTTCTTTACTTTCACCAAAAAATGAGAGCACATTTCTATATTTTCCAGGTGTATTTAGGCAAACAGCACCTCTGAAATCTCTGTGTGCAGGGGCGCTCAACCTAAATTCACCCATTTAGTAACATTAGAGGAGCGACCGCGCGGCCAAATGTTTACCGCTGCTGCATCCGGCTATTCTAGTAAGACTGCTGCCAAAGATACAGATTTACTAGATAGAAATAAGTTTTGAACATAGGTTTACAAAAACTCATAAAAACCGGTTGATCTATTACTTTAGAGGAGAGATCACTGATAAGTATCCTTTGAGGTTCGTTTTTTAAAAAATATGACTGTTAGATTGGTGTTAATTACTAGCAATCATAATTAAAAATATCATTTAAGAACTAAACCCGTAAAAACCCAAAATTATTTCAACAGTGCAGCGTTGAAAAGTCTGAATGAAGTTTTAGGCTCATAAAGATGACCAACCGATATACGGAAAGCGTAGGTTCCGTAACTAGGTCTTATTGGCACTCTAGCAAATAACGTAAATAACTTTTTAAAACGACTGGGCCTCGCCATTTAGAGGTCCCAGGTTTGATCCCGGGTTAAAAAAGTAGAAAACGAACTTTTCTATGTTGTCTGGAGTCAAGGTGTTATGGTACCGTCGTTGTTTCTGATTTCTATAATACAGCTTCAGCTACTTTACTTAAGATCAGTGCAATGTATATTGATGTTGTCCAATACATTTTTTGTATTGGACAACATCAATATAATGCCTGCTAGGTTTAAATCGTCTGTCGCATCCAGTCTCCCCGCTCTGTGCGCTATTCGTCGAGCCGAGTGTAGTCAGCGCAACTCTTTCGGCGCCTCGAGAGCCGTTGTACGGAGCGCCCTTGCTACTAGCTGCCTACTTACAATGCGCTACAGAAGTACAGTAGGAGGTAAAAGTACTAGTGCATATGTGCTAGTCTCAGGTCTATTCCCAGTCGGATCAAAGTAGGAAACAAACTTTCCTATACTGCCTCTAGTAGTGTGGTACCGTCGTTTTTTCTGATTTATGTAACACAAGTACCTACTTTATTTACTTATCTTAAGATCAGAGCAATGCATAGGATGATCTTTAGACCATGATTTTATTTAGATATGCTTTGAAGATTTATTTCGTTTGTCGCATCCAGTCTCCCCGCTCTGTGCGCTATTCGTCGCGGCGAGTGTAGTCAGCGCGACTCTTTCGGCGCCTCGAGAGCCGTTGTACGGAGCGCCCTCGCTATTAGCTGCCTATTTACAATGCGCTAAAAAGTACAACAGGAGTTAAAAGTACTAGTATGCACTGGTATAGTTACAGGTCGATTCCCAGTCGGATAAATGTAGGAAATAAACTTTTCTATAATGTCGTGAGTCTAGGTGTTGTGGTACCGTCGTTTTTTCTGATTTATGTAACACGAGTACTTTATTTACTTATCTTAGGATCAGAGCAATGCATAGGATGATCTATAGGCCATGTTTTTTGTTTAGATATGCTTTGAAGATTTATTTCGTCTGTCACATCCAGTCTCCCCGCTCTGAGCGCTATTTGTCGCGGCGAGTGTAGTCAGCGCGACTCTCTCGGCGCCTCGAGAGCCGTTGTACGGAGCGCCCTCGCTACTAGCTGCCTACTTACAATGCGCTTCAGAAGTACAGTAGGAGTTAAAAGTACTAGTGTATGCACTGGTCTAGTTACTGGTCCATTCCCAGTCGGATCAATGTAGGAAATAAACTTTTCTATACTGTCTTGAGTCTAATTGTTGTGGTACTGTCGTTGTTTCTGATTTATGTAACACAAGTACTTTATTTACTTATCTTAGGATCAGAGCAATGCATGTGATGATCTACAGACCATGTTCTTTGTTTAGATATGCTTTGAAGATTTATTTCGTCCGTTGCATCCAGTCTCCCCGCTCTGTGCGCCATTCGTCGCGGCGAGTGTAGTCAGCGCGACTCTTTCGGCGCCTCGAGAGCCGTTGTACGGAGCGCCCTCGCTACTAGCTGCCTACTTACAAATCTGCTACAGCAGTACAGTAGGAGTTACATTAAAAGTACTAGTATGCGCTGGTATAGTTACAGGTTGATTCCCAGTCGGATAAATGTAGGAAATAAACTTTTCTATACTGTCTTGAGTCTAGGTGTTGTGGTACCGTCGTTTTTTCAGATTTATGTAACACAAGTACTTTATTTACTTATCTTAGGATCAGAGCAATGCATGTGATGATCTACAGACCATGTTTTTTGTTTAGATATGCTTTGAGGATTTATTTCGTCTGTCACATCCAGTCTCCGCGCTCTGTGCGCTATTCGTCGCGGCGAGTGTAGTCAGCGCGACTCTTTCGGCGCCTCGAGAGCCGTTGTACGGAGCGCCCTCGCTACTAGCTGCCTATTTACAATGCGCTTCAGAAGTACAGTAGGAGTTAAAAGTACTAGTATGCACTGGTATAGTTTGGTCTAGTAACAGGTCGATTCCCAGTCGGATCAATGTAGGAAATAAACTTTTATATACTTTCTTGAGTCTAGGTGTTGTGATACCGTTGATTTTTCTGATTTATGTAACTGTGGCAAACCATACTCTTTGTTATCTTATATTTTATTATGATTTTACTTTTTGACATTTTCCTTTGTTTTTAGTCTGTTCTTTGATCTCTCGTTCCAACACTTATATTTGCGAAACGTTATTATCTGCAAATTGCTTGCGTTTGATTATATTTGTAGCAATTCTTATCGTCCTTCTTCCTCCTCACATCGCGTACATTAATTTGTTTCGTCTGTCGCACCCAGTCTCCCCGCTCTGTGCGCTATTCGTCGCGGCGAGTGTAGTCAGCGCGACTCCTTCGCCGCCTCGAGAGCCGTTGTACGGAGCGCCCTCGCTACTAGCTGCCTACTTACAATGCGCTACAGAAGTACAGTTGGGGTTAAAAGTACTAGTGTATGCACTGGTCTAGTTACATGTCGATTCCCAGTCGGATAAATGTAGGGAATTAACTTTTCTATACTGTCTTGAGTCTAGGTGTTGTGATACTGTTATTTTTTCTGATTTATGTAACTATGGAAAACCATACTCTTTGTTATCTTATATTTTATTATGATTTTACTTTTTGACATTTTCCTTTGTTTTTAGTCTGTTCTTTGATCTCTCGCTCCAACACTTATATTTGCGAAACGTGATTATCTGCAAATTGCTTACGTTTGATTATATTTGTAGCCATCCTGATCCTTCTCCTTCCTCCTCACATCGCGTACATTCATTTATTTCGCCTGTCACATCCAGTCTCCCTGCTCTGTGCGCTATTCGTCGCGGCGAGTGTAGTCAGCGCGACTCTTTCGCCGCCTCGAGAGCCGTTGTACGGAGCGCCCTTGCTACTAGCTGCCTACTTACAATGCGCTACAGAAGTACAGTAGGAGTTAAATTAAAAGTACTAGTATGCGCTGGTCTAGTTACATGTCGATTCCCAGTCGGATCAATGTAGGAGATAAACTTTTCTGTACTGTCGTGAGTCTAGGTGTTGTGGTACAGTCCTTTTTTCTGATTTAGGTAACACAAGTACCTACTATATTTACTTATTTTAGGATCAGAGCAATGCATAGGATGATCTATAGGCCATGTTTTTTAAAACTCAATGAAACGGGAATTAACGCGATCATAATTTAGGTACAAAATGTTACCTCTTTTGCCTGACGTTTCGATCGGGTTACACCGACCGTGGTCACAGGCTGACTGGAACAGCGATGTCTTCACTCCGTATGAGAGGCAGATTCTTCATCTACCCTCATAATATTATTTTCACGCCAAGTACCGTCACACACTACACTCACTGTGTCCCTATTCTGCACACTAACCGCCGCGTCCGTATTCAGGTGAGAACTCGATCGCGAAACAAAACGAAAGCTGAAAGGCTTAAAGAGCATATAGCTGCTGTGAAAAACCGCCAAACTGCGAAATCAGCGATTGCCGAACACCTTGAATCAGGCACTAATCACTGGATTGAATTTATTCAAACGCAAGTTCTTTCCACGGATCGCCACTTTTATTCAAGAGTTGTGCGTGAAGCTATTGAAATCAAAAAGTATAAAAATTTCAATCGGGAAGACGGTTTCAAATTATCCGCGACATGGAATCCAGTGATTAAAAACAAACAATCTCGTTTTGTTTCGCGATCGAGTTCTCACCTGAATACGGACACGGCGGTTAGTGTGCAGAATAGGGACACAGTGAGTGTAGTGTGTGACGGTACTTGGCCTGAAAATAATATTATGAGGGTAGATGAAGAATCTGCCTCTCATACGGAGTGAAGACATCGCTGTTCCAGTCAGCCTGTGACCACGGTCGGTGTAACCCGATCGAAACGTCAGGCAAAAGAGGTAACATTTTGTACCTAAATTATGATCGCGTTAATTCCCGTTTCATTGAGTTTTAAATTATGCAACGCGAAAGTTTAAAAGCCATGTTTTTTGTTTAGATATGCTTTGAAGATTTATTTCGCCTGTCACATCCAGTCTCCCCGCTCTGAGCGCTATTCTTCGCGGCGAGTGTAGTCAGCGCGACTCTTTCGGCGCCTCGAGAGCCTTGTACGGAGCGCCCTCGCTACTAGCTACCTACTTACAATGCGCTACAGAAGTACAGTAGGAGTTAAAGTACTAGTATGCACTGGTATAGTTACAGGTCGATTCCCAGTCGGATCAATGTAGGAAATAAACTTTTATATACTGTCTTGAGTCTAGGTGTTGTGATACCGTTGTTTTTTCTGATTTATGTAACTGTGGCAAACCATACTCTTTCTATCTTATATTTTTTTATGATTTTACTTTTTGACATTTTCCTTTGTTTTTAGTCTGTTCTTTGATCTCTCGTTCCAACACTAATATACGAAACGTGATTATCTGCAAATTGCTTGCGTTTGATTATATTTGTAGCAATTCTGATCGTCCTCCTTCCTCCTCACATCGCTTACATTCATTTATTTTGTCTGTCGCATCCTTATTGGTTAAATGCTCTAAGGTCGCATCCAGTCTCCCCGCTCTGTGCGCTATTCGTCGCGGCGAGTGTAGTCAGCGCGACTCTTTCGGCGCCTCGAGAGCCGTTGTACGGAGCGCCCTCGCTACTAGCTGCCTACTTATAATGCGCTACAGAAGTACAGTAGGAGTTAAAAGTACTAGTGCATATGTGCTAGTCCCAGGTCTATTCCCAGTCGGATCAAAGTAGGAAACAAACTTTCCTATACTGCCTCGAGTCTAGTAGTGTGGTACCGTCGTTGTTTCTGATTTATGTAACACAAGTACTTTATTTACTTATCTTAGGATCAGAGCAATGCATGTGATGATCTACAGACCGTTTTTTGTTTAGATATGCTTTGAAGATTTATTTCGTCTGTCACATCCAGTCTCCCCGCTCTGTGCGCCATTCGTCGCGGCGAGTGTAGTCAGCATGACTCTTTCGCCGCCTCGAGAGCCGTTGTACGGAGCGCCCTCGCTACTAGCTGCCTACTTATAATGCGCTACAGAAGTACCTACAGTTGCGGTTAAAAGTACTAGTGCACTGAAAATATAGTTAAATATATTTAATGATAGGTATGCAAATGTTTAAAACAGTTAAGGGTTAGGTTTTTAACTTCATTGTGTTTATGGTTAATGTATTAAAATTAATATTGTTACTATATGTATTATTTGACTTCACATAAAGCGATACGGCCACCTGAATTGTACATCTTTATGTAACCATCACTGTAATTTACCACTTATTGCACACCATTCAAAGGTATGGTGTGCAATAAAGAGCATTTCTATAGATCTATACATGGTGAAGATGATTACATCATATACCTTTTTTTCACGATTTCGATGTTGCCTATAAAATATAAGTAGTAAAAGTTGCTTGTATGTCGTTGTATTTTCGTTATGATGGTCTCCAATATGTGAAATTGTAAATACATACAAAAAAACTAAGTATGTATGTAACGTGCAGTTCAAAAAGATCCACGAGCCACACTGCGCGTTTCAACGGTGTCTATAATTGAACACGCTTTTTACTTAACTGCTTTTTAGGGTACCGTACCCAAAGGGTATAACGGAACCCTATTACTAAGGCTCCGCTGTCCGTTTGTCTGTCTGTCTCTCCGTCTGTCACCAGGCTGTATCTCAAGAACCGTGATAGTTAGACTGTTGAAATTTTCACAGATATTTCTATTGCCGCTATAACAACAAATACTAAAAAAACAGAATATAATAAATATTGAAGGGGCTCCCATACAACAGACGTGTTTTTTACCGTTTTTATAGATAATGGTACGGAACCCTTCGTGCGTGAGTCCGACTCGCACTTGGTCGGTTTTCTTAAAACATTTCATCATTACACTCTGCTTGCACCCTCAAACTGTTACAGTTAGCTAAGCGGAAAATTTCTTGTTATTGGCATATTCCCAGTCGAATCCCCTTCTAATTACAAGAAACGCTAAAACAAGAGTCACCGCGCGCTAACGAGGACTCATTGGCTCAATATCGGTTTAGGCACGCGCGGGAGCGTCGGCAATGCTTCTAATGGCCGCCATTTTGGGCCGTCAAACGTGAAAGACACGTTTGCGGATCACTGTATAAACGTTAGCAGTCTCAAAGATTGTTTTTTAAAGGCCCTAAAGACTTAAAAGATCTTGGAGCGAGGGCTTAGGGCGACGATGACATCTAAATACGGAAAATGAAAAGATTTTTTATGACTTTAATTCAAGATAAAAATAAAACTCTCCAGTCACAAAGTTATGAATTTTTGATTCAATCTTGGACGAAGGAATTCGACCAAAGGTAACAGAACAAATGAATACCTACGGTGAAATTAAATCATTTTAACATACCTTCTATTGGTGTTCATCATTGTCAGCGCCTAGTGGCCAAGCATAATAGACTAAGTTAAGTAGAAAGTAACTTCAATGTTCAATTCTCTTATCTTGTCCAAGTCGAAATTTCAACTTTTCAAGCTATTTGCTTTAGATAGCTTTTGAAACAATCAAAATATAATTTAACTCTAATTGTAAACACAACAATAGATATTAAAAAGGTCATTAAACATATTAGACAACATCACAGACATTGTTCTGATCCAAAGGTAAGTAGCTAAAGCACTTGTGTTATAGAAATCAGAAACAACGACGGTACCACTGAAGTTGTACTCAATTGAAGTTATAGTTGTCCCCCCTCTCCTGAAACAAGTCATTGAACTCCCAATTAATTTAGCAGCCTTATAAAAACAAGTGACGAGAAATTTTGGATTACGGCCAGGTGGCTCCATCCACTAGGCTTAAGTTTATTGTTGAAAGGTTTATTATTTCTTGATATTTTGTTGCGAGGTATTATTTTTTGAAGTTGAAGGTTTTATTTACACTACTTAATAGGTTTGTTTCCCTACCGTTTATTTTTATTCCGTATTTTAATAGATAGATTCTGATGCATAATGAATAAGTTCTTAATTTATAAACTCGTGATAACACTGAAAATTTTTGTTTTTAGCAATTTCATGCAAGGTTTTAATTGAAGATAAATAACACTTGAAAAAAATCATCGACCTCAGGTGGGACTCGAACCCACGTCCCATCGCAAGCCGGGCGAGTGCTTTACCAACTAAGCTACCGAGGACGTCACGTGACAAGATGAAATTCCTCAAGTGTTCTTTCTCGCTGTCAAAGCCAGCGTATTCTGATCAATGTTGTAGCTATATGTATAGCTGGGCCCTAACCATGAGCTGTTAAAACAATCACAAATCTGTCAAACATTATCATTTCTGTCAAATTTTGTATGAAATGACGTACCAAAATTGACAGATTTGACAACTTTGAGATTGTTTTAAAAGTTCATGGTTATGGCCCTGAATAGTATACTACCGTCAACACCCTATAGAAATATTTTTACAAATATAACACACCAATTGCCATAGTCACATCATAGTACCTACAATGTATCAAGCAATGATTCTTAAGGGACGTCTTCCAGCTAGGGTTGCTATCCGGTTTTTCCTGGATTGGTCCTAGCTTAGAAGACCTCCCCCGCTCCGTTGCAGTTGGTTCTGGGCTAAAAAATCCGGGGTTTTCACGCGTCTTGTCCTAGTTGCATAAAAACATTTTCTAAATTAACCCGACTTGGCCATCGAACCTGGCCTTTTGCGTTCAAGGTGAATCACTGTGCCACTATACCAACCAGGTCAATTTAGGAATCTTGATGCGCAGACAGAGCTTAACTACGCTAGCGATGCGAACTTATGAGCTTTTATAGTTGAGCGTTATGAGCGAAGCGAAACAATATTTTCGATTTGCTTCTAGTGTGGGCTCCGCTTAGATATATGGTCTTTATTCTGTTAGCGTACCTACCTATCGGTAATAAAAAATAAAAACATTGCGCTGTTCTTAAGACAATCTCGGTCACAGTTCAATCGATGACAATGAAATGGCAGCCTTAAGGTGAGCCAAGGGAAATGTCAACCGAACTCGGTATTATAACTGTATCCGAAACAGCCCTTTTAGAACAGCTACTTACGAAAGGCAGCTCAATACTTTTTAGTTTATATTGTCCACGCACGGACGTACCACAGACCGGGGACTGTGAACGAGGAGCGGCGAACAGCGGCGAACGACAGCGAGCAAACGTTCGGTACGAGAGCGAACACCGATGCTCGGCAGAACACTCACTTCTCAATCTTCTGTCTTATTCAGAGTGCATTTGCTATTCCGGGACTAAGGTTAAACCACTGTTTTAACGTACAAAAATCAGTGGTTTAACCTTAGTCTAGACTAGTAAATGAACTCTAAATAAGACAGTAAGTGTGCGGTCACTGTATGTTGCTTAATTTGTCTTGGATTATATATTTTTTATCATACAGTACACTTTTTATTTAACATCTTACAACTACACTATCGAAGGAACCTAACAATATTTATAAAACATAATTTTGTAAAGTTAATATGACTCGTTAAATTGAATTGAAATGAGGCTACTAGTGGGCATTGAAGAGTTCCTCTATCCACTTTCTGGCTCGATAATAAGATTAGTTCAATGGTGACAAATTATTTTAATTTAATCCGAATGTGATTGAGGATAGATGACATACAGATACGTAGACAATTAATAGTGACTGTCAGTGAAAGCCGATATCAAAATCTGTAGCGTGTTGTAGTAAATCTAAGAGTAGCTGCATACTGTATATTTTTTTTTATATATTTAATTAAATATTTTTTAAAAATAGTTTAATACAACCGACTATTATTCCGGCCCGAATATGTGTGTAGCAACCCTAAGCGCACATACGAATAGCGACTTTGTTTTAAAAATACGACATAATGTATTTTTGTATCCATGCTGCATTTTTTTTAACAATCGGCTGTCCGTTCTAACTAGCCTGTGCTTAGATTCGCCATTATAACCGTATCCGAGGCGTCGGTAATTTGAAATTTTGTACAAAAAGAAACACTGCCTTTGTCCCTAGCACCTTTCAGCGTTCATGGTTCGACGATTCCTTTATCTGGCTGTAATTTGGACGCAAAAATTTAAAGCCACAGGAATAAATCAAGACACTTATTGAATCAGGATAATGTCAGTGCGATATGTTTTATGTATTTTGGGATTTCATAATTTATGGAAAAAGTCCAATTTTATTAAAGTCTTACCTCTGAAATGACTTTACGCTCAAATACAACAGCTTTTACTAATGAGACTAACATTAAATTCACAAAGCAAAATTAGTTCACTATCCTAAACAGTAGATTTTTTATAAGCTATGTAAATTTCCTGTGGATTTTGATGACATTTAGAACAGTTAAATTATATAATATAATCGAAACTAGCACCTAAGTTAAATTTTATCCCGGAAAAATGATCGTTTCCCGTGTGATGGTTTGTATTTGTTTTTCACAGAGCATGGGTCCACATGATTTTTGACATTTTTGTTGTTTAAAAGTCTGAAAATAACAAAGGCTTCTCTTCTCTCTTTAAGATCTCGAAAAAATGGACGGTTTCTGAGGTTCCGGGTTCGATTCCCGGTCGGGTACTCAATGTGGAAAACGAACTATTGTATATTTATTGTCTCCGGTATGGATGTTGTGGTACTGTCGTTGTTTCTGATTTCTCTATCACAGGTGCTTTAGCTACTTACTTTAGGATCAGAACAATGTATGTATGTTATGTTGTCCGAATTCATTTATTTATAGGCGTTGTGTGTTCAGAAAAGTGTTAAGAGAGTTAAATAGAGAGTTACAAACCGTATTAATGTGTTCGATGCGCAGCTAGTTTGTTCGTAACTGTACCGGGAGTTACTGTCATCGCGTATTCAGTGTGCGCTACAGTCCGCACGTAGCCGCGCGGACGCGGACGGGTCAGTTCACGGCTGTCCGACGCACGGATGAAGTTAAACTATCGCCACTGCGAATAGTTTTACATAATACTGTCGAGAAAATGTTCACTTATATATCGTATCAAGCTTTGTTAGAATCGAATGCTTTAGAGATCAAATTAGAAAAACTTCTTTTAAATTGGCTCGCATCTGTGCGTGTGTGCTGAATAAAGTAAAGATAAGGGCGCGAGTTCAACTTGAAGGAATACTTGAATCTCATATTAATTCTACTAATATTACTAATAAACTAGTTGTCCCGGCGAACTTCGTACCGCGAAACATTTTTTTTCCGTCAACTTTTTAATGTTTTTATTATTTAGGTATCTGCTATTCGGGACGGAGACAAATCCAATTAATCATAAACCATGAAAATCGGTCCAGCCGTTCTCTTGTTATAAGTGTTGGAACAAACACAACTTTGTTTTATATATTAAAATGCGAAAGTTTGTAAGTATGGATGGATGTTTGTTACTAACCAAATTTTTGTTTTCTGTATAAAAAAAACTGACTTCAAAGAAAACTAAAAAAGCATTTTTTTTTGTTTATAAGTATTTATAGATGCGAAAGTTTGTAAGTATGGATGTATGTTTGTTACTCTTTCACGCAAAAACTACAAAACGGACTTGGATGAAATTTTGCATTCACATAGAATATGATCTAGATTAAAATATAGGATACTTTTTATTTTCGATAAATGATCCTGTGAGATACATTGAATAAACTTAAGATCACGCGAGCAAAGTCGCGGGCAATAGCTAGTTTTACATAATTTATTCACAACATACATACCTTTTCGTTATTTATCGAACAACATCGATACATGACATCGATTTACATTATTCGATTTTGCCGTCCGGCTTTGCCGATTAATGCCGGCCCACTTAATAGCAATCACACTTAAGGGGCAATACCCGAAATAAAAGAATTATAATTTATTTTATTATTTAAATCTTTGACTGGTATACCTGATACCTCGTATCACAAGATTCACAAGCATGTTAATTGCATGCTTCCAAATAGTGACAATTACGGCCTTACTACAAAAAGATAGACTAGATAAATAACACTTGAAAAAAATCATCGACCTCAGGTGGGACTCGAACCCACGCCCCATCGCATACCGGGCGAGTGCTTTGACCACTAAGCTACCGAGGACGTCACGTGACAAGATGAAATTCCTCAAGTGTTTTTTCTCGCTGTCAAAGCCAGCGTATTCTGATCAATGTTGAAGCTATATGTATAGCTGAGTAGTATACTACCGTCAACACCCTATAGAAATATTTTTACAAATATTTGACTATTGGTTAAGATCAGAAATGCTTAAACATTGAAAATTTTTGTTTTTAGCAATTCCATGCAAGGTTTAATTGAAGATAAATAACACTTGAAAAAAATCATCGACCTCAGGTGGGACTCGAACCCACGTCCCATCGCATACCGGGCGAGTGCTTTGACCACTAAGCTACCGAGGACGTCACGTGACAAGATGAAATTCCTCAACTGTTTTTTCTCGCTGTCAAAGCCAAGCGTATTCTGATCAATGTTGTAGCTATATGTATAGCTGAGTAGTATACTATAAGCGAGAAAAAACACTTGAGGAATTTCAAGCACTCGCCCGGTATGCGATGGGACGTGGGTTCGAGTCCCACCTGAGGTCAATGATTTTTTTCAAGTGTTATTTATCTTCAATTAAACCTTGCATGGAATCGCTAAAAACAAAAATTTTCAAGATAGACTAGGTTTAAATACTTGTCTAAAGATTAGTCAACCAATTAAACATGTTTGTTAATTATGTCTCGAATGTCTGATTTGTCAACAATCAACATTCCAATTGGTTTTAGACATGTTTTAACCCTAGTTTATCTTTTTTGTAGTAAGGCCATCAGTGTTTTACAATTACAACAATATTTCTTAAAATTACCTACAATATTTTATACATACATACATATACATATTGGACAACATCATATACATTGCTCTGATCCTAAGGTAAGTAGCTTAAGCACTTGTGTTATAGAAATCAGAAATAACGACGGTACCACAACACCCAGACCAGAGCCAATATAGAAAAGTTCGTTTACTACATTGACCCGACCGGGGATTGAACCCGGAACCTCAGAGATGGCGGCGCCATTAAAAGTCCGGCGTGCTCGCCCCTCGGCTACGGAGGTCGTCGTGTTTTATTCATTTAAACTTTAGTGCACAGATTTAAAAATCATACAATAGGTGGTCTTAACACCATGAGGTATTCTCTAACAGTCAGTTCAGTACTAGAGTAATACTTGGGCTGGGGTACTATGTAAAATAAAGCTTGGGATTTTGTTTATAAGTTCAAATTAACGTATTCACCGATTTTAATTTTACAAAAAAAATAAACTGCTTTGTGACCAAAGATCGTGTCTGTGAGCGATTTCTATCTCTGAAACGTTTTCTTCTGACTCCTATTATTTATTCTGTGGTTTATGTAGGTCTAACCCTTATGCTAGGGCTTCACCTGCGTGACGCCTTACGTTCAAATAACGGCATGATTATCGTTAACTAAATATATGCGTAAGTGAGTGCGTGGCCACACTTATTTGACGTTTGATTCTAGCGTCTAACGGCTTACTTAGCGTGTGATATGTGAGTGTGTCTTTATCATAAAAATAAAAAAACGCTTCCAAGAACTTAATACTTTTCTCATTTTGTCTACTCCATCCTAACTTAATAACTATGCACTTTTACATTTATTTCACAAACGTTTTTGAATGTGACCGTGTTTTGACAGTTTAGCGTAGTAGATGTAGCCACAACAACGCACTAGACGCCCGCTAAATGCCTTAGATGCGTCGAACTCGAACATGCGTACTATATCAAATAGCGCACTAATTAATTACATTAGACGCAGGTGAAGCCCGAGCATTATTATATACTGTGGCATTTGCTTTCATGAGTCGTCGGCACACGTCGCAACAAGCTGTTCGGCCGGCAGTCGTGCGGAACTGAGTCCGACCTAGGTGATGCGAGCTGAATGCATTCTCGCCGGAGTTCAGTTGATATATTACTCCTATAGTTAAGTTATATTCATCAGGTCCATCCCATGTCCATCAAAAGCTTCAATAAACTCGCAGAATTAATAAAAAAATAAACAACTTTTATAAATGTATGTGGTACTGTAGTTGTTTCCGATTTCTTTAATAGATTTAATAGCTTACTTACTTGAGGATCAGAGCAAGCAGATGATGTATTATCCCTATTATGATTTCAAAACACTTTTATTAAAATAATAAGCTTAAACGACACATTATTAAATGAAAATTCCCGCTAAACTCATAATGATCCTCCCGTTATAATTCAAAGGGCCTAAAATATCGTATAGTCATCACCAGCCGATATCAGTCCACTGCTGGACACAGGCCTCTCCAAATGGAGGATTTTGCCATAATCGCCACGCTTGGCAGGCGGGTTGGCGATCGCAGTTTGGCCAATGGTGGAGAGGAGACGCTGCTGCCCGTCTTCTTACGGCGGTTCCCCTGTAGTCGCCTCTTACGACACCCATAGGAAGAGAAGGGGTGGTGCAATTCTTTTAACGTGCCGGCACCACACGACACAAATAGTAAAATATCGTATAGTATTAGAAGTTATTTATGTTCATTAGGAAATCAATAAATAATGCTTGACGTATTTTATGAATGATTATTAATTCTATCTGGGCCCTAACCATGAACTGTTAAAACAATCACAAATCTGTCAAACATTATCATTTCTGTCAAATTTTGTATGAAATGACGTACCAAAATTGATAGATTTGACAACTTTGAGATTGTTTTAAGAGTTCATGGTTATGGCCCTGAATCTGATAAGAATATCTCTTTTAATAGGCTTAATTTGTAACCATGTAATGTACTGCTCCTTCCAATACAATGCAACAAAGCCATGTCAACACAAATTTTGTTGCCATTACAAAGTTAGTTGGACAAAGTAATTTACGTCTAAAGAGTGTACGCAAATGTACAAGCAGACAGGCTGGTAATTAACGAGTGACCTCCGCCCGCGCTATAAAACATAAATTAATTCGAGAAATGCATGTTTTCGCTGAGACCTCCTCTGTCTGTTGGGGCAGACCGTACGGTGGCCAAAAAGAGCTATCGTAACGAGATATTTACTTTCGTATTTTTGTTCTGAAATGGTGATTGTTGTATGAAGTGTAATACTTTGTTAATATCCAGTCAGTATACATCACGGCTATGGGGTGCATTTTCTATTAATTGCATATTTATTTTACTTCGGTACGCAACAGGTGCTCTAGATTTCCGTTTAAGACTATCTTTAAGGATGATTGGTTGAGAGTCGTTTGACCTTCTGTGGTGATTTTCAGTAAATCGGTTAGCCGTTGCCTACTTCATTTCTCCCTACGACTCGAATTTTTCATTCGAAATCAAAAACTAATTTCAGTGAATCCCCATTTGAAGTATTATCGACTAATTTATAATCATTTTTAATTTTTTTTAAATCTGCATATTGACACTCAAGTAGCAGCCACCCTACTCTCAAGGTAATGCACTCCGCCGTCTTAATTGCTTGCAACTCGTTTCGCAGTTGCACTGCTGCATAAGCCTGCGTTTTAAGACTTCTGAATTGAGTGATGGGCGGCCTGGAACTTGCCTAAGTGGGCTCAAAGTACTAAGCATGAGCCGACTACTGGAATTATAACTAGTACAGTTACAGAACAAACATTCTCCTAACCTTACTTTGGAACTAGTGTTAACAAATCTTGACTATGTCATTTGACAACTTATTTAAGTTTTTGTAGCATTTTTTTCTAATACAATATTGGACAACATCACATACATTGGTCTGATCCTAAGGTAAATTGCTAAAGCACTCGTGTTATAGAAATCAGAAACAACGACGGTATCACAACACCCAGACCCGAGCCAATATAGAAAAGTTCGTTTTCTACATTGACCCGACCGGGGATCGAACCCGGAACCTCAGAGATGGCGGCGCCATTTAAAGTCCGGCGTGCTCGCCTCTCGGCTATGGAGGTCGTCAATAATTAAGCCTTAAAGCAGTAATTAAACAAAATTGTAAGCAATTTTGTAATCATCAACGCAACTTAATTACTTACTAGGAACTGTCTTTTTATAGTAGGAATGGCTGTTTGCACGCTATTCTTGCAAAATGAGAAATTAAAATATGTATTTGACACTTTGACTTAATTAAACCAGAGACAGCTGTTACATTGACGCCATTTTGTTGATGGTGCAGCGTGTGTTTAATTAGATTTCTGACATGATAATATTATTACCGTGGTTCTGAATTGAGTGATGGGCGGCTTCGAACTTGCTTAAGTGGGGCTGGCCAGCCACTGAAATTATAACTTATTTTTCCTGTACCTACTTTAATACTAGTTGATAAAACTTGAAGGGTAATACAGTGGGTGCGGTGGACAACGGCTCTACCTTAACCAGTTCTGTACCTAAGCAATTCTGTCAGAATTATTTTCTTGTTTCGTCCTTTTTTACGTAGTCGGGTTAAAGTTTTTTACACTTTATTTGGTGGGACTTGTAGTAATGTGGCTGTTAGCGCGTTATTCTTGCCATTTGGCAAATAAAAAATACAAAGACAAGACACTTCATTTAATTAATAAAACTTAGAATCAAAAGTCAGCTGGTAAATGGACGCCATTTTGTGGATTAACTCTTGAGACAGGTGCCAACTGCCAAGGTTGTTTAATTTTACGTGTATTTAAGTAAAAGATTTGTGGATTAATATTTTGGAAGTCGAGTAGATCAACTACTTTACTTCTTATTATAGTTTCGATTTCAATATTTGGCTATCGTGTTGATCATTCTAATGATGGAATCAGGTGATGCGTAAAGTAGTACTCGTATATTGGAAAACATCACATAATACATTGCTCTAATCCTAATATAAGTAGTTAAAGCACTTGTGTAACATAAATCTGAAACAATGATGGTACCACAACATCCAGACCCGAGACAATATAGAAAAGTTCATTTTCTACATTGACCCGACCGGGGATCGAATAGTAGGACTCTTATTGAAGATACAAACAAATTATGAAAAGCGGCTTGTTAGGGTTCATCTGATTCGTTTTACCAAAGACGTGTGTCTTCTAATAGTTTTTTAACTATGTACTACAATACATTATTATTTTATAACTTTTAACTAAACTAACATTTTTTCTCATACCTGCAAAAGCTTTTTAACCTTAACATAACAAAAAATAACAAATACATTATAACATAAAAAGCTTTTCCGAATGCACTCAGCTTTTTAGTTCCAAAATAAAAGTTTCACGGCTTAACTTTGGTGCATTAATTTCCACATGAAAACTTGTTGGTGTTATTTTTGGATACGGTGCTAGTTGGTAAAAAACAACCTTCTCTCACCTATCGTGAAGAGGAATGTTTCACTTGTGGTATCCCAATTTTATGTACCAGTTTATACAGGGTGTTAGGTAAATGGTATATCAAATCGAAACTAGCTTATGTTAATATATGCATATAAATACTATGGTGAATCGCAATGTCGAAAATCGCTATGACGCAGCTGGAAAAGATCTAGAAGAAAAGCAACATTAAACGCAAAACAAAAATTTTACTAGTGCGGACTAATCTTCTCAATCTTTTTGTACGGTTCAGAGACGTGGACCATGAAAGCTGCGGACATGGACAGAATAAACGCATTCGCAATGTGGTGCTATCGCCGGATGCTTTGTATACCCTGGACCGGTTTCCGCACAAATGAATCCGTCCTGCAACAACTACGGATCAAGGAACGCCTCACAACTATTGTCCTCAGGCGATATTTACGGTACTTTGGGCATCTTGCCCGGAAACCACCTCATAACCTGGAGAGAGCTATCCTTATTGGGAAAAGACAGGGCAAGAGACCACGTGGCAGGAGACCAACACGTTGGTCTGATCTCATTGTAAAAACCCTAGAGATGCCGTTCTACGAAGCATAAGACGGGCACAGGATCGAAATGCCTGGAGACAGCTTAATAGGCACTAAATAGGCGGGGTCACGATCCTCAACCTCTGAGGGGCCGACTATGGAGGAGGACTATGGTGATGTCAGAAATTTGATGTGTATGAGCATGTGCCTTTGTACCAATTATGCCTAAGTGTTGTATGTGTTTTAAAAGTATTTAAGTGGTAACGGATACTCCGTTACCCAGTCGCCAGAGTTTTGCTTAGTTGAGGGCTAAGTTTGGTGTGATTGTAGAAAGAATTCAAATATTTATTATATTTGATGTTAATGTGATCACCACTTGGTGTAGTGGGAGTTTACCCTAATCTCAAACGTAAAATCTAGCTTTTACCTCCTTTATCTACTTTCCTCGATTCGGCCTAATTTAGAAAACAAATTTTTATTGGCTCCTGCCTTGGTGTGCTGGATTACGTTACTGGAAAAATCCAATGTCTGGTACCGCGTAACACTGAATTCCTCACAAAAGACTAGCATAGAATAACATTTATTTGCAAGAACAAATTTGTTTGGTACATTTTTTGACGACCTCCGTAGCCGAGAGGCGAGCATGCCGGACTTTAAGGCGCCGCCATCTCTGAGGTTCCGGGTTCGATCCCCGGAATGTGGAAAACGAACTTTTCTATATTGGCTCGATTCTGGGTGTTGTTGTACCGTCATTGTTTCTGATTTCTATAACACAATTGCTGTAGCTACTTACCTTAAGATCAGAGCAATGTATGTGATGTTGTCCAATATTATTATATTTATTATTAATATTTTACTTACTAGTTCCGTTGCCACACATAGAGACGCTTAGTAAAGACGGACATAGTAAAACTCTAAGCGGTTCTCTGAAATGGTAGTTAGGTAATATTATGTAAAGCAAAGTGAGACGTGTTTCTACTCTGTGATTTATTCTATGTAATATACCATTTCAAGCTACATTCACCGTAGCGTCACTCGCTAAAATCGTAGCAGCATTTCATTTCGTAGCCGTCGTGAATATCGTAGTCACGTAGCATGAGACGACTACGGCGTAGCTGGTGTTTACTATGGCATTTTGTCGGTACCTTTACTATTAGAACACCTATGATTCTATGAATATTACCAGTGAGTTATATATGTTTTACTATTCTGAAATTTATATTATATATATAATATTATTGCGTGACGATAAATAAGTTCTTTATTTTTTTTTATTTAGGACTGATCAGTGGCGGGCATTGGTTTATTTCGAGGTAGGCAGTAGCAGTAGATACTTACTTATGTGTTTTATTGATGAAAATCAGTGGTTTTCACCAATAACACACATTTGTAAGTAACTCTGCCTACCTTATTTTATTTATCAGGTAGGCACTGCCTAATTGCCTAATATGCACCACACGCCTCTGCGACTGTTTCAGTTCTGAAGTAAGAATGAAGTTCTGCTGGCTTTTTGAAACTACATAGAGCAAAATAGGTAAAAAGGAAAAAATGAAAATGAAAAATATTTATTTGTTCAGATAGGTAAGTTAACAATATTAGTAGCTGACCAACTCCTTTTAAGTGTAAAAACACTTGTACCAGGAGATGTCACTCTCCCATATCATAACATAGGCTAGATTAGATACACTAATGGCTACAATAATTACCAGTATAGAAACAACTTATCTATCGTAAGTAAAATAGGTTTTGATAAACAATGTATTAATATTAAATCAAATAACAGCAATCAAACTCACTATCAAAAGTTACAAGTTTCATAATTAAGTGCCAAAACTGCCATTAACAATGCAACGGCTGACTGACATGGCCCAAATGCGTCATTTGTATGTAATAGAAAAGCAACATTTAATTCCAAGCAAGTCGATTCGTGTGTATGACACGTAAATTGAGTCGGTGAACTAATTTCGAGTTCCGCACAGTCCGAAATATCACTGAATCCTGGCTCGTTAAAACTTTGGCTGGACGTAGGTTTTGCAGGAAGAGACATGAGTTATTAGGTGTGAATACTAAATGTTATATGGACTGTATTTTACTAGCGGTTTTTCATGGACTGAAATTATGTTTTTTTCATACAGATTTTAATTTTCTATTTTACCGAACGCTATGACGCCAACGACTATTTTACCGAACGCTATGACGCCAACGACTGCTACGAAACTCATGTTTCGTAGCAGTCGTTGGCGTCGTAGCGTTTGCAATTTGTCTACGCCGTAGCTGTAGCAAAAGTAATACGTTTGTTTACAAGGAAAATATTTGTTTTACTCATAACCGTTTTGATGTTATAGAACCAGATAATGTTATTTTATAGAAGCACAAACGAGTAGGTACTAGCTGTCGAAGATCAAACCATTTTTGTCATTTAATATACATAAGGTATGTTTGTTCAACGTGTTTAAAAGAGCTTGATTGTAAGTAAAGACAGACTTTTTTTTCTTTCTTTATGTTTAATGTTTTGGGCAATTAACTGTATGTTAAACAGTTTGATGACTCAAAATATTTTTTACAATTATAGCTATCTTAAGGCCTCTTCCATGTAATCATTCCATGTTTCGGTTATGTTAATACAGGCTTGTAGGCGTATCTTGTCAGCGAGTGTGGAGAATACTTTGCGACAGTCGGGTAGATGAGAAATGTTTCCGAAGCGTCTGAATAATACGCGGCTTAGCTGCTGCGGGCATCTATCATGGAAGAGGATTTCTGTGTTTATCACCGAGATATGTTAATCCGAAGTTATAAAGATGATTCCAAAGCCAATGACGCTTTAGCCAGTGAAAGTTGGGACTGGCTGTTAATGGACTATTTTTTTTTCTTTGGTAAAGAAACAAGCAGCTGTAAAGATTTGCAAGAAATTAAATGGGGAAAAAATATTGGATATGCTTAGTGTAGACAAGTGAAATATTACATAAATTACATTAGTCGACAATTTTAAAGAATAACGAAAAATGCGAATGTTTTTCATTGGGTTAGTCAATGTTGTTGCTGTATTTTAAATAATAAATATAAATATTGGATAACATCACATATCACGTATTAGCCAAAGCATGTGTTACTGAAATCAGAAACAAAGACGGAAACACAACACCCAGACCCGAGGCATAGAAATTTCGTTTTCTAATTTGACCCGACCGGTAATCGAACCCGGAACCTGAGTGATGGCGATGCCAAGCCTACTAGTCGTCATTATAGAGTTTTTTCCACATCCTAGATATCGTATAATCAAGTTTTGTAATCCGAATGTTAGTTACTCAGTAGTTCAGTTAGAATTAGAAATAGGTTAATCTAGTTTTTTTTTTCAATACTAAATAAACAAAGCATTAATAAAATTAAATCAAATAACAGCTTTCACTATCAAAAGTTACAAGTTTCATAATTTAGTGCCAAAACTGCCATTAACAATGCACCTGCTGACTGACATGGCCCAAATGCATCATGTGTATGTAATAGAAATGCAACATTTAATTCCAAGCAAGTCGATTCGTGTGTATGACACGTAAATTGAGTCGGTGAACTAATTTCGAGTTTCGCACAGTCCAAAATATCACTGAATCCTGGCTCGTTAAAACTTTGGCTGGACGTAGGTTTTGCAGGAAGAGACATGAGTTATTAGGTGTGAATACTAAATGTTATATGGACTGTATTTTACTAGCGGTTTTTCATGGACTAAAAAGTCGTTTTTTTCATACAAATTTTAATTTTCTATTTTACACCCTTAGACTTGAAATTTACATTCATTTTATTCTTTAAAGATTCTGTGTCAACTGATTTTAGGTTTCCTTTAATCTCTTGCCAGTCAATCAGCTTTGCTTTTTACAGGTATTTTCAGAATGCCCCAATATAGTGTCAAGAAAAAGAGAAAGAGAGAAGAGAGGAATTAAGTCCACCTTTTGTTTAATTTATAAATCTGTGATATCATGTTTCAATAACTAAATAACCTCAGTGATAGAACAACCCTAGATGTATACAAACTTCAGATTTTTATGGTTTTTTAAATCGTGCCAAGACAGTTGCCTAATTTTATAATTAGACAATTTGCGAACGCTATGACGCCAACGACTGCTACGAAACTCATGTTTCGTAGCAGTCGTTGGCGTCGTAGCGTTTGTAATTTGTCTACGCCGTAGCTGTAGCAAAAGTAATACGTTTGTTTACAAGGAAAATATTTGTTTTACTCAACCGTTTTGATGTTATAGAACCAGATAATGTTATTTTATAGGAGCACAAACGAGTAGGTACTAGCTGTCGAAGATCAAACCATTTTTGTCATTTAATATACATAAGGTATGTTATTTCAACGTTTTTAAAAGAGATTGATTGTAAGTAAATACATACTTTCTTTCTTTCTTTACGTTTAATGTTTTGGGCAATTAACTGTATGTTAAACAGTTTGATGACTTAAATTATATTTCAATTATAGCTATCTTTAGGCCTCTTCCATGTAATCATTCCATGTTTCGGTTATGTAAATACAGGCTTGTAAGCGTATCTTGTCAGCGAGTGTGGAGAATACTTTGCGACAGTCGGGTAGATGAGAAATGTTTCCGAAGCGTTTGAATAATACGCGGCTTAGCTGCTGCGGGCATCTATCATGGAAGAGGATTTCTGTGTTTATCACCGAGATATGTTAATCCGAAGTTACAAAGATGATACCAAAGCCAATGACGCTTTAGTCAGTGAAAGTTGGGACTGACTGATAATGGACTGTTTTTTTTTCTTAGTTAAAGAAACAAGCAGTTGTAAAGATTTGCAAGAAATTAAATGGGGAAAAAATATTGCGTATGCTTAGTGTAGACAAGTGAAATATTACATAAATTACATTAGTCGACAATTTTAAAGAATAACGAAAAATGCGATTGTTTTTCATTGGTTTAGTTTAGACAATGTTGTTGCTGTATTTTAAATAATAAATATAAATATTGGATAACATCACATATCACGTAATTAGCCAAAGCATGTGTTACTGAAATCAGGAACAAAGACGGAACCACAACACCCAGACCCGAGGCATAGAAATTTCGTTTTCTTATTTGACCCGACCGGTAATCAAACCTGGAATCTGACAGAAGGCGATGCCAAGTCTGGCTCGCTCGCAAAGGTTTTACTAGTAGTCATTATAGAGTTTTGTCCACATCCTACATCTATAATCAAGTTTTGTAATCCGAATGTTAGTTACTCAGTAGTTCAGTTAGAATTAGAAGTAGGTTAATCTAGTTTTTTTTTTCAATACCCGATATTGGCAGAATCAATCGAACCATTGAAAAAAAACAAGTAGATGAAAAACTATTTCCAAGATTTCATTACGTAGTTAATTACGAATGAAGCTAATAATAGTTGCGTAGTAGAAAAATTAAGATCTTCTGACTAAGCACTAATGGATATCTTTTTATGAATATTATTTTCTCATTGTTTTTTGTGAGGTGTGTGTGAGGAAGTGTATCTGTAGCTAAAGCAACACTGACATAATTTTATTATTTCCGCCTTGATTGCTCCCGCCCCGGCGGGAATCCAAGTGCAGTGAAATGTCTACCAGTGCGCTTTCTAGCGGCTACGGGTCGTCTCTAATTTTGATATTCTCCTAAACTTTAACAACTACGAAAATGTAGACTGGCGACTATGAAATAAAATGAAATGAAATTCTCATAGTTTGAAACTTTTTATTAGGTGTAAAGCCCCTCCTCCGGGCACATATACACGTCACAAAACCGCCGTTATACGTAATTTGTGTACACGTCCCAAAATATAACATAGCGTTACCACCGCTTCGGAACTATGACAATGTTGTTAGTGTCAAAATCTATAGACAGCACTGACAGTAGATTGCTTTGTTTTTGCTGTCAATTTGCGATTTTAAAGCCAGAATTCAATCAATCCTCAAAAGAAGTCAATTTTGGCTATCGCATTGCTTTTGCAGGAATCAGGGTACCAAACTACTCCAGGAACTTAAGTCAAGACATAAAAAAAAATAGTTGTCTATACATTTTAATCGAGGTAAGTGACCATTTTGTGTAGAGAGGTAAATATTTTTTTATCGATATCGATATTGGTGCCATAGTAAAAGATCATTTTAATTAGTAGAATATGTTAAAGCAATTTCCTTGTCTTACCAGTTACCATGTGAAACTACATGTTGTTTTTTTACAAAAAAAATAGTCTGCCTAATCTTTGTCGAGGTTTATTACTGGCATTAAGAAAAACTATTTATTATGCAAAATCCGCTCGTCTATCCACCCCTAAAGTCATACCCCGCAAAATGCCGACATATAATATGTCAGCCGTTGACCGCAACATTCTACTGAAATTAAGGGAATTAATATTACAATTTCCTCTTTTGGAGTTAGGAATTACTGGATAGTTTGCGTTTTTGTTTTACTAAAATATGGGGATAATTTGTACGACATGAGAGTGTGGTATTCGCGGTCAATGGATAATGTTCCTACATATACCTTATAAGGACGACCTCCGTAGCCGAGAGGCGAGCCGACATGTCTAAGGTTCCGAGTGCAAAAAATATATATTTGATAACATCATTTGAATTGCTCTGCTTCTTAAGTAAGTAGCTAAGGCACTTTTGTTATAGAAATACAACGACGGTACTGTAGAGGTTTATAGCCGAGCGAGTAAAACCTCTACGTCTACCAAGGTATGTTCGAAATATGAAACTTGCTTTTGAATATTTTTCTTTGACGTAGAAAGAACTTTTGTTTTCGGGATTCATAAGAAAAACTGGAGTCAAAGGAAAATATAGAAAGATATCAAAAAAGTAAAAACTTGATCTTTAAAATTGTACACAACGATTCAAAAGTTAAGTATTTTCTGCATTCCTCATGTAAAGAACCTTTTAATAAATATAATTCATTAAGTGAAATAATTTGTTCTCGATCAATTCCCAATAGTCTATCCCAGCTTCGGCCATTGGCCCGTTACAGTACCACAACACCCAGACCCGAGACAATATGGAAAAGTTCGTTTCCCACATTGACCCGACCGGGAATCAAACCTGGAACCTCAGAGAAGGCAACGCCAAGTCTGGCGTGCTCGCTTCTCGGCTACGGTGGTCGTCAAATATATGCTATAAATATATATAATATATTTGATATGCTGTTGAGTATACCTATATACAGAGTGTAAAAAAAAAGTTTAATAAAAAACTAAAAACCGACTTCAAAATGAAACTAAAAAGCGAAAAATAATATTGACTAAAACATACCTAATCAGTTCTTTTTGGAGTCGGTGCCAGCCATCGAGAGTTAAAATGTGTTCATTCGCACCGACTCCAAAAGGAACTGATTAGGTATGTTTTAGTCAATATTATTTTTCGCTTTTTAGTTTCATTTTGAAGTCGGTTTTTAGTTTTTTATTAAACTTTTTTTATTTTACAATTTTAAGTGTTAAGTCCTCTTTTTTTTTCCTCCTAACTTCGCCAAAAATTACTTTACAGCAAAGTAACCTTAACTAATATTGGTCCTCTATGGACCCCCCATCCAATGGTATGATAAAAATAAGGTGTTATAAGGGTCAATTTTAAAAATAATTGCTGGGAAATGACTTTTATTTTTGGGTATCAAAAAAAATAACTTATTTCTAACCCGCAATGTGTAGCGCACACGCCACAGACTATGCCTGTATGTGTAAGCGGATCATGTTTCTTTGTAAAAAAGTTTAGTATTATCATGTCTGGTCAACGCCTTAGATCGTAGGATTAGTACATATTAAAAACGAATAGATGTCACTACAAGGCTCATTAGGATTGGGGATGATTTCAATGAACGATAACTTTTGATAAAAACGTTATCAAAACACTTTTTTAACACTTTTGTTTTTAAAAAATGAAATGTTAATAGAATATTAGCATTTATTTCAAAACGAATCATTTTAACTAAAATTTAAAACAATTTCTGCATAATGCCATCTACCGGTTTTAACTTAAACTATCTTTTATGGAAACGCAACGTCAGCTATTGGATGGAAAAAAACTAAACACGGCATTTTTGTTGATTATGAAGGTAATATGCATTTCGTATTATTTTATCAAATAATTTGAAAATATAAATAAAGGAAAACCAAATTTTAAAATGTAAGTATATTTTTTTAATGAGTAATTATATACTCTCTGGTAATTAACGGTCAAAAGCAAGAAGCTTCAAAATAATGTAGCTTTTCGACAACTGTCAAATATTTGTTTGTAGGGCTACCAGTTGGAGTATTGTAGTTTTATAATATGGGGATTTGTTTTAATATTTGGGAAGTGATTTTAAAAATCAATTTTTAGGAGAAAAATATGGATTAGTAATGTTTAGCCAAAAAACGTTTCCTTAAATATCACAACCCAACTATTTTACCCAAATTTTCATTTGGCAAAAAAACATTTGTTAAAACAGCTCATTGCAATTTTTTAGTTAGCAAATCTCTTTTTTGGGATATTATTGTTTAATAAATAGTTGTTTGGTCATGTTTTATTTAATCAAATGTTTCATTTGGCACAACTAACTCTTTGCAAAATATTGCATGGCATACGATTTATAAGCTTACGCTCCAACTTTGAAAATATCATGCTGCATCGACGTTTGCTTTACCCAAGTTAAAAAAATGCTTAAAATGGCTTTAAGCGATTTTTTTGATCCCAAAAGCTATAATCTTTGGAATAAATTCTTAAGGGGAATCTTAAAAAGACAATTTGGTAACCCTGTTTCAATTTTTTTTATCAACTTGTGTGTCACGTCCAAAGGTCACGTCTAAATGACGTAAATATGTCATAAACGGTCGTTTCAAGTTATAACCTAATTAGTAATTTCATTATGTATTGTCAAGTATCGATGCCCAAAGTGCTAAGAATTCGGGCTAATATTCCATGGAGCGCGACTTCGAATCTTGGTCGGCGACAATATTTTTTGTAAATCCAGACTTGTATTAAAATATTTTGATGAAAATTGTTTATTCACATTTATAAAAAAAGTTTAATAAAAAACTAAAAACCGACTTCAAAATGAAACTAAAAAGCGAAAAATAATATTGACTAAAACATACCTAATCAGTTCTTTTTGGAGTCGGTGCCAGCCATCGAGAGTTAAAATGTGTTCATTCGCACCGACTCCAAAAAGAACTGATTAGGTATGTTTTAGTCAATATTATAAGAATCAGAATCTGACTTGGTGGAAATGGGACCACGTCGGGAGTATACCCTTTCAAACTAAAAAATAAATTTTGAAATCGGTCCATAATTGACGGCGTAATCGCGTAACATACATACAAAAAAAAAAACAACAACAACATTCAGACAAATTGAGAACCTCCTCCTTTTTTTTTTGAAGTCGGTTAAAAACCATTTTTAATTACTAATCGCAGTACTGAACTTTTGAATATTTTTTTTACATAATATTCACAAAATAAATAACAAATAGAAAATGGGTCCCAGCTCGCCGTCATCAGTTTTCATAAAAAATAGGATCATACTCTAGTGAAATCAGCAACCTTCTAAAATGAAGATTAATATAGTACTTAATATCTTTAAAAAGTTATGGATGCGCACAAAAAGTTATTCAAGATAATATAACAACTTGAAATAAAAATTTCGTATCATGTGGGATCTGAACCCATATCTCATAGAAACTACGAGCGAGTGCCTTTTCAACTAAGCTACGAGGACGTTAGAACGATTTTCGAAATTTGTCAAGTGTTAGTTTATATTTTTTGACAGAGTGTGCAAACAACTGTAAACCTTATGGTGATTTGGCATTCTCTGACGGAACGAAACAGAAATTAATGTAAATAAATGTTCTATTTTGACGTATTATAATTCATTCTCTATGGTTCTATGAATTATAGGCAAGTTATCTATCATTGCGCAGATAGTGCCATCTAGTCAGAGAGGGAAACAAACGATGGCGTAGTTATATTTTAGTTCCATTTACTCACCACCTTCGCTGTCTTTCGCGCGAGTTAAGGTGGAAATTTTCAAAGTACCGAAACTGACTCTCTGTTTTACGTAGTATAATTCTTTCTCTATGGTATTATCAAACAGGAGTCAATTTTGTAAAAAATCTTTGAAAAAAAATTGTAACTTTGACTGTCAATAACTCGGTAACCCGTCATTTCCCAGGTATAGTGCAAAAGAAAAAAATGATCGTAATAATACGTAGAATATGTGGTAGTCGGCTTCGTTAAGCCTTTTTTTACACCCGATATTATTTTAATTTTATGACGATTCGATTGCCGTATTGGCGTGGACTGACCTTAATTGCAAAGGTACCGAGGGTTGATACCAGGTTAAGGAAAATTTAGATTGAACAATTTTTCATTTTTGCTCGGGTATGAGTGTCTCCAAGAGATATTTTGAAAAAGAAAAATCACGTCGGTTCCATTCATTTAAGTATCAGAATCATCATATTATAATATAGTAGTATTTGAATTCAATTCGGAAGTATCACAGCGAACTTATTCGATTGTATATATACGCCTTAATAGCGTTTCTCGAAGCACTCTTCATCATTTGAGAAATCATTAAAATTGCAAAGAATACCTTAATAACACAAACATCTTCAATTAAAACCGGAACGTATATTAGCCCACACAAATTGTTAAGCAGTATTGTATATGTAAGTACGAGTATGGTGTATCCCTCAGAATATAACAAAGGCAATGCTGGCGCACCAGTGTATTTAAATCTGTATCCATGGATCAGACGACTGCGGGAAATGCGGAATTTTTTCCATATAATGCGGAGACGTGTTTGGTGCTCGTATTGATGCGAGTTTTAGGTTTGTTCCCACTTGGGTAACTTTCTGTTTGGTACCCAATATACCTTAAAATGAAAAAAGTATGGCTATATGCGTCCCACTGCAAGGCTAAGGCTTCACTTCAACTTTAAGGTGGGTTGGGCTTACTCACATTTTCCATACTAAATCTCAGGTATTGCAAAATATTTACTATATAAAACTCAATGAAACGGGAATTAACGCGATCATAATTTAGGTACAAAATGTTACCTCTTTTGCCTGTAGTGTCGATCGGGTTACACTGACCGTGGTCACAGGCTGACTGGAACAGCGATGTTTGGACGATCAAAACGCAAACAGGCAAAAGAGGTAACATTTTGTACCTAAATTATGATCGCGTTAATGCCCGTTTCATTGAGTTTTAAATTATGCAACGTGAAAGTTTAAAAGTAATTATATACACAATAATTATAATAATCACGCGTACGTAGCCACCTACAGAATGAAGTTTCATTCTGAGACCTCACGCGACACCAAGCCCTCATTGACTCTAAATGACCCAAATCACTGCTAATTTAATTAAATAAATCCCGATACTTGACCCCAAGGCAAACCTTAAATCAATTAAATCATCGTGCCACTAAGACAATTCGGTCGTCATATTTTTCCCGATTGCCATCAGACGTCCGTTACCTTTAGACAGGGAAACAACAACATTTTTAGATATGGCTACATAAATGAAATGATAATACATACCAGTATTATCTAAAATTCGAAATGCACTGGTTTTTTTACAATTTTTTTTCCTAACCACCAACCTTTTTTTTTTTTCCCAAAATATATTTAATAGCTAACATTACATTGTACGTAATACACGAAGTAAACATAACATAAGATAGCGGGACACTGGTGCTTGCTAAGCAAATTGGTATGAATCCGTACATAGATTCCGAAACATGCTGTAGGATGCGAACGACCTATGAAGGCTATAGTCCGATTCTTTGAATACTGCATTACCACAGCTGCCATCATGCAAGCCACAAAGAAACTAAAAAGGTAGGTTAAAGTAGACGGTATCCTCCCCATTAAAACATCCGAATAGAGAACACACCGTTGGCCAGGGCTGGCACAAATTGGACCGCACTCCAGCACCCAATTTGACGTGCAGCGATTTAGCACTCTCCACGTAACGAGCGCCGTGAGCCGTGGGCCCAGCGTGAGGCTTAGAAGTTTGGTCATTAGTCAATGTTGCTGCAATTTTGGTAAAACTTTTTCGGTTTGCAGGTCCACTTTATGAAATTGTTTTATATAGGGTGCATTGTGATAAAAACCGTGCGACTGTTTCAGTTTACTTAGAACTTTCATGGTCTGTATCATTAAAAAAAACTTTTTGTTTAAATAGAATATTCGATGTTTCGGCACAAGTTAGTTGCAAGTTACTATCATAAACTACTTAATTTAAAGATAATGATATTGGCAGATCGTTAGAGCGTTATTTCGTACACTGGAGGCAAATTCAAAGCGAAGTGATTATGAAACCGCTTTCGCCTTGCTTTTAATTCGCTCGCGAATTGCTAGTGTGTCCCCTACACAGGTTGATGAGAATAAATGAGTAAATTCTAAATTATATACATCAATTCAAACTTACATAACTATTTTCGCACATAAAAAGTTCAGTGAGCTTTTTTATTATACGTTATTTATTTGTTTAACCGGTTACATACCGACTGACACTTTCTCTGCAAAGAGTCTAGAGACTTTAAAAACTGATGAAGACATTGTATAAAAATGTATAACCGGTTAAGTTACATACCGACTGACACTTTCTCTGCAAAGAGCCTAGACTTTAAAAACCGATGAAGTCTAGTGTAGCCGCTTTGATTATAAAATCACATGATCTCTGTGATCAGCATACAGAGATCATGTATGCTGATGACTTGTGCTTTTTAGCGGAATCCCCAGATGGCCTGCAACGGCTGCTGTCCGGTTTACACCAAGCATGCTGCAAGTCCGGTCTAAAGATCAATGTCAAAAAGACGGAGGTGATGTCTTCAGACACACATGGTCGTGAGACACTGGCCATTAAGCTTGGTGATGATGTGCTAAAGCAGGTCGATACCTTCTGTTATCTGGGGAGCACTATTACATCTAAATGTGACCTTGATGCAGAAGTAAATAGCAGGATCAGTGCTGCAGCTGCAGCATTTGGAAAGCTGCGTTTCAAGGTTTTCTGCGTGCACGACCTAAAGCTAGCCACTAAGATCTCAGTCTACATGGCAATTGTGCTGCCAAACGTTTTGTACTCCTCCGAGACGTGGTGTGTTTATCGCCACTACATTCGCGTTTTGGATCGATTCCACCTTAAATGCCTTCGTACCATCATGAGGATCAGATGGTCCGACCGAGTACGAAATACCGAAGTTCTGTGATGAGCCAATGTCGGTGGCATTGAAGCCTACTTAATGCGTCGGCAACTTCGGTGGTACGGTCACTTATCACGTATGGCGGAGGATAGAGTGGCGAAGCGCATCTTCTATTCTGAACTAGAGGAGGGTAAGCGAAAGCATGGCGGACAACTGCTCCGTTACAAAGATGTTCAGAAGAGACACATGAAAAGATGCAACATTGAGCCCTCTCAATGGGAAGGTTTGATAGCACAGCGCCCAGAATGGCGTGGGATTGTAAATAGACAAGTTTGCGAGTTCGAGGAGCACCGTAAAGCTGTCCTCGGCGCTAAGCGCGATGAGCTAAAGGCCCGTCCTCCTGCCGCCATCAGCTATAATTATGTAAGCGGTGTACTAACGTGCCCTCATTATGAACGGGAGTTCGCTGCGAAGATCGGCTACATAAGCCATCTTCGGGTGCACCAGCGCCTGTCCAATTAGGAGTCGAAGTGGTCGCCATGGCCGAAAACGGTCGGAAAGATCATCATCATAAAATCACACTTCATCTCAGAACATGAAGCATAATTGTTGAAAACCATCAAAATGATACTTCAAAAACTCTTAAGATCTTTCAATATTTCCCAACGAATAGTTGATTCGGTACCACGACGCCACATTATTAGTTCATAGAGGGAGATACGACCTCCATAGCCGAGAGGCGAGCACGCCGGACTTTAAATGGCGTCGCCATCTCCGAGGTTCCGGGTTCGATCCCCGGTCGGGTCAATGTAGAAAACGAACTTTTCTATATTGGCTCGGGTCTGGGTGTTGTGGTACCGTCGTTGTTTCTGATTTCTATAACACAAGTGCTTTCGAAACTTACCTTAGGATCAGAGCATGTGATGTTGTACTTTTGGACAAAAAAAAATACAGTAGACCCACTTATAGCGTGAACTCACGAGCAAGAAAATGATTAATTATTATAATTTTTTATTGGATTTTAAACCTTAATACAAGTGAATAAGTAAAAAGCAAGTGATTTGTTTCCTTGCTCGTGCCGCTCTTGCGCCACTTTGTTCGACTGTCTCTTTTTATTTTTAACACGCTTTCTCTTTCTCTTAGCTTCACTTGTAACTAGATATTTAATTTAACGCTTACTAACTATGCTTGTATGATCAATATTATCAATATACCTACTTCTAACTTTGATTTGAAACTTTTTCTGAAAACCGCATCAAAATCGGATGAACCAAACGCGAGATAATCGCGGATAGTCATACATACATACAAACATAAGGGTCAAACTGAGAACCTCCTTTTTTTGAAGTCGGTTAAAATGGGAGCGGGTCTTCTGCATTTACGTCTACTATAGTAATGGTCAGCAAATTGGATAGTACTTGGCCTGCCCGCAGTGGGCTCAGACTTTCGAAGTCATTAGACGGCTCTATTTGGGCCAGTAAGCTTAAAATGCCCTAACTTCGCCGTGGAGGAATGAGACTCAGTGTTTTGGCAACCCTGAACGTAGTTTGTTATGTGAAATTATGAGCTTGGTCCTAGGAGCATTATGGATTAGGGTTTTCAAATGAGTATTGTGGGAACTAAACTATTTTTTGTTGCAGTTGATAATTATACTTTACAAATAATGATTCCGTCTGGTGGATTCCTGTTCCGGACTATTAAACCCGGAGGTAGAGGGTTCGAATCCGGCAAGGGACAAATGCGTGTTGTAAACAAGTCTGATTACCTAACTGATGAATGTTTATTGTACTGTATCTAAGTATGTTTATCGTTATCTCATCGCCATAGTTTCGCTTTGCTTAGTTATTGGCTAGATAATTGGTGTGGTTGCGAAAATAATTATTAAAAAGAGTCACGCACAGTATAGGGTTCCGTAGTTGCCCGTAGCTACCACAATTTAAGCAATTACTTTATTTAGGTCACTTTTGATGTTCACCTCTAAGGAAATTTTTAACGACTAAGTTCAACGACTATTGCTCTTAAACTAACTAGTCTACCTTAACCGTTATGATTTTCCATGAAAGTTCACGAAAAGTACTATTATCATGAATTTTTCCAGATTTATCAAGCAGGGGGGGGGCTAATCGATCAAAAATTGGCACTTTAAAGTTTAATATTTCGCAAACGGATCCCTAAATCAAAAAATTGTCTTAGCAACCCCTAAGTCATTTTAAAGAACTTATTCAACCATATCGATAGACGATAGAAAAAAATCTACCATTTTGTCCTTACATGTTTACCTACATATTTACACCAAACTACAACTCTCTATCAACAATCAACAGTTTCAACACAATCAACAACAGACAGAAGGGCATGACGAAACTATAAAAGTTATATTTAAATGCCTCTCTCCCAGGATATGTGGCCGCGACCGCTTGTTTTTTTTCTGACAGACGTCAATTACAGTTTCTTCTTACTTCGTTACAAAATGTTGCTTCACAAAAAGTTAGTTCGATGTGGGCGCTCCTTTACAATTGTTTTCATCATCTCATCATCTTAGCCTATTACAGTCCACTGCTGGACGTAGGCCTCCCCTAAAGAGCGCCAAAGAGCACGATTTTTTCATCCTTCCACTGCCAGCCATCTTCCTAAGGTCGTCGGTCCATCGAGCTGGGGGGCGTCCTACACTACGTTTTCCTAGGCGTGGTCTTCACTCGAGAACCCGTTTACTCCACCTTTCATCGGTTCTGCGAGAGATGTGGCCAGCCCACTGCCACTATTGCCACAATTATTTTAGTACAACATATTTCGGTTTTCACCGTTTAAAATATCATTCCAGTGACACCAAAGCTGTGCCTGCGGCTGTCTGTCTGAAGCAGCCTAAACTTTGTCCGGGTGACATCGCTTTGCGGGACGTTTATTTGTATCTTTGTCATTTTACTTGACACAGTTGAACTTTAATCTATATAATAAGATAGTAATTTAAAGTGGAGAAATGTAGGTATTATTTATACCTTAAACGATTTGAGAAAGAATAGTTAAGTCAGTCATGGCAAGCTCAAAGCAGCCAATTTAATGACGATCCAATTTCTGTGGTGTCTCGTCATCTATGTTTTTTAAGATCGCCTTCACACACTAGGGTGTCATTTACAATCACAAAAATTGTGTGACGTCTGCGCCGCGATAGCGCAGCGTTCATTAACTGAAGAGGAAACGCTGCGCATACGTTTATCGAACGTCTACGCTAGACAAACGCTATTGTGAAGGCGCTCTAAGTAGATGTCAGTTGATATTATAATTTTAAATATATTTTTTTCATACAAAACAAAAATTATAAGGCAGTTTTGTAAATATTTTTTTATGATTTTGCTATAGCATTTGCATGCATAATTTTAAACATACATTTTTCAGATTTTTATGAGATTTTTAGGGTAACGGTAATCTAACAAACATTTTGAACCTCCATTGATGCTAGGTTTATTTAAGTTAATCATACAATTATACATAATTGATTATCAGTCGATACTATAGTTTTATGTATAATGAGCTGTCAAAATAATCGAACGGTTACATCACTAGCCTCGTATTTCCAATTTAAACAAGACTAAACCTCGAAAATATACTTCAATAAGGCCGTCAAATTCAAAAGATAATTCCAAACAAAGGCGATTAGGAGTACAAGCAGGTTAATTGCAAATTGAAAGTGAAAGACTCATGAATATTGTTTGAGGCAGTAACGAAGCAGCTTTGTATAATAACCGGTAACGCGGGCAGGCGTCGTGCTTAGCATGCGAGCTAGGTGTTTAGAGCGCTACACACAGCCCCGAAGAACCACGAGTATAGTAAGAATCTGTTAGTAACGAAGCACCTTTGTATAATAACCGGTAACGCGGGCAGGCGTCGTGCTTAGCATGCGAGCTAGGTGTTTAGAGCGCTACACACAGCCCCGAAGAACCACGAGTATAGTAAGAATCTGTTAGTAACGAAGCACCTTTGTATAATAACCGGTAACGCGGGCAGGCGTCGTGCTTAGCATGCGAGCTAGGTGTTTACAGCGCTACACACAGCCCCGAAGAACAACGACTAATAAGAAGGTGTTAGTAACGAAGCACCTTTATATAATAAACGGTAAAGCAAGGCATCGTGCTTAGCGTGCGAGCTAGGTGCTTAGAGCATGATACACAGCCCTGATGAAAAATGTGCATATATTAGAATAGTTTGTTACGGGATTGCTACCATGTACCTTATTTTTGAGTTCCCGATATTTCGGCACTGTTGCAAGCGCCATGATCACGGAGTAACTGAAGATCTTGCGGGTAAGTTGTTAAGGGCAAACAGAAATCGGCAATCGCGGAACATTTGTTGGAATCAGGTCTAAATCACTGGCTTGAGTTTCACAACCCTCAGATCATTGCGACAGAACGCCACTACATACCAAGAATGGTCAGGGAAGCGATTGAAATTACAAAGTACAAAAATTTCAATCGCGAGGATGGGTTTAAATTGTCAAGTGTCTGGAATCCAGTGATTCGTATGTGCAAAAACCGGAAAAAACAACAAACTGCTTTTTCGCGGTCAGATACTGTTAGTGTTGTGTGTCGAGAACAGGTGCGAGAAAATAGTGAGTTTGTAGACAATGGTACCGACGCGTGCAATAAAAGACAGCGAAAGAGGGTAGACCGATATGTTTGCCCTTAACAACTTACCCGCAAGATCTTCAGTTACTCCGTGATCATGGCGCTTGCAACAGTGCCGAAATATCGGGAACTCAAAAATAAGGTACATGGTAGCAATCCCGTAACAAACTATTCTAATGTTAGTGACCATGAAAGTTTAAAACAATATAATGTGCATATAATTAGACAACATACACACATACACTCTAATTACCTTAGAGTAAAGAACTTTGTTATAGAAATCAGAGACAACATAAAACTAACACATACATAAAACTTGGTTTACTAACTGAGTACTGTTAGCGAGGAATCGATTGATGGGAGCATCCCTATGAGCGGTTCCTGACACTAGTGGTCATCTGTCATCGGCACGTCATTCAACTACGCATCGTACTGGTGCTTTCGCGCGCTAATCCGTATCAATATATTTTTATTAATAATTATAACGTTTTATTTAGAAGATCCCTGTAACAGTACAAAGCAAAGATGTTCATGTTTTCCAAACGCGACGTTTTTGTGTACCTTAGCTTTGTATTAGCTTGTTCCGCTTGTGATTAGTTGATTACATGTACATATTTGTTTAGTGTATAATATTGGCTGTTGAAATCCGCCTCGCATTTTTCGTAAGTTTTCGAGAAAAAACTCGCACTTTGCCTTAAAGCTGAGAATAAAGTAAATAAATATAAATGTTCATATTTTCCAAACGCGACGTCTGTGTGTACCTCAGCTTTGTATTAACATGATGCTGCACTTGTTCCGCTTGTGATTAGTTAATTACACGTATGTGTTACATGTATTGCTACAGGCTCCGAATGTCGGTTGCTGGTGTGTAGTTATGTGCGCGGCCTTGATTGCGCTTGGTAACAGATGTAGTAACAAAATATGCGTGGTTACTATTCTGAAATGAAGAAAGGTGATTTGTGTAGCCCTTAAATTGTTTATTCTATTGTTCACATTCAAATATAAGGTCTGATTTTATTAGTGAACATCCTGTTAACCTGTGACTATATAGGTGAAAAGCAATCGTAAAAAACAATTTTCAAATGAAACCATAAAAACTAAAAACGTTAAAAAATAAAAATACAAAATAGCAACATCGACTTCATATTGCATAAACTCGTCCTATCTTCAACTCTTTCTCGCTCTGACAAGGGAAAGGAATAAGACGGATAATCATATGGTTAATCGTACCAAAGGTAGGACGAGTTTATGCAATATGAAGTCAATGTTGTTGATTTTGATTTTTAACTTTTTTAGTTTTATGGTACACATATGAAAATAGGTTTTTACGATTGCTTTACCTTATATAAATGTCATCTGTGGAACTGAATACTGGCAAGAAATGTGAAGTGCTCATGCATAAGAATTGAAAATTGGGAACTCATTAGCAGTAGAGCTGTTATTTATGACAACGAAAATGCTAGCTGTGTTTATTGAAAAAGTCAACTCATGCCTTCTGGGGCAATACAATCCTGCCGAAATTGATTTCAAGAGTACCTACCTAATTGTCGCCCGGTTGTTGCATTGTAATTAAATTGAGATTGCGTTCAAGAGTAAGTCTGCTGGTCTTAAATAGAGTGTTTAGATTGCATGACTAGTTTCTGTTACTTCAGGATTGGGCTCAGTGAGAAGGCCTACTGCAAAAATGTTTCGTTCTTTCGATAAGCCCAACAGATTAAAATTGATCACTTTATATCAATTTTTCGCCAAAATATGACCAACTTAAACTAGCCGTGTAAATAATACGACCATTTTCAAAAGTTCACAAATTGTCAAAGGTTTGATACAAATAAATGGTTATGACACACATTTGTAGTAATGGTTATGAAGCACTTCTGTTCAGGATTGGGATCATTATAATAAATGGATCACAACAGGATCTTTCATAAAACATACTGTTGTTTACTTAGGTAGCCCATACCAAATGCAATTCCTTATGCTCATTTACACGAATAGATCATCTGATTCGCAGAGCGAGGCTATGTAAATGAAGTCTATTGATTCTAAAAAAACACAACCCGATCCCGCATCCTCACTCAACTCTGGAAACGTAGCTTCGGACTACAAAGCCTGGCGGTTGCGGGTTCGAATCCCGCAAGGGGCAAATGTAAGTGTGATGAGCACGAACATTTGTACCTAAGCCATGGATGCTTATATACGTATTTAAGTATGTTTATCCGTTATCTAGTCGCCATAGTACAAGCTATGCTTAGTTTGGGGCTAGCTAATAGGTGTGATTGTGGAAAGAATTTATTTATTATTGAGAAAATGAAATGTCATTTTCCAAGGTCAAAATGGAATGGAATAATAAATAAATGAAATGGATATACACCATGCACGAGAGACAAAAGCGTGAAGCATCTCTTTCACACAATTAAATTATAAAATGGCTGTATTCTAATATTAATATCCAGACCACGGTTTCACAGATTTATGAATTTTAATTTTGTTTCATTTACAGAGAAGTATTATCTTTCACAACGCACATTATTTTCAAAGAAATACCGTAGAATCTCGATTGCAGAAGCGACTTAGGATCGTATTTTCTACCTATGTGAGTTTATCGCTAGCGGGATTATTCCTGGTATCAGTAAAATTAGTTCTCTTGTAAGTCTCAAGTGATTGAGGTACTTCTCAGTTGTTTAATATAAAAGAGTTCCATTAAAGTGTTCGTTTCAGTTTGAAATGCTCACTGTTAATCGTTATAAAATATTTAATTAACCTTTGTACCTAAATTCATTTAAAATTAGTTTGTCAGAAAAGTGTTGACACAACAAGTATATGAGGCAAGCAATTTTTCGAAATTGAGAAAATGTAGTTTTAAAATAATATAAAAATTGTACTTTGTCTTCTAGTAAAATTCATTTATTTGTGGTTAAGTTGCGCATTATACAGGATGTACAAGAGAATAGGACACTCCTTAAAACCACGTGATCAGCTGGTCATATAGGTACAACAACTTTTTCTATCATACATTTTTTTTCAGCTTCTCCATTCAAAGTTACTCGCATACCTCGATAATAATGTATGGAGTATCTGAAAATAAAATCACGATTTCGATGTTGCTCCCATAGGAAAAGTTGTTGTATATATGACCAGCTGATCACATGGTTTTAGGGAGTGCCCCATTCTTTTGTACACCCTGTATAATAAATAAAATACCTATGTAGACTACTTTATAAACTAAGACTGGCCGCGCACTAGGCAGCCTGGCTGCGGCATATAGGTATATTGGATTGGCTGCCGCAGCCAGGCTTCAGCAGCAATCCGATGTATGGTGGCTCTTGACCGCCTAGTGCGCGGGCCGCATGGAGTATTCATATATCGGATTGACTGCCACAGCCAGGCTCCCGCAGCCAGGCTGCCTTCTTCTTCTTCCTCGGTCCCTCACTGATGAGAATCGCGACCACATATAGTGTTCCTCCACAGACTGCGATCATAGGCCATGTGGACCGCATATTGCATCTTTCGGCCCACGGTCTTGCTCACCGCGTCCGACCATCTCGTGGGTGCCCTACCCCGAGCACGTCTGCCCTCCATTTGGCCCAAGATGATTTGTTTCTCCAGACAATGCTTTGAAGACCGCATGATGTGTCTGAAGAAACTCAGGGTATGCTTTTTGCAAATAGTGGAGAGCCGCGTGGAGATGCGAAGTTCTTCTCGAAAATAAGGACTCATTAGTACGCATGGCGGTCCAGGGTATGCGGAGTAATTTCCGCCAACACCACATCTCAAACGCATCGATCTTACTGCTATCGCGGCTTCTCAGGCTCCAAGTTTCGGCACCGTACATAAATATTGGAAAAACCAGAGCTTGAACCAAGCGCACCTTAGTTGTGCGGCGAATACCTCTGTTTTTCCAAATCTTATTCAGGCTTGTCATAGCACCAGGCTGCCTAGTGCGCGGCTAGTCTTACACTAGCTGTCCCAGCAGTCGTAGTCTTACCCAACTAGACAATAAGATGTCAAACGACATAATATAATGCACTGAAGTAGCAAAATAATTAGGTTTCTTAAGTTTGTAAACTCTCAGAGAAACAGTATCAAATTTTTTAACAAATTTTGTCCTTACATTTAAGAACACACTGATAAGAAAACCAACTAATTTGGTCGAGCCATCCAATTCACATTCATTTAATCACTTTCATAATGTAACATTAGTCCACAATACAGGTACAAAAGACGTTCATTTTAAGAAAATGAAATTGAATAATTCTTGAGTGTTATTTCGGTAGCTTCCAGAATTCTACTTATTTATAAATAACTGATTTATTCATAAATAGATAAATTGCTTTTATGATAAACACACCAATTTTCAGTTCCCAAATTGGTGTTGACAGTAAAACGCTGAAACAGCATCGTAAGTTTTAAGCCTAATGGGCGCAGAAGATGAAATGTCAACAAAAAGTGTTCCTACGTTTCATAATCTTTGCCCGCAGGTAAGCAGACATCGTATTAAAGGGCGAGGCTTAAGGGCCCGACCTCCTTTATCATCGCCCAACAATGGGCCGTAATATGAAATACGGAATCTACGTAGATAACTTACGCCGAATTGTTTCCCTCGGTAGGGCCCGATGTAAAAATTAAATTGCTTCTTCCGACGAAATATTGGGTACACGTGAGCTGGAAAATAATGGGTGAATTAGCTATTAGCTAAAATGCATTTTTTGTAATATTTTTTTGAGGGTATTCGATTTAATTGGCATCGAACCAAGTAGGTGAAACATTTTAAAAGTATGACACCTTGACAAATAAGGAAAGGTTTTTTTAAGTTAACCGACTTCAAAAAAGCGGTTCTTAATGTGTGTTTTTTTGGTGATTCTTTTTTTATTATTATTTATTGCACGACACAAATGTACATTGGCATATATGTACAATGCCTAAAGGTTTTGCTAACAGTCCTATTCGTTTTTATGAATGGCGTTTACTTCAGAGATGGTGATACATTTTATAAGAAATCATTTTACCCATAACACTATTTTATAATTGTGCTAAGACTAGATTCAAATCAAAAACTGATAAGGTATATTTTTAAGTATTTTCGTGCAGTGCGACAGGCTTTAGCTGGGTTGACGGACGCTAGGTATTAAATGAATGAGTAAATAAATATTGGAACACTTCACATACATTGCTCTGATCCTAAGGTAAGTATCGAAAGCACTTGTGATAACCGATAGAAATCAGAAATAAGGACGGTACCATAACACCCGGACCCGAGATAATATAGAAAAGTTCGTTTTCTACATTGACCCGACCGGGAGCCTTAGAGATGGCGACGCCACATATACATAATATGGTCCGGCGTAGGTACTGGCCTCTCGGCTACGGAGGTCGTCGTATATTAAGTGTTTATAATTAGGAATGTGCTGCATCACCTGCTGCTTCTATTTTTTAGCGAAACCTGTCCCTGCCTGCGTCTGTCGGCCCACATGAATATGTCACAAACTTTCGTTATAACATCAAACGATATAAGCCGACATCAACATGTTATGTGTCTTTAACGAGAGATGATTCTGATTTGTCATAAATATCCCTTCAATCGTAGAACACCCACTGCTGGACGTAGGCTCTCTCATTGACTTCCAGATTGGTCAAAGTGGCCTACACATCCTGCAACGTACCCACAAGGTGGACAGACGATCTGGAAAAGTTTGCAGGAAGCCGCTTGATGAGTGTGATTAATGTTATATTAAGATCTGTCAGCTGTCCACTCCCGCGGTGTGAGTTGCTCTACTTAATACAGACAGACAGCTGCTCGTCAGCATACCACAAAACGTCAAATTTTCTCAATCGATATTGATCTCTATTTGTCAGACTTAAAGTTAAAAATCAGTTGGATGACCTTTATCTTTTTGGGTAGGTTGACCTGGCACTGTCTGTTTATATTTTTATTTTCACTATTGGCTGACTGAGATACAAATTTGGAAGAAAAATACCCAAATAGTATAACTTTTGCAAGAGGTAAAACACTATCTTTGGCCACTCCAACTTTACAACGTAACGATAGAAAGTCACATCCGAAAGCTTGCCATAAAGGTCATCATCATCATCATCTCAGCCTATTGCAGTCAACTGCTGGACGTAGGCCTCCCCCAAAGAGCGCCAAAGAGCACGATCTCCCGCTTTTTTCATCCATCCACTGCCAGCCATCTTCCTAAGGTCATCGGTCCATCGAGCTGGGGGTCGTCCTACACTACGTTTGCCTAGGCGTGGTCTCCACTCGAGAACCCGTTTACTCCACCTTTCATCGGTTCTGCGACAGATGTGGCCAGCCCACTGCCACTTAAGCTTGCTACATTTTTGGACTATGTCCGTTACTTTAGTCCTCTGCCTAATAATCTCATTTCGGATTTTGTCCTTTAACGAAATCCCAAGCATCGACCTTTCCATAGCTCGCTGAGTGACATGTAGTCGGTGGGCCAGCTTTACTGTCATATTCCACGTTTCGGCTCCGTAGGTCATCACCGGTAGGACGCACTGATCGAATACCTTGCTCTTCAGGCATTGTGGCAGTGGCGACGAGAAGATATGACGCAGCTTCCCAAACGCTGCCCAGCCAAGCTGCATCCTCCTAGCGATTTCCCGCTCGAAGTTGTCTCTACCCAACTGCATCACTTGCCCGAGGTAGACATACTCATTAACAACCTCGAGCGCCACGCTTTCGACGGAGACCGGTCCGGGGATGGCATGATCATTGAACATGACTTTAGTCTTGTCCAAGTTCATCCCCAGGCCCACGCGTCGCGAGGCAGCGTTGAGGCTTTGCAGCAATTTCTGCAAATCCTCCAGCGATTCCGCCATAATGACAATATCATCGGCAAAACGGAGGTGCGTGAGGTGTTCGCCGTTGCCATAAAGGTATGCATGAAATATTTTGCATAATCTGTATTTCACTTATGCAGGGTCAAAATGATCCCCTGTCAATAGGGACTTGATTAATTATAATGGAACCGGTTGGGAAGTCTTACGTGTGTTGAGTATCCGTGAAAAGGTTAAATAGGGGGTCCATGAGACCGTGGGTTAAAAGTTGCATTTATTCAAAGGGTTAATGGAATTGGGATCAGTTTTAATGTTTCCTTTTGTGGTATGAATAAAACTGATAAATTATTAAGGGGTAATATATTTAACTTTACCGTAATACTTTGCTGGTAGGTATGCAGTTGAACTAAACTAGTATTTTTTTTGTACACGTGTACAAGGTATAACAAATACCCTGTTTGATTTTAAGGGGGTATTATTATATTCTGGTGCTCAAATAGTACACAATTTACTATGGAACAAAAGTCGCCATCGCAAGAAAAATCGTTTTCCCATAAGAAACTGCAGACCAGCTGACATCAGTTTGTAAGGAGAAGTAATTTTTTTATAGAGATTTCGATGGTCCCCTTGAAAAAGTTGTAGTAGCAATTCTACTGCTAAAAATCAGTAGAATCGCCTCCTTTTGGCTTGAACTGGTTTTATACCTACCTTGCTTGTAGACCGTGCGTCTGTAGTGTTTACCAAGATAAGCAAACGCCGTAATTAGTGACAATTATCTCAAACATCTCCTTGTTTTGGGTAGTGCCAGCTTATATCGCTTGATACTAGATCTGAACCCTAGAACCCAACCCTCAGAACTGATGTTAAGCGAGAAGGCTTTAACCAACTAATACTTACGAAAGATTTTTATAAAACATATAATTAAGTATTATTTCAATGAAATTAATAAAAAACTGAACTTATTATCTTATAGCCTGAGAATACATACCTACCATTTCAGGAAACGGCGAGCACGGTCCCGGTTTCGATTCCTAGTCGGGCCAGTGTAGAAAACGAAGTTAAATATATTATCACGGGTCTGGGTGATGTATGTCTGGTGCTGATTTCTATAATACAAGTGCTTTGGCTACTTCTCTAAAGATAAGAGCAATGTATGAATTACTGTCAATTTTTTTATTTATTTTTGTTATTACAAACTACTTGTTGGTCTTCCTATTCTCGATTCTTAAGAGGCCTACTTGCTCCTAAGTCGTAGACCCTTTAGTTAAGTTTCTGGTTGTAGACAATGCACTGAAACTGGCCATTTGAGATAATTGTAGTCTATTGTATTGTGTGGCCTAATGGACGCTGAAAGCGTTAAATTCGTCGCTCTAATATTTGAACATTTAGGTAGTGGCTGCATTTTTATTTTATAAAATAATAAATAAATAAATATTGGACAACATCACATACATTGCTTTGATCCTAAGGTAAGTAGCTAAAGCACTTGTGTTATAGAAATCAGAAACAACGACGGTACTACAACACCCAGACCCGAGACAATATAGAAAAAATCGTTTTCCACATTGACCCGACCGGGGATCGAACCCGGAACCTCAGAGATGGCGGCGCCATATACAGTCCGGCGTGCTCGCCTCTCGGCTACGGAGGTCGTAAAAATATGAGTCGTTGCAAAAAGACACACGCCCGGAGGTTTCTGCACAAACCATGTATGAAGTCGGTTCATGTTCCAACTTAAAATATTTTTTTATTAGACTAAACTTGTTGAAAGTGATGTGACCTTAAAAATATGGGATTATTTATTTTGGAGCTACAAGGAAAATTCTGCTAGACATCTGTTAGTATACTATTCAGAACCGTGTCAACCTATAAATTCAATTTTTATACTTAAACCAGAAAACGTACACGGGACCATCGTCAAATTGAAGATTAGTTTGTCTGTTCTTTTATATGAAAATAATCAAGGAAACCTATAACACTATCAAAGAAGAAATCAGTTAAACGTCGGATTTCGCCACTAGTTCGAAACGTCCGAAGGGTGCAGACTCAACCAAGCGTGAATATTGGCCGGCGGAAACTCACTTCATTAATGCTTCATTCAATTAAAACAAGCGACAAGCTCCCACTTGTACACAAGGTGTATTAATAGAAGACAACAACTTAGTATAACGTGGAGATATTTGTAAGAAAAGATTTTAAAAGTAATCTGGGATTAACCAAATCTGGTGATTTGGTGGATTCATATCCTAGATTCATAAGAATCTATTCTAATCTAGAATCGTTACTACGGATATAATAATAGTGGGTATGATGAGTATTGATGGGTGGACTGGTAGAGGACGACCTTAGAAGAGATCGATGGATTGTGTAACCCACGGCCACCCCCATAGCCATGTATGCGTCAAAGCATTTCCTGAAGTAAAAAAAAAATCGGCCAAGTGCGAGTCGGACTTGCGCACGAAGTGTTCCGTACTATTATCTATGAAAACGAGAAAAAAAACACGTTTGTTGTACCCCTTTAAATATTTATTGTATTCTGTTTTTTAGTATTTGTTGTTAAAGCGGCAGCAAAAATACATCAGCTGTGAAAATTTCAACTATTACGGTTTATGAGATACAGCCTGGTGACAGACGGACGGACAGACAGAGAGACGGACAGCGGAGCCTTAGTAATAGGGTCCCGTGTTATCCTTTAGGTGAGGAACCCTAAAAAGGCCACCACACTATAGCGTCTTTCGGGCGACTTCATTAAGTAAATGTTGCGTCAACACTGATTCGATGCTGCCACAAAGTTGACACATTAAAAAACGCTTACGTGGGGGTTCTCTAACAGCTGATAATATGCCTGAGAAGGGAGTGAATGACTCGATGACGAGTGACCGGATCTCATGGAAGAAGAAAACATATTGCGCCGACTCCTCAGGTCATCAGGAAACAGGACAAGCGAATGATGATGATGAATGATGAGGCACGAAAAACCCGACTAACTGAAATCCGCGCAACGAGGATTTCGTGCAAACTAGTTTGCATATAAATAGGTTGTCTGTCCATCATTGTAATCAATTTCTGCCTTTTGGTTCTTGTGCTAGACATTTCTTACTGTTTTTCATGATTTTTGGTCAACCATTTTGAGTTCATTACAAGTGTAAAAATGCAACAAAAGTTTGAGTGTTTTTTCCAAGTCCAAGGTACGAGTATTGCAGACCCATTATTAGATTTTTAATTCGATTTGATACCCCCGCGCATTCTAGGCAAAAATGTTCTTGCTAAAACAGACACACGGTTCGGTTTTTTGTTTTGAATTTCATAATTAAAGATCGAGGGATACTACGTTCAATGTTTGGTGTGCTACCAAAGAGAAATGTTAATTTACTAACGCTGAAAATGGAACCTAATATTTCGGTTCATTCAACAATTTATGAATCAGTTTTCTCTTGAGGAAACGTCAAAATCTAAGTCCAAAACCAGTGGCCCCAGGCTCCCGGGTTGCCCAGTAATCAATTACCAAGGACAAGTTGCCTGGACAACTTAAAGACGAGTTTATTTGTAAAACGCCACGTACAGACAGAATATTTTATATGAGCGAGGGCGTGGAACAAATATGTAGAGATGCTAGAAATGATTAGAGCATAGTTGAAATATATTTAGAATGATAATTTATTGATTGGACTAACTTACCTAGTGACGTCCAATCCTAATTATGTGAAGTAATCTCGTCCTCGTTTTGTACTATGTAGTAGGCACCTTTGTGTAACTACGCGATCTACAATGTTTAAAGTATAGCGCCTTAGAGCGCTATTTATACTGAAAAAATAAAAAACACAACCAATGGCATCCTGTCCCTGGTGTCACGTTTGACATCTGTCAATCTTAATGTCATTATTTCAAAGAATAGGTACACAACTTTCAACATCAAAAAATGGGTTATAAAAGCGTATACATATATTAAGGACTATATATATAATTATATATACATTCGTATATATATATTTCTAAAAAACCTAGAATCAGGGCTGGGCTGGGATTAGAACGAGGACGAGATTACTTCACATAATTAGGATTGGACGTCACTAGGTAAGTTAGTCCAATCAATAAATTATGTTCCATAATCTCGTCCTCGTTTTGTACTATGTAGATGTTCAAAGAGGAAAGTTGTGTTGCAAAATCAATAAATCATTTATTATGATCACATACCTAATGATTTGCTGAAGTTTGAGATGTAAAAATTTTTAGGTGTTATTTTATGAAGTATCTGTTAGTAAGTAGATACTTCAAATTTTTTCTAACGCGGGTGTAGTTGTTTGATTCATCATTGGAATTAATCAATTAACTCTGAATATCAAAACATCTTCAGATCTATACAACCCTGTATGATAATATAACTTTGCATGATGTAACCACCATGTATAATGGTGCAACCCTGTATGATAATACAACCTTGTATTATGTTACAATCCTGTATGCTGGGACAACCCTGTATAGTGGTACAACCCTGTATGTCGGTGCAACCCTGTATGACGGTGCAACCCTGTATGATGGTACAATCCTGTTTGATGGTACCACCCTGTATGGAGGTACAGCCCCGTATGATAATACAACTCTGTATATTGATGCAGTCAACTGATGACACCGACGACCGTTGTACCATACTTACAGGTGAACCAAGAAGAAGAAGCAAATCACTCATAAACTCGAAAAAAGTAATCTAAATGGAAATGGGAAATGAAACTGACGCAATAGCGATTTTCGCAATAGAAATTATTAATGCATAAACTAAAGTTCACACAAACGGAGTCGCGGGCATCAGCTTGCTTAATGTTATCATGAAAACAAGAAAATGATTTAAGCTAAACCTAGTCTCATTTATCTAAAAGAATGTACATACTTAGTAAATGGGTAGGTATTTAAAAAGGTAACTTTACCCCAGTACAAGTGGTATATGGTAATAATTTTATAAAAATGATTATTTTATTATATTCAAATAGAAATCTTGGTCAATAACTTTAATGAACCATCTGTTCAATGTAAAGTAAACAGCACGTTTAAAGTTACCACCCAATAAGTTAAAAGTTCTTTAACAGATTTTTAACTTTAAGCCTGACTTGTAGAAATCATTTTCAATTGATAAAAACGATGATTTGTGGTAGGTCGACGAGCTGTTGTCTGTACTTATCAATGGTTCAAAATAAATCAATATTAGTGTTTAATATGGCAAATACTTCGTTACCTATGTGTTATTAAATAAAACTAATAGTAATACTGCAAGTATTGATTCAGTCGGAGAGGGATTCACATACATATTTACTGGCAAGGAATAACCCACCGATTCCGCGTAGACTGAGATTAGTTTCCTTTAGTTACCAAGGGTTTCAACATTATTATAGTTAATGAGATTAATTTTTGATTAATCTTGTTAGAAAACCATTGATAGAAAACAAATTAATAATATACAACTGGAAATCAGTGTGAAACTCCTGCACTGTATGTGGATCTCCAGGGGGGAAATAATAGGTTACTGAAACAACACAGTTTCTGAAACCTAATAAGAGAAAGATTCAACACTTAACTGATCAATGTTTGTTCAACTGATAAAATAAAAAATAAAAACTTACCAATAAGTCTCATCTAATAAGATAGAAAAAATATTCAAACTTGAATTTTTCTGTGGTCCAGACATCAGTTTGGTACCCTGACAGCCTCAATCCAATAACGAGGAGTGTGAACATATTTGTCAACTACTGCCAGCTGTCACCAATGCCTTGATTGCCAATTGTATTCGGTTTATTTCCAAATTTTCAGTTAAAATTTTCATTTTATATTAATCATCTCCATATACTTGCTACATGTAGGTTCTCTTAAGTTTGGAGCTTAATCATAGCTTGTAGTTTTTATAAAACATAATTAGTAGGTATTATATTAAGACAATTATAACTTGTTTGGGATGTTTTATGTTCTATTTACAAAATCTGAACTGATCTAAAAATGTTTCTTAGTCTTCCATGGTCTACTCAACTGTAAAATAAAATTATTTGTTACAAAACCATATGACAAGTGTATAAGGGTCATATAATGGTATTACAAAAACTGAACTGATTTAAAAATGTTTCTTAGTCTTCCATGGTCTATTTAACTGTAAAATAAAATTATTTGTTACAAAACCATATAACAAGTGTAAAGGGTCATATAGTGTATCATTTTTGTAAATGCCTATTAATAAGGCTTCATAAATCTTGCCATGGATTTTTGACTGACTCTAAAAATTTTGGAATACAGTGATTAGTGTTTATAAAATGCTTTTTACAATGGTTACATTATATTATTGCCAAAAAGTAAATAAACCTTTTATTTGTAACCAATAAGATGAGTGTGCCTTTCTCTTGAATTGTACACACTTGATGAAGGCAAGTAGCCTAGCCTTGACTTTCAGCCAGACTATTAGAATAGGTATTATTAAGTGCATTTATAGGTTATTATGAAAACTTAGAATTTTGTTTAGGACTTAATGTATTAGATTTAATGTAAGTCTAAAAAAGGGATTTCACATAACTTATGAAACATAGGAAACAATAACACAAATATGCACTAGTTAACAGACCAATTGTAATGGTCTTCAAGCAAGGACCTAGCATTCCCATGTTACAAGGTACAAGATTATGCATATGACCAAGGGCAGTATCCCCGACCCCATTGGGAATCAAACCCTGTAACTTCCAATGTTAAACCACTACACCAATCTGGTAAACAGAATATCCTTTGATTACAGATATTATTTAGTGATTGCAAGTTATGTTTATTTATTTATTCAAACTTACAATTTTATGAAAGAAAAAAAATAATAATATTAAAACACAAAATTGTGGTTTAGATTTTAAGTATGTGTATGCCAACTATTATAAACTGGCTATGCTTTATAATGTTCTTCCTCTTGGGCCAACATCAAGATGTACATCAATAATATTAAATGCTTGAGATGGAAATCCACACTGCGAGAAGTCACAATTGGTATAAGTGCTATTTCATTGTCTTGTATGTATGTGAATGCAGCAAAAAAGGCCAAGTGTATCTGAGACTTGGTAGCCTTATATATGTGGAAGGCCCAATTCTAAATTAGTAAATATATAAGAATCATATGAAATGTCAAAAATTTAAAATCTAATTGAAATTGTCTAGGTATGAGTCTGTGACTTGGTTACTCAGAAGTCTTTTAGCCTTAAATATCAGCTGATAAAGGAGCTTCTTTCTGTGATTTCTCTCGAGTCAAAATGTTGGGTAGAAAAAAAAAAAAAAAAAAAACTGCTAAGATCGAGGGTGGACACTGTCTTGGTGTCTCAGTACCAATATTTACCCCCTCCTCTTTTTCTTCAGCTTCAGTGGTGCTCAAGGAGCAGTGTCACCTTGACATTTTGTATTCAAATATATATTCAATTTCAATTGATGAAGTCAGTCTATGATTGCTTTATATAATGAATTGCAGATCCACAATATGTTAATTAATAATGTTAAGCCACAAGCTGACCCCTCGTGAAAGCAAGTGGAAGTGGTAACATTCTGCTGCGAGATAGAAAAGGTAATTATACCGTTCTTTTGGTAATTATTTATGCGACATCAAATAAGCTGGAATAAATGTGTGATGTTTACTGCTTACCTGCTGATATTATTAATCCTTTGTAGTATATTTGTGGTGCAAGACATTTATTTGTTTCACGGTCAACCCTTCATCAAGACTACTAGTGCCGATGTCATGTTGTCTCAGGTCAATATCTTGTGATGACACTTTGTAATGAATAGTCCAATCCACTATCAAGGCTCTGTTTTGTAGTCATTCTGAGACAACGCAGCAGCAAGAATGAACATGTGATCACCACGGCCAACCCCCCGTGAAGGCTCCGGGTCGTCATTGATCATTGGTTCTGAGTTGACTTCCGTTGTTTACTTGATTAATTTCTCACAGGCTTTGATCTCATAGTCAACCCTTCATGAAGACTACTAGAGCAAATGTCATGTTAAGTCTCAGGTCAATATCTTGTGACGACACTTTAGAATGAATAGCCCAATCCACCATCAAGGCTCTGTTTTGTAGTCATTCTGAGACAACGCAGCGGCTAGAATGAACATGCGATCACCACGGCCAACCTCCCTTGAAGGCTCCGGGTCGTCATTGATCATTGGTTCTGAGTTGACATCCGTTGTTTTCTTGATTAATTTCTCACGGGCTATGTTGAATGTGGGGTGAACAGCTAAAATGATCATACTATCATCACGGCCGATTGGTTGTGGCTGTCGATTACGAGGAAATCCTCGTAAAAGCCCCGATGTCAAGTCAGCATAGCAGCACTCCCTTGTTTTCTTGATTAAATTCTTGCAGGTTATGGAGTCACGTTTCGGTAAACGTAGTGTAGGACTTCTCTTAACTCCACGGACCGGCGACTTCAGAAACACGGCTGAAAAAGAAACTGTATGCCAAGCAGAAGCGGGACTGCAATAGATAGGCGGTGTCGACGTCGTTTTGAATCACAAATAGTTATAAAACATCTCCAATTGGCACTCTTTCTTTCTTGAGACTTCGTCAACCTTACTGGCCAATATTTTATAGTCTAAACACGTTACTAATCCAGTAAAATACTAAAAATAAACGCGTGTGAAAAAATTTACGTACGATCGCGCAGCGTACAAAAAAGTACAATGACATTAAGATTGACAGATGTCAAACGTGACACCAGGGACAGGATGCCATTGGTTGTGTTTTTTATTTTTTCAGTATAAATAGCGCTCTAAGGCGCTATACTTTAAACATTGTAGATCGCGTAGTTACACAAAGGTGCCTACTACATAGTACAAAACGAGGACGAGATTATGGAACATAATTGGCTATTGAATCATGTTTAGAGATCCCTAATGCTTTATTTTAAGTTCACATGATAATAATCGGTTCAAGAAAAAAAAAAATAACGATTACTTACTTCACGCGTCGTTAAATATGTAGTATTCGAAAACTATTCATATGAACTTCGAAACTCTGTATTTAGCAACGATCTCCTTTTACAAGTTACGTGTAAACAATCGTTCGTACAAACCACTCTTAAAAAGAAAAAGAAAGCTAAGAAATAAGCAACCCACGTTAAAACCAGTTTTGAACATTTTCTTATATGATTAAATAAACTCCGCAACACTATTAATTTATGTAAAAGTTACGTGGTTGATTTATGTATTTTACCTTAAAAGAAGTGGCCATAATTTTACTTTATAAAGCGTATTGAATTAGTTATATTCAAGCAATGTTTTCTGCAAAGTTTAGTTACTCAGAATAAATACATATAATAATAAATATAAATAAAGTTATTTTATTTCATTTTCACTAGTGTCAAATTTTAAAGATTTTTTGACATTTCAAGAATTAAAAATAAGTGAATTGTAAAATAAATATTATGTCACTTCCAGTCCACACCTCCAACATCAACGCCGAAATCTAATCTCTAGGTTGTCTTTGAAGTTTGTCTTTGATCTAACGGGAGTGTCTAATGATGGAGTCCCAACTTTTAACCGAGATTCTTTGTCTCCCGATGTTTTCCAATTTGTCCTTCTTGTCTTTCACAACATGTCTGGAGAAACAACACATTTTTCTGGAGATAATCAAAGTTGGAGGATGTGCGGTGGTCTAACTTTGAAGCCGAAAGTTAAAGTTGGAATGATGATGCGATTTAGACACGCTTACAGGTCCTGAAGTATCTTTTTATTTGAAGAAGTGATACACAAATGGATAAGGATATGACTAGATATCTATTCCAATAGATAATTTGTCTAATTCTGTTAATAAAAAGTTTCGCCTAGATGGTTTGCATTTAAAGAAATCCATTGCAAATTGTTACATATATTTTTCATTTCCTTATGTTATTGGATTCGGAATAAGTTAATGAATTACTGAAGATTCACACAAATTAATTAAAACATAACTATAGCACAACCATAAATCAGCTTTCAAATTCTTTTCACCGAAATGCGAAAAAGCTTCCAAAAAAGGCCAAGCGAAATATTTTCCTTCCTCCATTGTCATTTCATAAGTAGCTCCTTGAGAGTGAGTGTTTTTAAATCATTTCTTTTATCTTCCCTCCTCTGAATGCATTAACCATCCAAATATAAGTACAGGGCGAAGTAATGACGGAAATTTTGATGCTCCTCGTTTTTGCTTTATCTGTTCCAATTACGATGTGCTTTATTTAAAAATTATTTAATTTGAACAAATTCCTTTAGGGTATATAGGTAAGTAAGTACAAGATTAACTTTTACTTTGTAATAATATTGGACAACATCACATACATTGCTCTGATCCTAAGGTAAGTAGCTAAAGCACTTGTGTTGTGGAAATCAGAAACAACGATGGTACCACAACACCCAGACCCGAGACAATATAGAAAAGTTCGTTTTCCACATTGACCAGACCGGGGATCGAACCCGGAACCTCAGAGATGTAGGCGCAAGCTAATGTATGCTAGCCACTGTGGAGTTAAAAAAAACCGGTCAAGTGCAAGTCAGACTCGCGCATGAAAGGTTATTAACCCCCCCCCCCCCCCCCCTTAAATATATATTTTATTCTGTTTTTAGGTATCTGTAAAAATTTGAACTGTCTAACTATCACGGCTTTTTTTTTTGACGTGCTTACAGATATGGTGCTGTACTGGCCAACGAAGCTATTGGGTTACTCCGCTGGTCAACAGTTTGTTGTGTTTTGTGAGTGATTTAAGTTACATTAGTATTCAATGTGTTATTATTTAGTTTATTAAAGTTTTTAATTTCTGTCACTATGTGAGTGACAAGTGTGTGAAATGTATTTGTTGTGTCCTGTTTTTTTATAATTTCTGTGAGTTTATAAGGGTCAATATTGTCATTGTTTGAAGCAATGGTGTGACTCGTTCGCAATGCTGCAAATCGAGGGCAAAACTGGATGAGATGTTAAAAGGACTGAGATGTGATAGCGTCACAGGGACATGCGTCCTCCGTAACTATCACGGCTTATGAGATACAGCCTGGTGACAGACGGACTGCGGAGTACCGTTTTACCCTTTGGGTACGGAACCCTAAAAAGGGTATTAATGAGTATTCGAATGAAGACCAAGTCTCAGCAAACGTGGCGTACTAGGACGCCCCCCAGTGAGAGGACGTGCGACCTCAGAAAGATGGCTGGATCAAATAAGCAGGAGCAAGTGCTCTTTGGCGCTCTTTGGACCAGCAATGTAACAGGCTGAGATGAGATAAGTAGTATGCGAAGTCTGTGTGAGCAAGGGGTGTTTAGTTTAGTTCACCATTAACTTAAACTATTAAACAGCCTTAATAATGAAAAATACATAAATAGATACTCTTATTCTGCTAGCGCTTTTGTCCTGTTCCCAGTACGGGTTCGCCTGACAATGGTCCTAGATTTCGCAAGTTTACTTTTGAACGATTGTCATCAGACCTTTGTAGTCCTAAGACAAGGAAACCAAATCATTCTGAATGATATGGATGGAAAAACCCAGATTTATTTTTTAATGAGCAGGTTTTCATTCGATTTTTTCCTTCTAAATGAAATGAAACGAAATATATTTTATTGCATAAAAACTCCGAAAAATCGTTAAATACTGTGATTTGAACTCCTGATCTACTGATATTAGGCTTGAATCCGAATTCTGTTTCAATAGATAATACTTAGTAATAAATATCATCTACAATGCATTATTTCATTAACAAGAACACGCTAATACATATTAAAACAGTCTAGATTATTCCTGACCGCTAAGTCAAAGCGCTTCAATTCTGAATTTGTATAGCACCGCTAGTTTCAAATTTGGAATTCACACCACGGACCGAACGAATAACCGTCCAAATGCTAATAACTCCAGTCTAAATAGTCGCATAAGAGGAAAAGAGCGTTCCAGATTTCGTCGGACTATAACTGAAAAGGAAAATTACGCCAAGTCAGCCGGTGACTTCCAGAAATGCATTCCATTAAACATTCGAGTTTGGTAAAGTACTTATTTGGTAGTACTGAGTCAGTGAAGAACTATCCAGATTCCTAGGAAAACTAGCGGAAATCGCTTTGTAAACTATGAATTCGTTGCATTAGTTAATGACACCGATTTCAAAGTGATTTCTATGAACCTTGAGACAAGTTCTTTGACATTCGTAGTAGTCCCATTCGAGTTCGAGGAATTGTAAAGTAGTGCATGTTTTTGAAGTCCAAGTCCGAAAAGCCAGGTTAGTACCAATTCAACATAGTCTCTGCGATAGACAAATAGACAGATTCAAGTTATCCTAGAAAGCTTTAATTTTTTTATTTATTTAAACGTCTCGGAACCCTAAAAATAACTTCGAAATCTGTCCCAGCCAAAAAAGGCAAATGTTTTCCTAATTCAACACAATTCGAAAGAGCTGAAAAACACCAGATTGCCTTTTTACAGAACCTTGAGAAATGATTTTCCCGAGTTGCCGGAGATTAATGACCTACTCCTCAAATTCGAGGAACGCTCCAGATTTAACTCCAGTAATCCCGTTCTGGCTTTGTCGTTTGTGTTAATCTAAATTATATTAGCGTTTGCGAGCAAAACATTAATACAAAGCGTCGGAAGAGTTAGGCTGGAGAGAAAATAATGTACGCCTGTCATTTCAAAACGTCATTTCACAGAAACAGCTGGTTCTGTTATCTTAACGGCTCATGGTTTTGACATAAGTATCATCATTAAATACTTTATAAATAAATAATATTGGACAACATCTCATCACAATGCTCTGATCGTAAGAAGCGAAAGCACTTGTGTTATAGAAATCAGAAAAAACGATGGCAACACAACATCCAGACCCGAGACAATATAGAAAAGTTCGTTTTCTACATTGACCTGACCGAGGATCGAACCTGGAACATCAGAGATGGCGACGCCATATATAATCCGGCATGCTCGCTTTTCGGCTATGGAGATCGTCTTCTTATATATAAGAAAGGCAGAGGCAGAGCGGAGCGGCAACTAAGCTGAACTGTTTTTTATTATTTAATAATTTAATAACCAATAGATTCCTTTTATTCTCACAGCTCAGCTTCGCTAAGCATCGTTAATTATAGCGGGAGCGGGAGAAAAGGGACTCTAGTGGTTAATTTCCACATAGAGCAACTCTTAGCACGGCTCAGATTTGAGGTTAGCTGAACTGCGCTGAACTGAGATGAGGAGCGGGGCGGTGTTAGCACATTCACTATGGCTTAGCTCTGGTCAAAAGTCCCCCATAGTTTAATAAAACTGCTTTGCCCAGCTTAGTTTAGCGCAACCTCAATGGAGTTTCACCCTTATGATGTTCTTACACGGGTAATTTAAATTTCTCTATTCAGAGCAATATTGTCAATAATGGCGTCACAAACATATCAAGCAATTTACTGAGACATCGACAGTATCTAGAGATATAACAAACACATTTAAATGCTAACCAATAAGACAGGGTGCCTTTATCAGTTTTCAGTCACAACACAAATATAAACAAATCATATCAAAATCAATTATTTCATAGAATATGGTTACACTAAAGGTCTAAAAGCTAGATATATGCTACATTTTCTGTTACTTTTGGCGTTGTAACACGAGACATATCTCGGTTATCATGTTTTTGTGATTATAATCACCGGACGCCACATTCGGAAGATATCCCATTAGATTTAGAAAACTTTGGTATAACTTGACTCGTTCAGGACTTGTTTCGGATTTTATATGCATTGTATTACATTAACTACAACTACTTTCTGAGGATTTGTAGAGGACTGTACCACAATGGAGGCAGACTTAGTTGGTTTACTCCTCTGTTTAGAATTCACGAGATTAATAGCTCAGTAACAGTAGCACTTTTACCTATCACGATGTAATCGTTTTGTGTGACCAGGCGATTATTCCGTAACTATTGCAGATAGTTTAATTGCCTTGGTTGTTTTGTGGTACCAGCATTTGGCACCCAGGTGAAATTAACTTTGATTTTATTGATGTCGACGAAAATGTCTTACAATATCGACCGTCGACGACCGTCTGGTGTAGTGGTTCGCGCTCCGGCCTACAATGCCTGGCGGTTGCGGGTTCGAATCCCGCAAGGGGCAGATGTTAGTGTGATGAACACGAGCATTTGTACCTAAGTCATGGATGTTTATAAACGTATTTAAGTATGTTTATCCGTTATCTAGTCGCCATTGTACAAGTTTTGCTTAGTTTGGGGCTAGCTAATTGGTGTGATTGTGGGAACAATTTACTATTTATTTATTAATATCAGAGAATGGAATGAGCCTACTGTACGTTTCCATATTTGTAACTGTCTCTGTCGTTTAGTTTATGAGTCTCAGCTTTAACCTAATTCACTTGAGCGTGAATCCCTCGATACAGCTTTGGATACAACATGATATTTCATTAGCTATTAAATTTTATGTCTGGCAAGAGTGAATGATGAATTGAATCTGGGTGAGAATAAAATAGTCCTTAGAATTCGTGCTATACATATATTTAATGAATTTATAATTTATATTTTAATTTTATGACTCTTCGCTGCGAATCTAGTAGAAAACAATTTTAATTTTAAGGGTTCCGTACCCAAATGGTAAAACGAGACCTTTTTACTAAGACTCCGCTTTTTGTCTGTCTGTCAGTCTGTCTGTTCGTCTTCACCAGGCTGTATCCCATGAACCGTGATAGTTACTTGAAATTTTCATAGATGATGTATTTCTGTTGCCGCTATAACAACAAATACTAAAAACACAGAATAATAAGTAAATATTTAAGGGGGCTTTCATACAACGACATGATTTTTTTGCTCGTTTTTATAGATAATTATGCGTAACCCTTCGTGGGCGAGTCCGACTTGCACTTGGCCGGTTTTTTTGCACCTGGTATGTAGGTACTCTCTAACTACGCTAAGGATTTAATATTTCCCAGAAAACGAAAAGAATACGCAGACAGACGTCATAACAAAATTGTTTTGTCTTACTGTGGAATTTTAATTAAATTTACATTCCTTCCACTAAAAGATCTCGGTTCTTAATATCAATGCTCAAAGAAATGTTTGTTTAAAAAATATGAGAAATACTTTGAAACCAATTTAGATTTTTCAATTTCTGTTTAGTTTACAATTAAGTTGCTTTGAACTTTTAATATTAGCTTTAATTTTAGTTTTAGCTTTTTATATTACTGTATTTAAAAAAAAACCCCAAGTGCGAGTCAGACAAATCTCTCAATGTTATATTATATCTCTATACGCATCAAGGGTTCCTTATAAACTTTTAAGTTATGTAAATAGTTCGTAAACCGAGTTCAGAGTATGTAAAAAAGGGATGATTTAACTACAAATTTAAGTAGTCTGGACTGATATCTTCACTTGTGCTTTCAAACAATGCCTCTTGCGGAATTTCATGACTCTATCTAGGACAACGGGATGTACCTATAGATTTTATTCCCTTGCTGGCGTCAAAATAAGTGACCATATCTTTTAATTGCTCTTAGAAATTGATCCTTTTACGGCTCCAAGTTATTCCAGGGCCCTAACCATGAACTGTTAAAACAATCACAAATCTGTCAAACATTATCATTTGTGTCAAATTTTGTATGAAATGACGTACCAAAATTGACAAATTTGACAACTTTGAGATTGTTTTAAGAGTTCATGGTTATGGCCCAGATCTTAGTATTTAAAATTAATTTCAACCTTTAATCGTTCCTGATGAAAAAGCTCTTGCTTGACACAGGCGGACAACGAAATGATCCTATAAGGGTTTTTATTCTTTTCGGGTATGGAACCCTAAACATAATAAATAAATATCGGACAGTCACATATATTGCTCTGCGGGGTAACCATGAACTCTTAAAATAGTCTCAAAGCTGTCAAATCTGTCAATTTTGGTACGTCATTTCATACAAAATTTGACATATTTGATAATGTTTGATAGATTTGAGATTGTTTTAAAGAGTTCGTGGTTACCGCCCAGATCTTATGGTAAGTAAGCACTTGTACCATTGATGTAAAAAGTAAAGATACGGCTGACAGAACAAATCGCCTTGCATTTCCTCCATACATGACACACTAACCCCATCTGTTAGACTTTGATGTCAACTGTCAAATAGCAACCTTGTAAGAGCGGCTTAAAACGAAAGAGGAACAAAGAAAAAAGTTTTTATTGCACAGATGTTATATTTAAAGTAGTGTCAGAGTAAATATAACTTTTTGCTTTTTCAAATTAAATACGTCAACATAAATTAAAGTAAAATAAAATAATCTTTATATGCTTAAACACGGTATGCATAGGTGTTTTAAAATGAACGTGCCAAGCATATTTAGCCAAAACGAGGCATGCAAATTAAATATAAAATTGAACTAAAATTAAATATAAAATTGAGTCTAAAATTGCATTAAATTAAATTACATAGATGTCAGTCATATCATAATTTTGTTGAAATTAATATTTATTATTTAAAAAACTCCTTTATGGTAGGTATGTGAGATTAGCCACTTATTCAGTTTTGTTTTAAAATGATTATTATTCAATGTTTTGAATTCATTAGTAGGTATATTATTGAAGATTTTTTTATACTCATTGTCATGCAGCTTTTTTTATACTGCATTGTTATTGAAGTTTTAGTAGTACCAGGATATTTTGATTTCTTGTGTTCCGTGGATAAATGTCAAATGCCCTATTAAAAATATCCATAATTTGCATTACAAATACACATGTTTCAAATATATACAGGGACGTCAATGTTAGTAATTACAATTGTGCAAATAGAGGACGACATGATGTTCGTGGAGGGACACCGCATATTGGTCTTATGCATCTTTTTATGGCAATAAAAGCTCTATTTATATTAGTGCTATTGCCCCACATCAGTAAACTGTAGCGTAATTTAGAACCTACAATGCATGATAGGTAGCAATCGCAGTTTTTGTTACAGATCTAACCTGCTTTAAGGCATAAATGAACTTGATGACTCTGTAAGGATAGGTCCAGATCTGGCGAACGCGCCACGAATGCGCAGGTCGCGCGCGAGCTGCACACGCGTGGCACGCGATCCGTTACTGCAACCGATTGGTGCGTCTCTTTAGCGCAACTCATGCAAGACTTGTACAGTGCGCGCGAGCTGCGCGCGTGCGGTTCTGGTTCACATTCAAGCCAGTTTAAAGGTCGCGTTCGCGGGGCTCGCGTGCAGCTCTTGCCAAAGCTCTTGCCTGCTGTACAAACATTATCTATATGCGTTTTCCAATTCATGGAAAACGCATATAGATAATGTCTTGTTATATAGTTAAAACTTCGTTTGTTTTACTTCGTTAATTTTCGTGTCTATAGAATGAATATCAATAAATATAAATGTATTTAAGTATGTTTGTGAATGTATTTAAGTATGTTTATAAATGTATTTAAATATGTTTATTATCTGTATTTAGTCGCAATAGCACAAGATTTGCTTAGTTTGGCTAGATAATTGAGTGTTTGTGGATACAATTTATTTTTATATACGGAATCATACCTTAAAACTTAAAAAAAAAACTATATCAGATAATTTATATTTTTATTTATTACATTTCACTGTCCTTCGAATAAAACATTTTTTTTAAACTTTTGCCTTTTGTTATTTTTGCATGTTTTAAATTTTTAACTCATAGTGCATCACGTAAACTTAAAATAAGTATTCAATAAATTATCATAAAATAAAATATTTATATTACATCGCATGTACTGGACTGCACTTAGTGCACTGTGAGCACTATTATGGCTATACTATAACCATACAACTAATGCACGCCGCTACAAAGTTGTATCGGTTTTGCACGGTAAATATGGCGTTGCTTCGTAAAATTGACAAAGAAGTTAGAAAATTGTTAAAGTAATGTAAATAAGTTTAGTGTTTATCAAATATGCGGCTTATTGGTGAGAAGTAATATTAGAATTTGTTTTAATGACCTTTCTGTCGTAATTAAAGCAACCTTTCAGTGAACATCTAGGCATTTTTATTTTTTCATACAAATGTCAGATCCCGATGACCGCCGACCACTGACTACGTCACATCGGCCTCGGTCGGGTCATTTTCGGGTCTCTTTAGGTCCAACACCCAGACGTGTGGTCCGCCCTGTCCTTACGAAGTAATATATAAGTCAATGACTTGTACACACAAATATTCTTTTTCTACATTGACCCGACCGGGGATCGAACCCGGAACCTCAGAGATAGCGGCCTCTCTCTGAGGCCTCTCGGCTACGGAGGTCATCAAAAATATTAATCATAGAAATATAAATAAATATATATTGTTTTATTTGTATTTCATATTTTTTAAGTAAAACCTATACTTTATACTGAAACATTAGATCCTACTAATAATATATGGAAGTTTGTATATTTTTATTTTGTTACTCACGACTGAACGGAATGAGCTGAAAAACACATATCGATAATCCCGTTTTTTGTCCCCGAGAGATAATCATTCATTCCTCTTAAGCTTATTTCTAAAGTCTAAGGATTTCTGTTAAGGGTGGACAACCCCTGATCACTAAGGGGTATGAAAAATAGATGTTAGCCGATTCTCAGACCTACTCAATATGCTCACAAAATTTCATGAGAATCGGTCAAGCCGTTTCGGAGGAGTACGGGAACGAACATTGTTACACGAGAATATTATATATAAGATTATTTAAAAAAAATATTATCAAAGTCAGTCAGTATACAGTACAGTTTTATTTTTAAGGTACTTATAGATAAGAAGAAATGTAAAATGAGTAGGTGTAAGTACCCTTATTTTTATTGTAAAACTAGCTTCTAACCAGTTTCTAGAGATTTACTGCCTCACTCAGAGACGTTACTTAACTTAAATGTTTACTTAAGAAAATCATGTAATATTAAAGTCGATAGGAATAAAGACCATTATCGAATAAACAATAAAAAACCGGCCAAGTGCGAGTCGGACTCGCGCACGAAGGGTTCCGTACCATTATCTATAAGAACGGCAAAAAAATCACGCTTGTTGTATGGGAGCCCCCTTAAATATTAATTTTATTCTGTTTTTTAGTATTTGTTGTTATAGCGGCAACAGAAATACATTATCTGTGAAAATTTTAACACTCTATCACGTTTCATGAGATACAGCCTGGTGTCAGACGGGCAGACAGTCAGACAGACCAGACAGACAGACGGACAGCTTAGCCTTAGTAATAGTTTTACGTAGTATAATACTTACTCCATGGTAATAGGGTCCCGTTTTACGATTGGTACGGAACCCTAAAAATGATAGTCTGCACTTTATTCTTAATTGACGTCTCAGAGTGCGCCGGTTACTGATTTTACATGCACGTAACGCGCCAGTCCTTCCATAGGTGTCCAAATTGACCATGATTCGGGTTTATCGTAAGATCGTCTGGCGCGAGTCCAAACGTGCATTTCGCTGCAAATACAAAATGCAGAGAAGGTAGCGACTATAAACATCGCACAAGTTTCATGTATAGAATCCGAAACAGTGTCATCTTTTATGTATTGTCCAGTTTAATAGTACGACCTCCGTAGCCGAGAGGCGAGTACGCCGGACTATATGGCGACGCCATCTCTGATGTTCGATCCCCGGTCGGGTCAATGTAGAAAACGAACTTTTCTATATTGGCTCGGGTCTGGGTGTTGTGGTACCGTGGTTGTTTCTGATTTCTATAACACAAGTGCTTTAGCTACTTACCTTAGGATCAGAGCAATGTATGTGATGTTGTCCAATATTTATATATATGTATTATATTGTCCAGTTCAATAGTTTCGCGTCTGTTACTTTATATCTTTAGGAAAGGAGGACACGTGATCACAATCTTTAAGTAGGATGAATCATCTTCTCCATGGAAGTACAATTTTCCCATAAGTATAAGGAATATAGGAATAAAGGCTTTTGGGAAAATAGGCTGGATGCCGAAAAAGCGCCAAAGCGAACAATGTTCTTTATACAGCAACTGCCAGTCATCTTCCTAAGGTCGTCGGTCCATCGAGCTGGGGCCGTTCTACACTACGTTTAACAAGGCTTGATCTCCACGTAGTTTTTAACAAAAATCAAATCAAATTTATTTGCCTTAAAACATGGTATTGTAGCGCTTTTAGTAGTTTCACTTGTAACGAACTATGTCGCGTCGTGTATCATAGTTGGCGACCCCCTGTGACGTAAATATGTCGTTTTGTCTTCGACGATAACAAAAAAAAAACCAAAATATCATGGCAATGCCGTGTTATAACGTAAAAATAAGTGGCTACGAACGACGGGAAACCCTGAAAATATAAAGAAAAATGATTCGAGTCGTCTGTGATCCGTTAGGTTAGGGAAAACGACAAAATTATCTCTGAAGACAAAATTTGTCTTGTCTATCGATAAAATTACCGATGCGCGCATGCTAGCCCTGCTGGTCTTGTGGTTCACGCCGAGACTTTGCAGTCCAGCCAGCGGTTGCAGGTTTGAATTCTTTATTCTAACTATTCCAAAGGGTGTCTTAAACAGCACACCTGAACCCAAACCAATAAAGAAAAGTTCGTTTTTATTGACAACCAGGAATCGAACCCGGAACCCTTTGAGTTAAATAAGAATCACTGCACTACACGGTCGATCGGTCTCCAATTCTAGATTTTCATTCAGTTTTCACATAATTTGTTAGCTAACTCCTCGGATCTACTATGTAAGGCAGTATTGTTTTCACGTCAAACTCCGTAAAGAAAGAAAAAAAAAGGTTGAAGTATTACTGCTATAAGAGATTATAGTTAGGCTCCTGCTAGTCCCAGTTTAATCATGCAGATCACGATGTTATCGCTAACCGACATTCTCAAAACTTTCATTCCAGTATTATCCAGAAACTCTTTCCGTGCTGTGTGGTACAAGTTATGAATTTTGTCAAGTCATGTGTTTGAACAGTAGTCAAAAAGGAAGGTATTGTGTTCTCATAGAAACCACTTTCTGTAAATGCACAACTTCGAAATCTTTTTCGTTTCTTCATAAAAACTAATGCTTTATTTATATCGATGACTGATTATGATGAAGCAGCGATTTTGTTTTTCGTGATTTCGATGTTAATAGTGATAAACACATTCACCTCTTTAAATTTGGCTCATCATCATCATCATCTTTTCAGCCACAGGACATCCACTGCTGAACATAGGATTCCCCCAGTAACTTCCAGATCGGCCGGTTGGAAGCAACCTGCATCCAGCGTCGCCCTGCAATCTTTACCAGGTCGTCTGCCCACCTCGTGGGTGGATGTCCCACGCTGCGCTTGCCGGTACATGGCGTCCATTCCAGAACCTCTCTGACCCATCGGCCGGCAGTTCTACGTGCTATGTACCCCACCCAGTGCCATTTTAGCTGACTAATCCGTCGGGCTATGTCAGCGACTTTTATTGTTCACGGATCTTCTCATTTCTGATTTGATCTCGCAAAGAAACACCGAGCAAAGCCCTTTCCATAGCGCGCTGTGGAACTTTGAGCTTTCTTTCCTATATTTGGCTCAGACCCACTATATTTGTCATGTATTTTAATAAAGGTCTTCTTCTAAATGTAAATAGCTTATTATGTAGTTTAGGCCTCACACGTGGCAGTGTCCAACTAGCGTTAAATAAATGCTGCAGCGCAAGCGTTGTGCCAACACTGATTGGATGTTGCCACGATGTTGACGCTCGAAAGACGCTAGTGTGGGGGGGCGTAATAGATTTGACAGATTTGAGATTGTTTTAAGAGTTTATGGTTACCCCCCAGAAGTAATTAAATAAAAAGGATAGTATTAAATGCTTTCTATCTGAGTTGATGACCTCCGTAGCCGAGAGGCGAGCACGCCGTACTTTAAATGGCGCCGCCATCTCTGAAGCTCCGGGTTCGATCTCCGGTCGGGTTAATGTTGTGGTATCGTCGTTGTTTCTGATTTCTATAACACAATTGCTTTAGCTACTTACTTCAGGATCAGAGCAATGTATGTGATGTTGTCCAATATTATTTATCTAGGAGCAAGTATAAACGGATAATGATGATAATAATCTTTTTGTTTTGCCTTGTACCAAACGCGAAACTTTTTCGTTCGGGCTCCGACATATTGAAAGTTCCTTGTAAAACGTCCGTACGTCCCGTTTGCTTTATATCTACGGAAATAGTTTTTATTGGAATGGACTTGTTGAACTTTTATAATAGCACTTCGACTTTGTTTTTTCCTTAGACTCCTTATTGGCTTCCCTCAAGACCTTAGGTGGATGTTTTGTTTAAAGTTTTACATTTTTCTGTTTGTAATTGTCTTGTCGCTCAAAAATACGATACGGAATCTAACGAATACTTTAAGCTCGGATTTAAGGTTAAACTTAATGCCAAAGGCAATCTCTTCCAACCAATCAAGGGCTGGATTCATATTCGATATTTTCATGTTTTGCAAGCCTACCTTCTGCGAGTAAAAGAAGAAAGGCCTAAGAATATAATGTATTGAATTTATTGTCCTAATGTTCTTAGTTCTCGTAAGATATAAACTAAATCTTTTACAGGTTTGTTATGAATAGATTTAGTTTGGCGGTGATTTCGATATGAATGTGACAAGCATAAGTAATCATCATCATCATTATCATTTAGACGTCCACTGCAGAACATAGGCCTCCCCCAGTGACTTCCAGATCGGCCGGTTGGAAGCGGCCTGCATCCAGTGTCTTCCTGCAACCTTTACCAGGTCGTCTGCCCACCTTGTGGGTGGACGTCCCACGCTGCGCTTGCCAGTACGTGGCCTCCATTCCTACTCTACAGAAATATAACGTGTATTTATAGTTATTTTGTTTAATGTTTGTACCTACTTTTATTTCACTGTGGCATTAGGATTTTCCTGTCGTGCAATGAAATGTGCCTAAAAAATAAATTTAAAAAATTAACTACGAATTTCAGATTAGCGGTTAGAAGGCATCCAGCAGCTTCCTGCAACCTTTACCAGGTCGTCTATCCACCTTGTTGGTAGACTTCACTCTTCGCTTGCCGATACGTGACCTCCAATCCAGAAATATTCTGCCCCAAGTCTATGTCTCACCAAGTCAATTTTCGGCAACAAAAATTTAGCCAATAAATAAATAAATATTAGACAACATCACATACATTGCTCTGATCCTAAGGTAAGTAGCGACAGCACTGTGTTATAGAAATCAGAAACAACGACGGTACCACAACACCCAGACCCGAGACAATATAGAAAAGTTCGTTTTCTACATTGAACCGACCAGGGATCGAACCCGGAACCTCAGAGATGGCGGCGCCATTATAGTCCAGCGTGCTCGCCTCTCGGCTACGGAGGTCGTGTTATGAAACCCGTCCACAATATTGTGCAAAATAAGAGCAAATCGATCGATAGCTATTCTCTTTGACATTATAATTTGTGATTTTAAACGAGCTTCAGATTTGCATTCCAAAGTGGGGTTAAACGCATAATCTGAAATTAATGTCGATGATATGTATTAAACCGGTGTTAATGACAGTGTTAGGTCGTTTATCACTGCTGTATTATGTTAAACTTAGATTAATCGTGCTTTGAAAATATCGAGATAGGCCACATTTAATATTAATATTTAATACAAGTTGTCCCGAAAAAACAGAGTATCAAACAAAAATCGAGAGATGGGTATGAATCACGATCAGTTTTTTAGGGTCTGTAGACAACATGGAACCGTTATAGTTTCACCATGTCTGTCTGTCTGTGTATTATAAAGTTGTTATTTGGCATGGGTATATTCATTTACCCATGCTTCATAATATTAATCACTCCGATAAAGTAGGTACTACAAAAAAATCTTTAAAAACCGTACCGTACCGTATTTCATGTAAATAAATGAATTTGAAAAATATATCGATTCCTCTCTTACTCTTAAAAGTTGTAGTAGTCTATCTCATTGTGTGAGGTATATTTGGCTAGGTCGTGTAAAATATTTTTGGTATGAGGAGATCGTTTTTCGATTAATGGACCCGTTTGCGTAATAATAAGCTATTTTTGGTTTAGAGTCAAGTATGCCCCGGTGTGTGTGACAGTTAATAGGCTTTACAAGTTACCGAAAAATTGTAGTTTACATTTAATTTACCGAAAGGTCAATAGCTGGTAGATTTCCCGTACATCATAAGTAGGTATGACTATTCTCTGCCTATGAAAAGGCTGTATTTTCGAGAAATTCCCGAACAATGGGCTTCGAAACTGGCATAATGGATTATACATGGAGGTTTTTATCTGTAAAAATGAAATTTGAAAGAAAACAAGAGTTCTTTGTTCAATTACTCACAAAAAGCCGGATTCCCTCTTACCAATCGGTTTAATCATTTCGTACGTCAAAGGGTCATCTCTTTCCGATTTAAGTTAAAGGGGAATGATTTTAATAAAATAAGTTTTCAAATTAATAAATAAATACGTGTATTGTTATGTATTTCTTCGAGAAAACGTGATCAGCTACTGCTATGGAGGCTGCTGATAAAAAAAGATGGATAGTCACTTAATTGCAAAAAATATTTAAGTTACAAATTAAGATAGTTACTTACAATCGGGCTGCCTTAAGGGTAAAGGATTATAATTACTTTAAAATGAACGCTAGAAATATTTCTCGATAAGATACTCTTTCAACGATAATAAACAAAGAGGTTACAGTTGATGTTACCAGCCAAAGCAACCAGAAAATGTTACTGGAACTTCTTAAAATAATTTTCCCAAAATTATAGCTTATATTATTTCCACAAACGACTGTCAGCTAGCGACCGCCTTGCGCAATGATTTCTGCTGCGGGCTACAAAGCCTTAGTGATTGCGGGTTCGAATACAGAAGTGGCAATGTTTTTATGACAAGCACGAGCGCTTGTACCTATGTAATATTATACAAATGTATTTAAGCATCCGTTAAGTCAGTATAGTACAAGTTTATCTTAGTTTCGTTGCCTTTGTTTGGGGCTAGATAATTTAGCGTAGTTGTTCAAATAATCCCGAATATTTACTATTAGTAGAAAATCGAGAATAAAATAACCTCCTTTAGATTTTGTCTAGACCGCTCACAACTTCAAATTGGACCACTGAAAAGGCTGTGCTATCAAAATACATCCGTCGTTCTATTATTATGAGAATAGTGAAGGTTTGTCTAGATTTTTTCGGGTCAGAATTGAGATCTTTGTGTGAAATAAACGGAATTCGTGTCCACAATTTTGTTGTGTTGTGGTATCTTGTAAAAATAAAGTACCTACTAGAGTTTAGTAGGTATAAGTTTTTGGGGTTATGTTATTTACAGGGCAAGTTACGTGTTCAATTCACATTTTTCTTTAAGGACATTACACACTGAATGCTTCATGCATCATAAAATTCATTATTGCGAATTTAAACCCATACAACGCTTAGTAATGAAATGTGCACGTGCACCTTGGTGTGTTTGTGGCTTTAAGAAGTCTTTGCTCCTCGTTGGCATGAGTTATGTGTATTTGCAATCAATCATATTTTAAATTATGTATTATGTGTAATTGTGTAAGCACATACAGTAGTAACGAAAGTAAGCAGCTGGTAACTTGTTTCGTTGCAATAAGGTTTAAAGTCCAATTAAATTGTATCTATAAATATTAATTTATGCTTGTGACTGCGGTTGGTATCATCTTAATTTAATTAAATTAAAAGGTCACTCTTAATTGAATAATCAAATTATTCTTTTGCCATTATGTCTGCTAATATTTTGACATAATGTTATATTTGTATTTGCCTTTGCAATAAGTAATATATAAAAATAGCATTTAACAGCTGAAGAAGCTATTTAAGAGCTTAAATACAATTCAAATACCTTTTTTCAACATCGATATAAAACTAAACATTATCTCAACGTTTCAAGATAGAGTTAGATTTCAAAGACACTTGCATACCGTCTTAAACATGGTACCTGACAAGCAAAACAAACTAAATTCCGAAACAAACCCTAAAATTATCTATGCAACTTGTCCCATACAAAAATACGAACAATTCTGTGTTAATATGCTATGTATGCGGTGCCACGGTGAGGAGTGCGGTGCTCTATAAGTTACCACCATGGAGGCTGTAACACTAGAAGTCGCAACACTAGCTTTGGGTTGTCACATTCCAAACGATGAAATTAACCTTCAATGTCCTCACCCCCTCTAAGGTACGCTATTTATTATTCTTCTAAGCGTATCGATGACAAAAAAGTTAAATAAAGTGAGCAAGCTAAATTTGTAGTAGGCGGCTCACGTAGCATGTACAAATGTATAACTCAGTGCTCCGTCAAAAATGATGTAGTACTATTGTTTTTCAGGCTAAGTTTCATAATGCTCTTCTTGTTAGGCGTCAACGTCAACGCAGGTAGTGACAATGCTATTAGAATTAAGAAGAAAACCTATATAAATGATTTTCTTTTAGAAAATCGATTCTATGAGATTCACAGTACATTTTGGTTTACTAGTATATTCGTTCTTTCTTAACTCTAACTTTTAGATTTGGAAAATAAATTACTTTTAACACTATAATACAAAAACTGTTCCCTATATCCGAGTGGCTGGCAGCCGGCCAACGGGCTTAAATTCTAGTATCTCCGCTGCCCGTTTGTTCACGATAACGTGGGCACAAATTAACCAAATTACGCTGTTTGCCGCTGCCCTGTTTATGCTCACGCTGAAATCGCACTGAGTTATTAATTTTTGAGGATGAAAACGTATATGTACAATAAGAATGACGACTGCGTAAAGGAAATTAAATTATATTTAGTCCGCCAATTAGGTCAAAAAATAATGTATACTTATTTTTTCTTTTGTCAATCAACCTAATAATTACAAAAATAAAGCGTGCCAAAGTTCGTGACGTCACTTCTAAGTGAAAAAATTACCTAGGCGTGACGACATGCGACATTTGGAATCAATATACACGATCCAAATGATTTTTTACGGAGATTAGATAGCAATGGCTCCAAAATTGTCGAAATAATCAATAAGATATTTCACGATTTTCACGTGATAATGTCTTAAGAAAACATGGATGCTACTTCATCACCAGCCTATATCAGTCCACTGCTGGACACAGGCCTCTCCAAAAGAAGGATTTTGCCATAATCGCCACGCTTGGCAGGCGGGTTGGCGATCGCAGTTTGGCCAATGGTGGAGAGGAGACGCTGCTGCCCGTCTTCTTATGGCGGTTCTCCTGTAGTCGGCTCTTACGACACCCATAGGAAGAGAAGGGGTGGTGCTATTCTTTTAACGTGCCGGCACTACACGACCCATCGATCGAGGAAGGAGATAGATGCGTCACAAGCCGTTCGGCTGGCGACGACGCCTAGGACGATCTTGCCTCTCTATCGCTTATTACGCGCTCTCGCTCGGACGCGGAACGTGACACTTTTTCGTGCGTGCAGCCGGTCTTCAATTTATATCACGACTAGCTGTGCCTGAAACTTCGTTTGCGTGGACAATAGGATGTTTGGTATGACACATAACGCAAATTAAGAACAATTAGAAAAATATCACGCAGTAGCAGTCATATATGTTAATCCAGATCATATTGCCAAAGTGTACATAATTTCATCCAAATCCGTGCAGCCGTTTATGCGTGATTGAGTCACAAACATCCAAACATCCTCACAAACTTTCGCATTTATAATATAAGGGGGATTTACATCAAGTCAAAAGAACTTCATTAAATATACCAAATTGACTGACCTCTTAAACACTGCTGCCAGGACTAAAGATACTTTCTTTTTAAGATCAAATTATGTCCACCTGAAACTAATTTCTCGTAAAGTTTTTATATTGGATATCCGAGGCTTGAAATTGCGGTCGCGGGCATTTTCGTCAGTACATATTTTACTTTAAGATAAACGTTGTAATCACCAAAAAGTCTGAGTTTCGTTAAAAGTTACTCCCCGAGCAAAAAACTTGGGTAACGAACAAACTTAAGTATACAAGATAAGGTGGGTTTTCATTAGGAGAGTAAATTGATAAATGAACCGCAAATTAAAGTTACTGAACATAAGGTCGACTCGTATAGTAACGCCTCGATCAGGAGTCAAATTATAGAGGTTGCATCATAAAAAATCGTGAGCTTTTAACTATTATTCCATAAATTTGTCTTATTTGTGAGTTCTTGCTTCATAGTTGTTATGATAAATGAATAAATAAAGCTAATCTATTTATAAAAATGGGCCTGATTTTAAGCACCTGATTTATACGTCTCAATTTATACCCTACTACTAGTAGGGTAATATCATCATAATAATATATTTAAAATAATGTCTTTAAATATTTGTAAGGAAATATACTATGTATAATTAAACGTATTAAAATTCTTGACCTTCATTTTTTTCGTCGTTTCATGTCTATGCAAGAAAAATCAAAAAATATAGCAACATTTTTTATCGACGCCATGAAACCAAGGCTTATTTGACCTCTGATTAAAAACCGAGCCCTAAGTTAATTATACCCGACTAATGAATTGGGCCAGTAGGCGGGTTCCGCTCGGTAAACGGTCTTACAAATCTACTTCTTTGAATAACGGCCAAGGTTTTTTAGAAATTGTTTAAGCATTTTGTAATTTATCGTTAGAGAGTTTCTTCACCTTGCTTTGTATTATAAATACTTACATGTGCAGAGATGCACTTACATAACCAAACTTTAGGTTTCTTTCTTAAACCTATAATTACTTGCGCCACGCACTTAGTGTAATTGTTTGTAAGATAATAATAATAAATAAATAAATAATAAATATTGGACAACATCACATACATTTCTCTGATCCTAAGGTATGTAGCTAAAGCACTTATGTTATAGAAATCAGAAACAATGACGGTACCACAACACCCAGACCCGAGCCAATATAGAAAAAATCGTTTTTCACATTGACCCGACCGGGGATCGAACCCGGAACCTCAGAGATGGCGGCGCATTGAAGTCCGGCATGCTCGCCTCTCGGCTACGGAGGTCCTCATAAGTGTGACTATTTGTTGCTATCAAGAAAAATGGTTGGTTTTAATAACTCAAGTAACTTACCCAAATTCATTGCTATTTATTCTGTTTTTGATCGAAACCCTTTTCAAAAGAGACAACATCTTACGATGCAGCATCATTTAAACTAAGTTACTTGCAAAAATACTAGCTATTTCAAACAGCATTGACATGTACCGCCTAAAAGTTTCTTATCCATTGATCATTTAGCATGCAGGTCCTGTGAGATTTAAAATTTACTTCCAGTCTCGAGGGTCTAAGATCGACGTCCGGGCTATACATGACCTATTTGTGAACAAATAATCAAGTTTGTGTACGTACGACGTGGAATTGGGAAGTAATTTAGCCGTTAGTACTGTGAGTTGCTAACTCGATCGATTGTCGAATGAAACTCGTCTAAAAGTTTTAGACAGCGCTCGTCCAATGTTGCAATCCAATTCTGGGAACAATCCATTATGTGTAAAAACAAAGACCAAACTTTTTCAATAAAGACTGAACGGATGGACCTAGTAGATGGATGAGCTGATGTTGCAGGGAACATGACACTCCCGTGAATTGAAATGATGGTGGGGTCAGCTCTAGAGGGAGCGGTGAGGACTCAGGACAGGCAAATAATGTTTGATCTTATACCCTTTCAAAGCATTTAATTTAGCTTAGAAAGTTTTTGTACGCTAAATTAAAACGCGCGCCAGCGTTTGTCATGCCTGAGTTAAACTCCGTGTTAAGTCGATCACAGATAAATCACCTAATTAATAAGCTTAATGCTCTAATGTCATTAATTAGTACGCTATTTGATATAGTACGCAGGTGTGGCCGGTCTTAGTGCGCTAATTTGCTTAAATTACATTAGTATCTGCAGATTACACGCTAACTAAGCCGCTAGACGCTAGAATCAAACGTCAAATAAGTGGGGCCACACATTTAGCGCGTAGTTTTGTGTATTAATTAATAAACGCTAATCATGCCGTTATATGAGCGTAAGGCGTCACGTAGGTGAACCCCGAGCATTACAATTATTTCAGAGAGTGTCTGCTTTATGAAACAAATGTCTCATCACACTATTTTCATCAGCTTTACAATATTCGTGTCAATGTTGAAAATTAAGAATTGCCGAAAATTACATGCATCCGACAATCATTCAGTGCGTTCAGAAAACTAAACGCCGCAGGATAGATATAGTGGATTATACAACAAGTGCATAAAGATGAACATTTTACCCCACCCGTGCCGCAGGCGAGGGTGGTTAGTCAAGTCGAGGGTAAAATGGGTTATATGTAAGAGTTATTGTTGAGTTACACCTGCTTTTCACTTCGATTGTGAGGAAATTAAACAGCAATATTGCAAAAAAAAGAAGTTTAATTGCGTGTGTGGCTGTTTACCTGACGACCTTTGTCCTTAGACTCTGAAACTTAGGCGAAGATTTTATTTTATGTACTAGAACATGAAAACCTATTGTATGCAGCCTATACCCAACATAAAAATAAATATTACGAGCATAAGTAGTCATTATCTCAGCCTATTGCAGTCCACTGCTGGACGTAAGCCTCCCCCAAAGACCGCTAAAGAGCATGATCTCCCGCTTTTTTCATCCATCCACTGCCAGCCATCTTCCTAAGGTCGTCGGTCCATCGAGCTCGAGGCGTCCTACACTACGTTGCCCTAGGCGTGGTCTCCACCCGAGAACCCGTTTACTCCATCTTTCATCGGTTTTACGACAAATGTGAGCAGAGAAGTGAAAACATATTTTTAGATTCGAGAACTGGTAGTATGAGAACCATGGTAGGTAGTCGCAGGAAGAAGTTGGCAAATCAATTTGAAAGTTGAGCAGAGCTCTCGGCCTATTTGGGGCAATTCACTCCTTCACTTATAGGTCTTCGGAAATGGTATTTGTGACAATACTTCGTAATTAAACTTCTGTACTAGTCACTTGATTTCAAGAATGATGAATGAAACAAGATGAGCTTCAAACTCTTGGTTGAGCTTCAAACTCTTGTTTGTACAGATTTTGAGGATGACGAGTAAGAATGGAAGTCCGAATTAGAATTTTTAATGTTCTTCTGGTAGATCCAAAATTTCCAGGTAAAATAAATCACTTTTACTATCTGCAGTGTAATAAATATTAGACAACAACATCACATACACTGCTTTAATCCTTAATTAAGTACCTGGATAAAGCACTTGTGTTACAAAAATCAATAACAACAACGGTACCACAATACCCAGACCCGAGACAATATAAAAAAAATAGTTTTCTACATTGACCTGATCGGGACTCGAACCCGAGACCTCAGAAATGGCGACACAAATCAGCGATTATCCATATTATTATTTGAGTTCAGTTTTATCATAATAGCCATAATAATTAACACCCGTTGCAAAATTTGTTCAATAGAAAGTATGATTTTAAAAATAAATGTGTACATACGTTGTTTAAGGGTCGTTATCATTTGATTTTTATTTAACTTTGACCGCTCATACATTTTTTAGTTTTTTTTTTTATTTGAGATGGGTTTGCTCTCAAGAACAAGCCCATCATCCCCCATCAAGCATTGGGGTCAACCCCAATCTTGCTCTAGAGTATAGATGGGATCTACGATGGAGCGAGCTTGCCCAGAAGATGCCTATTCACTCTGGACTTAAAGAGAGTCAGGTTATATGATAGAGTAATTTTAATAGCCGCCGATGGTTTGATCGGAGTTTCAAATAAAAAGAAATTTTAATCCCTTGTTCAAAATTGCGCTACAAGGACTATTCACACGAATCCATTTAAATCCAGTAGGTAGGTAAGAAAACAGAATTTTGTGTAATATTTGTGCTATTATATTTGGTCGGAATCGCGCTGACAGTGCTTTTAGCGCATTTCGGAATACGGCCTAATAAAATACACAAGTATCATCCACTCCTCACACTGAAACAGGTTGTAATCGGTTGACATTAATAATTCAAATCATCATCATCATATCAGCCTGTTGCAGTCCACTGCTGGACATAGGCCTACCCCAAGGAGCGCCACAGCGCCCGATCTCCCGCCCTTTGCATCCAGTCGCTGCCAGCTGCCTTCTTCAGGTCATCGGTCCATCTAGCCGGGGGGCGTCCTACACTACGTTTGCCTAATTCAAATACCGATTGCTATTCTGCTGTATGTAATCACAAAAAATCGGCCCGTTCGAATAGTTTCATTCCACTCTCAATTGGATAAACGGTCCAAAAATCCACTCCGCAATCCATTCCAATTCGCTTGTAGCCACATTTAAAACGAATTAGTTACTGAATCCGAGTTTTATGAAACAACGCAAACAGAACGCGCGACTAATGCCGGTCCAAACATTTATTCAATTGGCAAATAAATTACTAGACTGTATTTAAACAGATAGACGCAAACACTAATAAATTGCCGAAACAAATGTGTTGCGAACTTTCCATCGACAGCGGATAGTTACCTAATCATTGGAATTCCGACCTTAAAGTTGGAAACTCTAAGTCGAATTCAGCTTGTGCATATTTTGAAACTTTTTCTAGCCTTTTATCCTTTACTGGCTTTAATGAAGTCTTTGTTCAATTCAAGTGTCCTTTTACAGAATTTTGGTGAAGTAGGTACTGAAACTATAAAGTGAAGATTAGTAACCGTTAGTTTTTAACGTCGAGGACCTATGGATAAGTGGCTTGACAACGCTAGTAGATATATTAAAATGACAATGCATAGAATGTCGAATTAGGAGTAAAAATACCTAATGCTATACCAATCATTACATTAATTATTTAAATTTTATTATATTCTCGGTAGCTTAGTTGGAAAAGCATTCGCCCGGTATGCGATGGTCGTGGGTTCGGATCCCATCTGAGGCGGACAATTTTTTTCAAGTATGAAAAATCATAAACCTTTGACCCTTTGACCCTCGCGAATCACTACTACAACAATAGCAATCTAAACATTACTTAAGCAATGTTGTTTACAATAGAGAGAACACAAAACAGGGTTGCAGTTATGCTCTTTTAGTTCAGAGTTAGTTCCTTTGCTCAAAATGAGTATTGTAAAATTTGATGACCAATTGCAAAGATGGAGATATACGTTCATATTCGCTTTTATAGCTACAATATTATTTTAGACAAAATCGGATCTTCATTTTGTTATGAATGAGAAAAATTAGCAATACATAACTACTTATTTCTTAAAGCAGAATGCAGCTCTCTAAGCAACACAATCAATGGTCTATTGCAGCTAATATTACTAAGGATTTCCTTAAGTATTCCCCTTACAGAATACTACGTTTATAAAGGTTTCAAAGCCATAATTATGGATCCTTGCTTGAACAAATGGCTAACTCAAACAAGATTAAAAATATGCCTGCTCAAATCGAGTACACAAACATACCTAGATGATTACTCAGTGTTGGTATTCTTCGTAACATTGAAGAGCAAATCTAAACACGCCTCCCAATTTTTCCCGAAACTTATCAGGTAGATGGCCAGTTTTAATTAATTAAGAGCACGAAAGATGGAAAAGGGATCTCAGATAATGAAGCTGTACCGGGAAATTTTTAATTTCTGCTGCGAAACTTGGCGTGTCCTGTGCCAAATTAAATAACTTAATTGTCTTACTGTACAGTCGACAGTGAAGCAACATGAATTTTACTGGATATAAAACAAAAAAGTAGATGGTTCATTATTTCGTTTCGCAAGTTGGATTTCTTTTCTAGAGTAATTACACCAATCGACGAGTATGTAAGTCAATAACAGACAATCAAATTATGAGCTCATTATTTCAAATTATACTGCAGGCAGTTAATCAAATAAACTTGTATAATATTAGTGACTAAAACCTATCAACTTCAGTTCGATACTCATTTGGGGCGACAGATCTTGATGGGACGAGATGCAGAAGCGGCAGCAGAGTGTTACAGTGAGATTAAGGACTTCCCTACTTACTTTTACCTAATACCTAAATAATACTAGCGTATGTCATTCCAACCAACGCCGGTTGCACGAGTTTGATGTACCTAAATTGTTGTTTAAAATGACGTTTGCAGTCCTCGGGTAAAACACACACTGAGTGCTGTCTTTGTCTAATTTTAAATATTAGTTGTGTCAGAATACCTAGAAATTTTAAACATAGATGCAAATATGCGATTTCGAAACAGTCAAATGCTTTATAAACTGCCTTCAAATTAGAAAATCGTCTCATCTCTATGTTTTAAAATAAATGAATGAAATGTAACATTTTGACTGTTTGTCTTAATATAGTATACGCGAGTAAATAAAATTGCTTACGAGTAGAAGAAATTATTGAAAACTTATTTTACTGCTTACGGCAAAAAAAAAAGATATTCTTATGGTATTAGTTCCATAGCGAAATTATGTTGTAATTGTGCATTTAAGGAAGTTAACTTAATAAATTAAGACGTACAATAACGAGGCTGTCTTTCACTTCTATTATTTTTTCATTGTTCTGACTGTACATCACTATAGTATATGACTTTCATTCCGTAAGTGCAGCAGAAGAATAGTTTAATTAGAAAATAAAAGACAAAATAAAATGTTTCACACACACACAGTCACAGTCACAACAAAATAATAACATTGCTTACATAATAATTGCTTTTATATTACGAAGGTTTACAGTTTGATAGATCTACTAAATGCTTGTAGTCAAACAGCCTAAAATGAAATTAAATAACAAATATTCTTGATCTCAAAGGTAAAGAGAGCAAAGAAATAGTATTTTTAAATGTTTTATAAAGGTAATAATCCGTCTCAACAGACGTATAAAGTTTACATTAACTCAAAGTCACCATGTTACTAGGTAACGTGGACAAACACGATGAACCCGCGAGTTTTTTATATTGACAACATCCTTACATTACTGCAATGTAACTGACCAAATCACCATTTTGGTACCTGACTGTGTTTATAATAAATAAATAATTTTCCATTACTATTTCATATCTAGTAACCCATGCGGCAGTTAACGTGGATAAATAGGGTACAGCATTTTTATTTATTTATTTCCAATTGACAACATCTGGATAAGACTACTTAAATTGCTGCAATAATAACTGCCCAGGTCATCGGTACCTATCCTTTCGAAACGCTATCACCCGTATCCCAGTCCGGTCCCAGTGCGTCCCCTTGGGAAAGTCGCGATATGACACAATTTCCTATGAGTTATTGAATGTTGGGTAATCCTAAGCCCCCGGCTGCACTCGCAAAGATAGCGATACTAAAGCTATAGACCGCGTGGAAATGCATTTTTGGGAGTTACCAAATATAAGCGGTGTATTTTATTACTTACCTTTACGAGCGTAACTATAGTTACCATACTTTGAATAACAGATGAAAACCCATGAAAAATTTATTATATGTTGTTTAAAGGAAAGTCAACCTTACCACAACTGTTAGTTTAGGTTAAATTTTATTGCAATTTTTATGTTTTTTTTTGTAACGATTGCATGCAATGGTGCAAATGTATTCTATCGTTCTTAATTTTCCTTATCTAAATGAAGACAAGAATCTCAGAGGATTCGTTGCTTTTAACCGACTTTGAAAAGGAGGAGGTTCTATGTTCGACGGTATATTTTTTTAAATGAATGAACACTTCTTCTCTCCATTGCTGGCACCGACTCAAAAATAACTGTTTTGGTATGTTTTACTAAATATTATTTTTGCTTTTTAGTTTATATTTGAAGACAGTTTATAGTTTTTCAAAAAACTATAATAAGTGTTAAAACACCATTTATAGTTTAAATTTTAATTAATAATTAATTTAATAATTAAGTTAATTATAAGTTAAGTTAATTATAATTTTAAGTTAATTTTAGTTAATAGTAATTTAAAAACATGTCAAGAAAAAGTAACACATCACAAAACTTCAATACATATAATTAATTATACTTTTGAAATCTAAAGTTCGCATCCTTTCAGGTTGCTGACCTCAAGTGGACCGAGGGCCTACAAAATAGTTTTATGTGTCAATTCATATCCCCAAAGGAAAAAAGGTGTTCTCACGGCAAAAAGGGTTGATTTATCTTCACTTAACCAGTCTTTAGCCAGGACAAGTTGCGTTTAGATTTTATTTATTCTTGTCCTTCTAATATCACGAAAAGTTTTTGGTTATTTTCTTGAGAAGTTTCTTCGGGTAAATATTTTTTTATCTATTTGGGAAATCTATTTGATGAACAGATGAATCATCCTCTTAGAGGGTTTGCGTACTTGGTGTTGTAACACGTTGCATAGGGAACAGCATGTTGAAAAATTAAATTGATTTTCAACCTTAGAATAAAAGAATAAAGCTCTTAATACAGTGTCCAATGTAAGGACTGAGCCTTATAAAGGTTAACGGATGATATGACGTCACAAGTCTTTAAAAACTAATGAATATAAAACATTAGCGCTATATATAATATATGTTTATTACGTTACGACGTTTAAGACAAGGATTATTTTGCAGGTCTTCCAGCACATCTAAATCTGAGTCAATTTAGAAAATTTTTGTTTTTTAGCAATTACCATAGGTTTATCTAAGATTTTTGATACTTGTAAAAAATCGTCCGCCTTGGTGGGATCCGAACCCACGTCCATCGCATACCGGGCGAGTGCTTTACCACTAAGCTAACGAGATGTTCGCCGACTCGACGAAATCTTTACGCTATACGCTGGTTTTGACAGCGAGAACCACTTGAAAGATTTTGTCGAGTCGGCGAACATCTCGTTAGCTTAGTGGTAAAGCACTCGCCCGGTATGCGATGGACTTGGGTTTGGATCCTACCTGAGGCGGACGATGTTTTTTTTAAGTATTAAAAATCTTAAAAAAAATATGTTCTGATTTGAACTAAACAGGGCACAACCCGGGAACAAATTAATTTGATTGAATTTATTAGATGGATGTATCCTTATACAAAAACACTTGACTCCTGCGGGATTCAAACCTGAATAGTTGAATTAATGCTGAATTAAAATTAGTAAATAATTAGCTCTCGTACACTAGAGAAAGCAGTCCCCCTTGACTTTAACACACACTCGTTTATATCTGAAGTTGAATAAATACCTAATCGCAACATTTCAATTTATCACAGTAAAGCAAACCTCAGAAAAATCCATTACATGTACACAAGCCCAGACAAGCTACAGGAAAGAAATTAACTACTTTCAGCTACCCGCAACTCGCAAAATGGCCAACGTCGTCGACTGGGTTCTTTATTGTGACCTCTCAAAAACGGTGCACCTTTCACCGCGAATCGTTTTACCTCCAGTCGACATGTTGAAAGACTTAGAATTACGAGCGCATCGATGCCATTTTGTATTTTCGTTTCCTTAGTTTGAGAGAATTAGGAAATGTTTTTAACTATTTCTTTCGTTAATTTTATTTTTAAATATTTTAAAACTAATCATTTATTATAAAAATTTTAGGCAAATTAGTGGATGAAATGTTAATTTTATTTATTAAGTGAGAGAACCAATACCTACCAATAAATGCAACAATCGGAACGTCATTTGCAATATCAAATCTAAATACCCAATTGAAATTTCGATTAAATTATTATTTAACTTTTCCGATGTAATCCTTATTTACTAAGAATAAAGCTCTACTATTCTTTCGAAAAAAAAAAATTGACGAGCTCGAGACAGTAGTAAAATGTCAAGTACCTAGGTGCTACAGAAATAATATGTAGTTATATAATTTGTTTATACCATGACATCATCATTGCCGTAACCATCCCACGTCAGTCCACTCCTGGACATCAGCCTAGGAGAGGCTGATGTCTTTGTCTTCAAATTTTAGGGATAGGCAAAGAAAATGCTTGAAAAAGTTTCCTAAATGCTGTAGCTGTATTGTACATACATTGATTGGTATTCGACATTGACAGAGGTAATGAAGAAAATGTATGGATAATTCCTTGTAGGGTTAAATCACACCAGGATACCTGCCAGCAGCGATGCAATTAGTCGCTGCCATCAAAAATATGCGCCACCAATTTGAAAATTTGTATTTTTTATCCATGACGCCGGAAACAAAATTTCATTGCCTGTATTAACTAATGAATTAGTTGTTCCTATTAGTAATGATAGGTTTTTTTTTTAATTTTCTCTGTCACATTGTAGGGATAAAAGCGTTTGAGAAATATTATTTTAATAGTCGCTCAAATGTAAGAGGCGCTTCAAATTTTAATCGTGGTTAAAAATTGTAGTGCCAGTGAACCTCAGTTTTAATTAGTGAGACTCATAACGGAAAATTAAAAGTTTTTCGCCTGTTCCCCGCGAAATAATGACACGCCGTCTGAGACTGGACACAATAAACTTTTGAGTTCATTAAGCGACCAAACCATTCTTGGTTACGATTTTTTAAATGTTACCGTTTAGTTAGAGTTTTAATACTACATTACTACTAACTGCTCTCTATGTTTCATGAGATAAAAAATATACTTTTTTTCTTAAATGTTCACTTGTGCTAGGCAACACACCAGCGTGACCGACCTGAAGTAAAACTTCTTATGAGGACCAAACTCAGCCACCGATATAGCATATATAGTTGGCCTTGTAAATTGTGGCGTTATTAACGGCTATTTTATAATGAGGTACCAGACTTTTTTATGCCTGTCATGAAGCCTAGTCAGAGGCTTATTGCATCTAACAGAATGTTAGTCATTGGCTCTATAACATCCCTACACCAATCCGCTCGTGTGGTGGAGTATGGCCCTAAACAGGTATCTCATAGTTGAGGTGAGGGTTATGTGTGCAGGACACGTCATTTCAGTTGTCATTGGGACGTAATTTGGCTTACTTTTTTTAAACATAGATATGTAAGATACCTATCATTGGTTCTGCCATAAATGTGGCCAGCCCACTGCCACTTAAGCTTGCATTTTTTTTTAAATTATGTTACTTAAAGCATGTTACTTTGATGTCATTTCGGATTTTATTCCTTAACGAAATCCTAAGCATCGACCTTTCCATACCTCGCTGAGTGACATTCAGTCAGTAGGCCAGCATTATTGTCATGTTCCACGCTCGGCTCCGTTAGTCATCACCGGTAGTACGCACACATTTGTAGCAGAATCGATGAAAGGTGGAGTAAATGGTTTTTAGAGTGGAGACCACGCCTTGGCAAACATAGTGTAGGACGGCCCCCAGCTCGATGGACCAACGACCTTAGGAAGATGGCTGGCAGTTACTGGATAAAAAAGCGGGAGGTCGCGCTTTTCGATGTTGAGATGATGTAAGATGCGATAGATATTACTCATTATTACTATACAATCCCAAACAGTATAGTTGAGTATAGGCGTACTTTTACTACGAGTATCATATCAATTTATTTTAGACAACCTTCAGGTAAACACATTTAAGATACAAATATTAAGAGTAGGTCAAACATTTTACAGAAATTGCTAAAAACGGCCATTGCTCTATTTTCGAGTACGTTTATCATTCACCATGTTAATACGGATAATAAATAATATAAATTCACTTTACCATATTTTGTGCACAGCAAATAAAACATCAAATTCTCTCAGTAACTTCTCAACGAGAAAACAGCATAGTTGTATAGGTATTCTGGATTTTTCTAGGTGTGTAGTCCAAATCATAAACTTATTTGTTTTGAAGTCGTTAGTTTTACTTAAATGTCGTTATAAATTAAAACTTAATTTTAATTCTTTAAACTTATAACAACTGCTCAATACATTGCTTTATGGGATCAGCATTAAAATCGCGAAATAAATCATATCCTCATGTTAATCCTTGTTTATTAGGTACTTACATTTAGTCTAGAGCTACTACTGCTCTAAAGCAGTATTTTTTTATGAGACTTAACTTTGAAATAATAATAATATAATAATAAATATTGGACAACATCACATACATTGCTCTGATCCTAAGGTAAGTAGCTAAAGCATTTGTATTATAGAAACGAGAAACAACGACGGTACCAAAACACCCAGACTCGAGCCAATATAGAAAAGTTCGTTTTCTACATTGACCCTACCGGCTACGGAGATCGTCAACACCAAAAACAGTTTCCCATGCCGAATAGCCAACTAGCTGACATCAAATATGGAGTTGTGGTTTTCTGTTGAGATTTAGACGTTTGTCCAAAAAAAGCAGTATAATCCCTAGGAACTAGCTATATAAGGTCCGATTTTATTAGTGTTCATCCTGTTAACCTGTGACTATATAGGTGAAAAGCAATCGTAAAAACCAACTTTCAAATGTCTATCATAAAAACTAAAAAAGTTAAAAATTTATTACAAAATAACAACATTGACTTCATGCATAAACTCGTCCTATCTTTGCTACGTTTAACCATCTGGTTATCCGTCTTATTCCTTCCCCTTGTACAGAGCAAGACAGAGTTGAAGATAGGTAGTTCATGCAATATGAAGTCGATGTTGTTATTTTGTAATTAATTTTTAACTTTTTTAGTTTTTATGATAGACATTTGAAACGTTGGTTTTTACGATTGCTTTTCACCTATATAGTCACAGGTTAACAGGATGAACACTAATAAAATCGGAACTTATATAGAAATTACTCAAATAAAATCTTTTTTAGTTTCCAAACTCCATAAGTTAATGCCTTACACGTTTCAGTAATAGCCGCCATTGAGTTATGAAATAAGGCACTCTGTATGCGAAAGTTTGACGTCTTGTATTGAACAATAATAATAAATAACAAAGACAAATGCTTAACAGCTGAGATGGAAAAATCTTGGGCACACGAATGTTTCGAAGGAGTTAAAGATAGTGGCTGTGTGTTCTTTTCTAAAATGTGTTTAGTTAGGCTTTCGTTATGCCCATGTGTGTGGGATTAAGAAGTAAATACATATTTCGATTTCTTTAATTGTATCAATATTTCAATAACGTTAAAATAAAACTATATTGGAGAGCGTTAAGATAGGCTGAATTCAGGAGTTGACAGCTATATAATCAAAGTATATAAATTAAGTAAATGGCAATTTTTTGGAATTTTTCCGACAGTTAAGGCTCCCATTTTTACACAACAAAACAGTACCAGACAAAACAAAAAAATAATCTTTGAAAGGTTTTAAAAATTTGACACTGGAATCATACCTTGTACCTGTAGTAAAATGAGTTTTGTATTTAGTCTACTCTCATTAAGTAGTAACTAAACGAATCAGAGTCATAGTAAAAAGAGAAAAACTACCCATAACTTACGTCTCGCTTCTGGCTGCGAATTCAATTTGCTTCCCGGGATTAGCTACCGAAGTTGTTCAGCACTTGTAATAGGGGCTGTACGTATATACATGGTAGGTACATGGACTATAGTGATTCTTTTTAGGGTTCCTTATGTAAAAAAACCGACCAAGTGCGATTCGGACTCGCGCACGAACCATCTTTAAAAACGGCAAAAATACACGTTTATTGTACGGGAGCCCCCTTAAATATTCATTTTATTCTGTTTTTTATAATTTTTTGGAAACAGAAATACATCATCTGGTAAAATTTCAATTGTCTAACTATCACGGTTCATGAGATATATATAGCCTGGTGACAGACGGACAGACAGACAGACAAACAGCCTAGACAAACAGACAGACGGACAGCGGAGTCTTAGTAATAGGGTCCCGTTTTTCCCTTTGGGTACGAAACCCTAAAAAGGGGAAACGATACCCATATCTATATAAACTCTCTCTCAGATACTATGTCGCCCGCCTGTTGTCAGGAGTTTCTGGCTCGTATAGAAAATGAGTTCCAGAATGAAACAAATGAAAATTAAAAATAATAATAAGATACGATTGAAGAAAAATACCATTGTAATAGTTATAACACAGACTAAAAATGTAAAAAAGAATGATTTGTTTTAATACAGTTTCATTTTTTAAATAGATTATTTTGTAGATATTTACTTCTAAATACTACGCTATTGTGACCAAAGTTACAACAATATTTTTATATTATGTTAATAATACAAGTAAAAATATTATTAACAATAATTCTGTTGAAGGAAGTACATAAACATCATAATCACTATTATTTTAAAAGCCATAGGATGTCCATTACTTAACATAAAGGCTCCTCAAATGAAATAAGAACATTTTTGTAAGAAATAATAATTGAAGATTAAATTTACATAAGAAAATATTCTGAATGAACAAAAAACAAAGTTACTAGACGATCCTTTCAAGAATCGAGAAGCTAATAGGCACTTTAACAAAGTTATCTTTAACTTGATAGAAACTAACTTCATCAATTCAATTCTAGATAAAGCTACACTTAAAGATAAAACTGTATTAACATACTTTTAAAATTTGCTTTACAAGTAAATTTTTAAGGTGGGTACTGACAGAAGTAATGGGCGTAACATTTGCAGCGATCATGTTTTACACAGTGTGCTAAAATCCGTTGACAAGCGGCTTGTTGCGTACTGATTACAAACGCTCGCTTTGTAACATTATAAATTACGCTGAATAACGCCAGTCTGTACTAACCTTTAGGATTCGTACAGATCTGGAGATTGCATCGCGAATGCGGTGATTTCGCTCTGCCAGTAACTTACTTCAACTGCACCTTTATAGTACAACTCATGCAAGCCTCGCATGAAACGCGAGGCAGTTTACTTCTCATCCTTAAACAAAAGCAAAGCGCTGATACGTCGCAGGGAACAGTGCACGGGCGCAGTGTGACTTGCCTGATGCAGGCCACTTTATTTCTTATTCAAAAACAAAAGCTAAGCGCTGATATTGCTCAGGAGAAAAACAAAAGCGACGCGCTAAGTTTACGCAAGCGTGGCTCATGGGCGCGGTGCCCATAAAGCATGCAGGGTCGTGAAAAACTTGATATTATATAAGATTTTTATAATACCTATAAAAAGATCGACCACCTCAGGTGGAACCCGAACCCACGGCCATTGCATACCGGGCGAGTGCTTTTCCAACTAAGCTACCGAGACGTTAGCAGACGAAATCATTCAAGTATTATAAAAATCTTAGATAAACCTAGCATGGTAATTGCTTAAAACAAAATATTAAATAATATTATTTATTACGAGAGGTGAAAACAATCACTGCGAAATTATAAATCTTATCAAACAACGGGTAGAAATCATTACTTCTCAAATACCTAGATTGCGTTTTTTATCTGAGGTCAGAAATTGGCAGCTAAATACTTAACTTGTTAAAGCAGAAATTGTTGAAGCTTGTGATTCTAGTGAAGTTTCTCAAACTATGACTAATTATCCTGCCCTTTAAATAGCTTATACGAGACAGGACCTTAAAGGGTGACAAAATATGCCGTAGAAATTACCAACTTTTGATCGGAGTCTGCCTAGAATTGCCAGTAACACGAAAGAAAGCATGACAAACCAACGACATTTAAATGCAGAATGATGATGGACATGATAAAGATAAACGTACACCGAAAAGTACACACTTCTTAAAAATAAGGAAAAAAGTACATAATTGCCTTATTTTAAAGACAAAATGTTTCTTCTCGATGTAGAGATAGAGGCAAGGACAAAAATACACATTTTTCCTCAAAAACATGGCACGGTCATGGATTCAGTGAAAATACTTAAGTAAATACATTTTAAAACGCAAAAGAACATTGGATTCTCGCCTTTGACACATGGGAATAAAATTATTCGTTGCATAAATTTGCTAAAACTTCTCCCTTCTTCAGGCATAAGGCGTCCAACAAATTTAACAAACCATTAAAAGAGACTTCCTATTACACCGTTACGCATTACGGTAAAATACGATTACAATCTAATAATTAATTATAAGTTATGACAGAATTATAGTAATAAGTAACTAATTACCAAGAGTTAAAATCGAAAATAAAGAATTATTGAATCAGAAGGGGAGTCAGCAATTAGTAACTCATCGATGTTAAATATATACTTAAGTAAGATATCCTGTATTTTCAAAATAATTGTATTTGTATTTGCATGCTATTGTTAATGGCTGAATAGGCGATCATAATATTCATCATTGTAAATATTCTGTACACCCTGTTCAAAAGCAAATAAACATTTCATTTCATTTCATTTTAAAACAAGCAGGTGTGTTTAAAAATCATCGCTGTAGGTAGAAACAAGACTATTTAAGATATCAAGGTACCCTGAGTGATCCGGGAACCGAATTATTTTCTCTTCTTGTAGAAAAGAGACTTACTTATCTTTATGTTCTTTTTCATCAAATTAAGCAGTATAACAACATTTAATCGCTATTACAGTGAAATATATAATTTTGCATAGCATTACAAATTCACGACGCAATAGACTGGAACATTTCAACATTCAAGTATAATTTCTAAAGGAACTGACAAATAAGCTCTATTAAAATTAATCGGTGTGACAGCCAGCCGCTACAACGCTCTTTTAGCTAAGTTTCCACTACATTACTCGATGGATTACTAATCTTAATTTGCTAGCGTTAAGGATCAAACTTGTTTGTCAAGTTGAATTGCATTGAATTCACTTTGTCGGAGTCGGGAGCTAATGTTTTTATTATACTTTGGTATTCTAATGTAAATTAGTGCAAGTCACTTCGGTGATAGATACAGGTGGCTCACGCGAATTTAAACCTAAAATAGAAGTAATAAATAATATATTCGAATGCTGTAAAGGTTATTTCAGATGGAAAATTTATTTACGATGGTGAGAGTTGAATAATAACGCCAATAATCTCCAATACAGGTGCTAATGAGCAGTGACGGGGCATATTATGAAAATTTGTCAATTTTAATGAAAAGTGGTGTAATTTTAATGCTTAATTTTGTCAATGCAATCACTAATTACATACAATAGCATCTACTTAATAATTTCTGATGCAAATTGAAAATCAAGTTTTAATGGTTTTATTAAAAAGTTTGTGTTTTTTCAATTACGAATTAAAAGAATATGAAGTTGACACATAGCGTTTTGTTTTATTTATTGTAAAATCGTAACTTTTTATTTCTTTATTGATTCACTAAAGAAATAAAAAGTTACGATTCCGGATCACGTCACGGCAAGCACAAACTGGATGCAAAAGGCTCAATGCCGAGAGGAATAGGAAATGTTGAAGGAGGCCTACACCAAATCTGTCGAGACAGGATCATCATATCAGACTGTTGCAGTCCACTGCTGGACATAGGCCTCCCCCAAGGAGCGCCACAGCGCACGATCTCCCGCCCTTTGCAATCAGTCGCTGACAGCTGCCTTCTTCAGGTCATCGGTCCATCTAGCCGGGGGGCGTCCTACACTACTTTTGCCAAAGCGTGGTCTTCATTCGAGAACCTTCCTGCTCCACCTCTCGTCGGTTCTGCAACAGACATGGCCAGCCCACTGCCACTTCAGCTTGCTACATTTTTGGACAATATCAGTCACCTTAGTCTTATGTCGTATGACCTCGTTCCGGATCTTATCCCTTAATGAGATCCCCAACATAGACCTTTCCATAGCACGCTGAGTTACGTGTAGTCGGTGGGCCAACTTGACTGTCATGTTCCACGTTTCGGCTCCGTAGGTTAAAAGGATAAAGAACACGGACAAGTTCGATACAGGATAAAGAAGAAGAAGGAGAAGAAATGTAAACAAAGTAAAGACAAGTCAAAGTAATTGCATCCATGTCAAGCTAAAGTGCTATAATAATCAAATTAAACTACTTGCGGCCAAGTGCACTATCCCCAAGTTGACCGTAGACATAACAGCGTCAACACATGCACATAGGGCACGTGGCCTGTAATAGGAATTAGGTAGGCTAGCCCACTAATTGGGACCACAGAGTACTGAAATGCTTATGTCACGAGCAGTGATGCTGACACACTGCTCCGAAGATTGGTAAGCTTATTATTATAATATGTTTTTGTGATACTAACCAGCATTTAGCATTTACTAAAAACAGCTGAATGCTGTACAGCGCTGCGTTGTGGGTTTCTGCACTAAAACTAAAGGCTGTACAAAAGCATTCTGATATGCCAATATCCAACCTTTTTACAACGTAAAGCATCATAATGGTTTTCAAATATCAATATAAAGCGTCAAGATAATCAGTGAACTTATATAAAAGTTTATCTTTGTTTAAATGCTTCCTGTGTTACTTGGGGTTCTATATTTTATAGGGTGCATATTATGTGCTATTGGGATTAACCAATGTAGTCAAATGAATAGAATCAGGCGTTACTTTGCAGAAATCCATAACTAAATAATTATGAAAATGTAATTATATGTATTGCAGTCAGACTATAATTATGTTACAACAAGCCCTAATATATATTAACCGAAATACGAGGCAAGGAACAAGCCTGTTTTATAACTTTTTGCAGCGACGCTCCGCTCTTACTTCATACAAACTTCACGCTGTTATTAAGAGTCCGCTACGCTACTTTTCGCAGTAGAATCATAGCACTTCTCGTAGCATGGCCGTAGCAGGTATCTTACTAGAAAAAACTTTTGTTTACTTAACCTGTTCGGTGATCAGATACAATTAATTGTTACTAAATAAAACGGATTTTTAATAGAAAAAAAAAGAAAACTTAACGTAGATTATTTATTGGTTAAATAAATATTTTTGTTAACCTTTCTTAACGACAGTATGTCGCATATGGAAGCGTCAAATTGTATAAAGGCATGAGATTCTACCTGCATTCTGTTCAGGCAATGCAATGGTAAATTTAATATAGCTGATTAGTTGCATAATTATAGCAAAGTAATATGTATTTGACACGGCTGTGAAATATTATTAAAGCCAAATAATATTTTTTATTAATATTTGTGTGACGATAAATAACTTTGAATGGTTAGAAGGAGAAAAAACTGGTGTCATGTCGTGGATACCATCTGGTATCCATTGATGCAGCTTAAAATAACAGTGTGAAGATTTAGGTATATTGATGGTTAATTTTTTCCAGCCCAATTAGAACGGTGAAACCGTTCTACGACCTCCATTATAGCCGAGAGGTTATTAAGCCGGAATTGGTGGCACCAACACTTTGGTCCCGGGTTCGTTTCCCGGTCGGGTCAATGTAGAAAACGAACTGCGAGGTAATCATGAACTCTAAAAACAATCTCAAAGTTGTTAAATCTGTCAATTATGGTACGTCATTTCATACAAAGTTTGACAGAAATGATAATGTTTGACGGATTTGAGATTGTTTTAAGGGTTCGTGGTTACCGCCCAGCGGGGTAACCATGAACTCTTAAAACAATCTCAAAGCTGTCAAAGCTGTCAATTTTGCTACGTCATTTCATACAAAATTTGACAGATTTGATAATGTTTGACAGAAATGAGACTGTTTTAAGCGTTCGTGGTTACCGCGCTGTTTTATATTGGCTCGCGTCTGGCTGTTGTGGTACTGCCTTTTTTCTGATTTCTATACCACAAATGCTTCCACCACTTAACTAAAGAGCAATGTGATGTTGTCCAATGTTAATATTATTTTATAAACTCATCATAGTTCAAAGACAGTAAGAACTTCTGAACATGTCTTTTGCTTCCTATGGTAAAAATATCTCAAGATAAATAAAAAAATGTAGTATAACTGCAAGAAAGATATGCAAATTAACGAGAAAAATAAGTTTTCTGCAAAGGAGGATTTTAATAAAACCATGCAATGGCGAGTTCAGATAGATCGGTGGCAAAATGAGTTGACCGCATAATTTATGTTTAAATCTATGGCAGTATACCGAAAATAGGCTAAACAAATACGGTTCAACCATTATTACACTCATCGGTAACTACGATATAATCAAACAATGTGAACGCGCGATAAATCATTAGTTATTCTTTATCAACTGCCATTCGTACAACAATATTAAGTTTTCTGACTCGTTGAATACAGTTAGATTTATTTTCTTACTTTTTCTTTATTTAATAACTAGATATTGCGTTTCTGAAATTCCTTTGCGTTTATAATGACAGTTTTTTTGCAATTTCACTTGAAATAATATTTGATATCCAAGTTTTAATGCAAATATAATAAATCCTGGGTTAATTCAGAATGGGGAATGAAAATACGAATATTAAATAAAAACGTTCAATTAGTTTGAAGTAGAGTAAGGTACAGATGGTCGATTATTTATAGAGCGTACAAAGCAAGTATTTTATTTTTATTTGGAAAACAATACAGTTTGAATAGCTTAATTACTAACAATTAAAAAATTAAAAAATATCTACCATTTATATGTTTCCTCAAAAAATGTTTAAAACATACAAACCTGTTTGAGTATTATTAATTAACTAATTAGAAATAATTACAATAGTAAAATTAAAATATAAAGATTATGTGCCTAAAATAAATTATACCTATTGTTTCACTGTCCGAATGTGCACATCAAACCAGTCCCGAGATTGGTTATTTTTAATTTTTAATGGACAGAACATATCGTGTTACGATTCGATACTGTAATTTTAGATAATTACATATGTATACATGTATATGTATTACCTGATACCAGAAGCACTGAGACTTAAACATTGTTATAACAACAATGTTTAACCTATCAAGCTTCAATTACCCACCGGTGGCCGCGTAACAATATTTTTTTATTGTGTCTCTTAACCTTTGCCTGACAGGTTGTCGTCGCGTCGCAGACTTGCCAATTTGTTGGGCAAATCTTAGAAAAAATATATACAAATTTAAATTTATCAATATTTAGTGTCAAATTATTTGTTGAAGTCATCTTTGAGGATTTGCGATATGGCTTTCTTAAATATAGGGAATTTGTCGTTAAAAATGTCAACGACTTTGCCAGTGCGATCCAACTCGTTGTATGCGCGGCACATTCTAACCAGAGGGTTATAATAAGATGTGTTGTTCCTGTATACCTGTATTGAGAACACGTTGGGTCAACGCGATCTGTACAATGTGTTGATATTGAGTGATGTTAGAAGGTTTGGTGCGTTTATGGTAGCGTGAAGAATTTTGTGCAGACAGAGAAAGTCGTATCTTCTGCGACGGGCGTATATATAAGGGGACAACAGGTTTAAGGTCACTCATCAGTTTCGAAGGTAAGGTTGCATGGTCATTAATTTAAGTGATGGCAGTTAAATTATTAATTTATTTCAAGTTTTATAATACAAAACATCTATACGAAACAGCAAATATATTTCTTCTTGATTTTTCTATTGTTTTTTAAGGTAAATGTCGTTTATATTCATGAGTGAAACAACATATTAAAAGTTTCGTACTCGTAAAAAGACTACCCTGTATTATTTTGTTCTTTAATAAGTGAAGAGTAACCCAACTGTTTTTACCTGCACTATGTTTTACTGATAAAATAGATACGATTATCGTTTTTGATTGAGCACCATATTTGCGGACTCTCGTCAATCCCCAATCAAACTGATCGTTAAGAGTTGTCGTTAATTCGCAAACAGTAATAATAATTGTTGAATTTAATTATACGGGTTGTTTGTATTAAATGTTACGTAAAACTTATTATAGTTTCGTTTCGTTAAAGGTTTCTCTGAGGTTTCGGGTTCGACCTTAAACTGAGCGTGGCACAACACGCACTTGGCCGGCTTTTTATCTTTCAAAGCAGTAAATACGACTTTAATTATACGGTTTGTTTGTATTAAATGTTAGGTAAAAACTTATTAGTTATTCAAAATATTATTTTGTCATCGATTCAGCGTCGACGTCCATTGCAAAACAAATGAAAACGAACTTTTCTATACAGGGTGTTAGGTAAATGGTATACCTACAACGTGTTGATGAAAAACCGTATAACCTCTTATAAGTAGTTCTTCAGTGCTAATGAGCTATAATAAACTTAATAACTGAGTCCCGATTAAAAGGAAAGTTGAGAATTGGAAAAAAATTGCCTCGGCTGAGTTACTGTTTAGTGGCCTGTAAAGTTGGCCTCCTAATGTCTTTTGTAAAAGTGTTGTCATTAGAAGATGATTCATTGAAAATCACTTGCACGCAGGTAAGAAGTAAACAGCGGTGGTTCAGTGATCAGCAAGGAATTTATAGGTACTACATAAAAATTCCTTGGTGATCAGAGTCCAAAGAGTAAATTAACAAAATTTGTTCTACAACATTCAGAAAATGCCAAAAATAAAATTAAGATTTACATACACATTGACTCGGTCAGCTGATCAGTTTGTGTGAAAAGTCAAATATTTTTTTTGGGTTTCGTGAAAGTTGTACAACAAAAGTTGTTCAGTTTCATGGGCTTAGCTACCACCTGAGAGGTTTTGCGTTATTTCATTAACACGTAGTATAAAGCCGAAACCAGACTATCTTAACTTAAACGCTTATAAATAGATGGTGAAGTCAGAAATTTGATATCATCATTTTTATTTTTAATATTTTAATACAAAATATGATTTTAAGAATCTGATGTATGTAAATTTCTTATTTTAATGATCGTATCAAATTTCTGACTTCACCAGTATTTATATGCATTTATGTTAGCATAGGCTAGTCTCCGCTTATATACCATATATCTAACACCCTGTATTGTCCCGGGTATTATGTGTTGTGGTACCATTGTTGTTTTTGATTTCTATAACAGAAGTGCTTTAGCTGCTTACCTTAGTATGAGACCAATGTGATGTTGTCTAATTTTTATTTATTAATTTATTAGTACAGAAATCTCAATAACAAAGAAAAGGCAATAATCCGATTGTCTAGTTTTGTTGTATTATATTAAAAGGGATGTAAATGTCAATAAAACAGGGAAGTGCTTTATTATTAATGAGGAATCAGAAAGCTTTTGAATGTTATGCCTTTGATCTTGGCAATCTTACGACTACATTTTACTGGAAGATACAATTTTGGGATATGATAATTGTCAATTTAAGTGAACTGATGATTTTTTAAATGATTTAAATGATTGAAATGGCAGTTGCTTTTGTATAAAATTATTGTTTAGTAATTTTTTGTTTTTAGCAATTCCATGCAAGGTGTAATTGAAGATAAATAACACTTGATAAAAATCATCGACCTCAGGTAGGACTCGAACCCACGTCCCATCGCAAGCCGGGCGATTAAACTAAACAAAAATTTACAATGTTTAAGCATTTCTGATCTTAACCAATAGTCAAATATTTGTAAAAATATTTCTATAGGTTGTTGACGGTAGTATACTACTCAGCTATACATATAGCTACAACATTGATCGGAGAAACGCTGGCTTGAACAGCGAGAAAAAACACTTGAGGAATTTCATCTTGTCACGTGACGTCCTCGGTAGCTTGTTGGTAAAGCACTCGCCCGGCTTGCGATGGGACGTGGGTTCGAGTCCCACCTGAGGTCGATGATTTTTTTCAAGTGTTATTTATCTTCAATTATTGTTTAGGTTACGTTACGATCAATCTGTTTTTAATTTTATTTATTTAATATCACTTGGCATTATCAAACACAGCTTTTGTTATTTTTTATATAATATAAAGTCATTAAAATTGCGTTTTTAAAGAGGCAGTTGCCTGGTCACATTTGGCATATAACCGATAACCAAAGGATAAGAAATGTTTTTAGCGGAGACCGCGACATGGCAAACGCAGCATAGGGCACCTTTCGACAAGGTGAAGTAATGATGTACGCAATGCTACAGTGGATCGAAAAAAAAACCAATTTATCTAAAAATAAACAAGTGAATATTTTGTTACTAACAAAATTGACCTTATAGACTTTTTTTGTCGATTAGGCTAAGGGCTAAGAAGTCCTAATCCCTATTAGTTGAGAGGATAGTAGAAGTTAAAGGCGACTAAGCAAGGAAAACTTATATTGTGCAAGCAATTACAAAGATATAGCGACAATATCGAGCGCGGGAAAAATTGCGGAGCCTAGTACGGGTCGTGCGCAGAAGCCGATCCGATGCGCACAGGAGCTGCGTGCTGTAGACTGGGAGCGGGTTTCGAACGCGCGTCCCGCGTGCCTCATGCCACCCGCTGTCGCCTGGACTGGTTTGCGGGCGTAGTGATGTGTTGATGAAATAGGGATGTTCGCCACAAGGCTATAATAATAATATAATATTAGACAATATCACATACATTGCCCTGATCCTAAGGTAAGTAGCTAAAAAGCATTTGTGTTATAGAAATCAGAAACAACGACGGTACCACAACACCCAGACCCGAAACAATATAAAAAAGTTCGTTTTCTACACTGACCCGACCGGGGATCGAACCCGGAACCTCAGAGATGGCGACGCCATATACAGTCCGGCGTGCTAGCCTCTCGGTTACGGAGGTCGTCGGCTAATGTTACCATTAGTAGCAAATAACTTATAACTGTGTTACTAATTAGCGTAAAAATAATGACTGAGGATAGGGCTCAGTGACCTGCATTGGCAGAGGCCAATATCCAACAATGGGTTCCGTAGTCTTATGTTAACAGAAGCACAAAATTTTGACCAAATTAATATTTATAAAAAAACATTTTTAGGTTTTTTTAGTAACAACTTTTTTTTTTATTTAGTCTTAACTTTGGGCACAAAGTTAAAATAATTTTTAAATTACCTACTTTAAATTAAAAGGTTTGTTGTGTTTTCTCATTTTCTAACGCACAAAAAAAGGATTTCTAGTATTCACTATAACTGCGGAATGAAAGTCGCTTAGAAACTCGTGTGTTTTACTAATGAACACAGTCCGCTATCAAATCGTTAAATACATTTCAAACGTCTTTATCTATGTAGAGAAGAGGATTATTGCTTAAGATATTCATGATTATTTCGGGAAATAATGTTAATCTCGCTGTCGAATACTCTTATTTACTTTATGAATAAATCTCTCTGATGTTGCTTGTTATGGCAGACTGTTAACCATCATTTCCTACTAGAATAATGAGTGTGTGTCTGTCCGTGTCTATAAATATTAATTCCAACGACCGTCTGTTCAACTGGTTCGTGGCGCGGACTACAAAACAAAGAGCGGTTGCGGGTTTGAATCTCGTAACGGGTAATTTGAGTGATGTACTCGAAACTGTGAATAAGTTTTGATTTTTATTATTGTAGTCTTGTATGTTTACCCGTCTGCTAATTGCCGTAGTAGAAGCTTTGTTTAGTTTAAGCTTAGATTGCTGAAATAAATTATTGATTGATTGTTATTTTTAATAGTGCTTGCCGTCCGTGGCTTAGTGGTGAAAATACGCAATACTCAACTATTTAGTACTTTACCTTATTAGCAGTTAGTTTCTACAATGTTTTAACAGTTAAATAGTATGACAGTTAAATAGAGCACCACTTGGTCATTTCATAATCTCGAAGCAAGGATTTAGCATCCTTTTTTGCAGAGAGTTTTGCCAAAGACACCAGCACACTCACAAGTCCCTCGTCCGGGCACCTTATATAATTATGTGGTACCTATACAGTATGTTAGGTAAATGGTATATGAAGCCAAGACTAGCCATGTATGCATAATATATACTATGTCGAAGTCAGAAACTTGATATCATAATTTAAAAAAAAGAAACATGTAAAACCGGATTTCACAAATTAATTTAATATGATGTCAAAACTTGAAACCATAATTTAAAAAAAACACGCAAATCTGATTCTAAAAAAAATACTTTGTATGTGGTGGCGCCACGAGTAGCAGCGCCTTGGAAAAAGAGAATCTTACCAACTGTCCCTTTAAGTAATGCTGGAAGATAGCTCGTGGTTGGGTCGATCGAGCGAGACCCTAGAGAAATGGACGGTAGGTTGATGGTTCGCGATTATATTTTGACTAAATAGATATCTATAAAAAAAAAACAGACGAAATAGACGATGGTGGGCCAGTGACACGTAACGGGGAGCAGTAATTAGGAAAATAGGTGAAGGTGGTACGTACAAACGGTGTCCTCAGGGTGGTTCCAGGGTACTTAATCCAGGGGTGGTCCTTGGGTGTCCTCGATGAAGACCCAGGCCGATCAAGCCAGCTCAAGTCGAATTCAAGCGCACGCACCATACACCACACATCAAAGCTGACACAAATTCAGTTTGACGCATAAAACGTCACAAATAAAGCCTCGCAGCAAAGTGAAGACCGTTCCCAGAGCGGATAATTTTCTAGCACAAGAATGCATGCTTCTCCGACATGTCCGTAATTGACACTGGTTTGCGTACAGTCGTTAGGCATCGCGACCGTAGGAAAAAAAGGAAGGGGGATAGACTAGGATGTACCCCCGTGTTCACTGGCGAAAATTATTATAAGGTAAACACACAAGCCTATCGAATGAGGCGCGACATTTTAAATATAATAAATACTATGGCGTACAGAAGTCAACGCCCTCCTCCGGAGAAGTTATTACTCCTTACTTGCCGGTAAGTGATTTTCAATGAAGTCATCTTCTAATGACAACACTTTTACAAAAGACATTAGAAAGCTAACTTTTTTGTGATAATTATCATTAAAAAGTAACTCAGCCGTAGCAATTATTTTCTAATGGAAATAAATTCTCAACTTTCCTTTTAATCGGGACTCAGTTATTTAGTTTATTATAGCTCATTAGCACTGAAGAACTAACTTATACGTGGTATACGAGTGTTGGTAAGTAAATGGTTGTATTTTTATGATCAAATCGATGCTCTGTTATTAAATGTAAAGTCGTATTCACTGCTTCGAAAGATCAAAAACCGGTCCAGTGTGTGTCGTGCCACGCGCAGTTTAAGGTTCTGTAGTTGCCCGTCGTTTCCAAAATATATTTCAGAATGAGTCTTTATTGTACCTATATAATTTAATAATAAATATTGGACAACATCTCATACATTGCTCTGATCCTAAGGTAAGTAACTAAAGCACTCTTGTGTTATAGAAATCAGAAACAACAATTGTACCACAACACCCAGGCCCGCGACAATATAGAAAAGTTCGTTTTCTACATTGACCCGACCGGGGAACGAACCCGGAACCTCAGAGAATGGCGACGCCATATAGTCCGGCGTGGTTGCCTCTCGGCTACAGAGGTATTTATTTTCATCTTAGTCAATTTTATTGTTTTCTTAAATTTTCTAATACATAAGTTTAACGAAACGAAACTATAAGGGTTCCTTATCAGGAATACGAAACTCTAAAAATGAATACCCCACTAAGTAGAGGGGAAAGAGAAAAAAATCAGTTTTCAGACAAAGACTTGAGTTGAGGGAATCCATTTATTTTATTTATTTATCTGGGGGCACGGCAGTGCCCCCGCCAAGTCGAGCAAAAAAAAGCGGCACGGCCGTACTATCCTTTTCTCGAAGCAGTTCGGGCCATTTTCGACCCTCTATTACTTCGTTGTGGATTTAACTAGAAGCCTGTATTTCTAGTAACCAGGTAAGCATTGTATAAACACGGTATATTTCAAATTTCATTCAATTTGACCCAGTAGGGTAAGAATTATAACAAGTCAAAGTTCTTAATTTTGTCACTCACTGACTGACCGATCATCAAAACTCTAAGGCACTTCTAGTGGACATAGAAGCTTCAAATTTTGTATTCAATTAGTGTTTAGTGTATAAATGAAGGAAAAACTAAAATATTTTACAATTTTAGTCCAGTTTTCTAGATACACCAACTGCATAAATAACTTTGTAATCCCATATAAATATATAGGATTACAAAGTTACATTTGCGGTTATGGATTATGTTCAGGTAACTTGTAATAAAATTAAAATGTTTTTTTTGAACATGCCTTTATTACTTGTTAATAATCCTCCTAACCGAGTTCGGTTACAGCGACCACTTCTACTCCCCATTTTCCTGTCGTCGTTCGTGTACCCATGCCCATAACATGCTCTACGTACCCAACTTTATTTTTATTTTATTTTTATTTTATTTAGAAAGTACACAAAACAGAAGTACAACAATTACAAGACAAGTTAGAAAATTTTAACATTTAACAACGATAGGCTGTAATTCCACAGACATGTGTACATAGCTTGGTAAAGAAAAGGATCGAGATTTACAATTTAAATAACAAAAACGGAACAAATATGTTATAATCAATACAATACATACATATGGTACACCGTACAGTCTGTACGTATAATAAATAAATACATTTAATAAAATAGATATGCATAGGTAATACGCGTGTGGGTAAATAAAAAGAGACAAAACAAATCTAAATAGAATTTGCCAATGAGTACCTACGAGGCTACGAGTCATTCAATGATTTTATGGAGGCCAGATTTCCATTTGTTTAGTGATGTGCCAAATATGTCAGGCACATCATCGAGCTGCGCGAGAATATTGTTGTATTCACGACACATTCTAAAAATCGGGTTGTGATATGAGACGTTATTATTACAAAGCGGGACTGAGAAGGGACAATCGCGCCTTGATGATTTAATTGGGATTCGAAAACAAACTTCAGTAAGGAGGGTCGTGTAAATTGAACCATTTAAAATTTTGAAAAGGTATGTGAGATCTAGAATTTTGCGCCGGGACTCAAGACTCTTCACACCGAAGTAGTGAAGACGATCGTCATATGTCGTAAGCTCACGTTTTAAGCGACACCGGTACGTTAATGTCCGCAGGATACGTCTTTGGATCGATTCAAGTCTGTCTATGTGAACTTTATATTGTGGCGACCAGACGGAAGAGGCGTACTCGAGCTGGCTGAGAATCAGTGATTTATAAAGTAAAAGTAAGCTTTTTGGAGACTTAAAGTCTTTAGTAGCCCGGCAAATGAAGCCCAGGAGTCTACTGCATTTTTTAGAAATAGCTTCGCAGTTATTGACAAAGGGACGCGTACATTGAGGACATGGTAGCACACCGTTATTAAAATTATACAGATATCCGCAGGTGGTCGGGCTTTCAATTTATCGCACTTAGCGTCAAGATGAGAAAGCCGCCGGGAGTCAGCGACTTTGACATTCCCGCGCGTTCTCCTGTCTCCACGGTTGGATGCTAAATCTATGTCACGATCTATGTCACATGCCTTCATATGGCGCTTCAGCACATCTTTGTACCTCAAAAGTTGTCCGCCATGCTTACGCTTGTCCTCCTGAAGCTTTGAGTAAAAAATGCGCTTCGCCACTCTCTCCTCCGACATACGCGAAGCATGGCCACACCAGCGAAGTTGTCGTCTCATAAGATACGTACGACTCAATGCCACCTACATTGGCTCGTCTCAAGACTTCAGTATTACGCACACGATCGGACATTTTATATGGAAACAGTCTAGTTGGCGAAAGTGGCGTCGATACGGTGTCCATGTTTCGGCGGAGTACAAAATATTAGGCAGCACGATAGCCATGTAACAGCAACTTTAGTGGCTAACTTCAAGTCATGCGAGCGGAAGACCTTGGTGTTTAATTTGCCAAAGGCTGCTGCAGCAGCACCGATTATGCTGTTAATTGCGGCATCAATGTCGTACGTTGATGCAATGGTGCTCTCCAACTAACGGAATGAAACGAAACGACAGAACGAAACTTTTTAGAGTGTTTTACGCGAAAATCTCGCATCAAAAATACGCCATCGGCGACTACGGCGTAGTTCGCAGCGCAAACAAACCTAAATAAAATTTGTGTTTTGATGAAATGTTATAGAACATTTAGCATATTTTAAAGTACGTAGCAAACATGTTTTCATAGTCAGAATCCACATTCATAACAAACGGAACGAACGAACGAACTTATTTTCCCAAAGATAATGGGGTCGCATATTCTCCTTCACCAAACCATCACCTGTCACCACACTCACTCCCCATCAAATACAGTCCACCCATCAAAACGAATCAAAGTCTACAGTTGTGTCGCTTAGTTACTGAGTTCCTATGGCCACCTTTCGGCTCCATCATTCGGAAAATATTTTATGTTTAAAATAAATAGATTGACTTGGCAATCGAAAATAATCTAATTTCATATAATAAGTATTCGTTGTAAGATACACTGTGTTATCATGCGATTGCCAAGTCGATTTATTTATTTAAAACATAAAATATTTTTAATATTGATATGGTCACTATATGATGTTGTTAGGTTAGCTACTTACGTAATAACTTAAGATAGAAGGTCCCTTATGTAGATACTGCCTTAATTAACCGACTTGGTATTACATGGATCTCATAACTTTTCACGGTAGAAGAACTGAGTTGCGAGACTTGGTTTTTTTTTACAAGTTTTGTTTTTGATGGCATTAAATTTACCTGCACATTCAACTTGAACAAATGTATGAGTTACTCATTTCTTTCATATTTTAATAAGTGTCGATGTTACAAGGAAAATGGCAAAATACCCTCAAATAAATTAGAGCGTGTAATTTCTCTGTCGTATAAGCCTTTCTTTAAGATTAAATCTTCTTTGCAGTGTTGTCATTTTGTCCATTATAATCTGAACTTTCATGGCAAATTGGGTCTTTATTGTGAGAGTTCAGCTTGTGATGGTTACATATTGGCTTGTGCGTGCAGTCTATCTATTTATATCTTAACTTACCTACCAACTTTATATCCAACAACCCAATTATCGCTTCAAAAAACGGAAGCCTTAGGTTCTAAAGCTAATTAATAGCTCGATGCTCTGAATGTCGCAGCTAGTAAGTTAAATCCGCCAAGAAGTAAGAAAACTGACCGGTCGATACAAAATTATTTCTAAGACATTTAACCTTTAAAACTATTTCCCTTCTTAGGTAGATCCTGCATCTTGTTGCCTAAAATCTCTTTCCTTAATAAGATTTTTTTTGTACGAATTAGAGCCACTAAAAGTAACTTTAACCAGCCCAGATAACGCGTTTTACGTGCGAAAAATTATCACATTTTACGCGTGTTTTATACACGGAATGTATTGAGGCCTAATAGGATCTTGACACGTATTCCGTGATCTTGACACGCAAAGTACGTGCGGAATACGATTCGTCTGGTAACGGTCTTTGTATCGCGCTACACACGTTATGCGCGATAGGAGCGATCTACTTATACAGGGTTGCATTGCAAAGGGGTGCCAAATTTTTAGGGACCACTCAGAATCAGTAACTAAATCGATCTACGATATAAACGATCTATAAAAAAACTTTCTTATTTTTTAATTTTTTTTATTACTATCACCTGTTCAAATATGTTACGCGTGGATAATCTTGTCTCATTCATAAAAAATACGCACGCATTATCTCTGTGTAATCTAGAACTGCAAAGTTCAATGCAATAATAGTCACACTGGCGCGCGAAAACAAACTTAACCTTTTTGATGTAAGGTACATTTCTAACAGCAGGAGCGTCCGCGCATACCGAAGGTCCAAATCGACAACAAATACCATAGGCAGTGCACCTCTAGATCTTATATTTTAAATTTGGCACCCCTTTTTAATGTAACCCTGTATATGGACAGATGGTAATGGTTGTGCTCGATCAGACAATTGCATAGCAGATATCTGCGGGGTAACCATGAACTCTTAACAATTTCAAATCTGTGAAATTTTGTCAAATATGTCAAATTTCTGACGTAATGACGTACGAAATTGACAGATTTGAGATTGTTTTAAGAGCACTATTTGTGTTTGGGTTGGTTTGTAAAATGACTAATTTCACAAACTATCTGCAACATGTCGTTTGTTCGGCCGCGGAACACGCCAACATGCGCGGGTGCTCGTGACATGTTGTCGAACAGGCGTCGGCGTAACTTACTAACTATTTACCATGGTATTGATAGATATACTTTGATTTGAGACTAGCTGTAACTCGCTACAATAATAGCATGGGTTTAAGATATCATAATTTTCTTTTAAAATAATAGAAACAAAGAATTTCTACAAAGTAAGTATTAGAAAACTTTTAAAAACATCATCAACTTAGGTCAAATGCTTGTGCAAACACAACCAATAGCCCCTTGCGGGATCCGAACCCGCAACCACCTGGCTTTAAACACATAGCGGTCGTCGTTTTTGCAATGTGTCATAGGACTCGAAAAAAAAATCAAGTGCACGCAAACTTTTGTAGGGTGCACATTTAGTTACTTAGAGCTTAAAGCTATTGAAGAGTCCTCTACTATCCCTTTCTAATAGGACTCTCCTCTCCATAGTGTGATTAGCTTGATTATTGAATTATCGTCCTAATGTCACATACTGAATAGGTTTCAAGATTTGGTTACTTAATAACCTGCAATGTAGGACGTTGGGAGACAAAATAAAAGAGGTGTATGGCGCGCACTGTAGAGTATAATGATTAATAATATGACTTAACCTAAGCTTATATACTAACTTAGTACCTAGTGCGGGGTAAGGTGATGCACACACTGCAAACCAGTTAGCTAATAAAAACGTGAAAGAACAAAGTACGTTTATGACTTGCACCAACAACAAAATGTAATTTAATATTAATTTATTTCCGAACGGCGTTAATTGCAAGCGTAGTAAAATACGGGTCATATATCTTGATTAATATTAATAAGTATAAATGTAGTGTGTTCAAGCCAAGCGTATTATTGGGGAAGCGACAATCGTTTCGGTTTGTGGTAATTACTTATTAATGATACGGTGTCTGCATTAATTACCCGTAAAACAGGTCATTTGATACCTTTATCGATTGCTAGCAGATGCGTTGGAATTTGTGTTTACGTTATTGCGTAACTAGGTAACTTACGCACTTAACTTACTAGGTAACTAACTAGGTACCTTTCCAACGCCACAAGGTGATATAAACAAGTAGGTGCTGGAACTAGCACCTACTCGTAGCAGGTCAATTTGGTGCTAATTAAAGCTAGCGCTTCGGCAGGTAGGGGGGAGAACCCGTAGACCGGGTCCTTTGTTGATACTATAACAAAGAACACTCAAAGCACTATAGCAAAGAACAGAAATTGTACTTCATTTTGCCATAATGTAAAAGCTCTCCAGATACTCCGTGATCATGGCGCTTGCAACAGTGCCGAAATATCGGGAACTCAAAAATAAGGTACATGGTAGCAATCCCGTAACAAACTATTCTAAAGCTCTCCAGATGTTCATATTTGTAATCTTTGTTTTCCTTAGTATTCAGTAGGAGTGTTCTTTGTTAACGCCAATGCTACGTTTGGTGCGACCGATTAAGGCCACACCACGCGCATACGAAAATAAAATAACAACATTAAAAATGATACAGAAAAAATATAATTAAAGTAAAATTAAAATAGGAACAAAAATAAATATTTTGTGTTGTGTGACTTGCGTGGGGAATTTTAATTGAGAACGCAAAAAAAACTTATTTGTTTAACACAGAATTTAGAAGTATGAAATTCCAAACCGGTTACAATGAACGGGCTTATCGAAAAGTAAAAAAAAACAATAAAGAAGGTGCCGGCGCCGGATAGTCGCCCTTATCCTTTGCAGTCGGATTAAATAGTCGTTGCTAACGCAGGATCGTTACTTTTCCTTGCAGAAGTCGTTGCTAGCGCAGGATCGTTCCTTTCCAACGCAACAAGGTGATATAAACAAGTAGGTGCTGGAGCTAGCACCTACTCGTAGCAGGTCAATTTGGTGCTAATTAAAGCTAGCGCTTCGGCAGGTAGGGGGGAGAAACCGTAGACCGGGTCCTTTGTTGATACTATAACAAAGAACACTCCTACTTAATACTAAGGAAAACAAAGATTACAAATATGAACATCTGGAGAGCTTTTACATTATGGCAAAATGAAGTACAATTTGATGGTAGACTATGGATAAAAAATAAACTAAAAACTGCACAAGCGAAGTCACGGGAAATTGCTAGTTCTTAGATAAATTAGCTCTGATAAATTAAGACGGATCGCTCACACGATCAGTAGTTGAGCGACACGCCATACAATTTTATTACATTAAATGAGTTTACGAAACTTACCAGTAATGAACTTCACGATATATTATGCATAGAGCAAACCACACAACTGTCCATTTTCTCTTTAGGCTATCCTATAAAGAATGTCTATACATTCTTTACATGACAGACATGCCCATTCAAAATGTTAATTAAAAAGAAAATTATTATAGGTGGCCAGGAAAAAATAAATAAAAAGTTTAACTTCAAAAGAGTTCCGCAGCATAATGCTGCACAATGTAATAAGTTAAACACTCAGAAGTTTACTTTTGCACTTATATAACTAAAATTTATCAAATCGTAAGATAGGCACGTGTGGCATAATTTTAGTGTTAAAGTGTTAATTTATTTATTTTTATTTTTATTTATAAAACACGTGTGCTTTGGCTACATATCATACAAGGTATAATACAAGAAACAACGTCGGTACCACACCGTCAGACTTTAGACAAAATAGAAAAGTCCGTTTTATATATTGACATCTTTTTTATTATTATTTATATTCAAGTGTACTTACTCTGCGTACTGAGTATTTATTACATGGGATAGTTGATTGTTGTTTTTGTGTTCTCATATTTTTTTTTATATGTATGTGTCGGAATAGCCCTGTCCGTTCGGAAATTACGATGCTACATACAGACAGACACATACACACAAGCATTACTTTTTAGTCCCCTATTTATGAGCTTAAAGTGCTCCACATCAGTGCATGATATTTGATACCGTAAAAATAATGTAATGCCCAAAATTGACCTCATCCAGAAAGTAATTGTGTTAGGGTTCAGTATAATTAGTCTGAAATGAAATTCCAATCATAAACCCTAATGATTTTTTGCCGCGTATGCTTTTCACGTCAAGTGCACCCTAACCACAGACTTCAGGCATTCTATCGTGGTTGCATGTCACTGCTAAACTGTGTAGTCTGATTTGATTTCATTTACTTTCTAAGCTATTAATTTTTAATACTTTTTTTTAAGTCAGTTAAAAAATTGCTATTTTGGTATTGGTTCTGCTTTTCGGCAATAATTTTTGACAATGCCTAGTTCATCATACTAGTACCAGACAAGATCTACAATTCTTTAAATTAAAACGATTATCTTTTGGTCTTTGCAGACACATCTTGAGCTCATTACGACCTCATTAAGGTGCGATCATGATTTTGACTGCACCAAAACCACGACACAACTGCGCCACAACCGTGCTACATCCGCTCCACAACGGCGTCACAACAGCGCCACAACCGTGCCAATCCCACTCCACAACAGCGCCACAACCGCACTACATTCGCCCTGGAATCGTTCCGCTACCTCACCATAACCAGGCCCCAACTTTACTGTAAACACACCACAACCATACTGTAAACGCACCGCAACCGCATTGCAAACGCACCGCAACCGTACTGCAACCAAACCAAAATCGCGTCTGGATTATACAGTGCTCCTATGCTTCGATGTAAAGGCGTAACAAAGAAAATACTCCACAAGTAATTCGCAGATAAAATCATATTCCCATTGCATACAACTTCGCCTTCCGACTATCCGATTCGCCTATAAATATCCCAATAAACAGACGTTTGCGCATTCTAGTACGGAAACAATTATCTGATAGCGGCTGTTCTACTTGCGGTTATCACACTCGTTTGTTTGGGGAAAAACATTGCGAATATTTTCATTCGCGTAATCGGAAATACAGCATAATATTACTCGTACTAGCTATTTTTATGGTGTCACAAAGATTAAAGATGTTGAAAATTTTTGTTTTTAGCAATTCCATGCAAGGTTAATTGAAGATAAATAACACTTGAATCTTCAATTAAAGACGTTGGTAAGCGAATTAGCTGAAGTGGGGTTAGGTACTCGTAGGTCATTTGATGAAGCCCAACAAGATGTCGTTCATTTGTTTTACGGTCAGAGACACCGCACGAAAAACTCAGTAGATTAAATTGATTTATTTATATTTAAGTGTACAAGCCGAAAGTGTATCACTGGGGAATAAAAGCGTAGTTATATTAATTGTGTCTCTATGGAAAAATTGTATATCTATCTATCTATCTATTCAGCCTATTGCACTCCGCTGCTGGACGTAAGCTCCCCCAAAGAGCGCCAAAGAGCACGATCTCGCGGTTTTTTTCATCCATTCACGGGAAAAGTGTATCTCTGAGGAATAAATCATTTAGGGCCCTTCTTTCGGCGAGACTTGACAGGGCAACCAATTATCACCACCAAAAAAATGCATTCAATTTCTCTAAGCAAAAAGGAAAGAGTGATTGACCAAAATAGTTACAGAATGGTAGCCGAGAGAGGCACTATAGATATCCGATGCCCGATAAGATTGGGCAAGGACCAGCAGAGTATGAATAAAATAAAATAAAAATCATTTGTTTCGGCCATTGCCCTTATCGTGTTCGCATAGAGATAGTACGAGTATTGTTAGTAAGATGCTCATTAAACATTGTTTTAGTGAATAGAAATACATCTGTGAAAAATTCAACTGTTCAACTATCACGGTTCATGAGATACAGCCTGGTGCCAGACGGACAGACAGACAGACGTACAGCAGAGCCTTAGTAAGAGGGTCTCGTTTTACCCATTTAGGTATGGAACTCTTAAAAGCTAATTACCGAGCGCGTGTGAAATATAATAAACCTGACAAGTTGAACTTGAGAGGGTTCCGTATTTTTTTGTAGGTTTTCCTATTATCTATAGATAAATATCGATTAACCATATTTTTTTTCAAAATTGTGGTTTTTGTAGTTTTGAAGATCAAGGGCCACAACACAAGGGACACTGTTATATATTACTACTACCGTTTATTAAAATCTAAAAAGAAAAATACATTAGAAAATTTTATAACACTATTTTAGTCTTTTACAGGTTATTTTAGCTGTCACACGTTACACAGCAGTAAAAATTGATAGAATCAGGCGTTACTTTGCGGAAATCCATAACTAATTAAACTAAATAAGAAAATGACAATTTTGCTGTATTTATTTTTGTAAGCAAAATAATTAGAGTTTCATAATTATTGACACAGCAGTAGTACGGTTGGCAAAAAAGGATTTTAATTTTTTTTTCCCAAAAGTTACCTATAAACTTAAGTTCATAATATACGTCACGGATCCGTGTTTGAGCCACAAATACTCATGGTATGTATCCGAATGATGAAAAAAGTGTGAATTAAAAAAAAAACTTTTAACAGCGTTTCTAAAATTAATCTTACTTACCTCATTCGGAAAAAAAAAATACCCTAAATATAGCAAAGCTACCTGACAAGGCGATTTAGAACCTGTATCCGTATTCTGTTTAAACAGCGTTGGCAGAGTGTCCATTGATCACGAACGATAATCTGGCATCAAACCAGAAGTAGTAAATAAAATAAGAATTATCGTTTCACAGATAGCTTGGCCGGATAAGATTGCCTGTCCCGATGCACAGTTTCCTATTTCACTGATATTCTTGGGTTTAAAGTTTATAGCAGTTTATGTAACAACATTGGGCCTGAAGCCATATATTGGCCGATGCTATTGGCGTAGTGGTTGGCGAGTCGCCTTGTCGCAAAAAGTACCGGGTTTGGTTCTCGAGTCGGGTCAGGTAAGAAGATGAACTTTTATAAATAGATAGATACTCTTTATTGCACACCAAACAAAGAAGTTACAGTTGATATTAATTGAAATATGTCCAATTTAGGCGGTCTTATCGCTAAAAAGCGATCTCTCCCAGACAACCTTTAGGCAGATGACAAATATAAAGAAAGGGGCAGAGTGCTTATTGTGTAATTTTATAAATTGTGAGTGTCTGTCGGTCTGAGAATGCTAAGAGACACCATAGAAAAAAAACACATTGTCACTGTTAACTCTCTTTTTAACGACCTAAAACTAACCTTACGTCATTTTAGCACGCAAAAATTTATCACTGCAAAAGCTTACACCTTGAATCGGCAAGCAATACAATGTACAAAATGGTTTTGCTTTCATTCCTTTATTTTATGCTGTTAAATTGTAAATTTAATCAACATAACATAACATCATACAACATACATCAACATAACATCCATGTTGACGTCAACACTCTTAAGTTCTTTTACCAAAATACACTGTAAAACAAAGTGCACAACAACAAAATCTTCAATAGTTTATAAAAACGATACAAACACAATCTTTCTCACTAAAGTGCACTGAAACTTTCATTACTTCTTCATCGTTTACAAAGGAGAATTAATTTCAAGTCTGACTCCTGGACTACCGAGGAAGTTTTAATGTACTGAACTTAGTTTACTGCGCGTTTAATTGAAACTCATTTTTATATTATTTATGAGTTTTACAATTTTAATTTTTTATGAGCAAAACAATGTGAGCCTCTTTCTAAGTCGGTGATAAGGTGAATACTTTCAGATGTTTTGAAAGCTGCCTTAATTGCTTGAGATCTCAAGCGATATTATTTTAATCTGATCAGACTTTTAACTTTCCTTCTGAGTACTTGTAAGTATGTTAATTTCAGTAAACATGACATCCATTGACACCCGGAATGAGAATAAGCTTGCCGTTCCAAATTTCAAACTGCTTAAGGAAGTACTAATTCGTTTAGGGGAAAATGTATTAGTTTTTTTTTTTAATTAAAGGGTTAATTATTTAACTGTTGAAATTTTAATCGCATATTAAAATTATTTTAATTTAATAGGGTATCATACTGTAAATGATTATATAAATGATAAAATGTTTGAAAATAAATACTGCCCTGCTCGCACAGGTACATTTATCTTGTAATGTAAACAATACACTATTTAATTAATAAAAAGAGGCTGACAATAGTGACCGAGTTTCTTACGCACTTTTTCTCGATGCTAGCCCACAATCGTTCCGAAGCAGTGATAGGATAAAAAATAGGGACGTGTAAAAGTGCTTAGTATAAGCCTATTTGCAGAAATAAATTAGTTTTATTGTGCTTGTAAATTACTAAGTGCAGTTATCACTGAACTATAAGCAATCCACAAGCAAGTGTTTATTTTAGACGTAAATATATTCGTGTCACGAAGAAAAATAAATACTGAACGGCAACTCCCTCATGGCAATAAGAAATTAATGTCAAATGCAGGAAAAGTAACTTCGGTGTCATCCAGGCCCTTTGTTTTCTAAAATAGACTGTGTAAGCGACTGAAAATTTCAGAAAATCCTTACATTTTAAAAGCCGACCAACAATAACTCTGAAAAGTCAGTTTACATCAACACAATTGCCTCAAACTGGTCGGAACTGGCAAGATTCTTTTGCACTTTGATAATTATGGAAATGAGGATTGAATATGAAACGGAAGTCGGTGCAGTGATTATGGTAATGAGCCGCTTCCGCCTGCGGTGTTTTTGCATTTGGGTACGTAATTGGCGATATTCTGAGGAGGGGCAGATTTTAAAATGTTGATCTGATATTGGCGTAATAGCACTCAATTTTTTTTTATTTGGCAACTTTAGTTTCCCGTTCGGCGCCATTCGTTTTTTTTTCTAAATTGACTCAGATCTGAAATTACTGGAAGACAGCCATAACCGAAATACCTCTCAACCACGAACTTGACTAATGTGTGTTGAACGGCGTATTTTTGTATGATGATATTCTATCCTCCTCCTATCCTAGCATGGATGTATGGAAGTTTGTTACTCGTTCACGCCAAAACTACTGAAAGGATTTGGGTGAAATTTTGCACACAAGATAAATAATATTATCTTGATTAACATATAGGATAATTTTTATCCCGGTTAAATGTTCCTGTGGGATATATTTTATAAACTAAAGGCCACGCGAGCGAAGTCGCAGGCAACAGCTAGTTATACTATATTATAATACATCGCTATATCAAACGATGGTAGTTTTATTGACCTTAAAAATCATTGTCATTATTCAGCTGTAAGAAAAGGTACTTTAGCGTGAATGCCACTTCTAAGAAATATCATTTGTTGAAAAAGTCGATTTCAATTTTATTCATTGTTTATTTACAACGAAATACCGCTGTCAAGTTCTGGTGTAATTTCAACATTTCCCGTTTTTATTTCTCACAAACAAACAAATTTCAAATGTTTAATATTAAGAAGCAGATTTCGACAATCGACGCGAAGTTAGGCCGAACAGAAAAATGTTCCGGGGAGATTTATGTCTTAATTTTGACAAAGTCCCTCGGCGCTTGGGGGCGTATAAATAAGTTATGGGATTTATCGTTTGTAGGACTATTGCAAAAAAACAGGACAAAGCCCTTTGAATGAGAAAATCCGTTTTGTTTCTGTCCAGTTTCACGGATACTGATTGTTTCAATATTGATTCAGTTACTTTTAAATCACAAACGACACAAAATTGTTTGTAGATGTAAAACATATAATATTATTTTACCGAAATATAGTGTCAATCATTATCATCATCATCATTACCTCAGCCACAAGAGTTCCACTGCTGAACATAGGCCTCCCCATGTGACTTCCAGATTGGTCGGTTGGAAGCGGCCAGCATCCAGCGGCTTTCTGCCACCTTTATCTTTTTAGGGTTCCGTACCCAAAGGGTAAAAACCCTATTACTTTTACGTAGTATAATACTTACTCTGTGCTATTACTAAGGCTTCGCTGTCCGTCTGTCTGTCTGTCTGTCTGTCTGTCCGTCTGTCCGTCTGTCACCAGGCTGTACCTCATGGACCGTGATAGTAAAATAGTTGATATTTTCACAGATGATATATTTCTGTTGCCGCTCACCAACAAATACTAAAAAACAGAATACAATAAGTAAATATTTAAGGGGGCTCCCATACAACAAACGTGTTTTTTTGCCGTTTTCATAGATAATGGTACAGAACCCTTCGTGCGCGAGTCCGACTCGCCCGTGGCCGGTTTTTTATAATCTTCCTGATAGGCAAAGAAAAAAAAGTTAGTCGTCATAATATCCCTAGCCGAAGAGCTATTTTACCGTTATTTTGGCCCCGTTAATCCTCATTTTGGACCTTTTCTTGCATAAACGTCAAGCATGGCATACTCGGGTGCTCATAGCTCAGTGGCGGCAGCGCTTTGGTATCGATTACTAAAGTTAAGCAGCCGACCGCCGCGGTTGTGAGGGGATGGGTGACCATTCCGACCATATTTAGTGACATTTATCACGAGCATCTCCGTGCTTCGGAAGGCACGTTAAAAGTTGGTCCCGGCTAATATCGCTCGATATTAGTCGTAAAGCCTAGTCAGAGGCCTTATGGCGGCTTGATTACATCTGACAGTAAGGTTAGTCACTGGCCTTACAACACCCTTCCACCAATCCGCACTGGACCCGCGTGGTGGAGTATGGCCCAAACCACCTCATAGTTGAGATGAGGCCTGTGCTCTGCAGTGGGACGTATATAGGCATGCTTTACTTTACTTTAGCATACTCTCATAGTAGAAATATCTAATGAAAACATTTCTTAGAAATAATTTACACAAAAGGCACTGTTCAATTCCAATTCCACTGAAAGTAATTGAAACGAAAAAACCTTGATAAAATTCAACATTATTACAGAACGAGCAAAAACAATCGCGTTGTAATCAAAGACTCGCTTACAATTTAAAAAGGTACGGACTTATTAAACAAGGCGATGTCTAACGGAGATTAGTTTTACTCATAGTTATTTGAAGTTGTACGGAGGAAAATTAATTTTTCGCTTGCACTCCGACCCTAGTTTCCTTGAGATTGTGAAACTTGTATTGAGCCTAGTACCGGTGAACGTTTTAACTTTAAGAAAGTTTCAAAGGAAACTGCTAAGAATTTGAATTTGAAGCTATCTCGCCTGGAAGCCATGTATTCAAGAAACATACAAGTAAAAACTCATTTGATAGTATTAGTTTTTATAGCTCATATGCGGTGTTCGCATTGGTGTCAATTAAGTAGCTTTAATAATATTATTTCACAACGAATATAAAGAAATGCAAAAAAAAAGTGTTTTGAAGATAAATTTTTAAGTGTATTTTTTGAGTGTACTGATTGTTTTGTGTGGTGTACAGTATGTACTGTAACAGTATTTCTTTTGAATTTCTAGTTAATAATAACAGCCAAGGACACCTTATTCTCCTCGAGATCAAAAATACACAAAACAAAAATACAAATTAATGTTTATTCGTTTCAATGTTTTTTACAACAATGAATGCATCCTCTATTAAGTACAGAAGCACATGAGTCTAAGGAAGCCACTCTTGCTTAACTAATTCGTATTAACTTAAACTAATTAGTTAAACTAGACCTTTCATTCAAATCAAATCATTTATCAGCATTACATGTTTGGTTAACAGATGGTGAAAATTTGTACAGTACATAACATGCAGCCTGCGAGGGCATTCAACGAAGATTTTGCCAAAATGATTTTTATACTAAACGATACAGTCAAATTGGGAAATAATGATGAATGTAGAACAAAATAAATGTCAATTCTCTATAGGGTTTGTGCTTTATGTTCTCAATGCCGGGGTCATAATTTTTAACTGAGATAAGACTTCAACAATTCTATTAAAATTTGAACTTTTTTTTTCATACTTCATGGGAATTGAATTCATGACTTCACAGATGAATAGTAGCGTTTTCCCACTACGCTATTTCCTCTCTAACTCGACACTGCATTGCATGTCGGTTATAAATATAATAGGTATCTTCTTTGCGTGTCGATATATAAAAAAAATATAATAGGTATCAAAGAAAGTTTCGTTCGACAAAAAAGACTGCCTCATATGAAAACGGAACCCACCATCTAAGATCGAAGATGATGGTGATGGTGAAAATATTCAGCAACTGGTTTTCTAACGGAAAAACACTAAAAATTATGTATTTTATTTGAGTTTAGTTGGGACAGAAGACGCGCGGTCGGCAATATGCTCTGCCAGTGCAATGGTTGCTTTAAGAAATGTAAAAAAATCATAGCAGTTTTTATAACGAAGTTAAAATGACAACTATGTATCCCAGCTGGGTAGGCTTTAGGTACAAGTTAAAAGAAAGAAAAAAGAAAAGAAAATCCTTACATTATAAACTTTAAAGTTTCTATTTATGGATGTTTGTTACTCGTTCACGCAAAAAATACTGAACGAATTTATATTAATTTTTGCACACATAAATAATATAATCCGGATTAATACATAAAATACCTTTTATCCTGGTTAAGTGTTTTACAATATTACTGTTCTTAATAAACGGTTACCGTTTTTTGTTACATTCATACCAAATATCCTGTAAAAGTATGCCTATATACGTCCCACTGCAGGGCACAGGCCTCACCTCAACTATGAGGTGGTTTGGGCCATACTCCACCACGCGGGCCCAGTGCGGATTGGTGGAGGGGTGTTGTAAGGCCAGTGACTAAACCTTACTGTCAGATGTTCTTAAGCCGCCTTAAGGCCACTGACTAGGCTTCACGACCAATATCAAGCGATATTGGCCGGGACCAACTTTTAACGTGCCTTCCGAAGCACGGAGATGCTCGTGATAACTGTCACTAAATATGGTTGGAATGGTCACCCATCCACTCACGACCGCGGCGTTGGTTGCTTAACTTTAATAATCGATACCAAAGCGCTGCCGCCACTGAGCTACGAGCACTTATTAAATATCCTGTAGTCCACGCAAACGAAGTTGCGGGTACAGCTAGTTATTTATATTGTCAATTAATTATTGTAATTGAGGCAGGGAAATTATGATAATTACAGGGACAATAGTGTCCTATAGTTTTAATTTAAGTTTAACGAGCAATAAATGATTGACTATTGAAACAGGTAGAATATTGTGACGAAAAATTATGAAACCGTACATAGCGTGTGGCAGGCCCTTGTTATTGAATGGAGAAACAACATTAAACTATGTTTTTTTAGAAAAAAACAAAGTTTAATGTTAGTAAATAGTTTGTAAAAATTACAAAGGGATGAAGGTGTATGTGAATGTAGATTTAATATTATCTACATAATTAATATTTATGTACCTTTTTTAAGATAAAAGGATTGATCTACAAAACAAGCCTCAAAATTTTAATTATAAAATTCGAAAAACCCTGTTTAAAACAAAAATCGTAACGGTTATGTTAACTGGCAACATCGCTATTCTTTCTCGCTTGCTCAGTGCAAAATAGGTTATCTATAACGTTTAAACCATTTTTATTTAATACTAAACTATTACGGTGGTAGGTATAGTAAACGCCTTTTGCTAATTATTATACTGTTCGTTACATAAATAAAATCTTTAACTACGAAAGTTTATAATTCCCTAAAACTGTTAATATATTCAAATGTCACCATTCCAGCTAGTGGTTTAAAAGGAAAATACGAGAATTTGTTTTTGCACCGACAAAGAAAATCCAAAATGGCCCCGCCTTCATGCGACAGACTAGAAATGTGGTCGTAAACAGCTCGGCAACGTTGATTCGGCCCCCGCCCCGCGTAATTTCCTGTAGTACCCAACAGCTTACAGTCTTCCTATGTCAGGCTTGGCGTGTGGCATAAGTCAAAAGATTTGGTAAGTTAGCAAGAAGCATGGTGAGATTAATAAAGAAATGGTTTGGAGAGGAAGAGATCGTTTTTATTAGACATACCTACCCTCATTACAAAATATTATAATTTATTTTATTTTACATCTTTTTGGAAAACATATAGCTAATGTTATGTAACAGAAACAATCGATTTTCAACTCTAAGTTCAACATAAAATATAGAGATCGGTCTCAATTTGATATTTTTTGACGACGTTTTGTGGTAGGTTGATTTTAGCTGTTGTCTGTAAGTTAAGATAAAAATATTCACCTATGAAATGAAGCCAAAAAATTTAAGGAATAATAAAAGTAAAATGATTAAACATTCTAAACGCCATGTTTTAAACAAAAATCGTAACGTGGTGATGTTAACTGGCAACATTGCTTTTCTTTCTCGCCTGCTCAGTGCAAAATAGATTATTTAAATTCTTTTTATGATATTATTACATTAAAAATATATATGTTTGATACCCTACTAAGTATTATAGGTCAACGTCGTCGTTGCTAATTAACATACTGTAGTAACCACATAAGTGGTTTGCGAGGCAATTTATTAAGATAATTTTTGTAAAAGAATAATAATAATAATAAATAATAATATATATATATAGTAAGAATAAAATCTTTAACTACGAAAGTTTATAATTCCCTAAAACTGTTAATAAATTCAATTGTCACCATTCCAGCTAGTAGTTTAAAAGGAAAATACGAGAATTTGTTTTTGCACCGACAAAGAAAATCCAAAATGGCCCCGCCTTCATGCGACAGACTAGAAATGTGGTCGTAAACAGCACGGCAACGTTGATTCGGCCCCCGCCCCGCGTAATTTCCTGTAGTACCCAACAGCTTACAGTCTTCCTATGTCTGGCTTGGCGTGTGGCATAAGTCAAAAGATTTGGTAAGTTAGCAAGAAGCATGGTGAGGTTAATAAATAAATGGTTTAGAGAGGAAGAGATCGTTTTTATTAGACATACCTACCCTCATTACAAAATATTATAATTTATTTTATTTTACATCTTTTTGGAAAACATATAGCTAATGTTATGTAACAGAAACAATCGATTTTCAACTCTAAGTTCAACATAAAATATAGAGATCGGTCTCAATTTGATATTTTTTGACGACGTTTTGTGGTAGGTTGATTTTGGCTGTTGTCTGTAAGTTAAGATAAAAATATTCACTTATGAAATGAAGCCAAAAAATTTAAGGAATAATAAAAGTAAAATGATTAAACATTCTAAACGCCATGTTTTAAACAAAAATCGTAACGTGGTGATGTTAACTGGCAACATTGCTTTTCTTTCTCGCCTGCTCAGTGCAAAATAGATTATTTAAATTCTTTTTATGATATTATTACATTAAAAATATATATGTTTGATTCCCTACTAAGTATTATAGGTCAACGTCGTCGTTGCTAATTAACATACTGTAGTAACCACATAAGTGGTTTGCGAGGCAATTTATTAAGTTAATTTTTGTAAAAGAATAATAATAATAATAAATAATAATATATATATATAGTAAGAATAAAATCTTTAAATACGAAAGTTTATAATTCCCAAAAACTGTTAATATATTCAAATGTCACCATTCCAGCTAGTTGTTTAAAAGGAAAATACGAGAATTTGTTTTTGCACCGACAAAGAAAATCCAAAATGGCCCCGCCTTCATGCGACAGACTAGAAATGTGGTCGTAAACAGCTCGGCAACGTTGATTCGGCCCCCGCCCCGCGTAATTTCCTGTAGTACCCAACAGCTTACAGTCTTCCTATGTCTGGCTTGGCGTGTGGCATAAGTCAAAAGATTTGGTAAGTTAGCAAGAAGCATGGTGAGATTAATAAAGAAATGGTTTGGAGAGGGAGAGATCGTTTTTAGGGTTCCGTACCCAAACGGGACCCTATTTCTAAGGCTCCGCTGTCCGTCTGTCTGTATGTCTGTCCGTCTGTCCGTTTGTCACCAGGCTTTATCTCATGAACCGTGATAGCTAGAGAGTTAAAATTTTTACAGATAATGTATTTCTGTTGCCGCTATAACAACAAATTCTAAAAAACAGAATACAACAAATATTTAAGGGGGCTCCCATACAACAAACATTTTTTTGCAGTTTTTATAGAAAATGGTATGGAACCCTTCGTGCGCGAGTCCGACTTGCACTTGACCGGTTTTTATTAGACACACCCTCATTACAAAATATAATAATTTATTTTATTTTACATCTTTTTGGAAAATTTTGCAGCTAATGTTACGTAACAGAAACAAACATAATACAAAACCACAAAAATACAGTAGTTGTACAATAAAATACACCTGCTACGAGATGACAGCTATGCCTTACTGCTACAACAAACAAAAAAAAAACAGAGTGGTTTTACAGATCACTTCACTCTGCTACTACTTATTTTAGAGATTACTGATTTTACTATTTTGATAAATTCTAAGATGATATGTCGTATATTTAGCTGAGTAGTTCTTCATAAATTTGTTGATACTTTAAAACTAGTATTTATATTGACCCACACACGCACATCTTAATATATAAAACAAAGTGGTGTTTGTTACAACACTTATAACTCGAGAACGGCTGGACCAATTTTCATGGTTTACAATATGTTGGATTTTTCTCCACCCCGTATAGCAGAATAATTAATAAAAATATTTAAAAAACTGACAAAAAAAACTGTAAGGCGGTACGAAGTTCGCCGGACCAGCTAGTAAAGTATAAATAGAAACACAAAACTTCATTACGCGTCTTCGTTCATCCAACGCTTGTCTCGTTCCACTTGTGACACATCCTGACTTAGCCATTTACAGCGTACTGTCCAGCCGCAATTTGGCCTATTGAATTCGGCGACCATACGAATGTGCGTTTGGTTTGCGCTAACGTTAAGCCGCTGTATTTTATGTTGCATAATTAACTCTGGAGCTGATTTATAAAATTTTAAAAATAAGCTGATTGATGAAAAAGTTGTATTTTTTTAGGCACATCCACACACACACAGACCATACATTTCATAATAGAAAACATAAAAGAAACACACAAAGTATAAAACAAAAAAAAAAGTAGCTTTACAGATCACTACCCTCTGCTACGAGAGAATTACGGACGCTACGACGGCTACGACTGCTACGAGATGACTACGGCCAACTGCTACGAGAAGACCATTAATACTACGAGAGATTACTGATTTTACTATTTAATAATAGATGATAGGAATATTTAGCCGAGTAGTTCTTCTCAACTTTGTTGATACTTTTAAATTAGCATTTATATTAACCCACACACGCACATAACCTTAAATACAAACACAAAACTTCATTACGCATCTTCGATCATCCAACGCTTGTCTCGTTCCACTTGTAACACATCCTGACTTAGCCATTTACAGCGTACTGTCCAGCCGCAATTTGGCCTATTGAATTCGGCGGCCATACGAATGTGCGTTTGGTTTGCGCTAACGTTAAACCGCTGTATTTTATGTTGCATAATTAAAACGCGAATGCGCCAGGAATGCTTTGCAAGAAGCAGCGGAGTAGGTCTTTGTATTAAAGATATTTTAATAAGGCATTTGAAAATGTTTGATGCGAAGATTAGTTGGGTTGGTTTTTGGGCAATTTTAGTTTAAATATAGAGACTATAATTATATCTATGAACTTTACGGAATCGCGGGATGAATTGACTACAAAAAATATTAAATATAAGATTAAAGTGCATTTCCTCAGTTCTCTTCAAAATACCTATGATTCTAATGTAACTGTTTTGTTTTAAAGATTTTTTACATTATGATCGACGTGAACTTCATACCTAGTATATCTTTTTTTACTAACCTCAGCGGTTTCGCTTTACTAGTATACCTAATTTATGTTTAAATAGAAAAAAAAAACATACTAAAATGATTTTAAATGATTGAAGTTCTTATAAAGTATTCTTATAAAGTAAGATAAAGATAGCAAAAGATAATAGATAGTAAAAAATCCCGTTCTAGTTGTCCCATAGAACGAGTGTTTCTTCATTTCAAATCTAAATAGGTTTACCGGTCTAGGTTATTGGCTATATTTTTTTAACATATAAAAAAGAGGATTTTAGAAGTAGTTTCGACGTTAGGCCGAGTAGATTTTTGTGTATCCTAAAAGGTTTAAAACTGTATTTTACATTACTTTATTTTGTAACATAATTCATAAATCAATATCAATGTATAATGGAGTTACGCGATGGACCGATGTAACCATCGCTCCAACTGCCTCGTAAATTCCATACTCATAAAAGTTTGTTGGGAAATTTCAACAAAAAAATGTCGAAAGGATTTCGGTTATGGGTTGAAAGCGTTGGATACAAGCTTTTTATGCCAATTGATTGGTTGGTAAATTTTTTACTGGCAACACTGATTGTCCATAGGTACGGCACTGATTCGATTCCATTTTACGCGAATGAATATTTCAATGAGTCCGCGTATTTATCTGATTGTTATTCCAGGTTTTATTTTTGTCTTTTATTACTGGCTATTTATGGCTTACGCTCTACGGATACAAATAACATCGCAATTGTGTAGAGTTACTGCATTTTATTTTTTTACCATGCATTTTTGATACTAGTTTTGATGAAGTAAAAAAAAAAACTTCAATTATTACGGTGCACACAAACTAACTAATGTTTTGGCCATAATTTTTACATTCGCACTTCTTTTTTTGATGAAGTCCGTTTTTACGCTATAGAATAGAATAGAAAATGGTTTATTTGACACAAATACAGAACAAGTGAAATACAATAAGAAAACAATTACAATAAGGCTTGTGTCAAAATGGCCCCCCGCTTAGCATTTGTCGTGACAGCCGGCGACTTATCACTTATGATTTTCGGCGGGGACCCCAACGATAGGCGTACGTACAGCGAGTGACGCGACGGCACATCGAGACACCATATCACTACAGACTCCGGGCCCTTTTAGAAACACAAGAAAACCGCTATCTCAGTTAGTCCGATGTTATACAAGTAATAATAATGATTGCAAGTAAAAATACACTATTACTTCATACTAAGCAACGAAGGAATAATAAACAAAACAATAACTTACTTACTTGACTTAATGTCCTAGGTCCCCTAGATGGGGCAGAGGGCGTCCACAGTAGTCCTCCATCGCGTTCGGTCTTGAGCTTCGCGTTTGATTTCACTCCAAGTCTTGCCGATCTTTTTCGCCTCATCTGCTACAGTGCGACGCCGAGTCTGCTTGGGGCGACCATGTTTGCGTTTTAAACCAAACAATAAACAAAGTGATATAAAATTCAAGACGAAATTTTAAAATATTGAATTTACAAAGTTATTTATATTTTCTCTGGACGGAGGACCAGAAAAGTAGAAAACACTAGGCATAACTAATCTTTTTCCCATCTCTAACTTCATGCTACATTCGTAAATATCAAAAGCAATGCGATCATCCACATACACCTATTATCCTTTTCCTCCTGGCACAAATGTGCTTAGAGCTAGCAGATACAACTCGAGTTGAAGATGCCATCTTGCTTCCCGGTCACTGCCAAAGGCAATACCATTATTTCATACTCTAGATGACTTCGGAAACGCAGCCATGTTTATCGTTTCGTACTTTCGCAGTCCGAGATTGCTTTTACAAATTTGGCAAACGTAACTGTGCCACTCTTAAAGTGTTTATCTCGCATAATATTTGCTCCTCCTTTTGTAGTCCGGTGTATAAATCTTGTGCATTCTTTTACTTTACTTGGACTTCTTTTTGCTTTTCTTTGGGATTTATAATGCTTTCAAAAACTTGGTGTGAAGATGCTTTATGGTATCTTGATTGTAAAATGCTAGCTCAATTTTATCAGCCACTCTAGCATGAACAACAAAACACGATATGATATGATAAGATATAGCAATTTATCGATACCCAACTTTCACAATATGAACTTTTATCGAAACAGCGAGCATAACCGTGAAACACCGGCATGCTCGCTGTTTCGATAAAAGTTTAAGATAGCGGCTATTTATATAATATGTTGACAGTTGCGTATCGATAAATAGCTATATCATATCATACCGTGTCGTGCTTTGTTGGTCATGCTAGAGGGGCAGGTAAATAGTACGAAAATAATAAAAGAAAACACGATAACCTTTATGTTAATACAAATCACTTAACCAGTTTGGAATTAAGACCGCTCATTTAAATTGATTACATAACCAACAAATAAAAATATGATAATCTCAAGTACATGAAAACATGTAACTGGCAGAATTGGATTAGCTTCTTTACATTTACTAATTTCATAACAATAGAATAAAAAAGTAACATTTAAAAAAAATCTTATCCCATTTCTAACCATCTACCAATATTAGGACAACTAAACAAAGGAACATCGTAGGACAACCCAATATGCGAGAAGTACATTCCTTTGACAGCCCTTTGTTAAGGGCTAGTGTCCTTCCGATAGCCGTTAAGGCCGCAACTGCTACTAAACGCAGGACGGAAAATGTGTTTAAAACTTATAGCTAACTTAAGGGGCGAAGCTCACCATGATCTTCTAAAGAAATATTCTTATACCCCTTTAATTTATACACCTTACTTACATGTCAAAATTGAAGGAATTTTGACACGGTGTTATTGATATCGGTTCTGCGACAGACATGGCCAGCCCACTGCCACTTCAGCTTGCTACATTTTTGGACAATATCAGTCACCTTAGTCTTATGTCGTATGACCTCGTTACAGATCTTATCCCTTAGTGAGATCCCCAACATTGACCTTTCCATAGCACGCTGAGTGACGTGTAGTCGGTGGGCCGACTTGACTGTCATGTTCCACGTTTCGGCTCCGTAGGTTAAAACTGGTAGGACGCATTGGTTAAACACCCGGCTTTTCAGGCACTGCGGCAGTGTCGACGTGAAGATATGACGCAATTTCCCAAACGCTGCCCAGCCAAGCTGCACTCTTCTGGCGATTTCCCGCTCGAAGTTGTCTCTACCGAGCGGTAGTACTTGTCCAGTAGGAAGGTTCTCGAATGGAGACCACGCTTAGGCAAACGTACTGTAGGACGCCCCCCGGCTAGATGGACCGATGACCTGAAGAAGGCAGCTGGCATCGACTGGATGCAAAGGGCGGGAGATCGTGCGCTGTGGCGCTCCTTGGGGGAGGCCTTTGTCCAGCAGTGGACTGCAACAGGCTGATATGATGATGATGATGATATGATGTTATTGACATCGGTTTTGGAGCGGTTAAATTTACCACTCACTGCTCAAATGCAATAAATACCTTTTTGTAGGCGACAAATAATATGTTAAAAAAAGAATTCTCCATACACTATTAATAAGGAAGTAAGTAAAGTAAAGTGTTTTTGTTTTATACAAATGTGGTTGTATTTGAGAAGCAACGTGTGGAGTTTTCAGTTTCGAAACCCAACAACAAATGAACGTGTCTATTAAATGTTACAAATATCATAATTAATGTGAAATTTTCGCCATTACAATAATTTTAGTTTTTATAAGCAATCAATTTGATAAATAATCATTTAACCTTATTTTCTTATAGTCAAACATATAAATAAACCAAATATGAGTAAATAATTATTATTATAACCATTGCAAATTGAATGAGTAGTCCCAGAGATTATGTACCTATTTCGTACATTCAAATCAACTTTTTTTATAAACTCCGTATAAATAGAACGTAGCCTTAACAGAAATAGCGTAATAACTTAATATCGCCGTAGATTTGAGCCCAACACGTCAAGATATCCTCATAACATACACTATTAACCTGCCTCAACTTTATCTGGCACTTACATAAAAATAATGAAGGTTCCAGGATAGTAAAGAGGTAGTATAGCTATAACTAATATGGTAGTACATAATAAAACAACAAAATCGTACGCGATTTTTAGGGTTCCGTACTAAAGGGTAAAACGGGACCCTATTACTAAGGCTCCGCTGTCCGTCTGTGTCTGTCCGTCTGTCACCAGGCTGTATCTCATGAACCGTGATAGTTGGATAATTGATTTTTTTACAGTTGATGTATTTCTGTTGCCGCTATAACAAAAAATACTAAAAACCAGAATAAAATAAATATCTAAGGGGCTCGCATACAAAAAACGTGTTTTTATTTTCCTCGTTTTTATAGATAATGGTACGGAACCCTTCGTGCGCGTTTCCGACTCGCACTTGGTCAGTTTTTTGTAGTTCAATTTATATTTTCATTTCAAGTATTTTAATTTGAAAGTTTCTCTACAAGTATCGTGTTCTTTTAAATGTTAAGTACCTTACCTACGTAATCATTTCTGAATTATAATACGTATCGGGAGTTTAATTTTCTTAGCCAATTTCAAGAATTTCCTACTATTCAAAAGTTTAGCCATATTGTATGGCTAGGACGAGCACACGAACATACAGACCGCGTTAGAATAGTAATATTAATATTAGCCCACCCGAGAACCTCGGTCAATGTATTTAGTCACTGTTTATAACGGGTCTTACTTATATTGAAGTAAAGTTTGAATAAGAGTTAAAATTATCTTGTTAAAATTTGCGCCATACAACACTAATTTCAACATGATATCGTAGTTAGGAATTAAAATTCTTGTATCTTGAGCTTCGAAGCGTCTCCCAGAAAACCCACCTAAGCCGTATTTAAGAATTTCAATTTTGTGAATTATTGTACCGAACAGGAAATCGAACTCGGAACCATAAGCGTTCAAGGCAAATCATCACACTCATAGGATCAATGAATATTAATAATTAAATTTATCGATTGTTATGATTGATTACCAGTGAGTGAGCAAACTCGCCAACACTGCAGTTTTCTGCTATAAATATGAATTAAAATGATTGAACGCTTGTCAGTGCATTTGTGATATTTCATAATCACTTATGATATGAAACAGCCAAACAATATATAATTATTTGCCAACATACTAACACATACTTGTTTTTATTTTCAAGTTATGTTTGAGCTACTTTTTATAAATTAGTTTTAGGTTCTAGCCTACTAGCCTGTTCTTCGGATTCTGTATCTGAAAAATAAATATAAAACCGGCCAAGTGCGAGTCAGTCTCGCGCACCTAGGGTTTCGCACCATTCTATCTATAAAAAATCATGCTTGTTGTATGGAAGCCCCCTTAAATAATTATTTTATTCTGTTTTTTAGTATTTGTTGTTTTAGCGGCAACAGAAATAAATCATCTGTGAAAATTTTAACTGTATAACTATCACGGTTCATGAGATACAGCCTGGTGACAGACGGACAGCGGAGCCTTAGTAATAGGGTACTTTTACTCTTTGGGTACGGAACCCTAAAAAGGAACTCATATAGTATTTGTTGTTATAGCGGCAACAGAAATACATCATCTGTGAAAATTTCAACTGTCTAACCATCACGGTTCATGAGATACAGCCTGGTGACAGACGGACGGACAGCGGAGCTTTAGTAATAGGGTCCCGTTTTACCCTTTGGGTACGGAACCCTAAAAAGGAACTCATATAGTATTTGTTGTTATAGCGGCAACAGAAATACATCATCTGTGAAAATTTAAACTGTTTAACCATCACGGTTCATAAGATATAATGAATCACATCGTTATTATTAGTAAGTCCATAAGTGGTCTGTCAAGGCCATTATTACCAGGAACGCAAACCGATATAAAGTTGCAATAATTATTGAAGATAAATAACACTTGAAAAAAATCATAGACCTCAGGTGGGACTCGAACCCACGTCCCATCGCAAGCCGGGCGAGTGCTTTACCAACTAAGCTACCAAGGACGTCACGTATTCTGATCAATGTTGTAGCTATATGTATAGCTGAGTAGTATACTACCGTCAACACCCTATAGAAATATTTTTACAAATATTTGAATTATTACAAAATATTCATAACTAATCCCATAATGCTGTAAACAAATCCAAGTTCAAGTTAATGCTATTCAAGTGTTAAAACAAGCTTTTGTTTTTTTTTGCTATTTAAGTGTGTTGTACTATGCTTTTTGTGCCGTATTTATGATACTCATACTGGAATCGAAACCTATGGGGTACATAGTTTCCATTTACTTAGAATCATGGAAGCCGAAAAGTCACACAAGTGCAGCACAAAGGAAAAAGTCCGAAAGTCTTATATTTGTAGATATAACTAAAAAAGTGGTAAAAATTTTAGTTCTTCCGTTCTAATAATACTATTCAATGGAAATCGTCATGAAGATCAAGATTCAGACAGTCAAAAACTCGATTCCAAACACACGTACTGCGAAATAAACTTTCAAAGCAGCAGTTGCGTGTTGAATAAATTGCAGATTCTTACAAAGTGAATTCTTTTAAAATTGGCGCGGACGCAAAAATACAGAAGAGTTTTTTATTTGCCTTTTGAGCTCTTTTCTTGGGAACTTCTTTAAAACTATTGGCTGCATTTTTTGTTTTCAAACTCTTTTGTTTGTGTTCTATGCTTCTGTAAGGTTCAAGTGTAGTTACCATGAACAAAAATGGTAAAATATATTTAAAACTTGCGAACAGGTGTGCGCGTCAAAATTGTTGTGTGGAGTTTTGCCTTCGTGAGAGATTTTATAGACTACATCAAGTATCGTCTGAAATCTTTATCCTATCTCTTTAGATCAGAGTTGCCAAGTTAGCATTCGGCAATTTTGGTTTTTATAATTGCAAAAATTTCCAGTGGAACCCCAAAAGTTTTTTTGGGAAACAAACTTTTGGGATGGTTGGGTTTAGTACAGACATCTGAGGATATTTTTATAAAGCTCGATTAATTAATTACTCTAGGGTCCAGTAGCAAAATGGAATTAACGAGTATTTTTAATAAATCCTACGCCCTGTGTCCTTTTTCTATTTCTACATATTATTTATTTGAAGTTGCTCGAGAATATAATTATTTGTCAATGTCGTTAGGAAATACCGTGGTACGGAACGCTGAATGCGTGAATGTGACTTGCACTTTACCGGTGTTTTTACCATAAATCAGTTACTGTCCCAAAAATCTTGTAGAATCAGTTAATATAATATATTAATATTAATATTGGATATCATCACATACATTGCTCTGATCCTAAGCTAAAGCACTTGTGTTATAGAAATCTGAAACAACGACGGTACCACAATAACCAGAACTGAGCCAATATAGAAAAGTTCGTTTTCTACATTGACCCGACTGGGGATCGAACTCGGAACCTCAGAGATGGCGGCGCCATTTAAAGTCCGGCGTGCTCGCCTCTCGGCTACGGAAGTCGTCAAGTCAAACATTATTTTGTAATAAATGTATTAATGTCTCTCTCCCTTCTTGGTAACAATTTGCAAATTAATATCAATCTTTACTTAACTCCAAAGTCCAATACTAAAAATCGCGACGTGAATTAGCCGGAAGAAAACAAAATTTCAATCCACAAATTCGTTATGTAAATTATGTAACTCCCAACTCCAGTAATTACTTATTCTTTTGCTTTGCAAATAGTGTTGTTACTTTGTATACTTACTGACGAATCGTTATCGATTAATAAGGTAGAATGTTCAAAAATAAAATATGATTTTATCGACTAACAGTCAATGCCTATAAAACGGATTATTTCTTGAATTTATCAAAAATCGTTATTACATAAAATGTATTATTATATATTCTCTGGTGAAACTAAGTGCGTAATGTTATTTTGTATGGAAAGTCATGCAAAACTCTTATAACTATTTAAAGAATAATTTTTAATTAGGGTACAAAAATACAACTAAACATAATCCTAAATAAATTCTGTACATGGTAATATAAATGACTTTCGACCCCAAAAAAGAATGAATTTTTAGTAATTATATTAAATATGATATTTCACTAAAAAATCTAAGAAATCTTTATTTTTAGTAAAGTCATCGTGACCAATACTAGGAATTCTAGCCAGTTATTTATTATCGATACCACCTATTATTTTGTTGACATTCTACCAACCCTATTTGAAACAACTTGAGGACCATCCGTTAATCAGGTCAAAATCATTAAAATTCCTTTATCTATTTTCTTCACAGGAATTTTCAAAATTTCTTCCCTTTATTGTATCAAACTCCGTTCAATATTTTACCTTGCTTAATCCTGGTTAAACATTTTGAATGTTCAACCCTTTTGAAGTTAGTAGCGACATTTTGTACATAATTGTGAGATTTTTGAGAGTTCCTATGTTTTGTAAGGCTATGGCTGAAATGATGATGATCTATTTCTAGTAATGCACAACCCGGGCTTTAAACCCAGTAGTTGCGAATTTTTGTATATGTCATAAGATGCTTTTTAGGGTTCCGTACCCAAAGGGTAAAACGGGACCCTATTACTAAGGCTTCGTTGTCCGTCTGTCTGTCTGTCTGACACCGTGGCTGTATCTCATGAACCGTGATAGTTAGAGAGTTGAAATTTTCACAGATGATATATTCTGTTGCTGCTATAACAAAAAATACTAAAAAACAGAATACAATAAATATTTAAGGGGGCTTCCATACAACAAACGTGATATTTTTGCTGTTTTTATAGATAATGGTACGGAGCCCTTCGTGCGAGAGTCCGACTCGCACTTGGCCGTTTTTTTAATATTTAATTTGGATGCCGAGCGAACACATAAGGCCGCGTAACGATTAAATTTTAATCATAAATAAATTGGTTCCACAATCACACCAATTAGCTTACCTAGCCCCGAACTAAGCTTAGCTTGTAAGATGTCGAGTAGATAATGGATAAACATACTATAATACGTTTATAAACAACATTTGACATCCGCGGGATTCGAACCCGCAACCGCCAGGCTTTGTAGTCCGGAGCGCAAACCACTACGCCAGACGGTCGTCTAATGCCTCGTAATGTCTCTATTTTCTGGGCTCATGAATTAACTATGATTATAAATCCTAGGTCTAGATAAGAAAAGGTGTTTGTATAAACAATGTTTTATACTATTATTGACATGAATTAAAACACATTACAACTCTTGAAACTTGTCGTTGTTTAAAAGAATTTTATTTTTGGAATACGGGAAATCGGACGAGAAACAATTTATAAATAAAAAGGTTTAAACGAAACATTAATTAACAGGATAATTCTCGGCTAGTGATTGATTCGGAGGGAAAGATTGATAGCCCCTTAGGGACTCAAAGACTCGTATTAGAGATTTGCTTGTAAGTATGTAATTTTTTTTTAGGTATTATTTTTTAAGATCTTCCTGGGCCTTTGGAAATATTAATTTTTGCTTTGCTTTACATAACTAAATATTGATATTTCATTATCTTTATTATTCATTTCATATTTATTTTAAACACAAAGCAAATTCGGAAGCGAATGTCAGAGTCAAACAAGAAATGGAAAAATATTTTCCCAAATTTAACTCTTAATAAAACAATTACGACACATCAAAAGAAAAACAGAGTAAGGAAGATTGGTCCATGTTTCGCTCGGGGCACGAATTAATTCCTTTTAAAATAGCCGACTGCAATGTAAGTAAAATAAAAAAGCACAGAAGTGTCCATATTAACATAAAGTCCGCATCACTTTTAAAATCTCGCGTTGGACTGATTGAAAAAAGTAAAAGAATTTTAAATTTTAAAAATTATAAATTGTTCTTTATATTTTTTTAATGGGAACCAAACCTCTTTGCTAGGTTTATTTCTGCCAATGTCAAGTGATGTTTTGATAAAGTGATTACAATTAATCTTTTAAGACAGTGTTGTAAGACATTGTGATGTTTAAATTTGAATAAATGCAGCTGTCAAACGACCTTTGCGCCCATAGTAGTAAAATTGAACAATAGAACAACTGTTTTTAATATTTATAAATGAAAATATTTTTTTTGAGACTTTTTTACAAAAAAAAAAGATTTTTGACGTGCTCAAAGTCGTTAAGCGGCAAAATTCGTTATATGGGCTACTCATGCATACTTACTTCGGTTTAAATTCTTTTTCTGCAAGCCGTATTGTGATAAAATATGCGGACATTATTACCTAGTATGACCACTTGTATTACCTACCATATTTTATGCAACAAACACTATTTGTATTATCAATGATAGAAAGGTGTAGCACAGACTTTCCAATCGATATCTTGCTGGAAAGTGCTTAGTTGGCCCGTATTGCCAAAAAATTCAATGTTATCCATATTTTCATACAAAAAATGCAGCAGAACACAATATAACAGCTATACAATTTATATTTTTATTAAAATTATATTAAAATACCATTTCTTTTAGCAAAAAAAAGTATTTCAGAACAATAGTTTAAGTTGAGGTGATAAAACAAAACGAATTGGTGTGAAGTGCAGTTTCTGTGCTTTATTCTTTCACTTGTAACTTTTCTTTTTAACCGACTTCAAAAAAAGGAGAAGGTTCTCAATTCGTCTGAATGTTGTTTTTAAAGTAAAAATTAGGAATATGTAAGACGAGACGAAAACATTGTCAGTCGTGATTTTTTAATGTGTTATTTTTCTGAGACTGAAAGGTGGAGAGTTTTGAACCATAGAAAAAATAAGCTATACGACTCCTAATGGCGTATTTTTGTCTGAAGTTCACAAGATTGTATCTATCCTGTCGCAATAGTTCAAATTAATTTATCCAAGATCCAACGCCTTGACCAATCATTCAATTAATAGGGAATATTCAGCTAAGTGTTAAATAACACCTCACTAGTCTAACAGGAATTATCCAACACTAAAATTGGTTGAATCTAAGCATGAGAAATAATAGTAGAGGCATCTTCCTGAAGTGATCCGATTTCTTCATTCGTTTTCGATTGGAAATTGTTCTTACAGCAATATATCAATAAATGTAATTGTCAGCAAATGTACATTTCTAAACCAACTTAAAAATATCATAGAAAGAGGTTATATACGACGTCTACATCATCACATCACATCACCAGCCTATTTCAGTCCACTGCTGGACACAGGCCTCTCCAAAAGGAGGATTTTGCCATAATCGCCACGCTTGGCAGGCGGGTTGGCGATCGCAGTTTGGTCAATGGTAGAGAGGAGACGCTGCTGCCCGTCTTTTTATGGCGGTTCTCCTGTAGTCGCCTCTTACGACACCCATAGGAAGAGAAGGGGTGGTGCAATTCTTTTAAAGTGCCGGCACCACGCGGCACATACATATTAGTTCGACGTCTACATATTAGTTTGTTAAACCACAGAATAATAAAACCCTGTTTAACTAGTAATGAGACATCAATTTTTTGTGTTTTTTTTTGGTTTAGGAGTAAAGAAACCATCATATCATGTAATACGAAGATACAATCTGTTGGTCAACCAAAAACAGCCAGCCTCAGTCGATTCGTCGGCAAAATGCATCACATGTAGGGTGAGCTTAGATTTTTACCCGACGACGGCGAAGCCATAAGGAAGTGTAATGATTTTGGCGGCTGTGTATGTATGTTCCACCGAAAATGATGTCTATAGATTTGAAATAATGGCCCTGGCGACGTGGGCTATATACATTTTATCAAAAATGTTTATGACGGAATTCCAACGTCAGATTGTAACCTCGAAAAAAATTTAACTAAGATAAGTTTATCTACGACATCCGTAGCCGAGAGGCGAGCACGCCGGACTTTAAATGGCACCGCCATCTCTGTGGTTCCGGGTTCGATCCCCGGTCGGGTCAAAGTAGAAAACGCACTTTTCTATATTGGGTCGGGTCTGGGTGTTGTCGTACCATCGTTGTTTCTGATTTCTATAAAACATGTGCTTTAGCTACTTACCTTAGGATCAGAGCAATGTATTGTATGTGATGTTGTCCAATATTTAATAAAAAAAAGTATTTAGGTATTACGTGTTAAGTATCAAAGGAAAGATCTTGGCAGGCGCATTACAAATATGCCGTAGTAGAGTAGGTAGTCGGGTTAAAACTGACTTAGTAATGACGTTTATCCCAAAAGCAATTCTACTATCAAACTCGATAGTTGAATGTTACCGAGTCTAGCTCGTTCTTGCGTTCATTGGATCATTGCGTTAGCGCCCTTTCTATACCTGCCCCATCTATTTCAGTGAGCTTGTAAGTTGCGGATATTGTCTTTGTAGTGATAGAAAATAATAATAGCGTCATGTTTCACAAAATTTAACTTAACATAGGTATTTTAAAACTCAATGAAACGGGAATTAAGTCAGCCTGTAACCACGGTCGGTGTAGCCCGATCGAAACGTCAGGCAAAAGAGGTAACATTTTGTACCTAAATTATGATCGCGTTAATTCCCGTTTCATTGAGTTTTAAATTATGCGACGCGAAAGTTTAAAAGTAATTATTAACATAGGTCTGTTGTTGCGAATTATAGAAATCTGTCATGTTATCCTACTAAATATAGACGCGAAATTTTGTAAGTATCGATGTTTGTTACTCATTTACGCAAAAACTACTGAATACGGAATATGATTTGTATTAATATATAGGATACTTTTGTCCCGGTTAAATGATTCTGTGGGATATATTGAAAAACTAAAGAGCACACGAGTGAAATCATGGGTAACAGCTAGTAAAATCACAAATAACGTATCCTTGAACAGGTGTAAAGAATATACTGTAGGTTTTTTTTATATTGTAGATAAGCCTTATCGGGAAAATAAAGAGTGTTTAGTATAAGCAACAAACCAATGTCACAAGCTTACTAAACTGGATCACATATAACTTAATTAAAATAAGAAACAGGGGGTTGATTCTCTAAGAAAACACAAGTAAACTTGCTCTATATATCACTAAAGCAATACAAACAAACACAGCCTCTATTTCGCTAACAAGTAGGTTTAAATCATAATTACTATTGTCGATGAGTGAATTCAGTGTTAAAGTGACAGCGCGAATCATCTAAGTCAGTGTTTCCCAACCTGTGGTCCCCGGACCCCCAGTGGTCCACCGACCTATCTCAAGGGGTCCGCTAACCTCTGTTAGTCTCTGAAAAGGAATAGTAGAAGAGCTTATTTGTGCGGCTGACCGGTTTAATGGGTCAGCGGATTGTAGGTATTTGGCGTAAGGGGTCCGCCATTGAAAAAGGTTAAGAAAACAGTGATCTAAGCAGTACAAACAAACATGCCTCGATTTTGTTACAAAGTTGTTTCACATTATTTATCGTCGATTAGTGAAGTGATCGCGGTTTTGTTTAGAGAATCGACAGGCTGTGTGGATATGTGAAAAAGTTGAGGTGTGATTAAGCCAACTTACCGTTAAATCATGTGTATCAAGTCATTGGAAGAGGGCTATGGCTGAAATTATGATGATCATGATCACGTGCCACTGAAGTTTAATACCTAATAGTGCCAGTTCTGATAAGGTCTCGTACCACGTGGTTGTAGGACGCAACCATAAACAGGCAAACTTAAATTTTAATAAATACATACATATAATCCAACATTTTCCAGGTCAAAAGAGCCCAAAAGCAGAAATTAGCTATTATTACATATTAGTTGCTTCAGTTCCATTCATTGAAATACGAATACGTCTGGCAAAACTCCAGAGACATGAAACGCAAGCTAAAGTCCAATTTTGTGATATTTTCAACCAGATTCCTAAGTGATGGCCTAGCGAGAGTCAGCTCCATATTCCACAAAATATTTACATTTTAAACGGAGTGGAAATTTTAAGGAGGCAAAATTGGAAAAACTGCGATATTTCAGTTCATTTTTACGTTAGCTTCAAGAAATGTGGAGGTAGAAGTAGTGAAAGAGCACATGAATGAGTTCACGTTAAATTAAGGTAATTATTTCGCCAACCTTGTTTTGTTCTTCTAAATAAGGTGTAACAAAAACCCTGTTCGAGTCTGGTGCTCAAATATAACTACTTTTACTATCGGACCAACATAAAAATTGCAATATAAAATCGTCTTTTCATACTAACAGCTAAGATCAGTTTGATACAATTTTGACGAGCAATCAAGTCGAATCTTTGCCTCGATCTTCGGTAAAAGTTCTTATTTTAATTATCGGAACTAAATTTGAAACCAGAGGTCGACACGTTCTTCCAATGTCGATGTTGAATATATGTAACATAAATATAATACATTATTTCAACTCTCATACTAATCATCAAGCCCCAAACTAAGCAAAGCTTGTATGAAGGCGACTAGATATCGGATAAAAGTTTATAATCATACATGACTTGGGTAGAAATACTCGTGCTCAACACACAAATATTTTGTATAATATACCACCTGATTTTGTAGTCCGGAGCGCGCACCACTACACCTGCGGTCGTCGTAATCTCACAAAGGTTCATCATCATCATCATCATCATCACCAGCCTATATCAGTCCACTGCTGGACACAGGCCTCTCCAAAAGAAGGATTTTTCCATAATCGCTACGCTTGGCAGGCGGGTTGGCGATCGCAGTTTGGCCAATGGTGGAGAGAAGACGCTGCTGCCCGTCTTCTTATGGCGGTTCTCCTGTAGTCGCCTCTTACGACACCCATAGGAAGAGAAGGGGTGGTGCAATTCTTTTTACGTGCCGGCACCACACGGCACAAACGTTAACAAACTCAAATTATCGAGCCGAAAATTTCAATCGTACGACAGATGTAAGTCTCGTAAAATTTGCCCTCGATATATCACTCGGCTCGTAAACAACAACTTTCGTGTTTCTTCGGGAGCTGATCCGAAGTGTATTTACGACTGCACCGGGACCGCCTCGGGATCATTTATTTATTACACTGTACATCGCCCTTGACTATGTCACGCGTGTTGAAAATACAATAGGACACAGTTTATAGTTTCAGGAAAAATATAGGATCAACGATTTGCTATCGATATTTTTTCCTAAGGTAAGTAGCGAAAGCTCTTGTGCTACAGAAACAACGACGGTACTACAACACCTAGACCCAAGACAATATAGTAAAGTTCGTTTTCATCATTGACCGACATGGGATTGAACCCGGAACCTCAAACATGGCGACACCATATATAGTCCGGCGTGCTCGCCTCTTGGCTACGGAGGTCGTCAGACATTTAAAAGGGTTCTTCAAGTTGTCCTTATCAGACGACAACGGTTTGTTTAATAATGGTTTTGCTCTTCGGAGCTAGCTATACAGCAGTGACTGGTTCGAATTCCACAAAGGTGTCTCGATCATTTCTGCCTGTCATGGATGACATATAATAGTGTTTAAATGAGTGTAGCCATGATTTAGTATATTCCCCGTACTACAATCTATGCTTAGTTTGGAGTTATTCTTAAGTCTTATATAACAGCCCTATCATTACTATCATCATTTCATTTTATCACACTGAAATAACTATTAAAAAAAAGTGAATCAAAGTGCTATATCCATTGAGGTATATTGTACTTAGTGCATTATACCTCAATGGCTATATCAGACAATTTACGACGAATATGTGCAACGAAAAAACAACATGTGCACGCTCAAAAACCGTGTCTCCAAATCGACCAGGACAATTGTAGCTCGATTTAACCCTAGTCTACAAGACAACAAATTGCAGCACGATTGCGTGGCAAACACTGCGCCGAGCGGTCCGCAAATAGTGCAGCGTTGGAGGGTTATGGGACAATGTGGGCACGTAAATGAATGAGCGACATTACGGTTAGGGTTAAGGGTATGCTTTGAATAGCTTGAAGGATTGTTTGGTGAGATGGAGTAGGTGGAATAGACTGACAAACAAAGAACACACAAACATGGCGGTCAGGGATAATATCTCGAGAAAATGTACATTCGGATAGCAATGGCTGTGTAGCAATGGTTCAAAACATCTTAATGTTAATTTATTGAAAAGTTTTTCCGCAAATGAGATAGTGACAATAATCTCAGTTGCGTTTGGTCAATTTCTCTCTCTCTCGCTCTCTCTCTCTCTCTCTCTCTCTCTCTCTCTCTCTCTCTCTCATTCTTTCATCTTATTTGTTATCTCGACTACTCGATTTGACTCTCAAATTGGATTCTAGTCGAGATAATGCAGTGTTAGGAAAAAGAAGAAGATCGCAATAATTCACTAAATAGCGAGTTGAAATGAGTGATTGGTAGGTTGGTTGGCAAGAAGTGTACCAACAGCGGTTGGAGCAGAAAGGTTTCAGTATGGAGATTACATTAGCAAATGCAACGTAAATAGTTAAAACAGCCTGCTCCATGAAAGGAGTGCCTGTTAAATGAGAATAAAGTAAAATAAAGGTCTATATGGTGTTGCTTTCAATAAGTATCGATGGATCCTACATTCCATAAAATCACTATAGGTACATAGTAAATTTTTGTTTTTAGCAATTTTATGCAAGGTTTAATTAAATCGACGAATCGACCTCAGGTGGGTTCGAGTCCCACCTGAGGTCGATGATTTTTTTCAAGTGTTATTTATCTATAGGTACATAGTTATTGAAATAAGTCAAAAAAGTTTTGTTGATAGTCAATGGTTTAAGTAACCTTATTTTATATTGCATTGCAGGTGGCTTTACTTCTATATTGAGGAGGTTTGGGCTTTATCCTACCACGTCTTACTAGCCTTATTGTCAAATGTTATCATTCCGTCATGCCTCTGACTAAAGTAAGCTACTTTTTCAAGTCATATTAGTCAACTTTGTACGTGCCTTCAGATAAGCTAGAGATCAATGTTTTTAGTCAGCTTGGGATGGGCACCCATCTATTCACAGCCGTAGCGTCACTTGCTTACCATGGGAAATGATTCAGCGCTACAGCCACTGTACTGCGAGTACTACTTTTCGATTTTAGTTACAAGAATCAGACGCTAGGAAACATTAGCTGTTAATTTTTCCCCAACTTATTAAGGCTCTAAATCACCGGTGCGGTTTAAGTTGGTAAAGTTAGTATTTTTCCTTCATTACACCCACTTTATGGCTCCCCTTAAAGCGCGAATGAGACCGAGCATTTTCTTCAAAGTTGTTGCTATAATTGAGTTTCAACACTTAATTGCCGGTAGTTGCCGGTTTTGCAATAAACTGGGGGCGTATTCTCGGAATCATGCGATATTCAATGATCGATTGTCAAGCGATTGGGCTTTTATTTGTTGAAGACATACTTGATGCCCCTCAACGAGAACTTGATCGACAAGAGAGACATTTTCATCACCTTACTTTTAACCTTAAAAACAGTATGAATTAGGATATTAACTTACTTTAGGCATTTTTTACATTTAAAAATAGATAACAGTTCCTTTAATAAATATATTATGTTTTATATTAAGTCATTTTAGCATACGCCATGTAATTAAAGTGACGTAATTTGATTCTTAGATCATCGCTTGACATAAAAAGACTGAGTTCATTCACAAAACTTACAAATAGAAGATCACAAAATGAAACAAACTCTTATTTGGCTTACTTGATGCTCAATGTATTTTTTCTTTGTACTGTTTGTTTTGTGTAGTGTGCAATAAAAAGTAGGTATCTATCTATTTAATACAATTGTGTCGTGAATATGACTTTCGTAAAAAGATATTAATTAGGTACCACAATTTGCACCACGCAATAAAAATAAGGTATAAGAAATACACATAGAGCTGCACAGTTGCACACTTATCATCATCTTCATATTGTTACCAGCCCAATTATGACCATTTCATAAAACAATTCACGCCACTAAACACTTTATGAAGCATAAAACGTTTCCAAAATCAATTACGTACTATTAAACAATAAAAAACTGCTATATTTCGTTATCAAACGTAAGTCAAAATAGTAACAGAATAATAGAGAATAAAGACATTTGAACACAAAGCTTTGTCAGCTTATTTTAGTTTCAAAACTGTTCGAGTTTAGTTTAGCAGCTTAATTAGGTCATTAAAGTTCATTCGTCGTGCTTTGTTGCGATGTGAATGTGGCGTAATACGTGCAACGTGTTTTGGTAATGAAATAGGATTGTAACAATGTTTAAAGATGTGACAAATAACACATCGATTTCATAATCTCAAAGTTAAAAATTTACATCCTTGTGTCACAAACTTCAAGGAAACTTGACCGTGAATCAATTATTATTTTTTTAATTCTACTACGATAGTGAAGTTGGCATGGCAATCAACGGTCTCACATTAATTACGCATATTTAATTGACACTGCAATTCGCGTTGCAATTTAAGAATATGTATGAAATGATTTATTCGGTATATAGGCCCTTCTACGGGCACTTATGAAGATAAGTGGTATCTACGACTTAGAAAGAATTATCGCTCGTTTTCCTAATAGCCCCCCGGCAATAACTCTCGCGTCTAGGGGCGGTTGCATGATTGCACTGCAGCGCTGCAAAACGACGTCAATTTATTGTTTTTTGCCTCGCGATTAAAGGGTGAAAATTTTGAAATATAGACCCCGCTTTAGAAGATAAAGTTTGCGGTGCGAAGATTACTTTATTAGCATAGTTTAGAACCAAATTTACTAAGCATTATTAGTTACTAACAAGTGATTTGTTTATTTCACGAAACGGCTTTATGACTAGTATAACGTAGTATTTATTTATTATTTTATATTAGCTGGAACCAAATTTGAACGTGGCTTCCAAAGCACGATAAATGTCATTAATCTTTTAACCCCCAAGCGGTAACCAGACTTAATTACGAATCTTGCAAAAGCTAAGCGATAGCGAAAATTACGGAATATTGACAGCAAAAACAAAATGATAGCATATACAAATGACAGTGCTGCTTTTGCCAAACAATATACACCGTGAATATTTAATTACCCGAGAAAATTAACTAACATACTCAGATATCGATATACATCGAATTTGGCGAATAAAAAAAACGGAACGGCGTACGGCGTTTCTTCCGTACGCCAATATTACGTGACCAAATTAGGTGGATTTTGGTTCCGTTAATGTTTGAATAATGATTGAATGATGATTATAATGATTACTATTTGAATTAGCAGGACTTTTATGGTGCATATTTTTCAAGGAATGTTAGGGATCTTTTAAATAAATTTCTCATATAAAAATTTATTTTATTCGCCAAATTCTATGTATATCGATATCTGAGTATGTTAGTTAATTTTCTCGGGTAATTAAAAATTTACGGAGTATAAATTATAACTAATTTGCATTCTATCGGTTCAAACTCTTTGATTGATACCGCATGTCCATTGTTATTCTATTGTTATCTATTTTCGTTGGGAGTTGAAGGGTTGAATGACATCGGTACGGTCACCTATCCACTCAAAACCGAATTTTTTCTTGACTTTGTTAATCATTATCACCACTAAGGTATACTTTACCGTCACTTCACTAATGCGACTGAAATCTCGGATATTCCGATTTTCTACCAAAAAGCCTTTGTATTACGCATATCGGTGCGATATTAACATCCGATACTCATTCGAAATTTCGTTTCCGCTCTCTTGCCATTATACTTCATCGATTCTCAACAATCGGTTGCCTCACCTTGCCAAAATCTTGTAACTAACTACCAACTTTAACTATACAGAACAGAGTCGAATTTTCAACGAAAAATTTGGAATAAAGTCCATTTTTGAGCCTTGGTTTTCGCAATAATATTGTTGATAGCAAATAACTTGGTATGATTATTTTCAATGCGGATCAATTGTGTAATATTATTGGAGGTTCAATAAAAATCATAATACTTTCCTGTTATTTGTTTATAAAAATAAAAGAAAATTTAGGTCACTGCACACAAGTGTTGACCTAAGTGGTTATAAAGATTATATAGATTTAAAGAATAAGTACCTGAATAGAACCAATAAATGTTTTGATGTTTTTAATATTCACGAATTACTTAACTTTTTACTAACCGCATTTCATCACCAGCCTATATCAGTCCACTGCTGGACACAGGCCTCTCCAAAAGGAGGATTTTGCCATAATCGCCACGCTTGGCAGGCGGATCGGCGATCGCAGTTTGGCCAATGGTGGAGAGGAGACGCTGCTGCCCGTCTTCTTATGGCAGTTCTCCTCTAGTCGCCTCTTACGACACCCATAGGAAGAGAAGGAGTGGTGTTATTCTTTTAACGTGCCGGCACCACACGGCACATAAACCATAACCGCATAAAAAAAAAAGTTTTTAGATTTGAATGAGCCAGCCCACACCATATTTTCAGTCATTGCAAATGCACTGCTGAACTGCCTTTCGTTTTTTAAAACAAAACAGTACACCATTTCACACAAAAAATTAACTTTTGACGGAACAAACCTTCTTTATTCTTTATTTACAAGGCTTTTGACTTGACAATTCCACTAAACTTTTCACTTATACAACAGCCACGCATAAACTTTTCAATTTATCTTTGCTTATCCCATATTAGGCTGTTTGTTCAATAAGGTGTTTTAAGGATGCCGTTACTGACCACTCTACGTCTTGTGGCACGAAAATTTTCTACCACTGCTGAACGAACATAGGCCTTCTCGAATGACTAGCAGATAAGCCGGTTAGAAGCGGCCTGCATCCAGCAGTTTTCTGCAACCTTAACCAGGTTGTCTGTTCACCTTGAGGATGTATGTGGATACGCTGCACTTGCCGGTAAATGGCCTCCATTTTAGAACCTGTCTGCCCCATCAACCGTCAGTTCCACAAGCTATGTGCCCCCGCCTACTGCCACTTTAATTACAAAAGGCAAAGGAAAAACACATAGTTCAAAAAGTTTTAATGCTTAAATTATTGCGTGTGAAATACGCGCATTTTATCATTTTAAATTCTATATGATCATAGTTAAGTAGAAGACACAACTGACCTAAAGACCCTGCGTGTCGAATTTGTTGTATTAAAAAATCACTGTCCGATCCCATAATCGCCGAGTTTGAAACGCAAGGAATATATTTCAGTACTTCGAGACTATTCAAATTGGTTATTTTTCTGGTTTCTATTCTTTATATAGGTGCTTCATTCAAATTTTATACCATTCATTGAAAAATAAGCAAAATGTGCTCAACTACAAAAACTATAAATGAAACGTACACAAAAAAATATAAAGAATACCTAGATCAACTCACATCCCGCTGGAATAATAACAATCCTACCAAAACGATTAGGGTTACCATTTCTACATTTTTTAAAAGTCAGAATATTTAAATTTAGTTACAAAAATGAAATATCAAATACAAAAAATAGTAGACAAAACAATTAAATAAGATATTTTCCAATCAATTAAAAATCCTGGACTATTTAAAATTCAGAAAAGCTTTGATCCACGAAGTTATTAAGAAATATCCGGCCAAATCAGGATGGATGGTAATCCTAATTGATAAAACAAAAGAGACTCCAAACAAAACACTTCTCGTCTTTTCAATTTCCTGACAGTATTATTCAATACAAAACCAACCAAATATCAGGGCACGAAACAAAAATATATCGGTAACAAAGAGTATGCAACCTCCGCATGTGGCATGACGCGTTCTACTCCGAAACGGAAACAAAAAATAAAAATAAACGTAAAAAGGTTCTCGATCTGCACTGACAACACAACTGGTACAGAATATTTTTTAAATTTAGAAAAGAGATGGCCTAGTAGAAAAAAAACGTTTATTCAAACTGCATTTAAATGGATCACAGGGTTTTTTTGTAACTAGGCTATTGTTTCATCGTGTAAATGTAATTATTTGTTTAAATTTACAATTTTTTATTTTTTAACTCCTTTACATTGTGGTTCTGAAAAACAACAACAGCGCTAACAATATTATAAAGGTATTCAATAATATTGTAAGGAAAAGTAAAATGTGGTTGTGATTTTAATTCTTATTATTTTGTGTTAATATATTTTTAAATAACAGCAGCTTATTATCTCCCGGGCAGTTTTCTGATTTCTTAGTCAGGCCATCATGATCTAATGAAACAACAGCACCATTTCTTGGTGGTGTATGGGAACTGCATATAAACACGTTGACAAGTTTGATAAAATAGCCCATATAACGTTAAAACCCTGCTACTTCTGCGTATCAGTGGCATATTACTGAACATGTTAAACATTTCTCGCTAACAGAACCATAACAAGCAGGCGTGAACAAAAAAATGAAACGTAGCGAAAAGCGTATTTTGAAGAAAAAGCCCGCACTGGTCCGGTTTGTTTGCATTCCGCGCATTACCCGTTCTTATTTAGGCCTGTCTTATACTGCAAGACAGTGCGATAAAAGGACAGATATCTTTGCTTTCTATGATGAAACGATTGGTCTAGTGGCTTAACCTTAAGCTATACGGTTTAGTTCCCGGGTCAATTTAACATATTTATGTACTTAAGGGTTTGTTGGTGGACACCCTTAAAGTTATGTACATCTTTTTCTTTTCTCTTGAATTTCTTTACTTAGATACTACATGAACAATGGTGTAGGTAATTGTCTGGCATGAATAACATTTTGCCTTAAATTATTTTTTAGTCTGGCTTCAAAAGGGTTCATCTTTTGTTTGATTTAGAATGACTACGTGTGACGTTATACACCGTGAATTTTTAATTACCCGAGAAAATTAACTAACATACTCAGATATCGATATACATCGAATTTGGCGAATAAGAAAATTTTTTTTAATGAGAAATTTATTTAAAAGGTCCCTAACATTCCTTAAAAAATATGCATCATAAAAGTCCTGCTAATTCAAATAGTAATCATTATCATTCCAACATTAACGAAACCAAAATCCACCTAATTTGGTCGCGTAATATTGGCGTACGGAAGGAATAACTATGAATGATTTTTTTTTCATTCATAGTTGTTCCTTCCGTACGCCAAAGCCGTACGCCGTTCCGTTTTTTTTATTCGCCAAATTCGATGTATATCGATATCTGAGTATGTTAGTTAATTTTCTCGGGTAATTAAAAATTCACGGTGTATAATATAAGACATTTTATTTCGATATTTAGTTATCGTTGCATTTATGTTTGTATATTTATAAAATAAATAATTGTTAATTTAAGTACATTGACTCCTGTTTCTTTGAGAAGCATGTATACTATGTTTTTGTGTAGTAAGTACCATTAATTTTTGACAATTTAATTTGAACTTTCTTTACTATAAAGAGGCATAATGTTCGCTGGCTCTGGAATACGGGCTTTACACCGCGTGCCCGCATTACCCAGCAGAGCGACAATAGGCGCCGGGACAAAAGAGCAATAAGCACTAATAAACATTAGAGGAAATGCATTTTAAAAGGATACAGGAGCTTACTACAAAAAAGGAAGGTTTAAACTGTTTAAAGAAATACACAACCAATTTAAATGTATCCTTACAGTATCCAGACATGTCTAATGTACTTATTAACATTTTAAATTGGTTGGCTATTCTTTTTCAACTGACGAAAAAACCGGAGGAGGTTCTCAAGTATATTTTATTTATGTATGATCACGCATAACTTTTTACAGAGTAGGCCAATTTTGATTTTTTTTTTTTATTAAATAGGGTATGCCTCGAAGTTAGTCCCATAGAAAAAAAACTTGCCCTAAGGGTGGGAAAATAGGGGTTCACTCTCAGATTTTAATGCTTATCGTATATCCACAGAAAAACATTGAATAATAACTTTTTACCGAAAAAAAAACCATCTAAAAACTGAAAAGATTAGAACTGAAACTGAAAAGAAAGATTATTAAGATTAAATGTAAAAAAGTTTATTATTTTTTGCTTTTCAGTTTTTCGGTGGTTTAATTTTTTTGTTAAAAAGTTTTTTACCTTAGCATAATACAATCTCTGTGACCTTACTTTCATTTTTAATAACCTTATAAATAAATAAACAAGTCGCGTCATTATCGATCTATCTAGCGTTGTTATACATATTCTCCGAAAATTTTTGTATCGGATATTTATCCAAGAACAATCACGAGTTAGAAATTAATGTAAAAAATATCAGTAGCCTTCATAATTACAGTATAATCAAGAACAACGGGGTATCAGCCGGTGTATCTAAGATCCAAGATGGCCGACAGGATATCCGGCGCTCTCGGCACGACACTGGAGTTTCGCTTGTCAAGTAAATACTAGAAGATCTTTATTTACTTTGCATTGTAGATGTTGCGCAATTGAGGATTTAAAACTGGAAAAGAATTTTAAATTTTAAACGTAAGAGCGTTGTTACGTACAACCGCCGAGATGTCTCTTCGTTTTATTTCAACTTATCTATTAAGTCGCTTAGAGCAAAAAATCCTTTGTATGAAAACAGGCTAGTAAAAGAAAGACTTGTGCCCTGAGGGTTCCGTACGTACTCAATTATTTATGTTAATAGTTCATGCTCCAACTTCGATTTTTAACTTTTTCTGGCAAGAAGTTACCTACTTACTACCAGTCCCCACTGCACGCACAACCTTTGCAAAACGACACCCACATTTTCTTCTGCCACGGATCTACAACACGGCCAGCCGCAAAGTCGTAGATATAAAAGGAGCTACTAGGTGCAACATAAAACAAATTGTTGAAAATTGGTTGCTAGAGCTGGACTATGTCCAAACAGAGAGCCTACTTGAGAATTGATTGAGCCCATCTCACAACCCGCATGCACTTACAAATACACACATATACGCGGTTTCGCGCTCTCACCTCTCTCTCTCTCTCACACACACGCACACACACACACACACACACACACACACACAAACACACACACACACACACACACACACACACACACACACACACACACACACACACACACACACACCCACACGCACTTCTTCTTGTTTATTTTTTAACCATAATTTCTGTATTCTTTTTCTATTTCCGATATTTGTAGGTAATAAAATATAGTATAACGTTGTCAGTTTGACCCCGGTCTATAAAATTTGTTCTTGGTTAATTGTAACCTGACTCCTGCGAAACAAGCAGCTTGCTTAGTGCAGAAGTCGCCAGATACTGTATCAAACTTATTAATGTTTTACTGGTAATAAAGGCTTATTATTATTATTACTTTTCTTTTTCAACTTCAAACATTGGAAAAAAGTTTTAACACATTAATTTTTAAGTGTAGCTTTGCGAGTGATAAAATCAGTAACTAATATTATTCCTTCTCGTCCAATTTGGTTGTTTTAAATTAATTCAAAGAGACCAAATGAAACTTTTTTCTTCTTTGTAGGTATCTGAGTTAGCGGTTGACTTTAATATCAGGTAATAGTGTCGATTAAAATGATCAGTGAGTGACGATATTGTTGCTTGCAATTTTCATCCAGTGCTATTTTCCAACTACGGTACGCTTAAGAATGATCATATATGTCGAAAGTGTAGTTTAAATATTTGAAGCGCTTGCCATGGAAGTGATACACACGATTCCTGCAATTAAGTATTATTTCAAATATCAATTTATACAGACTCTTAGATCTTTTCTAATTTAATGTTCGTTTCTAACACATCAACGATTCCTCACTTCAAATACCACATTCAAATCGCTCGCCCCATTGTATCTATCAGATTTATTTCAAAATAATCCTACTGTATGGATCTAGCTCTTTCTACGGGTGCTTCAATCTGCAGCAATGAGCTTACCATCGACAGTCTTGCTACGTTGTCGATACAGAAACTATCGATTGACCTTACACAATTTGTTATCGACAATTTTTCTATGTTACGAAAAATTATTGAAGTTATTAGTTCAAATTAGTCATATTTGTTTACAAAATATGTTTTATAATGGTTTTTATAGATTTTTTGTAGTTTGAACATTTTTGGGTAAAATTTTCAGTACTAACTAGATCGCAGCCGGTACCACTGTAGTGCTACCTCCAGCCCATAGATACCTTAACATATTACATAAATTCATTTTTTTGAAAAGCTAATGGTTTTGTAGGTAAATAATTGTAATAAGTCAATAAAAATTGTCGATTTTTTCTAAATAAATAAAAAGAGTTTCGTAGAAATTTAATCACTGTAATATGTCGCTGCGTCATGTTAACAAATTTAATATTTTAATAATTATTTACTGACTTTGGGCTATCGATAGTAACTTGAACAAACAACACTTGCTTTGGGTATTCAGAGCCAGTTGCTATGGAAACCGGCTTAGATTCCAGTCCGAGAAACGTTTGAGGGCGAATCTTGTGATACCTTTTTGCAAATACTTAGGATTGCCTTCTTATTCGACTTTTGAGAGCATAAGGTATTCGATGCATAATAGAATGAGATGGAGGAGATGGATGGAGAATATACTGACAATGACGAGGTTTTTAGTGTCTTGTTACATAAACGTTGATACTCTGTGAGATTAAATGCATTATTTTTGAAAATTTACGGATTTTTTCTTCTTAAGTACTCGGATACTTACAGAATTGCAAGGCTGATGATGTCAGTCGCTCCAGATAAAACAACGAGTTATGCCAAATCTATGATCAATTGATGGTGTTCAAACGTGGCGAGCGATGTGCCCACACATTAAATGTCAAATAAATTAAAATTAAAATATTTATTTGACACACATCACAAACAATGCCTTGATCCTAAGTTAAGTAGTTATACCACTTGTGCTATAAAAATCAGATACAACTACGGTACTTAAACACCAAGACAATATAGAAAAGTTTGTTTTCAGCATGGTTTGGGCAGGGAATTAAACACGGGACCTCAAAGATGGTGTGGCTAAGTACGGCGTGATTGCTACTCGGCTACGGACACATACAATTGATTTTACACAAGGAAAAAGATACGAGCCTCTCATAACCAACGCTACAGCAAAATGACGGATCGCAACAAAAACCGGCACAATCGTTCGAGCCGTAAAAACGCAACTCATCGGCGAAAAATAGACAAAAAACGCCAATACAAAAGAACATTATTACGTTGCCATAATGGTTATTTGGGAGGGAATGAACACAGCACTCGTACACGCGTGAAAAATTGCCTCCCAGGCCATTGTCCGGCGGACTTCACTTTGGCGATTTTGGGGTCAGTGATGGGAGGCGAAAACGGGATATTATAGCTCAGTCAAGAACTGTTAGTACTAAGACTGTGATGTTTTTTTTAAGTCACTTTTAATGTTTTCTTCTAAGCAACTATTACTCTTAAACTATCTGACCTATTGTAACGGTTATAATTTTTCTTAAATTTAATATTTTGCAATCGAAAATTAGTCTTAGCAACCTCTTAGTAATTTTAAGACCTATTCAACGATTCAAAATGTTAAAATTTCATTCTAACTCTTTTTCAGTGTGATTGATATACATACCTCCACAAAATTGCAGCTCTTTAGTGCCAGTCTCCAAGCAAAACCTCGGACGGACAGATAGACAGACGGACATGACGTAACTTTAAGGGTTTTCTTGTCAGGATGGAACCCTAAAAAGTGATTTAAAAATTAATGATTATGCGTAGGCAGACAATACGTTACTTAATCATTATGCAAATATATTCATTGATTCGTACTAGAAGAATAATCTTGTATACAGGGTAATTTGTTTTTTTAAATTTGAAACATTATTAATAATATTTTTATTTATCTATTTATTACACACATGGAGTATAGCACGGAGCATTTACAAAAACTTAATAATTCAGAGAAACGTTACGAAACGTTGTGGATTGTTGAGGCAGTGACCGATTTTGTTGGTCTAATAATTGTGGTTGAGCTTTTAAGTAATTCTTTATCACTATCATTAAGTGTTACCATTTAGTACCAGTTGTCTTCGGGTTAAAGATATGCTTACTTTTGAAAGGTATATTAAACAGTCGATTCCGGCTAAAATCGATTGATATCTATTAGCCGCAAAGCGCATCAGAAGCCTTAGGGTGGTTTGATTACATCTGATAGTAAGTTCACCAAACCGCATTAGGCCTGCGTGGTAAAAGGTGGCTCAGGCCAACTGTTAGAAGTACCTAAATACTGGGCTTCTTGTTTACTTAAAATCACGATTTGCAATAAATCGCAATCATCCTGTTGAATCCATTGTGTTTGACTTTTGTACATTGCACTTACTCAACGTTAAAACAAATCATCGATTGTCATAAGTGACCTTTTGTTTATTGTACAATACTTACATTTTTTACCAAAACGTACACTACAGTATTGTCTCCAAACGGTTTAGCTGGAGGTTTGCATTTTTTTTTTATTTGGGAAATCAACGGCGATACAGTAGAAAATTACCTTAAAAGTTCTTAACAATTTAGTACGGCTAATTATTTTATTAGTTCTTTCTATTGTGTTATCATTGTGACCGCCTTTTCTACCATGGCAAAGGTTAAAGTGAAACAAGGTGTTTTAGTTGGCTGTAACAGAGAAACTGAAAATGGATTCAAATATATAAGTTTCCTTAAAATCCCGTACGCGTCACCTCCTATAGGAGAGTTAAGATTTAAGGTAAGTTCCTCAATTTCTTATACTATCACCTACTGCAGAATATTCATCTTCTTCATGGGTAAACCTCAATTGCTGATTTCTTGTTAGCTATCATGTAGTTTAAGAATTGGTGTACGAGACGTGATGAGATGTATCTTTTCTTCAAATTCTATCTATCGTTTGACTTCTCTTCCGAACTTGCTAATTAATATACATAGGTACTTATCTGTACTTCTAATTTGTGATCCTATTTCTAACACCTCGAATTACATTATGAAGTGATTTAATACATTTGATTTGCTAGGTCAACACGTCACGTGCGATGTTTGGATTTCAATACCTTTTGTAAATATGTAGGAATTTCGTTCAAGTGGGACCTTAGATTATCTATTATCAGAATTGCGAATAATTATTCTTTACATTTGTGTTTCTTGATTAATCTACGAAGCGCTTTGTGTAGTTTCTTACGAGATATAATTAAATATGATCGTAGATTAGGTAAGACTGGTAATTTATAATTACATTTGTTGTTACTTACATCTGGCTTTCTTAACCCTTGAACAGGGAAATCTAAAATTTGGATTACAGCTACTCATATAATCACCATAATAATATACACTATTATAATAGTGTATATTCTGCAAATTCAGGTAATATGGATCTGCATTTGCAAAAATATCCTCATGATATTTTATTACACTGAAGAGCAAGTGATTTAAGTTCTTACATAAGTCAAACAGACTCATACAGTGTTAGGCGGGACTCTAACCATTGAGCCACCAGTATTGCTGATCTCGATACTTATTGTCGCCTAAATTATGAAGAAAATTATCGGAACCTACTTACTTGAATTCTTATTAAAATAATTCTTACTTTATATTTTGTTCTAGAGCCCCCGGCCACCTATACCATGGCAAGGAGAACGATGCACCACTACAATAAACGAAAACAGCGTTTGTTATCAACGGGACATTTATTTGAAACGCGTTGGCTCCGAAGACTGCCTATATCTCAATGTTTATACTCCACAGATACCGAATGATCTAGAGATCTCTGCATCTCCAGTGATAGTCTATTTCCACGGAGGTGGATTTATTTCTGGAAACGGCATTTTGGAAAATGATAAAACACCTAACATTCCTGATCCTCTTATTGAGCACAATGTGGTAGTAGTCACCACCAATTACAGACTTGGAGTTTTTGGTTTCTTATCCTTAGGCATTCCAGAAGCAGCTGGAAACATGGGACTTAAAGACCAAGTTTCAGCCCTGCAATGGATACAGGAAAACATATCAACTTTTGGAGGTGACAAAAACAATGTGACTATTCTTGGGGTTAGTGCCGGTGGGGCTTCCATAGAATATCATATGCTGTCGCCATTAAGTAAGAATCTTTTTTCCAAAGCGATAACGCAATCTGGCTCAGCTCTCAATCATTGGGCCATTCAAGATAATATTATAGATCTCAGTATTCAGCTTTCCAAGAGACTTGGATACCAAGGTGAAACCAGCGATAACCGTGAAATACACGATTATTTGATGAAACAGACGACTGAAGATTTATTGACCGCTACATACAAATTAACTAACAACTATAAAGCGCTCGATTTTGGTTTTGTACCATCTATCGAGAAAGATTTCGGAAATGGGGAAGCGTTTCTTACTGAACGCCCTTACATTTTACTTATGAAGGGAAAATTTTATAAAGTTCCATTACTGAGAGGTTTTTGTGAGTCCGAAGCTGCTGTTACTCAACTAGTTTGTTCTAATTATATAGAAGACTTTAAAGAGAAAAGAAAGTTTACGAGCGTTTTGAAAAACAGCTTTAATTCTGGCGATATTGTAAAATTTGATGATATGTTTACAAAAGAATATTTCGATAAAAAAAAAGATGACAAAAGTAATCAAAAGGCCGCTGAGGACTTCTTTTCTCACTACGATTTTGTTGCTGGTATAATAACAAGTTCAAATATACTAGCAAGTCATGATGTTGCCCTATATTTATACAAATTTTCATTCAAAGGAAGTATAAGTGCACTAGAGTGTTGCTGCAAAGTTAAACGAAAAACTGCAGTACACGCTGATGATATTGGGTACACACTTGGCCATAATTTCAAACTCAAGACAAGTATAACTGAACAAGATATATTAATAAGAAAAAGAATCGGCAAGATGTTCACTGACTTTGCTAAAACTGGGTAAGTTAGTGTATAGTAAGCATCAAAGTAGTTGTAATCCATAACTTTATAATTACTGTAAAAGTATATGGAAGTCCATCCTTAGTTTTTGAAGATATATATTCTGCACTACTATTATTACAAAACAAATCTAATGATAGGTTAGTTAAAGGAGTGAGGCAGATACGAAAGAGATGTCAGGCGTGAGCGTGACGCGGGAAAGCGCAGGCACAGGAGTCTCGGCAGGGGCATCACATCGCCTTCAAATATTTTATAAAACTATGCAAATACGCGTCCCACTGCAGGGCACTGACCTCACCTCAACTAAGAGGTGATTAGGGCCATAGCCATACTCCACCACGCGGGTCTAGTGCGAATTGGTGAAGGGGTGTTGTAAGGTCAGTGACTAAACCTTACTTTCGGAAGTAATTAAGCCACTTTATGGTTTGTGACTATCACAATTGGTTTCACGACTAGTATCAATCTATATTAGCCGGGACCAACTTTTAACGTACCTTCAGAAGCACGGAGATAATAAATGTCACCAAAATGTAGTCGAGATGGTCACCCATTCACTTACGTCCGCGGTCTGGGTTGATTAATTTTGGTTATCACTTTCAAAGCGAACGCTTTCAAAGCGTGGCTGCACACTTAGCTACAAGCACCTTTACACATTTTGTAGGAAATTCAAAAGGTGTTTCGTCCTTCGTTGAAAATGCACCTCGCCCGAGCCATGCCACTTATGTATGTCTTATATTTTGCATATTTTCGCTTAAGTCTCAATCCCAATTCGTTTTTTATTTAGGTCAAAGTTGCTTTTTTGAGTGAGTGACAGGTGTAATCAATTATACGATCTTAAATTTTATGACTTGTTTTAGGAATCCTACACCAGAGATCAGCGACGTTGTTCCGCTATTTTGGCCAGCTTATAGCAGTGAAGAGCAAGCCTTTATGGTTATTGATCAAGAAATGCACGTCAAGAATAAATACGAACCTGAAAAAATGGCAATCTTCCAAGAGATTTACGAAAAATATCACTAATGCGAAATACAACTAAGAAAGATTTTCTGCACATGATTTTCGACTCAAAGTTCAATAAAAACCGGCCAAGTGCGAGTTGAACTCGCGTGAAGAGGGTTCCGTTTAATGCCAAAGTACAAATGTGTGCGCCTTGCCACTTTATTTTCAATTAATGGAATTCTAAAGGTTTTCTTGTAATCTACAAGCAATGAACTATATTTTGTATCTATTTCAAAATTGTAGGCTCAGTAATTTCGAACAGGCCCCTGGTAATGGTCAATTTTTGTCTCCTTTCATGAATAAAATCAAAATTTTTATTTTACAATAATAACAATATTTTAATTGATATTCTAATAACAAATTCTTTCATTTGATATGTGCACTGTAAGGTTAGCACAACTTTCACTTTAATTTTTTAAATTTACTAATTTGTCCCCTTAAAATAAAATAAAAAAATATTTACTTTGCTTATCTGTGTTTGGGTCATAGGATTACACCATCCTTCTGATTTGGTCTAGTAAAATCGAAGCAAATTGACTGTGACAGACGGACGGACAGACAGACTCTATAAGGGTTCCTTTTTTTCATTTTTTGTACGGGACCATATTTTTTTTTATTACTGTATTTGACTCTACGGGAGATATAAATTCACTCATTGTATCCTATCAGTGATAACCTACAAAGGGACACGTAGAACATAAAAGCGATCCCAATTCGTCAAAAATTTGCGTCAAATTCGAAGGCGATAAGCCATAACATTATGTTGAACGTTTCGTGAATATGGTGAGAGTAAGCACGCTGTGTCTTACTTAGATTATGAAAAGGTTTTGAATGACGGACTGGATGGCTGATAGGATGAAACTATCGATTTTTACTAGATTGAATAAAAAGTAAGCGCTCCGTGGTTAAACTATACAGATTTTGCAAGCCCATCCAGTTTTAGTGGAATTTAAAAAATGGTTTTGCAGGAGTACATACAGAAAAGTATCCCAATCAGTTTATTGTTAGTTTCGGATGCAAAAGATCTAACCTAAATAGTGACTATTGCTATCTAAAAAAAAACCGGCTGAGTGCGTGTCGTGCCACGCGCAGTGTAGGGTTCCGTAGTTGCTCGTCGTTACCATAATATATTTTAGAAGGAGTCTTTATTGTATTGATTTATTTACTTTCATCTAAGTAAGTCACTTTTAATGTTTTCTTCTACTGATTTTTTATTAGGTAAGAAATTTTCTAATACATAAGCTGAACGACTATTACATTTAAACTAACTGATCTATCCTAACCGTTATAGTTTTTCTAAAAGTGTATGAAAAGCACTATTATCATGAATTTTCCCAGATTTTTCAAGCCAATAGTTTAGCTTTTAGATAACGCCCTACTCGAAACAAAAATTAGCACTTTAAAGTATAATATTTCGCCAACGGATCACTAAATCGAAGAATAGTCATAGCAACCCCTAAGTCATTTAAAAAGACCTATCACAACGATACACGATGGGGTAGACGAAATAAAAAAAACATTCTCACGATAAATGTAGGTACTTTAAAAATATTTTATTTTATTTTAATTCTACCACTTTGTCGGCGTGATTGATACATACCTTCACAAAATTACAGCTCTCTAGTGCCAACAGTCTCCAAGCAAAACCTCGGACTGACAGACAGGAACACGGATAATATGACGAAACTATAAGGGTTCTTTGTCAGGACTACGGAACCCTAAAAAAGAAATACGAGTTTTAGGTAAATTATCATTTTTACTCGTAAGATCTTCATTTGTATTTTTGTATAACACTTTAAAGGGATTAACCAAAGCTCATAATAAAGAAAAAAATATAATATAAGTGTTTAATTTGATATGTAATTGTTATTTCTGCAGAGTTTGAAGTAAAAACAACACTGCTTATTTACTAATAAGCATAATAGTTTATGCTTTCATGATTAGGACCCTTTTAACATCAATGATTGATTAATTAATTATATTATATTGTTCAAAATGACATCATCACGAATTTATTTTCAAAACTGTAACGTTACTTATTTTAGTAAGTACTTGCACATTTAATAACTATACAAATGGCGGACTCAATGCCTAGAGGCATTCTCTAACCGTCGACCAATGTTTAAACAGATAAGAAATTAATTATTTACAAAAAGACAGATGGATTAATATAATAATATTTAAGTGAATATTGCAAATTTATAAATAATATATTATTTTATTATTTAAATGTGTAGATGTCGTGGCCCGATCTTAGAATTAATCACTTCATGATTTGGCCAACCATTTCATAAAATGGTCGTTTTTCATGATGCGGCACAGTACCCGCTGGCCACATCATGATGTTGACAGGCCAGATCAATGAATCAGTCAGCGTTTGACGATATGATCGACTAACTTCATGAAATGGCCAAACGTTGGTGGTCATATCTTAAAACAGTTATATTATCCACCGTCAGAGGCGCTGATGTCGCTTTGTTATTGTGGTACAACATGGCGGCGGACAATTATTCTGTTCTTGTGAATTGTGAAAGTGAATCATAAGTGTAAATAGGAGATTAAATTGCAGTGAATTATCGTTAAGACATTAAGCTAGGTGATTTTAATGAAACAGACTTGAAAAAAAGGCTCAACGTCAAAAGTCGTGGAGTTTGATACGTAATTTGAGGGGCTAGTTAAGGTTATTTAAATCTTTTTATTTATTAGTTTTCTTTCAAAATTACAAATATTTATAATGTTTTACTTATCTATTGAGAAAATTAATATTAAACAAATTCCAGTAGGTAGCTTGTCAACGTGGCCAAACGTTGTTGACCATATCATCAAACGTTGACGTTTAAACGATAATCTGTGTACAAGAATTGATCGATTCGTGTATGCTCTGCGACGACTTAGTAACATATCGTCTATTGACACAGCACTATCAGCATATCATGGCTATGTATCGTCACTACTTAGCTATGGTACTTTACTTTGGGGCAATTCAGTCGATGTAAAAAGGGCATTCATAGCCCAAAAGAAGTGTATTAGGGCCATTTGTAGAGTTCACTTCCTTGAATCATGTAGACCTTTATTCAGGAAACTACAAATACTACCTTTACCTTGCCGATACATAAAACAAATTTGCATTTTTGTCAGGCAGCACTCTCAGTATTTCGTTACTAGAGGAGGACATAGAAATAAAGAAATGAGACACCATAACAGGTTAATGTTGCCCAACATTAGACTACAACTATTTAGGCGAAGCTCATACTGTATGGCCATTAAAATTTATAACAAGTTACCTGAAGCCTTCAAACATCTACCTATGTCAACTTATAAAAAGCAATTGCATTTTTGGCTACTGTCTAAATGCTTTTATTCAATTCAGGAATTCTTTGAAGAACAATGAATTCTAATAATTATTATGTTAGTTATTTTTATTGTATTGAATGATATTAACTTTAGGATTTTATTATTGACATTACATTTACTATTTACACATATGTACTTATATAAATCTGAATGAATTTTTTCTTGATCTGTTCTTTTATTAACATTAAATTTTGTATGGTATTAGTGTTATAATTGACATGTGTATAATGGTTTGAATGAAATTAATTTTAAGTTGCTACCTAGATGTTAAATATTAATATTTGCATGACGAAAAATTGTCAAACATGAGCTCATAACCTTCTTTAAACATCATTGTACTACCATGTTACAAGCAAATAATAAATTTCTTATTTCTTATTTCTTATTATGGCCAGTTTTGTTTTGCCGTTTTATGAAATACGGCCATGTTATGAAATGGCCGGCCACATCATGAAGTGTTTAATTTTAAGATCGGGCCACGACATATACACATACTTAATAAAGTACATAGAGCAAATTTCATATAATTATAAATGTCAAAGTTTTGGATTTCTTGGTTTAATTATTTTAATATCTGTGTTACGATTTTCCCGTCCTAATTATTACGTCACTCGCGAACCACGTGACTTTTCTCATTATCTCCTAACTTTGGGAATACTTCCAGAAATTTATTGATTGGACTAACTTACCTAGTGACGTCCAATCCTAATTATGTGAAGTAATCTCGTCCTCGTTTTGTACTATGTAGTAGGCACCTTTGTGTAACTACGCGATCTACAATGTTTAAAGTATAGCGCCTTAGAGCGCTATTTATACTGAAAAAAAAATAAAAAACACAACCAATGGCATCCTGTCCCTGGTGTCACGTTTGACATCTGTCAATCTTAATGTCATTATTTCAAAGAATAGGTCCACAACTTTCAACATCAAAAAAGGGGTCATAAAAGCGTATACATATATTAAGGACTATATATATAATTATATATACATTCGTATATATATATTTCTAAAAAACCTAGAATCAGGGCTGGGCTGGGATTAGAACGAGGACGAGATTACTTCACATAATTAGGATTGGACGTCACTAGGTAAGTTAGTCCAATCAATAAATTATGTTCCATAATCTCGTCCTCGTTTTGTACTATGTAGATGTTCAAAGAGGAAAGTTGTGTTGCAAAATCAATAAATCATTTATTATGATCACATACCTAATGATTTGCTGAAGTTTGAGATGTAAAATTTTTTAGGTGTTATATTATGAAGTATCTGTTAGTAAGTAGATACTTCATTCAAATTTTATCTAACGCGGGTGTAGTTGTTTGATTCATCATTGGAATTAATCAATCAACTCTGAATATCAAAACATCTTCAGATCTATACAACCCTGTATGATAATATGACTTTGCATGATGTAACCACCATGCATAATGGTGCAACCCTGTATGATAATACAACCTTGTATGATGTTACAACCCTGTATGCTGGGACAACCCTGTATAGTGGTACAACCCTGTATGACGGTGCAACCCTGTATGACGGTGCAACCCTGTATGATGGTACAATCCTGTTTGATGGTACCACCCTGTATGAAGGTACAGTATTATACATACATAATTAAGTATAATACAACTCTGTATATTGATGCAGTCAACTGATGACACCGACGACCGTTGTACCATACTTACAGGTGAACCAAGAAGAAGCAAATCACTCATAAACTCGAAAAAAGTAATCTAAATGGAAATGGGAAATGAAACTGACGCAATAGCGATTTTCGCAATAGAAATTATTTATGCATAAACTAAAGTTCACACAAACGGAGTCGCGGGCATCATTTGCTTAATGTTATCATGAAAACAAGAAAATGATTTAAGCTAAACCTAGTCACATTTATCTAAAAGAATGTACATACTTAGTAAATGGGTAGGTATTTAAAAAGGTAACTTTACCCCAGTACAAGTGGTATATGGTAATAATTTTATAAAAATGATTATTTTATTATATTCAAATAGAAATCTTGGTAAATAACTTTTATGAACCATCTGTTCAATGTACGGTAAACAGCACGTTTAAAGTTACCACACAAAAAGTTAAAAGTTCTTCAACAGATTTTTAACTTTAAGCCTGACTTGTAGGAATCATTTTCAATTGATAAAAACGATGATTTGTGGTAGGTCGACGAGCTGTTGTCTGTACTTATCAATGGTTCAAAATAAATCAATATTAGTGTTTAATATGGCAAATACTTCGTTACCTATGTGTTATTAAATAAAAATAAAACTAATAGAAATACTGCAAGTATTGATTCAGTCGGAGAGGGATTCACATACATATTTACTGGCAAGGAATAACCCACCGATTCCGCGTAGACTGAGATTAGTTTCCTTTAGTTAACAATGGTTTCAACATTATTATAGTTAATGAGATTAATTTTTGATTAATCTTGTTAGAAAACCATTGATAGAAAACAAATTAATAATATACAACTGGAAATCAGTGTGAAACTCCTGCACCTTATGTGGATCTCTAGGAGGGAAATAATAGGTTACTGAAACAACACAGTTTCTGAAACCTAATAAGAGAAAGATTCAACACTTAACTGATCAATGCTTGTTTAACTGTTAAAATAAAAAATAAAAACTTACCAATAAGTCTCATCTAATAAGATAGAAAAAATATTCAAACTTGAATTTTTCTGTGGTCCAGACATCAGTCTGGTACCCTGACAGCCTCAATCCAATAACGAGGAGTGTGAACATATTTGTCAACTACTGCCAGCTGTCACCAATGCCTTGATTGCCAATTGTATTCGGTTTATTTTCAAATTTTCAGTTGAAATTTTCATTTTATATTAATCATCTCCATATACTTGCTACTTTGATAAAATAACATGTCATACAGGTAGGTACTCTTAAGTTTGGAGCTTAATAATAGCTTGTAGTTTTTATGAAACATAATTAGTAGGTATTATATTAAGACAATTTTAACTTGTTTGGGATGTTTTATGTTCTATTTACAAAATCTGAACTGATCTAAAAATGTTTCTTAGTCTTCCATGGTCTACTCAACTGTAAAATAAAATTATTTGTTACAAAACCATATGACAAGTGTATAAGGGTCATATAATGGTATTACAAAAACTGAACTGATTTAAAAATGTTTCTTAGTCTTCCATGGTCTATTTAACTGTAAAATAAAATTATTTGTTACAAAACCATATAACAAGTGTAAAGGGTCATATAATAGTGTATCATTTTTGTAAATGCTTATTAATAAGGCTTCATAAATCTTGCCATGGATTTTTGACTGACTCTAAAAATTTTGGAATACAGTGATTAGTGTTTATAAAATGCTTCTAACAATGGTTACATTATATTATTGCCAAAAAGTAAATAAACCTTTTATTTGTAACCAATAAGATGAGTGTGCCTTTCTCTTGAATTGTTCACACTTGATGAAGGCAAGTAGCCTAGCCTTGACTTTCAGCCAGACTATTAGAATAGGTATTATTAAGTGCATTTATAGGTTATTATGAAAACTTAGAATTTTGTTTAGGACTTAGTGTATTAGATTTAATGTAAGTCTAAAAAAGGGATTTCACATAACTTATGAAACATAGGAAACAATAACACAAATATGCACTAGTTAACAGACCAATTGTAATGGTCTTCAAGCAAGGACCTAGCATTCCCATGTTACAAGGTACAAGATTATGCATATGACCAAGGGCAGTATGCCCGACCCGATTGGGAATCAAACCCTGTAACTTCCAATGTTAAACCACTACACCAATCTGGTAAACAGAATATCCTTTGATTACAGATATTATTTAGTGATTGCAGGTTATGTTTATTTATTTATTCAAACTTACAATTTTATGAAAGAAAAAAAAAAATTAAAAAACACAAAACTGTGGTTTAGATTTTAAGTATGTGTATGCCAACTATTATAAACTGGCTATGCTTTATAATGTTCTTCCTCTTGGGCCAACATCAAGATGTACATCAATAATATTAAATGCTTGAGATGGAAATCCACACTGCGAGAAGTCACAATTGGTATAAGTGCTATTTCATTGTCTTGTATGTATGTGAATGCAGCAAAAAAGGCCAAGTGTATCTGAGACTTGGTAGCCTTATATATGTGGAAGGCCCAATTCTAAATTAGTAAATATATTAGAAACATATGAAATGTCAAAAATTTAAAATCTAATTAAAATTGTCTAGGTATGAGTCTGTGACTTGGTTACTCAGAAGTCTTTTAGCCTTTAATATCAGCTGATAAAGGAGCTTCTTTCTGTGATTTCTCTTGAGTCAAAATGTTAGGTAGAAAAAACTGCTAAGATCGAGGGTGGACACTGTCTTGGTGTCTCAGTACCAATATTTACCCCCTCCTCTTTTTCTTCAGCTTCAGTGGTGCTCAAGGAGCAGTGTCACCTTGACATTTAGTATTCAAATATAAATTCAATTTCAATTGATGAGGTCAGTCTATGATTGCTTTATATAATGAATTGCAGATCCACAATATGTTAATTAATAATGTTAAGCCACAAGCTGACCCTTCGTGAAAGCAAGTGGAAGTGGTAAAATTCTGCTGCGAGATAGAAAGGGTAATTATACTGTTCTTTTGGTAATTATTTATGCGACATCAAATAAGCTGGAACAAATGTGTGATGTTTACAGCTTACCTGCTGATATTATTAATCCTTTGTAGTATATTTGTGGTGCAAGACATTTATTCGTTTCACGGTCAACCCTTCATCAAGACTACTAGAGCCGATGTCATGTTGTCTCAGGTCAATATCTTGTGATGACACTTTAGAATGAATAGCCCAATTCACCATCAAGGCTCTGTTTTGTAGTCATTCTGAGACAACGCAGCAGCTAGAATGAACATGTGATCACCACGGCCAACCCCCCGTGAAGGCTCCGGGTCGTCATTGATCATTGGTTCTGAGTTGACTTCCGTTGTTTTCTTGATTAATTTCTCACAGGCTTTGGTCTCATAGTCAACCCTTCATAAAGACTACTAGAGCAAATGTCATGTTAAGTCTCAGGTCAATATCTTGTGACGACACTTTAGAATGAATAGCCCATTACACCATCAAGGCTCTGTTTTGTAGTCATTCTGAGACAACGCAGCGGCTAGAATGAACATGCGATCACCACGGCCAACCTCCCTTGAAGGCTCCGGGTCGTCATTGATCATTGGTTCTGAGTTGACATCCGTTGTTTTCTTGATTAATTTCTCACGGGCTATGTTGAATGTGGGGTGAACAGCTAAAATGATCATACTATCATCACGGCCGATTGGTTGTGGCTGTCGATTACGAGGAAATCCTCGTAAAAGCCCCGATGTCAAGTCAGCATAGCAGCACTCCCTTGTTTTCTTGATTAAATTCTTGCAGGTTATGGAGGTAGTGTGTAAACGTAGTGTAGGACTTCTCTTAACTCCACGGACCGACGACTTTAGAAACACGGCTGAAAAAGAAACTGTATGCCAAGCAGAAGCGGGACTGCAATAGATAGGCGGTGTCGACGTCGTTTTGAATCACAAATAGTTATAAAACATCTCCAATTGGCACTCTTTCTTTCTTGAGACTTCGTCAACCTTACTGGCCAATATTTATAGTCTTAACACATACTAATTCAGTAAAATTCTAAAAATAAACGCGTGTGAAAAAAAAATACGTACGATCGCGCAGCGTACAAAAAAGTACAATGGCATTAAGATTGACAGATGTCAAACGTGACACCAGGGACAGGATGCCATTGGTTGTGTTTTTTATTTTTTTTTCAGTATAAATAGCGCTCTAAGGCGCTATACTTTAAACATTGTAGATCGCGTAGTTACACAAAGGTGCCTACTACATAGTACAAAACGAGGACGAGATTATGGAACATAATTAACCGTCTGCGGGCGAAGTTGGAAACTCCTGCGTCATCACTGAACATGTCAACTCGCTGTCCAATACGTTGCGAAGAGCTTACAACTTGTTCCGACTTTATTAAGAGTTATCTTGTTTATTATTGTACTACTAGTACTAACAACCTAGTCAGTTGACTAATGGCCTTACTACAAAAGGATAGACTATGCTTAAACCATGTCTAAAGAATAGCCAACCAATTTTAAATCTTGATACATTAGACATTTAAGACATATTATTAGTAAACGTTTTCAATTGGTTGACGAATATTCTTATTTATATTCATTTAATCACTTTCATAATGTAACATTAGTCCACAATACAGGGGCATAAGATGTTCATTTTGTTACAGAATGACCTTCTAAGGCATTCGTGATTTTTTGATACTAAACAATTTAAATTAACATTTTTTAACATAACTAATTCGAATTTATTTATATATTTTTATCAAACAATACTAATATCTGACATAATATATAATGTTATGTCAGATCAATTATAATATAATACATGAAGAATAATAATAAATTGCAATGTCAAATAAATTAAATTAATGTCAAAGTCAAATGTATATCAAAAGCCTGTCAATAATTTTAGTCAATTAATCATTCTACACTATTTCAATTTATCAATCTAATCTTTACACAATGTATAAACCTAGTCTTTCTTTTTAAATTTAATAACGGATAAACATACTTAAGGCCTTAACACCACCCAAGTGCCTAAAATCTCGAATATGAAAATCAAATTGTCAGAATACCTGTTACTTGAATCAAAAATTTTAAAATACGATATGCTAAAAGAGGATTTAATAAAGATCTTGAATTGAATAATTTTGATTTTGCGTTAAGTCCCTTGGATTAAGACATGCACAAAAAAGTGTCAATTATTCATAAATTGCAAATGTTCTCTTAAACGGCACAAGCTATTTCATTACTGTTTTCACGAAAAACAAGATTTTGAAAATATGCATGTTTTGAATTGAGAGTTTTATTTGAAATTTCTCGTTAAAGGCATTAATTTCATAAAAAAACATGTTTTCCCGATTTTAGAGGTCATCCGCACGCGCGAAAATGTATGGACACGACGCGTCAAGGTCATTCAAGCGTGTTAAGGCCTTTAACGTCCATGACTTGGGTACAAATGCTCTTGCTCATCACACAAAAATTTGTTCCTCATGGATTTGAACCCGTAATGGCTGTCTAGTCCGGAGCGCGAACTACTGCAAGTCTAGGTTAAAATATGTTATATCGGTAAATAAGTAGGTATCTCTTAAACATCGAACGTTAATATAAAACATGTCACCTCCGTTTCAGTCCACGATGAGCACAGCTTACAACTTGTCTGGACTAGACCGACATGTTTATCAAAAGTTATCTTCTACTTGTGAGTAATGCTGCTAATAGTTATGGGACAGGTGTGTTGTGGGGACGGCCGTGAAGAATAAACTTCCCCACCGCCAACAGGAGGTGTGTCGTATCAGGCGAACAATTTCTGTAGCACGAGACTGGCAGCAGCTTTTGATTGCGAAATATTATAAAAAACAGTGCTTGCCAACCTGCCTGCCAAGCATGAAAGACGAAGAATATGAAGTCATTGGGAAGGCCTATGGCTGAATGATAATGATGATTAGACAGGTCAAACAAAGTCAAACCAAAGTCAAAACTTGGGACATTCTAGACTTATCTACTCAAAGATAGGATAATTTTATTCCGTTTTCATAATACCAACGTTAAACATTGAACAATGTTTCATTTTCCTAAATTGAAGACGTTGGGACTAATATACACAGAAGATTGGGACGTTCCCAGTCCCGATCTTCTGTGTATATAAGTCCCAACACTAGTAAAGGAAATGTTTGTGTTTTCTTCGGATAACGGTGTACTTGTTGACATTGTACCGGATTGGTCCAGGAGGATGTAATTGAGTCACGATAGTTTTAAGACTACCTCTGGATTTAGGGAGTTTGTTATCAAGGTTGGAAAGGCAAAATATACTGTTAGTTGTGTTCGTTTGGATTTTCTTTTCTTATTACTTGATTTTAATAGTAATGCCAACTCTAAATTTTTAAGGAGCGGTTGATACGGTTTCGTCATCGCCCGAGATCCATTTAAGAGTATTTCAGTCTTTTTTCAGTCTTTTTTTGCCCACTAGATTTTAATAAAAACTTACACTAATTTATTATTATTTACTCATTTGCTGTTTTTGTATTTTGTCTCCATATTGGCAAAACTGTATTAATTTGCGCTGGAAACTTAAAATGCTAGTGTGTGTGCGTGTGCGTGTGCGTGTGTGCGTGTGCGTTTGTGTGTGTGTGTGTGTGTGTGTGTGTGTGTGTGTGTGTTTGCGCGCGTGCGTGCGTGCGTGTGTTTGTGTTCGGTTTCGGGTTCGAATCTAACAAGGGAAAATTATTTGAGGCTGGATTAAGGGTGTGATTGTGAAATTAAAAAAGAAACATTCGGCAACACAAAAACGGGATGTACTTAACTGTATTAAACTAGTACAATATTTAAATTGTATGCTAAATTTAAGTTACGTTCGTTTATTACCGTTAAATCAGAGTTTAATTATGAACATACAAACTTTTACAATAAAATATTTGTAAAATTACAGTGTTCCGATTACTTTAAAATTATTTTACATAAAGATTTTATAATTAAACGAGTAAACAGTCTGAATGATGAAAGTATTAAATTTTTTACCATTATCATTCTATTATTATCATTCCAACAAAATGTTCAACACGCCGAGGCTCGATTGAATTGAATAATACCTATCAAAAGTAAATTATAATTTGAAATATAATATCTTTTTACTGCCTCATTTTAAATCCCCTTACAAATGTCTAATACGTAAAACCTATTAGCATTATCCCGAACACAAAGGTTAGACAATATTTGAGAAATTAAGTGTGTTGGACAAAAGTGGTTGCAAATGGAGATGATAATATATTATCAGTTTTTATGATACACTTCGTAACTAAATAGTTAAAGTTGTTAAATTTAATGAAAACTTGTGAATATATAAAGAACAAAATTTATTCTTCATACATTTAGAATTCAAAGTTCAAAACAATTCACAAAATGAAATCTCTTTCTGGCGTTAGTTGATACACAGTGATGTCTGCTCAAATTATTATTTTTTGTAAATCCTAACCACTCTGACCATTTTGTATTGCCCAATTGCTTTTAAAAATAATTTTACGCAGGTTAAATGTTTTAAGCTCATTGAAAAAGAGTGTTTAGTACCACAAATAATGTATGTCCTATTCCCAGTAAGTGAATTGTAAATTACTCTTGATCTGAAATAATAAAGTTCTGAGTTAAATTTCCTGTAAAGAGGGAGCTATAATGCAGTGGCGGGCATTGGTTTTATTTCGAGGTAGGCAGTAGATACTTACAGATGTGTTTTATTGATGAAAATCAGTTGTTTTTGTCAATAACACACATTTGTAAGTACCTAATGCCTACCTCATTTCATTTAAGTATGTGGTGACTATTCTACAACCTTTCTGCCTCATCGGACGACATTATTTTCTCGTCTTCCAGTTTGTGGTTGCTTCTCAAGAACCTTTCTTTTACAATTATTGCCAGATCTGCAAGCGATGTGGCCTGCCAAATGTCAAATGCCAAATGCCTGACGACCTCCGTGGCCGAGAGGCGAGCACGCCGGACTGTATATGGCGCCGCCATCTCTGAGGTTCCGGGTTCGATCCCCGGTCGGGTCAATGTGGAAAACGAACTTTTCTATATTGTCTCGGGTCTGGGTGTTGTGGTACCGTCGTTGTTTCTGATTTCTATAACACAAGTGCTTTAGCTACTTACCTTAGGATCAGAGCAATGTATGTGATGTTGTCCAATATTTATAATATTTATTTATTTATTGATAATTTATAAATGTCATTTTAGCTTTATAATTCGAATAGCTATGATAGTAAGTTTGATTCTTCAACTGATCTCCCCATTATGGAAACTATCTGGCAGAGAAATGCCTACTTATACTATACTATATAATATCTTGATTATACCAATAGAATGTCGTCCTTCTTTAATAAATTACAAGCGTCTATCGTTGAACTGCTCATGTTAAAATTAAAATTGCATTTAAAATGACTTTAATGAAAAAGTGTATTATATTGTAAATATATTATTATTTATTTATTATTATCATACATTTTTTTTACATTGCTAATACATACCTATAGCAGTGCTGCATAAGCCAACATAGGTTTTACCGAACACTGATATCCATCATCAAGTACAATACAGAAGTATACAAAACCATAAAATATTTAAAATTATATTTTACGCTAAATAGCAAAAGCCAAGGGCGCGTGGCACAGCGCAGTAAATTTAAACTAAACCAGCGTCAGCGTGAAAAAATGATTAAATTATTATATAAATGATAAAATGGTTTGGAAATAAATACTGCCATGCTCAGGCACATTTTGTAATGTAAACTACATACGAGTGCTATTCAAAAAGATGCTGACAATAGTGACCGAGTTTCTTCCGCTACGTCTTCTCGACGCTAGCCCAAAATTTTTCCCGAAGTAGAAATCGGCGGGAAATCGGCCGTGTAAAAGAGCTTAGTTTAAGCCTATTTACAGCAATAAATTGATTTTATTGGTCCCAGCCAACGCCTGTCTTTTCATATGTGGATCGGATAGAAACTTAACAAGCTACACAGGCCCAGTTTGCAAACAAGCGAGCTGATTCATACACTCGATCATTGACTGGACTCCGGCGTCTATTGTTAAGATCCTCATTTGGTTATGAATACGGTCCGTGGTGCCGACCAAATAATCACTTTGTTATGCAAGGAAGTGTTTATTAGGGATAGGTATGTACTTCCTGCTTCCTTAGATTTAGTTAGTAACTTATTATTATAATATGATTTAGTTTTACGATTTATTTATTTCGTTAACACTAACGTTAATTGACGTAGTGGCATTCTGGCATCGGGGGGCTGTTCGGTCGTATAAACTTAACAAATTAATTTTATAAATAAAATATCACTAACTCAATCCAGCCGTGTAAAAAACCCGACTGTTTTCAATTGTTCGTAAAACCTTTGATAAGGGGTAATGGATGTTTTAATTTGATCGGATAATACGACCGACCGAACGATGCGCTTTCGTATTAGGCCTCCTGGAGGCCTACTTCGAAAATATTCCGTTCGTTCGGACGTATTAACCTTCAAATTAAACAAGTCACTTGTATGAAACCTTTGTCAACAAGTCAACAATTGAAAATGGTCGTATTTTTTACACGATTAATTTAAGTTGGTCATATATTTTCAATCGATTGATACAAGTATCTAGTTATTATAATTTGTTATAGGTTTATACGTCCGAACGAACGATACATTTTCCTAGTAGGCCTTCGGGTTTTGATTTCTGGTTAGAATAAAAAAAATACAGAAAACAACATTTACATATTGCCATTGGTATAGGTGTGATGGAAAATTGTCTTAACCTGTATGCTCGGAAAAAAAGATAACAATTGAATACGAACGGGGCTATTGCCGTCACACATGTGCACACATGTGTGACGGGTGCAAACTGAGATAAAGGGTTAAGCCTCGTAACAGTTGTTAAATAAGGATGATGCTATTTTTTTTTAAACTACGGCAATTGTTTTGGTGTCTGGTGCATATTATAGTTATAAAATAGTACATTGTTTCCACAATCACACAAAATTTGTAGAGCATAATTAGCATAGCTTTAACTGTGATGACTAGATTACGATATTATATGAATTTATAGACATCATTATTTTGATATCAAACATAGCTTTCATCAAAATTCTCGTGAACATTTCACAAACATTTGATTTATTATTTATTAGATTTATCAAAATTAAGGTCTTACTATGATTTGAAAACAAAACTATAAAAAATACATTATATTCCAAATTGATTATACCTATTCCTTTTTAATTGAAGTCGGCTTTATTCTTGCTAAGGTGTTTTCTACTATGAGCTTTAATATGCAAAATTATTAGTTCACCTTTTTTTTTAGTAAATAGCAATTTTAAGCTTCGTCTTTTTGGCTGAAATTTAACACAGTCAGTAAAATAACAAGCATTTGGATAGGTAACTCGAATTCCCAAAACCCACCATACTACGCTTGTTTGTGCAACTTCATATGAAGCAATAAACTTCAGATGCGGGTAAATATTATTGAACTGGTTCTATGGTATATATGCCTGCTCTCTCACAATTAGTACGCTGGCTTAACCAACAATCTTTTACTAAATGCAAAAAAAAACAAGTGCATTAAATTCACCATGCCCAGTGTAAGTCAGGTCAGTACTCATATAAATATGTCAGACGATCATATAGATGCGGTTGATTCAACAACATTTTTGGGAACCACATTAGACTCACGACTGCAATGGGGTCCCCATATAAATGCCCTGTCAGGAAGGCTCAGTTCAGCGGCTTATGCTGTGAGGAAAATAAGGCTTTTAACTAATGTCGAAACGATACTTAAGTTATTTTCATAGTTTGTTGTCGTATGGTCTATTGCTATGGGGCTCAGCTGCTGACATCGAATCAATATTCGTGTTGCAGAAAAGAGCCATACTTGCAATATACTGTCTTGGTCCTCGAGAGTCTCTGAGGGAGATTTTTTAAGAGGTCAACATATTAACCGTTGCGTCTCAATACATTTTTGAAAATATTATGTATGTAAGAAAAAATCTAAGTTTTTTTAGTCTAAAAAGTGATTCACTTCATTATAATACTAGAAATAAAAATAAACTTGCCGTTCCGTGCTTCAGATTAAAAAAAAGTTGGTAATTCATTTATGGGGAATGGTATAAAATTTTTCAATAAATTACCACAAACTCTTGTTGAACTACCGATTTATGAGTTCAAAATCATTAAAAAAGTCCTTATGACAAAAGGATATTACAATTAGAAGATTATTTAAACGACAAGAGTGTACGGACTTAAACTGCCTAGCTTGCAATTACTAATTGTCTTGTAAAATGTATTTCCTGTAAAATCAGGCTGACAAAGGTGACTGAGTTTGTTGCGCTGTTTCTTCTCATCACCAGCCTATATGTAGTCCCGAAGCGGTGGTAGGTCTAAGTTATATATTGGGACGTGTATAAGTGCCCGGAGGAGGGCCTACATACAGAATAAATAATTTCATTTCATTTTATTTCATATACAGTTGGCCCCGAAGAGATGTGACTAATTGTAGACCTTATCAATTCCCCTCAAAGACAAAAGTCGTAACACATTTTAGAGAATGACTGTACATACTAGGACTGCAAGTACGCAATATCGCCCAGATTGTTTTGGCCTCTGAATTATGGTTGCTTGTAAAGGAATATTTAATTTTCTTTCTGGTAGAAATTATATGATAGCATTTCCTAATAGTATAATTTAGGAACAGATAAGGACAACGTGCAGTGGTATGCATTATACGAGAGAGCTGTTTCCATCAGGTAGCTGGCGTGCACAAAGAATAATTACACTATAAATACGGACATAGTTTAAAAACAAAATACTCTTTATTAGTCTATCATATCAGCTCTCTCTCGAGACGAATAATTTCGAACTTCATGTAGAAGAACGATATCGCGTGAAGATGTGCACTGACCGACGTTACGGAGCGTAATGTAACATTCGCAGCGAGCATACGCTGTGTGATAAAGTCATGCGAATGCTCCCTTTGTAACGCGAAGATAAACTAAGTGAGCAACCAGCCGGATTGTCACAGATTTTGGCATATGACGTCACAAAATTCCCCGAAACGCCAGTCGGTACCTACCGTTACATTGGACAACATCACATACATTGCTCTGATCCTAAGATAAGTAGCTAAAGCACTTGTGTTATAGAAATCAGAAACAACGACGGTACCACAACCCTCAGACCCGAGACAATATAGAAAAGTTCGTTTCCCACATTGACCCGACCTGGGATCGAACCCGGAACCTCAGAGATGGCGACGCCATATAGTCGCCGGAATATATGGCCTACCTACTCGACTCTCGGCTACGGAGGTCGTCAATTGTTACATTAACAAACATTACTTAATATACAGTTGAATCTCCTCCTTTTTAGGGTTCCATACCCAAAGGGTAAAACGGGACCCTATTACTAAGGCTCCGCTGTCCGTCTGTCACCAGGCTGCCATGTATCTCACGAACCGTCATAGCTATATAACAACAAATACTAAAAAACAGAATACAATAAATATTTATGGTGGCTCCGATACAACAAACGTGATTTTTTGCCGTTTTTATAGAAAAAGGTACGGAACCCTTCGTGCGCGAGTCCGACTCACACTTGGCCGGTTTTAACTCTATTGAAAACTATATTGCTTGGCTTACATTATCAAAACCTCTCCCGTAAGGCAATTTGTTTCCACAATTTCTAAAGATCTGAGTCTTGCAAATTGCCTGATACGAATGCAGATTTCACATACAGTTCTGTTTTGAACAAACTTAGGCCGATACACACCGAGCGTTGGAGGCAAAAGTTCTTGCAGGCACTGCTTTGGTGGTAGGTATTTTGAACGTGAAACCACCCATGCCGCAGTTATGAGTGAATGGGTGACCATGTGGACTATATCAATGATAGTATTAAACATTTTTTTTGGGCTCTGTACCTTAAAGGTAGTAATATAAAAACCCTTATCCGTTGTCCATCTATCTGTCTGTCCGTCTGTCTATCTGTCTGTCAGGACCCGATTCTTTGGAGCTGTCCATACTTCTTAGGAACGCAATCAAACGATACGGCCCCTTATGTCGAATAATTTGACATACTTAAATAGAAAGATAGCATCTAAGGTGTAATTATCGATTTAATTTTTAATTTATGCTTTTAACATAAATTTGCTTTTGCGATGTTTATTATCCCTTTCGTTCAGCCTACATTTCCATGTCTCGGTGTGTCTCAACCTTTATCCCAAGATTTCGGAGCATCGTTGTCCAGCGCACAACGCTTTGTGCATCACGGACGTCATTCAATTTGGACGTGTCACGGACGGAAATGTTACGAATACAAATGCATTTATTGTAGAGGACTTTAGAAAGGCAGTATTATATGTGAGAATTTTGGAAGTAGGGACAGCTGGGTGAAATACGTGCGTTTGTTTAACGTGATAAACAAATGTGTGCGTTTTTTTAACGCCGTATTTGATAAGTATACTTGCGTAAAATACAAATACATACACGTATGTATGCATGTGTGTATTTTTTAAAATATGCACATAGGTTTAACAAGTGGAGCAGAAAAGGCAGCTGCTTCTACCTGGATTTGGCTAGCTGACTGTTTTTTAGCTAGTTTTTCTTTTAGTAACTTCAAGAAATTATGATTTAAAGACAAAGAAAAGAATCAAAATATGAGTTCTCCGAATTCTTTCAGCTATTGCACCTATTTGTCTTGTAGGTACAATGTACAATTACTATGGTAACTATGTAGTTAACTAACGGATAGGTATATTTGATCATCATCATCATTTCAGCCACAGGACGTCCACTGCTGAACATGGGCCTACCCCAGTGACTTCTGTCATCGGAGGGTTGTTGCCATACTCACTACGCTTGGCAGGCGGGTTGGCGAGCGCAGTTTTTTTATTATTTCGCACGCAGACGCTGCTCCCCGTCTCGTGCTACAGGATTTAGTCGCCTCTTACGACACGCCTCCTGTTGGCGGTGGGGAAGTGTATTCTGTACGGCTGTCTCCACACGGCACACAGGTATATTTAAATACATCGTAATCAGAAAATTCACGGCTTAGGTATCAGCTCGTGTTCATCGCACAAATACTTGCCACTTGTGATAATCGAACCCAAGACCGCCGGCTTTGTAGTCTGAAATTCGAGCCTCTAGACGAGCCTGTTCAGTAGCGGAGCGTAGCGAGTCTTACTTGTTCGGTGAGCTTTTTGATTCTCTAAACAAAACCGCGATCACTTCGACTTCACTTCACTAATCGACGATTTATAATGTGAATCAACTCTGTAACTAAATAGAGTCTATATTTGTTTGTACTGCTTAGGTAATACAAGCTGTCACTTTAACACTGAAGTCACTCATCGTAAATAGTAATATGAACCCACTTTTTAGCTAAAAGAGACTATGTATTTTTTGTATCGATTAGGTGAAGTTTACTTCCGTTTTTTTAGAGATTCGATCATAATTCTTGATGTTTTGTCACTATGACAGAAAATTCAATAAATGGAACATTAAAAACATCGGACAAAATATTGTTGTTGCACTAAAATAATGCAAATGCACAACAGAATATTATCGCGTTAACATTAATCAAGCAGATTTAATTTTACCGAATGTCACTTTTAATAAATTACCTACTATGATAATCCTACCTGTCGATTCAAACAATTCATATTGTTTCATACGGACAATACGTTAAATTCATAAACTACATTTATTGAAAGCATGACAATTCGGTTATATTATTGTAAAGAATATGTCATTTCGATATTATAATTTCAAAATATTTCGGTCGAATTACGCCTAGACACCAAGCACGACTAAGTATGTTAAAAAAAACCGTAGCCATGAACTCTTAAAACAATCTCAAATCTGTCAATTTTGTACGTCATAACGTACGAAATTTGCCAGATTTGACAAGATTCGCTGTAGCGCTGTATTCATTATTTAAACAAATATTAGTGATATTCTTCTCTAAAATACTTGTCTACTAAATTCGTAGTAACACAAGAATCTACTTAACAGCGCTGGACGGCGGGTGTGACTAATACGAGCGTGTGGAGTGTAGGAATATGACGTCAAAATATGGACGCGGGGTTCGATTTTTTATAGACGCCGAAAGACAAGTACGACGGATTTGGCTCTCGCCTCTCACCATGTGTGAGATCTCGGGTTTGATTCATGGTCGGGTCAGTGTAGAAAACCAACTTTCTGATAAAGGTTGTGGTACCTTCGTTGTTTCTGATTTTTATAACACAAGTGCTTTAGCTACTTACCTTAGCCTTAGGATCAGAGCAATAAATACATGTGATGTTTAATCCAATATTATGTTTATATTTGGTCTATTTTAATAAAACAAAAACTAGTGTATATACAACGTCTACTGGGACAAATTTTTAAGCGATTTTGACACATTTTAACATTCTCCTGAGCTAAGTAGATTCACATTATCTACCGCCTCTTATAAAAACATCTCATATGAAGTGGTGGCCAATTTTTCGCGTTTCCCAACGTCATCCCCCGCAGTCATCCATCTCAGCACAATACTAAACACAGTCTCACATGTCCCGTCAGATGATGACACCACGTCCATTAATATTGCCTTACTTGCTCCCTTTTGAATTCATCTTCGCTATCATAATAGAGGATAGTTTGAGCTTGCGTGGCTTCTTTTCAAGTGAGTTAAAAAAATTTGGTGGTTTTTAAGCAGACAGTCGTTTGTTTTTTGACGACTAAACTTTTTACTGTGTCAATTTTTTTTTTCATTAAATATTCTGCCCATTCGTTTTAGCCAAGTAATAACACTAAGGTTGGGATGCACGAACTTACTTTAACTTTAACTGTTCAGTTAAAACACCAGTTAGGTAAAAAATGCGTTGCACCATTTTGACAATGGTCAAATGACGTCATAACTTAACTCTAACCGTAACCGCCCAAGATCGACCAGTTAAAGTTAAGTTATTGTCAAGTATCTGTCATGCATGTCGAATATTCTAACCTCCAAAAATGTCGATATGAGAAATATTCGCGGAAACTACTTCTGAAGACGATAGTAATTTGGTGGTCAATATAAGGCGCAGAAAAAGAAAAGTATATATCCCAAGAACCGATCGATTTGCCTAATGTGGCGAAGATTCGTTTCTAGCGACATTTCGAGTCTCAAAAAATTATCATCCGATGAGGAAGATGTTGTGTTTTGTGTTGTGTTTAGAGTGGGCCAGAATGATGATTGCAACAGTTTACTCTAGTAGGCTGAGCCAATAACTTTTGTGTATGCGAGCCGAAGTGATGTTTTTTTTGTTTGATACAAATAAATATAATTTACAATTTACTTGTAGCTTTATTACATAAATTACTTTTACCCCGTGGATTTCATTTCATGGGTTTACTGAGATAAATAGTAATTTCGGATATACTCTACCTGTGCACCAAATTTCATCTTAATTCTTTGAGCCGTTTTAGTATGAACCAGGCACAAACAAACAAAATACTTTACATCTAATTAAACTAATATTATAAAGCTAAAGAGTTTGCTGGTGATGGATTTGCATACCTAATAATAAATATAAGACAATATCACATAGAATGCTCTCATCCTATGGTAAGTAGCGAAATTACTTGTGTTACAGAAATCAGAAACAACGACGGTAGGTACCATAACTCCCAGAGCCAAGACAATATAGAGAATTTCGGTTTCTACACGGATCCCGGAGTCCCGGTACCTTAGAGATTGCGACGCCTAGTTTGGCATGCTCACCTCTCTGCTACCGAGGACGATAGCGATATTCATGAGGAAATGCTATATATGTATAAGTAGTATCCCGAAAACCCACGGAAGCGAAGCCGCAGGGCACGGCTAGTCTCTACTATTAGTATGGGATAAAAAAATAGAACATAGGTATTCATTAATATTTACTTATTTAATAATTCTATTTCTAAATGTATATTTTCGAATTGTAATTTGTATTTCTCATCATTGTAACGTCATGGACCTCCTGAGCTTGTCTGATTGAATCCCTTATTTTCTGGAGCTCCAGCTCCTGCAGTTTAAGCTGTCTCATTGTGCGTGGAGTGTCTCCGAGAGCATTGAATTTACAATGGATCACACTCCACGCGCTGTGTTTTTGTTTCGAGCTAACACCGTCTGTCTTTTTGCAGAATAATATGTTTTTATGTTTGGCAACAATTGATTGCAATTTCTCCATCTCCACTTTCCTGAAGTTCCCTGAAACGTTAAGAATTAAATAACTAAAGTTACAATACATAAAATAACAGTGCAAAAAATAACACGCAACTCATAGATACTTACTTTGTTGGAATGTTTGTGAGCAAGGTGTCCATTAATTTCCGTACCTAGCGTCGATTTGATACAATTTATTTTATTTAACAAGTCTCATGATGCTCTTCGCAAATTCAGTGGTTAAATTATTAATTAAATTAAAGAAATTGAAAAACTTTGTTGTAGTTTGACAGCTGAATGATTTGACAATTCAATGACTGATAACACCACTGATCAAATAAACTGATAACACCGTATTAGCTTTTTGACGTTACGTGGAACATTGCCATGTCACAAATAGTTTTCTACAACGAGTTAGGTGTAAATAAGGCGTCATTAGACTTGTAACCCTGGTAACTTTAACTGTGCTACCGAATACGATGGTGCAACCCATGTCGCTCAAATAGTTAAAGTTAGCGTTACAGTTAAAGTTAAATTTGACTTTGACCTTAACTTTAACTGATACTATGGAGCAACCCAACCTAAGGTTGGGTTGCACGAACTTACTTTAACTTTAACTGTTCAGTTAAAACACCAGTTAGGTAAAAAATGCGTTGCACCATTTTGACAATGGTCAAATGACGTCATAACTTAACTCTAACCGTAACCGCCCAAGATCGGCCAGTTAGAGTTAAAGTTATTGTCAAGTATCTGTCATGCATGTCGAATATTCTAACCTCCAAAAATGTCGATACGAGAAATATTCGCGGAAACTACTTCTGAAGACAAGTGATTTGGTGGTCAATATAAGGCCCAGAAAAAGAAAAGTATATATCCCAAGAACCGATCGATTTGCCAAATGTGGCGAAGATTCGTTTCTAGCGACATTTCGAGTCTCAAAAAATTATCATCCGATGAGGAAGATGTTGTGTTTATGTGTTGTGTTTATAGTGGGCCAGAATGATGATTGCAACAGTTTACTATAGTAGGCTGAGCCAATAACTTTTGTGTATGCGAGCCGAAGTGATGTTTTTTTTGTTTGATACAAATAAATATAATTTATAATTTACTTGTAGTTTTATTACAGAAATTACTTTTACCCCATGGATTTCATTTCATGGGTTTACTGAGATAAATAGTAATTTCGGATATACTCTACCTGTGCACCAAATTTCATCTTAATTCTTTGAGCCGTTTTAGTATGAACCAGGCACAAACAAACATAATACTTTACATCTAATTAAACTAATATTATAAAGCTGAAGAGTTTGCTGGTAACGGATTTGCATACCTAATAATAAATATAAGACAATATCACATAGATTGGTCTCATCCTATGCTAAGTAGCGAAATTACTTGTGTTACAGAAATCAGAAACAACGACGGTAGGTACCATAACACCCAGAGCCAAGACAATATAGAGAATTTCGGTTTTTACACTGATCCGGGAGTCCCGGGACCTTAGAGATTGCGACGCCTAGTTTGGCATGCTCACCTCTCTGCTACCGAGGTCGATAGCGATATTCATGAGGAAATGCTATATATTATGTATAAGTAGTATCCTGAAAACCCACGGGAGCGAAACTGCAGGGCACGGCTAGTTTCTACTATTAGTATGGGATAAAAAAATAGAACATAGGTACTCATTAATATTTACTTATTTAATAATTCTATTTCTAAATGTAAATTTTCGAATTGTAATTTGTATTTCTCTTCATTGTAACGTCATGGACCTCCTGAGCTTGTCTGATTGAATCCCTTATTTTCTGGAGCTCCAGCTCCTGCAGTTTAAGCTGTCTCATTGTGCGTGGAGTATCTCCGAGAGCATTGAATTCACAATGGATCACACTCCACGCACTGTGTCTTTGTTTCGAGCTAAAACCGTCTTTTTTTTTGCAGAATAATATGATTTTATGTTTAACAACAATTTATTGCAATCTCTCCATCTCCACTTTTCTAAAGTTCCCTGAAACGTTAAGAATTAAATAACTAAAGTTACAATACATAACAGTGCAAAAAATAACACGCAACTCATAGATACTTACTTTGTTGGAATGTTTGTGAGCAAGGTGTCCATAAATTCCGTACCTAGCGTCGATTTGATACATTTTATTTTATTTAACAAGTCTCATGATGCTCTTTGCAAATTCAGTGGTTAAATTAGTAATTAAAATAAAGAAATTAAAAAACTTTGTTGTAGTTTGACAGCTGAATGATTTGACAATTCAATGACTGATAACACCACTGATCAAATAAACTGATAACACCGTATCAGCTTTTTGACGTTACGTGGAACATTGCCATGTCACAAATAGTTTTCTACAACGAGTTAGGTGTAAATAAGGCGTCATTAGACTTGTAACCCTGGTAACTTTAACTGTGCTACCGAATACGATGGTGCAACCCATGTCGCTCAAATAGTTAAAGTTAGCGTTACAGTTAAAGTTAAATTTGACTTTGACCTTAACTTTAACTGATACTATGGAGCAACCCAACCTAACAGTTTTTTGTTTTTTTTTTTCCATTCTAATGAATTTTTCTGTGTTTTTTTTGTCAATTAAACAAGAATTTGTAGCCGAGAGGCAAGCATGCGAGCGAGCAGCGACAGGGCGTTGGCACTATCTCTGAGGTTCCGGGTTCGATTGGATCAATGTGGAAAACGAACTTTTCTGTATTGTCTCGGGTTTGGCTGTTGTGGTTCCGTCGTTGTTTCTGATTTCTATAACACAAGTGCATTAGCTACTTGTGATGTTGTCCAATATTTATTTTTATTTATTTATTAATATCCTAGTCCCTCTTCGAATTTAGTATATTAGCAATTTTTTAGATTTATTAATCTATCTCATAGTTAAAGTTATTTATATTCATGAGAAGAACATCTTATAGACTATCAAAGTATATCCCTCATTAAATATAATATCCCAGTCATTATAACTCAAATACCTTAAAGTAAATCAGATGAGCCTAAAGATAAGCGGATCTTATTATAATTTAAAATTAATGCGCCCATTACAGGTTGGTATGTAAAAGATTGGATTTAAAATTTATGAGGATACTTTTGGCCAGTCCATTGTACAGAGCAATTTCTGATTTCAATTAAAATTTCAATATATGGTAATGAATCATGGGAATATTGTAAAAGCCGGATCGTTCCAATATTAATTCCTAGGTGGTAGCTTAAGAGGAAGCCATTTTGGATATTTTCGAAAAATTTCACTGGAAATTCAGTTGTACCGAATCTGATATTTGCTTTTTGTAGTAGTTTAGCGTCAAACTCAATATTTAAGACTTTTAAGAGGAATATTATAATATCATAAACCTGATACCAAAAAAAACTGCAATGATAAAAATACCTTTTTTTTTCCGTTTTCTTTGACTTTTAACAATTAATTAATTACCTATAACTTATTTTATTTTTACATTCTAGGTATTAACTTGGAACTTTGTTGTTGATCCTATGTAACGATTGTAAATAAACCATAACCGTAGTGTTGTACATTATTTTGTAATTATTTAACTGATACGTACTCTCTTATTCATTTTATTTTTTGTTCCAAGTTATTTTTTTTTTAATATTTACATTTAATGATATCTAGAGTTAACCCTTAACTTGCTAATATTGAAAGAATCACCGAACACGGTACGTGCTAAATGGGGACATTAGCGTACAATGGATTGACTTATTGCCGGCGCCGGCACGGGCTCACCTGAAAGGCTCCCGGCCCGATATCCGATAGAATAGTTGATTGGGGTTAAATTTTGGAACAGATTAAATTTTGGTTGTAAAATATTTTGGCTGCAACCGATTTTCACCCGACGCCGTAGAGGGGTTAAGGATCTTTATTGCTATCAACTAAGTTCGTTCATTAATGAGCATTTTGCTTAAACCAGACTGGTAGTCCTCGTAATCGAAAAATAACACAGTGTAATGTAATAGAGAGTATAGGTAGTTAAAGTGGCAGTGGGCGGGGCACATAGCACGTAGAACTGACGGCTGATGGGGCAGAAAAGTTATGAAATGGAGGCTACGTACCGGCAAGCGCAGCGTGAGACGTCCGACCAGAAGATGGACAGATGACCTGGTAAAGGTTGCAGGAAGCCGCTAGATGCAGGTCAGTTCCAACCGGCCGATCTGGAAGTCACTGGGGGAGGCATATGTTTAGCAGTGGACGTGCTGTGGCTGAAATGATAATGATGATGAAAGTAATAAAATTACATTTTTGTTTTTAGCAAATACCATGCTAGGTTTATCTAAGATTTTTAATACTTGAAAAAAATCGTCCGCTTCAGGTAAAAATCTTAGATAAACCTAGCATGGTAATTGCTAATAACAAAAATTTAAATTGTTAAAGCTTTTCTGATCTTTACCAATAGTTAAATATTTGTAAAAATATTTCTATCGGGTGTTGACGGTAGTAGTATATACCGCAACATTGATTAGAAAATACGCTGGCTTTGACAGCGAGAACCATTTGAATGATTTCGTCGAGTTGACTAACGTCTCGGTAGCTTAGTGGTCAAAGCACTCGCCCGGTATGCGATGGACGTGGGTTCGGATCCCACCTGAAGCGGACGATCTTTTTTCAAGTATTAAAAATCTTAGATATAGTTATAGAAGCCTATATAATACCTATACTTGCTATCGTTCCACTGCAAATCACAGACCTCACCTCAACTTTAAAATAAATGAAAATCATGTCAGCCTCTTGCAGTCAACTGCTGGACGAGAGCCTGCCCGACGAAGCGTGGGAACTTTGGGCAACACTAAACCATTCGAATGGCTTCGATAAATAATTCAGGAAATTTAATGTGCATGCTCTTAGTGCATTTCTATGTAACAAGTCAAGAGCTACGAACAGTGTGATATGATACGGTATATTACGCGTTTATAAGTTATAATTTTTACTAACTACTTATGTAATCAAATCTCGGAAGATTTGGAACTTTGTAATTATGTGACATTCGAATCATCATCATCATCCTAAGCTATAGGACGCCGATGGCTAAATATAGGCCTTCCACATTGACTTCTAGATAGGCAGATTAAAATTTGAATGACGACAAAGTTAGGCTTATCATTTACTAAGCCGCAGCGCCGGCCCCGGCTGCTGGCGCGGCCGCGCGCGCGCACGGCGTACACCGCGCACGCCCCCACAACCCGTGCATTGCGTTGCATAGGGGACTTGCTTCTCGGCACAAAGATATTGACATTTTCGATGACCAAATAGGACATATATTTAATCAATTTTATAAATATTTAAATCAGGAGATATTTTGACATTTTTACTTTATTTTGACATTGAAAATAGATATTGACTTAGTGTGTGGTTATTTAATAAGTGTATTGACATTAATTGATAATTATTAATCTGATTGATTTTGTAATCTCTGACTATGAAATAGCTTATATGCGTGTTGGATTCAATATTTAAGCCTACAAGTATTTTATTTTAATAAAGAGTTTAATAATAAAGAGTTTAATCTGATGATGGAGCCAGTGGGTGGATAATGTACCTCATTTATTATTACAAGTAAAATCTTTGAGATTGGTTTTATTTTATTGGAATTTACGAGTCCCAATATAAAAGTGTACTTTGTAGTTTTTTTAAAGTAAAATACACAAGATACGGTGAGAAGTAGGCTAAAAATGACTTTTAAGACGTTCAACTTACAATTGAATCTTATAAAAGTATTCTAAAATGCATTTAAGCTATGAAATACGTGTATGCATTATATACATAGAGCAATATGTAGTCAGATTAAAATCAACAAAATGTGAGAGATGTTCAATAATTTTACTGGCCTTAATACAAAAAGATAGACTAGTATTGAACACTTGTCTAAAGATAAGTCAACCAATTTTAAATGTTTCATAGTAATATGCCTCGAATGTCTGATGTGTCAACATTTCAAATTGGTTGACTTATCTTTAGACAAGTGTTCAACACTAGTCTATCTTTTTGTACTAAGGCCATAACATGTTCATTCAACACCTAAACCATTAAAACTATATTTTTCTGTAAAAAGGTTTAAACTAAGCGCTTTTACACGTCCCAATTTTTTTTTACCCTACCACTGCTTCTGGACAATTTTGGGCATCAAAATATTAACACGCCGTTCCCTAATTAAATCAGACTCGAATAGGAAAAGGTTTACCTTCCTTGTCTGACGTCGTCACGCTCCAATCTTCTCAGGTGTTTGTCGTCGCCTAATCCACTATGAATTCCTTCAACCCTATAATCTAACAAAAACGGTGACACCCTTCAACCAAAATTTATTTAACTCGTTCGGCTATTCTTACATCCAAGTATTTTAACTTAAGCAGTGGACAAGTAAAGTGTGCTTGAATTAATGGCCTACAAACATTAACCTAATTTCAGGTTACCGTCTCAATACTAAGGCTGAGACTACGCTCAGGAATCTCGCTTAATGCAATTATTTTAATACATCCATTTTTATCATAAGAAAAAAAAACATGTTGACAGAAACATGATAATATTATGAAGTTGTAATTGACACTATAATACTTTTACTTTTAGAAATAGTTTTATTATAAGAGCCACAGGCAATTACAACTCTAAATGCTGTCACATAGACATTTTTAATGAGCGGTTCATACGTTTTCGTCATCGCCTGAGATCCATTTAAGAGTATTTTAGTCTTTTTGGTCCACTAGATTTTAATAGAAACTTACACTAATTAATTATTATTTGCTTACTTGCTGTTTTTCGTATTTTGTCTCCATATTAGCAAAACTGTATTAATTAGCGCTGGAAACTTAAAATGCTAGTGTATGATTAATTAATTTTAAAGCTTAACGAAATATTGTAAAGCTGTTTGTTTCCTGAATAAAGAAAAATAAAAAAATAAATTAAATCTGTTTTTCCTGGGAGCTGTGAAAAAATCTAGAATCGAGTACCTAGAATCCTGAAATTGGATGAAAAGCAATGTCTTATTACGGCACAAGTAAGAACTCAATTTTAAACCCTTGAAATTGCAGTTTCATGAAAAAAAAACGGTGATATTTACATTATGTTCAAGTTTTTGCAGGACCCTCGATATGCAAATCGAATATTTTGTTGGCAAAGAAAATTTTGCATAAAGAGTGTACAAGTTATTTTGTTACATAGCATATTTTGATAGCTACACAATTAACAAGCGTTCAAAATTTTAAATAGGCTTCGTACTTCAAACACATAATAAAAACTTTTAAATCTGTATTTTAAACCGAACACAAGCGAACTAATTAGTGAATTGTTTTACAAAGATTCCACGTAAAAACGCGTACAACTTCGTCTTAGTTTAAAAGAAAGCGTCTAACGAGGCAAGTTAGCGACGTCACCGGAGTTGAGAACCAAGCGATTTTCTTAGACAAGCAGGCTTATTATTTTTAATTGGTGTAACTGGGTACGAAGTATGTTAATTGCTAGCGTGCGCCGGTTCTTTTGATTTTTAAAACCTTTTTGGTATAGGTATACCGAATTGTATAACCCATTCTACCTGTCGATTCCGCAAGAAACTCGCTCCAAAACTCACCTAGGAACAAACAAACTTATATTACTTATCGCTGATAAGTGAGTCCAGTTTCGAAGTCGGCATCGCATGACAGTTTCGTATTGCATCGTTGTGCGTTAGAATTGTAAAACCGATCAGGGGGTCGATTCTCTTAAAATCGCAAGTAAACTCTCTTTAAATATCACCTAAGTCATACATACCGATATAGCCTCTATTTCGTTAACAAATGGGTTCAAATTACTATTGTCAATTTTTGACTTCTGTGTTAAAATGACAGCGCGTATTACCGAAGCAGTACCTACAAACAAACTGTTTGTAGGTACTGCTTTGTTACAGAGTTGATTTACATTATTTAATCGTCAATAAGTAAAGTAATGTCGATGTAATCGCGCTTTTGCTTAGAGAATCGACAGGCTGGTTAGGAAGACTTGTTCTTGCTCGAGTAAAGGCTGCGACTTGTCAAGCACAGCATAGGGCGCCCTCCGACGAAGCGATGTCGCCAGTCGCCACTGAACTACGAGTTAGGTTGCAAAATTACGTAATTTTACTGAAAACGCTGGTAAAATACGGGTATTTTACGGTCATTTATATAAATGACGGTATAAATACCGGCGACGATTATAGACGTTTTACATTTTAATTTGTTTTAAATCGTAATCGGTAAAATTCGTTTTTACCGTATTTTAATGGGGTAAGCTACAAGCACCTCATAACATACTATTATTGGTAAATTTTGCTTTTTAAAACATTCAACCGGTATAAATACATTTACGTTACGCGCACCGATTTCTATTAAAAAAAGTGATGAGTGTTAAAAGATACGGTTATCGAAATGATATAGGTATTCATCTGCTCAAATACTCGAGACATACAAAAGAAAAAGCCTGATGAATACGGAATATAATCTTAATCGCAAATCTGTCGAGTCAAAAACGCTTGAAAAGGTATTCCATAAAAATATTTTTCACGACCTTTGAAGTTTGTGTTTGCGATTTTATAGATAGGTAATAGAAATTGAATTTTAACAAAACTGAAGATAGATATTGTGAATCGAGTGTAGCGAAGTACTTTTACATTGAAATATAGATTAATTGATAGCGCTTGGGATAAAAGCTTCTCAAGCTCGAAAAGCAACAACTAACTAACGCCTTGAGCAACAAGGGTCTGATTCTCGGTTCAGGTGTATACGTCTCTGATGCTTCAAAAAATCATGGTCTGGTACCTCGTAGCACAAGGATAATTCCATACTTCGAAACAGTGACAATTGCTGTGTCTACACCTTCTACAGTCGCTGCTGCAACTAAGCCTAATACAGCATTTGGGGTATCATTTCGGGAACTCCACACTAGCGTATTTCGAGCGTCGACGTCGTGGCAGCGACCAATCAGTGTTGGCGCATGCTTGCGCAGCAGCATTTACATAACGCTGATTCGACACTCTCTCCTTCGCCCTTTGAGTGACCTTGAGCTTTCTTATGAGGCACATCCTTAGCGGCCACGTCTCAGATCCGTATGTCATCACTGGCAACACACATTGACTCCATACCTTGGTCTTGAGGCATTGCGGTAGTGTTTGTGAGGGGACAGAAATGAGACGATCCGAAGGCTAACCAAAGTCACCGACGTAGCAGAATCAATCAAATCAGAATCGCAAAACTTAAGTGGCAGTGGGCGGGGCACATTGCTCACAGGACTGAATATTGCCGTTGGGGCAGGAAGGTCCTTGAATGGCGGCCGCGGTCCGGAAGGCGTAGTGTTGGTAGGCCCCCTACAAGGTGGACCGACGATCTGGTGAAGGTCGCGGGAAGCCGCTGGATGCGGGTTGCACAGGTAAAAAAAATATTGGGACGTGTAAAAGCGCTTAGTTTAAGCCTATTTACAGAAATAAATTGGTTTTAATGGTTTTAATGGTTTTTAACAGGACCGATCTTCGTGGAAATCCTTGGAGGAGGCCTTTGTCTAGCAGTGGACGTCTTTCGACTGATGGATGGATGGATGGATTGGACACTGCCACGACGACGACGCTCGAAAGACGTTACTGTGGAGGAGGCCTTGTATTGACTGTGTCGCATTAAGCATTGATCAGAAAGTATTAATTAATACGTTTTAGTGGCGTGCGTTTTCCCAAAAGTAAAATTTGGATTAAGATTGACATTTAGTTTTTGTGAAAGAAAGAAAGAAAGAAAGAAAAAATATTTATTTGGCACCAAATTTACATGCAGCACAATCTATAATAACTTAAATTAAAACTAAAACTAGTGGTACCAAAATGGTCTACGCTCAGTAAAGGGTAGTGACGCAACGAGCACGACACGGCCACTGGTATTCTGCGCAAACCATCAGAGGCCCCAGCGTTCGTCAAGCCTACGGCCGACAAGACAAAAATACTACAATAAGAAGACTTATGTAAAGAGTTGTGTCTATCTATTTGTCCTACCCAGAGCGCCACAGATAAGGCCTAATAAAGCTTGGCAGCCAAAATCGATACATTACTCGAGTCCGGAGCAGTACGGACGGGAGAACTAACGCTCCGCACCTGTGACATGAAATATGTTGCTTCGCTCCACCGACGCGGCCTTTTGACTGGGAACATCGGGGTGCATTGCCTTTTAGATGTTCGGACTAAGACAGATGAAGTTTTACTAATAAAATGTATGCGCCTTTTAAGCTTTGAACTTAACCGTGAACTCCTATCAGGGGCGTGCGGTGCATATAGGCCATTAGGCAGTGCCTACCTGGTAAATAAAATGAGGTAAGCAGTAGGTACTTACAAGTGTGTGTCTGATAAAAACCACTGATTTTAATCAATAAAACGCTTAAGTAAGTATCTACTGCCTACCTCGAAATTAAACCGATTCCCGCCACTGACTCCTATTACCTTAGCAGTATTGTTTTTTAAACATACGTATGTATGCGTATATATACGCTGCCAGTGTTGTATAAACGTTAAAAAAAAACAAAATCATTTATTTCTGTAAATTGGCCATAAAAGGCACTTTTACATGTCCCATTTTTTTTCCCTACCACTGCTTCGGGACTATTGTGGGCTAGTGCCGAGAAGAAGCAGCGCAAGAAACTCGGTCACTATTGTTAGCCTTTTTTTAAAATAAATAAATAAAAAGTCAAAGTCTATACAGAAAAAACAAAAATAGATGGGTATAAACACTGATTTAAAATCTCATATACCTAACTGCAATTATTTTTATGACTCTAGGATAAAGAATTGTTCACCTATTATGAAAGAAAAATGAGCATATTATAATATTCACGACTGTGTAACCAATAATTCCTCTTAGTTCAAGTAAATGTTTGTAAAATCATTTTTTTTTCAATTGTTTTTTTTTCAATTGGTGGTCTACTAGGTTTTCTCTCTCTATATTTTTTTTTTTTTTAAAATACATGATAAATTTTCATTAATAATGCATACGTGAATGCGAATTTTCTCAAGAAACTAAAATTCAAAATTAAATCATAACTGTATAATTTATGAAGACCTCGTTATTAAAGCATAAATGGCTTCAAGAAACTACTTGAAGCTCCTTACATGTTAAAAACGTTTCCGTCTGCTGTAAACTAATTGAGTTTGAACACTTAATTAAGCTCTGCGGTGCCGCTTTGCAATAAGTAAAGCAATAACACTATTCATCTAGCCCGGGAGCTGGCGTCAAAAAAGACGAGTTTAATTCGATGACGTTTACAACGTTCTTATTTTAATCAGTGTTTTTTTTTAATTATTAATGTGTATTTTTAAGCCTGGATGTCTTGAAATATGGTTTGCCAAATTCTTATATTACTACTTATTACTACTAAATAGGTAGGTAATAATAATTTATGTGAAGGATTTTTTGGTAGTTGAATGTTTCAATATTGTTATGAAACGTAAATATTCAATTTCATTTTAATATAAGTATTTACATATTATTAAATATATATTTTTAACACAATTTAATAATAATAATAAATATTGGACAACATCACAAAAATTGCTCTGGTCCTAAGTTAAGTAATTAAAGCACTCAGGTTATAGAATTTAGAAACAACAACGGTACTACAACACCCAGACCCGAGCCAATATAGAAAAGTTAGTTTTTCTACATTGACCCTACCGGTAATCGAGTCCGGAACCTCAAAGATGGCAACGCCTAGTCTGGTGTGCTCGTCGCTACGAAGTTCGTCGATATATCCTACATTATACTCCATAATTTCCTTGATTTTTAATTATTGTAAAGATCAATCAAGAAGATAATAGTATGTTTTAATTTAAGTTTAAAGTTTTATATTTTACTTCTGATATTTAAAATTTTATTAAAGTACAAAATAAATACCAAATTGAACACTTCTCTAAAACTAATCACCGTCTCCTGAACTATTCCGCTCAGCTCCGTTTATTACTGGCGTAAATGGAAATATTCATTAAACTTCCCTCTACAACTAAGTGAATCGATTCCAGTTTATATTACAAGCTATAACTTGCTATAAAACTCCCTGTGAGAAACTACTGCTAGTAATTACAGTACTCATGCCAGAAAAAAGTATAATGCAGTTAGGTACTATGTTAATAGCGTATACTGGGCGGACTAAATGAGAATTATTTCACAAGAATTACCGTTAAATGATTTTTTTAAATAAACTTTTTTTACCCGACTACGGCGAAGCAAAAAGGAGGGTTATAATATTGACCGGTATGTACGTATGTATGTATGTACTACAGGATATTTAGTATATCTCATAATTCAGCAACATTGTGCTCTGCGCTGAAGCACGCTTTATCAAAACTCAGCTTTTTACTTTGGATTTTAAGTTCTCAACTTGTATTTATCAAAAGATAAACAGGCGTAAAAGCGTTACACTGTTTGGACTTCCATACGACCTTTCATCCATTTAACAACACAATTAACAAAAGCTGTCATTTTTCTCTCTTATCAATTGCTTAGTAAAAGTTTCATTTTAAACCCTTCAAGCCTTTTTTAACCGACTTCAAAAAAAGGAGGAGGTTCTCAATTCGTCTGAATGTTGTTTTTTTTTTTTTTTTTTGTATGTTTGTTACGCGATTACGCCGTCAATTATGGACCGATTTCAAAATTTATTTTTTTGTTTGAAAGAGTATACTCCCGAGGTGGTCCCATTTACACCAAGTCAGATTCTGATGATGGGATCCCTGAGAAATCGAGGGCAACTCTCAATTTTTATAGGCACCCATAATGTTTTGCATATATTATCTGACTCAATGCTGATTTTTGGGTCTGGTAATCATCATGTCATGTTGCTGACCTGCTGATGGAAGCCACAGAACTCCTTAACGGATTGGAGTTAGAAGATAATACTGCAATTTGTCGACAGAACGTATTTCGCAGTGTGTTGAGCAGACGTGGAGCTTATGAGGTACCAGACCGCCAATTTTATTTACTAGGGGCGTACCCGCACACCCAGTTACGAAAAAAAATTTGAAAGTTCCTTTCTTAAATTGACTTGGTATTTAACGCAAGACCTTATCCTATGGTTATAACACCAAAATAGCCGCCGTTCTGGTTGGAGTGTAGGAAAACCCTTTCCTTAAGACTTAAAAATTTTCGCAAAATTGTCCCTGTATAACACCCTATTTTTATCATACCATTGGATGGGGGGTCCATAGAGGACCAACATTAGTTAAGGTTACTTTGCTGTAAAGTCATTTTTGGCGGAGTTGGAAGGTGAAAACTGAAGCTTATTTTAAAGGCGTCTGGGACTTATAATAAATTTCGTCGAAAAATTGATCATTAATAGCACCCTATTTTTATTATACCATTGGGCGGGTAGTCCACAGAAGACCAACACTTGTCTAGGTCACTTTGCTGTAAAGTTATTTTTGGCGGAGTTAGGAGGGGGCCTTCCCCCTTAACACTTAAAATTGTAAAATAAAATAAGTTTAAAAAAAAACTAAAAACCGACTTCAAAATGAAACTAAAAAGCGAAAAATAACATTGACTAAAACATACCTAATCTGTTCTTTTTGGAGTCGGTGCGAATAAACACATTTTAACTCTCGATGGCTGGCACCGACTCCAAAAAGAACAGATTAGGTATGTTTTAGTCAATGATATTTTTCGCTTTTTAGTTTCATTTTGAAGTCGGTTTTTAGTTTTTTTTTAAACTTATTTTATTAAGCTATAATATAAATATTAGCTTTTGTAAGCTATTATTTATGTTATAGCTCTTATTAACATTGTGAAACTTTGGTACAGAGATAGACTTATCTCTGTACCAAAATTTCACAATTTTAACTCAAGTGCGACTGAACCGATTTTTATGGCCTATGATATGTTGAAATTTCACCGACCCCACATGATCTGGCAGGCAAATGATGATGATGCAATTATTAGTAAAAACGTAGACATTAAAAAACTGTTTGTCACTAGTGTATTAGCTTGAATGTCTGAAAATCAATTGTCAACCTTTAACGATGTAATAACAAGCAAATAACTGACTTCTCAAGTCGTCATTGTCTCAGGATCCCCTAAAACGAGTAGGTACGCAAGTTGATTGTAGAATTTGAAAGTGAAATTGTGAAACTGTATTCTTAATTAGTCGACCCCTCTAAACAATGCGATGGTAATTCACCATCGGATTTGCATTTCGGTCGGATACTGTATCAGCCATATCATAGTTAGATGCCGTTACGTACCTAGTATTGTAAAAGACTTGAGTTCTTCAGTCTTAAATTCGAGACTCGAGTCATTTTGCATGACTCGAGACTATTAGTCTCGCGAGTCATGAGTCTTTTCGAGTCCTTTGAGTCTTTTCGACTCCTTTATGGATTTTCATTCCATTGAGTCCTTTGAGTCTTTATAGATGTGATATGCATATTATATCATTTTATTTAATAATATTTGGTGTATTTTGAGCGGTGGTAGGCGTGTAGTAACGAACGCTGGCTTAAAGTCAGACCCAAGTTCTTTTGAAAAGCCTCAGTCACGACACAAGTTCTCGTAGTGATGACTCAAGTCTTTTGTAAAAGACTCAAAGACTTGAGTTGGAATCGGACTCGAGTCTTTAAGAAGTCATGAAAAAAGAACGGAAGTCCCATTATTATAAGACTTTAGGACTCAAGTCTCTTACAATACTGTACGTACTGTTACGCATCTTTATGGCTACTTCAGGGTGACTGTTGCTCGCCAAATAAGTTGCTACAGTGATGCAGTTAGCACAGCCTATCGATTCTGTACGAAGCACGCTGGCTAAAACTAGAGGCTTGCAAGAAAATGTATTTTTCGTTCGGACGTTATAAACTCAAATTAAAATAACCAGTCTCATGTGTCCATCCTTTGATAAAATATGACCAACTTAATCTAGCCGTGTAAAAAACCCGAACGTTTTCAATTGTTCATAAATTGTCAAACCTTTATTACACGTGAATGGATATTTTAATTTAATCGGATAATACGACCGAACGAACGATACGCTTTCGTATTAGGCCTCCAGAGCACAACACTTATCATTGTTAAGTGAGTTCGGTATAAATGTCAGCGCGGTTTTTATTACTATGCTATTTTATTACAGGATTACTAATTAACCTTGCTTTTTTCTGTATAGCATTTAATTTTAGAACGATGCTTACCATTATTGTTAGAAAAGGAAGGACACACTGGAAAAGCAGCGCTGTATATCTGTTGGGGTACATCCTAGCCTGGCCAAATCAAATAGGTATGATTTCGATGCCAGCGGCAGTGACACAAGTAACACTACAGTTAAATATTTACTCCGTCTGTTTGACCGCATGCAACACCTACTTCGTCTTTTATTTCTTGCCAACCTTGCCATCCTTGTACTATCACGTTGTTGCTATCGTGTAACAATAATATTATTCTTCATCATTATCATAACACGCTAAAGTCAGTCTATTGCTGCTGGACATTGACCTCTCCTTGTGCACATTGAATAGAATAGAAAAGAAAACATTTATTGGACACATAAGCACAATTACAAACAGAATCAAATATAAACACAAAAAAGAGTGTCAAAAAGGTCTCTGCTCAGCATTTCTCGTTACAGCCAGAGCCATAACGACGATGGTTTTCAACGGAGACCCCGCAGAACGCGGGACGGGTAGTGTCAACGGTACATCGGATCACCAAAAGAACCCCCAATTTGCTACATTGATACAGAGTCCAACGCAACAATCAGCAACGGTCATTTGGAAGCGTCGCCAAAGAATCCCAGTGAGATAATACACCTGACAGAATCCTTTTACGTGAGCAAGAATTGGACTCTTTACAATGGTTTTTACATTTATAACTGGCGTAGTATTAACAAATTTCTAGTATAATTTACTTCAAAATGCATCTTTAAAAATATCTGCTAATGTGTTTTAAAACTTTTAGTATAATTTAAAAGTTTTGATTTTAGGGTTTTGAATTCATAACGAATTATAAGTAAAAGCTTTTGTTGAAATTTTAAAGTTAACATAAAGTTGAAATGTGTAATTTTAAAGTTTTTGACGTAAATAAAATGGTTTTAGAAAGTATCTGAGTAAATCAAACAATAATGTTGTTATCTAGTTTGATAAAATCATATTTTAATGAAATGCCTTTGAATTTTAACATTGCTGCCTACGACTTCGTTTTAGGAGGATTTTATAGATAGATATCACTAAATATTTACGTTCGATTTTTGACGAAAGATTCGACTCTATAAACGCTAAGCTGACCTCAGAGACCACATAAGGTAGGTACAATATAATTTTCATTCTGACTTGTTTCCCTGCAGGGCTAGCATGCGCAACACGATAAAATTTTGTCGTGGCATTTTATCGACTTTTGACGTTAATTATGTCGTTTTGTCTTCGACGATAACAAAAAAAAAATATCATGGCAATGCCGTGTTATAACGTAAAAATAAGTGGCTACGAAGAACGGGAGACCTTGAAAATATAAAGAAAAAGGATTCGAGATGTCAGTGATCCGTTAGGTTAGGGAAAACGACAAAATTATCGTCGAAGACAAATTTGTCTTATCTATCGATAAAATAACAGATGCGCGCATGCTAGCCCTGCTGGGCTAAGGGAAACGAGATGCAGTTTAGCTTAAACTAGACGCAGCCTTGCCTGTGTTTTATTTTCGTGTTTCTTCCGAAGTTTCAATAGTTATTCTGCTATTTGACGACCTCCGTAGCCGAGACCATGCCGGACTTTAAATGGCGCCGCCATCTTTGAGATTCCGGGTTCGATCCCCGGTCGGGTCAATGTAGAAAACGAACTTTTCTGTATTGGCTCGGGTCTGGGTGTTGTGGTACCGTCGTTGTTTCTGATTTCTATAACACAAGTGCTTTAGCTACTTACCTTAGGATCAGAGCAATGTATGTGATGTTGTCCAGTATTTATTTATTTATTATTTATTTAAAATAAATACTGGACAACTTCGCATAGCTACTACATTGGTCTGATCCTATAGTTAGTAGCTAAAGCACTTTTGTTACAGAAATCAGAAACAACGACGGTACCACAACACCCAGACCAGAGACAATATAGAAAAGTTATTTGTCTACATTACTCCGACCGGGAATCGACCCCAGGACCTTAGAGATAGCGACTCCAAGTCCAGCATGCTCGCTTCTCGGCTACCGAGGTCGTCTATTTGGGCGGACACAAATACATTTCTCTTTCTACTGAAAAGCAATCCGATCACTTATTTGTCGATTAACTTACTCCTTTCATGATTTATTAAAATAATCAAACTACTACTACTAACATAAAATAGTTCTAAATTGTTAACTAAATCATAATAATTACCAACAAAAAATTTAAAACATGTTTTCTATGGAAGAGTGACCCCTTCTGGCACAGGCGATTATACCACTTAAAAAGTAGAAGTCCAAGTCCACTTTTTTAATGAAATAAAACTTTTTGAATTTTGAATCAGCATACTCAGTCCACTGTTGGTCTTACTCCCGATGCACGCCATTGAGTAAATCTCCGGTTTTCCATTCGTATACTATATACTATTCCTCTGTGCCTATCTCTGCACCTTGTCGAAGGGCAAAAGTAGGTTCGTTTTATTCATTTAAAAGTTTTTTTAAAACAATAACAAAGAAATTATTAACATATTGGTAATACTAACAGTTAAGACACACCATTCAGTAACAAACTAACAACACTACATAGAAAATCATGAAAAATTAATGCATGTCCCTGTTTTAGATGAATATAATTTAAAACCTTTATAGAAGTGTTATATGTGTTTTTATGTCATAATAACTAGAGTGATGTAACTTTTAAGTTCAGCAAAACTTAAATAAACTAGGCGTTCGATTAAATAAATTCTTTGTCGTTACTACTGCCAAGTCTCCGAACTATTCCTACTCGGAAAGTGGTCAAGAAAACTTATCAGCGAGTAAATACTATGATATAACTCAAATATTTAAGAATAAAATTATAACCAATATACCTTTTACCGTTAGAAATTTAAATATTGCGTCTCTTCACTTTCTCCATTAATTGAATAACCATACTTCCCAAAGATTACAAAGTAACCTCGAAATATTTGACGGAGTTACCGTTAGGTAAATCTGTTCAAGTCACCCTTAGTTGGTTCGCAAAAAAGTTAGCGAAGTCATTATACAATGAATAATAGATAGACGGGCGAGTCTACTAAGTTATGCCTAAGTGATGGGTTAATTTATTTTTAACCGACTTCAAAAAAAAGGAGGAGGTTCTCAATTGGTCTGAATGTTGTTTTTTTTTTTGTATGTTTGTTACGCGATTACGCCGTCAATTATGGACCGATTTCAAAATTTATTTTTTAGCTTGAAAGGGTATACTCCCGAGGTGGTCCCATTTACACCAAGTCAGATTCTGATGATGGGATCCTTGAGAAATCGAGGGCAACCCTCAATTTTTATAGGCACCCATAATGTTTTGCATATATTTTCTGACTCAATGCTGATTTTTGGGTCTGGTAATCATCATGTCATGTTGCTGACCTGATGATGGAAGCCACAGAACTCCTTAACGGATAGGAGTTAGAAGATAATACTGCTTTTTGTCGACAGAACGTATTTCGCAGTGTGTTGAGCAGACGTGGGGCTTATGAGGTACCAGACCGCCAATTTTTATTTACTGGGGGCATACCCGCACACCCAGTATTGAAAAAAAAATTAAAAGCTCCTTTCTTAAATTGACTTGGTATTTAATGCAAGACCTTATTCTATGGTTACGACACCAAAATAGCCGCCGTTTTGGTTGGAGTGTAGGAAAACCCTTTCCTTAAGACTTACAAATTTTCGTCGAAATATTGACCCAATATAACACCTTATTTTTATCATACCATTCGATGGACCCCCCCATAGAGGACCAAAATTAGCTCAGGTTACTTTGCTGTTAAGTCATTTTTGGCGGAGTTGGAAGGTGAAAACTGAAGCTTATTTTAAAGGCGTCTGGGACCTGAAATAAATTTCGTCGAAAAATTGATCATCAATAGCACCCTATTTTTATTATACCATTGGGTGGGTGGTCCACAGAAGACCAACATTTGTTTAAGTCACTTTGCTGTAAAGTCATTTTTGGCGGAGTTAGGAGGGGAAAAATAGAGGACTTAACACTTAAAATTGTGAAATAAAATAAGTTTAATAAAAAACTAAAAACCGACTTCAAAATAAAACTAAAAAGCGAAAAATAATATTGACTAAAACATACCTAATCAATCAGTTCTTTTTGGAGTCGGTGCGAATGAACACATTTTAACTCTCGATGGCTGGCACCGACTCCAAATAGAACTGATTGATTAGGTATGTTTTAGTCAATATTATTTTTCGCTTTTTAGTTTCATTTTGAAGTCGGTTTTTAGTTTTTAGGTTTATACTTTCATAAGTTTTCGCGAGATCTTTTCTGTACGCGCTTTTATTTAAAACACTTTAGTGATTTACACCATGGTTTAAAACGTTTTTAGGAGTAAATTTTTTAGTAAGCGGCTTACAAACAATGTTTTATTAGAATTAAGGTACTAATAGTTCCGGTACGACGTGCCTTATTTTTTCCATTTTTTTTTCTTTCTAAATAAAAACATTGGGCACAAATGTATGGAACTTGGTCCAAGAGCATCTTGTGGAAAAGTAATTATTAAGAGTCAAAATATCATTACTATAGACGCAACTACGTTTTGATCAGAATGTAATGTACAACTGTGTGGGCATTTCTGAAAAAAAACGGAACTTATTTTTAGTTTTGCGGCTTGAACGATGGCTGGGATTGGTTTACATTTTCGGAAAGAAAATTGATCTTAACGTCAACCTATCTCGTGAGTCCATTTGGATAACCTTTTTAATGTAAATAGTAGTAGCTGTCGAAATCCAAACGTCGATACGAGCACGATAAATAACCCAGCATCCGTTACGGCGTCCGCGCGCGCTCTCCGCCCGCAGTCGCGTTTCTAACCAGAGATGTATTACGTCCGATCTCAATCCTGACGTGTTCATTACCGTTACGATTTACAACGAATTTATGTGGAAAGCTAGCGCAGTTGCATGTGATCTAGTGATGCGACTCGAGTACAATCTTAAAGGTTGAGTCAATCGAGTTATTTTAAAGTTTCTGTCGAGCACCACACGAGTGGTTCTAGTTATGCCACGTTTCCAATCTAGTTTCATTAAATATGAAGGTCAGTGAAAATTGTGTCTTTTTATGATTTTGATACTTTTCAGTTGCAAAAAATACTATTACAATCAAAAGAGTACAGTATTTATTTTGTAATCATATTTCCTTACACTTGCTAAAGGAAATGCAAACTTAGCTTTTTCGATAAGTAATGCCCAAGTGCCTAAGGTATCTGAATGAACCAATATGATATCTAATCTGAGCCAATATTTTTTCACTCGAATACGTTATTTTGAGCAGTTTTTTAAATCGCTCGAGCGTTAGACTGGTCGCATCACTAAATGTGATATAAATGTGTTAGACTTGAAGTTAGTATTGTAGTATTTGGCTTACAAGTGCCTAAAATCTCGAATATGAAAATCAAATTGTCAGAATACCTGTTACTTGAATCTAAAAATTTTAAATACGATATGCTAGAAGAGGATTTAATCATCATATCAGCCTATTGCAGTCCACTGCTGGACATAGGCATGAGAGTTTTATTTGAAAATTCTCGTTAAAGGCATTAATTTCATTAAAAAACATGTTTTTCCGATTTTTAGAGGTCATCCCCGCACGCGCGAAATTGTATGGGCAGCTGAGTTAAAAGAATGGTATTTCTGTAATAATACAGTGTTTAAAAGTAACATCCAAATTATAGGGGGTCAGCCAAAATCAAGTTAATTGAAAATGCTAGTCTGAAGTTAAATCAACTATAAAAAGACTAACCTAAAAACTAAGCGTACTTACAAAAGAAAATACAACAACTATGGAATCGGTTACATCTAAGAGAGTTCTCTATCTCTGGACATAAACTGGCCACATGTTTTTTTTTAGTTTACCGTATAGGGTATTTAAAACTGTCATTTTTTACTACGTCATTATCTCCGCTTCGATGCCGTACAGTGTACCTATCGTCCGCAAATGGACCAACAAAAACCTTATCTCCCTATTAATGAACCAACCACACACGCCAAAGAACCGGCTCTCTATCAAAAAAAATCATTATCCTTCACAAAGGAATGTTCAGGCTTGCTTTGGTGCTTTTCAAAAGGGTGCTTTCAGACAGGCATTATGCTAGGTTTTGAGGGGAAAATGTACAGGGAATTTCTGGGACTTTTGCAAATCGACGGAAGGTAGCGTAAGGTACTGTAATTAACGGGATCCCAGTAATTGAGGGACCAGGATTAGAATAAGGGTATATAAATTGGGGTAGTACCTTATAAGTTATAATATAGCCGAGTAAACTATCTAAGTAGTTAGTTTGAGTAAATTTTCTCATCGATTTATAATAATTAGGTACTATTGTTCATTTTCTTTGCGGAGGAAACAAAAACTTTAAATGTTGGACTCGCGCACGAAGTGTACCGTACCATTATCTATAAAAACGGCAGAAAATCACGTTTGTTGTTTGGGAGCCCCCTTAAATATTTATTGAATTTTGTTTTTTAGTATTTGTTGTTATAGCGGCAATAGAAATACTTACATAATCTGTGAAAATTTCAACTCTCTAACTATCACGGTTTATGAGATACAGCCTGGTGACAGACGGACAGACGGACAGACGGACAGCAGAGCCTTAGTAATAGGGTCCCGTTTTACCCTTTGGGTACAAAAACCTAAAAAAACTTACCCATAATAAATAGACAATTAACCTTTTTTGATTGTAAAATTGTTACTGTTAAACGTTACAACGCTACAGCTTAGGCATCTAGCCAGAAACCCTAAACTTTTAGAAATAACTTAAACTGATATTATATCCATTTCTAGAAGAAACCATAAAAAAATAAAGGTCCTAAACAGTGTTACGTCAAACTTTATATGGAATAAAAAAACAATATTGAAGTGTTCCTATTTTGAGAAATCTTGGTAACGCCCCAGATTGCAGCATAATTCACCTAGTGTGAATTATTAATTCTGAGCCTTATTTATAGGCAGACAAGGTTTAAAGTGGCGCGTAATAATACCTAGACTGACCGGTTAGTCTGGCTAAGCTTACAATAATATTCCCCGAACATAAACCTATTTGTTTGTCACTAAACTAAAGAGTGTGATTTCTGAACTAGCGTCGTTACTTTAAAATATTTATTTACTACTTTATACAGGTTGTCCCGTAAATCAAAGTCAACCTTGTAACCACATATTCTATACATCATATTGAACAACTTTTGTTCTATCACTTTTTAAATTATGCATAATATGTTTTTCTTTACTGTATTTACAAATGTAATTGACTAATTAGTTAATTTTGTATGGGAAGTCGATACATTTTCATGCAAATTTGCAAAAGTGATAAAACAAAATTAGTTCACCATGATGTATAGAATATGTGGTTAGAAGGTTGACCTTGATTTACGGGACACCCTGTATATAAAACAGAAACTCCAAAACTTAACTTACCTAGCAAGATAGGTTTAAGATCCTTTTTTCTATTCGACAGGCAATTCACTTCGTAATGTATGCTCGCATGTATCCATTCTTATCTTTTGTTACACAAAGGCAACGATCTTTTCTCATAAAATAAGTAAATGTAGTAGGATTAACACCTTCTATTCCGCGTGAATATGACTTTAATAACGCGTAAAGTGCGTAACTTAAAAAAATCCTTATAAAATACAGATATTAAAAATCAGAAGGTTATTTGAACGACAGGAGTGCATGGACTTTATAACCTGGCTAGCTCGCACTTACTAACTATGTCTTGTAATATGTATTTCCTGTAAAAAAAGTTATGCCACGTTTCCAATCTAGTTTCATTAAATATGAAGGTCAGTGAAAATTGTGTCTTTTTATGATTTTGATACTTTTCAGTTGCAAAAAATACTATTACAATCAAAAGAGTACAGTATTTATTTTGTAATCATATTTCCTTACACTTGCTAAAGGAAATGCAAACTTAGCTTTTTCGATAAGTAATGCCCAAGTGCCTAAGGTATCTGAATGAACCAATATGATATCTAATCTGAGCCAATATTTTTTCACTCGAATACGTTATTTTGAGCAGTTTTTTAAATCGCTCGAGCGTTAGACTGGTCGCATCACTAAATGTGATATAAATGTGTTAGACTTGAAGTTAGTATTGTAGTATTTGGCTTACAAGTGCCTAAAATCTCGAATATGAAAATCAAATTGTCAGAATACCTGTTACTTGAATCTAAAAATTTTAAATACGATATGCTAGAAGAGGATTTAATCATCATATCAGCCTATTGCAGTCCACTGCTGGACATAGGCATGAGAGTTTTATTTGAAAATTCTCGTTAAAGGCATTAATTTCATTAAAAAACATGTTTTTCCGATTTTTAGAGGTCATCCCCGCACGCGCGAAATTGTATGGGCAGCTGAGTTAAAAGAATGGTATTTCTGTAATAATACAGTGTTTAAAAGTAACATCCAAATTATAGGGGGTCAGCCAAAATCAAGTTAATTGAAAATGCTAGTCTGAAGTTAAATCAACTATAAAAAGACTAACCTAAAAACTAAGCGTACTTACAAAAGAAAATACAACAACTATGGAATCGGTTACATCTAAGAGAGTTCTCTATCTCTGGACATAAACTGGCCACATGTTTTTTTTTAGTTTACCGTATAGGGTATTTAAAACTGTCATTTTTTACTACGTCATTATCTCCGCTTCGATGCCGTACAGTGTACCTATCGTCCGCAAATGGACCAACAAAAACCTTATCTCCCTATTAATGAACCAACCACACACGCCAAAGAACCGACTCTCTATCAAAAAAAATCATTATCCTTCACAAAGGAATGTTCAGGCTTGCTTTGGTGCTTTTCAAAAGGGTGCTTTCAGACAGGCATTATGCTAGGTTTTGAGGGGAAAATGTACAGGGAATTTCTGGGACTTTTGCAAATCGACGGAAGGTAGCGTAAGGTACTGTAATTAACGGGATCCCAGTAATTGAGGGACCAGGATTAGAATAAGGGTATATAAATTGGGGTAGTACCTTATAAGTTATAATATAGCCGAGTAAACTATCTAAGTAGTTAGTTTGAGTAAATTTTCTCATCGATTTATAATAATTAGGTACTATTGTTCATTTTCTTTGCGGAGGAAACAAAAACTTTAAATGTTGGACTCGCGCACGAAGTGTACCGTACCATTATCTATAAAAACGGCAGAAAATCACGTTTGTTGTTTGGGAGCCCCCTTAAATATTTATTGAATTTTGTTTTTTAGTATTTGTTGTTATAGCGGCAATAGAAATACTTACATAATCTGTGAAAATTTCAACTCTCTAACTATCACGGTTTATGAGATACAGCCTGGTGACAGACGGACAGACGGACAGACGGACAGCAGAGCCTTAGTAATAGGGTCCCGTTTTACCCTTTGGGTACAAAAACCTAAAAAAACTTACCCATAATAAATAGACAATTAACCTTTTTTGATTGTAAAATTGTTACTGTTAAACGTTACAACGCTACAGCTTAGGCATCTAGCCAGAAACCCTAAACTTTTAGAAATAACTTAAACTGATATTATATCCATTTCTAGAAGAAACCATAAAAAAATAAAGGTCCTAAACAGTGTTACGTCAAACTTTATATGGAATAAAAAAACAATATTGAAGTGTTCCTATTTTGAGAAATCTTGGTAACGCCCCAGATTGCAGCATAATTCACCTAGTGTGAATTATTAATTCTGAGCCTTATTTATAGGCAGACAAGGTTTAAAGTGGCGCGTAATAATACCTAGACTGACCGGTTAGTCTGGCTAAGCTTACAATAATATTCCCCGAACATAAACCTATTTGTTTGTCACTAAACTAAAGAGTGTGATTTCTGAACTAGCGTCGTTACTTTAAAATATTTATTTACTACTTTATACAGGTTGTCCCGTAAATCAAAGTCAACCTTGTAACCACATATTCTATACATCATATTGAACAACTTTTGTTCTATCACTTTTTAAATTATGCATAATATGTTTTTCTTTACTGTATTTACAAATGTAATTGACTAATTAGTTAATTTTGTATGGGAAGTCGATACATTTTCATGCAAATTTGCAAAAGTGATAAAACAAAATTAGTTCACCATGATGTATAGAATATGTGGTTAGAAGGTTGACCTTGATTTACGGGACACCCTGTATATAAAACAGAAACTCCAAAACTTAACTTACCTAGCAAGATAGGTTTAAGATCCTTTTTTCTATTCGACAGGCAATTCACTTCGTAATGTATGCTCGCATGTATCCATTCTTATCTTTTGTTACACAAAGGCAACGATCTTTTCTCATAAAATAAGTAAATGTAGTAGGATTAACACCTTCTATTCCGCGTGAATATGACTTTAATAACGCGTAAAGTGCGTAACTTAAAAAAATCCTTATAAAATACAGATATTAAAAATCAGAAGGTTATTTGAACGACAGGAGTGCATGGACTTTATAACCTGGCTAGCTCGCACTTACTAACTATGTCTTGTAATATGTATTTCCTGTAAAAAAACTGGCTGAAAAAGGTAACTGAGTTTGTTGCACCGCTTCTTCTCATCATAAGCCGATAAGTAGTCCCTAAGCGGTGGTAGGGCCAATTATTCATTCGGGATATGTATATAATCCATCTTCCGGGCACATTCCCGAAATAAGGTATATAATACTGAATAGGTAACTGACTTTGAATTTAAAGTTATCAGACAATCTCAGAAAAAAGAAAAAACAATTTTGGTTGAATTTGGCATTGGTGGCTCTTAGTGAAATTATAATGATGCTTATTGGCAGAAGCACTTTGGCAGTGTATATTATATTATCACAAGCATCTCAATGATTTGGAAGACTAGTTACGAGTTAGTTCCAGCTCTACCTATAATATTGTTCGATACGAGTCGTCATGGCAACGCAGATGTTAAGACGAATTAATCACATTTTACAGTAAAGTTAGTACAACCCTTGCAGCAATGCTAAAAGCCAATATACACCAGGCCAGCATATTAATGAATAAAGACGTATTAGCCTTACTTTAATTTTCATTTCAAAATCTTGTTGACTTTACCCTCTTATAGGGAAATTGACAATAGTAAGTGGGCGTACTGGTATTACCCCTATTACGCCCTCGCCCAAGGTTCAGTATTTAAATCAGACGTAGAAATAAAAAACCTAATTCATTTACTTCCTTTGAACCGCGTTCATTCAATTAGTCTGAAACCTTTTTGCTCCACTTTGAGGTCTGGGGAAACCTACAAATTAAATTCTTATCAGGTTTGCATTGATGTCAGTCGCTTGTAAAACAAATTCGTATTCCTATTTTATTCGCAGATACAAATAAATAATATACAGGATAAAAAAATGATTTTCAATGTTAATTTACATGGATTTAAATTTTTTTGACGACCTCCGTGGCCGAGAGGCGAGCATGCCGGACTTTAAATGGCGCCGCCATCTCTGAGGTTCCGGGTTCGATCCCCGGTCGGGTCAATGTAGAAAACGAACTTTTCTATATTGGCTCGGGTCTGGGTGTTGTGGTACCGTCGTTGTTTCTGATTTCTATAACACAAGTGCTTTAGCTACTTACCTTAGGATCAGAGCAATGTATGTGATGTTGTCCAATATAAAAAATATAAAAAATAAAAATAAAAAAAAAGCCCGCAAAGAAAACGCAATCAAAATGATTATACCTACAGTTTTGTTATTTCTTCACGACAGGTTATTGAACTTTTGAACTAACTTTGTTATTAGCTATAGGTTATTTTGTGACTAGCGAACGCAAGTAACGACCTGGTAAAGGATGCAGGCTGCTTCCAATCAGCCAATCTGGAAGTCACTGGAGGAGGCCTATGTTCAGCAGTAGACGTCCTGTGGGTGTAATTATTATGGTGGTGATGCTGAAAGCTTCCAAAATTCGCCATTAAAGGCCATAGGACTTCATTACATCTGCCAGTAAGGTGCGGGACGGACATACACAAAAGGCATCGCGGGACACGGATGAGGCGTCTCTTCTTTCGTACTATCGCAGGCTCCGGCGCCTGACCAGTCTTAAAGCTAAAATCGCTTGCAAGCGCCTCATTGCCACTCACTTCAAGCCACGCCCTACGTTCATTTATGTTTCGGGTTCAATCAAGACAATAGGTGTTTAGGCACAAGCATGCAAGCTTCTGTGTGTCTAATTGGTTGTAGTAAATTGCATTACCCATCAGGGCGGGTTGAGGCATGTCCGGCGCGATGCGCTTACACAGGAATATTTCTACAAAGCGGTAAGGCTTGGAGCCCGCGATAGTACATAACTCCTGCAACTTGCCTGCACCTCGCCGGCCCCTCACCTGCGACACGCCCGCGCCACGACCACGCACTCCCGCATCACGACCACGGCACATAACACAATTATCACCTATTTTTATTATTACAGCTTCAAGAGACTGTAGACCTTATTATATCGTCTTAATTTCAACTCTATACCTTCACGCGTTCCCGAAATGAAGGGGCTTGACAGACAGACAGATGGACGGACGGATAACAAAGTGATCCTATAGGAGTTACGATTTTTCCTATTGAGGTATACGGAACCCTAATAAAAGACATAGATTGGTGCATTTGAATTAATCACTAAGTCATTAAATTACAATTAAATTTCTACTCGATTTTAATGGCGCATAATAATTCTGACTTATAGCTATTAATCATGTTTTACTAAGCAAATAATTGCTCTCCCGACACTTGTATTAGGTATCAAACAAAGACTTGAATGGGATCGCAGGATGATCTCCCCACAATGGTCCGTATCGGAATCAGGCACAAAGGAAGCTTATTAAACACTATTGTTAGTTCTAAGGGTTGTATTCGAGGCCTCCTGATAAAAAACGTTTGTAAAATTATTTTTTTGTTGTTAACTTGATGATGCTGATTTTGAACAAGCAATAATTTTAATTGGGTTACCAGCGTTACTGGGCATAATGTAACATGTTACAAACCGTACGTTCGTGTAGTCAGTACGGTAAAATAAGCGAGACGAGACAGGTTGATTCGGATTTTAGCACACGGTATAACCTAACATGCTAGCTGCGAATGTTAACTTACGCCCCGTAATGCTGGTCTATTCAAACGTTTACATGTTAAAACGTAATACGAAGACAAAAAAACGTTTTTTTGTCTTCATTGTTGTCGAAATTGGGTATTTTTTATTTATTTATCCTAAGGTAGCTAAAGCACTTGTATTATAGAAATCAGAAACAACGACGGTACCACAACACCCAGACCCAAGACAATATAGAAAAGTTCGTTTTCTACATTGACCCGACCGGGGATCGAACCCGGAACCTCAGAGATGGCGGCACCATTAAAAGTCCGGCGTGCTCGCCTCTCGGCTACGGTTGTCAAGGTGAACTAATAATACAAGGAAGTCAACTCCTTATTTCGATCAGCTTTTATTTTTTATTGCGCCTTTATTATTGATAATAATATTTAGTAGTGCTCATAGATCAATCATGATACGTACATGACTTTTTCACTGTCATCGTTAATTAAATTGTAGGTACAACACATTTTTTTATATAAACATGCTACAATAGATCTAATTGCGTTGCTGCTCAGCTGTGGAATAATACTAAACCTTTGCTATGTACCTTATTTATTAAAATGAGATACAATTTTACTACGAAATATATATAAGCTACCCTCATCATTTATGTATTTACGTTGACCTAAATTAAAGAAGGCACGACACTTTAATCCCAGGGCTCATTAAGGCTATAAATATTCAATTGTATGCAGTACTGAAGATGACAATCCCGTTGGGATTACTGTCTGTGTTGCCTTTGCGTCACTAAGCTAAGTAAGTAACGAGTAAATAAATATTTTTCTACCAAACACATTCGGCTACGGTCACTTTTTAAATATTCGAATGAGAGGTCAAAGAAAAAATATCGTAAGTCATAAAATTCGGAAAATTATCAAATTAAATTTTTAAGAAGAGTCGTTAATAGTACATTCTTTAAAATGTTATTTACTTTTAGAGCCTTCTTATACTAATTTAAAGTATGTTTTCAGTGGTATACATAAGTCTTACTATGAGAGCAGAATCGAAATCGTTTTAAGGCGCGCCATACATTTTATTAAAGTAGTAGCGCGATACATAGACTATTCAACATTATTTTTTTTTACTTAATTACGTCTTATACCAGCTGCACGCACGAAAAAGTATCATGTTACGCGTGCAAGTGAGAGCGTCAGTCATCATTTTGTACAAACAAATATATAATAATAATTTTAACTAGATTTAAGTTTAACTTCGATTTTAGAAGTATTCTGGGCCTTACTGTAGTACATTGCACCAGCTACTTACGGGTTACTGTCTTCTATTGTTAAATGAGAATTAAAAAAAATATTATCAGTCTTCCAGAATTATTTAAACTGCAGTCCGACAGCAATCAGCATATACCTTTTATAGTTTCTAGCTTAAAGTGCTGAATTTGAAACCTTAATATTCGTCCATCAAAAAGTTATGCACTTTACCTTTAGTACCAATAAACGTGGACTGTACTACACTTAACACCATGCTGACTGTACAGTAGGGGGCAATAAAAACTCATTCAGAGCAGAATAAATTCCGGCAAGAACCGTGGCTCTAAAGTTGTGTATTTTATTAGAATATCATGCGTTCTACGGCTCAGTATGAGTGGTTTTGTTCTGCACTAACAAGTTTCCACCTATGAGAAAATAAACAGGATATAATATTTATGTGAAATGAAAGTACGGAGAAAGAAAACCCCTATTATGGGTTTCCGAATTACCGCACTTAGGTATTAGTTCTACTGTTTATTGTAGATTTTTTTGGTATTGCTTTATCAGCCTGCGGGGTAACCATGAACTCTTAAAACATCTCAAATCTGTCAATTTCGTACGTCATTATGTACGAAATTTGATAGATTTGACAGAATTCAGATTGTTTTAAGAGTTCATGGTTACTCCTGGTCTTACAACCACTGCACCGGTTAAAACTACTTTGATCGCATAAAACTATAGCTATCGTAGTGAATGTCCAAAATTTCTTCTTAGGAGACTCTGAAAAGAAAAAAAAAACTTTACACGAAGAAACAAAGCACAGAAAATACATGTTGACAAACTTAAAAATGTAATAAACCGATCTCTGAAACACCTCACTACTTTTGTTTTTCAAATATCTCGTTCTTCTTGAACTTTTTACCAACAGAAGTGTCTCGGTCCCTACGGCCCGCGGTACAAATGATACCGGCCCCTTTCTTATCATTTGATAGGCTGGATCAAGTGATGTCCCTAATATTGATATCGATCAAAAATGTATCGTCTTGATGCTAATAATGTATGGCTCAAGGCTGATTGAAGTGGCGTGGTACGGAGAATACCTATACTCAGCATTGGGTGGAAAAAGGAAAAGAAAAAAATAAACTGACACACATTGTAACATTCAACAAATGGTCTAATGGTTTGCCCTCAAAACTAAAAAGGTAGTTGCGGGTTCGAATCCAGCAATAACTAAATGTTTGTGTGATCAGGACGAGCGTTTCTATTTAGGTCATGAATTTTAATATATTTATCAAGTACCTATATCTAGCCTCTATTATACAAGCTTTCTTGAATTTTGACCGACATGACGTTACAATTGCGTCAGACTTAACGATTATTTTACCGCGTGTGTAATAAAAGCTGGCTAAATTATTTTCGATAGTAATATTATCGATATTAGGCCAACACTACGAAGCCCTTTATTTCTGAGAGATTTTCCCTAACTACAGAAAAACATGGAGGCTGGTTCTCTTCGAGCATTTTCTATGTTTTGGAGTATCGGCAATGTCATATCGCCTTTTTATCTGGTTCTTTGACACTAAAGAATGGTCATTGTGAAATAGGGTACCTATTCTTGTTGAGAATAAAAAGAATTTGAGTGTAGCAGGAGCAATAGATAGAGAATTGAAAAAGACTTATAAAAGGTACTATTTTCGTACTCAACTTCCTTTATAAAGTTATGAAATTCTACAAATAGTACTTATTTAAATAGAATAATGACCACGTATTTTTTTTAAATAATAAATATGTCTAAATAAAAAAATATTGGACAACATCACATACATTGCTCTGATCCTAAGGTAAGTAGCTAAAGCACTTGTGTTATAGAAATCAGAAACAACGACGGTACCGCAACACCCACACCCGAGCCAATATAGAAATGTTCGTTTTCTACATTGACTCGACCGGGGATCGAACCCGGAACCTCAGAGATGGTGGCGCCATATAAAGTCCGGCGTGCTCGCCTCTCGGCTACGGAGGTCGTCTCTATTGACGGATTAGCGTTATGTTTTGCCTTGAGCACAAAAGGTTTGAAAAAAAACACTCAGTTCTAATAATTTCGAAAATTAACTTTTCCAAATTGTAATAAGTGTGCTAGGGTGCTTAATTCGAGATCACGACAGTTCGTATGTTATCTGGTGCATGTTCATCATCATCATCTCAGCCACAGGACGTCCACTGCTGAACATAGGCCTCCCCCAGTGACTTCCAGATCGGCCGATTGGAAGCGGCCTGCATCCAGCGTCGTCCTGCAACCTTTACCAGCTCGTCTGCCCACCTTGTGGGTGGGCATCCTACGCTGCGCTTGCCGATACGCGGCCTCCATTCCAGAACCTTTCTGCCCCATCGGCCGTCAGTTCTACGTGCTATGTGCCCCGCCCACTGCCACTTCAGCCGGCTAATCCGTCGGGCTATGTCAGCGACTTTGGTTCGTTCACGAATCTCCTGAATTCTGATTTGATCTCGCAAAGAAACACCGAGCATAGCCCTTTCCATAGCGCGCTGTGCAACTTTAAGCTTCTTAATAAGGCCCATAGTAAGAGGCCACGTTTCAGTTCCGTATGCCATCACTGGTAACACACACTGGTTGTATACTTTCGTCTTTAGGCACTGAGGTATTTTGGACGAGAAGATGTTGCGTAGTTTCTCGAACGCTGCCCATCCGAGTTGGATTCGTCGATTGACCTCTTTCTCAAAATTGGACCTACCCAACTGGATCACTTGTCCCAGGTAAACATATTTGTCAACAATTTCGAGAATAGAGCTCCTAACTGGTACTGGGTAGGGCGAAACATGGGCATTCGATATAATCTTTGTTTTGTCCATGTTCATCTGGAGACCTACCTGTTGGGAAACTCTATTAAGGCCATCGAGCATTGTACCGAGGTCTTCCAGCGACTCTGCCATGACCACAATATCGTCTGCAAACCGAAGGTGAGTAATGTATTCGCCATTAATGTTGATGCCGAATCCTTCCCATTCCAGGAGTTTAAAAGCATCTTCCAATGCGGCGGTAAACAGTTTCGGAGAAATAACGTCTCCCTGCCTTACGCCTCGATGCAGAGGAATAGCTTTCGTGCTCTGCTCCTGTACTCGGACCGTCATGGTGGCGTTTTTATATAAACATTTCAGCACCTCGATGTACCGATAGTCAATATGGCACCGCTGTAGAGACTGTAGCACTGCCCAAGTCTCGATTGAATCGAAGGCCTTCTCATAGTCCATTGCTACATTTGCTTTTATAAGTTTATAAGGATAAATTGTAATTATGTGCAATAACATTTATGATTAATAACTATTAGAGAAATATATTTTATTGATTTTACATATTGTGGATTATAATATTTATGGAAAATACGTTTAGACCTTATGATGTTTCGGGATTTTAATTTTATTGCATGATAAATTCTGGATTTCAATATTATGGTAAGCGATAGTTCGGAGAATCAATAATTATGAGGAAAAAATTTCGGGCAAACTAAATTATTTATTTTATTTTTATTTTCATTTCTTAGGATAGCTTATAGCTTACAAGTTTACTACAGTTTTAGGAAATTAACAACTAGAAGCTAATAACAAGCTACCACAAATAGATAAAAATATTATGAAATTCAATAGAGAACCGCTCAACATCGGTGCCGGGTACTGTACAAATAGGAAGATGCAGCGTAGGCAGGCCTACCTGGTGGACTCACAACCCAGTCAAGTTATCGGGAAACAGACAATAAGCCTGGAGTCAAGTTAACAGGACGCTGGATGCATACAGAAAATATTTTATGACTTACGTCTATTTATCATCATCATCATCTTTGGTAAAGTTGTTTAGTTTCATAACCACAACTAAAAACATGTAATATGGCTTTAAATTTTACTTTATGTTCCATGTTGTATAAAATAACTTTTACTTGCTATTCTGTACTGAATATTTTAGCGTTCTAAATAAATAATTTTCCATTTGTCCGGCTGTCAGCGTCAAACGCACACAAAACCAGTGGCATAATGCTTGCGGTGCCACCGCATTTGTTTGCTGGGGTTTTCAAATAAAAGTTTTTTTAGGGTTCCGTAACTTAAAAGGGATAAAGGAACCCTGAATGGATGACTTCGTTGTTCGTTGTTTGTCTGTCAAGACCATTTTTATCAGAAACGGTCAGTGGTCTTGACGCTGTGAAAAAAATATAACTTTTAAATTATTGCAATTAAAATATACGGCTGATTATGCCTCAAAAAAATCAAAATCTTTTAGGGTACAGTAGGCACGGGTTACCTGTCGACGTCAAATCACTTGCATTTACGTAAAATATTAAAAAATAAGTATAAAAGGTTTTTTATTTATCTCAAACTGCATTATAGCCGATAAAGAAGTTTTTAAACCAGTTTCATGTTATTAAGCCCACGATTTTTTTTTAATTTACGTCATTTTATTTTATCAAATGACACCAGGTTTTTATTCAACATTCGGATATCCAATAAAACATCACTACATCATTTCAGCCACTGGACGTCCACTGCTGAACATATGCCCAGTGACGTCTATAGAGTTGGAGGAGACCGGTTGGAAGCGGCAGGCATCTAGCGGCTTCCAGCAACCCATACCAGGCTGTCCACCTTGAGGGTGTACCCAGTAAAACATTGTATAAATAATACTACAAAACACATGCCATGCTCTTCTACTCGTATCTCGTGTCACCTGTTTCTGCCGCACGTCGCTGTAGCGTGTCTCGGTCGCGTGTCTTTAAGTCTACCTTTACCTAAAAACGTGTGTATCCGTCTACGTGAGATAATGAACAACGTTACACCGAAGATAAGTCTACTACTACTCTCAAAACCTTTCTTTCTAAGCTCATAAGGTTCAATTTCCAATTGAGAAACCTCTAATACTATCAACCCGTTTTTGCAGTTGAAATGGACTCTATATTATGTGTCACAGAATTGATTTTTAAGTGAATAGTTATAGTTTGTTCAAGCTCTTATTTTGTAGAAAACTCAGTTTAGGAAGGGAAAGGTGTTAATTAGGTAAACAGATACGGTTTTGTGTGTTACTTAGGTAGGTTTGGGAGTTGTCAAAGGGTTTTTTGCTTATTAATTTTGGTACTTGATCAAATATCTTAGTTAGATTTTTGGTGATTTGATATCCAGATTCGTGTTTACCATGTCATGAAAATTTCTACAACTCAATATGGTCGTCCATAATTAAATTTAACTACTTAACCCCACTTAATTCGTTTTCGTAGTTTTTAAGATGATTTTGTTACGTAATGCTATAACTTTCCTTGGGGGACAATATTTGAAAGAAGGTCACACAGCCTATTTATCAGCTGACCGTCTATTTCGTCGTTAGTTTGGCGGTCTTAATGGTATTCAGAAAACATTGTTGAACATTTGAGTCGACTCCTAAAAGGAAGTTGAGTCATCGAGGACCTATATTACTTTTGGCAATAGATACTTACAAGGAAGGTTCAGCAAATAAATCCAACATACCCCTACCTCCTCTCAGTTCAAAGCACAAACACAGTGCACAAACAATTTTGATTCTATACTGCAAGACGTCCAAGTATAGGCACGCAACGCAATATCCTGTCAGCTGTTTGCACTGGCCCATCATCCCCACTCTACTGCACTCTAGTACACACTGGCAGACCAACAACGGACCTAGCTAAAGATGCGTACTCATTTGTTACGGAAAATGCGTCGTTAACGTAATTGAGGTAGCTAAAGGTAACAATTTGAAATCAAAAACGAAGTTTCATAATTTAAAACACAATGAAAAGGGAATTAACGCGATCATAATTTAGGTACAATATGTTACCTCTTTTGCCTGACGTTTCGATCGGGTTACACCGACCGTGGTCACAGGCTGACTGGAACAGCGATGTCTTCACTCCGTATGAGAGGCAGATTCTCGAGATCGAGTTTTAAATTATGCAACGCGAAAGTTTAAAAGTAATTATCGAAGTTTCATAGTTTAAACATAATATGGGATTGACAAATGCCGGCGTGAAATCATGTGCTATGTCATCGTTATCATAATTATAACTGACAGGCGTTGGCGAATTTCGATATCGTTTCTCTATGGATCGGTTGCCACTTGTCTTAGCCCCCTTTTCTATAGGTTTGAAAGCAAATAGGGATTAGAAAAAACAAATAAATTAATTTAAAAGTTAAGTATATCAGTATTTGAGTACGACAATATTTCTAGTGTTCAGAGGGCCTTTTTTATTTTATTTCTTATGAGAAGAAATGCTCTGTCGCACTACCCTACCTCCAGTCGCAGGGCCTGACTGAAGGGGGTGTGTGGGACTCCGGGCTCAGAAGGAGCCCGCCTATCCTCTGAAATCTCACGGTGCTAATCTACCGGTGCCTTGAGTGAAACGAAGCCAAGGGTTTCGCCACTGGCCGCAGCCACAGGCATGCTCCTTGACTCCACTTCGGCCGCAGCCTGCCTTTATGGCAGGCCGCCCGGTCTCTGGGGTGGAGAGGCAGCTGTCCCCCCAAGTGTTTAAAGGTCAAGCAGACAGCTCTACAGGCAGATTACGCTTTAAATTGAAATAAAAATGATTTTAAATTATTCTTTGTTTGGATATTGTATTTATTTAGTTATGACTTGCATAATTATTCAAGCTATTAAAGGAGGCTTATGGTATAATATAGGTAATAAAAAAACATAAAAGTAGGTAATTAAAACCAGGAATATTTTGTCAATTTAAAGACACGACATTGTTGTTATGTTAGGTTACATACACTAAAGGTTCTTTCTGCAATAGAGCCTTCAACGCCCTCGTAAATACACGCCTGCTTAATTCACAATGTTCGACCAGCGTGGATGCACCTTATAAAATGGTTCCTGAAATATTTGCCGTGTCCATGCACCGAGAAATAGATCTTGAGGTCGAGATTATCAGAGTTACGTAAAGTGAATTTTAAAAAATACTTTTTCTCAATGGATATTTTCTTAATATACATTAGGAAAAAGTATTTTTTCAAATTAAAATAGTTTTTAAGTTATATAGCTTTATTAAATTTTGAAACCACTACCAGCGTTATTCATAAAAAAAAACTGTTTATCAACTTATCAGGCATTATTTAGCTGATTAATAACTAATGCTAAGGCGGTGATATTTTTGGTACGAATGTATCTGACTGTTTGTGAGTTATTCTTGCCTCATAAAACTCGAAATCAAAAGTCAGCAGTAAGATAAACGCCATTTTGTTGATTTCGTCCTAGGACGACTTAAGGCCTTAACACGCTTGAATGACCTTGACGCGTCGCGCTTACACAATTTCGCGCGTGCACAAGAGGTCATCCCTCTTAAAATCGGAAAAACATGTTTCTTATGAAATTAATGCCTTTAACGAGAATTTTCAAATAAAACTTTCAATTCAAAACATTTCTATTTCTAAAATCTTGTATTGTGAGAAAACAGTAATGAAATAGCTTATGTCGTTTAAGAGAACATTTGCAATTTATGAAAAAAATACACTTTTTTGTGCATGTTTTAATCCAAGGGACTTAACGGAAAATCAAAATTATTCAATTCAAGATGTTTATTAAATCCTCTTCTAGCATATCGTATTTAAATTTTTTAGATTCAAGTAACAGGTATTCTGGCAATTTGATTTTCATATTCGAGATTTTAGGCACTTGGGTGGTGTTAAGGCCGTAAAAGCGTTTATGAAAAATGTTGACAAGTATTACTCAAAATTTATAAATATGACTGTCAATGTTTACACTAAGCAGTCCTCAAATATTGACTATTCCTACCCTATTTAAGATTGATAAAAAAGTTAAGAACGACTTTGCTTTAACTAAGGTTATTTCTAAAAAGCCTTGTCATGCTAAAGACTCTATATAAAAAACCGGCCAAGTGCGAGTCGGACTCGCGCATGAAAGGTTCCGCATCATTATCTATAAAAACGAGCAAAAAAATCACGTTTGTTGTATGGTAAATATTTATTTTATTCTGGTTTTTAGTATTTATTGTTATAGCGGCAACAGAAATACATCATGTGTAAAAAATTCAACTGTCTAACTATCACGGTTCATGAGATACAGCCTGGTGACAGACGAACAGACAGACGGACAGCGGAGTCTTAGTAATATAATAAGGCAATTACCTGTCACTATAAAACTAAAAGCTTTTGTTAAAACTAAAATCACAATATATTTTTAAATAAGTTTTAAATAGTAAAACACCTGAAGTTTTGCTCTTTTGCTAAGTATTCAGAAACTTAATTAATCGTCGAACATTCTTTTGTCTATACCTATGTTATTAAGACTCTTTTCAAGTTTAACGTTTTTTAAGAGTACAATTAGTTTCGTTTTGAAACTAAAAATTGATTTTTCCAATAAAACTATAAATCTCATTATGGATGAGCTATGGATATTAGTACTAAAAGCAGATGTTATATTTAAAAAGAATGCTGGGTATAAAATTGCGAAGAAATATTACAAAAATAAGTTAATAGTTTTTTGGGTAGAATCTGGTTGAATAAAAGAGAAAGATTATTAAAAGTTTTTTTTTTCAAACAATAGTCTCTATATAATTTAATTTAATACATAAACATTATGTTAACTTATAGTAATATTATGTTAAAACATTCTTCCATAGCTCTTTCTGAATAGTATTTTACATAGTGGATTATAGAACATAACTAAGACTGTGTTCGTTTTATGCGGCCACAAGTGTACACTCACTAAACAGGGTGTAGAAGAGAATAGGACACTCCTTTAAACCACGTGATCAGCTGGTCATATACAACTACTTTTTCTATGGAAGAAAAATCGAAATCGATAATTTTTTTTCAGCTTCTCCATACAAACTTACTCGCATACCTTGATGATAATGTATGGAGCATCTAAAAATAAAATCACGATTTCGATGTTGCTCCCATAGGAAAAGTTGTTGTATATCACCATCTGATCACGTGGTTTTAAGGAGTGTCCTATTCTTTTGTACAGCCTGTATAAGGTTACATTTTAGTATATACAAATATTTTAAGGATAGGTACAGTAAAACTTTAAAATGCTTATTATGAAAAAATCATAAATTTTTATTCGCTAGTTTTCAAGGAAAACACCAAAATACATTTTGATAAAATAAATCACCCCGTGTATTGCGGGAAATACTTGCTATCGTACCTACTAAGATTAACGGTATACGAGTAATATGATTTAACGTGCGTAAACGTAGGTTTTTATTTATAATTTAGTGAATTGGTTATAAGTGAAGCTTTTTCGTCGTGGTGGAAGGTGTCGTGTGGTGCCGGCACGTTAAAAGAATAGCACCACCCCTTCTCTTCCTATGGGTGTCGTAAGAGGCGACTACAAGAGAACCGCCACAAGAAGACGGGCAGCAGCGTCTCCTCTCCACCATTGGCCAAACTGCGATCGCCATCCGCCTGCCAAGCGTGGCGATTATGGCAAAATCCTCCTTTTTGAGAGGCCTGTGTCCAGCAGTGGACTGATATAGGCTGATGGTGGAAGGTTTTTCAAGCTGTATGTTGTATGTATTTTTACTGCAGTATGCGGAATTCGTAAGTTACATTAAGATCAATGGTATGTTCGAGTTTGTTTATAAAACTCGTCAAGCAAGAAAAAATGGACTATAGTTATCAATGGACTGAATAGACAAAAATATTACAATTATTTTATTAGGAAACGTAAAAACAAAAACTAGCCTGTTTTTTTTAAGTGGTTGGTTCGGATTTCTCTGATATTTTTAGGTGCATTCTTAAGATATTTGTAATTACTGAAATGTTACCTTATATTTTGGATGCAGGCAATCAAATATGCACGCTTTAATTATGTACCTTATTTTCTTGTGAGACTAAATTTAAATTGTACATCTTATCGGGGCATGAAAATTATTCCATTAAGCCCCCAGCGTTTTTTGCTGCGCCGTTTTTTTTTTTGTAGGTAGAAAATTAGGTCAAATGTAATTGGTCGTTAATTTTTGAGTATCTTGTTTTATTTTCATACTGAGAACAAAGAAAATTTATTTAGTTTATAATAGGGCTCTTATTTTCAGTATCCATAGATACCTAAGATGTTGCTTATTTTATGTACTATTTTTTTGTCAGATTAAACAAAATTACTTAAGTTTACATGTAATAATGTTAAGTTGTTTTAAAGAATAAAAAAAATATCTTTATCTTTTATCTGTATGAAATTAAGTTTTTGGAATGGTTTATTTATTTATGTATTTAACGAAATCCACAGCTCTTGATTAACATCCCTAGTTTAGATAATATACTTACTGACCACAATAAATAAAGGAATATGAATATACAGGGTTACAATGCAAGGTAGTGCCAATTTTTCAGAGACAACTCAGAATCAGTAACTAAATCAATTTACGTAAAAAACGAACTCATTTTTAATTAGTACTATCCGCTGTTAAAACATGTGGTGGATAATCTTGTCTTAATTATTAAAAAAAAACGCAAGTATATCAAAATTTAAAATTTGGCGCCTCCTTGCAATGTTACCCTGTATATAGGTTTTGTAATGTGCTTTCGTTAAGTCTTTAAACTTATTTACGCCATTACATTGGTAACATTGAAGAATTATTCTTTTAAATAATTACATTGTTTTCACAATAACACCAATCAGATAGCCTTACACTAAACAAAACTCGTTTTATGGTGAACACACTCAAATTCGTTTATAATATATTCATGATTTAGGTACATACAAATGCTTGTAATCTTCACACATATTGCCTCTTCCGGGATTCGAACCCGAAACCACCAGGCATTGTAGAGCGAACCACTACAATATAATCGTCGATTCGGATTTTATACAATGTCCTATAATTATTATTATTTCAGATGGCATTTTTTATACAGGGTGTTAGGTAAATGGTAGGTATATCAAGCCGAAACTAGCCTATGTTAATATACGCATATAAATAGTAATGGTAAAATCAGAGATATCATATTTTTTTTTTAAATTTTCAAATGAAACAAAATTCTTGGAATCCGATTTTTATGAAAATATTTTTTCAAATAAGATACTAATCTAACCTAACCTAACACCCTGTATATAGCGGCTCTAAATTTTGGTTAATTTGGTTGTAAATATTTAATCACTGTTGTTATCTCTTTAGTGAAAAACTAATATTTTTACCGAATTGAAGATACAAAACACCTGTTTTTACTTGTATTCATTTTTCAATTCCATCAAAACTTCAATTTTCTGTTTAGTCGACCACTTTTCTTGATGTTAATGAAGCGTTAAAACGAAATAATACAACAACACATGCTCGGATATGTGGCAAGTGAAAAGCGTTTTATCTTTTCCAGTAGCGGGTGGTAAGAAGCTGTCTGGACTCATTTATGTGTTATCCCATTTGGCGGTCGATTAAGTTTTTGTGGGGAAACAAACGGATTCATTTAGTAAAGATATTTTGTGTTGAATTGAAATGTTTGATATTCTGAGATAGAAGTGGTATTTTTATTTTTTTAAAATCTAATTTTTTTTGTAACTTATTTTTTCTAAATCGTAAAAATAGAAATTGAATAGTTAATTGAATAGTTATATAGCCATGGTACAAAAATGGTCTAACTTTATACTACGGTTGTTTAGTAGTTTAAAAAATAAAATAAAAAAATAAGCTTATATGGTATACAATCACCTCTGCAAGTACTCCTCAGATTGAAATCTACACCCTGTGTATTACTATAAAACGGCAATTTCACACTTTAACCCCTAATTATGACTATTCTCTAGCCACTCTCACCTAATTATTCCGCTTGTCTTGTATTTAGAGGCTTCGGGTGGCATATCATTCTACTGGTTGCATAGCAACGTAATTGTCATTTGTTTCAGACAACTTCTTACAACAACGCAGCACATGCCTGCACCGACCGCGGACCTTTATTGTCCTGGAGACAAACTACAGCAGTTTAATAAAAGCAACGTTGAGGAATGCCCACTACGTCTAGCCTTTGTTGGTTTGCAAATTTTAACTTGGCAGGTGAAGATATTGTTAAAATAGTATATTAGACTCATAAATATTGTTTAAATTCGCTTTATTACAAGATAACATGTATTTGTTAACATTTGTGACCATAGAATTGAGTTAGACACCCACTAATAAAATAAAAATCTATGATCATGCCAGAAAGCTACTTCCAAGCATGACCACAACATTATTCTGGTTTAGCAAAAAATACATTAAAGTACTCTTTTTTTAACCGACTTCAAAAAAAAGGAGGTTCTCAATTCGTCTGAATGTTGTTTTTTTTTTTTTTCATGAATATGTACCACGAAGAAGTTGAGAATATCTGCCGTGGCTGTGCAGGGTAGTACAGTTTCTCTTAATAAATAAAAATACTATTCTATGAAATAAATTATTTGAATTTGACAAGGGTTCAAGGGGAAAGATTTTATTCTGAATCTTCTCAAGTCATTCTCACCTTTCAATGCCCCTTGTCAAATTGTATTCGTAGGCTTTAGGCAGGCATTCTACTGGTTGCATAGCAACGCAATTGTCATTTGTTTCAGACAACTTCTTACAATAACGCAGCACATGCCTGCACCGAACCGCGGACCTTTATTGTCCTGAAGACAAACTACAGCATTTTAATAAAAGCAACGTTGAGGAATACTTACTACTTTTAGCCTTTGTTGCTTTGCAAACTTGACAGGTAAGGATATTGTTACAACTACCGGCACGGAGCGCTGGGCAAAAGTTGCGCATAAGATCATTACGATTATGTGATTGGCTAGTCGCGCGCCGCGCCTGCACCACCGGCCGTGATTGGTTGTTAGCTCCGCGCACACGCGTCTCTGATACGATGATCGTCTCGTAAGATGCGCAAAGCGATCTCCACTCTTTGACCTAACGCTCAACATCAATGTCGCGTTGGTACAGTAAAATAGTTTTGAAAAGATGGTTGTGGAGTTTGCTACTGATAACTTTAGGTAGGTATTCTTTGAGGCTCATATAGGCTTGATAAGCTCTCATTGGTATAGTTTCTTTATTTATCGTAGGTCGGAATATCTCTAAGTTACAGTATTTTTACAAAACAAAGATAACAATACATCCATAACCTTTTAGTTTATTTGCAAAGCGAAACAGTAAGAATCTTCACATTTCCACACTATTCGTAGGTTGCATCGAAGATTTCAAAAACTAGATCACAAATATGTAGTCTAATTGGCAAAGTATTCTTAGTAAAAGTACGTCAGTAAAATATTCACCTCTCAAATCGTACCTGTATGTCACGAAACGTTAGAATTTCGTCTATCCCCGCCATTTTCTCAAGCCCGACCTGCGTCCGTACCTGGTATCACGTATCTAGAATTTTCCAACGTCCGTACAGCGATTCCGGTAAATAGGACTAAGGAATCCACTACCGACTGTAAAAGAGATTGGTGACCTTATGATGTCAATAAGTAACAATACCATTTTTTTTATAAACTGTAAAACATTATTTACATTTTGTACGGCAATAGCAAGATTAACCTCTTTTTAAGGAGTGACGTACACTAAATTGTAGCATTATTTATTTTCATCGCTCGTATAACTGGCAACCATTAAAGAAGAAAGGTAAACAAGTGGCGATCGTGTAGGTACCTACTGGGTCTGGAACCCGTGGACTAACAACGTAGTAAAGAATATGGAATGCCACTAGATGCAAATTCCCCTTGCTTTGGCGTTCTAGAAAAGCCTATTTCGAGAAGTGGAATTAAAAAACTGATGATGATGACGTAGAAGCACTTAATGTTGAGCGGCTCTAGTGCGACGGCAGTTATTGTTTTTCTGCGGAAAAAGTTAATAAGCTAGTCTTACAAGAATTTGATACTTCCATAATAACATTTTCGCTTAAGTAGGGTAGGGTAGACTGTCCCTACAGCAGTTGATAATAGGCCCAGTACCTTGTTTCACGGCTCGGCCGAGCACGTGAAGGTAATAAATGCAAATTGGTCCGTCTCTCGATTCGCGGTAAAACAGTTACGCCCTTTTGCGCCGCGGGCGTGGGTCGGGGTCCGAATTAACATCGTTTTTGCAAACATAAAGGATAATACACTGCGGCTATGGACAAGTTTAAAATAGAATTACTGACTTTAGAGAAATTAAAAAAATTCGTCTACGTGGTGTGAAAATGTGCTGGCCGATCCGAAAGTGGCGAATTTTGGTGCTGAAATAGAAAAGAAAACACATAAAATTGGAATTTTATTGCCATAACCAAATAAAGTAAAAAACAATGTAGCTGTAAACAACGGCTTAGTTTAGCCATTCAGCAAGGAAACGCTGCAAGTATCCTTGCTTTCTTTCCTCACGAACACGGTTTTATTTTTGAGTAGGTATTTAGGTTTAGGATAAGTTAGTTTAATTTAAAGTATTATTTAATTATATTGTTTTTGTTTAATTTTATTAATACAAACTACATTATGTAGCTTAGATACTCATGATTTACAAATAAGTGGCGAGCGAGTCTTCAACCAAGCATCTAAGGCATAACGTCTAAACTACAAATCTGTAATCCTAGCTCAAAACGTTTGTCTACATAGTCTTAAAAACTATCTAGACCACTAGAGTCATGCGGACTAACAAGTCCATATTACAAGAACTTCGCATCACCACGCGGCTCTCCACTATTTAAAGAAAACGTACCCTGAGTTTCTTCGGACACATTATGCGGTATTCAAAGCATTGTCTGGAGAAACAAATCATCTTGGGCCAAATGGAGGGCAGACGTGCTCGGGGTAGGGTACCCACGAGATGGACGGACGCGGTGAGCAAGACGGTGGGCGGAAAAATGCAATATGTGGTCCACACGGCCTATGATCGCAGTCTGTGGAGGAACACTATATGTGGTCGCGATCCTCATCAGTAAGGGACCGAGGAAGAACAGAGAGAGTCTGAACCCTGAATTACTTATATTTGCCTAAATATATTTTTTCATAATCATACCAATAAGCTAGCCCCAAACTAAGCAAAGTTTGTTCTATGGTGACTAGATAATTTATAAATACGTTTATAAACACCTATGACTTAGACTTGTGCTCATCACACAAACATTTACCCACTGCGGGATTCGAACCCGCAACCGTCAGGTAGTATGGAGCACGGACATTCGTCACCAGACGAACTTATAAGTACCAGATATATTTGAGGGCCTAGCACGAAAGTGAATCTTATACATACATTTTGTCACCTTTTTATCTGTGTTTTTAGCAAATAAACGTTTGAACTTGAACTCTTTCGTTCGGTCAAATTACAAAAGTACAATTACATTAAAATGCTGCAGTCTCATGTGTCAATCCTTTGATAAATTGATGATTGATGACCAACTCAATCTAGCCGTGTAAAAAACCCGACCGTTTTCAATTGTTCATAAATTGTGAAACCTTTGTTACGGGGGAATGGATTTTTTTATTTGATCGGATAATACGACCGACCGAACGATGCGCTTTCGTATTAGGCCTCTTGGTACGAGAGTCTTATGCATAGCACATGCAACGAAACGGTGGTACGTTGGCATAATGGGAGTAGAGGTGCGGATGTTCGCCTTAAGGATGATTTATATTAGACCGGGCCGTGTCCGGGCCGGGCCGAGGCCGGGGCTCGGACGGGGCACGGATTTAAAACGTTACATGCATTTTGTAAAGCAGTTTATATTACACAGTGCATGATCGGTGTCTCGTCCGGGCCCGGATACCACGGCCGCCCGGGGTTGGCCCGGCCCGGACACGAACCGGTCTTATATAAATCATCTCTAAAACGCAAAGATTCCCTAGTTTGATTCCCGGTTTGGATCAATTAAGGTTTTTATTTTGCTCGGGTCTGGTTGTTCTGGGACGTCTAGACAAAAACAGAAGCCTCTTGCAAATAAAAATCCTTGTCTGCCACCTCGAGACTTAAGGATCATCATCATCATCATCATTTCAGCCACAGGACGTCCACTGCTGAACATAGGCCTCCCCCAATGACTTAAGGGTAAGGATGTTAACTATTTTTTATTTCAAAACATTAATAATTGTGTAATTTAATTAATGACAGTTACTTATGTATAAAGTGTCGTGTGAGGACGGCCGTAAAGAATACGCTTCCCTACCGCCAACAGGAGGCGTTTCGTAAGAGGCGACTAAATCCTGTAGCACGAGACGGGGAGCAGCGTCTGCGTGCGAAATAATAAAACAACTGCGCTCGCCAGCCCGCCTGCCAAGCGTGGCGAGTATGGTAAAGAAACCCCCCAGATGATAGCCGATCTGGAAGTCACTGAGGGAGGCCTATGTTCAGCAGTGGATGTCCTGTGGCTGAAATAATGATGATGATGATGATATAATAGGCATACGCGGGCTGCGACCCCACCGGGCGTTTTGCTAACTTATAAATCAGTGTGCATTTGTCTCGCTTGTTCGACTGACGGGTACCGCTCCTGTCGTTCATTTGCAAGTATCCAACAATTACTTGTCTACTAGAGTCTGATTAACTTATTCCATAGAGTCAGAAATCTAAATTAAATATGTCTATAGCTTTAACATACTAGTTAAGCATCTGCACATATTAGCTAGTTCTGTACGCCCTCTTAAAGAGAACATTGCACTTAAAACATTTCAGTGGAATTAGATAAACGTAATCCGGGCCACAAAAGTGTTAACAAAACAAAAGTGTAAATAAAACAAAACACTGCAGTTCTCTCCTACCTGCATTTAGGCGAGGCCCGCGAAACGTGATAATAGGAACAAAAAGAAATAATGAACATAAGTACAAAACACAACGCTTAGCTCACAGGCATTAATGTGTGTTGTTTAGTGCAAGCCTGGAACGATACGATCGTTACAGCACTCCCAGTGCGGCAGTAGAGTTCGATACAGTTTGAAATCAACAACTATTTGTGGTTGGAATCGCATTTGATTTAGAATTTAGGAGTGATTCTATTGTTCGAATAGTTGGTTAAGGTTGTTTTTACCCGACTACGGCAAAGCCAAAAGGAAGGGATCAGATCCTAACCTCGAATAAAATAAAACTGAGATAAGTAATCAGAATCAGAAACTTTACTTGCGTAAAAATACGGTATACAAGGATGATACAATTTAGATGAGCACATGTTTCGCTATCAAAAATGGCATGCAAAAATTTAAACAATCAAACAAATAGTACAATCTGAACAAATATAAATCACAATAATATTCATAATATTAATTAATAAATTCTATGTCAATAAATTATTTTTAAGTTATTACAGCAAAATATCAGAAAAAAAAATAGTAATAATTAGTTATTTAAAATCTACAGTCAATAAAATTTTTAATGTCATAAATTCTCTTTTCTATATGCCACTTATACAATTTTGATTTAAACATAATAATATTTTGATTTTTAATGTCATTAGGAATTTTATTATATATTAGAATCATCACGTGTATTAAAAGAAGAACTTAGCAAGCACATTACAAATATGTTTGAATATCATATTGTTTAATTCGAAATATATCTTTAAAATTCGGTTGTGCAGTTCGCGCGGTCCAGTCATAGTCGGGTTATTGTTTTTAAACTTGAATTGTTTGAATTTTTCAAACTGGAATGCTAACGCTTACCTAACAGATAAAGGTAATGAAATATACCACACGCAGCTGAATTTTAATTCGATTCCCACCAGCTGCTGATCAAATATTTTTCGAGTGTTATATTACCTAAAACTTAATAGATAAATTAAATTAAAAACAAATACTGTACAACAGCCATACATAATTTTTTTCTTACATGTAAGCATGGCTCCTGATATTAAGGTAAAAAGCCAAATCACTTTTGGTATACTAATTAGAAACAACTACAGTACCACATTACCCTGAGCCGTGACAATATAGGAAAGTCTCTTCTTGTCTAGCATTCAGGTCTCGACCGTGAATTGGTCGGGACCACAGAGATAATGACATTATGACATCAAGTCCGGCGTGCTCGCCTCCAGGCTACAGAGTTTGTCAATTTATTATAAAGATAAAAATAAAGATAAAGATAATTTATTTGCTAGAAACAGGTTACATAAGATGGCAGGTACAGAGTAGGATCCATGTTTCGCTGTATACATTCCAGCATGCAAACATTGTAAAAAAGTTAATTAATAAACTGCTAAATTTTGTAATTCATATATTCGCTTACAGTGTAAAAATTACAAAGAATTAACCAAGCATGCAAGACTTTTTTGAATTTATATAATGGTAAAAGTTTTACAAGTATGTAATTTTTTTGAAGAAAAGCTGTTAAGAGTCTAAAGAATTGTTAATATCGAGAGTACCAGTTATTAGCAGTGATTAAAACACGGGCAGCCGCGGCCGTGCATGGGGACTAATGACTAGTACCTAGTAGTAACCTATGCGCTCCTGTGTTCTATTAACACTGGACTTTTGATTGTAATGATTTGATCTTTATGAGGTATAATTGAACCTTAAAAAAACGGCCAAGTGCGAGTCGCACTCGCGCACGAAGGGTTCCGTACTATTATCTATAAAAACAGCGAAAAAATCGCCTTTGCTGTATAGGAGCCCCCTTAAATACTTATTTTATTCTGGTTTTTAGTATTTGATGTGATAGCGGCAACTAAAATACAGCATCTGTGTAAATTTTAACTGTCTTACTATCACGGTTCATGAGATACAGCCTGGTGACAGACCGACAGACAGACAGACGGACAGAAGTCCCTTAGTAATAGCGTCCCGTTTTACCCTTTGGGTACGGAACCCTAAAAAAAAAACGAACCCTTATAAGGGTCAGGATTCCAACTGTAATCTAGATTTTACATAAGGATGTGTTAGTGATTAATTTTAGTAATCAATACTAAAGCGTTTCCGCCACTGAGTTAAAAGCACTTCCATCCAGTGGTTACGCCCAACTTTTACTGTCGTCAGTTCACCTGGGGCTAGTGGCTGGCCTGCGTACCTACTACGTCTTCCACTTTGCAGTCGTCACTCGAGAACCTTTCTTTTCCAGTTGTCAGTAGTCAGTAGTCAAAGGTAGCTTATGTTAACATACGTTTTAAAAATTATACTTAAATACTATAGTGAAATTAGAAATTTGGAATCATCATTTTTGAAAACAGATTTTCCTATAAATAGAATTCTTGTATAAAAATAAAACATTATTATGCATATACTAACATAGCCTAGTTTCAGCTTGATATATCTATTACCAAACACTGTATAACGACGCATAATATAACGTGTTTTGAATTTGATTACGTAACATTGTGATACTCGCAAACTCACTTAAGCATCTACGTACGGACAACAGCTCGTGGACCTACCACAAAATGTCAAATTTCCTCATTTGAAAATGATCTCTATATGTCAGGCTTAAAGTTGAAAATCTATTGGAGAATTTTTGACTTTAGGGGTAGGTCGACGTGCTGTTGGCTGTACCTTTAGGATACCTCCTGGTGAGCTAGAATTACGACAGAGGTTTAGGTAGGTATGTAAAGTTGGCACCGCTTATAATCCTTATTCAAACAATGAATTTAAAAAAAACAACACCCTAAATAAACAAAACAATAGGAAAGTTATTCGAATTTCACCGCTAACAGTGCATCATCATCATCTCAGCCTATTGCAGTCCACCGCTGGACGTAAGCATCCCTCAAAGAGCGCCAAAGAGCACGATCTCCCGCTTTTTTCATCCATCCACTGCCAGCTATCTTCCTAAGGTCGTCGGTACATCGAGCTTACAGTACATAAGTAAATATAAATACCCAATACCTATATGATAATATTATTAATTCTCATCGACCGGGCGTTCGTCATGCAATATTACTTCAGGCCATTTGTGTAATTAAATCCGTGCAATTAATTTCCATAGCGTTTTGAAGTTAAAATCACTATGCGTTTATGGGTTCAATGATTTCGATTGCATAATTTTGGCTTTTTGTATTAATGGTTAAACTATCTAAGCTACTATAATAAGCTATGCTATATATTATACCAATTAAGTTATATTCACCCGGTCCCCTTTCCATGTCCATCAAAATCTTTAATAAACTCCCAGACTCGATAAAAATATTGACATAGAAACCACTTTCATAAATCAACTCAAATAGTTTTTAAATTCAAAACATTACTATGCTATAAGTGAATACCTAAACGATAAAAACTAATTAACTAATAATACCTACCTATCTAATAGATTCGTATGGTCCTCCCCTCTCCTAATTGCAGTGCCCTACAGGGCCCATAGTGTCTTATAGGTTGGGTCATAACGATTGAGTATTGAACTATGTATATTTGGGCAGGTTTTTTTTTCTTTATTAAGGAAACAAACAGCTATCAATATTACATTTAGCATATGAATAAAGTTTAGTACTAGAGCATTACAAGTTTCCACCAGTAGTTTTTACAGTAAACAAGTTGACGAGATAAAAAGTGCGTTTAGACTTATAATACATAGGGACAAAACAATAATAATATATGATTAATCTTACTAGGGCGCAACTACAGTGGCCCTTTTAACAATAAACGAATGCGCATCAATTTTTCGTGAAATATGTCGATGTGATTGTAAGTACTGTTGTACCTATTGCAAGCTCTTATAATAAAACTGTTACTTCTATAGTTAGCCGAGCAGATGGGTGTAGTTTTGTGCCGCGGGTTGGATCTTGGGCATTTAAAAGTTAATTTATTCAGAAAGTAAGGGGAATCAACAACGTTATTAATTATTTTATAAAGTAAAATTTGATCCCTATGTTCTCGTCGAGTCACCAATGGCTCAATTCTGATGGTGTCATAACTTTTAAACCTATACCTCAGGCGTTTTATAAACTTGTTCTGAATGCCCTTTTTGTGCGTTTTAGACGCACTTCCGTCGAACGAAATTCGCGCGCATGCAGTTCACCCCATTTCTTGGTAAAGCCACACATATTTAGACGTACTCTGACTAATCTATGGCCACATAGTGCAAATCGACGACGTAGTGGTTCGCGCTAAAATAAATTTGCTTTTGCCGGTAGCGGGTTCGAATCCCGCAATGGGCAAATGTTTGTGGGATGAGCACGAGCATTTAAAATTGTACTAAATGCTGGATGTTTGTGAAAAACGTATTTAAGTTTATCTAGTCGCCCTAGTTAAGTACCTACCAGCTATGATTAGTTTGGGGCTAGATAATTTGTGTGATTGTGGAAAGAAATGATTTATTAATATGGTTTTGGCAAGCTATTGGTATTTTGTGTGTTAAGATAGTTTAATTGCTTTTACGCAAAAATATCACGGAGATAAATCACAAATAAAATAAATATGTCAACTAGTGAGCAAAATAATATTTATAGCCGAAGATATTTTCCGTATTGAGACATATTTTGAAATATTATTAAGAGAGTAAAGACCAGGTGTATTTATATGTATTTATTAATTCACATCCAAATTATACTTCCATCCATCTCAGGCTCGACAATAAACTTGACCAATAAAACCCACCATTGCCCCACTTTCATCATCTTAAAAAAAAGATAAAACAAAATTTACGGTTGCAAATAAGAACCTTCGGCGAAAAGTTGCTAGTACGAAACCTTTGTCATAGTATAAAGAGATGAGTAGGTCAACTTTATACGTTTAATTTTTAATGTTGCATTAACTTATTTATAGATAATTTATTAACTGAAAAAAATATCCCGTAGTTTTTTTTTGGAATATATCTTTTCCCACAGCTGGACAATGGCATCTTTCAATTTCCCAATGCTTCTCTGTTTAGGCCCAAAATCTGCCAATCTGCAATGACTCTCTAATTGTAGATACCTATACGAAATTATGTATGTCAGTTTTTTGTTTGAAACATTTGAATGGAAATGTTAAGACTGAGATATAATGTAACATAACAAGCCTCTCCTCTTTGAGATCTCTGAAACAATGTATTATTATAATAATTATCTCATAGTGAAAACCGGCAAAGTGCGAGTCAGACTCGCGCACGAAGGGTTTCGCACCATTATCTATAAAAACGAGCAAAAAAAAATCATGTTTGTTGTATGGGAGCACCCTTAAATATTTAATTTATTCTAATTTTTAGTATTTGTTGTTATAGCGGCAACAGAAATACATCATCTGTGAAAATACACAGACAGACAGACAGACAGACAGACGGATGGATGGACGGACGGACGGACGGATGGACGGACGGACGGACGGACAGACGGACAGCGGAGCGGTCCCGTTTTACCCTTTGGGTACGGACACCTCAAAACTAGCTTAAAAGTTTGAAATATAACAGACCTAGTTCACCGAATTTACCTGAAGCCGAGACATACGTTACACCGCGTGAGTCTTAACAAAGATGGCTCCGTTTTAGTAGTGCTATTCTGTTTTTGCTATGCTTTTGTTTCGCACATGCCCTACCTGGGCAACCAGTAAATAAATGCAAATTGTTCGGAGCACTCTCTTCGGCCCCTCAGCACTGACACCCACCCACTACGGCCAGTTTGGGCATTCCTGTTACGGATGGAACGTTGGATGCAATTGTTTTAAGTTCTAAAAGCTACTTAAAAAAGAAGTTTATTTAACGATGACAGAACACTTTCAAAGTAGAAATAAAAATATTTAATTGGTAGAACTTACATGAGATTTTATTTATTTGTTGCAATATTGTTCACCAATTATTTTTTTATTATTGAAGGTATTATGGTAGGTAGCAATTATAAAATATCATTTAGTTATCTATTAAAGAAAATTCAAATAAAAATTGAAAAAGGAACTAAAAACATTTTCATTATGCGATTCAGTTTAGTTATTAACAAGTTAGGAGTAACTATACATTACATAATGAAAAAAAAAAGTTTTTTTTAAATAATAAAATAGAAAAAAAATAAGAAGAAAAAAGGTACTAACTAGTACTGAGACCATACAAAATCTACCTATCTTTTTTTTATATGTGATTGCGCAAGGCAATATAAAGAATCTCATTTGGTATAAAGACTTTATTTCGCTTAGACTAAAATGTTTTAATATTATTACAGAAATCACAGTTGTTATATCTAAGAAAATATAGCCTGGAAAAATTTTTTTTATTTTATTTATTTAGAACTCATACAGTCATATAAAAACATGTTAAAAACTAGTTCGGTATGATAACAGACCTAGAGGTTCCTTAATACGCTCAATTACCGAGGCACTATCTGTATTTGCAGAACAGAGGTTTGGATGGTTTAGCCTAGCATTAAAATTAGGTACTTGTTATTGCAAGTTATTTTACCCCGACCTCGCTGGTTCGAAATAGTTTGACTAAAAAATAACAAAAATAATATACATAAACGTATTACCAGCAAGGTAAATTAATAAATAACAACACACGAAGTGTATGTGTTTGGACCAATTCCCTGCCATTACTAGTCACATTTAAGTAACCGTAATTCTTTCTCCTCTGTCTGGTCATCATTCACCTGCCCTATTCCCAGGTTATCTAGGGTCGGCGCAGTATGTATTCCTCTTCCATGCAATTCGGTCACTCATCATCGAGTCATTCACTCCTTTTTCAGACATATCGGCCCTCACACAATTCGTCTATCTCTTCTTAAGTCGTCACCTTCCCATCCATCTCTTCTTAGGCCGTCCTCTTCCCCTCCATCCATCAATACCCATCACTGTCCTCGTTATGTGCTCCTCTTCCCTTCTCATCACATATCCGTACCAAGACATTATCATCTGTCCAGACAGACACCAGGGTGACGTCATAATATTGCAATTTTCAAGTAAAGCTTTATTTCTGTCAAAGTTATAGATTATTAACTTTAGATTTGTACATGTAACGTGACGAAGCTTTTCACTAGTACCCCAGCATCAGATTTGTCGACAAAGTGTGACATCTGATGCTGGGGTAGATAAATTATCCTTAACACATTCACGCACTGTAAGGTCATGTGCTCAGTCAGGAGACGAAATACAGGACAAATCTCTAAGAATTTCTACAGGACTATTTTTAAACTGAATAGAAGTTGTATTGTGATCTAGGCTAGAATAGCCGTCCTCCGTCTGCTAAAGCGTTAACCTCTGACGCAATGTATCGAAAAATTTATATTTGAAGACAGCGATGAAACGACAGTTTATTTATCAATTAGAATTTTAGTTTATAATAACGCATTCTATAATTGAAATAATAAAATGAAAGTTGAAACTTATCTGATTTTAATTAAAGAAACACTCAAATTAATGGCCTTATTATTAGAGTCCTTTTGACGTTACAAAACACATGACCTCTCATTTTATAGAATTTATTTGACGTGGAGGACTCTTTTAACCTTACGAATCTCGTCTTATCTTCGAGATATTATTATCCTCAAACCTCGTACTTGAACGCGACCTCGATGTGAATTGAAATCGAAAATGCTGTGTATGGCATTGAATAGGTTATTACATATTTGAGCGTTGTCATTGAATATCAAAAGGTACCAACCTACCTTATTCTTTATAATTCATAATAATTATTACAGCAAACATCTTATGTTTAGCATAATTTAGTAAAAGCTTAGGATAAGCTAACATTTTACTAGTCGTTGGTAAAAAAGTTAAAAGTTTTTTTGCAATTAGTGGAAAAAGGCATTTTTTTAAATTCTTAACATTTATAACGAAGCTCTTTCGTCGATGTCAAAATTATCTCATATTATAACAATTTTAGTTATAAATAAATAAATTATAAATATTAGACAACATCACATACATTGCTCTGATCCTAAGGTAAGTAGCTAAAGCACTTGTGTTATAGAAATCAGAAACAACGACGGTACCACAACACCTAGACCCGATCCAATATAGAAAAAAAATTTTTCTACATTGACCCAACCGGAGATCGAACCCGGAACCTCAGAGATGGCGGCATTTAAAGTCCGGCGTGCTCGCTTCTCGGCTACGGAGGTCGTATTTTCAATATTAAACAAATATTCAATGTTAAGTGGATTTATTCAAACAAAGCTTTCAAACAAAAGCGTGTTACAGCTTTTCTTCTCAATTACTGCTTATATGTACAACGCTTTTATGTGAACTTTATTAATATACAGCATCTAATCTATTCACATTACCGCGAGTCTATAATTCAAAGAATTTTCTTACACAAAAAACCTGAACAATATCCTTCCATTAGCTACAGTAGCTAACGCGGCCACTTTAATCAGAATAAGCTTCAAAAAGGACCTCAAACTACACGAGCATGTAAGGGGTGTTAGGCGAGTAGTAGGTGAACATTGGGCGTTTTTCCATTAGATGACACGACAACGATAACGTATCGGAACGGTGACTACACGGCAACGGTAGAATCGAAATTAAATAACTATATTAAGGTCCTATTTTATAAGGTAGGTTAGGTTAGGTTAGGTAGGTAAACTCTTATTTCGGGAATGATTCTACTGCCTTAATGTAAAAACTTTGATTTTGGTTCCATAAATAAAAAAAATGTTGCCAATAAGCACTAGAATGACCTTTTAAAAGTTATGTTCATCATCATCATTATCTCAGCCTATTGCAGTGGACTGGAGGCCTACGTCCAGCAATGGACTGCTGGACGTAGGCCTGCCCCAAAGAGCGCCAAAGAGCACGATCTCCCGCTTTTTTCATCCATCCACTGCCAGCCATCTTCCTAAGGTCATCGGTCCATCGAGCTGGGGGTCGTCCTACACTACGTTTGCCTAGGCGTGGTCTTCACTCGAGAACCCGTTTACTCCACATTTCATCGGTTATGTTACAATCATTTTAATTTCAGATACTGTTGTCCCATTTAAAAATGAAAATTACAAATGTAGGTAATATTAGAATATGTATATATATATACAATTTATATTTAAATAGAAAATAGAATAACATATCAATTCATGTCTCGAAGGAAGGTCCAACATTATGTTGTTACCACGTACCGACAATTTCATTTTAATAATGGCTCCTTTTAACACATCTAGTCCCGAGCGCAAAAAGTTTAGTTCTTAAATTATTTCAACTGGAATATAATAAATCAAAGGAACGTCACCATTGCGCCAATCATCGTCATTAGAAACGTATGAAAATACTCTTACATGAAGGTGTTTCCCAACCATCAGCGATGGCCTAACTTCTATGCATATGGAAAACCACTGCCATTGCCGTTGCCATACCGTCAGTGATAGTGAAAAGGCATCCATAGTCTGGTGATTGAAATTTTATGCTTCAAATCTTTTCTGATCAACAATAGCGCCAGACTATACACCGGATGTTGTAGTTTTTACTTCTTTTACCGAGAGCATCCTGTACATCCATACGGAAGTAAATTGAAAATTTTATTTTCGGATTAACTCAACCAGAAATCGAAAGATGCATTTAAGGGGAAGCTCCATTTTTCTGTCTGTCGGTACAAAGAATATATGTCAGCGTGTAAAAATCTCAATTTCACAAGAACTATTGTCAAGATCTCATTCAGTTTAGTCAAGTCATTCAGTTTTTTTTTCAGCCTTTCATATATCAGTCATTGCTTCCTAGTCCATCAGCGTCCAAAAAATATGTAACATCCTGGTATCTGCGTATTATGTTTTTCCATTTAGGATCTAACACAGCAGCCTTAACTGGAAAACGTCTCTCATGGCGTTGAAGCTCGTAAATTCGGACCACGGTTGTATTGTGCTGTCTCGCGTCAGGGATGTAGGGCGTATGTAAATACTCTCCATCCTTTTGGGATGCTTAGTGTTTAGAGAGGCACACGCTTCAGTTATGTCAGTAAAATTAACCTTGATGCTGATGCTGTATAACAAAATACCTTAATAAATAAAACCGTATTGTTGTGACAAGGCTTACGTTACGTTCAATTTAGACGCCTTGAAACGGACTGCTGACGTGCGTGCAGTGAGACGCACTCGGAGAATTGTATGACAACTGCGTTAGAAAAAATATGTCAAATATCAACAGTTGGTGTGCGGTCCTGCAAACGCACGGCTTACGTCCGGCTCAAAAAGTGTTAGTTTAAAGAGCCCTTATAGTGATCTGTTTAACGAACCTTTTTAAAACACCGGTGTAACATTATAAAACGCAATAAATATATGAAAAGTTCTTAAAGGTCACGCGTCGAAAGAAGAATATTTCTTAAAATTTGTGCAGTGCTGTGAAGTAGATGGCGCTTTATGGAACATTTGTACAGGGCGGTAACCACAAACTCTTAAAACAATCTCAAATCTGCCATACATTATCATTTCTGTCAAATTTTGTATGAAATGACTTACCAAAATTGACAGATTTGACAACTTTGAGATTGTTTTAAGAGTTCATGGTTATGGCCCAGTTCACTTTTTAGGAGTACCTGAATTTCGATATAGTGGCCTACTCATAAATATATTCAAACATCTTTAGGACCAATAGTAGGGACGAGTAGAATCGAAAAATAAAAATCCTTTTCGGTCCAGTAGTTTTGAAGGAAATTAATGTCTGTGACAAACTGACAAACAATGATACGAGTGATCCAAAAGTAAAAGTAGTTTCATTTAAATCAAAAGTGTTCTTTAAAAAAACCTAAGGTTTAATTTCCTTTTTCAATAGGTCGTCTGGACTTCGGAACACTAATACCTATCAATCGAGTGTCTTATTACTAAAGTCTATGTGCTACTCTATATTTTTCTATTCCAGGACTTTGATACCAGGAAACGGGATTCTTGGTTGATTATACGATTTCATTTTAATTCACCAAGTTTTTGATGTCCGTATGTTTCATAATAACGTTTAGTGCTACACATTTTGGTAAGCACGCCGGCCCCACCGGTCCGCTGGCTTTAAATTCAAATGGCAGCGAATACGCGGACAGCAAACAGAGTGTTACCGTATATATTGTTGTAGCCATGTCAGCTGCTGTATCGAGCTGAACACACCAGCACTCGCAAGCCCCGTTCGTTTTGTGGCGATTATAATTTTGTGATGGTCATTTCACATTTCGTCTGTATAGTCGTAATTGAAGATAAATAACACTTGAAAAAAATCATCGACCTCAGGTGGGACTCGAACCCACGTCCCATCGCATACCGGGCGAGTGCTTTGACCACTAAGCTACCGAGGACGTCACGTGACAAGATGAAACTTCTCAAGTGTTTTTTCTCGCTGTCAAAGCCAGCGTATTCTGATCAATGTTGTAGCTATATGTATAGCTGAGTAGTATACTACCGTCAACACCCTATAGAAATATTTTTACAAATATTTGACTATTGGTTAAGATCAGAAAATGCTTAAACATTGTAAATTTTTGTTTTTAGCAATTCCATGCAAGGTTTAATTGAAGATAAATAACACTTGAAAAAAATCATCGACCTCAGGTGGGACTCGAACCCACGTCCCATCGCATACCGGCAGTCGTAATGTTAGTAAGTTAAAAATGGCTGCTTTACAGGAGAGTAGTACCTTGAAATCGATATTTCGACACCAGCAACTTAGACTACGCTAACTTAAATTTTAGGCAATTAACGTTTTTTACGGCATTTGGCTTAACATATGGAATAGAAACTATAACAATAAATACATATCGAAATTCCCAAAAATAAAAAAGTTATAAATTAAAAACTACGCTAAGCAAATGTACTTTTTATTTAATCACATATTTTCATAAATTGCACTCTACTGTAAAGTTGGCTTTTTCAGGATAGCGTAGTCTAAATTTTTGGTGTCGATTTATTGACGACCTCCGTGCCGAGAGGCGAGCACGCCTGACTATAGGTATGGCGTCGCCATCTCTGAAGTTCCGGGTTAGATCCCCGGTCGGGTCAATGTAGAAAACGAATTTTTTATATTGTGTCGGATCTGGGTGTTGTGTTACCGTCGTTATTTCTGATTTCTATAACACAAGTGCTTTAGCTACTTAACTTAGGATCAAAGCAATGTATCAAATGTATGTTATGTTATCCTATATTTATTAATTATTTAATTGTAATAACCAATATAAGAACGTCTATTGTACATTTACATCCTCTACTCATATTCGGTTTTGCCGCCCGGCTTGGAGGATAATCCCAATTAATGCCAGCCCGAATATTATGTGTGTAGCAACCCTGTAGTATAAGAACGCTACGACAAATAAACTTAAATGCAAGTACCTTCTATTATTGACAATACTTTTTTGTATGTAAATCTTAAGTCTTGTATCGGTAGTGGCGCTGATGTCGCTTTGTTATTGTGGTACATCATGGCGGCGGATAATTATTCTGTTCATAAAGTGAATAATAATGTGTAAAGTGAAAATAAAAGTACAGTGAATTATCGTTAAAACATTGAGCTAGGCGATTTTTATGAAAATCAGTCGAAAAACGGTTGTAACGTCAAAAATGTATGGATTTCGACATGTAATTTTGGAGGTTAGTTCGGTTATTTAACTATTTCAATCTCTTTTGTTTATAAGTTTACTTTCAAAATTACAAATATTTATAATGTTCTATTTATCTATCGCCCAAAAATCACATTAAACAAATTCCAGTAACTTGTAAACGTATTCTAACCTATTTTAATGATATGGCCAAACGTTGATTAACATATCATCAAACGTTGACGTTAAAACGATATTACCAGTATTAGTTGGCTGTTTTATGAAATACGACAATTTTATGAAATGGTCGGCCACATCATGAAGTGATTAATTTTAAGATCGGGCCACGACATATCCACTATGTTTGCAAACCTCCTGCAACTGCTTCAATGGATATGGATCGCGCTTCCCTTTGTGTTCGCCCAAAAACCGCCACCGATTGGAGCGCCGAGCGCGGAGCGCGCTTGTTGCACGCTCCAGGAGCGCGAACGTATCTACTTTGTGGAGCAGTTGCAAGAGCGCGAAACGTAAGAGGTTCGCGAATATCACTATTAGTTACTAACCCAATTAGTTAGGTACTAACCCAATGTCTTCGTAAGCAATGACGAGGTTAAGAACACCATACTACTCGGGAATCTCTTATATATGCCTCTATTTAGAAATCATTAGTTTTATGCACGTTGCATACGTTGAAAAGTCAGTATTATGATGGTTTAAGGATCCTAATCCTTTTCAAAAGTATAAGGATAACTTTTCCTTATATCTTTTCTAACCTCGTCAAGTTAGCAGCTGGAATTTAACTACTGTCAGGGCTTCAAACGAAACAATTCGGTAGTTAGTAGTTGTCTTGCGCAAACTTTTCACTCGCTTCCCGAGAATCTCCAAGTTTCGGCATTTTGGAGGTACCCTACATAGGTACCCCGCATTGCTGTGGAGCCATCTTTGTGATGTTTTAACTTTTATGGTTCTTGGAAGACGGTGTTTTAGTTGGGGAAGAAAACATTCTAGTAATTCAAGTTACTCACTAATAAATTTGAAAAAATAAAATCAGTACAAGCCATAATTGAACATTTCATAGCAGTATTATATATTTTGGTCAGTGATATTTTCAAAATTCTTATCGATTGAACTCATCCTTGATCTAAAAAAAATGAAAGTCCAGTTATCTACAGTTTAACCACTATTTTGACCACTACACAAAGATAACAACAAAACCTAATTAATTTCCTAACTACGTTAATATCCGTTCACGTTCCCCTTAAATTACCTATCCCTCGCCCAAATACAAGCCTCGCTTGCTTACATAATTCCATAGATACACACGTTACAAGTCTATCAATATTTCCCAACGTTATAATGATAACATAACACGCAAATTCGAAACAAACATTTGTGTTACGCATTCAAATATTATCTAAACAATATAAGCTCCAGTCTTCGCTTGTTCGTGATATTGGGGTAAAAGAAGCTAGTGCAGAGGCTTGAGAAGGCCTTAGAAGAAGGAAAATTAAGGATGCTATTCAAAGTCCATACAGCGTTGCAGCATAACAAGAATCGCTCGTAATTGCCAGTTCAGATATAATGAAAAAACACCACATACAGATTTTAACACTTTGCTAACCAATAGCAATTTATTGTATATACGAGTAGTACAAACCTATTTCTCCTCTTCTTTGGTATCCCGAAGATAGCTTCTATGCAAAATTTGACACAACCTTTTTATTCCTCCGTTAGAGTTCAAAAAGAAAAAATATTCAATTTTCTATTTGTGATATTTACAAAATTTAGTATCTATCTATCTATTTCTCAATTTTTGGGAGTGGGGTTTATTTATGGACCAACTTCCTTATATAAACCCCACTCTCAAAAATTGAGAGATAGATTTCGACTTACCTTTTTATTCGTCGTTAACATTCTAAGCATGTAGGTATGATTCTATGCCAAAAGCGGCAGTTGCAACCCGTTAAAGCTATAATCCCCGATCTACGTGGGTCGTGGAAACCAAAAAATTACCTCCAACGAAATGCACATTCCAAAGGCACCAATCCTAACGCGGCTTATTCAGGTTTAGTGGCGGATGTGGAACAAAAAAGCTGAGCCAGGCTTAACGGCGAACCGCGACTCGCAGTAGACTCGTGGTATTACTGTGGGCGGACGCATTAAAACTTGGGGTATGGCGCCAGTGCGAGCGAATTTAGAATTGGCCCCCAAAATAATGTTAACTATTATAGAGTAAAAATACGAAACCGGGACGCAAAATGTGCCTTTTTTGGGCCTATTTGCAGAAATAAATTAGTTTTATTACTTAAACCCTATGAACTTAGAAATATTCCGCAAATTTATTGGTTTGAGCTCTGGTTAATTTCGCTTGATATTTATTAGTGCCTAGTCAGAGGCCGTACAGCGGCTTATATAATATGACAGTAACATCATCCAATTTTAGTATTTTCTTATCCAATAAATATTAATAATATTAATCAGCACAGCACGTGGGCCCAGGCCCACATGCTGTGCTGGTCCATAAGCCAAACCACCTCATAGTTGCGGTAAGCCATATGAATTTGTTATTTAAATTAGTCTGTGGACATCCTATGACGAAAATGTTTTGTTAAAAAAAACTGGGTTCTGAGTTGGGTAACGGTAACTTAGTTTACAATTTCAATAAGTCCATACTGTGCTAATTGGACAAAACCCTGAAGGACTACAAACTATTAAGACAAGTCTTACCATCCGCAAATTTTGAAGACTCGCCCCAACACCGAGATTCTACTCGAAAGACTTTCAAATAAATTAGTTAATTTGTCTCACACAGATGGTCGTGCAAAGGGTTTAACTACTGTATAACGTCTGACTAACGGTGGGTGAAGCTGGTTTAACATGAAGTTACATTTAGGGATTTACCTTGTCTCGTTTTTATCTAAAATGGTGGCATGTTCGGGTAATTCTGCCAACGACTCTACACCAGAGTTAAATAACATTGTTATTTTTATTCCTCTTTAAGGACAGTTGAATTTTTAAAAAGAAAATATTTTGAGGAAACCTGTTCATTTAGAAAAGACCATGGAAAACTTAACAATAAGAAAACTCAGGGTGTAAAGCCATGGTTCAAATGGTTCGGTCCCTTTGACTAACGCCGTAAGTGTGACAGATATAATAAAACATCACAAAGGAACATTTGCGAATATTTTCATTTATTTTCGTTTTCCAATAGTTTAGTGAAAACATTTTGACAGTTAGAAAGATTTCATTTAAACTATTTACATTATAATAACGAACAAACTTAGCTGAAACTCGATATAGATAAAATTATTATCTAGCAACAGAATAGGATATTTCATATCCGTCAACTTAAATTGTAATTTTACTTTTTTAAACTAATTATAAATATTTTTATAATTGAGATACCCATTATCAACTTAAGTATTCGATGATCATCGTCTCAGAATATTTGTATAATATATATTTGTGTTACCCAGTCAATAATAGCAATTCAATTGTAACCCACTCTGTAAACTAAGCCAAATATACTAAACTCTTTTACCTTAGTAAATGAAGAATAAAACTGACAGACTAAAATTAGTTATTTAACTTTATTTCAGGTTTATTCTACAATATTTTCAAATTGGGACGTAACTTAACCTCACTTTTTTATGCATTCTGCAACTCTTATGGAAGTTGATCAAGATAAAATTATTTAAAATTTAGAGTTAGAATCAATATCGATTTCAATAACATGCTGAATATTTTAATCGTGGTCCATGTTTAATACACGCATTCTTAAATAATACTACTTTAGAATGCGTTTATGTTTAGCAGTTTTAACATTTTAGTTTAGTTAAAAGAGTTTTACAGCCGAATGTACACTAATCCAACCTTAAAAACTTAACATAACTATTTAGCTACTGGGCAAAGATTTGTGATGAGTAATTTGAATTATATAACTACATACTTTCTTTAAATAAATTCCCAACAATCTTAATAAACTATAATAATAAAATAAATATTCATAATAAAAGAAACAATTTAATAAATAATATCACAAACATTTTAGTATCAACTAATGATGAAAACATTATTCGGGGTTTTAATAAAATATATTTAAAAAACCGGCCAAGTGCGAGTCGGACTCGCGCACGAAGGGTTCCGTACCATTTAAAAACGGCAAAACATCACGTTTGTTGTATGGGAGCCCCCCTAAATAATTATTGTATTCTGTATTTTAGTATTTGTTGTTATAGCGGCAACAGAAATACATCATTTGTGAAAATTTCAACTCTCTAACTATCACCGTTCATGAGATACAGCCTGGTGACAGACGGACAGATAGACGGACGGACAGACAGACTCAGTAATAGGGTCCCGTTTTACCCTTTGGATACGGAACCCTAAAAATGGGGTCTTGAAGCAATTATCTACCAAAATGTATAAAAACGATGATGACGATACGACTTACTTACGTTATAACTCAAGTAGGCAATTACTAAATAAATATAATTAAACAATTACTAACCAGGTAACACAAATATTATTATACCTAAGTACTCAATTTCACGACTCAAAAAATTCACTATAAGACACAAATAGGATAACTTTATAATATAAAACATTATTTACACTTGTAACTTTAATTGTATGTACAAAATATTCCTTAATGGACAAATTAACTTTGACACTACGAAGAATCAATTCACGAATACAAGTTTCATCTTCTATTTAAACTAGAATCGCGGGACGCAAACGCACGAACATATCTACCAAGTTACCTTTAGTATTGCAAATCACCAATATTGTGTATTTTTTGTAAAAAATTATTCAAACTTTTTTAATAGCATATAATGTAAGTATTCGTGATTTGATTCACCCCTAAATGCTTCGATATTTTTATATGCTTCAACATTCCTATATTATTTAATTTCTCATATTTTACTAGGCAGTGATTTATGGTAATGTTGTGGTCCCAATGCGAGCGGGAGCAGATTAAAAAACAAACAATATCAGCGTCGCTCTCATCCGGCCACAGCCTAAAATAATCAGTCGCACACTTCTTACACGATATAGATAATACAGTTGGATCACTCGTACAAAATTCTGCCTATGACGTTTAAGTGTTTGCGATACAATGCAATAGATACGTTATGATTGAGGAACCCCTACTCCCAAAAAACAAAATGCCTATGAATTATATTCAAGTGGGTAAAAACACGAGCGTACCTTCTGTATTTTTCTATACTTTGCGTTTTAGGACTAACAAACAAAATTATCGAAGCACCCCATAACCATATTATCACATTTTAGTGATTATGTTATAATGACTAAATATTGTTAATTAAGTTTCAACTATAGTACAATAGGAAGCATTGAAATTACAATTTCATTTAATTCCAACTTCCCTTAACACTTCAATGTCACAAATGTTCGAAATCTTTATTTACTAATTTACATAACTGGTTTTTACATATTTCACAACCATTTACTGAAAGTAAAAGAAACTCAACGTCCACGTCACTGTCTATTTACACGGGGAATGTACAAACGAAATTTAATTACCTACCTAATAGCGAACTCTGAACTTACTGGAAGTCTTGAGCACTTGTATAGTCTGTGTCGTATTTACACGTGTCCTAGAGTTGCGTTGTCTGTCAGAGCGGCGTGTCGCGCGGGGTATCGCGCGAGTCGCGTGTTAGCTCGCGCGTCAGGCGCGGCGCGGGCGCGGGTGCGGGGAGCGGGCGGGGTAATGTGCGGAGGTGTTGGAGCGGGATGCCGCATCGGTTGTCGCCGGGTGCGGCGATGGTGGACCCGCGCGGAAGCGTGCAGGAGCCGCTCGCGAAACGCGCGGGCGGAGGGATGCCTGATTGCGCGTTCTGAAACGAAGTGTTGGGTTAATTTTTGAACGAATACATGTTGACACTATTCTTAAATAGTTCTAAAACACCATTTATTAAAACTAACACTCTATTCTAGGCCTGATAACCAGATACATTTACATTTATTAGTCAAATCTATTTTTTGATTGCTTCAAAATAAAAAAAAGTTAGGCAGTTGAAATAGGTGAACAGTGACGTCATAGTTCGATATCGTCATGAAATTATAAAAGATGCGTTTTGACAGCTTAGAAATATGTAATTGATTGTTTCAACTAGGCTATTGTGTAGGTAGTGTATATTTCACAAACTGTCACAGATTATTAGGACACTAGTCACGTTCACTTGTTTTAAGCGGGCTGTCTTTTTTTAAGTATACGAAAGCTGTTCCCACAACTCTAATGCCGTGGAAAATAGCTTGTCTTCTTGTGCTGAACTCATTGAGAGATTGAAAATCGGTTTAATGGTTTTGTTTCAAAGCACCCGCATCTAGGGTTAAACACGCAGTCCACTGATGCTCGAAACAAATGTTGAAAACAGTTCTTAAATATATTCATAATTTTACTTGTGGTATTGCTGGTATTATCAGAAACAAACGGTATATTCTCGATAAACCCAACACCCTGTTATAAAATTATGTTGCATAAACATAGCTTGTGTGTTCAAACTATTTGTAAACGCGTAGTAGGCTTAGTAGACTTTGAATATTGTATCTTTTAGTAGGTTCTCGTCCGTAAATGCTACGTAGATATATTGCTATGAGTACTTTTACTTTTTGATATAGCGTAGAGTGGAGTGTAGTGTATAATGGGGCGTTTGTATGATAAATTATTTTCCGCAGTGTACGATCATATTTTATAAGGTTTATATGGGAAGTGTACAGCTAAATTAGCCATAAAGTGTGAACGCTGTTTACATTACTTTATTGCAGTTTTAGCACGGCAAAGTTATTTTGTACTGTGAGAACATGGCCTGTAGTTTCATCATAATTTCAGATGCTTTATATGTATAGGGTGCAATATCAAAATTTATCCGTAAAGTGCCATGGACACAGATTATGACAATATGGGTATCTTTAAACTGCGATAAAAATATCGAAAGAAAATCAGACGACGTATTTTAGCAGTAGATCTAAAGGACCCACTAGCGTTTTTCGAGCGTCAACTTCGTAGCTATGTCCAATCAGAGTTGACGCAACTCTTGCGCAGCAGCATTTACTTAACGTTGATTGGACACTGCCACGACGTCGACGCTCAAAAGACGCTATACAGGGTTACATTGCAAAGGGGTGCGAAATTTTAAAAATAAGATCTAGAGGTGCACAGCTTATAGTATTTGTTGTCAATTTGAACCTCTGATATGCGCGGACGCTCCTGCTGTTAGAAATGTACCTTACATCGAAAATGCTAAGGTTTGTTTTCGCGCGCCATTGTGACCATTATTGCATTGAACTCTGCAGTTTTAGGTTGCACAGAGATATGCGTGCGTATTTTTTATGCATGAGACAAGATTATCCAATAGTAACATCTTTGAACAGCAGATAGTAAAAAAAAAATGTTCAAAAATTAGTTTGTGTTTTAGGTCGTTTATATCGTAGATCGATTTAGTTACTGATTCTGAGTGGTCTGTGGAAATTTGGCACCCCTTTGCAATGTAACCCTGTACAGTGTGGGGGAGGGCTAAGACGGCTGGCACGATAATATGTGTTATACTTACAGGCTCATGCATAACTGGATGCGAAGGTGGGGGTGCAGTCCTCAAAGGACAGTACCCCGGCAGTCCCCCTCGGACCCCTGCCACGCTGCCCCTCGGTCCCCTGCTGCCTGGAGGGGGGGAGATAGTAGACACCTGCTGCTGCCGGTAGTAGTCCATCTGCGGTGAGGAATTATGTAGAATGCCCGGCTGGATAGTGGGAGATAATATACGAGCTGTTAGGTTACGTTGAGAACGAGTATTACAAAACATATCATTCTAATAATTGAGAATTTCATTTCGGATAGGTAATAGGGTGACACATGAAGCGACGTTCTATCTGAATGTAAAGTTTAGTGGCTGCGACTACACCATAGACTTTCGAAATTTAAAAAGGAATAAGAATGAAAAGAAGAGAGAGAGAAAAAAATCATTGGCACATGAAGAACAAAACTTATTTGAAATACCTATATATCTAAGCATTTATAGTCGGTCTTCCATTCTAAAATAAATCTAGTTTATTGATAGTAAAAATAAGTTTAGTGCCGATTGCTATTTCCAATCTCACGAAGGGCAATCGTGACTTTAAAGAGAGACGTACCTACTTCTTAGCTGGACTGATTTTTCTCTTTATCTTTATGGTATTTCTTCAAATTAAAGAACCTTATATATTTTAGGACTTACCTGCATCTGATCAGTATCCGACGGAATAATATCAGGGTTCCTATCATCGCTCTCGCTGTCATCTTTTTCCCTCAGTTTGTCAGGGGACGCTGGCTGTGAGGACGGGGGAGGGGCGGACCTAGGCTTCCTCTTAGCACACTTCTGTCTTACGGCGATCATGAAGAGGACGAGTATAACCATGAGGACACCACCCCCGCCGACAGCCGCTGACATTGCTCCAGACATTTGGAAGGCTGTTCTGGGCAGATCTGGTGGATACAAAAAGTTGTCATGAGACTTTAAACGCAATTTTTTTCCCCTAATAAAAAGATTATAGCTAAACTGCTTCCTTACTCGTATTTAAGATATAAAGTTAAATATAGATCTTTGTTATACACTATTCAAAGAAGCTGCAGTCGATATTTACAGAAAGATGCACAATTTAGTAGGTCTTATCATTAAAAGCGGTCTCTTAGGCAGTTTATGGCGCTGCGAAAACCTTTGTGTTTTGTATGGGATATAAGCTACCAGTGAATATGAAATCAGCCCTCTCAGCGCAGACGTAGACGCTTTTTGTGTCCAGTTACTTCCACCTGACACATACTGGTCGCCAGATTCCTGCAATGGTGTGCCGTGTCGTTGACGTTTGTGCAGCGCCTTAGGACAGCTTTTTTAATCATGGTACGACAGTAACAAAATAACATAAACACACGTGTTGCTATTGTAGCCTTATAGGTAAAATTACTTTCTTCAATATGCTTATGCAATAACTATATCAAATCTACAGGCGTAGATCTACCTTCCTAACTGACTAACAATGACTCACCTAAACTTTTGTCGTGTACATGATGTTTTTCTGGCGGCCTCAGGGTGCTGGCTCTCAAAGGATAAGGGTCTCCCCTCCCTTTAGCATTATATGCTAATACTGCAGCTGCGTATGTCTTCCCAGGCTGCAGTCCAACTGCAGTAAACCGGGGAACTGCGCTTGATACGTTGGCCACTATCTCCTGTTGGACGAAGAAATAGAGACATACTCTTTGATGTTTCTTGATAGATGCACTATAGTAGACCCAATTAGATGGGTCTACTGTAATGCATCTATCAAGAAATAGACCCATTCGGATTGTGAGAATAAAGGTAAAAACTCTGCAGGATCGTTTTGATATATAGGGTGTACAAAAGAATGGGACACTTCTTTAAACCACGTCATCAGCTGGTCATATACAACAACTTTTCCTATGGGAGCAACTTCGAAATCGTGATTTTATTTTCAGATGCTCCATACATTAACATCGAGGTATGCAAGCAAGTTTGTATGGAAAAGCTAAAAAAAATTATCGATTTCGATGTTGCTCCCATAGAAAAAGTTGGTGTATATGTTCAGCTGATCACGTGGTTTTAAGGAGTGTCCTATTCTCTTGTACACCCTGTATTTCCATCTGTTACGTTTTTCTCTATCACTCTACGACATGTGAGAGACACTAAATGTTCCACAGGTTGTAAGGTCGAAAGATACTTTCAAGTGTATTTTTTATGGATTTTTACAACTTTTACTTAGGGATCAAGCTACAGGATCACATCACCAGAAAAGTCTGGAGTTCTAGATTTTTTTAAACATATAAATTAATTACATTATTTACCTTAGAATCTAACAAATTGCTTATTATTGAAAAAAGTTTATTTCATCTCGTCATTACAAATTTAAAAGTTAATCTCTTTTTCGTGTATTTTTCTAGTTAAGTTCAACCTCCTGAATCCTGATACTACTTGATACGACCTGACACGAAAATTAATCTACGTTCACAAAATAAAACAGCCTCCGCCGCAGTCTATCTGAGAGACAATTTCATGCAGACAAAGTTCCTCCGACCGTAGCATTAAATCAAGACTCCAGAAACCATTTCGTACAGCTGCCATCAAATCTATATTCTAGGTCGTGACCTTAATATTCTTAATATAGCGCTTACTATAATTCACCCACAATCGATCACTTATAGTCCGCTTGATGGCTTCATCTATAAATGATAAATTCAATCCATAATTAGTTTGCATTCCTCAGCTTAGTTGTCAAAGCAATTAGTACTGTGTTATTATGTTAATAACTCGTAATTATAGGTTGTATGTTTGTTTCGTTTCACAAAGCAAATTAAATATTTACTAAGGGAATATTTGTTTGGTACCCTGCAGCTTAAAATATTTGTATTTTAAAACCGTATACGCTATCATTTTCATTAAATTCTCATTAAGGAGCTTGATGAATTTCAGTAATATTGAAGTTAACGTTAAAATAAAAGGGGATTCTCATAAATAATTTATAGAGCGTTACACAAATTGTTGTTGCGATTACAATAAATTATTGACACAGATTATGTCTTTCTAAAAAATTAAGGGACATTAGACCTTTGTTACTGACAAAAATTGGAATGTTGATAACTAGTCATTCGGCTTCGTTTTGGGTACATAGCAATGGTGACATCAGAAAAAATATGTATAATAAAAATTACGTCATTGATTGGTGATTTTATTATCCCTATTCCGGTTGTCGGAACATTGATTAAGGTAAACCTTTCTGTCACATGACATGAGTCCTCTGACTAGACTTCATGATTAGTATCAAGCGATATGAGCCTCAGATAAAAAAAAAACTATTCTGAGAACATAATAAGCTAAAATCAAAATACAAATATGCAAACTCAGACAAGGTTTTATTTTGATAAATTACATTTGTCCCGACACGAATGATTTCTATAGTATTCCTAATACTTGTTATTTACTTTTACTTATATCCTCAAAGACACTTTATAAGCAGCTTCTTTGTAATGAAAATTTCCACATATCAAAGGCATTACCTAGAACTATTATTTGTAATAGGTACCACAGCATTGCCCACTCTGTATTACAATGTCAAGGCAATGTTTCAGAATAAACATTTACAAGTGTTTATTCTGATTATTTCCATTCTTTTGTGTCACCAACGTTATTGTCAGACCTTTTTCTGGGAACGCTTAGGACAAAAATGTTTTGGGTAATCGGATTGTTTGCTATTTAACTGGAAATATTGTTTCTATGGTACTTGTGGGGGATATTCCGAGAACGTATATGTTATGAAATACATATAAAATGGTGTATGTTAATACCAACAAGCTTATTGTAACGAATGGCAAGAAGGAAGGCCGCTAAGTAACCCACGATGTTTTACTTCTAGGTATTTTCCTAATTCTTGAGAATTTTCATTATTAAGTCATCATATTCTATTCTATATTCTATTCTATATTCTATTCTATCATATTAGACAATAACAACAATTTAATAATTTTGATAAAGCTAACCTTTACCTGCTCGGCGATTTCTCTGACTTCCAAAAGAAAGGACTGTGGCATTCCACCGTTGAAGCCTTCGGAGCATCGAACCCCGAACGACGTTAACGATGCGTTCACCACAGTGCAGTTGTGGACTTGATCCGGGCGACCTATGAAAAGAAAATTCTCACATCAGACTTGAAGATAGAGTATACGTACTATGTTGCACTTTACAAATGACTTCAAACAAAAAAGGAGAAGGTTTTTGATACGACTCGTACTTTTAATGTATTGACAATCAATTTTTCTTATTGGGACGTACAATTTTGATGACTCTATTTTGTTGAATAGGTTGACGGTTAAAATTGATCACATTTTATTATAATTCAGTTTAAACAACGAGTTTAAAATTAAATTTCTTCTAATACTCTCAAAATATTTGACACCTAATCACAGAAATATTGTAAAAAACATATACCAATGAACCCAGTTTTTTTTTGCTTGATGATAAATCAAGGAAACTTATCTCTTTTTTAAACATTACGCTTTTAAAAAAACCAATAAACACGCTTTAAAAAAAAACATTCGGGCAAAAAAACGAAACAAATACTGTTTTCCACATGGTAAGTAATGTTTGCACGTTTGCATTGATACATTTTTGCACGTCTGCGAGTAGTCTGAACAAATGTGGGTACCTATATTCATTTTGTTACCTTTTTAACTTTGTTTTTGGCAAATAAACGGAACAAAGTGTAACCGTACTAAGTGAATTCATTTTCTGGGTTACCTACAAATAGTGCAGTGATAATAAAAGAGAGAGAGATATTGAGAAACCACTCACCGGCTGCAATTATGTGATAAACACAAGGCACTCGCTGCTTGCCTATCCTGTTGTGAGCCCAACACAGTAGTGTCCCATAATCCATCTCGGTGTGGGGCGTATAGGTGACAGTGGAACTTGTACCAGCTCGGGACACGTACGTGTCGCTCACTTCGTTGCTGTTCGCTGTATTGTTGAAGGTCCATCGGAACTGGTGAACAAAAGAAGATTTAAATATCTTAGGCCTCCGCACACTGGCGTCTCTTGAGAGTCGACGTCGTCGCAGGGTCCAATCAGCGTTAAGTAAATGCTGCTGCGCAAGCGTTGCGTCAACACTGATTGGATGCTGCCACGACATCGACGATTGAAAGACGCTAGTGAGGTCCCTTAGAGGCTGATTTTGATGTTTTTTCTATAGGGCCATCTATCTAAAATATCAAAATAATGATGTCACCTATTTAACTTCTTGTTCACTTAATGACATCATTGGTATGGGTTTTTTTGTACTTTTCTGACTTTTACCCTTATAGAAAGTTTCGTATATGAACAGCTTTATCAGCACCCCTTGGTTGTATTTGCGTATCAAGGGAAACACGTTGTATATTTCTATAATTGCGTCAAACTTGGTACAAAAAGTTCTTGAATAGGTTTCAGAGTCAAGAGAGTAAGTAGTCAAGTAAGTTTGTTTATCACTTGCGCATATTTTTAGCAAATTAGAAACAGTCACTGTTTTTTTTTAAATCATCATGTTTTGTATAAATATATTTTTTTTATTTTTTATTATCTATATTTATTTAAGGAAGGTTTTTTCTTAATAGAAGAAGTCACCTTCATAGAAACCACAAATTACATGACACCATGATACTTCTTACTAGCTATTTCTACAATTCATACCCTTAATTACTAGTTTATATAGAGACCTGGCTGTATCCGAAATAGGAGCAGCCAGTAAACTATTACAAACTCCTACATCAAATTCTATAATACAATTTTCGTAGAAAAATGATCGTCGTTCAGCATCATTACGAACACATTGCATGAGAATGTGATACGTATCCTCTACAACATGGCACTCAGTGCAGTTGGGAGATTCTGTTTTGCCCATCAAATATGCAAAGTTATTTAATGGGGTGTGTCCGGATCGAAGTCTAAGCGCTGTTACAATCTCGTGCCTGCTCATATTAGCCCTATCAATCCAGGTGAGGCCCGGAGGTGTCGGTTAATTTATATAAAATGTCACTTAGCGTGTGTTTCTTAAAGAGAAAAAGTAAAAAAAATATGGAAGATAAAAAACATTTCTGGGAACAACATTTTATCTTACGACTCTTTACACCTAAAACCATGCCTACAAATAGCTTGTCTGAAATACATTTTTGTTCACATTTATTTAACTTTCTCATATAAATTAGGTTGACAAGAGTAATATAAAAACTCGTGCCTAAAAGCTTTTCATAATGGAAAGTTGCTTCAATTTCCAGGTGCTACTTTTGCAGGTTTTATTTATTTATGTACCTACAGAAGTGGCAAGAACACACACTAAAATTTTAATTTTTCTACTTTATGATTAACTTATAAAGTTTAATATCAATCAAGGAATTCGTTTTGTGAGAGGTTGATGTTGACTCTACCTTCACAAATAAACTAGCAGCTGTTCTCTTCTGGTGTAGTGGTTCGCGCTTCGGACTACAATGCCTGAGGGTTGCGGGTTCGAATCCCGCAAGGGGCAAAATTAAATGTGAGTGTGATGAACACGATCATTTGTACCGGAGTCATGTATTTTTATACACGTATTTAAGTATGTCTATCTGTTATCCTAGTCGCCATAATACAAGCTTTGCTTAGCTTGGGGCTAGATAATAGGTGTAATTGTGAAAAGAATTTATTAATTAATTTAATGTTGACCCAGTTTAACCTTTCATAGCCTATTTACACTGTCAAAAACTGAATTTTAATAAACCTTTTGGCAGCGTTTTCATATCAAACAAAATAATGGACCACTATTTCTTCTAAGAGTGCCTCTCCAACTAGTATTAATTAAAACTATAGTAAAAACTATAGTAGTGCAAAGCGTTGAAGGTCCCTTGCCAAGTCTAGAAGTCGCATTTCCAACTGCCGACCATTTCTTGATGTTATCCATCCATGCCATCCTCTTCCTAGCAACCCAGATAGGTCCATTTTCTCTCGACCTTTCACATTACAATGACCACATCAATGGACTATATCATTAATTTGTTCTGAAATTGGTTTGTTACTTTAAAAAAAAAACAGAAATTGGGAATACCTAACATAACAGTATTCAGAAGTATTTACTACAGTTTTTTTTATTTACGCATAAAAATATAATTTTGGCTTGAATATTAAATAAAATACATTTAAATACAGAAAGTCCATGATGAGACAAAACTATGTAAATGTATCATAGTTATGTGATACAGACAAGGGACATGTTAATAAATTCGTGAGTATTAACAATATTAATAATATATTGTTTTAAACTTTCATGGTCACTAACATTAGAATAGTTTGTTACGAGATTGCTACCATGTACCTTCAGTTACTCCGTGATCATGGCGCTTGCAACAGTGCCGAAATATCGGGAACTCAAAAATATTATGGTCTCAATAAAGATAATCACAAATAAATAAATTGTTTCCACAATCACACCAATTGTCTTGTCCCACACTAAGCAAATCTTATACGATGGCGACAAACAACGGTGAATAAACATACATACACGTTTATAAACATCCATGACTTACGCACAAAATGCTCGAGCTTATCACACAAATTAAATGAAAACACTTACTACGACTTCTGGTGGATTCGCGTCGACGTGGCAGGTGATGTGGGCTCGCTCTTGCTTTGCAACACCGTGAACTCTTTGTTGAGAGCTTCTACACGTTGGCGCATCTATGACAAATAAACATTTATTTGTTTTGGTAACCTACAGCTAGGCAGTGGGCAATACAGTTGTCACAACTGTTCAAACCTCGGTAGACGGTAGAAAACATCATCATCATCATCATCATTTCAGTCACAGGACGTCCACAGCTGAACATAGGCCTCCCCCAGTACTTCCAGATCGGCCGGTTGGAAGCGGTCTGCATCCAGCGTCGTCCTGCAACCTTTACCAGGTCGTCTGCCAACCTTGTGGGTGGACGTCCCACACTGCGCTTGCCGGTACGTGGCCTTCATTAGAGAACCTTTCTGCTCAGACGAACCTAAACCAGTTTGCATCGTTTGGATTTAAACTTTATGTCTAGACAAGCAAGGTTTAAAGTGTAATAATAATTTCTGGAATGACTAGTTGGTCAGATTAAGTCTAAGCATACCTAGTCTAAGTGGTCTTTTGAAATTAGATTTACACTTGCTTCAAAAACAATGTATTGTAAAGCGTGATGTCACGGCTTGCTGTTTCCATACAATATCAATGGAGTAATCTCGTCTAATGCATTAATTGATTATTAGCTCATAAACAGTACTTCAATTGTTTAATAATAGCAACTACCTCTACCACAGTACATCTCTACTAAGAAAATACTATATTCGTTTTCTTTTTTCTTTTCGTGTCGATGATAATAATTGTCTTATAGTACATTATGATACAAGTGTGCTACGTTGGTCATTATACACGAGGCATTATTATAAGCGCGAGCCGCAGGCGAGCGCGGTAAGGAAGCCGAGTGTGATAATGATCAATGCACACGAGTTGCATACGACGTTTTTCAACACAATTGCGAGGAAAAAACAAACTAAAATCTAAAATACTTTCTCCGAATATGACTTGGCGTTTTTGCTGTTTTTCTATGCATCTTGACGGCAACAGGCTATCACTCGCGTTTCGTGCCTCGATAAGTATTTCCGACGGGGTTGAATAACATTTTACTCGTCTTTACTATTTAAAGTAGACATTTTTGATAATAATTAACCACACAGCAACAACTTTACCAAATAATAATGGAAAATATCACGTAAGTTTTGTTTTTTTCGCGCGCCGCAATTTCGATGCGCGCGCAGGTTCAATAATGGCACAGGAAAAACTGGCTGTTCAGCCGAGTAGCAGCAATTTAAAAAATAAAATAAACTATAAATTATTGTTTCTAAAAATGATAGTTAAGTTAGTTTGTGTTTATTAATATACAATTTAATAAAATGAAATATTTATTTGTCATCTTAACCCTTAAATAATTTAATATTCGTAAAATATTCAATGAACTTAGACACAAACTTTTGCTGGATTTTTTAAAAAAAAGTTTACATTACCGCACTAGTGCGATAATCTTTTTACAGCACAAGTGCGTAATATGATGAGTTATGATACTAAAAACGGTGTTATAAGAGTGAATTTACGAGCAACTGTGTTGAAAAAATTATTAATAGCCAGTTATCCAGTATTGATGGTCCGTATAACTGTCTACTATTTAAGGAATCAACTTACAAAGCACATCCAGAGAGAAAGGTTTGCTCTCCCCATCGCCTTCTGCATTGAAACCAACACATGTGTAGTTGCCAGCTGTCTTCCTCCCCACTCCTTGGAGTACCAGTGACTGGTTGCTGATGATCACGCCTTGCCCCACATTGTGAAGTAACGTTTTGCCCTACGAACAAGTGGAAATGTTTAATGACATTTTACTTTACAAACATTTTGCGACCCGTCGATTTATAGGAAAAATATCTTTTTTGAATTTTGACGGCTAAATTGACATAGGGGCATGTGATTCTTTTGCGGTTCGATTTCCAGTTAAGATCATTTGAGAAAACTAACTTTTCCAAGTTAGATCGATTTTAGGTGCGTTAATTACCATCTCTGGCGAAATTCGTTTTTGGTACCTCGTAACACAAAGATCTTATATAAAATTACAAATATCTCATAAAAATTTTACTAAACTAATGATGTATTTGTCTGTCAGCCTGTATTTTGTTCAAATATTTAATATTTTGACCAGGGCCATAACCATGAACTCTTAAAACAATCTCAAAGTTGTCAAATCTGTCAATTTTGGTACGTCATTTCATACAAAAGTTGACAGAAATGATAATGTTTGACATATTTGTGATTGTTTTAACAGCTCATGGTTAGGGCCCAGTTCTAGAGAAACCTGGGCCATAACCATGAACTCCTAAAACAATCTCAAAGTTGTCAAATCTGTCAATTTTGGTACGTCATTTCATACAAAATTTGACAGAAATGATAATGTTTGACAGATTTGTGATTGTTTTAACAGTTTATGGTTAGGGCCCTGTAAAGATCAATACACAAATAACGTCCAAAGCTTAAATCTCTCTCATTCCAAACTATGCTCATAACTAACTTATGCTAAGAGACTAAACTATCTTTCTGGTCGTTCCCTCAATGCTGAGGATCGTGACTGTATGTCAATCTTCTCCACTCGGTCCGGTTCTGCGCCATATGTACCGCTCCCTGTATCTGGCCTCCAGTCACCTCCTTGATTTGGTCTACCCATCTAGCTAGCGCTCTTCCACTAGCGCGCTTCCCCTCTAAACTAAACTAAACTATATATATATTTAAATACGATATTATGGAATCAAAGCCCCAGGTACTAATGATAACACACACTCTTAGCTAAGGATTCGAATCCCGCAAAGGGCATACCTTTGCGGGATTCGAATCCTTGCTTTGTGGTCCTAAGCTGAGATATGTGGTCTAACTACCAAACCAAGATGGCTGTCAAATGGCCTTATTTACTCACATTATGTCTCCATTCCACTTTGTATACATAAGGATGGGCATTGATGATGCAGTCGAAATAAACGTCAGTCCCCTCTCTGATGTTCGTTTTGTCTAAGTTTGTGCCAATCCGGACTATCGTTTCTGGTACATCTGAAAGAAAACTTGAGATTAGAAACGAAAATTCAGTAGTGATATATTAGCCACCTAAATGTGAACATTAATTCTAATAAAAAAACAAAATCATTTATTTCTGTAAATTATTGGCCATTAAAGGCTGCTTCGGGACTGTTGTGGGATTTGGATAAGATCGAAATATTAATACGAAGTTTTATTACGTATTACCTACCAAAAGTTAAGGTGTTCAATGTTTATTGAACTTCGTAAACTCAATAGCAAAATTTAATCAACCTTTGATAAGATAATACGCGATAATAATTGTTTCTAACAAAGTAAAAGTTGATATTTTTTTAAATAAATACGTCACTAAAATTTTCAACTCAAATAAAGATAAAGATAAAGAACATTTATTGCAAATAGGACAACACAACGACACGTAACAAAAAAGTACATAATCATACATAATAATTGAAAAAAAAAACAAAATATATTTAAAAAACAAAACAAAATGGCCGACCAGTCCCGCTATGCGCGTCACGAAGCGCCTAAGCTGGCAAAAGGATCTCACTCAGCATAAGTCGTTGCCCAGAACAAAGGCTACGACCACAAATTACGTATAGCGACGCGGCGCGCTAGACAGATAGTCCACTCGGAACATAAGCGTCATTTCGTTAACTCACACATTGACATTGCGTTTACTCGCCATCTCGGACGATTCCGGCCGAACTTCAGCGGGCTGTCACTCACGTCACGACAGTATTACATTGGTCATCGTTACGTGCAAAAAATGGACAAGCGTGTTTGCTGCAGTGTGTTTGGATGTGGGAACACAACACAAAATAGTGATTCGACAAGATTGATGACACTTTCTTCAAATTTCAAAATAATATTGAAGGTAAATAAAAATAGGTCTAGGTTTTCTTTTGTTAATAGGTAAAGATACGTTTTGATAGCGAACAATCATTCATTTTATTACAGCAGCAGAAATGGGCTTTAAATTTTTCCCTAACATATCGTTGCTGGTAGGTATACCACCAGTGTATTAGGTAAACGTTGAATAAAAGAGAATAAACATATACAATTATTCATTGAATATTTTTACAATGTCGTTGCTAGGATAAACACTTCACATAGAAATGTTAGTATTTAACAATAGTAGGTATAGTAGTAGTTATAAACTAATCGATGTGTCAGTGTAATAAAACACACTTACTTATTTCAAAAATTCAGAATAGCATCCCTAGGTACTAAGCCCAATTTTGGCAGTTGTTTTCGAGAACGGTGGGAGTGGCCCTTCTGTATTTTTTTTCAATATTTTGTGCTACGACGCTGGTTTTCACTGGGCTCCACAAATACTCACATAAAAACACCGAGTACAAAATTAATAAAGATTTAACGTGTTATGTTGCTTTTAACTGTGAAAGAATATACTTACATTGAATATCCAAAGTCCAGTCGTCCTCTAACGGTGGCACCGTCGGCATCTGAGGGTTGGACGCTCGGCAAGCCAGCTTGGCTCCAGCATCAGCTTTGGTCAACTGCAAGGATACTGTCGACGTGGTCGTGTTGCCGTCTGTTGATAACTGTTGACAAAATAAATTTTAATATCATTTTATCTTTTCTTGCCGTTCCAGATTTCAGACTGCATAAGGTAGGTAATTCGTTCATGGGAAAATGTATTCGCTTTTTTTATATAAATTAGCAGCATCTATTGCTAAACTGCCCATGTTTAAATTTTGAGCTCATGTTAAAATGATACGAGAAAAGGCTATTATACTGAACATTTAAATGACAAAAATGTTTGGAATTAAATACTGCCTTGCTCGCACAGGGGCATTTATCTTGTTATATAATATTTTGAAATGTATATTTAAAAAAAATTAAAAGAGGCTGACAATAGTGACTGAGTTTCTTTCGCTGCTCTTTCTCGGCGCTAGCCCAAACTTGTCCCGAAGCAGTGGTAGGGAACAAAATATTGGGACGTGTAAAAGTCAACGATATTAAAGTAAAAGTGCTTAGTTTAAGCCTACTTGCAAAAATAAATTGGTATTATTGGTTTATGTTGCATTTTTATAACTAAAACTATAGACTGTGTATCGTCAGTTATCTTGTAGCCATGGTCCATGCAATTGGGACGTCACAAATAATAATATACAACTCATTTAAGATATTTCAATGATAATTTTCAACTTGCCAAGATTAATATTTTATCTCTTTTACTATACCACGTTCGCGTGGTTGCGCGTTTGCTTCATCATCTCAGCCACAGGACGTCCACTGCTGAATATAGGCCTCCCCCAGTAAATGTAGTTATCCCGATCATCATCTTACTCAATTATGTATACGAGCATTTGCTATAAGGTCATGGATTTAAGTATGTTTATCCATTACCTAGTCTTCTTAGATCAAGCTATGCTTAGTTTCATCATCATCATCATCATCATTTCAGACACAGGTCGTCCACTGCTGAACATAGGCCTCCCCCAGAGACCTCCAGATCGGCCGCTTGGAAGCGGCCTGCATACAGCGCCGTCCTGCGACTTTTACCATGTCGTTTGCCCACCATGTGGCGCGTTTGCTTAATGAAGTATTATTTTCATATCTTAGTTCCACGCTAAGTTGTTTGAATGAGTAGCCCATAAACTGGTTCTAAGGAGTTTTCTTTTGTACACTCAGCATATTGGCAAATTGATCACATATAAGTTATTAACAAGAAAATATAGTCTTTTTATCATAAAATAAAACCTGTCAGCCTTGCATCTTGATAAAACAAAATAAGTGTTTTTATCTGCAAATCTTTTATATTTTCCCTAACGCATTAATGGAAGAAAAACCGCCATCGCAAATGACGCTATCCGCAAAACACGATTCATCCAAAAAACCGAATTCCACTTCCCAAATGTAACTAAACTTTGGTTTCTTTCTTCGAGACAGTTAGCGTTATCTTTTTTGCCGTCTCGTGAATTGTCACTTTTTAGGGTTCCGTATCCAAAGTGTACGGGACCCTATTACTAAGATTCCGCTGTCCGATTGCCTGTCTGTCTGTCTATCTGTCCGTCAGTCACCATGCTGTATCTCACGAACAGTGATAGACATAAAATTTTTACAGATGATCTATTTTTGTTGCCGCTGTGACAACAAATAAAAAAAAACAGAATAAAATAAATATTTAAGGGAGCTTCCATACAACAAACATGATTTTTTTTGCTGTTTTTATAGTTAGTACGGCACCCTTCGTGAGCGAGCCAGACTCGCAATTGACTGGTTTTTTGTACTTATTTATTAATTTACTTTAAGTTTTCGTTCTAATTCGGGAGATCAAATGAAAAATCGTGCCAATCTGTAAAATGTTACGTTAATATTTAACTAGTTAAGTTTCTTTGAAGAGATGTTTTTCTGCTCAAATACAATTTTCACTATCAGACTAAATACTATAAATATATTATACATAAAAATAAAAATTATTATTGTCTTATCTTGCGAAAGTATTTTCTTTTCAAGATTTCAATATTAGGACCAAGAAAGTATTTCTATTTGAGTAGTACATTGTTAACTAATACAATAGGAGCACCATCAGAAATAAAGTGATAAGTTGTTCTAAATATTAAAATACCCATTTACAAAGTGTTATAGACTAGTTCAATTCCAGCGCAATCAAATAAAACAAACTCGTTCGTAATAGTGTTTCTACAAGCCCAAATTTTACCCAATAGATATCTTCTACTTTATTAGCTGGCATTAATGCCCTTATCTATAACGAAGCCCATTCGGAGCTTCGGACACTACCGTATCAATTGAGAAATATATTAGTAAAAGCTTTGACGGCTTTTGCCCACGCCAAAAAAGAAAACTGATAGCAAAATATATCGGGTGTAAAAAAAGGCTTCACCAAGCCGAATACCACATATTCTACGTATTATTACGATCATTTTTTTCTTTTACACTATACCTGGGAAATGACGGGTTACAGAGTTATTGACAGTCAAAGTTAAAATTTTTTTTCAAAGATTTTTACAAAATTGACTTCTGTTTGATAATACTAAACTTTGTTACAAAGAAACATGATAAAAATTTTCAGTCCTTCTTTCATAAAAGGCCTTTAAAGGGCACAGCCGGCAATGAATCGTGCGCAGTGCTCTCGCGCCACCCGCTCGCCCGCCGACCGCTTACACACACAGGCATAGTCTGTGGCGTGCGCGCTATACATTGCGGGTTAGAAATAAGTTATGTTTTTTGATACCCAAAAATTAAAGTCATTTCCCAGCAATTATTTTTTTTGCATTCTACTTGGTTTTATGTATAGAATTCGTGGTTTAAGGCTTCGTTAAGCCTTTTTTTACACCCTGTATACAGGGAGTGATGATATTATGGCTTAATTTTTTTACGACTTTAACATTGCACCTACGGAAGACATGATGATGATGTTTTTTTTTTCTAATAAAAAAATAAGTTTAAAAAACTATAACCCGACTACGTAAGAAAGTGGTCTCAAAAGGACGAAACAAGTAAATAATTCAGATAGAAATCCAGAAATGCACTGGTACAAAAATGGTCAAGGTAGAGCCGTGGTCGCACCCACTGTAACCTACCATCGCAGTACCATGTCTTTTCAATGGAAGTGTTCCTGGCACCCACATAATCATAGTAGGTAATACAGTGGGTACGACCACGGCTCTACCTTGACCATTTTGGTACCAGTGCATTTCTGGATTTCTATCTGAATTATTTACTTGTTTCGTCCTTTTGATACCACTTTCTTACGTAGTCGGGTTATAGTTTTTTAAACTTATTTTTTTATTGATATATTTCCGTTTCCCGAACGAGCAAATACACTAGCCGTGTAGTATCTACATCGTAGCATTCTAAGAAAAAAAGATAAGGTGAGCTCTACACGCGCGCAGCACGCGATCCGTTAAGCGTTGACCAAACCAACGCGTTCATCCTGCGTGCGCGATGGCGTGCACGGTAGCGTTTAGATATTTATTTCAAATGATACTTTTTTATTTTTTTTCATCTTCAATAACTGCTGCTAATAGAATAATTTCAGCTTCGATTTTAGTTTCGCTATCATCCTTTATCACCAAATTCATTAGGAGTATGTTTGGAACGAAAGGCAGACGTAGACTGGACTGAACGCGTACCTAGGCCGCGCGTTTGGAGTGTACTGGCCTTGTACGCGAGAAGTCGCCAACGCGCATGCATATATGCAGGCTGAACGCGTTGGTTTGGTTGAAGCTTAACTGCAATCGTTTGGTGCGCCTCCATATTTAGCGCAACTCATTCAAGGCATGTACAGTGCGCGTGACTTGCGCGCGATCTGCGCGCGTGCATCTAGTTTACTTTCCAGGTAGCTCACAGGCAGTGCGCGCGCGGCCTGCTGCGCGCGTTCAGCTCGCGAGCGGATCGCGCGTTGCGCGCCACCTGCGCATTCGCGGCGCGTTCGCCAGATCTGGACGTAAAAAGGAAGCACGAAGCACGAGCGGAGCCGTTTCGGCTTCCTCGTCCGCGGCGTCAAGTGTGGACGTACAACGATCACTTTCTTCGAACGTAGTTTTCCGCAGTGTTCTCGCGGCAAATCCCTTTGTGTTTGTCAAAAAACCGACAATAGGCGGAGTCGAACACGAGTCAAATGTTCGAAGCGCGCTCGTTCGAGGCTCGAAGTCGGTCCACACTACACGAATTTTGGGTCTCGTGCTCCGCTCGTGCTCGGCTCGTGCTCGGCTCATTAGCGTGGGTCTATGCTACCTAAACCTAGGCTGCGTCCAAGTCTTGCGAATGCGCCACGAACGCGCAGCTTGCACGCCTGGATTTTATGCTTGTGTGATGCGCGCGACCTATGAGCTACCTGGAAAGTGAACTAGAAATGCACGCACGCAGATCGCGCACTCTGTAAAAGCCTTGCATGAGTTGCGCTAAGGAGGCGCACCAAACTATTGCAGTAACGGAACGCGTGCTGCGCGCGTGCAGCTCGCGAGCGGATCGCGCGCTGCGCCATCATTATTATTGGGGCTATTTCCAGTAACGGTAGTGTTTGTAAATAACAATAGTTAAATAAGTTAAGTAAAGAGCTAAGACAAAAAAGAGGAAAAAATTTTTTTTTTTAAAATGTTCATACACTAAACATAAAAACATTATACCTAGGTCCTTACTCAATACTTAAAATTAATACATCTTTAATCGCATTACAATTTCTGACCTAACTTAAACCCTAATATCTGCTTCCGTAATGCGATGTTCTACCTAAACCTGGAAGTGGATGGAAAAGAATAGCCAAAGATTGGGATCACTGTCGTGCATTGGGAGAAGCCTATATCCATTAGTAGACTGACGTCATCACATCATTATCACACCATCATTGCCTGAAGGTACAGTAGGTATCTTGGTTTGCGCTATCTCAAATCTCATTAGTTTTTAGTATCGTCTCTTCTGTCATGTTCATGGTCAGAATTAACAGAGCGATGCTGCAGTCTACCCTATTTTACTTGGCTAGCCCCAAATGAGTATTACGTCCAAGTACATTATCCTCAATGATTGCGTCACCTGCTGCTCCTGCTTCAAATAATGGTCTCTAGACTGCCTTTTGCTACCTCCATTCGTACCGTCAGAACTTTGTAGTAATATAGAAATCTTGTAGTTCCAGTCTTCAGTTCAGTTAGTTTACTATACTACTTATTATTAATAACTAGCTGACCCGGCGAACTTCGTAACGCATTACAGTTTTTTTTCCGTCAGCTTTTTTTAAATTATTTATTCTACTATTTGGGGCGGAGACAAATCCTACAAACTATAAACCATGAAAATCGGTCTATCCGTTCTAGAGTTATAAGTGTTGTAACAAACACGACTTTATTTTATAAATAAAGAATAAGAACATATTTTTTTCTACTAGTACATTATACCTCAATGTTTTTTCACATCAAAATAATGTTTGACACTACATGACACTGACATGACAGCCGTCTTTAAAATAAATTCTTTTTTATTCTTCATTTATAGCACTAAGGAGTGTTGATATCAACTTCGAAGCAAATCACCCCCAAAATAACTTTCCCTGCTACCCTTACCCCTTTTAACCCTGCTAGGGGATGCATTTCAATAAAATACAAAACATGTCTACCATCAATTCTGTTAAAGAATGGATATGCAAAATTTGAAGTAGATTGGACCATGGAATCATGCTGTCCCATACAAACTTTGCCCCCCGGTTTCACCACTTTGGGGTTGAATTTCGAATAATCCTTTCTTATCGGAAGCCTACGTCATACAAACAATACACACTCCAAGTTTCAGGTCTCTACGATCACCAGCTAAGGCTGTGCGTTGATCCGTCAGGCAGTCAATCAGGACAAAGCATTTAAATGTATAGATTATGACTGAAACAATATGATATATATACATATTTGTAATGTGCTAGCCAAGACCTTTCTTTTGATACCAAACACGTGATGATTATCACAATTTAAGTTTTTTTTTTGGTTAAAATCTGACGTTTTGATTCCGTCTGAGACAATTTAGATAAAATTTATACAGCCTATTTTACCCGGGCCATTATTACGAATCTATTGACACCTCGTTCATTAAAATTGGTTCAGTAGTTTAGGCGCTACGGTGGAACATACAAACATACATATATACTTACATACATACATAGACTGCCAAAATCATTACCCTTCCTTTTGGCTTCGCCGTAGTCGGGTAAAAAGGCATTCAAACCGCACATTTCCTTTTTTTAAGTTTTGATAAGTACCATATTCTTACGAAGTAAATAAAACAAAGTTTAAGTAGATTAAAGTATTATTTTTGTTTGTGCTTGGTTCATACTAAAACGGCTTAAAGGATTAAGATGAAATTTGGTGCACAGGTAGAGTATATGCGAAATTACTGTTTATCTCAGTAAACCCATGAAATAAAATCCACCGAGTAAAAGTAATTTATGTAATAAAACTACAAGTAAATTATAAATTATATTTATTTGTATCAAACAAAAAAAACATCACTTCGGCTCGCATACACAAAAGTTATTGGCTCAGCCTACTATAGTAAACTGTTGCAATCATCATTCTGGCCCACTCTAAACACAACACATAAACACAACATCTTCCTTATCGGATGATAATTTTTTGAGACTCGAAATCTCGCTAGGAAAACTAATCTTCGGCTCATTTGGCAAATCGATCGGTTCTTGGAATATATACTTTTCTTTTTCTGAGCCTTATATTGACCACCAAATCACTTTCATCTTCAGAAGTAGTTTCCGCATTATTTCTTGTATCATCAACATGTTTGGAGGTTGGACATGCATGACAGATACTTGACAATAACTTTAACTTTAACTAGTCAATCTTGGGCGGTTAAGGTTAAGTTATGACGTCATTTGACCATTGTCAAAATGGTGCAACCCATTTTTTACCTAACCGGTGTTTTAACTGTACAGTTAAAGTTAAAGTAAGTTCGTGCAACCCAACCTTAGAAATTTAAGGTACAAGTCCGATATCGACCGCAGACTGTACGCCGCTGACTGCACTAGCTGACCGAATGCTACAATACTGGCTTCTATGAATCTATAGCAAATCAATTCCGAGCGTAACGACTCTGCAGCCAGCGTGGTGCAGACCGCAGCACCAGCCGTACGGCGAACTGCAGAGCGTTTATAAGCACTTCGTATTAAAAACATCTACTTTTCCATTTATTGACAAGAGCTTACAGTGAAATCACGTTTGGACAGTCCTCCACAGGTTACACTGCGGAGACTACTTGCCTCAGTGCGCCCTGGAGTTGCAGTTTGCCGTTCATCTTGGACTTGTAAGGCTGCTGCGCATGTTTTAGCTAGCTACACCGCATGCAGCGAAAAGACCACAGCCGCCGAAGTGGATCCAAAAGCCAAAGTTTGGGCTCAGTGGCGTGAATTGGGAGAGGCCCATGTCCAGCAGTGGTCTGACGTAGGCTATAAAGGTGCTATTAACACCGCAGTACCTACGTGCACCACAGCTTTCGAATTTTAGAATTCTTTGCGGTATTTATAGATGCCTGCGGTAAGCAGTCTGCGATCGTTATCGGACTTTGTTCTTTTAACCATATGAATCCACCTAATTGGTTCAATAAGCTTAATATAATAAGCATAATAGCTCAATGAGATGGACGATATATTCGCCTACAACCAATTGTGCCCGAATCACGTTTAAATTGATTTTAATTAACTTGTTAATATTAATTTCTCCTTGGCATGTCGGCGTGAAAGGCACATTTAATTAAATTACGCACAACAATCAAACTCAAGAGTTTAGCCTAGACGGTAATATATTATTACATACGGTGGTATTTGATTGACATCGCATATTGTACCCTAATCAAAATCTGTACTCTGAAAGATGAGATTGGCGCGCGAAATTTCGTGTAACTCGTGAGGTGAAAGGATTTTAGTAATTAAGAAATTATTATTGGTAATTTAATTTGAAGAGTTGGATAGAAGACTTATTATATGAAATTGACGACTAAGCGCGGTGGTACCAAAGGTTCACTTTGAGCGCAAGGGGTCTGGGTTCAAATTGCTGATCGGGTCACCAAAAAAAAAACGATCTTGCCAAAATGGCTCGGGGTCTATTTATGCCAAAAAACAACAACCACAGCAAAAATAACTTTGTAATTTTAATTTTAAACTGAAAGAATACTTCTCTTGATTACGACGACCTAATTGGGCATATGGCACGACAATTCGGCTTCGATTTCAATTCGAAAGTGATAAACAATCGATATATTAAGCCATCGATATAACATGCTTGATTCATGAGATCAAGCTTTGATGTAGTGTAATTGGATGGGGCATACCGGACCCGACCGACGACATCGAGGTAGTGTTGTAAAAGACTTGAGTTCTTCAGTCTTTAATTCGAGACTCAAGTCATTTTGCATGACTTGAGACTATTAGGCGTTTTGCAGACGGCGGGGCGGGCCGGCCCGTCAAGGATAGCGCAAAGGGAATCCTATATTACCAACGCATACGGAGCACAAAAAGACCGCGCCGCAGGTGCCCGGCGGACACTGGCGGCGCGGCGTTGTGCTTTGTGTTCGCGGAGAGGGCAGCCACGGACATCGACGGGCAGACGCGGTCTTTATTGCTTCGCGGACAGACCGGCCCGGCCCGCCCCGCCGTCTGCAAAGCGACACGAGTTCTCGTAGTCATGACTCAAGTCTTTTTTAAAAGACTCAAAGACTTGAGTTACACTCGGACTCGAGTCTTTAAAAAGAACTGAAGTCTCATTATTATAAGACTTTAGGACTCAAGTCTTTTACAACACGACATCGAGTAGGATGAAGAGTGAAGGGATCGCTTTGCTCCTTTCGAGACGATCGGTGTATCAGGAGGCCTAAAACGAAAATGTTTTTTCGTGTCGGTCGTGTTTATGACACAGCTAGTTTGAGTTGGTCATATTTTTTTACAAAGGATTGATACAAGGAGATGGTGATTTTAATTTGTTTGGTTTATACGTTCGAACGAACGAAACACACAACACAACACGCTTTCTGAGACGAGTGTGCAGAACAAAAACCGGCCAAGTGCGAGTCCTACTCACACACGAAGGGTTCCGTATCATTATCTATAAAAACGGCAAAAAAAAACCACGTTTGTTGTATGGGAGCCCCATCAAATATTTATTGTATTCTGTTGTTTAGTATTTGTTGTTATAGCAGAAATACATCATCTGTAAAAATTTCAATTCTTTTACTTTCACGGTTCATGAGATAAAGCCTGGTAACAGACGGACAGCGGAGGCTGAGTAATAGGGTCCCGTTTTACCCTTTGGGTACGGAACCCTAAAAACTAATCCCGACTCTCCGATCACGTAATCGGAATGGTCTACTCGGCATCTTTCGCTCAGTGCTAAAGATCTATGCCGCCAGATGTAATAAGACAAAAAGTCGCAGTGTAGGTTACCACCTAAGGCGGTGATATTAGCGACTCTTAAAGTTAAAATCTGTTCAATGACCCTGAATTTTTTAGGTTAGAAAACCGGCTGACCATACCTAATACTTTATCAGTAAGTTGTAAAACCTAAAAGGGTCAGTTTGAAAATAGCAACAGAGGTTTGAAGTTTAGCAATAAATCACTGGATAAGGCTTAACAAATCGTTAAAGTTTTGGGTGAGTTTTTTCGGTTGCAAAAAATGGGCTAAATTGTGGCATATTAAAACATTGGTAAATGTGGTTTGAATTTACCGTTGAATTTGCTTATCACTGTTTTAGTTACCCGAAGAAAAGCATACAGGGTGTTAAAATGACGCTAAAAGGCACGTACTTATGCACATAAATAAGTACATGTGCATGTGAATAAGCGAGAAATTTAATATTTACATCATTTTGAAAATAACAAATAAGCTTATGACTTCAAGATGCGTATAACAGCACTGTTGGACTATTTCATGTTTTATTACGACATCATCGTTATCTCGGTTTATTTCAGTTCAATATGCGGGTGATATTTTTCTCGCAATAGTTCCATTAATTTTCTCACCGTTTAAACCTTCCCTGGACTTCCACATATATTTAAAGACCAAAATTAGCCAATTTGGTCCAGATATTATCGAGTCTTAGCGAGACTAACGAACGGCAATTCATTTTTATATATTTCCTTTAGTTATAAATGTCGTTAATCTTAAAACCTTGCATTTGCTAAAGAGGTGCCTCTTTTTGTCAGTATGTGTGTATCCCCACATGAGTACCGCGCACAAACGTGACGAACTATGTACAGAATAAAACATCTGTTCAAAAATTACCAACGCGTAAACGTAAGCTACTTCAATCACAACTTCCCACATTCTGTTGTAGACTTTTGTATTCCTTATTCATTCCACAAGATGAATGTTTTAGTCTAGTTAGCTCACTCGTCCACCTTTTGCGTTAAGTACTTACCGTAACTGAAAAAGGTTCAGGAAGTCATGTTTGTACATTGAGTTAACAATCTTCATAGAAACTTGCAGCAGTATTGGTATCTGTCGATTACATTTTGGGACCAACAATAGCTGAATAAGCATAATTGAGACTGTGGAAAAGTTTGATGCCTAAGTCTGACTAAATTACTACCTACTTACCCACTGTAGTCGCAATATTACAGGTAATATTAGAATCAAATTAAACGATTTTAGTTAAAAATCCTGTCTTTATCCAGGTGATTGCTTTCCAGGATACAATTTACAGCAATATTTTTTTATTTATTAAGGTAATTTCGTAAGCAATAAAATATGAAGCATTAGTCATTGCTATAGATTGCAACAGAAATTTTATGGAATAAGGAGTACAGATACCGTCGTATCTGGCTACATCTTATTGAGAAATTTATATCGCCTGTACAAGCGTTCGTAACCGGAGTAATGGTGCATAATGTAACATCCGCAGTAAGCATGTTACGTTACTCGTATGCTCGCTTTGTAATATGTAACATTACGCCCCATAGCTCCGGTCAGTGCCTACCTTATGCGCGCTCGTAGTATGCATTACTACATTTACTTATGCTGTGGCTCCAAAACTTAGGCAGGTCCCTTACGACCGATTTGAGTGCGCTGCGAGCTCTAGCCTGTCCCATTCAATCTACATTTATTACTTTTACGTGCCCTTATTTTAAGTTTCCTGTGGATGTTGTTTCTTATGGCAGTAAAGATTATAGGAAGATAAATTTGTCGTCGTATCCGTGACGATCGATGGCCTGTTTAATGGCGTGTTCTTTGGAAGCAGCTGGTAATGTCATCTTTGATAGTAATGGGTCAGTAAAATTAAAAGATGGGTAGCATTAGTGAAAGTGGGCAGTATTTTGTCGTTTGATGACGGTGCGCTCCAAGGATGGAGATGATTATACGACAGTAAATGGAAACACAGTACCAAGTAGTATGTAAAAATCACTTTTACTATAGGAGCAATTTGGAAATCGTGAAAAAAACAACTTTCCTTACTAAACTCATGACCAGCTTCACTATGGAAGTAATTTCGAAATAGTATAAAAAACAACTTTCCTTAGACTAAACAAATGAATATACACCTAAATTCCTACCACTTAGACATTGAAAGGGAACGTAGTGCTATAGCGGTCAGGAATAACATGCGTGACTTTTTTAAGGCGTACTGCCTGTAAGTTTGTATACGGGAAATCTGTGGTTCAATCACACCAAAATGTTGTTAGATGTCCTGCGTACGCGTCCAAATATAATAATGATTTTAGAATGCTGTTGAATCCACCACGGTTCTGTAGTGCAGCTAAGATTTTGCGTAAGCCCGCACGGATGGTTTTCAGGCGATAATACGCAAAAATCAGCTTCGCTGCTAAGAAGAGTGGGCGACAGTCGCAACAGCATTCTAATAGAAACAGTAGAGAATTATTACTATTCTCCCATAAATAAAAAGTTTAACCTAATGTATGTTTACTAACACTATTTATAAGTTATCTGTTACTAGCTGTCATAAGAATTATTATTGTTACGAAATAAATGAATTATTGTTATTACAAGAAAGAAACCATTTATAAAAAAGTAACTTCTGTTTTCAGGGTAAAAATGAAACGTGTCCTGTCCGGCGAAGGTCAAAAGACACAATGAAAATTTTATTGTTACTGAGCGGCCGGACTGTCTTTGCCGCTTCTAAGGTTAACATTTTATGTGCAAATTCGACTCACATTAAGCAGTTTTTTATTTTTTATAGTCTCCTCTCTCGACCATTAGGTTAGTTAAAACAAAAATGTTGCTCCTTTATTTTCATATCTTTGAACCATTGCAAAAAAAACAGTGTTAGGTTAACTTAAGGACACCATATTATATACTTTTGGTACTACCTTATGTATCTTTGTTGTAACTGCACTATTTTGTGCATATTTGTTACATAACTTTATAAATTATTTACTTACTATATAAAGTAATCTATTGAGGATATTTGGAGTTCAACTTTGTAACTAATTCCGTTTAGAAGTTGGGAACGGGAGTACGAACCGACAGCAAAGTGACAGTATTACGATATCCGTTTTACCATCTAAGTAGCGAACCTTAAAAATGTAAACGACAGCTATTTTATTAAACGAAAACTCTAATTTTCCGTCTTCAGGATTACAGAGGCCAACATGGATTATTGTAATTTATTTTTCCTACAGAATTTTGCCCGAAACAAACGACTGTTACATAATTTATTATAAAGCTAAAGGGTTTTTGATAGGGCTTAATGTTTTTTTCATGAGTAAACGAGTACGTGTTCAGCGTCTTCAAAAGAAAATCAAACCTTGTTACAATCTGTATTGGGTTTATATTGCCATAATCTATTTTATTGACAGACAATACGATTCGCGTAGCAGGTGAGGTTTTCTTTTTTAATACGCTTTGAAAAGATTCAGAACGTAACAACTCAATATCGAATATTGGTATAATTTCTTTATATTTGAGATTACGTTTCTTTATTGAGAGAAATGTTTGTTTTTTAGAAAAAGATACGTTTTCGCTCCGATCTATAGCAGTTGACTCATAAGTTTTGGTGCGCTTATAGCAGTTGAGCGGTTATGGAACCTCGCGCCCCTAGCCGGGCTCAGCGTGCGCATCGCATGACGTCATCCGTATTTTGAGCACTTTGCGATGGTAAGAATAGACGCGCGACCAACTTTACGCCACCGATAATGCGGTTTGCGTGGCGGAATACTGGCCATCAGAAATTTGACAGAAATCGATCCAAGAAAATTAAAAATAAAAACAAAAACGAAATCTTACCGTTTCCTTGGCGTTATTAATCCTATGTCCATTCTTCCACCACGTGATAGAGGCGGGGGGCCGTGACCCCGAGCTCTGGCAGAGGAGGTCGTACCTCCTACTCGCTGATAGAGGCTGGTTAGAGCCCAGGATGTGAACGGTGAGAGGAGGGACTGTAGACAGAAAATATCGTTTTAACATGGTTGTTAAACTGTGAGTTAATAATATTAACTCTGGTACCTATTCTATATAGTTTTTGTAATGCAACGTTTTGCGACATGACATTAATTTCTACTTACAAAACCATCTTAAACATAACTTAACTGTCACATTGTTTTAAATTGCCTCTACAATTAAGTGACAAGTGTTAAAGGTTCGCATTTTAGGTCTTCTTTTGTTGTTTACTGAGTAATGAATTACAAAAACACATGAACAAAGATATTTTAAAATAGTTTATAAGACCTTTGAATAAAGAAACAAAACACAATCGAGCGCGTACATAAACGATATTTAATTTTTATTAATTCTTGGTTGCTAGTAAAGACACAGCGTAGGTGGATTGTGAAAAAGCATATAAGGTATATTATTTTATATAAAAATATAGAGAAAATGCATCATAATAAGCAAGTCATTTATAAAACTTCGAAGTACACCAGCGTGACTCATAGACTGTAGAAAATAGTCAAGTAAAGTTCTTATTTCACAAACTAACTCACACATTCCCACATGAAATATACTCGGGCTATGTCTCAGCTGAAAGAGGTAAGTCTTTGACGGCAAAGGCGAATACGAGTACCTACATCTCTAGAGACAAGTGCGTCGATTGTAGGAGTACGGGCACTTCTTGGCTTTTATACGTTGAGTTAGTTACCATAGCAACATAGAAAGACTCAGAAATATCTTGATTTGTAGCTTCTCTTTTGTCGCACTGCGCACAAAAAAAAAACTGTTTAGTCTAATGGAAGATTTACAAAGAATGTCACATAAAATATTGTCACCTTGTATGTTTTCAATTTTCACGCATGTTAAGGTGGACTTTAACAAAGAATTTGACTGTAATATGGATTTATTTTGTTGACTCAACTATCATCATGGAGGACTCGCTAAAAATTAGAAACAAATTTATAGAATATGCCGCTGTACAGTTTTGGTAGAACGAGAGTTAATAGGAATTTTCATATCTTACTAAGTCTAAGTAAAAATGACTAACAAGTTTCGAAAATAAATGGTCCATATTATTGCGCCAAACTCAAATCAAACCTTCTCGATTGCTTTCGTCAAATACCGTCTGGTGTAGTGGTTCGCGCTCCGGACTACAGTGCCTGACGGTTGCGGGTTCGAATCCCGCGTGGGGCAAATGTTAATGTGATGAGCACGAGCATTTGCACCTAAGTCATGGATGTTTATAAACGTATTTAAGTATGTTTATCCGGTATCTAGTCGCCATAGCACAAGCTTTGCTTCGTTTGGGGCTAGATAATTGGTGTGATTGTGGAAACAATTTATTTATTTATTTAAATACTTACAATTCATATCCAAAGTGAGGGTAGTTTCAATAGGATGCGCTCGTGGATGATTAGAGGATCTACACGTCAGTGCTGCTCTGACGTCAGCTCTCGTCAGCGGCCCCACCCTGAGGATGCCCCGGACTCCGTTCCCGGAGAGGGGGGAGGATGGCGTGTCCGTTTCCACTTCGTCCCTGAACCATTTGACCCAGGGTCTTGGGCGACCTTTAGAAAAAAAAGAAAAACGTCATAATTAATGGCAATTAGTTTTGTTATATAACATTTATAACTTTGTTGTTGCATTCTTTCCGCAACCACGGCCTATGTAAAAGGCCGAAACGGGACAATAATAAATAAAAAGAGGTATGTTGCATCAATACCCGTGTTGTGTACAGTGTTATAATTAGTTTCGTTGGCGATGTGGATCGTCAAAGCCTATACAAATTTTAGGTATAAGACCCCGTGCACACTTTCAGGGGCTGCCAAACTCATGCTTGGAACACTTCTGGTGACACGGTTCGCTGCTCTCGCGCACCGTTGTCGCGCAGGCTTATGGCGCAACCCTAACGAGCACTAACAATGGAAACAGTGCCATTGTTAACGGCAATAATCCAGATGGAAATAAGCTTGTCGGAGTTTTAGCGAGTGAAGCAATTTGTTACATTTTCATCTACGTGTTCGGGGTATAGGGTAATTACAAATTAACAGAATGCATGATTTTTATTAAGTACTTGAAAAAAATCGCGAGACGCTAGCTCTCGGTAGCTTAGTTGGAAAAGCACTCGCCTATGCGATGGTCGTGGGTTCGGATCCCACCTGAGGCGGACGATTTATTTCAAGTATTAAAAATCATATATAAATCTAGCATAGTTATTGCTAAAACAAAAAATTAACAGAATGCACTTTTAAATTTCTGCACTCAAGACTTATTTTTGTTTTAATAATACGAGTTGACAGACTAGTACATATAGCCCCACCAAAGTCAATTTAGAAATAATCATTTTCTAGATTGATTTGAATCAGGAATCGAACCTGGTATCCCATACATTCAATCCTAATCACTGCACAACTTTGCCAAGTTTTTCAATGAAAAGATCCTGAATGGTAATTAAGATTGGGCAAAGATTGATTTAAATTAGTCCAGCGTTCACTTAAGAAAATGAATATTAAACACCCCGATCGATACAAAAAGCGTTGTTTCTTGTTTATTCATTGAAAGGATATTGGAATTCTTAGTTGCTTTGTACTTTTCAGCGGGGTAGCCATTTTGAGTCATCGTCGGCTTTAGGAAGTCCAGTACAAGACGTAGACCTGGGGGGTAATCATGAACTCTTAAAAATCAATCTCAAATTTGTCAATTCTTGTCAAATTGATAAATTTCAAACGGGGTGAAGTTTTAAAATTGGATATGGATAGTTATAATCATTATCCAATTATTTTTCAGAAATGATTTTAGCCGCAAATAAATAAATTAATATTGAACAACATCCATACATTGCTCTGATCCAAAGGTAAGTAGCTAAAGTACTTGTGTTACAGAAGTCAGAAAAAACGACGGTACCACAACACCCAGACGCGATCCAATATAGAAAAGTTTGTTTATTACTTTTACCCGACCGGGGATCGAACCCGAGACCTCAGAGGTGGCGACGCAAACTTTGGCGTGCTTGTGATAGATGATGCGTCATAAAGCCAAAATGGTCAACATTCCATTATCAGCCATGTCATTGAGTAATAAGCTAACTAAGTGATTGGGATTAAGTAGCTATTTATAATTAAACTTAAGTTAAAGTATCTAATGCTCTCTCTTATTCATGAAGGTAACCTTCACCGCCTTCTAACCTAATACGATTTTAGAATGTTAATAAATTCTTCATGTTGAAAATTAATTAATCCTCTCTCATAGCGGATAACTCATCCAATTATGAATATACAACACGGTGATAAGGGTTAGGTGAGTTTTTACGTAACAAATTCTGCCAATTTTACGTGGACACAGTGAAAATAGATCAGGGGGGTAACCATGAACTCTTAAAACAATCTCAAATCTGTCAAATCTGGTCACTGTTTTAAGAGTTCATGGTTAGCCCCCAGTAAAGAAATCTGACACAAATCATTGTATGTGCTCAGTTCCCTAACAAATCTTTGTAATGACATTTCATTTTAAAGTTGACGACTATTTGGTTAACTAGTGTACAACCTGACAAAACCAGCAGTTGGAGGTTCGAATGAGCATTTGTACAAAAGTCATCAAAAAGCACAGTGCTTGTATAACGGTGACTAGAAAAGGATAAATATTTAAATTTTATGACTTCTGAGATCTGAATCTAAGATGTAGGTAGGTAAATAATCTTATGCTCACTATACAATCAGCTGCCCCTTGCGAGATTCGCAACCGAGACAGCTTGGTTTTGTTCTCCGAAGCGCGAACAAGACCAAAACGACGTCATGTGTGTTTTTGATAAAAGTGTACTAGCTTTTATATCTGAGCTTAGCACCGATGTAGGTTCATAATGAGGGTGCGAAATGTATAAATTTATGGGAAAACTCGGGAACGCTTAATTTTGGATGTTATCTCGGGCCCTTATAAATTTGTTTCCGATTTCAGAGAACGGTTTGTCAGGTGGTTAACGCTACTCTGCCGTGTAATAAAATAAAAAGAAATTGGACATTGAAAATGAAGTCGTGAACAAAAATACACTTTCTCCTTCCAGGGGGTAATCATAAACTATTAAAACAATCTCATATCTGTCATAATATTTCGTACGTAATGACGTACGAAATTGACAGATTTGAGATTGTTGTAGGAGTTCATGGTTACCCCCCAGGCCTATCGCCTAAACTTTTTTAATTAGATTACGCTTGACCATGCGACACGTCTAATTAATACATTTGATATGCTACAATTAATTTAATTCGTAGCTACACATATTAACTTCAATTTTTTTACGGGCATCCCGAAAGTTATAGTTGAATAACCTCAACATAATGAATCTTTCTGGCAAGTTAGTTTTAATGGTTGATTGTACTTTAATCAAACAATAATTACAGATCCCTACACAACTCACCTCCTGACACATCACATTTGAGCGTGAAGGAGTCGCCTTCGATGTATGGTCCGACGATGGCTTGCTTGACGTCACCTTTGTCGTCAATAATCACCATCTTGCTTGGAGGCACTGGAGACAAAACATAAATTAAAACTAACAAACACACTTTAAAAGCGCTTTTACACCACGCAGGGGTAAGTCACGCTACTTAGAGTCTTTAATTATGCAGAAGATAGGTGCGTGGTTTAGTTAGGAGGCCTATTACAAAATGTTGACAGTTTTGCGGTTGTTTGTTGATTACTGGTAACTGAAAACTGAAACTGAAAAGATAAATCGAAAATCGGAGGCCGCTACGTACTATAAAAAAGGGAAACCTACAAGTATCAATAAGTATTTTTTATTAAATCACCATAACCTATTTGGGACAAAGCAAAAAAGTCATTTCCCAATTTTTTGCACGTTCCTATAAATTTATACCGCTTTTGCAGTTATGACTTATTAATATGTTTGACTTTCATTATTTTTTAGTTTGTAGTAGCCATTATTTTCGATTTATTTTTTGAATGACCAGCAATCATCAAAACATAACTGACAAAATTTTGTAATAGGCCTCTTAAGGAACGTGATACAACTTCGCGACTAAGCAGTGCGGCTGTCGCACTGCTATGTCGCCTAGTGTAAAAGCGCTCTTAGTTTTTAACAACTACCTACTACGCAAAAATACCATTGCCAACATTCCACTATAGTTGAAGCGCTTATGTTTCGGTAAAACCATAAAGGTAATATACCTACGGAATAGAGGAACAAACGCTAGCTGTCAAACGAAACCGAAATTGGAAAACATTTGTGTGTGTAAAATTGTTTATGTATGCGTGTCAGTGATGTATACAATTACACATTAATATCGATATCGATCATACTTATTAGTTAGTCATAGAATTATTAAAACTAAAATATTTAGAATGGCTGAAAATACGACCATGGGTGAACAAGTGAAGTAATAATATTTAAGGAAAACACAGAAGATATTTAAATCATTTTTTTATCAATGCTTTAAAGGTAGCTACTTATATCATTTCTCACTGCCCTTGGAAAATAGAATTTTGTTTAAATAATTTCTTTAAGTACGCTTTGATACATTTTTCAATTGTGTTTCGTACCTCAATCTTAACAGTATATATGTTTCTATTATACATTTTATAATGAGTTATCTGTGACTAATAAGTGAATCTTGCTCAAAAGAATGGGAAATCAAGGAACCAAAATAATTTTCAAAATCAGTACGACTAATAATATTTAGAACGTTCTTATCAAATTTCTTTTTATCAAAATCAAAATGTGTTTTTATTTTTCTCTAAAATATTTTTCACACTTTATGCGCTGGATGCAGGCCGCTTCCAACCGGCCGATCTGGAAGTCACTGGGGGAGGCCCATTTAGCAGTGGACGTCCTGTGGCTGTAATGATGATGATGATGATGAAGCAAACATTTATTACATTTTCAGAAGGATAGATTAAAAACCTCTATACAATACTTGATACAATATCTCTATAAACTTAGGACGATACTATGCGTCTAAGCTTTGTGTTGACCTGTGAAAAAGAAAAAAAATGAGTAGCTAGCAAAGCTAGCTAGCTAGTGGCGAGCGTAGCTAGCATGCCACAACAGCGGCAGGCGGGCGCTAAAAAAATATTTGTTGAAAATTTGTCTCTAAAATTTCTAAAATATATGAAAACAAATATTGGTATAAACCAGGTATATTATTAGTAATATTATGAATTTTAAGTTTCGATCATAAGTATTTTATGTATTTTTACCCAGAGTGATCATCACGATGTAAAATGGTATGAGAAAATATTTTCGGACTTCCAATAATACAAATTAAAAAGTTATGATAGTAAAAGGCACACCCAACTTATAAATATACCTACTTAATTGCTTTTGAAAAACTGTAGGTACATGGTGCTAATTATCAGCAGAAGAATAGTATTGATTTTATTTAAGCTTACCGGAACAAACTTAGTTGGAATTGCAGATTTCATCAAAAATAGTTTCGCTCCTCGTTTTGTGTCTTGAAAAATTTTTCCTCAAAATGCTTGCTGCATATACATGAATGTTTTTAGGAATCCAGTTTGGACGATCAATTATTTTAAGCCATATATTCCTGGTGAATAAGTAGAAAATCTGAAAGATACATGAATTACCAATGAAAGTACCTACTTTTAATATTATAACAGCTCTTAATAGTCGTGTAATTAGAAAATAAATTATTCTATTCTTAAGTAGGTATGTGTAGTAGAAAGTGCCTAATATTCCAGCATTCAAAAACTTATACCTATGTATAGGCTAAATATCTTATGTGGGATTACATTTCCAGATAATTCATAACTAAACTTCATAAAGGTACTTTTAACAACAGTAATTTAAAACAAAATTAATTTTCGTCTACCGCGTGATACCTAGACAGTGGAAACGAAACATCGATAACTTGATGCAGCCCTAGTGTAAAACGAAAATTATTTCTTTACACAAGATATTCGTTAATTCTGCATTAAGAGTATCCAATCTTTGCTTCTTACATAAATAAATGGTTTTAGAAGAGAACTATCATACTAAACACTTAAAATTTTAAGCGCTTAAGCAAAAATAAATCCAAAGTTATGAGGTGTCGACTTGGATTAATTTACCTGAGAAATGAATATTTTGCGGGGTTAAGTCGTTGTGTGGTACCACAATCAATCACTGAACAAGTCACCATATTTATGAAGCACTATTTCTCAATAATATTCACGATGTGAAGTAAAAACAGGAAAAATTACAAGAGCCCGAATTCTCAGCGTGCCGCTAAGTGCCGCCAGCTGTCAAACAGTTCAAAAAACGGTTCTGCTATGACGCATCACGCATCTCTTTTTATCATACAGTGTTGCTGCTAGTAGCATCTCGCTCGCTCAGCCGTTTGTTCCTCTATTCCTGTATATTAACTTTATGGGTAAAACACGACTGAAAATCCGCGTTGGTCGTTACTTTTTCTTTGTCAAATATTGTACACTTCTTTTTATTTAGTGATATTTTTGTAAAAAAAACATGCTAAGATTATTTACGATATAAGATAAGCGAAGAAAAATGGAATGTTATGTACCCGAGGAGGGGAATTATACTGCAATAAAATCCGGTGCATTTTCCTTGATAAATTGTTTAGAGGATGATAAATTTCAAAACAGTTTTGATGTACTTGAAGTTGGCACAAGAGTTATTAACTTTAGATGCATCATAAGTAAAGACCTATCACCTAACATAGGGAAACCCCGACACTAACCAGAAAACACAATCCGTAATTTTGACGCAAAAAATGTTAGATTTATTCTTCAAACTTCTTTAAACTTTCTACTAGAGAGCATATGTGACTGACATTAATAATCTGTAATCACTCCAACCTTGTTTATGCTTTGCTACTGTTTATAGTTCATGGTAGTAAAATGTTACACCAATCTTCAGACATCCAAGTAATCAGAAATGTCTCCTTGAGTGAAATCATTATCTATAACAATGTACCTTTAACAAAATTCTCTAATCAGAATCACAAGGGAATCGGATCGGGTGGCCATAACAATTTGATAAAGGTAACCTCGGAAAACCTTTAAGGTAACAATTTCATTACGAGAAACGAAAATGAAACAGATAAGAGAAAAATTTTCTCTTTCATTTGCCATCGGCAGTTATGCTGATCCTTGATAATAGGAAATCCCGGTCCTATCAGCTTCATTGATAATGAGCTCGATATAATTTCATGGTCTTTGTTCCTCAATAATGCCCCGTAATATTGCCTTTTTAACTTGGGAAAATTAATTGAATTTCAAGAGATATGAATTGTCTCTTTTTTGTAGATTCTGGTAAATATTCTTGATTAGGGCGTGTAAAGTTTTGTAAGGTGGAAGATCTTTTTTAAATGTAGCTTTAGCATATTGTGGAATGAGCCATCAATTGTGTATCAACTACAAAAAAACGTAATTTTCCGCTTTCATCTGTTGCACTTCACAAAATTTTGTTTTACATTTTAACTATTGGTAAATTCAAAACTTTTTGGCCAGTTATTTTGTGAAGTACGACTTTTGATCAATAAATTATTCGTGAATACGTGTACGTGTGGAGTGTCTGACATTCTTCTATTGTAGCGGTGCATTTGAATTGAAAGTGCTATATGCTCGTTGAATAGAGTACATTTGATTAATAAATGCCGCAATTGGATCCATTGTGGGGCTTGACCTAACACTGACACCACCATTCCAAAATATGAGATACTAATATTAAAGTAGGATTAGTTTTTTAAAGTTTAATAAAGCAAACGATTCCAATTCTCAGGCGACACGGTAGTCCGTTGCGCTATCGAATGAATTATATATGTCGTAGCCCGATCTTAAAATTAAACACTTCATGATGTGGCCGGCCATTTCATAAATGGTTGTATTTCATAAAACGGCCAAACAAAACTGGCCATATCGTTTAAAAGTCAACGTTTGATGATACGTCAATCAACGTTTGGCCATATCATTAAAATAGGTATAAATACGTTTACAAATTACTGGAATTCGTTTAATATTAATTTTGGGCAATAGATAAATAAAACATTATAAATATTTGTAATTTTGAAAGAAAACTAATAAATAAAGAGATTTTAAAAACCTAACTAACCTCTAAATTACGGGTCGAACTCCACAATAATTTGACGTTGCGCCTTTTTTCGAGTGACTTTAATAAAAATCACCTAGTTTGATGTCCTAACGATAATTCACTGCAATTTAATCTTCTATTTACACTTATTATTCACTTTCACAATTCACAAGAACAGAATAATAATTGTCCGCCGCCATTTTGTACCACAATAACAAAGCGACATCAGCGCTATGACCTCCAATGTTTGGCCATTTCATGAAGTAGTCGGTCATATCGTCAAACGCTGACTGATTCATTGATCTGGCCTACCAACATCATGATGTGGCCAGCAGGTACTGTGCCGCATCATGAAAAACGACCATTTTATGAAATGGTTGGCCACATCATGAAGTGATTAATTCTAAGATCGGGCTACGACATATACATATACACGATTCTAAACTTTCCCACCTATTTTCGGATTTAAGCACAAGTAAACGTGCTTCTTGACATATTTAGTGCACGGGCCGCATTTCGCCTCTTTGTGCGAGGTCCAAGAGGCGCGCACTTTGCGCCAAATAACCTTATTCGAGCTCACATTCCGACGACAGCCTATTGTGTTTAGCAGCGTGCCACGTTTGTTAGCTTGGTTCTAACGTATTTACTATCAGTAGTAAACTGTATTCGTTGTGTAAGTAGAACGGATATACAGGGTGTACAAAAGAAGAAAAAAAAATCAAGATTTTTTTTCAGCTTCTCCATACAAACCTACTCGCATACCTCGATGATAATAAATGGAGCATCTGAAAATAAAATCACGATTTCGATGTTGCTCCCATAGGAAAAGTTGTTGATCACGTGGTTTTAAGGAGTGTCCTATTCTCTTGGACACCCTGTATACATTTGTTTATCTTTAGCTACGAAGAAATATGTAGTAATGCAAATACTGCTTAAAGAGTAAACAGGGTTATTTGTAAAATTGCATAACCTCACTCGCAAGACTAGGTAGCTAACATCATAAACAACAACATTTTTGTTCTACGACTTTTGATAATTTGACACATTTTACTTTTATAAAAAAAAAATATCAATATAATTTACGTCTGAATGTTCTTATCTCTGTGCGCATCGCCTCGCAGCGCATCGCCTTTTCGTATGTAAATGGAACTTTACAAATGTCACGACAGCACAATAAAAGATTAGAAAATTATTTTTAATTAACCTATTAAGTTTTGATAAAACTCGTAGAACAAATATTGTTATTTCATGCGAGGTTGTTGATGTTTTTCAAATAACCCTGTATAGTGAACCCTTAGAATTCTTATAAAGATCATCATGTGAAAAGAAGACTTACCAATAACAGTCAAATTGACCCTCGAATTCCTTGTCTGGGCTTGCTTGAAGTCCACTCGGCACCGGTACACGCCCTGGTCAGAGGCGCGCACTCTGTCCACTCCCAGCTCAGCTGGTCTCCTCTCAGGGAGGAAGTAGGCTCTGGACGCGAAGACGCTTTCGTCAGACCAGCGTTCTGCTACTCCAAAATCTCTCTCGCGCGCGTCGACGCTGTGGACAAGAATAGGGGATTTAAAAACATACAAAAAAATTTGGGCTAAATCTGAATGTACTATCCAGATTTTAAAATACATTATCATACACATACCAAACATTTAATTTTGTTTTAAAAGTATGTAACAACAAAACCATGCTCCATCGTTATGTTGTTACAAGTTGGTATCATAGTAAAAAAATATCAAAATTATGTGTTCTATCCTAATACCTATTTATGTTTTTACTAGTCGGCACTTTTATTTTTTGTGCAAACAAAATGAATGATGTTCAATGTCTGTCGGTAAGCCTGATCTGTCTTAACGATTGGAGTGGCAAAGGAATGATTCGTCTTATACGCAAAGCTGGTACTCGATTCCGAATTTGGGTCTGTCCATAAAAAAACTTTTCTAATTTTACTCGAGACTGAATGCTGGGAGATGCCTCTGGCTAGTTTTTTGTTCAATACCTCATAACACAGGGATTGATTCTGGAACTTTTTCGTATCCAACAATGTATATGTAGAGTGCAAAAAGTAATCAGTTCCTTATTTATCCTGACACGCCTTTACATTTTCGAGTGGGTGCGACTAAGTTAAGATCAGCCAACATGGTCGTCTCGGATACAGCAGAAGTGAATACTAAATCTTTTAGGAAAGGTTGTCATTGCCTACAGATGATGTGCCTAAGAGTACGGAAAGAGGAACACATCTCAAAGGCTTTTGCTAAAAATACGATAAGGCGTATGTCACCACATAGAGCTAAAACATACTAGTTACTTTTTTTTCAGATTTCCAATTTCAAATCCCGATATCAAGAAAAAGGGTTTTTTCCGTAAATCTTAATCTTTCTAAATAAACTTTATTTATGTATGACTTACATTCTCAATTTTCCGAATAGTTAAAATTATTTGAGGCCTCCCATTGCTACACTATTCTCTACTACTACTATTATTAATTAATTACCCCATCTCCTGTATTACGATAAATATTAATTTATGTTAACGATATTGTAAAAGTATAATATAATATTGCGTTGTAATTCGTATTTTCTTTAAGTAAGTGTGGTGCGGTTTCATCACACATTAAGCATTGAAATAAAAAAAAATATTTTCTTAATATTCGTAGATGTCTAGTCTGTGTCGGTCAAAGTTAAATATTTAAATAAACATCTGTCTGCTATATTTATTGGATTTGTGAGAAATGAAAGGAGAATAAAAATATGGAGTTTTATTTATTTACCTTATAAAATTTAATCATCATATCTTCCAATTTGATAATTTGAAACGCAAATTATTTTGTAGAAAAAAAAATGGGTTCTGTAGTGGAAGGTAGTATATTGTTTTAAATAGTTGGACGTGACCAAAACATCTGTATTATTCTATAAAGGTAATATGACCGTGGCATTCTGTTATTAGGACGGGATTGTCTGTGATGTCTGAAAAATAATAATACATTACGCAAATCTAAAATCTTAGAGCGCTTTTACACTATTAATCGCAATGACTGATCTATCGCGAATCTATGTATAAATCTGTATAATATTTAATTTTATTTACAGCCCAATCGTTTCAGTGTACAACTGTGTGAGTACAGTGCGACTGCCATGCAGTTAAATAAATAAATAAATATTGGACAACGTCACATACATTGCTCTGATCCTAAGGTAAGTAGCTAAAGCACTTGTGTTATAGAAATCAGAAACAACGACGGTACCACAACACCCAGACCCGAGCCAATATAGAAAAGTTCGTTTTCTACATTGACCCGACCGGGGATCGAACCCGGAACCTCAGAGATTTACAGTCCGGCGTGCTCGCCTCTCGGCTACGGAGGTCGTCAAATCACCAAGTTCAGTCACCAAGTGTAAAAACTACCTCCAATTTTGATCTCAAGAAACTGAGAGGAGGATTAAATGTGATAGCTTATTACGTGAAATCAAACAATGTGATTAAACTTAAGCCCTTGTCAAGTTTTGAGTCCTGCCTCGTTGAGACGTTCAAGACTCAAGTATTGGTTGGTACAAGTGATAAAAAGTTGACTAAATTGACAGATAATAGAGAAAATATTTTGTTTAATTTTGTTTGTTTAATTTAAAAAGAAAATGATAAAACAAAAACCGATTTATGTGTTAAATTTGTCTGTTAGCTGATGTACAGTGCTTGATTTCAGGGACTCCTCGTAGTAGTGATTTTTAGTAGTAGTGAGCTTAAACAACAACAAACTCTAAAAAATACTACGTATAGTGTTTTTGAGAGTTGTTAGTTTGTTTTTACCTACTGTATTAAAAAACATCCAGTTATCACAGTTAGGTAATATTTTATTAAAGGCATCACATGCATCTCTTGGTTTCCTATGGATGGTTGTTCTTAGTTGTTGTTGATTACAGCACGCAGTAAGGTTAGTTCACATTCCTTAGGCCGTTTTCTGATTTGTCGGCGCAGCATCGGCGCGACATCAGCATGCTCGGTATACGCGATACAGAAAGCTTACCGAGCGCCTATATTTTAATGGAGCGTTTCTGATTGGCTCGCTTTCGAATGTGTGCCGCGCCGATCCCACGCTCGGTAAGCTTTCTGTACCGCGTATACCGAGCATGCTAATGTCGCGCCGCTGCTGCGCCGACAAATCAGAAAACGGCCTAAAGAATAAAATTAATAGCAGAAAATATTGCAAAACTAACGCAGTCTACATAAATACACATACTAGGTACAACATACATAAATAGCAATAAGATAAACATAATATACCTACTAAAATGTTTGCAAAGAGTGAAGGTGTGGTTTATAAATTTTAATCAAGCAAGTAGGTATTTCGCTTTTAAATTGCACCACACCAAAAGTGGGCAATTCGCGGCCGTATTTAGTTGGAGTAGTGTTATGGTATTTGCCAATAACCGTAGGAAATTCTCATCGAATAGCTCAAGTATTCAGTTCATCAAGCAATCTAGTTCGAGCCGGATGGGATTACTGAATATGGCATTGACTGATTTGATTGCGAGTCTAATTTGATCGGCAGTGATCACGTAATTTGTTTAACAACTTGTTTTGCTATTATTGTTGTTGTTTTGATAGAATAGTCAATTAGTATTTTTAGTAAACAGATTAGTAAGAGTTGCCAATCTGGAAGTCATTGAGGGAGGCCTGCGTTCAGCTGCGGATGTCCTATGGCTGATAGGACGATGGTGATGATAATGTGTTGTGTATCGTCGGTTTCGTGACCAGACACCAAGTTGTGCAACACTACGCCGTCGAAATTGTTATTTTTTTAAATAAATAAAATAATAATAATAAATTGTTTCCACAATCACACCAATTATCTAGCCCCAAACTTAGCAAAGCTTGTGCTATGGCGACTAGATAACGGATAAACATACTTAAATACGTTTATAAACATCCATGACTTAGGTGCAAATGCTCGTGCTCATCACACTAACATTTGCCCCTCGCGGGATTCGAACCCGCAACCGCCAGGCATTGTAGTCCGGAGCGCGAACCACTACACCAGACGGTTGTCATAGTGTAATAAATAATAATAATATTAATAGTAATAGTGTATAAAATAGTGTCATTTATAGTGCATTTTTAAATTTATTATTTTATGTATGTTAGATAATAAGGTATTTATAATATGGGCCTGTATTATTTATAATGTGCTGCCTGAATTAAATAAATAAATAAAAATAAAGTCGCCTTTTCAACGAGAGCAATATTTGTATTTACATAATTACTTTTAAACTGCGTTGCATAATTTAAACTCAATGAAACGGGAATTAGGGCAATCATATTTCACAATCATATCATATCAGATCATAATTTTGAAACGTCAGGCGTACCTAAACTATGATCGCGCTTATTCCCGTTTCATTGAGTTTGTATTTACTTGTACATTATTTTATGTATTGTTTTCTATATAATAATTATATGCATCTACTACAAGAGGTATAATAAAGCAGAGATTTTCTTTAAATGATAAAGCACTTAGACATACTTAAGTTAACATATTGCTATTCTGATCTGTTCTAATAAACTCATTGTTAAAAGCCAAACAAATAAAAGGTTATTCTATTTTGAAACTCATATACTCATTGTTGAAATAGGCGGTCGTAATATATGATGTCTTGGTTAGTATTTTAAATTTCAAACTTACGGTTACGGTTACGATTTATTCATAATGTGTCTAATTAACTTAATGTATAATATCAGTTAACATAATGTGTCTCAAATAAATCGTAACCCAAACGTCACTGATAATATTAAGATAGATTAAAACGTACGTTAAACAACTCGAAAGCTTTTCTTTGAACTTAACTCATGCCTTAAACTGTGGCGTAATAACTTTTATGACAGCTTTTTGCGTCCTTTCAAAGTTCTAAAGAAAGCTCGTTATCGTTGGTGCAATGAGTACGTTGGTGACAGAAAAAAGCACTGAACAATGTAGTAAAATGTTGGTGTAACTTTTTTATTTGTAAGCTTAAACCGACAACAGGAAAATGTGTAAATTGTCCCTGATGTTTGGAGCGCATGGTCTTCATTAACCGTCTCATTCAGAGTGCATTTGCTAGTACGGGTTTAAAGTTATCCCTCCGTTCTAACGGCGGTTTAGAAAAAAATGTATTCAGAATGAGAGACTACGCTTCTTCCCGGTTTAGTCCCGGGGTTAAGGTTGAGATAAAGCTATTCATTTTTAAACCCGCCCACGGGTAAGTTTAAGGATGGTTTAAGATTTGTTTATGATTAATCTGTGGTCTTTGCGCCTATCTAATAAAAGCGATATGATAATGATAATATATTGTGAAAATGGGCGATTTAAACTAAATCCAACAATACGAAGAAATTTTTGAGTATTTTATGTCCCGCTACGCAATCGAGAATAATAGAGAAAGGAAGGACCCATTTAACAAATCTATCTTACTGATCTTTCTAAACCGTTATAATTTTCCTTTATGCTCATGAAATGAAAAGCACTATCTTATAAAAATGAAATAAATAAGTTTTTAAAACAAATACCATAAACTACTATTTGTGTTTGCATACTCTTTGACTACCAGCTGAATTAACAACATTGACTTCATATTGCATAAACTCGTCCTATCTTTGCTACGTTTAACCATCTGATTATCCGTCTTATTCCTTCCCCTTGTACAGAGCGAGAAAAAGTTGAAGATAGGAGGAGTTTATGCAATATGAAGTCGATGTTGTTATTTTGTAATTTATTTTTAACTTTTTTAGTTTTTATTATAGACATTTGAAAGTTGGTTTTTACGATTGCTTTTCACCTATATAGTCACAGGTTAACAGGATGAACACTAATAAAATCGGACCTTATATATATCTTATGAACTTATAGCTTATCGCAGCGCAACGCATCTGATTTTACAATAGTTCAATAGTTCTTTTATTTATATGGACAAAATAAAAAATTATAAACTTGAACAAAATGCATTTCACTGAAAGCTACTCAACTATAAGGTGATCACACAAATAAAAAGCACCCTATATACGAAGAGTACTTATTGTCTTTACCTGTAAATGGGCGTCCCAAGGTCCTCTCGGTACCACAAGACAAGGAGTACCGCGTCTTCTTCTTCCTGCGTGGCGATGTCGCACGGCAGGTACACCGGCTCCCCAGCTACGGCCACCATTTGCGACATCGGTACTGTGGATAAAGAGATAGGTTAGACTTGGTGGCCTGACAGCTGCAGTGGAGTGAGAAGTGAAGTGAAGTTGTTTAAATGTTAGTGTTTTTTTCGTAATAGGTCTTTAAATATCTATATATAAATAAGAATTGCTGTTCATTAGTTTCTTAAAATATTTGTGGGAGTCCAGAGAAGGTTTAAACGGTGAGAAAATATAGAAAAATTGCGAGGAAAGTAAAAAAACACGTCAATATTATTTTCCCATACAGTCGTACCTCTCAAACGGCGGAAAAAAGGCGAAAAAAATACACACCTTAAACTTATAACACCCCTCTTTTTCCGTCGGGGGTTAAAATGACAGTTACTAAAATGGTTTCAGGCTATGTAAAGATTTTTCATAACGTTTGTGCTACTTCAACCATAATAATAATAGTTTGTTAAGATTTCAGTTGTGCTTTTCACTTATAGGGTAACTTTTGGCAAGTTAACTTGACTTGTTCTTACTATAAGAGGCTTTATTTATGGCCCCAATATAAGTGAAAGTACTTGAATCATAGTCCCATACTGAACAAACTTTGTTATTGCATGGGAAAGTAGAATCAAGCGACGTAAAAACTACATACATTGTTATAGTTTTAGGAGCCTGTAAAAGGATGTGAAGTCAAACAGAGAAGCTTTTAGTTTAGTCGTATTCATCTGTTAGTTTGTCTGTATTAATAAGAAACTCAACAAGAATCCAGAAACTTGGTTAAAACCGTATCATAAGGTACTTCTTCTTCTTTGCCCTTTCCCACCTTATGTAGGGTCGGCTCTCCTAATTATGCGGCGTCAGGACATTCGGTCCTGGGTTGTCGGGTCGGGTAATTGTTCCTCCAATATGAGTTTTGTCATGCTGGTCCACCAGGTAGTAGGGGGTTGCCGTCGGCCTTTCTTCTTCTCTGGTAAGCTCAGTGCTTTCTTGATGACATGATCCTCGGCTCTTCGCATTACATGGCCGTACCACCTGAGACGGCTTTCGGTAAGTTTTTCTGTTACGAGGGCAACTTTGAAACTACCACGGATGTATTCGTTTCTGATTTTATCTAGTTTAGTTACCCGTCCAGACCATATCATAAAACCGTCTCATATGGTACGGACATGTCAAAAGAAAAAGGGAGGACCATGCGGTGCAGATTGCACTAGATCTGCCTGAACAGAAGAAAGGTAGAGGCCGCCCGCCACTAACCTGGTGGTCTAAAATACAAGAGAGACCTCAAGGAAGTCCATTTGCCTGAAAAGACAACCCAGGATAGATTATCCTGGTGCAGAAGGGCGAGGATACCCAACCCCGTATAATGGGGTAAGAAGAATAAGAAACTTAACAGTGAACATATTTAAACATTGTTTTTAAAAGCTATTTTATTCATTAAGACCATTATGATTGACTACTCTGTTGGCATTGTGGTTAAGTGACTCATCTTGCACGCAATGAACCACTGTTCGATTCCTAGTTCGAGTTTACTGTATTTGTGCAAATACCTAATTAAAAATTGCAAAATATAGGGAAACGCATAGTTGTCGAAGTGTTCCATTTCTTCAATTTTGCTTACATAATAAATGTAGTTTTGAAATATGTAAAGGATTAAATTAGTATTGTGTACATACGACACAACACCGTAACAATAATTCTAACGCAGGTTATCAAGACATAACCTCAATTTGACCTGTAGTTTATTGTTATTTATGAACAGGGACACAAGTCACAATATCTTAATGGTTACGTCGGAGTTAGGTGACAATAACACATGCATTATGGGCTCATACGCATAGTTCAAGTAGTTTAAACAAAATTAAATTCAAAAACGTTCAAGATTTAGGCTCCATATATACAGCTGGAATTTTTCTAGGCCTTTTATAAAACGGCCTACAGTACCGAATTGTATGTCGTCAATGGAAAATTTTATACGTTTGCTTGACAAGACAGTTGACAGTGCCGTGTGGGGACGGCCGTAAAGAATACACTTCTCCACCGCCAACAGGAGGCGTGTCGTAAGAGGCGACTAAATCCTGTAGCACAAGACGGGGTGCAGCGTCTGCGTGTGAAATAATAAAAACCCGCCTGCCAAGCGTGGCGAGTATGGCAAAAACTCCTCGATGACAGAAGTCATTGGGGGAGGCCTATGTTCAGCAGTGGACGTCCTGTGGCTGAAATTATGATGATGATGGTGTTTGACCAGAGTCGTTACTCGGGTTTTGAAAAAATCATCATAATGCATGAAGTTAGAGTTTAAAGAGCATTAACCAAACTTAAACTCAAGCATTTGTTCGCCATCTCAAAGGCGCGTGTGTATCGTAAGAACCAACTCGATCTGAGTTTGCTAATGTAAACATACTAGGTACGGTATTGTTTTCAATTTTCTTATTTCCCTGCTATATTTTTAGGGGAACTTGGATTGTTGAGATATTCCTCCTTGTTATTGTTTTCTGTTTGCTTGGGTTTCGTTGGAAGAGTATTGTTGGCTGAGAAGGTATTATAAAGCTTCGTGTACCGATACTTACTTAATGGAAGAGTAAAGAAAAATAAACTTTGAACTTGAGCCTTTTCTAAAGTTAGTGTTTATATGATTTTGATTTGTAACACTAGGTTATTAAATTGCAATTGCCTTTTAAAAACAGTGTCAATTTTAAAATCTATGTGCAATTATTTATTTTTCACTGAAAACTACGCTACATTCTACGTAGCCGAGAGGTGAGCATGCCGGACTTGGAGTCGCCATCTTTGAGGTCCCGGGTGCGATTTCCGGTCGGGTTAATGTAGAACGAATTATTTTATATTGCGTCGGGTATGGGTATTGTGGTACAGTCGTTGTTTCTAATTTTTGTAACACCAATTGCTTTGACTACTTGTACCTACCATAGGATCAAAACAATGTATGTGATTTTGTCCAATATTTATTTATTTATTTTATTTAACTACTATACTGTATAGGTCAAACTTTTATAGTATAAGTATTGAGTTTACTTCCATTTAGAGGGTGATTTAACTGTTCAAATGTATGCTCTAGAAACATTAATTGCTTTACGTTTTCTTCTTCAGTTTAGAATTTAACATTAAATCAACAATTTATACCTACTTAGGCCCCAGTGCCACAATAACAAAGTTAAACGAAATTGATCAAACTTCAACAAAGTTCACAAGTCAGCTAAGCACACCTTAAACGCTGAAACACAGATCAAACTACGAGAAATCCAGTGCACTTCAACAACTTGCTTCATTGTGTCCGGAGCCCCGGACAGAACTACCGGATGTCCGGTTTCACCCGGACGGGAAAGCTCGAGTGCTTTACCGTACTCTACATTTACGTTCCGATGTAGATTCTTGGTTGTTTTCAATTTTTAAATCATTGAGATTGTTTAAATCATTATGTTTTGAGTTTAGGGCAAACCTTTGGTCTTCAGAATGTTTCGGTTTTAGATGTTTGGGATTTAATTATATGAAACAAATAAGTTAATTAACTTTTATGATGCTATAATGTGTCCATTGAGAGCGTACAGTTAAGTTTCCGTTCAGTAAGGCTCATTCAAGGTTCTATAATTGGATCATTTTTGAGATTGTCAGATTAAAATGTGTGATAAAAAAAAACCTTTAGGGTGATCTACCTCTAGGCAGTCTGTATATGACGGCATTTTTATAGTTTTGCCTATTGTGTTTAGCTATTAGTCCGGTAAAATAATAATGACGTGCAGTGAAGGACGTCCACCCACAAAAAGGACAGACAACCTACGAAAGGTTGCAAGAAGCCATAAGTGCAGGCGACATGCAACAACCGGCCACTCTGAAAGTTATTAGTCAGGTCTAATTTTCAACAGTGAACGTCCTATGGCGGAAATCATGATGATGATGATAATGAAAGTTTTAAAAACTACACAATGTCCTCTCATCCAAAATGCCTTAGTGCCTAAAGACGAAAGTCTACAACTAGTGAGTGTTAACAGTGATGACCTATGGAATTGAAACATTGGTCTCTTTAGAAAAAATACAGTCAACCTATGAACAAAATGACAAATTACCTGAACCAATTTTTAACTTTTAGTTCCACGTATAAAATTCAATTTGAATTTATGAAAAGCAAGGTACACATACTGTACAAGAATGTTATAATATAATTCCTCCTTAATGTTTGTAAAGATAGTAATTTATTTTCTTATCTTTAAAATAAATAATAGTACTTTAAAAAAAATATGGGTGGCCTTGGAAGATATCTTCGAAGAGCAGCGTGACATCATTAGGTTAAAAAATACACCGCTGTTTAATTAGATTTCGCTACCAATTTTTACAAAAAATCATGTAGGATATGGGTATTCAATGTTACTAAAAACAGTTCAAAAAAGGTATCAATGCAGAAAACAATGACAGACAGATCAAATTGAATCATCCACCAAAAAGATCGAAAAGGCATGCTGCAAATATTCGGGATAAAGCCGAATATTTTGTAGTGCGATCCTTTGCAACAGTAGCACTATCAATAATAGCATTTCATTGAAATCTTCCACTAGTGATGTTGTTTGTTGTATCGAGAAATTTATTTGTCGAGTTTCCATTAATATAGGTGCGACCGCCGAAATTAACATCATAAAACAAATTATTATCTTCAAGGCCTGCCAGTGCAAGAAAAAACATAAATGTTGTACATTTGTATATATTGATTATATTTAGGTAGGTGGGTAGTTCAATTTAGTTTATGATTTTATGAATATTCCTCCCTATTCATAAAAAATAACCTGTTTTAACGAGTGCGCTGTTCTCACTCACTTTCTGTCACATGTTGAGCAAACTCTAAAAATCAACTAGAAAAAATCATTAATTTGATTAATCAAATCATAATTTTATTGAAGCTAAGACATAGTATACCTTTAAGGTAGTAAGTAAAAGTCAAAATACCCCAAACGACCGTGTATTTCAAAGTCATAAAGTTAATGTACGACTCGAATTTGGAATTCGAACGTAAATGTCGATGCATAAAGCCATAAAGTATCGAACCACAAACATCCCTGTCGACTTTAAATCGGGCTTAAATCGCAACGGGAACCGACCGAGCCCCGCACGGGACGCGTACGGGAAACGATATTAATTTCCGAATGTCCACTCTACTGTCCGGGCTGACACGAAATACAAGTTCGATTTGCGTATTTTAAACGTTTGACTTAAAATGGTGTCGATGCCTTAAGCTACGGTTGTCTAGAATTTTGCTTTTAGGTTTTTGGAGTATGGACTAGAAACTTTAACTTATCATTCTTTCATTATTTATTTAGAAGACTGAATTTATAAATTTTTATTTTGTGGTAAATTTTGTTGTTTTTTTTTTGTAGCGTTAGTGAATGTTTAGTTTTACTTTTAGGATAAATATGATCATGTAAGTTTGTATTCATCTGCCATAATGATTTTGATAAAATTTAATTAATTAGTTGATAGACGTAAGTCTAAGAGAAAAATAGATTGAAATTGTTTCACGTACAATACTTAATCCTGATATCTCTGAAGTCTGAACACATTGGAATGAAATGAAATTATTTGAAATTATTTATTCTGTATCTACATATCTACATTCTGTATCAGGCCTACGCCCTCCTCTGGGCACTTATACACGTCCCAAAATATAACTTAGCCCTACCACTCTTACGGGACTACATATAGGCTGGTGTGAGAAGAAATGGCGCAACAAACTCAGTCACCATTGTCAGCCTGATTTTACATTTCACTTGAAAGTTAACTAGGACACAAATATTAATGAAGTATGCTTTCCGGAATCTACCTTCGCAATAAGTATACTAAAATATTCCTTTGTGGCGCAGAAATTTGAATTCCCTAAGTCGTATTCTTGCCCTCAAGATGCTATGTTCCTCACTCAGTGATCCTATAATCTTGTTTCGGGACCTTTCGCATGCGACCATGTTTGAGGAAATCCCGTTTTGGAGTTGGAATTTGGCGAAAATAGCGAAATTTGACTACGTTGAGTGCGGAATTGAATTTCGTCTACGGTAATTTTGGTTCTCTGTTTAAATTTTAGTAGGTACTTGCCTAATTTATAGCTTTTAATTATAACGGTAATATTTCTCTATTGAATTTTTTTGTATGATTCGATGTAACTATACACTATACGGTTTAGGTCCTTTTTAATAGTTTGTAGTTGGTTCCTTATGTCAAGGCTGATTTACTCCTAAAATAATAAGTAAAAGTTAAACTTTGGTAGGTCAACTCGACATTAAGGATCTATTAACACCTAACACTGGCCATTGTCTACTGTCGACTAGACAAGTAAAATTACATTTCTAATAATAATTATGAACAGGGCGGTAACCACGAACTCTTAAAACAATCCCAAATCTGACAAACATTATCATATCTGTCAAGTTTTGTATGTAATGACATACCAAAATTGTCAGATTTGACAGCTTTGAGATTGTTTTAAGAGTTCATGGTTAGTGCCCAGTAATGTAATTCTTATGAGATTCGGTTTTCACATATTATGCACTTACATCTGAATTTCATTTCTTGTACAGAAATGTAATTCTAATTGTCTACCTACTGTACTAACCTAGGTGTAAATTTATCCTTACAGACGACTTTACCATTTCATTATTTGCAGTATTCATTATAAAATTATACCAAACCTAATTGAAATTAAACTGTTTTCCAAACATTGTTAAGATGATGTGAGTTAATTAGATGAATAACCATTTTTCATTACCAAAACGTGCTGTACCGTAATCGTTTATGCAAATTAGATTATCAAAAGACTAAATTCAAACTTTTTGTCGCCGAAGCAAATTGCCTAAACGTTATTACTCCGAAACTGCAAGCTGAAACTCGCGAACGCTTAATAAAGTACCAATAATTCAGAAGTGGATAGCTTTTCGCAATATACGAGCAAAAAAAGGTCTTAACTATTTGAGTGATGGTTGGATTTTGAATGGAGTCATCCCGGTAGTGGTGGGCCATCATTTGAATAATTAAAAAGCGGTTTTATCTATTTATTCAGCACTGGTTGCAATTGTGCCAATTCCGAAGTGAGTCTGAGAGTTCTCCACAATTTTGCAGCATGGTTTTTAGTTGGAACTCAAGTGCTATCAAGTGATGAATCGGATTTTTGGCTTGGGCATTCTCTGTACGAAACGCAGCATTTTAGACAAGCCAGTGCAGAACTAACAAATGTCTTCTCATTCATTATGAAAGATTCGTTTTAAAAGGCATACTTGTTTTGACAAAATGCTGTTTAGCATGAAAGCAAGACAAGAAATAGTTCAATTTATAGCTTTAATCAAGTAATTTAGAGGTATTTTAACGTTAACGAATGTTTTAGTAACTCAGTTATTTTCCTTGAACGAAAAGTTTCCCGCGTTCGATCCCAGTTTGGGTCAATCTAGAAAAAGTTTTTAGCTAAATTCTGTACGTAAGGTCGTAAAACGTATTACGAACACAATTCGGCGCACAGTAATGATTAAAACCAAATATTGAAATAGCAAAGAAAGCTTAGATGGTTCACCTTAATTGCACACCACACAGCTAATATGGTACAGGAAAATACATTTCGAGCCGAGAGCAAATACCAAGAATTGCAGGCGCTGGAATTTCAAACCGCACATGTTTGAAATTACTACTCGTAATCAGTTTCGTCATGTAACTGTCATGTATTCGAACAAGATAATGCAAAACTAGCATTTGTTATTTTGTCAGATTAAAATGTGTGAGGATAGAAATTGTAGGGTGAACCTTTATGCCGTCACAGGGTGGTATAAATACAGATACTTTTACCTTTGTCTCGTTATAGACAAGTAAAAGTATTGTTGAAGCTTCTGCGGGGTAACCATGAACTCTTAAAACAATCTCAAAGCTGTCAAATCTGTCAATTTTGGTACGTCATCATTACATACAAAATGTGTGGCTCGACTGGGCTGGCTCGCGGTGGTGGTGAATGAGAAGTCCAAAATACTGATTTTTAAGTTTACTGGTGCACCATTACGAATACATAATTGATTTAGATGGTAATGAGTGGTCGGGAAGCGCGGCGGGTGACGACTGCCGGATTCGCATTGTGCGTCCCGAAACTGCACACGATGCAAAAGTGCAAATGTCAAGCCGCTACAGTATAATAAAAACGTACCGGCAAGTTCAGTAAAGAACGCCCATCTACAAAGTAGACATACTACCTGGAAAAGGTTGCAGGAAGCTGCTGTTTGCAGGCTGCTTCTAACCGGCCAATTTAGAAGCCATTGGGGAGGCATATGTTCCGTAGTTGACGTTCTATGACTGAATCGATGATGATAATAAAAAGGATAGTAAAAAAACACTATTGGCCTTACTACAAAAAGATAGACTAGTGTTGAACACTTGTCTAAAGATAAGTTAACCAATTTGAAATGTTGCTTAATATTATGTCTCGAATGTCTGTTGTGTCAACATTTCAAATTAGTTGCCTAATCTTTAGACAAGTGTTCAACACTAGTCTATCTTTTTGTAGTAAGGCCGTATAGGTTTACGGCTGTAGCATTTACATACCGACTGTTATATGTATTCCTGTCGCAAGTCTCACTTTATGCAACGTTTCCTGCTTATATTTGATACGCGTTCCGCTGCTAGGATCATATCTTAGCCGTGAGCCTTGAATCAAGCGGGATTACCCGCGGGACGTTGGAACAAGGTCACATCGTGCAGTCTCGAGTGTTTGTGGATTTTTTATTCAGACCACGACGGGGTAAGGTTTGCAGCTTTTAGTAGTATAATAACTGCTGTTTTGTTATATCATATTTAAGCTGGATAAATCGTTATATATTTTTACATGTTATCGTTATGTTTTTTTTGGAAACAAGAAAGTGTAGCTAGGCAATGTATTTGAAGTCTTATTCTTTTATTTTCATATTTTAATTATTTTTTTTTATTTATGCTTTTGTATCAAACAAGGTTCAGTTAATAAACGTAGTTTTGGGTTACAGTTCAAAGGGTGTAAATTTATTCAAATATTAATGTTTGATGTAAAATCCCCAACAGTTGTCATTATTTACATTTAAAGTAACAAAAACGATTATATAAATTTTAATAAGTAAAAAATTAAAAACAGCTTTTAATACGTAGGCGCATTATAAATATCAGCTTTTATTTTAAACTTTAAACTGTAAATCTCCACGACTCTTTTCAGTTTCTTGAAATATAAAATAAAAGTATAACAAAAAGATAAGTTTTACACGGAGCAAAAGTTACACTCTGTCAATCTTATCTAGATAGATGAGATATGTATCATAACATGTTCAAAATATAGAGATGATTCCTTCTTCAGGTAAAAATCAAAAGTACCTAGCATTCGATGACATTCACAGTATCCGATCTATCTTACTTAACTATAAAATTCTTCAACCCCTGAATCTTACAACCGAACCCAAACATAAAAACCTCGGCTGAGGATAAGTATGTTCAGATTTTTGGGTAGATAAAGAATTCCTCCGACAGGACGGTACACTCTCATAAATGTTTAAAGGAATCGATCCTGTTGAATTGTACATGACTTGTGGTTTACGCCACACCGTATCCAAATATTTACTTAGAAATATGTCTGACAGTCCGGACATCAATGTGTAAAGTTTATGCAAAGATAAACGTTCAGCATAACGTATTAATAAGATCCTAATTATCTTCCAAATATTAGATCTTGCGGCATTATTCAAGCGTACACGTACCAAAGAAAGAGACAAAACAATAGGAGAAAGAGATGAAGAGATCTCGGTGAAAGAAATCTCTACAAACAAAATAGGACCTATATTTATTTGGTGGTCTTGTCCATTCGATCGCTATTGCAGCTAGATAATAGCTGTACGAGTGCACGTAGCTCAAACATTGCTCAGCAAACACATTGCTCAACAAACACTAGGTATGCTCAGTGAACAAACTATTTGTGTGGACTTGCGTTCGGTTCGCGACTGACCTCATTCTTTATTATGTGGATAAAAAGGATAAAGATTAAAAACTAACCTCAAAATACGCAGTCTGAGATTCGTAATCTTCCATTTAAAATAATCTTGTAGATCTTTTGTTATCAGCGCAGCCATTCTGAGAATTATCTAGGAAAAAAAAAGAGATAGAGATCTGGACTTAAAATAATAGTAATTAGTTTTCTAACTTCTGTTAACTATATTTTAGGGCAATTAATAAAAGACATCGCCCTAAATTGTACGTACATTGTGTCGTTGACCGACGATATGAACGGTATAAACCTTAGAAGTAAAACTAATTCAGTGCATAGAAATAGTTGTAAAAAGTATTTTTACAAGACGTTCCTGTTACGATCTTACTTTCATCCTTTACTTTTATATAAATAGGAACTGAAGTATATTTTTACCATAACAATACATTTTCGTATAGCCCTAAAAATATATCACATCCAACTGCACGTCATGACCTTGTTCTGTCGTGCAATCCCGTAGGAAATCTCCTTGTCTCAAGCGCTCACGAGTGAGATATGAACTAGTCTGGAGTAATGCCATAGTATATACAAGACCAAGAAGGGGTACTCCCTAAACTTCTTAGATGTCACCTTATTAACGCGATGTGCCTAACAGTATGATCTTGGGTGCTCAAATAACAAAAGGTCGTGATTCGTAACATCGAAGAAAAAAAAATTGTCTGTATACTAACTGTCAAATGTTAGATGTTACGATTTGTAAGGGGAAATATTGTTTGTTTTTCGATTTCGTCGTTGGGCCCATACAAACGGATGTTGTATTTAGACACAATAATAAGCCCCTTAGATCTTTTATGCTTTATTTTAATAACACTTTGTTTTATATCATCATCATCATTTCAGTCGCCTGTCCACCTTGGTGGGTGGACGTCCCACGCTGTGCTTGCCGGTACATGGCCTCCATTCCAGAACCTTTCTGCCCTTTCAGCCGTCAGTTCTACGTGCTACTGGTACCTATGTGCCCCGAACACTGCCACTTTAGCTTGCTAATCCTTCGGGCTATGTCAGCGACACTTTGTTTAACTATCCCTAAATTAGGGTAAACTTGTTTTTGAGTAGAGACCGAGAGTTGACTTGCGCTAAGGGCGCCCTCCGACAAGGTGTAGCGATGATATTATTGCAAAATGGATGGAATGGTATAGCTGAGGATTGGGATCAGCGGCATGCGTTGAGAGGAGACTTTGTCTGCAGTCGAATAGACTGATGTTGACAGTCTGTCGATTCTTTAAACATAACCGTGATCACTTCAGTACGACGAATAATAATGTGGACCAACTCTGTAACAAATAAGTATAATGTTTGTTTGTACTGCATATAATAAACGCGCTGTCACTAAAGTGACTTATAAATAGATAGATAGATACTCTTTATTTCACACCAAAGAAGTTACAGTTGATATTTACAGAAAGATGTACAATTTAGGCGGTCTTATCGCTAAAAAGCGATCTCTTCCAGGCAACCTTTAGGCAGAGGACAACTATAAAGAAAGGAAAACGTGCTGCAGAGTGCTTATTGTGTAATTACTTATCAACAATAGTAACTAATCGACGATTAGTAATGTGAACCAATTCTTTGACAAAAGAGAGTCTATGTTTAGTTTGTACTGCTTGGATAATACGCGCTGTCACTTTAACACTGAAGTCGCCTTCCCTACAGAACGCAATCTAGGCTCTTTGAATCTAGTAGCTGCGAGCAACCTTGATTTATTACCCTTTGGGCACTTCGGAGCTTTACACAATAACCAAGTTGGTCGTCTGATGCAATTCTTCAAGCAATACACACACACACACACACACACACACACACACACACACACACACACACACACACACACACACACACACACACACACACACACACACACACACACACACACTGGTGACGAGCATAAAAGTTTTAATTTTATAATAATATTATTTAACCCTAGTTTTATATAAAATGTATTATTTTGGCACCATGCCTCCGATTTACTTAATATTGTTAAACCGTGGAAATCTGTTAGTAGCTGTATATTTTAAGAAACTAATAAGTATATTTAAACATAATTGTATCGCCGTTGATTTCCTAAATAAATTTAAAAAAAATACCGATTCAGAACCAAGTCTACTGTATCCAAACGTAACTAAACTCCGTCTATATTAGAATTATCTAGAACCGTGCAATTATATTGCAAGATGACATCTCGTGGGTGTTTTAGCGATACTCATTTAGGCAATGTAGACGTAATAAAATGTAATATCGCTGGAATAGTCACGAGTAATGTACGGTTGTCTGAGTTTATTTGATATGACTTATTTCTTAAATGAAATGTTAAAGAAAATGCTTAGAAAAGGGTTTCACCTTTGTTGGGTTTGCATTTTCGCTGGCTTGACATTCGTATTTTCAAGCTTTTACTTTATAAATATTATCTCGTTTTTGTTGAAATATTTATTAAAGACTAACCACAGCATCTCTACAGGGTTTTTATCAAAGTTTCAGTCAATTAACTCCGAGGATTGAAGATAAATCAGTGGCTAAGTTTATGGTTATCAGTTTCCCAGTGTATTTCTTTTCCATTATTAGTTTTTAGGTACAGTATTTAAAGTAAAACTTAAGTATCTTCATACCGATTACAACAAATTATGTTTTTTCTATAGGTACATAACTTTGTTAAGACGTATATTTTGCTACTTTGTTTTAAAATACTAGTAAAATTACTTACTCAACTAGCAACATACAATGGTTGAGGCACCATGACCTATATTAACAATTTGATTCGCTGCAAAATCCGACAGTGAAGACAATATCACGACTACAAAGGTCCCAAACCCTGCAATATTCAGCATAAATTCCACCCCATCTGTACCACGAACAGGCTCGAACAAGCCAGCTCATAATAGAATTAGGAGCATGTGCTGCATGCATATGTATTTATGCAATACATGCATATCTCGTAGGCATTTGTGTCAATTATTGGCAGGTAATCAAATGTGCAGCAAGTATTGTTTGGGTTTGTAGATGTCGTGGCCCGATCTCAGAATTAATCACTTCATGATTTGGCCAACCATTTCATAAAATGGTCGTTTTTCATGATGCGGACCAGTACCCGCTGGCCACATCTTGATGTTGATAGGCCAGATCAATGAATCAGTCAGCGTTTGACGATATGATCGACTACTTCGTGAAATGGCCAAACGTTGGTGGTCATATCTTAAAACAGATATATTATCCACCGTTAGAGGCGCTGATGTCGCTTTGTTATTGTGGTACAACATGGCGGCGGACAATTATTCTGTTCTTGTGAATTGTGAAAGTGAATCATAAGTGTAAATAGGAGATTAAATCGCAGTGAATTATCGTTAAGACATTAAGCTAGGTGATTTTAATGAAACAGACTAGAAAAAAAGGCTCGACGTCAAAAGTCGTGGAGTTTGATACGTAAGAAAAATGAAATATTGAAAGCTCTCTTTAAAGGATATTAAAGTTTTTCAAATTTGATTTTAATATATTATTCGCTGGATAATGTATTAAAATCAAATAGCGCTGGATAGCGCTTAAAATATTAATACCGCAATCGTACTTCGATCTCAAATGCTTCGTCGATAATCGTAAATGCATCCATAAATTATACGAATCCCAGTGCTTGAACTCTAGGGCCAAGTCCACATGAGTGTTTTGGACGAGTGAGCTTTGGTCGATTTAAAAAAAAATATAACTTGACACTTATATTTTGAAACATCTGGGGGCCTAGCACCAAAGTGTATCGTTCGGTCGGTCGTATTAACCGATCAAATACATATCTGAGGTTATATAGAAATATATCTCTGAGGTTCCGGGTTATCGAACCCGGAACCTCAGAGATATATTTCTATATATAACCGACCGGGGATTGCCTCGGTCGGGTAAATGTAGAAAACGAACTTTTCCATATTATCTCGTGTCTGGGTGTTGTGGTACAGTCGTTTTTCTGATTTCTATAACAGGTCTGATTAGGATCAGAGCAACGTATGTGATGTTGACTAATATTTATTTATATTCAAATCTTTATCTAAGTTTCATGTTTTGCATTTTATGCAAAAGATTTACACGACAAGCAAGAAGTACTGTAAGTACCTAATTCATAATTAATTTATTACTTCACATGGTTTAAATGATTTATAAGTACTTAAAAAAATTAAGCCCTGAAATGGCATCACAGTAATAAAATAATAGTAAAGTTGGACAGACGACCTGATAAAGGTTGCAGGAAGCCGCTGGGTGTAGGTTGCTTCCAACCGGCCGATCTGGAAGTCGGAGGAGGCCTATGTTCAGCAGTGGACGTCCTGTGGCTGAAATAATGATTATGATGAAGATGAAAGTTAATAAAATTATATAAATTATGTCAACTAGACTTAAGAAGAAAATGGACTTACTTTACTAGATAAGCTCGGGTCGTAATTAAAGTCAATCCAAAGATGTCCGGTAGTTCTGGTACCGTCCGATCGGTTCGAAATATAAGAGTTTTGATCTCTAACTTCAAGATCAAAAGCAAAGGTCGTCGTCGTGACGTCTTTACAATATTTAAAGGTAACATTTGCTGAATGTGGAAATTCCAGAGAAACTTGTAAAACTGGTCATACAGATTGAAAATACAGACAAACAGGAAGTTAGCTTCCTACGGTGACTCCGGGAATCCCAGACGCTTTCTGTGCTAAAAGACTATCGCACTTCCGATCAGATAAATCCTAATGGATCTAAAAAAATAGAAACTACATAAACTGTGAGGCGAGCAGCCAAAAATGGTTTCCTTTCTTGACATACAAGGTCGCTTTTTATAAACTAATAAGTATATAAGGTCCGATTTTATTAGTGTTGATCCTGTTAACCTTTGACTATATAGGTGAAAAGCAATCGTAAAACCAATTTTCAAATGTCTATCATAAAAACTAAAAAAGTTAAAAATAAATTACAAAATAACAACATCGACTTCATATTGCATAAACTCGTCCTATCTTCAACTCTTTCTCGCTCTGTACAAGGGGAAGGAATAAGACGGATAATCAGATGGTTAAACGTAGCAAAGATAGGACGACTTTATAGTTAATATGAAGTCAATGTTGTTGATTTTTAACTTTTTTAGTTTTTATGGTACATATTTAAAAATTGGTTTTTACGATTGCTTTCCACCGACATAGTCACAGGTTAACAGGATGAACACTAATAAAATCGGACCTTATATAATACACTCGTATCTAGCCTTTGAACGAGTTAGGGAAATACATCATGCTTGTGTATTCCTGTTTGCTCTGTATAGTAGCCTAACAGCTTAAAATATCAATTCAAAGGTGTTTTTGAGTTTGAACGTCCGAATGAAATAAATCTAATAGGATCATTTGTGTATCTGCCTGTCACAGCTAATTAGCTCCATTTTACTGAATCGATTAGAAAGAAATTGCCATAAAAATTAAGTGAACTAAACAAATTAAATCAAATCAAACTTTCTTTATTGTGAATCACAGGTACAAAAAGGTAAGATAAAAAAAGTTTAATAAAAAACTAAAAAACGACTTCAAAATGAAACTAAAAAGCGCAAAATAATATTGACTAAAACATACCTAATCAGTTCTTTTTGGAGTCGGTGCCAGCCATCGAGAGTTAAAATGTGTTCATTCGCACCGACTCCAAAAAGAAATGATTAGGTATGTTTTAGTCAATATTATTTTTCGCTTTTTACTTTCATTTTGAAGTCGGTTTTTAGTTTTTTATTAAACTTTTTTTATTTTACAATTTTAAGTGTTAAGTCCGCTATTGTTTCCCTCCTAACTTCGCCAAAAATGACTTTACAGCAAAGTAACCTTAACTAATATTGGTCCTCTATAGTCCCCCTATCCAATGGTATGATAAAAATAAGGTGTTATATAGGGTCAATTTTTCGACGAAAATTTTTAAGTCTTAAGAAAAGGCTTTACCTACACTCCAACCAGAACGGCGGCTATTTTGGTGTCGAAACCATAGGATAAGGTTTTGCGTTAAATAACAAGTCAAATTAAGAAAGGAACTTTCAAATTTTTTTTCGTTACTGGGTGTGCGGGTACGCCCCCAGTAAATAAAAATTGGCGGTCTGGTACCTCATAAGCTCCACGTCTGCTCAACACACTGCGAAATACGTTCTGTCGACAAATTGCAGTATTATCTTCTAACTCCTATCCGTTAAGGAGTTCTGTGGCTTCCATCATCAGGTCAGCAACATGACATGATGATTACCAGACCCAAAAATCAGCATTGAGTCAGAAAATATATGCAAAACATTATGGGTGCCTATAAAAATTGAGGGTTGCCCTCGATTTCCCAGGGATCCCATCATCAGAATCTGACTTGGTGTAAATGGGACCACCTCGTGAGTATACCATTTCAAACTAAAAAATAAATTTTGAAATCGGTCCGTAATGGATGGCGAAATCGCGTAACATACATAAAAAAAAAACAACATTCAGACGAATTGAAAACGTCCTCCTTTTTTTTTAAAGTCGGTTAAAAATTAAAGTGGGGCAGATCACTAAACACAAATATTTAAAAGTATTTTTATACTATACAGATGCCAAATTAGATATTTTTAAATTAAGTGTTACATTACCGTCTATCATAATCTAATGAAAGGCTTTATTAAATAAAAATATTTTCCTTTCTGTTTCATTAATTTAAAATAAAAATCGCCTGGGCCCAATCATTTAATAAAAAAACTTACAAAACATTTTTGAAAATAATAAAGAGAATAGGACTTTACGTACGATTACAGGAAGAATTAACCTTTTCAAAGAGAGTTCAACGCAACCTTCTATTTTGCTTACACCAAACATAAGTTTATTTCTAAGACAGCCACATAAGAAAAATTCCATCCGCCACTTTGATGTATCGGAGGAATCTCAGATGGAATATGTAACATGCTCCATAGGCAAAGAGCTCGTCGCATAAATGATAAAAATCCCTGTAACAGTAGGCATGTTTTATTTAACATTTGCTTCAGGCAATATTACGATATTCTTGAGCATGTTCTAGTTATAAACGCTACTTCAGAGGCTTCTACGTAAAAAGAGGCATGTCAAAAAAAAAGATTTTATAAATGACATAAAATATTTAAAATGACTACATACCGCTGTTAAAAAAACATGTTTAATATTATTTCATTTATAATCATAAACGCACATATTTTTGTTTGATATTTCTTGAAGTATTTTTAGATGTGTGATACCTACTAAATACCTATTACGTGAAGGATTGATAAACTTATACCTTTTTTATAATACTGTTGCTTATCTTCACAAACATAGAAATATTCCAAGTTATTACCTACTTACACATTTATGCCCACTTTCACATCTCTGGATTAGCGAATTTAATCCCGTAACACGGTTTAAACATATTATACTATAGCTGTCAGTTTGTATGACAATGACAGAGACAGCATTATGCCTTAATCTCGTACTAAACTAATCCGTATGTGCACAAGTCACACTTAGTATTTTAACTACGAACTATCGCTGTACTACCACAAAAAAGTGGGACTTCGACGTACCTATTCGTAAAATTTGCTTCTGAAAAAACATTTGGGGGGTAACCATAAATTCTTAAAGCAATATCAAATCTGTCAAATCTTGTCAAATCTGTCTGTTGACAGATTTGAAATTGTTTTATGAGTTCATGGCTACCCCACTGGTATAATTACTTAGAAACAAAAAATCTGGGAATAGTTTTTAATGTTTGCATTTATATTATTTTAACGGTCCATGGAAAATATTCTTATTATATTTCTTGTTAACTGGCTATCTACAAACATTCAAAGCTTTATGTGAACACGTTTTCACTAAAATGTTGTTTTAGGTATATCACTTTATTCGTATGAGCCGTCGGTTTGTAAAGACAATAGAATATTAATATCCCTGGTAATTTCTCTTTGAAAATCTTTATAGTATATTTTTTATCTACGTTTTGTATTGTTTTATGCCATGACTCAAAGGTATAGTATTTCAAAGAAAGCGCAAAGGCGTTAGTATAGAAATTCTAATAGTACAATAGTTTGTTAATAAAAAAAACACAATTAATGAGGTTAATTTCTTTAAATACGTCAAAGTATCTGTACCCAAAAGAAACGGTCCTATATTATAGATACTGTTTTCTCTGAAATAAATAAAATTTAATTTAATTTATATAATTTTTTACACTTTCCTTCAATGTAGTGTGTGTAAGGATGAGTATGTGTAAGGATGATTGTGTGTCTGTCTGTGTAGTTTTGTCTTGACTTACAAACACGAATGAATTGAGCCAATAACCCAGAGCCGACTTTACAAATAACGATATAACAAATAGTTTGATGACAATATCACAAACGGTTCACAATTTTGGTCGAGAAACACGATTATTAGAAATATATAAGTGAAATTCAAGTCTCCTTCCATGCCATTAGGTAGCAAGCGACGTTTGTATTACCTATCATTTATCTACGTCCTAAATATCGTGGATTAATGTCTATGATACACCGAGTTTTGTCGTTCGAATGTCGTAAAACGCTTTTTATTGTTTGGTGATTTGTATTTATGTTGCTATGAATAATATTAAGATATAAGGTAGTTGCTGGTTATCATCTTTTCATCTTTAAACTGGCCCACCGACTCCATGTCACTCGGCGAGCTCTGGAAAAGTCGATGCTTGGGATTTCATTAAAGGATAAAATCTGAAAATAGATCATCAGGCAGAGGATAAAGTAACGGACATAGTCCAAACATGAAGCAGGGTTAAGTGGCAGTGCAATGGGCTGGCCACATTTGTCGCAGAACTGATGAAAGGGGGAGTAAACGGGATCTCGAGTGGAGACCACGCCTAGGCAAACGTAGTGTAGGGCTCTCTGGACCGACGACCTTAGGAAGATGGCTGGCAGTGGATGAAAAAAGCAGGAGATTGTGCTCTTTGGGGGATGCTTACGTCCAGCAGTGGACTGCAATAGGCGAGATGACGATGATGATGATCTTTTCGAGTATCAGATGCCCGCTGCTTATCGTGAAACATCCTAAAACCTGTTTTTTTATATAAATTAATGAATAAAAATATTGAACAACATCACATAATTATATTGCTCTGATCCTAGGTATGTAGCTGAAGCACTTGTGTTATAGAAATCTGTAGTGAATGGAAAAGAATAGCCAAGGATCGAGCATCGGGAGGCTTATGTCCAGCAGTGGACTGAAATAGGCTGAGATAATAATGATGAAGATCTTTTCGAATATCAGATTGCTTTTCGTGAAACGTCCTGAAACCTGTTTTTTTAAATAAAGAAATATTAATATTGGTCAACATCACATACATTGCTCTGATTCAAGTTAAGTAGATAAAGCACGTGTGTTATAGAAATCAGAAATAAAGACGGTACCACAACACCCAGACTCCAGACAATATAGACAAGTTCGTTTTCATTGACCTAGGAGGATCGAACCCGGAACCTCAGAGATGGCGTCGCCATAATATGACGACTATTTAATATAGTCCTGCGTGCTCGCCTCTCGGCTACGGAGGTCGTCTTACTGTTTGAATCTGAACTTTGTTTTCAATAATTATGAATTTAAAATTTTAAAATACGTAAAGCTGTTGGTAATTGATGGATAAATATAGGCGAGGATCGGCCTGAGCAGCCTGTATTTTGAGAGGTCTATGCCTAGCAGTGGGCTGACGACGTAGGCTGGTTAAAATGATGTTGTGACACTTGAGTAGAATAGATTAATTAAAAATAAGTTAAATTAATGAAATGAATAAATAATAAATTGTTTCCACAATCACAATAATTAGCCAGGCCCAAATTTAACAAAGCTACTACTATGGCGACTAGATAACGGTCAGACATACCTACTTAAATACGTTTATAAACATTCATAATTGCTCGTGTTCATCACACAAACATTTACCCTTGCGGGATTCGAACCCGCAACTGCCAGGCTTATTAGTTCGAAGCGCAAACCACTACACCAGACGATCGAAATCATAATGTTAATTTCCGTAGGTATATTAACTTCATGGTCAAAATAGGACTGGAACAACCACAAAATTAAAAGTTTGGCAAAGTAACGCGATGCCTCGTGGACGTTTAATGGCAAAGTAACACATACATAGGTACAAATGTAACATTTTAATGTTAACACAGTGTCAGATGATCCCGTACAAATACAGGCAGTATACCCACACGATAAATGCGAAGGCTATTTATTTTGGAGGGCAAACATTGGGCCCTGCGTGGCTATTATGAATGCGGACGTCCTGTACATAGTGAAAACAAATAAGTATGCTCATTCACACACAAAACGCAGCATAGGATATCCTCCAAAAACGTAAAGCGATAATATTATAAAGGGTTAACAAAATAATGGGAACTCCAAACCACGTAATCAGCTGATCATGTACAACAACTTTTTCAATGGGAACAACATCAAAATCGACTTTTTTTTGCTCCATATAAACTCCTCGCATACCTCAATGATAATGTATGGAGCATCTGAAAAAAACGGATTTAGATGCTGCTTCCATTAGAATAATTGTTGTATTTGAGCAGTTAGTTACGTGGTTTAAAGATGTATTCCATTCTTTTGTACACCTTGTATATGTCGGCACAGCTGTAGACGTCGGGATGTCGCATCAGAGTAGATGGAAAAGAATAGCCAAAGATCGGGTTTAGAGGCAGCCATATGGTGTTTAGGTAGTACTAATACTTTACACCTTTATCTATTTCCTATAATAAGGTCGCTATAATTCAGCCCGCGTAGTCCGCCTGTAGATTCTCTAAACAAAACCTTGATCACTTCGACTTCACTTCACTAATCGACGATTAATAATGTAAACCAACTCCGTAACAAAATAGAGTCTATGTTTATTTGTACGGCTGAGGTGATACGCGCTGTCACTTTAGCACTAAAGTCACTCATCTACAATAGCAATGTGAACCCACTTCTTAGCAAAATACCTAGACGCTATGTCTATTTGTAGGTATCGTTTAGGTGATATTAGGAGCGAGTTTACTTGGATTTTTTAAGAGAATCGAACCCCAGGTCTATTTTCGCAGTCTGATTTGCTGCCCTCCGATGCAACAATTAGTCGGATTCACATCGTGACTATGTCGCTTTAGCAATCGGCTGCGAACCGCGACATGCGGAAGAACCCTTAGGGTACCAGTTGCTACAAACTAAGTGTCCTTCACACTCGTAAATCTGCCTGATTAAGCTACTAAGGCAATCAGCAACAGCTGTTTAAACACACAACCAACATAACAACAACCTGACCATGAGTTTAATTAATGACAACTCACAACCTTTTAGTCTACGTTTGTTGGCATCGCGACCTAGAAAATAGTTAAAGTGTCCATAAAAATACAACAGCGTCGATAGCTATCGAGCCCTTAAAATGAGTAAAATAATGGTAGGCTTTCTGGTAGTCACTTTAAAACGATACCTTTGCGTGTGTAAAGTTTTTCAAGGTCACCTTGTCGGGTCTCGTCGGCAGATTGTGTGGAATCATTTATGTTGCTCACTTAGTAGACAATAATATGATATATTTGGTGTACATTTATTGTAGTTAATACGTTTTATAGTCCATATTTATAAATAAATTTAAATTATACGAGTTCAAGGCTAAGAACTCACGGATTTCAGCCGCGCCCGCTGCGGTTGGGGGCCGCAAACAATCGAGCCACGGGTTTAAAACGCGTCGTGAAATGTGTTTTAATTTTTTACACCTAGATCTACATTCTACAGACACTGCAAGCCCATAACCGCGGCGGGCGCGGCTGAAAACCGCTCCGTGAGTTCTTAGCCTTATATGCACCAAATATTGTTTTTAATACTTTTCTATTTTGACTATGTCCAAAGCAATATAGACATTTCAACATCTGAATCTTTGTGGAACATTTGTGTTACTAAGTGGAAATAAAGTTGTATCCGATCGGGAACAATAAACAAAACAAGCAAAACCCTTTTAAGCGGCCCTTTATTCTTATTTTTAGGAAATTAAAGGCAATAAGCCATATTCATTAAAGTGCACATTGAGGCACAATGGTCAAAACTTACCCTGACTAGGAACGAGATAAAGCATACCCTTATGTAACTTTTTTATACGTTTTAACTTTTTGACATTTTCTTTTGTTATTCTCTGGTGATTTTCTTCACAATACATATTGATTTTTCTCTATAAAGATACGAATATAAACTTAATTTACTGAAATTGTTCTCGTTTTGATTTATTATTTAGATTCCTCTTGAATTCCTGATCCTCCTTCCTCCTCACGTCGCGCACAAACATGATCCTAGAAGTATGTTTTTTTATGTATAATTAGTTTGGAGCGATTGCCATCACATCTCCATTACCCTTAGACTGGGAAACTAGATAGTTTCTGACAACACACGCAGTCTTATCTAAATGTGTATGTTTCGTCACGATGTTTTCTCTATTAGTATCACCCTTTAGGAGGGTGAACAAACAAGAAAGATAAATAAAGCACGAGAAAATTAAAGAAAAATATATTTTTTTAAATAAAAAGAATGAGGGTAGTTATGTCAGCCCAGGTCACAATTGCACTCGGTCTTGTCTAAATAGCCTCTTCGATCCTTAAGGTCAATCTCCTCCAGTTCGGTGTCAAATACGAATCAGACTGGATTTTAAAATTCAAGATGTGTTCTTTTGTTTGTTTAAATATTACCTAATTTTAAAAAGTTCTTATTCAAATTAAGTAATGAGTATTTTTAATGAATAAGTATAATATATTATGATAGTTTTTATAAGTTTGTAGCAATATGTTACAATAGTCGCTGTTTTCATCGCTGTGGTGTGTCTTGATAAATCTGCATGAGTGCTACCACTGTCCTTTGTACGAAATGTAGCCTATTTTGGCCGTATTCCCACACATATTAACTAGACGTCATTTGCAAGTCAGTTTGACGTCCTGACGGCTCGGTATTGGCTTCAACTGCGGTCTATGACAATAACGTGAACGCAACGCGAAATGTACAGAGAATATGTGTTTGACAGAGTATTCGTAGACGAAGCTTTGCTATTTAGATTCCATTTAGCAAATGAACGAATGAACGAATGAACGATTGAACTTTGGTCGCCTTAAGAAAAGATACAACGTGAGCCTAAAATCCTATTTGCCTAACAGTAAATACAACATAAAATACCTACAACATATTGTTCTTTAAAACCAACAATGAACCTCAATACTTAAAAACATATCTTTATGCTAAATATATTTAAACACCTTCCTGTTACACTTTGTGTAATATCATGAGATTTATGAGAAAGAGTGGTATTTAGATTTGGAAGTTGATTTTATACAAACATTTGTTACAAGCTCCAAAATCAGCTCTTATTGTAACTTATTTTGGTCTGATGGTTTGAAATCAACATGGTCACGATCACTCACAACAACGGCATAGGTTGTATTACTTTGGTAATCATCACCAATAAAGCGTTGCCGCCACTGAGCTGCGCGCTGTCTATACCAAACCCTCCGTATGCTATGGCAAAACCACATCAAAGTTGAGGTGAGATAATAATAGGCTTATTTTATTGAAGATAAATAACATTTGAAAAAAATCATCGACCTCAGGTGGGACTCGAACCCACGTCCCATCGCATGCCGGGCGAGTGCTTTACCAACTAAGCTACCGAGGACGTCACGTGACAAGATGAAATTCCTCAAGTGTTTTTTCTCGCTGTCAAAGCCAGCGTATCTCTGATCAATGTTGTAGCTATATGTATAGCTGAGTAGTATACTACCGTCAACACCCTATAGAAATATTTTTACTAATATTTGACTATTGGTTAAGATCAGAAATGCTTAAACATTGTAAATTTTGTTTTTAGCAATTCCATGCAAGGTTTAATTGAAGATAAATAACACTTGAAAAAAATCCCACCTGAGCGCGATGATTTTTTTTCAAGTGTTATTTATCTTCAATTAAACCTTGCATAGAATTGCTAAAAACAAAATTTACAAGGCTTATTTTACTTTATTAATCAATAACTGATAGTAAAGTCGTTTAAACCGGTGTTGGCTGAATTTCGATCGCTTTTCGTAAAAAACTTTCCTTCTTGTAAAACCTATTCTTCTTTGAAATTATTACTATGATTTGACAAACAATAACCAGTCATTTTATTTTTATTTTCATTTGTTCCTAATTTCTTTGTATTAACTTTATACGGATATTCATCTTCTCTTACGTACCGCAACCACTCGTTGTCATTTGCGACTCAGTTTGGATCCCGCCCAACCTCGCTCCATAGATTTTGACGGTCCAATACGGTTGCCAGCACGCTGTATAAGCTACAAAGTTAATCTTAGTAGAAGCGACCTACAATTCTATTGGTTCGTGGAAAAAATAGCCACAGCACTTTGCGATAATTGTTACTTCTGTGGGACGTTTCTGGTTGATATATGATTGTGGCTTTGGCAGAAGACCCCGATTTTAAGATCTTCAAATGGAGAAAAAAAAACAACCGAACGACTAGGCGTAACAGTACCTACATTATAGATATTTATGTCGTGGCCTGATCTTTAAATTAAACACTTCATGATGTGGCCATTTCATAAAACGGCCAAACAAAACTGGCCATATCGTTTAAAGGTCAACGTTTGATGATATGTCAATCAACGTTTGGTCATATCATTAAAATAGGTACAAATAAGTTTACAAGTTAGTTACTGGAATTTTTTAATATTAATTTTGGCCAATAGATAAATAAAATACGATCATATTATTATTTGTAATTTTGAAAGGAAACTTATAAAATGATTTAAATAACCTAAGTATCCTCCCAAATTACGTGTCGAACTTCTCGATTTTTTGACGTTGCGCCTTCTTTTTTGAGTGACTGTCATAAAAATCACCTAGCTTGACGTCTTTTAATACGACGATAATTCACTGTAGTTTATCTTCAATTTACACTTATTACTTACTTTCACAAGAACAGAATAATAATTTTCCGCCACCACAATAACAAAGCGACATCAGCGCCTCTACCAGTGGAAAATATAACTGTTTTACGATATGACGTTTGGCCATTTCATGAAGTAGTCGGGCATATCATTAAACGTTGACTGATTCATTGATCTGGCCTATCAACATCATGATGTGGCCAGCTGGTACTGGCACAGTAGGCATAGGCATCATGAAAAACGACCATTTTATGAAATGGTTGGCCAAATCATGAAGTGATTTATTTTAAGATCGGGCCACGACATATATACTGTGTAGACGTTTTGCCGCCGCACACCATACTTTTAATCGACCGATAGTTGGATAAGTCTATAAATTATCGTATATGTCGACCATCTACAAACATTTCTAGTGTGCACATTCTAAAATTGTGTTATTATAGTATACCCCATGTTTGTTTTTTTCAATCCGGCGATATACGACGCCATCGTCGTAAACCGTTTTTATATGTATTATAAGAACTAAAAGAAAATACACAATTTTAATTATTTTCTAAAGTATGCTTATTTAATAATTACAGATTTCCTAAATTTAACCGATTTAATTTTACCTATTATATATAAACAAAGGTACGTTTCAAGTCTTGGACGTGTTTATGTTATCCAAAATAGACAGTCTACAAAGAATGATAATTTTCATAATGAAACCCTATAGTTAAGTAGGTACTATCCATTTCAATTTAAAGTGAATACAGTTAGCAGCAGAAGCACATAAAACTTTTGGACCTTATCACTTCGAAATAAAAGAACACAACTTTATTTTGGTGTCGAATGTACGTGAAACTCGCAATTGGTTCCAAAGGGAGCCGCTTTGTTTCCCAGATATGGGAAAATAAATTTCGCTTCAGGCCAAAAGGAGATTGCTCGAAAAAGGTCCAAGTTAAATCGACTTCCGAACTGTTGCTCGGATCGTCCCGATAGGGCCTATCGAACAGTTTTTGGGTGCAGCATTTTCGGCGAAATGGGCCGTTATAGTTATAATCAGTTAAAATGTATTCCCAATAGGTGTCTCTTCGATTTCATGGTTGATCTGAGCTTGTTAACCTCTAAATCTCATTGGGTATACGCAAGAGACATACCTACAACATTTTAAAAATAGTCTTTTTATTTGCAAACTTTATTTTACTAACGAAAAACAAAACATTTTTTTACCGTACGGCTAATTAACTGATTTGTATGAAGAAGTTTTTTTTTAATTTCAATATTATTTTCATGGAGAAATTGTTTGATCGCTGCAATTTCAATTCAATTAAATATACTTACGTAAAATGTAATGTATTATAACTATTAATATTATGTTATTCAGGCCCTATTGCGCACGACAATGAGATATTGTTGTGCTCAACATATACTCAATATTAATTGATAGTTACCAATTAATTAGTAACACAATATTACGATTACGGCATTGACTATACTTTGCTAATGCATTATGGTACTAAGACGTAATGAATGTAGATATTTTTATTTATCTACTGCGTTATTAGAAGAACATAGAAGCTGCGAATAAGCTTGTTAATGTTGTGATTAAAAAATATTGTATTCATAAACGTTGCTAAATTAAACGTCATATCCTACCTAAGGTATGATATTATTAAAAGTTAAAGTGATGGAGGATAGATGTTTGTTACTCTTTCAAGCAAAAACCACAGAACGGATTTTGATAAAACTTTACAGTAAAAAGCTTAGCTGATACGGTTCATCAAAATAACGCATAGGCTACAATTGATAAATATTTTGTGTAATTTGGCCATACTATGAACAAACTAAAGACCAAAACTAAGGCAGGGACACATGCTACCTATCTCCTTTTTTCAATACCTCATTTGACTTTGTTAAAAAAAAGAGTTAAAACTCTTTAAAAACATATAACAAGCCTCCTGACACAGGCTTCTACAAGCTAAAAGGAGGCACCAGCCACTATTTTGTAAACAAATACCGTATTACAGAAATAAAAAAAAGAATTAATAATTTGATTCCAACGATACTGAATTCGAAATAAATATCCGATAACAATAGCAATCTAAAACTTATGCCCTTCGAACAAATGCGTAACATGTTTACCTATTCATCGCAATCTCCCAACGTCCTATCACTTGGCATGCCGTAAAAATGAAAAATCACCGCATAGGGTTGCCTTACCCAGGCCTAGCCACAGTATAAATAAATGCAGTAGACACAGTCTTAAAAATCACACTTAAAAGTATAAGGTGTTTCAAAAATATCTGCCGCAGCTGCTATGAATGTAAGTATTACTTATATAGATTACAAAAGTGAATAGATTTCATGCTACGGACGTCATGTATTTTTTTTTTAAAAAAAATAAAATAAAAAAAAACTTAAGATTAAGCTTCATCTTGTTTAAAACCATCCACACCTGTTTAACTAACGCGTAGCCGCGTAGTAAGAGGGGACTAGTGGGACAGGTGTGAATGGTTTTTAACAAAATTATACAAATTGAAGGTTATATTTAGTTTTTTATAATTAAAAAAAAATGATGACGTTTGGGGCATGAAGTTTCTTCACTATCGTAATTTATATAAGTAATACTTTCGTCCATCCGAGGCAGAACATTTTTTTGAAACACCTTTTATACCTTAAAATAAGAGTTTGTAATATGGCGACTACCTAGATAACTGATACACTTGAATTCCACTGATATTAATAATTTAGACAGTGGAATCTGAATGCCCTTGACCGATTTTCTACATTAAGCAAATCTAGTTAGAGTTCAATATCGATTGTGAAATTTGAGATTGGTTAATGAGCTGTTTGTTAACTGTGTGTTCAAACACATCAGTGACATAACCGTCATGTCAGTAGTCAAATAATAGTTGATATTGTTGGTAGTAATTTTAGTCTGTCACGAAAAAATCATCTCGTTAACGATACGTCACTACGTCAATTTATAATTACTACGAACCTTTTGTATGACAATTAATTTAATTTTGTAAAAACTGTTAATATAATACTAAAAATACGCGAGTTAGCTGGTTTAATTTATTTTGTATTCTACAATATTGGCTTATTAATTTGCTAAAGGTAATACATAAAACCTTATAATTTTATCAATTATAATACATCTGTTTTTAAATGCTTTTTGTGGTAACTTACGGTTATTTTTTAATTGCATTTTTTATGTATATTAATGTTTAGTAGTATATGTTCCACAAATAACTAAACTGTGTGGTGTGTCGTGGACTGCCCGAATAATAATTTATTTTGGTACCTACTAGAGCTGCTTCAGATTTGTTTAGGTATATGATACAGTTGAAACTATTTTATATTATTATCGTTTAGGCAATCTCTTGCATAATTAAATAAAGACTCGATATCACACCTAATGTAGCTATACTGTGGTCCATCTATCTAACATCGGATGTACTGATATACGGAACCGTTCTACGGATTTATTGCCGAACCCCAATCCGAGCGGTCAACAGAGTGATCAATGGTATTATGTAAATGCGGGATGCGTATTCTGTTGTGTGATGCTTCTGTTGTTGTTTATTCTATTGTTCGATTCTTTGTTGTCCTTCGGTAGGCCTTGACGCACAATAATTTAGGTAATATATTGAACTTCTTACTGGCCTACAACGAAAGTGTTCCGTTTGTTCGGACGTATTAACCTTTCAAATAAAAATAACCATTCACTTGTATCAAATCTTTTTTTTTTTTTTATAAACAATTGAAAACGGTCGAGTTTTTAACACGGCTAGTTTGAGTTGGTCATATTTTGACAAAGGATTGATAAAAGTGACAGGTTATTTTAATTTGTTAGGTTTATACGTCCGAACGAACGAAACGTTTTCATAGCAGTATGCCTCCTGTTTCGAAGTGGAAATGTGTTTGATTTAAATGTTTAACCAGAAAATGTTAAATTGAACATTTTGACAGGAGAAAAACCTGTATGAGTTGTACATTAATTATTGAAATGGCCCAAATCCTATTTTGAGCTGGTCCTGAATGGTACTTATGATGATGATAAAACAATAACTTCTTCTTGCTTAATGATTTCAAAGTTTTGTTCTATCAAGTCAAAGGTTTGCCTCGTTGTTTACATACATCATTACCTTACTAAAACATCTCTTATTAAAATCATAAAAACAGTTCGAAGACAGCTTAAATGTTGTTGATGTTTGTAATGAACACATCGCGTTAACCCCTTTAAATGAATCTTCAAAGAATTTAAATCTAATTAACAACAAAAAAAATACTATTGTGTGTCGTACTCGCAATAAGAGGGTTCTTAATGCCCCTCTATCATGACCAACAAAACACGATATGATATGATATGACAATAATATAATATAGCGATTTATCTACACTCAACTGTCAAAATATGGCATACATAGCCGCCACCTTGAACTTTTATCATAAAATAAAGCATATCCTTGCTGGTGACGTCACGGCCACGAAAAAAGTTCATATTTTGACAGTTGGGTGTCGATAAATCGCTATATCTTATCATATCATATCATATCGTGTTTTGTTGGTCGTGCTAAAGGGGCAGAACTGAATTTATAAAAAAAAGTTTAATAAAAAACTAAAAACCGACTTCAATATGAAACTAAAAAGCGAAAAATAATATTGACTAAGACATACCTAATCAGTTCTTTTTGGAGTCGGTGCCAGCCATCGAGAGTTAAAATGTGTTCATTCGCACCGACTCCAAAAAGAACTGATTGGGTATGTTTTAGTCAATATTATTTTTCGCTTTTTAGTTTCATTTTGAAGTCGGTTTTTAGTTTTTTATTAAACTTTTTTTATTTTACAATTTTAAGTGTTAAGTCCTCCATTTTTTCCCTCCTTACTTCGCCAAAAATTACTTTACAGCAAAGTAACCTTAACTAATATTGGTCCTCTATGAACCCCACATCGAATGGTATGATAAAAATAAGGTGTTATATAGGGTCAATTTATCGACGAACATTTTTAAGTCTTAAGAAAAGGGTTTACCTACACTCCAACCAGAACGGCGGCTATTTTGGTGTCGAAACCATAGGATAAGGTCTTGGGTTAAATAACAAGTCAAATCAACGTCAACGGTTTAAATTCGAAACCCTGTGCAAGAGTTTGACTTGACTGACCTTTTTTTTCTTTTCTTGCGTCTAAACTTATTCTAGCAGTATTAATTAAGCAGGTACAGCATACGTTTAGCACAAATTACGTATAGCGGCGGTTCAAAAATCAAAATCATTTATTTCCAAGAATATGTTGTGGTTGTGCGTTTGATACTGTTCCTGTTTTTTTTAGAGTTTGACTTAAAAACAATTTTGTTACCGCTTATTAGATCTGAGGGCTGTTTTGTTTAAGAGGTTTTACACGCTTTCTATGTTTGAGGTAAAAACAAAACTGCTTACATAATGTTCAGTGTTCTTAGGTTAGGTCTCTTAACACTAGTTATAAATTGGTAATAGGAGTAATAATATGCTATAACTTTATGTAACAAAATCATTAAACAGCACACGAATGTATCGAATGGCCTTTGATTTGGGCAAATGAAATCAAGCCACACATTTGTGCGTGCTTTCATTACTTTATCTTGAATATAATGGTAAAACCGATAGCAAAAATAGGGAAATATTTTTGCGAAAATATCACCGTATTTAATAATACAATTGATTAAATGAGATACATGAGTTTGATGTGTAGCTATTAATTACACATGTTGGTTGGTATTTTAAGCATTGAATAATGGGGTATCGTATGGCTCAACTATGGACCAGTTATTACGTATTTTAATTACCTATGTTTGATTATTGTATGAAATGTATTTAATCTAAGTAGTTTATTTGTCTTATTTGTAAAAATACGTTCCAAAATTATGTTTAATTTTTTTTTATTAATATGCGAAATGAAACAACAATCTTTTGTTACCAACCAAGACTCTACAGTAATGTTGAAGTTTGTATGTTTGTGTGTAAAGATATGGAAAAAAAGACTCAAAACTACAAAAATGGAGCATGGAGGTGATTCGGGGTTATCTGTCACTAAACTACCGCTAAACCTTATTTTTAGGAGATCCGTACATTTAAACAAAACGTAAGCAAAATAAATTAGCACCAAAAAACTAATTTTCATTCCAATGCCCAATTTTTTTTTGCTATCACTACCCATAATGTATCGTGTCGAATAGTTTCACGTATCAAAGTGGAAGTTCTCCGGAAATTCATTCACATTCGTAATGGGCCCGCGTTATAACCGTAGTGATTTATTATGGCGAAATATGTGGTACGCCCCTACGCACTTTAGTAGGTAATGGTACGAGAATAACATGTAGTGTGTTTTAAGACAGAAATTGTCACTAATAACTCTCTGCATTCACCAGTTAGCCTAGTGCCGTAAGAGGCGGATCGTCTTGAATCGGTGTTAAATCATTAATCTATATATAAAAAAAATGAATTGCTGTTCGTTAGTCTCGATAAAACTCGAGAGCAGCTGGACCGATTTGGCTAATTTTGGTCTTGAAATATTTTTGGAAGTCCAGGGAAGGTTTAAACGATGAGAAATAATTGAAAAATTACAAGGAAACAATAATAACGTTTATTTTATTTTATCATACAAACTGTTCTTACAGGGTGCGTAGGTGGTACAAAGTTCGCCGGATCAGCTAGTAATAAATATTGTTTCTACAATCACACTATATCATCAAGCCCCAAACTAAGCAGAGCTTTGACTGTAGCGACTAGATATCGGAAAAACATACTCAAATACGTTTATAAACATCCATGACTTAGGTAAATGCTTGTGCTTATCACACAAACATTTACCTTGCGAGATTCAAACCCGCAACCGCCAGGCTTTGTATTCCAGAGCGCGAAACACTACTGAACTTAGAGATTCAGCACACTGAAAAAGATTGAAAAAAAAACTTCAAATAAAGTCAAACTACTTCTACAGATAGGTACGGTTCATTTTTAATGCGGCTTTTATCGTCATGTATGGAATTAATTGTAAAACCTGTATGCCTAATACATTTTACAAAATAGTGTTTATTTACAAAGTGCCACTTACAAAATTAAATCCAATTTCTCGAGCGCTCTTTAGCAAAAACGAAATCAATCCTGCACAGTACGTTCAAATAAAACGTTTTTCCGCCTTCATCTTAACAATAGGGAGATATCTTGGCATTGAGAATACCTTAAAATACGTTCTATTTAGGCCTTCTTAGAGGACAGTAGGTACCTATTTGTGTATAAAACAGAAAACCTTCGTCAAGACGCACAATACGTTGACAGATCAAGCGAGGGTACGGTATTTGTTGTTGGGAAATGTGGGTGCTATTTTCAATCTTAGTACAATAGGCATAAAGACGAGTTGCTTTGTATACAATTTGAGTGCAATATATGTGAAATACTCTTTACTAGAAATAAACGAAGTGACAAAGGTGAAAGTAAAGTTGACTGATGAAATAAAGTTAATTTTTCACCGTCTATTAGGGCCTTACATAAGGTTGCGATTCAACTTCGATCTTAAAAATAAATAAAGTTTAATATTGAGTAGTAAAATAATTATTCTAATACTCATAATTCAATGCCCTAAAAGATAAGTAGTTAAGTTATGGAATAAATACGAATAATTATGAAAATGATTTACGCTAGATAAATGTAAAGTCCTAAACTAATTATATTGGTGTTGAAAACATGCCATCTTTCACATTTATAATAATTAATTAAGAAACATATCACAACTGCTTCAATCTTCGAAATAAGTCTTTGATAAGTACCAAATACGATACGACGTCCCGTGAAAAAAAACCTTCATTCTGTCAGTCGAAAGTGTATTTATTTGTGGTATTTTTTAAGACTTAGGTTTGTAAAATTATCCAATTTCGTTTCTTACAGGAACCGATGGTAATTTTTAAGTTCTAACACGCAAGGCAGATCATTTTTCTAAATATACTTTAAATACCACGTCTATTTTGTAGTGTATTCAAGTCTATGGTTATTCCACACAATGACTGTCAACCACAGCATTAAGAAACAAAACAAAAGAGAGAGCGTCGCTCGAAATCGATGTATAAATTTTAATTATGGTGAAAAGAAAATTAATTAAAACAGCCTCGTTTTCCTTTTTACTTCCTCAAAAACAAACAAACAGTTTGTTACTTAACCTTATTAAACATCAAAGTGGAAGCCTAACTGAATAAAACATATTGCATTTGGACTTACTATCTGTAGTTTTAGAGGGATAAATTGGTCGGCGGCTTTCCGAAACTATTCGGGCCAGGCAGGTAACAATGTTCAGACTTTGCGGAAATCTATATTAAATCCCCGATTTTGATAATGGGAACTGTTTTTGGGAGAGGAAATTATTGGATCTACAGTATAAGTATAAAACTGACTGACTTACGGAAATGTTCTGTGTATAAGATTGAAATGTATAGATGTAAAATGTATAATATAAAGCATATTAAGTTACATTACATGGAAGTGATACAATGAATGTTTCCAAAAGGTACAATTTACGCACAAACGATTCATGATACTCGATGGATTAGCTAGCTAAAGTGCCAGTGGGCGGGGCATATAACACGTGGAACTGACGGCCGGAATGAAACTGATGGTGCATAAAGGATCTAATATGGAGGCCGCGAACCAGCAAGCGCAGAGTAGGACGCCTACCCACAAGGTCGACAGACAACCCGGTAAAGGTTGCAGGAAGCCGCTGGATGCAGACCACTTCCAATTGCCCAGTCTGGCAGTCACTGGGGGAGGCCTATGTTTAGTAGTGGGCGTCCTACAGCTGTTATCAATTTATGCAGCGGTCTTAAAGCAAAAGCTATTATAATTAGAACTGTGGCCTAACAAAAGATGCAAGTTCATAATTATGCATTGATTTTCCTTTTCTCTTTGTGAGTCTCTTATTACAGAATAATTCCTTGCTTTATTTATTATTTTTTTCATAACAATTTAATGGAAGTCATTCAAGGGTAGGACATTAAATCAACGTCGTTTTTTTTCTAAACTGAGTTTGAATAAAAAGTTTCAAGTTCCTGGTTTTGTTCTTCTTATACAAAAGTCTTAAGTTATTACAGAAAGGAGAAATTTTTATAATATTACTGCTGTATTCCGCCTTAGTACTCTCTTCCGGCAAATATTAACTAGCTTTTAGTTCAGTAATTTCTTTATCCCGTCTCGGGGCTGCGATGAGTATCTTTGACATTTGCCACACACTGCATTAACAGGATTAAGGCTGTTCCACAAGATGGTTCATTGGATCAAAGATAGCACACATCGTCAGTCTAGGAGATACCTAAGATGGAAAGTTATATATCAGCTGTTTTTCAGTTCATAAATACTTAAGCTGTGTGTTGAGGCTGTACAAAGGTGATCTAAGCGCTTATGCAGCTCGTCTTAAGTGCAAAAAGGGCCCAAATTTTACAGCTTTTGCATTAAGAAGAAGCAAAAAAAAAAGCTTTTATTACACACATTTATATTTATATAAGTGCTAAAGAAACCGACTTCAAATATCACTTCAAAAACATCACTTTTTATAAAAACACTGAACTGGCTCAAAATGTGTCGGTTTCTGTACTGTCTGTCTGCTGCTTACCAAATTTAATCGATTCTAGGTCAATCAGCGGGTCTAAAACGGCCGCATTGGATGTTTCATATTTCGTTCATAATATGTTTCATTTAGCAAATCTTAAAATGACAAGTTATTTGATGAATCATAAAATGAGCCTCGAACATTTCATATTTGCAGTTCATCTAATTTGACAGTTTTGTATGGAAATTCGTAATATGGTCTAGGTACTTATTATGAAATGAGTAATTCATATTAAATGTCAAATTGGTGAACCACCATTTTAATGTTATTTTTATTATTATTTTGTACTGATATTTGTAGAACACACAAAACTTGAGTATTTTGAAACATTTTGTTCCTTTGTGTTGTTAAAAACATTCATTTTCACCAATTTTTTAACGTAGCAACATCGTCATCAAATATGATCCATTTGATGAAATGAATTGCATATGATTCATTTATTAATGTAGCCGTTTTAGGGTTTGCAAAGCATTTCCGCTACATTTCACTGAATCAGATTAAAAATGAAACATCCAATGCGGCCGTTTTAGACCCGCTGAGCTCGCTCGCTCTAGCTAGGCTCTAGGTCTAGCACGATCGCTTCTAGTGATAACACCTAATTGTATTCATTTTAAAGCGCTCTATTGTTTTATGCATAATAAAAAGTGATAAGGTAGGTACTTATAGACGAAGTTAACGAACAGACATGCGTAAAACTCGTTTTTCAAAAAAATACTAATGCATAAAGTCTATTCAATGTTAGATTAAAAAGGATTTTATGTGAAATGGCTAATTACAATAGTGTAAAAAATTATGACATTAAATTTTTGACTTCATCATACTTTTTATGTGCATATGTTAACATAGACTAGTTTTGGCTTCATATATTATTTACTTAACACGCTATATACCGTCGAACAGATAACCTCCTTTTTTGTCGGTTAAAATATCACTAAAGTGTCTAGTATCTGTAGTTGTCCAGTAAAGTATCTACCTAGTTTTGTGCAGCAATATTGCGGTGAAGTGTAACCCTAGCTTTAACACCAGTGGGAGGAAACTTAACCCGACGTGCGAGTTCACTTTTAGATGCTAGTACCGTAGTCTTAAATTGATTTCGTGAACATAGATTTGCAGGGACATTAGTAGGGGATGGAGACACGATGCATTTGAAAGTAAAATGACTGTTTGATGTTCCTATTTATGTTTTGCTGACGTTAGAACCGCATATCTAATTGTGATATTATTGGTGTCTATTTATAAGGTGCTATTTTTGATTAACTATGTTAATAAAGTGGTGTGTTTGCTAAAGAAAATTGTGTCTTATTTAAAGTTTGTCAAGCGAAGTAAGAGTATTTTTGAATGAAATAATATTAAAGCTTTGAGGAAATTGGTACCGTACCGTACATACCAACAGCACCGTATCTGAAGTTCGTATTGTCACATCGGTCAATCATCATCATCATCATCTCAGCCTATTGCAGTCCACTGCTGGACGTAGGCCTCCCCCAAAGAGCGCCAAAACGCACGCATCGGTCAATATGAATACTAAAATCACATTATTACTACTTCATAAAATTAACATAACAGACATAGTTAATGTTGCATAAGTACCCATATTACAGATCTGAAGTAATGGGGTAGGTATTTTTAATTCTAAGGATGTTAACATATTGGTACATCATATAAAGAAGAAACTATGAATACTTCTAGTATAGACACAAGAGATGTTACGGAAATAACTTTTTTAAAATGTTTTTGGCTTGCGCGGCTTGCGTTTAGCCATAACGATGAGAATAAAAGGTAAGGAAATCGATACAATCTTCCGTCTCATTCTATCAGCAAGAAGGAAATAATAATAAAAATACTTTACAGTTAAACGAACCTACAGAGAACGGTCTCGTCAATGTCAAATTCATTATTAATTTCTTACTTTGACTTTGATACCACTTCCTTATTAGTTCGGTAAAGCTTATTTTGAATGGGTTTGAAATAATAATTAGGTAGGTCGATAATTTTTGAGTATAATACGCCCAAGATATTGTTTCATCGTTAATACAATTTATTAAGATTTTTAACAAAAATTGTGATTAAAAAGATTGTTTAAAGATAAAATTAATAGAGATTAAATAATTGGAAATAATCTTTGGGAAAATGTAAAAAAAAAAAACTTATGTTGTTTACATCAAGTCCTAATAAACCAATTTTAAATTTTATAGTACATTTTGTGGTTTTAAATACGATTATTTATAACCACAAAATTGCAAGATATAATATGTAGGTTTAAAAATTCTAATGTGGTTCTAAATATAATACGAGTATAATCTACGAGTTATGAAACTTGAAATTAAGGTAGATCATTTAAATCTACCCAACTTTCATAACCTAAATGTATATCTGATTTTTCTGTCGGTTATAAAGCCTGGCAAAGATGATTTAGTTTATTGCAATCTTTCTTTAGAAATCAGAAATATTTATTAGCTTTGTAATGGCCCAGTAAAGAGTGTAATTTTCTGAATACATTTTAATTGGCATTAGGTATAAGGACTTGTCAATAATTGCGCCGCAGAAATACTATTTGTAATTAATGTTTCTTTTAGGGAAAATGCCTTTTTAATTCGCAGTTACCGTGGGAGTGCCCATTTAAAATTTATCAAGTGTACATAAATGTTGTTGATTGACCATTTAGAAAAGGTAATTTAAGCTATTTTAACGTGGATCCATAGAAAAAGTAGTTATTTTACTTTGACGGTAGTAGTATATACCACAACATTGATCAGAAAATACGCTGGCTTTGACAGCGACAACAACTTGAAGATTTCGTCGAGTCGACTAACGTCTCGGTAGCTTAGTGGTAAAGCACTCGCCCGGTATGCGATGGACGTGGGTTCGGATCCCATCTGAGGCGGACGATTTTTTTTTCAAGTATTAAAAATCTTAGATAAACCTAGCATGGTAATTGCTAAAAAACAAAAATTTAAATTATTTGTACTTATACTTAAGCAAAAGAATTACTCGGTGAAAGAAAGTTACTTATATAGGAAAATATAACTTTATACAATTATCAACACATTTAGATCAATTAAAAAGTTTAGGAATGAAGCAGCGTATAGCCACGGTAGTATCTATAGTATATCTAATAAACAGTTACTAACCAGTATGGATTTTACGTCAAACTCTGATGATAAAACGAAACAAGGTTGAATTTTTTCTGCTAGAAGAGATTATGGTAAAGTCCCCAGTTCTAAATCTTTGTACCCTTGCAGGGGCGTGCGGTGCATAAAGGCAATTAGGCAGTAAAGTAAAGTAAAGTATGCCTATATCGTCCCACTGCAGGGCACAGGCCTCACCTCAACTATGAGGTGGTTTGGGCCATACTCCACGACGCGGGCCCGGTGCGGATTGGTGGAGGGGTGTTGTAAGGCCAGTGACTAAACCTTACTGTCAGATATTATCAAGCTGCCTTAAGGCCTCTGACTAGGCTTCACGACCAATATCAAGCGATATTGGCCGGGACCAACTTTTAACGTGCCTTCCGAAGCACGGAGATGCTCGTGATAAATGTCACTAAATATGGTCGGAATGGTCACCCATCCACTCACGACCGCGGCGTTGGTTGCTTAATTTTAGTAATCGATACTAAAGCGCTGCCGCCACTGAGCTACGAGCACCGCTAAATAAGGCAGTGCCTACCTGATAATTGAAATATGCGGTAGGCAGTAGATACTTACAAATGTGGATTATTCATGAAAACCACTGATTTTAATCAATAAAACACATTATAAGTATCTACTGCCTACCTCAAAATAAAACCAATGCCCGCCACTGTACCCTTGTAACCTATGAGGGAAAGTATCGAAGCATCTATAGTTACACATCATCATCATATCAGCCTGTTGCAGTCCACTGCTGGACATAGGCCTCCCCCAAGGAGCGCCACAGCGCACGATATCCCGACCTTTGCATCCAGTCACTGCCAGCTGCCTTCTTCAGGTCATCGGTCCATCTAGCCGGGGGGCGTCCTACACTACGTTTGCCTAAGCGTGGTCTCCATTCGAGAACCTTCCTGCTCCACCTCTCTTCGGTTCTGCGACAGACATGGCCAGCCTACTGCCACTTCATAGTCCATAGTAACACATACTCTGCAATAAGTACTACTCTTAGATAGAGCCAGTTAGCCAGACAGATGGTATAATGCATCTCATCGAATTCTACAAAATTCTTCCAATATCTCACTGCGCGAGCACTGATACCCTCACAATATCGCAACCTGCAACGAATGTCACTGCACGTTATTCCACAACACAAATCGGTGCAACAAGAAGTCTCCATTCATTTCGCCGTGAACACTGCATCTGAGATTAATTTTCCGACCCATTGGATTCTTTTACAACAGAAAACTCTTTGAAGAAGTTTCCTCTTATTATTTTTATTTCTTTGCGATGCTAATTCATCTGTGTAGCTGTCTGATGTACTGTAAAAATATATAAATTATTTCCATTTCCTTCGGAGGAACGGCTAGTATTCTCAAAAGAGAATTTAAAACAGACATAATTGAGGCAGATATAGTAGAAATTATAGCACAAAGCTCCCAGTTTTACGGAGGCCTTACAATTACTGCTATATGGTACATAAGCAGCGTTGTTTTCACGTCAAAGTCTTTAATTAAAAAACAAAAGGAGGTGAAAATAGCTGAATATGCATAATATCAAACCTTTGAGTTGTAGTAATACCCTATAAATGATAAATGACACAATTTAAATTTGAAATATTACTCCTTTAGGGGATTATCTTATGCGCCAGGTCATATCTTGGGAAGGCCGTCAGTTCATCGGCTAAAACCCGATAGACTGACAAGACAACCTGATTTTTGGAAAATGGACAAAACGATGAAATAGACCTGAAAGCTGAATGCAAATGGCCACTCGCTTTGGTTTTCTATAGGAGAAGTACTATATAGGACTTCTCCTATAGAAAACCAAAGCATATGTCTAGCAGTGCACTTCCATATTCTGATGATAATTAAATTGAAAAAGTTAATCATTGATTAATCGTATCTAACTTTTGTATTTGACCTTGACGACCTCCGTAGCCGAGATGCGAGCATCGCCGTCATCTCTGAGGTTCTGGATTCGATTCCCGGTCAATATGGAAAACGAACTCTTCTTTTTCCAAACGAAGTCTTGGGACTGGGTACCGTCGTTGTTTCTGATTTCTATAACACAATAGTGTAGCTACTTACTTTAGAAACAGGACATCGTATATGATGTTGTCCAATATTTATTTATTTTCAATCGTGATGGTGTATGATATGAAAATTTTTAAGCATAAATACAGGTTACCTTAAATAGAGCTTCTGTGTGCTGTTTTTCGACTAGAAATTAAATCTAATGCCTATCCAAATCTCTACCTTCCCTAGACAACCGCCGCAGTCATCGTCAGAACGGACTGATCAACATAGCCCTTAATAAATATTTATAGGGTACGTATTCCCATAAATATGTATGGAATCGTTAAACGCAGGCCCAAATAACACAATGTGTTTCAGACTAATAAGGTCCGGTTACTGAAAATGGTGCTATGTTAATTTTTCGATTTTATTTTCGAATTAGGCTTTGTTTTTGGATATTTCGTGGGATAAATTAAGTGTTTTTCAGTAAAATTTTAACGATTATGAAACAACGTTACTCTAACGCGAAATTATAAAAATAAATAGAAAAAAATATATATATATTTACACTAATTACTTTTAAACTTTTGCGTTGCATAATCTAAAACTCAATGAAACGGGAATTAACAAAATTATGATCGCGTTAATTCCCGTTTCATTGAGTTTTATATTTTTTACAGTCACATTTTTAAATAAATCGTGTTCCGAATTACATTCATTGGAATTAGAACGATGGACTGACGACCTTAAGATGATGGTTGGCAGTGGCTGGATGAAAAAAGCGGGAGATTATGCTCTTTGGTTTTCTTTGGAAGGCTTACGTCCAGTAGTAAAAACCATTAAAACCAATTTATTTCTGTAAATAGGCTTAAAATAAGCGCTTTTACTTGTCCCAATATTTTTTTCCCTACCACTACTTTGGGACAATTTTGGGCTAGCGCCGAGAAGAAGTAGCGCAAGAAACTCGGTCACTATTGTCAGCCTCTTTTTAAATAGTATATATTTTACATTACAAGATAAATGTACATGTGCGAGCAGGGCAGTATTTATTTCCAAATATTTTTATCATTTATAATCATTTACAGTATATTATCCTTTTTTCATTTGTTTTAATATGCGATTTAAATTTTAACAGGGGCAGTTCTACATTAGACGCTGGCTGGACTGCGAATAGGCTGAATAGATAGATAGGAATGAAACCAATCGCGGTACTAGGCCAACAGATTCAAATTTTAGATCGTGTCATCATTATTTGCCTAAGATGTAATGATATAAAATTTAAGAAGTTTGTCGAGGCAACAACGCAAGATCAAAAGACTAAGTGCAATATTGTGAGCAAATCTAACCCGAAAAAGAAAATAATGAAGTCAAATGAAATGAAATGAAATGAAATTCTTTGAAATGAAATGAAATTCTTAATTCGGTATATAGGCCCTCTTCCGGGCACTTATACACATCCCAACATATAACTGTTGTAAACATATAACAAAGTTGCCATGATCGACAAGCACAATAAAAATAGGCCTATTGTAAGTCGGACTCGCACACCGAGGCCTTAATCCAATCTTGCAAATATGTATTAGTTCGTCCTTAACGGTAATATCTAAAAACATATTTTTATTTTATTTATAATTTTAATTTTTTGTTTGTGATAGAACAGCAAATTTTGAGGCTCTCCTTTACTTGTTTTATAACAAATTGTTTCTCGACTTCTTTTTCCGACATTCCATTTGAAGATTGCAAACCTAAGTTTTTGCCATTAATTTCAGCTTGATAACTCCTGCGTTCCCCCTGAAAAGGGTTTTGACAGACGGACAAGGAATTGAACTTATAAGGGTCTCTCTTTACCTGTTGAGGTACAAAACCCTAAAACTATTGCATTTCCAGCTTCCAAAATTCACTTCTCAAATAATTCAAATAATATAAGCGCAATCTCCAGACGCAGGCAAAGTGTGCCTTCAAGCGGAAAATACTCGAGAATTATTTGACGAGTCGCATGCGAGACAAAGGTATCTACTTGCTGATTCTAACAACACGACTTTTGGGATTGTAAAAAATTCTGAATGATAAAATATTAACTTTGTATATGTATTACAGTTTAAAATACATTCCGGAACTAATTTAAAAAATGTCTATGTAACCTCGTATTTTTGTGTTTTGCATATTTGAAAATATCGTACAATTTTAACATTAAACTCGATTGTTATGGAACCGGACTGATATGAAAGGTTTATCGTCGTTTATACCTAATATTTGTTTCAATTACGGCTTTAAGCTTTTATGGGAAATATACAAATGGAATCGACACATACTCGTAGTTTATTTTAGACTTTTTTATAATGAATAAGCGATGCAACCCAAAAATGCATATAATAATAAAAAGTTAAGTATATAAATCCGGCGTAAGCCAATTCTATTTTACAGCTTTCGTAGAAAAGATAAAAAAAGTTTAATAAAAAACTAAAAACCGACTTCAAAATGAAACTAAAAAGCGAAAAATAATATTGACTAAAACATACCTAATCAGTTCTTTTTGGAGTCGGTGCCAGCCATCGAGAGTTAAAATGTGTTCATTCGCACCGACTCCAAAAAGAACTGATTAGGTATGTTTTAGTCAATATTATTTTTCGCTTTTTAGTTTCATTTTGAAGTCGGTTTTTAGTTTTTTATTAAACTTTTTTTATTTTACAATTTTAAGTGTTAAGTCCTCTATTTTTTCCCTCCTAACTTCGCCAAAAATTACTTTACAGCAAAGTAACCTTAACTAATATTGGTCCTCTATGGACCCCCCATCCAATGGTATGATAAAAATAAGGTGTTATATAGGGTCAATTTTTCGACGAAAATTTTTAAGTCTTAAGAAAAGGGTTTACCTACTCTCCAACCAGAACAGCGGCTATTTTGGTGTCGTAACCATAGGATAAGGTCTCGCGTTAAATAATAGGTTAAATTAAGAAAGGAACTTTCAAATTTTTTTTCGTTACTGGGTGTGCGGTTACGCCCCCAGTAAATAAAAATTGGCGGTCTGGTACCTCATAAGCTCCACGTCTGCTCAACACACTGCGAAATACGTTCTGTCGACAAATTGCAGTATTATCTTCTAACTCCTATCCGTTAAGGAGTTCTGTGGCTTCCATAATCAGGTTAGCAACATGACATGATGATCACCAGACCCAAAAATCAGCATCGAGTCAGAAAATATATGCAAAACATTATGGGTGCCTATAAAAATTGAGGGTTGCCCTCGATTTCCCAGGGATCCCATCATCAGAATCTGACTTGGTGGAAATGGAACCACCTCGGGATATACCCTTTCAAACTAAAAAAAAAAATTTGAAATCGGTCCATAATTGACGGCGTAATCGCGTAACATACATACAAAAAAAAACAACAACATTCAGACGAATTGAGAACCTCCTCCTTTTTTTGAAGTCGGTTAAAAAGGGAAACGACATGAATAGCGAATATTGACGAAAACATGAAAGTTGTCAGTCTGTCTGTTAAGACGACTATTATCAAAATGAGCAAGTGCCTTAAAATAAGGTAAGCCGACTTCGTGTATCGAAATAAGGCAAAGATGATAGAAGAAATTTATTTTTATTTCACTTTCACACACCCTAAGTAGAGGTGCATGTAGCTCAGTGGCGGCAGCGTTTTGGTCGTGTTACCCAGAGTTAAGCAACCCGCGCAGCGGTTGTTAGTGGATGGGTGACCATTCTAACCATATGCTCATATATAAATGTTACTTTATTAAAGTAACATATTATTTACTTCAGTTTAAGCATCTTCGTGCTTCAGAAGGTACATTAAAAGTTGGTCGCGGCTAATATCGCTGGATATTATTCGAGAAGCCTAGTCAAAAGCTGTAAGTCGACTTGATTATATTCGAAAGTAAAGTTTACCCCCTGACCTCACAACACCCCTCCACCAATCCGCACTGGGCCCGCGTGGTGGAGAATGGCCCAAACACCTCATTGTTGAGGTGAGGCTGTGTCCTGTAGGACGCATATTAATATAGGCATATATGCCTAAATAATATAAAAGTATACTTTTTATAACAATTTACAGTGAACCTTTTACAGTGCTTATTATTTGAGCTAAGTAAGTCTAAATTGTATTTACTAAGATAAATGAAGCAATGGAAATGTCATTAACAACTCTCAGAAATTCTGCTGAGAGTAATACCGTCTTAGCAGTTCGAGGAATTATTACATTAAAAGCCTTTATGATGCTTTTTAGCTCTGTTTTTTTCATTTCAGACTAAACATTTAGCTGAAACGTATCATTCTAAAGCCTTTTTAGCAAAGGCAAAAAGCAATATCTTACAAAATAACTTTTTTTTAAACAAATGTATTCATTCTTTGGCAAGTGGAAGTAAAAACCTAACAATAAAGATAACATGAATATAACCTGAAGCTCTTTTCTTTTGTTGAAATCTTCCAAATTAGACTTAGCTTGTGTTTAAAACCCAATTGTTCAAAATGAACCCTAGCGGTACAGGCCAGTGCAGTGGTCCTAGTGTAGATGGGTCTGTAGGAAAAGTCACAAAACTGTGTACGCCAATCTAGTATATCCTCTATTTAAAAAAAACCTGCCCCCTAACCATGAACTCTTAAAACAATCTCAAAGTTGTCAAATCTGTCAATTTTGGTACGTCATTTCATACAAAATTTGACAGAAATGATAATGTTTGACAGATTTGTGATTGTTTTAACAGTTCATGGTTAGGGCCCTGGCCTCTACACTAAAAACGCTGAAAGAGCGCGTAGGGAGTTTCCTGAATATAGTAGTGAACTAACGTAGGCAGTTAAGATGATAATGATTTATATTTAAATACTTGTGTCATTTTCGTACTAGGCATCGTCAATTTGAGACACCTTATATCATACTGCTCATCCCAGAGCATGATACATACTTGGTACCTAATTAATAACGTGTTTGTTACGAGTCGTTTGTCAAGCGAATAATCCCACGTTTATCGCACCTGCTGCCCTATTCGTGCCTTCCGGGTAGTGACGTAAGTCACAAAATGAAACTTTTGGTTTGGAATACAAACTGACATTAAAATAACATTTTAAAATAATAATTCACACTTTTAAGCACAGTTTTACGAGTATGTGTCGACAAAAAAAAACCAATGCGTCAAAACTCGAATAGAACCATTGAAAAGTTATAACATCTATGCCAGATCCATCGTTAGGTTATTTCGTGGGAAAAAATAATTATGTATTTATCCCGATCATCATCATAATCATTTATAATGAATTTGTGCCTAAGTCATGGATGTCTTAAAACGTATTTAAGTATGTTTATCATTTTCTAGTCGCCATACTTAGTACAAGCTTTGCTTTGTTTGGGGCTAGCTAATTAGAGTGATTGCGGAAACAATTTTTATTTGTATAATCAGCCTAAGTCAGTACATAGGCCTTTCCTAATGTACGCCACTAATTAGCTACAAGTGAAGATTATTAAGGTGTAATTACTTTTAACCTTTCGCGTTGCCTAATTTAAAACTCAATGAAACGGGAATTAACGCGATCATAATTTAGGTACAAAATGTTACCTCTTTTGCCTGACGTTTCTATCGGGTTACACCGACCGTGGTCACAGGCTGACTGGAACAGCGATGTCTTCACTCCGTATGAGAGGCAGATTCTTCATCTACCCTCATAATATTATTTTCACGCCAAGTACCGTCACACACTACACTCACTGTGTCCCTATTCTGCACACTAACCGCCACGTCCGTATTCACGTGAGAACTATACAAAATATAGAAAAATAAACAATCTCGTTTTGTTTCGCGATCGAGTTCTCACCTGAATACGGACGCGGCAGTTAGTGTGCAGAATAGGGACACAGTGAGTGTAGTGTCATAGTGTGTGACGGTACTTGGCGTGAAAATAATATTATGAGGGTAGATGAAGAATCTGCCTCTCATACGGAGTGAAAACATCGCTGTTCCAGTCAGCCTGTGACCACGGTCGGTGTAACTCGATCGAAACGTCAGGCAAAAGAGGTAACATTTTGTACCTAAATTATGATCGCGTTAATTCCCGTTTCATTGAGTTTTAAATTATTAAGGTGTGTTAAAAATGCCTTTATGTACACTAGCAACTTTGTTTGCGTGGACTACAGAATGTTTGGTATGTAACAAAAAACGTTTAATTAAATGGAAATTGTTTATTTCGGACACACATATCCATATAAGTTGTTAGTATGACTTAATAGCTATGTTGGTAAATACAGAGGTAGTTACAATGGGTGTTATGTGGATGGCCCAGTGTGAACCACTCCTGAAGAGGAGTAATAATATTAAATAAATAAATATTGGACAACATCTCTTGGTAACAAACCTGTTAGCCCTATCCTTGCACACCTACTCCTGAAGAGGAGTAATAATATTAAATAAATAAATATTGGACAACATCACATACATTGATCTGATCCTAAGGTAAGTAGCTAAAGCACTTGTGTTATAGAAATCAGAAACAACGACGGTACCACAACACCCAGACCCGAGCCAATACAGAAAAGTTCGTTTTCTACATTGGCCCGGCCGGGGATCGAACCCGGAACCTCAGAGATGGCGGCGCCATTTTAAGTCCGGCGTGCTCGCCTCTCGGCTACGGAGGTCGTCGAGGAGTATAAGTACTAAAGAACAACATAATAGAAAAATATCCCACAAGAACATTTAACCAGGATAAAAAGTATCCTACATGTGATCCAGATCATATTCTAGATACGTGTACAAAATTCTAGCTAAATCCATTTAGTAGTTTTTGCGTTAACAAACATACAAACTTTCGGATTTAATAATATTAGTAAGGATAAAATCGTCGTTTATTTAGGCCACGTTTCAAAAATATACTTTTACCTAGTAGTAGGTATTTACCTATGTTTATGTTTGTACAATCCTTAAACTCTCCCCAACGTGTCTCCACACGCCGGAGGCATACACGGTCTGTCCCGATCTGTGTCGTGTTTGCGATGCCTTTACATGTCTTCGTAGAGGAAATGGTTGTGTTGTTAATGTCAGGATATTTTGATACAATGTTCGTTTCTTGTTTATTTTTTCATTATTTAGTAGCTCAAAGGAGGAGCCCTGTATTTGTACGGCTGGTTTCAGAAAAAAAAAAACTACGAAAATATAAATCTCTACGTTTTTTAAAGTTCGCGAAAATGGCGTCGGCCATGTTGTACGGAATTGTGACATCACCTACGACCTTGTAGGACAGGGCGGTAACCACGAACTCTTAAAACAATCTCAAATCTGTTAAACATTATCAAATCTGACAAATTTTGTATGTAATGACGTGCCAAAATTGACAGATTTGACAGCTTTGAGATTGTTTTATGAGTTCATGGTTACCCCGCAGGTCTCTGTTGTGTAAGTAATGGAAGAGGCGAGCTGAAATGACTCCGACGATGGTCGTACATTATACGTGCTTAGAGTAGAATTTGGTTTTGGAATGCCTGTTCCAGTAGAATTCATTCTTCAATGGTGACGTTCTTTCACAGCGGCTAACATCCGCGACAATTAAAGAAACAGATAGTTTTTTTTAATGCTCTTATACATAGTAAGTAAGTAATCGTAAGAATTTTATCATCATATCATCATATCAGCCTGTTGCAGTCTACTGCTGGACATAGGCCTCCCCCAAGGAGCGCCACAGCGCACGATCTCCCGCCCTTAGCATTCAGTCGCTGCCGGCTGCCTTCTTCAGGTCATCGGTCCATCTAGCCGGGGGGCGTCCTACACTACGTTTGCCTAAGCGTGGTCTCCATTCGAGAACCTTCCTGCTCCACCTCTCGTCGGTTCTGCGACAGACATGGCCAGCCCACTGCCACTTCAGCTTGCTACATTTTTGGACAATATCAGTCACCTTAGTCTTATGTCGTATGACCTCGTTCCGGATCTTATCCCTTAATGTGTAAGTATTTTATATTTAATCAATATTGGTATTTTCGATACTATGCGGTACAAAAATACATAATCGAAATATCTTATCCTCAAATTGTTTCCTCTATAATAATATCAATGCAAAAAGAATTAACATTAGTATAAAAGCTGAGTACTGTCCCTCGATGATTCCAAACTTTCAATAGTTAGAGCTAGATTAAATAGATTCTATTTAACTTTAAAATTTTATCATTTTTTATGGAAATAAATAACAATTAAATACAATATTTCCATCAAAGTATTCTTTTGTCAGCAGAGCCGGATTTTCTTTGTTTGCTATTATAAAAAAATATCATTTTCCTTATCAAACACACTTCCACGTCAACCTCTGAAGGCTTTGTGTGAAAAATATACGGATACTCGTATTATATTTATTGTTATGACAATAAATCCTTTAACACAATTTAAGAACTTTATTACCATTGGAATAAGTTTGAGAATCAGATCAAAAAATGCTTCTGCTGTCATCATATAGGGTGTGATATAAAATATTGTTGAATCTGGCAACGACTCGATTTATTTGGGCCCTATATGTATTACGACTGGGGTTTAATGTCATTTCCTTGGTTCCAAGTTGTTTTCTCCATTTTGCGTGAAAAGCAAATCATTCTGAGTCAGAGCATACTAAATCATAAGTAATTGATATTAATAATGCAATATTACAGTTATATTTTTAAAAAATAACAATAATTAGAATTTTCAAGCGCCGACGATATGACGACCAGTTAGGTAAAAGATAGGCATAATTAAATACAAGATAATATAATATTTGAAAAAAAAGCCAGCGAGATACACTTGAAAAATTTCGTCAGGTCAGAGCTAACGTCCTCGGTAGCTTAGTTGGAAAAGCACTCACCCGGTATGCGATGGTCGTGGGTTCAGGTTCCAACTGAGGCGGTCTCTTTTTCAAGTATTATATTATCTTGAATAAACCTAGCATGTAATTGCTAAAAACTACGTTCCCAAACATCCATGATTTAGGCACAAAATTGATTTTTGAACCCGCAACCACAACGCCAATCACTAGATCAGACAATCGTTTTATCATACCATATTTAGGTAGTAAATCAAAGATCGTTTTATTTTCAGAAATACTAATTTTACTTGCCATTTGATATACAGGGTTACCGGAAATTCGATACATTCCCTTGGAGCGGTAGAAGTGAGCTCATTTGCAATGCATTCTGTCAATAAGTACCCTTAAAAAATGTTAGCGTTTAAAAGTTTTTTTATTTAAATATAGCGAGCGTTTACGTTCGTAACATAAAGTTTAAGAGTTTTACTACAGCTTTATTGTTATTTGTAGGAAGTGTTGAGATGTTAGGTATCCGATTATGCACAAAAATAGGATCAAAATAAGACATTCACTTTTAAGCGTATTTAAAAATAAAATCACAAAGACTGGAATATCTCAAAAAGTTATCACTATCGATTGCAAATGAGATCTACTTTTACCGCTCCAAGGGAATGTATCGAATTTCCAATAAGCCTGTATATTATAATTTCTTCTTTACTGGTATCCTGTTTAATACAAAAGAATCATCATAATCTTTAATATATTTACGGACAAAATTGTTATATACCATACGAAGTTAAATAATTTATCTTAAAAATATAGAATTGTGTAATTCAGAAAACCCTAATCGCAAGTTAACCTTTAGATAAAATTCAGAAACAAAAAGGTATTCTTGTATATTTCTCTTTTCCTAAATTTTATCTTCGGAAATCTATTTTCATGTTACGGTCACCTTTGAGATATAAAATGCGAGATAATTGGGGCATGATAATTTCTTTTGTTAATATACGGACAAAGGCATTTCCTACAAAATTTCTTTGTTTAGTTCATTTTGTCATATTTTTAGGTTCTTTTTATATTTTTTAACAATTTAATATAGATTTTTTTTTATCCCAAAATATCTTTAAGGGGTTTGCTAAGTGTTGTTTTTTACTTAATAGGAGAAAGTATGTACACCTATTTAAATAGGTATAAATTAATGAAAATATGTTAATACAACACATTGCATGACCTCTGTACAGTCAGCATCAAAAATAGTCGATAAAAAACTTACTCCTAAAAAATTTACTCTTTTGCGTAGTGATTTTTACTATTGTGATATATTTTGCAATTCGGTTCTTTTGGTAAATTTAGATTAGCTACCACGACACGACCCACAGATGTGCAGCGAGAATGAGATTAAGAATCTTAGGCTTGATTTCCTCCTAAGCTGACGTCGGTGACCGACGTCGGCGGCGCGTACCGTCGTACTAAATTATCTGCCGCTGACGTCAGCGTTGCAGTGCGCTGCTTCATAGAACTAGTGTTTATTCGTACGCTCGACGTACGTCAGAAACCGACGTCGGCTTAGGAGGAAATCAAGCCTTAAACCTTCGATTAGAACCACTACGTATGGAATGACGGTAATTTCGTGTTCTGTTTTATAACGACAAACATTGTTTGTGATTTCTGAAAAAAGAACTTTAACGCTGTCATAATTTCCCGCGCGAATTCAAAAATGGAACACTTAATTTTCCGAATTAAACGCGGTCAGTCTCCGCGTGAAATGAATTTCGCTGGGTCGCGCGACGCGTCGAAACGAGATCGGGCCTCGGTGTAAATTTATGAGATAAGTTTGGATTTTGTGACCCCTTTCAGGGAGGCTGGCCCGGTTGCCATGGCAACGCCTCCTGGGACCCGAGTTTTACGCCGATTGGATTCTCCTACCGCGAAATACAAAACCGAACTGATTTCGCGAGTTGTTTCCAGATGGTGACGTCAGAAGTTTGTTTAAATACGATGTTTTGATTGTTGATGAGAAGTTATGGCGAGCGATTTAAAAAGTCGATGAAATGGCTTGTTTTTTAAAGTCGAAGCTTTAATCAAAACTAATTGTTGTCATTAGACAACCAATTTCAAATACACTCTGCAATTACGCTGTTCAATACGGAATGAGTTTAAGGGCCTGTTTCACAATGTGCGAATAAAGTTATGTAAAAGATAAAAAAAAAATAAAGATAAAGATAAAGCGTATTATGATATAAAATCATATTTAGATGACATGATGTACTAGCATAATGTTCATGTCATATTAACTCACTTTAATTTTGAACTGTAATTATTTTTTCACTAAGATGTTATTCATATACCTTTTAAGGTGAATCATGGCAGCACCTAGGAATATATTATATACAACACCTTGTAAAACCCATGTTTATGAATAAATAAATGATTTGATTTTGATTTTTAAAAATATGTAGAGGATAAAAGTACTTGAATTAATGTGTCATATAGCGCTATTATTGACGGTCGTGAAACGCAAAAATCTTGTTTATCCTACCGATAAGTAAAATATAGCTTATTCAGAACTTATACGTATTTTCATTGTAAAAAATAAATAGAACATCCTGTAACGTCGCAGACGCCTCTGCGACGTCCATTTAATAAAGTACTCATTTTCAAATATCAACTTTATCAAATTCCTACAATCATAAAATAATCCAAACGGTCATGTTTCACTTCTCCGTCAAGTCACCAATCACTCGCGTCAACCTCGAAGCTGTGACGAGACGACGCAGTGGTAACGTTACGTCACTGACGTATGGTCCTACTACTTCTGCATGCATAACTATACAGTTATGCATCGAAAGGATCGCCGTTAAACAAATAGGTACGTAAAGTCCACATAAAAAAACCTTTTTTAATAAAAGAAACCTTTTTAATAAAAAAAACCTTTTTTAATAAAAAAATGTTTTTAATTTTAGAATGTCTTAAGAGGCCCCAGAAATAGTCTATTTCGGTACATTTTGTTCTGATTGTAAAGACATGAAATATAATTGGAATAAGATTTCACCTGATTTCAAAAGAACAGTTCTTATAATTATGTAGGTAGAAGGGATTTTTCATTTTAATTCAATAATAATGGTAAATCACCATTTACTACCCTAATTTATTTTAGAAAAAATACGTTCGAGTTACATTTGACTACCGTTTGACATAAAACCCTGAACATTCGATTTTATCATTTAATTGAAAATAATTTTGGTCTATTTGTAGATGGATTAAACACTTTTTTACTTTCTTCTTAATATAGCAGAAAAATAACTTCAAAATAACGTGACCTTTTAGAAATTTCCATTTAAATATCAATGATTTTCTGTTATCACGAGCAACAATTGTAAATTTGAAAAACTACACAATAATCTACCTACAGGATCCTTTTAAAATAATGTTATGTTTATTTTAAAAGAAAATGAACATTTTTATTAGTAAACCTAAGTCAAAATTAGTATAAATTTAAGCAAAACCGATCGTGTGCCATGATTTGATGTTTCCGAAAATGAGACGATTCCTAAAACTACAGCGTCGAATCGCGTTAGTTATTGTGCTTTTTTTTGTCGTTTAACGTTATCTGTCGCGGGCGTGGACGCTTTAGTGGCATTTTTCTTTTATAACAGTGTTGATTGCTTTTTGTAACAGCGCCACTCTGAATCTCTTCTCGTTCTGGAACTAATTTTGACATTTCACTTTTGTCAACCAGATAAATGGCCGTTTCCAATCTGTCATTAGATGTACTCTATATTATCTGTGTATCCTATACACAGATAATACGGCCTCATAACTTTAGAGAGAGTTAAGTACCACGATCGGTGTAACCCGGTCGAAACGTCAGGCAAAAGAGGTCGTATCATTTTGTACCAAAATATTTTGATCGCGTTAATTCATTGAGTTTAAATTATACAGTTAGGTATCGAAATGCGTTCCCGTAAAACAGTTATACGTAAAGTCCATACAAAAAAAAACTTATTTTTAAAATATTTTAGAATATTTCCAAAATAATATACATCCGATCCGTAATATATTTCAATATGAGATGTTGACTATTCAACAAGAGTTTATATTTGTTTCCTACACATTGTTGTTTTAAATGTGTAATTCCTGTGTTATTTATTCTTCGTCAGTTTATTTTCTCGAATCAATTTTTTTATTGCGCTTTCCAGTGGTTCATTCCAATTCCAATTTTAAATGCAGAGCACTGAAATGGAACGCGCAATATATTACATTTTTATGATGCATACCCAAAATGGAGCCATAATATACAAAAAAAGCATTTTAATATTAATATTTCCGTAGTTTTTACAGGCAAGTAATAAAGTCTGCCTTCCCGGAGTGACACTTAAGCCTGACTCAGAAATTTTAATAAAACTCCTTACGGGATGCGTAAAGAGTATTCATCCTTCATGGTTAATATCGGAATCTTTTTGCCGTAAAATAACAGACGCGATTACTGGCAGCTATGAAAAATTTCTTAAAAAGGTTTTTTTTTTTCGTGTATTTTGGCCATAAAATGCTGCAACGACGTGACGTGGTACAAACTTTATCACTTGATTTGTAAGGTGAGGTTCATATTTTATACAAATATTTAGCCCAAGTGTAGGTTTTACTGGTTAGGTTGTAGGTTTACAGGTTATTCTTCTCGTTAAATTTAAATTTATTGCTAAAGGACCAATGGTAAAATTAAGACAAGACAAAAAAAAACAGCTGTTTCATACGTCAATTCGAACTCTCTGCACTCGAATAAAATCTATTTTAAAACAGCTGTTTTGTTTTCTTGGGCAAATCGAATTTCACCATCGGTCCCGTAAAAAAAGGTACTTATATTCACGAGAAGAACAACCTGTAAAAGTCTGGACATCGTTATACCAATCACACTGTATTTTATCAGATAAATATAAATACGCCAATGAACACAACACAACAAAAACAACGACAGTACAACAATAGTTTTCAATATTGCCCAATCACACTTAGAAGAGTTTCTGAACAACAAAAATGTAATGTAGATGCGCCGTTATACTTACTTGTAGCATACTTACTCTGTGCTTGTAGCAAGGATAACGTCATTTGCCATGAATCAGTAACAAGCATCTCAACTAGACGGAATATAGACATTCTCAGTCACAGCAATTCCAGCCCAACTAACTGAAACCGAGTTCGCAAATGTACCCGTGGGAACTAACGTTTACAAACATGAATTTGAGATCCGATGGCAACGAATGCTGCGAAATTTATGCAAAAAATATTGAGATTTTTTTAAGGACGTATAAATTTGTAGCTTATAACGTCAGTTACGAGATTTAGATGTTTACAATATGAGTTTACAAGTATTTATTCATGTCTACCATTATGTTGTTGCATTATAGCGTACAGTCCTTTTTGACGTGATAACGTCTTATAAATCAATGAACGCCGGCTGCACGCACAAAAAGTGTCACGTTCCGCGTGCGAGCCAGAGCGCGGAACAAGCGATAGAGAGGCAGGATCTGTCTAGGCGTTCGGCTTGTGACGCATCTATCTCTCTTCCACTCCATCGGCCGATGCGTCCGAGTAGCATCAATGTTTTCTTATGACGTTAACGCGTAATATTATCGTCCGTAAACCAACTTTACGGACAACCAAGTTTTTAGATTTTTATCTTCTCTACCACCTTTCTCCTAGCATTTTGTACCTTTTTTAGTCGGGTTACACTTGACCATGAAGGGTATTTTATATAATAAGACCCCCTCGCATAGCAATATTTTGTAAAGATATAGCCTACAAGAGTTAAATAGCCGCAAAGAAAAAAAAAGTATTTTACAAAAAACGCAAACACAACGTGCTCATAATTATGAAAACCGTTCTAATTTCAAATGCAGCGGGTACACTAGCTAATATAGACGTTATGCTCGTCTTCACATTTGAAAAAAGAACGTTTTTTGTTTACAAGTCCTTTTAATTTCGATTCGTGTGAATTGGCCTTAAAATTTTATTGTTTTCTTTTGCAGTCCGGGATCATTCCCTGTTAAAAATTTACGTTACTTTTAGTGGAAATTCTTTTGTTGCTATTCCAGATTCTAGTACTCCATTATAAAAAGGACCTAGGAGAAAAAACTCCAAGTTAAGTGTAGTAATAACAGTACAAAACGGGCACGGTCGCCTTTTATTTCTTTAGATAATTTGTATTTATCGCCGTAAAGTTTTTTCTTTACGGTCGAGGCATTTTAAGTTTAAATATTCTTCGCTAACAAAATGAAATTGTATTTTATCGAAACATTAATGGAATAGTTTCACGTAAAAGGCTGTTAATACTAAAATTCTATGCTTAAGGAAAACTAACGTATTTCTATGATATAATTATTTCATCATCAATCATGATTGTTGGAGTTTCTATCAAGATTTACAAATTATATCGTGAAACTAACATAATATAACTCCAATAAAGTCATACTATAATCACAGAGTAAGTACTATACTACGTAAAACTATAATTTAATAATGCCTTCAAACATGCTGAGCTAAAACAAAAGAAGACTAAATGAAAAATGTCGGCAAATAATCTTGGGTCCCAACGTTAATTTTAAAAGTATTTTTCTTTCTAACACAAAAAGATAACTCGTTCAAAGGAGGTATCTGTATTCCGGTGTCGTCTTGAATCAAATTTCCAAGGGGGAAGACCTTCTAGGGAAAACTAACAAAAAATGTTTTCGTTTCATTTGCGAGAACAAATAACTGGATGTACCTGTAAGTTGAGAAGTTTTTGTGCCATGGTATTGATCTTTGTTGGGTTACTTGACTGAACAACATAAAATTTCTTTAAATGTATGGCGTTGATCGTTTAAATAAAGACAATTTTATATAGTGTTTTTTTTTTTTTATTTAAAGTAGTTTTCAAACAAAATGAAACAGTAATTAAAACAGAAAATATATTATAATTATTGAAACGGAAATATTAGACAGTTTGTTGACAAAAGGTCCTTTATATGTAAAAAAAGAAAATTGCGTTTATTAAACTAACAGCCTCCTCGATTTAGATGAAAAACAAACAGTAAACACTTGAAAAACATTTCGTTCACTACACTGTTTGTCTTCCTAAAATAAAAAAATAACAATCGTGTTTTGTTTTTTTTTGTAGCACTTCAACTGAAGGAGTATTTTAGAAACGAAGTCCAAAGACCTTGTTTGATCAAATTCTTTTTTAAAAACCAACCAACTTTTCATACAGGATTAAGATGATGCAAATTGAATAATACTGATACCTGCCAGGTTTAAAGCATTATACAAAATTATTAGAAACATAAAAAGTCACCTACTTTTTAAATCAATTACCTATCTAGCACTAAATAAGCAGTGCTTGTACTATGGTGACCAATCAACCGAAAGACTTAAATACATTTTATACATCTATAACATAGGTACAAAACAAAACACAAAGCTCGTGCTCATCACACAAACATTTGTTAAAAAATAATACATTTAATAGAGTCGCAAAAGAACAATTTATGAATATATTTTGTCCCTTTTTTCTTTATCTTATTTTATGTATTAATAATTATTAAATATATTAAAATTAAATGCACTAAGCGATTCCGATTCTATATCACATTGAACAATGACAAAATAATAGTTTGTACAGACTTAGCGTTTCCTCCCTGTAACACGTCTCCTAGTTTCTAGCTTAAATATTTATCTAGTCGGATTGTAACTTGAGCTTATTCCTATATCTAATTAGTGCGTTCAAATAAAAGTGTGACTTGATTTATGTTTATTGAAGTGAGCTCTTTACTTAAATAAATATTGGACAGCATCACATACATTGCTCTGATCCTAAGGTAAGTAGCTAAAGCACTTGTGTTATAGAAATCAGAAACAACGACGACACAACACCCAGACCCGAGACAATATAGAAAAGTTCGTTTTCTACACTGACCCGACCGGGGATCGAACCCGGAACCTCAGAGATGGCGGCGCCATTTACAGTCCGGCCTGCTCGCCTCTCGGCTACGGAGGTTGTCAAATAAACAAACGTAATTAGTATACAAACAAAATAATTGATTAAGAAAGTATCGTACAAAATACAGCCTGACAGTTCAGTTCAGTCATTAGTTCATCACTCTTTACCACAAGTTTGATATCGGACAGAGACGGAACACAGTTCCAATCCTGTCCTGATGCAGGCTCCATCTAATTAGGCAGCTGTTACATATTCATAAGTTATTAAACTACGAGCGCCAGTGGAAATTATTTCACTGAATTGCTATGTATGGTAAATAAAGGGTATTGAAATGTGGTTGACAGTTTGTGATTTGAGTTTGGGACATAGGTACCTACTTACCTATTGTATTGTCTTTATGACAAGTTCTTTGACAGTTCTTAATTTTTTTTTTTAAATTCACGAACAAAACTTAAAATGTACTCATAATATATTTTTTTAACACATTTTTACAAAATGTACTGCTATATTTAGGATTAATAATAGCAATGCTTTCAGAATAACCTTTTAATTTCAAGACATTGTTAATTATGATGTCAATTTGAATCATACTAACTAAACAGCATTGAATACAATAAAAAAATATTAAATAATTTCTATAAGCGCATCTTTATGTAATGATAAGTTGTATTTCCTTTGTAATTTTTTTGTGTAATGCAAGCTACTTTGTTTTGTACTTATTATTTTAAATTTTCTGACTGACAGAAATCTAACGCCACATTCAAAAATTAAAAACGTACACATTGATCTTTGATTTTCTTGCGCTAGAGGAACCTCTTTGCAACGATATTAGAACTAATATTTTTTGGGAATTTCTAAAAACGAGATTCTTAAAAAAAAAACACCCATTTGAATGCAATTCCAGTTTTTACGATTCAACCCCAAAATGCTGTCTGGAAAGACAAAACTGGTACGGTCGTAAAAACAGTAAAACTACCGTTTTCCTCTATAACCCTTGTTTCTTGGCTGGCGAGATTTAAATAGAAAGTAACAGATGCGATTAATATTTTACTGGTACGGCCTGTGTAATGTATCTAAATGTAAAATGTATGTTTGTTCGTCCCGTACGCATTCTTAAATATTTATCCGATTGTAAAAAACCTTTGGTGGGTTGTTGCTTATCGCGCGTTTGGTTTTTGAATAGAATCCTACTAATTCTATAAATACGAAAGTTTGTATGTTTGTAACACTATCGCGCAAAAACTACTTAACGGATTTAGATGAATTTTTGCACACATATAGAATATGATCTGAATTAACACATAATATGATACTTTTTATCCCAGTCAAATTTTCCCGTAGATTAAATTTAATAAATTAACAAGCGAATTCGCGGGAGACTGCTAGTAAGAAATAAAAGAAAATGAGAATCTGTAAAGCATTCGGACGCGGTCACCTTGTGGCTATATTACTGAAACCCTATCTTTATAAGCAGTTCTGCATTAAAAAAAAGTCGGTATGAATCCCTCTATGAGAACTTACGGAGTCTATCCTACGTTGTTTTTTTCGATTGGTTTGGTTTAATAGACACAGTTTATTGCAAACAAAAATTTTAGCAGGTATCAATTATCTACTCGTGGTAAGCTAACTTCACAATTTTAAAGAGCGAGAGTAAAAATGTCTGTGAACTTGGTTCCTTACTTTAACTTAATCGGATTTAATAAATCCGATAAGGGAAGTATAAGGAAAATCTGTCCTCAATTTAGGTACCTATAGGTATTCTTTCGTTTTTATTTTATAGCACAATAATTATTTTAGTGTAAAAATATTATTGAAAACATATTTTTTTATAAATTGAAAAAAGACAATTTTTGAACCCTGATCAGGGTTCAAATCCCGGCATGGACGAAAGTTGTCTTTTTTCAATTTATAAAAAAATATGTTTTCAACAATATTAGCAAAGTAATTTGCTAAAAGAAATACATAAAACTTAAGTTATTATAAAAATATTATGTTTTACCGCAACTGTTTACAAAAGCACTTAACCCTAGTACACTGAAGTATCAGCAAAATATAACCGCAATGCATGAAGGAACACAGATCCCATAAAACCGGTCTGAGTTAGCATTCCGGCCCGTGCACTGCTTTAGCATAAAATGACTATAAAATTATACTTTGGCACCATCGCTGTGTTTCCTTGGTCGCTATACAATGAAGTTAGAAACGGTAGAATCTTTGTAAGGCTGTGTTATTTATGACATTGACTGCTGAACCCAAAACCAAACCTTATTTTAATTATAAAAAAAATAGTAAGATTAGTTACATGTTTTTTTTTATAAAATTAAAACTGATGAGTTTTATTTTCGTATCAAAAAATGAAATTTTGGACAGTACAAAGTATTTCTCGAGTAGTGCTTTGTCCCGTTACGATTCGAGGTACAGCTAGACTTTGATTCTAGGTGCAGCATGACATTAGGGGTGTGTTACCATCAGGCTACGGGTATCGAGGTCTATGATCACTGCCTAAGATCTCTACTCTATGGCACTACAAAATATGTTCCTCTAAACTGTATCATTTTATTAAGCCCGTATCTTTTTGTGGATGTATCAGTTTTAAGATAAAAAAAATCGATAGGAACGTGCTGGAACTCAACGGCTATTGAGCTACCATTGTTTGTTAATTAGCAGTTGTGTACAAAAAATAGTATCCTAATGTTTCCTACGTCGCTTAAGGCCATACTGACTGATGTTACGAAGTGTAATGTAACATTTGCAGTGACCATATTACGTAACGCTGTGTGCTAAAGTTCGTTAAACAAATAGCTTGTATGTTCACTAGTTTGACTGCACTGCTTACTTTGTAACATACAGTCATCATCATTATGTTAGACTGCAATAGTCTAATTGAAGATAAATAACACTTGAAAAAAATCATCGACCTCAGGTGGGACTCGAACCCACGTCCCATCGCATACCGGGCGAGTGCTTTGACCACTAAGCTACCGAGGACGTCACGTGACAAGATGAAATTCCTCAAGTGTTTTTTCTCGCTGTCAAAGCCAGCGTATTCTGATCAATGTTGTAGCTATATGTATAGCTGAGTAGTATACTACCGTCAACACCCTATAGAAATATTTTTACAAATATTTGACTATTGGTTAAGATCAGAAATGCTTAAACATTGTAAATTTTTGTTTTTAGCAATTCCATGCAAGGTTTAATTGAAGATAAATAACACTTGAAAAAAATCATCGACCTCAGGTGGGACTCGAACCCACGTCCCATCGCATACCGGGCGAGTGCTTTGACCACTAAGCTACCGAGGACGTCACGTGACAAGATGAAATTCCTCAAGTGTTTTTTCTCGCTGTCAAAGCCAGCGTATTCTGATCAATGTTGTAGCTATATGTATAGCTGAGTAGTATACTACCGTCAACACCCTATAGAAATATTTTTACAAATATTTGACTATTGGTTAAGATCAGAAATGCTTAAACATTGTAAATTTTTGTTTTTAGCAATTCCATGCAAGGTTTAATTGAAGATAAATAACAATTGAAAAAAATCATCGACCTCAGGTGGGACTCGAACCCACGTCCCATCGCATACCGGGCGAGTGCTTTGACCACTAAGCTACCGAGGACGTCACGTGACAAGATGAAATTCCTCAAGTGTTTTTTCTCGCTGTCAACACAAAACAAAAAACACTTGAGGAATTTGATCTTGTCACGTGACGTCCTCGGTAGCTTAGTGGTCAAAGCACTCGCCCGGTATGCGATGGGACGTGGGTTCGAGTCCCACCTGAGGTCGATGATTTTTTTCAAGTGTTATTTATCTTCAATTAAACCTTGCATGGAATTGCTAAAAACAAAAATTTACAATGCAATAGTCTAACATGATAATGATAATGATTGGCTATTATTGGCCGATGTACTGGCACTGTACAATTATAAGCTAATAATGAGAAACTGAGGCTGCTGATAGATGCTGTAGTAGATGTACCCTCTACTATGGCCGCCGCAATGTGACGTCAAATTAAATTGTTAGAATGGTCCCGGAGATTATATCTCCGCCGTTACCTTGGGAACGGAGGGAATTGTGAACTTTAGAAGTGTGTTTTTATCGTATATCTATAAAGAGACCGTTATCAGAAGGCACCACGCTTCAGGCTTACGAATGATAGAACACCTGGTTCAATTGGAATGAAGTGAACTTCAATCCCGTAACAAACTATTCTAATGTTAGTGACCATGAAAGTTTAAAATCAATGTTTTTTCATTGAAAATACGTAATCGGTTGCCTACACAATATTTTTACATGATTACATGGTTTCCAATTTGGAAAATACTGAAATCCTATGTACAGCAGTAGACGTTCTTTAGCTGAAATGATGAATGAGGGTGATGACGTTATGATCATTTAGGAGTTTCACTTTAAGTAAGAATTAAGGTAAAGGGCGTAGTTCATCATATCAGCCTGTTGCAGTCCACTGCTGGACATAGGCCTCCCCCAAGGAGCGCCACAGCGCACGATCTCCTAGGGCTCCGGCTGAAAATCAGCGCTCCAATTTTGTGCAGCACATGCTGAGCTGGTGCCCATTAGACACCACATCGATGCGGATCATGGTATGCAATTTTTTGTGCTTTTTTCTTGTTGTTTAATGTTGTTATTGGTCTGCCTTTTCTTTTTTATGTTTTTTGTATTTTGTATGTATTCTACTTTTGTATAGTTGTGTGTGTCTAATAAAATATTTCTCTCTCTCTCTCTCTCTCTCTCTTTGCATCCAGTCGCTGCCAGCTGCCTTCTTCAGTTAAAGAGCAAAACTTCTTCAAAGAGTGTAGTTAGGAACTGATATTCATGATGACGAATATCAGTTGCTTATTTCAGCTGCAGCGGTCAATGCGGACTTATCTTAGCTAGAGTTAAGTAGCTAACCTTTATTCCAGATGAAGGCCTACGTGGATCTACGTAAAAAAAAGTTGTTTTGAGATATCTTGCTGTAAAGATACCTGAAAAATATCGAGATGATGAATATCGTAAAATAAAATGTTATGACTGATGGGGGACCATATAGTCCCACGCGATCGGTTGGCCATGCGCTATATTAATTTTTAACTATAACTCTCACGATTGCTATTAATTTTCATATTGCAGTAAGCCTCGGGCTGTAGTGAGCAGATTAAAAATTTAAGCGTGATTACCACGCAATATATTGTACAGTCAGCATCAAAAGCAGCAAACGACAAACTGTCTTATTAATAAACCCATGTTATCCTCAGAATAACTTAACACTAAGGTTAATATATGGGTTATACAATTTGAAATGTTGACTTATTAGACAAGCCTCGATAATGGTGACATACATTGTGGATTGCATGGCTAACTTTTAGTCATGGTATGAATCTTTTACTCGTATTTTATTTATAAAGGGTAGAATATTGAACTTGGTGGTAGTATGTTGGTGACCTTACCTTGTTAAAAAAACCTTAAATTACATTATCCTTAGTGCTACTTTGATCCCACTTTAGGGTAAACTTTCTTAAGAGAATCATGTACTAAGGTATACACTTTATAGATTAGAATCAAAATCATTTGATCGACACTTAGGCAGTAAAAAAATCTGGATAGACTTGTATTGAAGACGTTGCGTGGCTAAATCTTAACCATTTTTTAAAGAAGTCTTCCATTTCGTTCACCACTCGATATAATTTCTCCCTTAACTGTCAGTTTTGCAAGCGATGTAGCCTGTTTATTGCAACTTTTAGCTTTGCAATTCGAAGAACTATGTCGGTGACTTTGGTTTTTCTCCGGATATCCTCGTTTCAGATCGCAAAGAAAAGCTTACCTACTCCATAACACGTCGGGTTCTGAGCTTGTTTCAGAGGCTAACATAAAAATATAGAAATGCAAAATCAGCAACCCTATCCCGCGATCGGGCGGTCGGAGAGACCCACGTTTTATAGCTGAAATAATTGTTCAGCGCCGAGTGGTCTATTAGGCAGTTATGCGGAGTGCTGCATAATTTTATTGCCATTTTATGCCGCTGGTTGACCGTGAAATTTCGTTTTGTGTGTTATTGTCTATCTTTGTAAACTGAGAATAATGTAAGAGGATTTGGACAAAAATACATGGAGAGCTAAAGTAGACAAGCTTTTATATTTTTTGTACAAAAAACATAAAAGATAAGATTTAAGAATTTTCTTAAGTTATGACAAATCCTCCTACATAAAAAATAGTTTTACTATAAGTTTTTGAATGCCATTGGCTTTCTTTTAGGTGTTAGGAGTACATATGTCACCTAAACATTAATGGAACACTATTATTTAGCTTTTATACCATAATCGTAGCACCTAAAAGAAAATAATTTTATGATTAAATATTCCTTTGTAGTCTTGTACAAATGATTAATTCCTGCAAACAATTCATGAGTATACATATTGGATGCACTACAGAAGACACATTTCATTTTATGAGAATTAGGATTCTACAGCAGCTGGTGGTTTAACGTATATTATATGTCTGTATATATGTATGTGCACTAGGTATTAGAGTGGCGAGTTATTTTAAGCACTTTTCTTAGTTTAAAACTCAATGAAACGGGAATTATCGCGTTAATTCCCGTTTCATTGAGTTTTAAATTATGCAACGCGAAAGTTTAAAAGTTATTATCACTTTTCTTAGTACTAACAATATAAACAATGCTAGTACTTAGCGTTTGTGTTCCCAGCCAACCTCTGTCGAGTAGCGTACGAACTAGACAGGGCTATAGCAACCATCGATTCTTTATACAATCAAAATCAGGGGTCTAGCATGAAAGTGTATCTTTCGTTCGGTCGTTTAAATCTAACAAATTAAAATGGCCCCATGTGTCAATACTTTGATAAAATAATCACCTCAATCTAGCCGTGTCAAAAACCCGACCGTTTTCAATTGTTCATAAATTGTCAAACATTTTATACGGGGGAATGGATGTTTTAATTTGATCGGATAATACGACCGACCGAACGATGCGCTTTAGGCCTCCTTGCTTGCTAGTCTTATAGCCTCACCTAACCCTCAACATACACCTATAACCTTATGTAAATAATTTGAACTTCAAACCCGCCATCAAAAATAACGCTAACCCTTAACTGCACGCGGATCATTTACTCAGTAATGACGAACATCAAGCTTAATGACAAAAATTTCCCGTAGAACGTTATGATACTTTCGTTTTTTCCTTTTAAAAATACATGAAAACGCCTATCATAAGGTCAGGTTATGGTACAATATGTTAGAATGACTACGCGATTCGGCCGTTCTCGGCAGCTGCCGATGGAACAACGTTCATTGTTATTATTAGGGATCCGTATTGAAATTCGGCATCGGTTCGAACCACAAAATTAGTGGAACCCTGAACCCAACCGTAGTAATTTGTCTGTTATTGTTCGAGTTTCTTGTTAAATATTAGTAATTTACGTTAGTGTTTGTAGTTAGTTTTATTGTTTCAGGCACTGTATTGAAAGGATGTAGGTGTAGATAACTATTGCCCTATGTTCGAAATTCGGAGTTGATATGAAATTTTTGTAAGATTATTTTACAATACAGAAAATAATTTAAAATATTTGAAATTTGATAAAAATTTAATTTAAATTTACATTTAAGTCAAATATCAAATTCAAACATGTAATCAGGCGATTGGTAAGGGGTCGTCAAAGATATCAATTCAATTCAATTCGAGTCAGTTTGGGTTTAACCTAAATGATTACGTACGACAAACGACCCGATTCCCAGTCCAGGAGGCCTAGCACGAAAATGTATCTTTCGTTCGGACGTATAAACCTAACAAATTAAAATTATCAGACTCATGTGGCAATTCTTTGAAAAAATAGGACCAACTCAATCTAGCCGTGTAAAAAACCCGACCGTTTTTAATTTTGTTCTTATTGTCAAACCTTTGATACAATTGAATGGATATTTTAATTTGGATCGGATAATACGACCAAACGAACGATACGCTTTCGTATTAGGCCTCCAGGTCAATCTAGAAATCGGAACTGTTCTAAATATCCGAGTGTCTGGGTGTGCTGGTAGATGGCCCTGTCAAAATTTACTATAGTACGCAGCATCGATGTTGAGCGCATGGGCAAAGAGTGGGGATCGCTTTGAGTATCTTACGAGACAATAATCGTATCAGAGACGCGTGTGCGCGGAGCTAGCAACCAATCACGGCTGGCAGTGCAGGCGCGGCGCGCTCGTAATGGTCTTCTGCGCAACTTTTTAGTTTTGTCTGATTCCTCGAAACACATGTCATGTTCGTTGTGTAAACACATTTGTGTGTTATCTGTCGCTTGATGGTTTTATTTGTTTGTAGACATGCTTGTGTGTGAATTTAGACAAAAGTCAAATAAAAGTCTAACTGACCTGTTGTCTGACTGACATCGTTTGGTATGTCAATAATGAAATGATTATAATAAAATATAAGGTGTAAACTTATCAGTTAACTCTTTTCTATGAGGTGGTTCTACTGCTCAAATAAAACAACTTTTTGTATGAGACCAACTTCGAAATCGTAAAAAAATATTTCATATCTTTATACAAACTGACCTCAGCTGATCTGCCGTTTTGTATGGGGAAATGGTTTTTTGTTCTGCGATTTTGAAGTTGGTCCCATAGAAAAAATTGTTCTATTTAAGTAGTAGAATCATCCCCTAGAAAAGAGTTAACTGATAAGTTTACACCTTATATATATACAGGGTGTCCCGTAAATCAAGGTCAACCTTGTAACCACATATTCTATACATCATATTAAACAACTTTTGTTCTATCACTTTTTAAATTATGCATATGTTTTTCTTTACTGTCTTTACAAATCTAATTGACTAATTTGTTAATTTTGTATGGGAAGTCGATAAATTTTCATGCAAATTTGCAAAAGTGATAAAACAAAATTTGTTCACCATGATGTATAGAATATGTGGTTACAAGGTTGACCTTGATTTACGGGACACCCTGTATATAGGTAAACTGCAGGCATTATGCTAACAAGAAAATAAAACAACAAATTGAATGCATAAAAGATAACTTGTTTTATATCATACCGATAATTGATTTTAAAATACAGAGTAAAGTATCTAATGAATCCAAAAAATTAAATAAAGACAGTGTATTGTAGCGTTCAACTTTTTTAATCAACAAAATGGCGGCTATAAAGGGCCGAAATAACGTTAGCATTGTTCGCGAGTTCGCATTTTTTAAATAAAAAACCTACGAATAATTAAATTTTTCACTACACAGTCTTCAGTAGGGATTTTGAAAGGGATAAGTCTACACTTTGTCGTGAAAATGTTGAATTTTTAATCAAAATAGGTTATAAGCTATGACATATTATTATATATAATACGTAAAAACCTGTAATAACTAACGCAACGCTTTTAATTTGTCAACGTTGTTTGAAGATAAACAGATTAAAATGGCCAAGTGCTATTTTAAAGAATTTTAACTAAGCCTGCAGAAATTTTATGGTTACAAATTTAATTTTGTAATCTGTTAAAGATAATCAGACTTTTGTTTTATATTTAAGACTTTGCGGCTTTACGGAATTTGCTAAAAGTGGGAACAAAATATACACCTATTCTTTAGCTTCCTTGTGTTAGAAAAAAAGTGGGTAAACTAGGTACTAAATAATAAATTCGTTGCAATCCAGCCATCCATTAATCAGGTCAGGTCATTAACATAACCCAGCAACAGTGTCGCGTAATACGAAAAATGAATATTGAAACACATTTTTTCGGCGGTCACTTGTTTGCATGCACTATTCTTGATTGCCTGGTCGCGGCGACTGTCCTGAAATAAATTACGCCGGAAAATCATGAACGTAATAACAAATGATTAATTGAGATTGTGAGTTTTTTAATTAAAAATAATTGGCATTACGTATAACAAATATTCGTGATTGGAGTTCCAGAGTTTGTGTTACGATGGAGAAGATGGCATTTGAGTTTATTTGTAATTAATTATTGCGATTCCGTGTTATGAATTCGCTCGGACATTTCATTGTTTACTGAGTTAAAATGCTTTTCAAATACTTATAGGTTCCGTTCCGTTTCGTCTGCGTAGACCTTAATTTGCGAAAACTAGATTAAAAAATATTTGGGTTGACTTATGAATATCAATTTTTGTCGTCTGTTCAAACTGTGCTAACTCTCCAATTAGCTGTTTATTCTTCAACTCTCAGCAAAAATAGATCATAACAATTGACTAACATCGACGTGTGGTAACCGGTTACCGCTTGGGAGTTGAATAAAAGGATCCCTCCTTTCCTTGACATTGAGTAACAAACATGAAACACAATTTTTCAGATTAAATTAGTAGTGGATTAGTAGATTGATTTAGTGGAATATCCCTACCCGATGGATAGATGTCGGGAAAGAAGCCTGCCAGGGAACTCTACAGACATCATGTGGAGTGGCAAGCTTTGGTGCGCAAGATAACGGCCTCCAGTGGCAACGACCCTCAGTCATGAGGAAGCGAGGAAGAAAAAGAAGATTATTTCTTTAGGTGTTTAAATAACGTTTTAGTCCTTATCGATGATATTAGGCTTGTTTACGAGTGATTTTATCAATTGCCAAACAACCTAACATCAGACTGGTTAACAAACCAGTGTGAAGAATATGATAGCGTCCTGCAACAACCTTTTAAATCCGTTGTCACGAGATGATTCATCAATTTACCTGTAACAAAAACAAAACAGTACATTAGTAGTTAATCAAGATACTTTACAATAATATTTTAGCAGGATTGTATTATTACCTTAATAAATAATATTTAACATAAATAATAAAAGATAAATAACACTTGAAAAAAATCATCGACCTCAGGTGGGACTCGAACCCACGTCCCATCGCATACCGGGCGAGTGCTTTGACCACTAAGCTACCGAGGACGTCACGTGACAAGATGAAATTCCTCAAGTGTTTTTTCTCGCTGTCAAAGCCAGCGTCAATGTTGTAGCTATATGTATAGCTGAGTAGTATACTACCGTCAACACCCTATAGAAATATTTTTACAAATATTTGACTATTGTTTAAGATCAGAAATGCTTAAACATTGTAAATTTTTGTTTTTAGCAATTCCATGCAAGGTTTAATTGAAGATAAATAACACTTGAAAAAAATCATCGACCTCAGGTGGGACTCGAACCCACGTCCCATCGCATTCATCTTGTCACGTGACGTCCTCGGTAGCTTAGTGGTCAAAGCACTCGCCCGGTATGCGATGGGACGTGGGTTCGAGTCCCACCTGAGGTCGATGATTTTTTTCAAGTGTTATTTATCTTTAATTAAACCTTGCATGGAATTGCTAAAAACAAAAATTTATAAATAATAAACTCAGGAGGTAAGGGTATTCTTACCTATTATACCAGTAAACAATATCCTTACCTCCTGAGCCCAAAAAAACGAGATGCAATAGAAATGTCTTATTTCGCGGTCTCATTTGACCGTTATTTGTTCATTATAACAATGGAAAATATTGAATTGCATTTCCACAACGCTGGCTTACATTGTAATAAGCTCTAAATAATTTGACTACAAAATTAAAATTAATTTTGTAGTCAAATTATTATTAGCTCTGTAGCTCAGTTGGAAGGGCAGTTGTTCAATTAGCAAACGAACTAGGTTAAGGTTTGGGTTTGGATTCGATCCTAATACAGTTTAAGTGTGAAGTTAAAAAACAAATTAATTTTTTTTTTATTTTAGTGCCAATTTGTATGTACATCGAAATATTTTATAGAGAACAGGGGCCTAATCTTGCACTATTAACACTATTAGCAGTGTTTTTCGTCAAAATCAAGTACAAAATATAAGATTGCAGTGTCTTATAATCCAATTTTCAAGCCCTTGTTCAATTGGACACCAGTCTAAACCAGTTTGAACGTTAAATATTTATTAAAAATAAAACTTGCGTTTAAATGAAACTACTTTTACGGATTATTTCGCGATTTATTAACATTTTATTTCACCTGACGTTTCGAAAACTTTACAGCGTTCGTGGTCACAGGTAGACTTGCGTTCCATAAATTTAATTTAATACTCGTTTACTTCTAAACCAATGAACATTCTCCTTTGTTATCTATTTCGTTCTTGAAACAAACTCGGTCATCGTACACCGCCTTTGTGGCTGTATCATTTTCTTTAATATTTTTTTGCTCCACCTAAATTCAGTTTTATATTACGAAAGTGTCTGAAATACTGGACATGAAAGTAATACCGAAATTAATGTGAAAATGCGCTAGTTTTTAGATATTTTCCACCAGAGCATTAAGGGTATTCGCACATGACACTACTTTGTACTATTCGATATGTTGAACAATTACTTTTAAGCACGGTTAATCATCATCTTCTAAATTACATATACTACCTGCTATGTTCTTTAGTTATTTTTAACTGATATTAATCACAACTACTTTAGGCTTTTTTGTGAGAGTTTTGTGTGCGATATTTATATGGTCAAAACGTCATAGTTAAAGGCAAATGACATTTAATTTTAATAATTTTTGCCCTATTTTACATGAATACATGCACTTATATTTTAAGGTTTCAATAATTGATTTCTCTAAAAGAATACAATTCGCTTAGCTAGAGAAATATAAGAACACTTACATACTATCAGCGGGAAACGTAACACATGCACACATATATTCACATCATAAACACGAATAAAAAACAAACTTATCACAAATATTTACAATAATATATTTTTTTGTTAATTAAAATACTTATTGTTACACGCACAGAATACATTTATTTGAGGGTAGGTGGCAAAGGCCGCGACTACAACCAGGGGGTCTAGCGCGAAGTGTACCATCCGAATGTTCGCATCCGACCGATCCCCGACCGAAGTTTCGATTTGAACCCTAGTATGAAACAACATCGTAATCTTGGAGCTTCATCGGGACCACAGACGAATTGTAGAAGAGTATCGGATCGAATGATACTGAGTGCTAGAGATACCTTACGTATTAAAATTTTACCGGTTTTGTAAATTTTTCTTTTCGGTTTTTAAAATTCATTAATCTAATGCGTAAATATGTATTAAAACCATTAAAACCATTAAAACCAATTTATTTCTGTAAATAGGCTTAAACTAAGCGCTTTTACACGTCCCAATATTTTTTTTCCCTACCACTACTTCAGGACAATTTTGGGCTAGCGCCGAGAAGAAGTAGCGCAAGAAACTCGGTCACTATTGTCAGCCTCTTTTTAAATAGTATATATTTACATTACAAGATAAATGTACCTGTGCGAGCAGGGCAGTATTTATTTCCAAATATTTTTATCGTTTATATAATCATTTACAGTATAATATCCTTTTTTCATTAAAGTTGTTTTAATATGCGATTTAAATTTTAACAGGGGCAGTTCTACAATAGACGCTGGTAATTTATTAAAAAAGCGAATACATTTTCCCATAAACGAATTACCCACTTTATGCAGTCTGAAATTGGGAACGGCAAGCTTATTCTTATTCCGTGTGTTAAGATTATGAATGTCACTTTTCTTAAGGAATAAGGACAGGTTTTTGCGGATGTACATTATATTTTCATAAATAAATTGGGATGCTACTGTAAGTATATTAATTTCTTTAAACAGTTCTTTTAAGGAGTCTCGGGGTCCAAGGCCGTAAATTGCCCGTACAGCTCTCTTCTGCAGTACAAATATAGATTCAATATCTGCTGCTGAGCCCCATAACAATATTCCATATGACATTATACTATGAAAATAGCTAAAATACACCAATCTTGCCGTTTCAACATCAGTCAGTTGTCTTATCTTTCTCACGGCATAAGCAGCAGAGCTAAGTCTTCCCGACAGAGTCTCGATATGCGCACCCCATTGCAAACGGGAATCTAAAGTGATTCCTAAAAATGTAGTGGAACTAGATGTATTAAGTTGTTCATCTTTTACAGTAATATGTGTTGAGACAAGTTTTACGTTGGGCATTGTGAATTTGATGCACTTTGTTTTATTTGCATTGAGCATAAGATTATTGGTGGTGAACCAATGCAATACTTCCGAAAGTGCATTATTTACATCGTCAAATGAGTCTTTACCTCTCTTGATTTTAAAAATCAATGAAGTATCATCTGCAAATAGCACTGTCTCACAGAGGTCTTTCGTAAAAGATGGAAGGTCATTTATGTAAATTAGAAAGAGCAGAGGCCCTAATATCGATCCCTGCGGCACACCCATAGTAAGAGGCGACCCAGAAGACTCAGCTCCATTGATACATACTTTTTGTGTTCTGCCTGTGAGATAAGAGTTTACTAAATCTGAGGCATCGCATGAAACACCATAGTGTCTAAGTTTTTTTAGTAAAGTTTGATGGTCCACACAATCAAAAGCCTTAGAAAGATCACAAAAAACTCCCAAAGCGTCCTGCCTACTTTCCCAAGCATCAAACACGTGTTTCAAGAGTGCAACTCCAGCATCTGTAGTGCTTCTACCTTTCGTGAAGCCATATTGTTTGCTATGTAACAATTTATTAAGGACAAAGTGTGATAAAAGTTGATTGAAAATTACTTTTTCAAAAACTTTACTAAGTACCGGTAAAATTGAAATTGGTCGAAAATTTGAAGGAAATTTGAAGGAAATTTATTCTATTGATAGGAAATTAGTTTTAAATATTCAAACTAAGAAAAGTTTAAAAAGTCAAAAATTTTATGACATTTATATAATTACATGCGTAACACAAGAAACGTCGACGGAAGCTAAATCGGACGAGTCGGTCCGATTAAGCTTCTACACGGGAAAAATTACGTATTAGTTGCCACTTAACACAATTTTAAACGACTAAAATAAGTACAGAAACAAAAATGCAGATGTCGTTGCGAATTTTAAAATAGAATTCAATGCTTACAATTTAAAAGTTATTTATGATATAAAAACGCACGATCACCTGATGTGTGCCTTTCCTTACAAGCAGAAAAACATCCTCCGCACACCTCGGACCGCCCTAATTAACGTAAAAGGGGGGTTCCCTAAGGAACAGATAATCCCTTCTTTTGCGTTCTTGCTTTTAATAAACCCACGTATTTTATTTTAATTAAAAATTCTCGCGTCTCGCGGCGGCTGAGCTATGCTCACCGGGAATCTGTAATATGGCTGCTGGCTGTGTGCAAGGACATATTTTTGTGTGTTTTTAGAGGACATTCAAACTTTTCTTTAGTAAACTGTATTTAAACGTGTAAGGCTTTATCATTTTAGTCACAGGACGTCCACTGCTGAACATAGGCCTCTCCCAGTGACTTCCGGATCGGCTGGTTAGAAGCGGCCTGCATCAAGCGTCGTCCTGCAACCTTTACCAGGTCGTCTGCCCACCTTGTCCCACGCTGCGCTTGCCGGTACGTGGCCTCCATTCCAGAACCTTTCTGCCCCATCGGCCGTCAGTTCTGCGTGCTATGTGCCCCGCCCATTGCCAGCTGGCTAATCCGTCGGCTTAGTAATATTTAGTAAAAATCAGTTAGGTTTAGTAATATTTAAATGGTTATGGTAATTTTAAAAACGTGTCGTTAAAGAATACGATTTTCTAACTGGCATCATCAGGCGTTTAAACTTAAACGTACGACCGTTAAAATTACGAAACGGCTCATCGTAAACAGACGCTTCCAAGGCTTTGCCTGTAATGATACAGAATAAAAGTTTCCTTAAAAAAAAAATTGTTAGTAATTCTGGCTAAATTGTGTTTTTATTTTTTTATAGGGCGTTTTTTGATACGGCTCTTCATAGTAAGACCATCGCATTTAAACAAAGGTGCAAATCATTCTGATCAGAAATTAATCGGTCTATTAGACTGTCACCACCTGGTACCACTGACTAACTATTTTAAATGTCTATCTCTTTTCAATCTCTGTTAATGATAGCATCTGTCTCTTTTTAATTTTTGTTTTGCTAACAAGATTTTGGATTTTATTAGAGTAAAAAGGGAATTTACCCACGACAAAATAAAAACTAAATAGTTAAATAAACTTTTAGCCAAAGAAACCTGTATTCACGTTTGAAACGTTTAGGTACATACATACATACATACAGGTAACATATAGGTTTACCGAAATAAACTGAATCTATTATTCCATTGCTTACTACGGAGTGCATTCGGTTATTAATGAAATTGAATATCGGGGAAATTTAATTAACACAATTAGTCGTAATTTATTTAATTACCTCGATAACCATTACACAATTGAGTTTCGAGTTACGGTCCGTGATCTAAAAATAGTTTTTGTAATTTTACGTAAAATTAGTTAGTGCCAGCTTAGTAAGGGCTACCTCACATCCGTGACTCGTGAGTTCTAATGCAACATCTTTCTTTCAAAACCTTTTGCTAGGTGGTGAAGTAAAACATCGTATATCACGATAAACATTATCACGTAAACATTATAAAAGCATTGTTGATTTGTTTGATTGATTTTCAACATATATTCCTCACATTATACAAAGATTACATTTCTTACTCCGAGTCCATCATAAAATATTGTGTTTGTTTTCTTCCATTTTTGAAACCGGTCTAAGTCGGAAACAAGTGGATTTTTACCTGACTGCAGAAAAAGGACACTATTTTTATTATTTGCTGTGATACACATCAAAATGTAAGTAAAACAGCGTGTTTCGAGCAAAAGAACTCTACTTTCTTCAAGACTGTATTTTTTTAAGAAACTCCAAGTCTTAGCGATAAAAGAGAAAGATAACGTTTTACTTAATTATGCCTCGGGGTACCCATTATAAGAAACAATGCAGTTTAAATTCAACTAACAAACGTACATTCTAAGCATAGTTTTAGTGGTGCTCCGACAAAATTGCTAATGCTCCCGTAAAGTTCCGGTTGCATACAACATTATGGGTCGTAAACGGTGCCCCATAAACGGGTACGCCACATTAATTAAAATGGTAATGACGCGCTTGCATCGTGACTTATACGGTTAGGCGTTAGGTAAAATACCAGTATAAATAAATAAATAAATGCGCTAGACCAGTGTTTCTTAACCTTTTTCAAGGGCGGACCCCTTACGGACCCCCAAATACCTACAATCCGCGGACCCATTACACTATTTACCCGCACTAATAAGCTCTTCTACTATGCCTTGTGTCATGTGGTGCCGGCACGTTAAAAGAATAGCACCACCCCTTCTCTTCCTATGGGTGTCGTAAAATGCGACTACAGGAGAACCGCTACAAGAAGACGGGCAGCAGCGTCTCCTCTCCACCATTCGCCAAACTGCGATCGCCAACCCACCTGCCAAGCGTGGAGATTATGGCAAAATCCTCCTTTTGGAGAGGCCTGCGTCCAGCAGTGGACTGATATAGGCTGGTGATGATGATGATGACTATCCCTTTTTCTTTGTTAGTGGACCCCCTGAGATAAGTCGGCGGACCCCAGGGGGTCCGGGGACCATAGGTTGGGAAACAATGCGCTACACAATGCACTATTTGTCCCGGAGTAAGGAATCAACAATCTAGTGTTACGAGGTATAAAACAAAAGAAAAAAATAAGGGCAGAGCGACTCTGACCAGAGACACAGACTAGAGTCAATTTTGAAGAAAACAAATTACCAAAAATAGATTTCTAACTGATATTTTTTTTGCTTTCAAGGTGACTCACGATGCCACTTCATTGATTATTTGATTGTGAGCTCTGTTTTTGGTAGTTTGTTTAAAAAGTCTAGGCTTGTCAAAAGTCAAACAGTCAAAACTATTAATTGATCACTTTTAACGCAGACACAATTTCCTAGCTATCACAGCGTATGATAAAGAAGGAGTGAACGATACAGAGACAAAAAGATCTCTTCAATATAGACTATTTAAACAATCAAAGACAACTTGCGTTGTTAGTAACACCATAAATACATACAATACATACAATAAATAAATACAAATATAGCTAAGCACCATATCACATAGCTTCAAAATTACCTAAGAGACATCATAGGGATTCAAGTTCGTTTCAATAGGATTCCAATAATGCATTCATCATCATCATCATCACCAGCCTAATCAGTCCACTGCTGGACACAGGCTTCTCTAAAAGGAGGATTTTGCCATAATCGCCACGCTTGGCAGGCGGGTTGGCGATCGCAGTTTGGCCAATGGTGGAGAGGAGACGCTGCTGCCCGTCTTCTTGTGGCGGTTCTCTTGTAATCGCCTCTTACGACACCCATAGGAAGAGAAGGGGTGGTGCTATTCTTTTAATGATATGGACTATTCTGGTTATATATCCCTCCTTTATACAAAGTAAAGCTCTTTAGCTTACCTACCTATCAGCCTTAACGATAAGTATCAAGCGATATCAAATTCAAAAATTCAAATTAAAAAAAAATGTTTATTCAGTATCTTTACAAAGGTACATAAAAAGTGGCTGGAGTCTCCATTTAAGTATATTATGATACCTGTGTTTGGAGACCCCATCACCACCCAGAGAATGATCACCCATCACCCAGACGACCTGGTAAAGGTTGCAGGAAGCCGCTGGATGCAGGCCGCTTCCATCCGGCCAATCTGGAAGTCACTGGGCAGGCCTGTGTTTAGCAGTGGACGTCTTGTGGCTGAAATGATGATGATGATGATCATCCAATCGCCATTTGCAATAGTGACGTACTTTGGCACTCTATTCCTTGAAGGAAGGAATTCAAACATCTTAAGAGAATCTACACTTTTTCGTGACAAACTGAATTATGTTTGCCCCCTCCCCATCTAACCTTAGAACTAGTTTTAGCCTGAATATTAGTAGTTTAAGTTATAACAGTTTCAGCCTTAAAACGTTACTAAGAAATAAATAAATAATAATAATAAATATTGGACAACATCACATACATTGCTCTGATCCTAAGGTAAGTAGCTAAAGCACTTGTGTTATAGAAATCAGAAACAACGACGGTACCACAACACCCAGACCCGAGCCAATATAGAAAAGTTCGTTTTCTACATTGACCCGACCGGGGATCGAACCCGGAACTTCAGAGATGGCGTCGCCATTTAAAGTCCGGTGTGCTCGCCTTTCGGCTACGGAGGTCGTCACAAGAAACTTTTATTTTATCGCGGAGAAACTACAAATCCCTTCAATTAAGTTTGAAAGGAAGCTTTTACTTGGGTTTTCTATTTTAAAGTTTCCTAATAGAACTAGTCATTATCTTCTTCATTATGGTTGGTTCGTTTGATAACAATAATTCATTTTAGTATTTCAAACTAAATATTAATTATTCTGGAAAAAATAATTTTATAATCCTATTTGGAAGCGTAGAATTGAAAAGTTTGTTTTATATTATTCTAGTAGTAAAATATAGGTATAGACTCACTATTATTATAGGGCAAATATCTTTATAAAAGTAATAAACATTTTGCTTAAGTACTACAAATTACGAGCAGCTGTTACGATGTTGGGCAATTGAAATTTTTATTTGTCCGAAGCTAAAAGCTAATGTATTTGGATCTGGCCTTAAAAGGTATTGCGTAAACAAACAAAAAAACGTAGCGTTAAATTTCTATAAAAAATGCCGAAAAACATCTCAAAACTAATAGACCTGCGGGTAACCATATGAACTCTTAAAACAATCTCAAAGCTGTCAAATCTGTCAATTTTGGTACGCCATTACATACAAAATTTGACAGATTGAAATGATAATGTTTGACAGATTTGTGATTGTTTTAACAGTTCATGGTTAGGGCCCTGGGTTTCCTTACAAAACCAGTTTTTAATTGATTTTTTGTACTTGCCTAATCGTAAAAGTTTATTTTTCAAGCCGTTAAGTCTTGTTAGTACTCGTAGGTAGCTCAATATGACACCCCTGCTACATGTAAATCTATTTCAGCTTTGCAGATGGTACGATCTTCGATAAAACTTTTCGCTTCAAGGTCCTTATAAGTCGAACGTGTAAGTTTCTCAAAGGGCGACTCCTATGTTGCATGTCAATGGAAGCCACTTCTTATCTAAGTACTTATCATGAGTAAGATAGTGCAGGATTGCTTTTTTCATTCTGCTTAAAGCTGGTAAAGAACGTTTGTAAGCGGGTAAATTCATTTTTGCTGCAAGTTTAGTTTTTTTTTTCTTACGGTATCGAGTGGAAAAAAAAGGTTAAAGCACAGTGAGTTTCCACGCAGATAGCAGCACGCAAATGTTTATAGCACTAATAAGCTGGTATCGCGACCTGGTAGCAGAGAATTGATCTCATCATTAAAAAAAAACAGAAAACTCAATTAATTAGGACCAGTTTTGTATTGGCAAACTTTTTTTTAAAGAAAATGTCTGACTGGCATTAGTATTTACATCTTTATGCAAAATTAATTTTTCAGCTTTATACGGTCATAATAACTAATGCCTTGTTTAATATTGGCAATGTGTGTATTTTTTTATGTGTAACATCTAAATATAAAAAAAATATTTCCTCTTTTTGCCAACTTTACATTCACGCGTTCCAAATGAAAACAATCAGAGGCTTTCCCTAATCGTTGAATAATGGAATTAAATACTTACATCAAAAGACTGGCATGAGGATGTATCTTGAGATTAATATTTAGAATTACACTAATAGTCTTGCTTTCATGTTTACTGACCAGTAGAATTGTAAAAATAATTAAATTTGAAATTATACTTATAACAAAAAACTCCTATTACTTTATGTATAAAAAATATCCTATACAAAGCCTCACCGTGTACATAATGATAAAACAAAATAAATAAACTGTCTCGTGTTTTGTTAACGTAATTACGGTATTTTTTCATTTCAAATAAGTTGTTCTGTTTTATCGGCATATTCCATCGAGAATCCCAAATTATACGCACGAACGTGTTATTACACGAGTAATACCAGGACAATTTACACTTCTTTTCATTTACATTGTACATTTTAGAAAAGGCACTTACTGAAATATAGGTAAAGCTAAGAAATACAATTGACTGGGCACTATAAGTCCGCTTGTCTATCGATTTTTGTGCTTCCTAGGCTGGCCGTATTGATATTAATATGGCTTAATGGACGTAGATATCTGCTGAATATTAACAAATAATATTATTTATCAAGGAACACCAAAAACGTTTATAATTATTTTAGAACACACGCTACAAATTAAATATAGCACAGCACACATATCACAAAGCTTTTAAATTACCTCAGAGACATCTATAATTCAAGCTCGTTTAAAAATAGAATTCCAATACATTGCTTCTAGATTATTTCTTTCAATATTCACTGTTCATTAAAACTGTGTTGATTTAATCTCAACAAAATGTGTAAATAGAACAGTTATTAGTTGATATATTTCCAAGGTTAGAGTCTGATTGTCATGGGTAGGTATTACATACTGTTGGTAACAAATTAATGTTTGTTACCGACAGTATGTCGTACATAAATCCTCTCTGACAATGTAAAAACGGCACAGATAATAACTGAGACAAAACAATACACAATGTATTAGATACTAAGTAGGTATGTGAAGTAAAATGTAGGTTTGATTATCACTATATTTTCTTTTAAGTGTAGGTACCTAAGCAGGAGATCTCTTGTACAGTACGCGGAATCGAAATGAGCGCTGGGGCTAAAAGTACGGATCTTACGAGACGAACATCGCATCGGAGACACGTGTGCGTTGAGCTAACAACTAATCACGGCCTGTGGTGTAAGAGTGTCGTCTAGCCAATCACGTAATTGTAATGGTCTTCTGCGCGTTTTTCGCCCAGCGCTCATTTGTGTAGGGATAAAGGAAATGCAGGCTCAATCGGACTCAGGCTCAATCGAATTCTTGTTTTATTTAGGTTCAGCAGCATCAAACACAGCTTCCTACTCCAACTCCTCGTAAATCCCCCGTAAAACAATAGAAAAACGTAAGTTATCACATTCAAATCCGCATTCGTTTCTTCTCCCGCTCACACCGTCTTCCTTCTCTTTCTCACTCCTTACGTTCCATTCTAAACATCCCACATTTGTTTCTTACAAAATTGATTCAACCCAGCATCGCGGCACTGAACTGAGTCTAAGTCTCGTCATACGTTCAACCCTACTGTGTCCAACCAGCTATTCTCAACTTTTCCTTACCGTTCAACACTCTTACACCGCGGTACTCAACTCGAGTTTAATTTCCGGCTGGTTCGCTCCAGACGGTTGGCTTTAATCGCAACCGTCGCCATCTTGAGTTCGTTTGAACAGCTACTATTTGCTGATGTTGCTTCAAATGCTCGCGTTGATTGGAGATAATACGGGAAGGTTAACTTTGAAGGCTGCTAATATTTACTAAATTGAACGTGGGAGTTAACGTTGAGTATTAAGGGAATATTGTTTTGGGCAATCCAGAATTTCGTTTTATTTTGGAATAATTTTCAAGCGTTTAACCTTTAAGGCATTTAAGGTCACTTTTTCTGTCAGGATACTGGTATTTTAAGAATCAAAAACGTAAAGTAAATGCATAATTATAGAGATAAGTAATATTTTAACAGTGAATTATTTATTTATCAAAAATGATATCAAAAACTGATAAACATATTATATAGATACATTTTAAGCTTTTTCTGCATAATTCCTAGTGACTAATACTATTTAGCCAATTTAATATTCTTAGAGATATAGTTATACGCGTAGTAGGCAACGTACTTGTTGTAACGGCAACGTAATTAGAAACTAACGGCCTTGCAGTAGTACCGTAAAGTAAAGTTACTATAATTATACGTCCTACTGTAGGGCACAGGCCTCACCTTAACTTTGAGGTGGTTTAGGGCACACTCCACCACGTAGCCACTGTGCGGATTTGTGAAGGGGTATTGTAAGGCTAGTGGCTAAACCTCACTGTCTGATGTAATCAAGGTCACCTTTAGGCCTCTGGCTAGGCTTAACGACTAGTATCAATCGATATTATTCACGACACGCTTTCAACGTGCCTTCCAAAGCACTATTTAAAATTAAATGAAAAGGGGTAACAAATATCGATGCAGGGAGAACAAAGTGAAATCCAGCCACAAACTGTCACCACACAAATAGTGTCGTTTCAACGCAAACAATCGGAACTGCTCATAATCAGTCGTAATCGGGCCGGTGTTTGCTTGAACACAAAGGGAGGCGGGAGGCTCATTCTTTGCGGCGTATTCTTCATTAACCAGCAGCAAACATTTGCTTTAGCTGTTTGTCGAGCTGTCACTGTCATCTGTCTTCTGTCGCATGCTTTGGTGGGGTGTTTTAATTTTTGCACTTGTTACACGCCGTTATGCATATAGTTTATAAGAAAACATTTATTGAGATACAACCAAAAAGTTGTGGTTCGTAAAATTGGTCACTACTTGACGACGATATTGGGTAACGTGCACACCAAGCACACAAAAAAAAACATTAATCAATTTGATAACGTACTCCTTTTTGAAGTCCTAAACACGGTGGGTGAATTTTCGGTGTGATTCTAAGATTCCAACTCACAATTGGCAGATTTTTTATGTTTATAAGTATTCTAATCCCAACAGATTTTGATTTCCTTTAATTAGGATCTGAAATGCTACGGTATTTTACCGCGCCGCATTGCAGCTCTGTTTTAGCTGTAAATAGCTGGTTATACACAACTCTGTGCGACTGTGGGGATATTTCAGCCTGATTTAGATCTAGCGACTGGGATATGGGTGGTGTGACAGCTTGCTAAGTACTTAATAAGTTCTAGCAAACGTACAATGGTTGTCGGTGTTGTAGCTGTTAACATTATTATCGGATTTTAACTCATTCATGGATTGGTTTTCTGTCTAGCACTATTTTTCCCCCTTTGGCCTGGTAAATAACAGCATAACAGAAAACAATCTATAAATAAAGCTTCTCTGTAAATCTAGATGAGTCTGGAAGATTGTATTTAAAGGCTCATCTCAAAATAAACAGAAGCTATAAGGAATACAAATTTAAATTAAGAAATTTGATGGGTGATGAATTAAACCCAGAAATCTTAACTACGCGCTATAAGCAGGAGTTCATTTCGGCATGGGAGAGTTGGCTTTTTTTATGTATGTCATAAAAGGTATTTGCAATGTAATTTGCTAAAAGTAATGAATACATAAAGATATTATTTAAAAGCTTTACGGTTTAGAACTATTTAATTTACAATAAATGTTTTTAGAGCTACTGGTGAACATGGCAAATAAAAATTTAATATTTAAACCCAAATTGCAGTAAAGCCAACTTTCAGAGGCTAATAGAGGCATCATAGTATGTAGATTTTATTACTACTATAAGGTACTTACTCTCAAATCGCCTCTGTTTTCCAGTATACGAAAGTAAAGCGCTCCTTTGAGACTAATTTATTTGTATGTTTTAGTACGCTGGCACGACGATACAGTTAGCAAAGGAATATTATTATGTTGAGCTTAAGCTAAAAATAAAAATCTTCAAACAGATTTCAACGATAGTGGATATGAGTTTTTCTTTTGATTTTTCGTGTCAAGGTACTGAAATAATACGAGTTTTTACACATGCGACGATATTGATTGATTAGTTAATCATTAATCACGTAGGTAAAAAATCTTCAGTAACTACAAATTTTCATCCAAGTTTATCGTATTTTTTGACTTTTCCACGTAAATTCTAGCGAAGACTAAATTATTTATTTTAATAAACAAAACTAAAATTTTTTTTTTCTTCTATTCGCGCCAATGGCATTTCCGTGAATTTTTTGACGATTACTATTTCAACTTCAAAACTGCATTGACGTGTACAAAAGGGGCAGACAAACAATAAGCTGTCCACACACGCGGGATGTGAGAAAAGGTGGTTCATGGTTTGTTTAGGGAAACATTTATTTTAGATGTTTGTAGATCAAATACAAGACATTGATTAAACACTAAACAATGCTGGCTTACTAACAACTATTAACAGCTGAAGCTAAAGAAATTTGCAAACATAACTATGTCCTTCGCAGCTTCGTATATTATATTTTTAACGACCTCCGTAGCCAAGAGGCGAGCACGCCGGACTAACATGGTGTCGCCTTCTCTGAGGTTCCGGGTTCACTCCCCGGTCGGGTCAATGTAGGAAACGAACTTTTCTATATTGTCTCGGGTCTGGGTGTTGTGGTACCGTCGTTGTTTCTGATTTATATAACACAAGTGCTTTAGCTACTTACCATAGGGTCAGAGCAATGTATGTGATGTTGTCCAATATTTATTATTATTATTATTTATTTATTATATAGCGGAAGGCCGTAGCTTCGAATTCCACCAGAGGAAGTTGTTTTTTTTTTCAAGTCAATATAATTATTACCTATAGCGCTGCAAACATTTACGAGTAATTGTTGACTTTGATTAGATCCTAAATACAGGTCTTAAATGTCAATGAAGCAAATTAATGACAATAGGCTATAACATTGAAAGACTGTAAAATATAACCCTCTCTTTTATTTTGTAGGGTAATAAAGACAAATGAGCGTAAATAAAGATCAATCTAGTCAGAGCGTAATTGATCGATGTGTAAGTATTACTTAAAAGAAATCTAACTTAAGCTTTGTTAATTTAACGATCAAAGAATAAGGAATTAACTTCATCTAATATTTCAACATAGCTAACTCCAAAGAGAAATATTTTGAAGAGTCGTGGATATATGATATCTTAAGTGCTTAATTTGCCAATAAACTTATAATATGTGGTTAGTTAAATTTTATATTAACAATAGTGTAAAAATATTTAAGAATTTCAAAATTTTCCTGACACTGTGTGTATTTATAGAGACTGGTGATATTGATTTGTGAACGAAAATAAAAAAAAATCCTATCATAAAATATATAATTAATATTATGTTTATTTATTGGAACTTGCTCCTGAAATACAGTTTTTTTCTAGCTCGGAAGTCAGAGCAACAATGAAGTAATGTAATAAGATTTTTATTAATGAATTAAGTCTCTGAACTCCTGTTCCCGGTCGAGTATATGTAAAAAAACGAAAATATTGTCTCGCGACTGACTGAGAAAAGTTCGTTTATAAACGACGGTACCGCAACACCCAGCGGTATCGTTGATTCAAATTTCTACTTCGCACTAAAATAAACAAAATCCTAATTGCTGAATTTGAGCAACAGAATATTTACACGAAAATTATTTCATTTAACATTATATATATTTACCGTTCTTTAGCTTACATTTTAAGTAGTAATAGTGAGGAATACCAGGCTCAATGGAATGGAGCTGATGATTTCGGGTTCAACTTAGTTTAAGTTTTATTTTAACTACATCAGATGTCTGGGCCATAACCATGAACTCTTAAAACAATCTCAAAGTTGTCAAATCTGTCAATTTTGGTACGTCATTTCATACAAAATTTGACAGAAATGATAATGTTTGACAGATTTGTGATTGTTTTAACAGTTCATGGTTAGGGCCCTGCTCTCAACTTAAATATCACTATCTCTATGTGGACAATGTTGTTGGTCCTACAATTACTTATATGTATAGTAATGTAGTATTTTAAATTTAGAATCATTGCCAGACTGTTTGTTGTCCTGAATAAAGAGAAAACAAAAACCTATGTTATATAAATTTTTAAACTATCTTGTTGCATTTTTAAACATAACCATTACACTCTAACGGAATTTCATGCAACTACATACCTAAAACGATTTGTTTTTTGTCCCGACGTGTGATTTCAAAGTGCAAATCGCTGGTTAGGCCGTCTCAAACGATTCCCGATTCAGTGTATTTTGCCGGACTGACTGTACCAGTGACGAAAATGTTGAAGAAATGTCGGTACATCGAGAAAATTCTTCAACTCGAGACGACGCTTCGCAACGCCAGTCAACCCGCGACCACGGCTCGTGTAATCGAGCCGAAACGTCGGGACAAAAAACAAATCGTTTTAGGTATGTAGTTGCATGAAATCCCGTTAGAGTGTAATGATTAAACCTATGTTATGTATAAAATTGATAGAATCAGGCGTTACTTTGCGGAAATCCATAACTAAATAATTATGAAAATGTAATTATTTTGCTTACAACTTCCGCTTAGTTACGCCGGCATAGGAACCCCAATTACACCACCTGTAACCCACAATCTGAGGAAAATCACAGGCACATGCAAAGAGCACCGCCCTCCCTCCCTCAAATTGCATGCGAAACAGACGAATGCAAAAGTTAGTACCCAACACCGACATAAAAACCTCGACGCGCGTTTCGCCACTTCACGTGGCATCATCAGGGGAGATGGTGTCGCCTCGGCTGCGCTTCGACGACGTCGAAGGGAATTTGAGGGAGGGAGGGCGGTGCTCTTTGCATGTGCCTGTGATTTTCCTCAGATTTTGGGTTACAGGTGGTGTAATTGGGGTTCCTATGCCGGCGTAACTAAGCGGAAGTTGTAAGCAAAATAATTACATTTTCATAATTATTTATGTTATGTATTCCAATATTCATTTGCAATTTATTTATCTAACAAAAAACAACGTTAATGACAAACAGTATTAAACTAAAACTTCCACGCATATTCTGTTGGGTATTCCCACATTATTTTTACTATGTCGGAGTTGTTCGAAACCAAACATCAACTTCGCAGTTTCGCAGAAGTTTCTAGAAAATCTTGTTTTTACAAAGCGTCCACTTTGGATTTTATATGAGTTAAAAAGCTTTTTAGTTTTTTTGCGAAGATACAGATTGTTTTCTATAATAAGCGGAGTTTTCTCCCAGGAGTGGTAGCGAGTTTGTTGCAAAGTTACTTTGTTTTGTCTCGATAATGTCGTATTGGTTTAGAAAATTAAATGTGTGGGTTGACAAAGCGACTTTCATTTGTTTGTGACAGTAATAATTGTAAAATCCAAGTTATAAATAGAAGGCTACTATGCTTTTTAATTTTTTTTTATACATTTGAAACACTTTTTACTTCTTTATAATAGTTAATACACGTAAAACAATACTTTAGTACCTACTTTTAACATCGTTTACAGAAGGCCCTTTTTTCTGCCCTTTTAAACTATAGTTTTTTTTTTTAATATTGGACAACATCACATACTACATTGCTCTGATCCTAAGGTACGTAGCTAAAGCACTTGTGTTATAGAAATCAGAAACAACGACGGTACCACAACACCCAGACCCAAAACAATATAGAAAAGTTCGTTTTCTACATTGACCCGACCGGGGATCGAACCCGGAACCTCAGAGATGGCGACGCCATATATGGTCCGGCTTGCTCGCCTCTCGGCTACAGAAATTTCCATCTGCTTATCTATTTCATCACATTGTTTTATATTTCTTTTTTTTACAGATAACTTCAGGGCCATAACCATGAACTCTTAAAACAATCTCAAAGTTGTCAAATCTGTCAATTTTAGTACGTCATTTCATACAAAATTTGACAGAAATGATAATGTTTGGCAGATTTGTTATTGTTTTAACAGTTCATGGTTAGGGCCCAGTTCTCATTGTGACATTAACCTTATTACTTGTCGTATAATTAAAAAGAAAAATTCTTACTTTTTAATTTTTAACAAACCTCCATTCTCAAAGGTCCATCGTTGTAAATAATTACCGAGAACAACTAGAGCAAACTTTGAAACAAAGACTTGGCCTTTCGGTTTTATTTTAAAGACCTTTTGCATAAAATCAGCCACAAAATAATGTCAGCGGATTGTTTTAAAAGCCATGTTTTTAATATATAAAACAATACATCTTCCGCAAAGCGGAGACTTATTGCGGGCATAATATGAAATGCAAATATGTGGATTTAATTACTGGCGTCAAGGGAAGGCAAACAATTTATGTGCCAGTGTTAAAAGTTCTGTAAGCGTGCGACGTTTTATGCCTTATGAAAGTAAAATTAGGATTTCTAGTGACTTTAGGGTAAGTCTACACAGGCACATTTCTAAGGCTCGAAACGCGTGTATATTATAATTATAATAGCTATATAATGTTGATAAATATTGCTCCAATCTTAAAATAGTAGCTAAATCTCTTGTGTTATAGAAATCAGAAACACTAAAAAAGTTGGTTTTCTTCAACCCGGAACCGCTACGGCCCTATGGCGACGCTAAGTATAGGGAACTCTCCTCTTGGCTAAGAAGGTCAGGTCAAAAGTTGAATGGTTTGTTTTATGCTCGTAGTCAAAGTGAGCTGTAGTGAGTTCGAATCACAAAATAAACTTATAAATTTTCCGAAATAATTTGTACTTATACAAAGGATGTAAGAGTTCTTCAAACAAGAATTAAATGCCTTCCTGAAGCTTGACCTATAAAAAACCTTTTTGGAAGAGCGTAGTTTCAATTTACAATAAATAAAATATTAACCTGTCAGGCGAAGGTCAAAAGACAATGAAAATTTTATTGTTACTGAGCGGCCGGACGGTCTTTGCCGCTTAATAGGTAAAAAAACAAATGCTATTCTAATACTAATCTATTGCTAAACATTTACAACGTACTAAATTTAAATTTTCAAAAACCGTATTCCAAATACCAAACTAGTTCATGTTTGCGTCAGTCTTTGGTCTCAACTCCAAACAGTCGGGGTTTGGGCGAGACGCGGATTTATTGGAGTCAATATTGTTATTGAACCAGCTGGCCACCACCAATCACTTTGGAATGGCCGGAATGCTTACGAGACTAGTTATGTAAGTAGAAGTTTCCTTGGTAACAAGAATTATGGTGCTCCAAAATTAAATGAATATATTTTTTAAGTTGCTTGAGAAACTTAAATACAGGGTGTACAAAAGAATGGGACACTCCTTAGAACTACGTGATCAGCTGGTCATATACAACAACTTTTCCTATGGGAGCAACATCGAAATCGTGATTTTATTTTCAGATGCTCAATACATTATCATCGAGGTATGCGAGTAGGTTTGTATGGAAAGTTGTTGAATATGACCAGCTGATCACGTGGTTTTAAGGAGTGTCCTATTCTCCTGGACACCCTGTATATGTTTAAAATTGTCATGGACTTACTGCCTTCAAGAACTAAGCATAGCTCTGCTAATTTCAAGGGCCTCGTTTTAATCATCTCATAATAGTAAGCACCTATCTGACGTTTGTAGGCAAGTTTTTACATTAAACTGTGACAGAAAAATAATATAAAATAATATAAGGTGAGTTCAAGAAGTAAGAAACTCAGAAGCTTATAAAACAAATAAACAGATTTTACACTTAGAGACGAATAAATATTAATAGCGCCTCAAAGGGCGGACATAGAACAATCTCTAAAAATGACCGCCGTTGATGCGTTAGTAGATCTTCGTAAATCATTCGAATAGCGAAAACCGTCACTAAGAGAGGTTTCACAGTAGGTTATTTAGACACACTGCTTAGTCCCGAAATTCAAGAAATCAAATGTCAAGAACAATCCTCGCGTCTGTCAATTTTAAATGGACATAGACTCGGCTTAGTATCAAGGCTTAGAGGCGTGGCTAAGTCACTTAGTGTGAAAGTGCCCTTTAGATACATTTGTATCCTTATCAATTATGAAATATAAAAAGATACGAAGTAATTTACAATTTTCCAACATTAGTGCTGTGCTACCCATAAAAAAACTTGCCCTTACGGAGTTCAAACCCGCATCCGCTTGGGTTTGAATAGTGTAGTGTATGAATGATTGTACTAAGTTTAATTACGAATATTTTACAGGATTATGTTTTTGTTTGCATGCATCATGCTGTCTACGACCTATGATCGTTTGTAGAAGAATATTCTATGTGGTCGCAAGCGAGGGAGAAGGTGTTTTTTTTAACAAACACGGAAAAATGTTATGAATTCTATATCCCGTTAGTGTATAGTCCCCGTGTAGAAGTCCAATTTGCAATGGGTGTTAAATTGAAATGAAATAATTATATCAGTACAGTAACATTCGATAATAATAAGAAATGAATTAAAAAATAATTTGTCGTAAAATACAATTTACGTATGTCAAAATACAAGTAAACTCTATTTTACAGTCAGATTAATTTTTGTAATATCAGTTTACATTGTTAATGAAAATTCCATTGTATTTATAATATTATCATAGTACACATTTAAAATTCCGTAATTTTATTTTCTCTCACTATTTAAAGTACTTATCTTTTCATCAAATTAAAGCAGATAAAAACTGTACAATTCCTTAAATAAGTAGATTAAAAGCCAAGAAAATGTCCAAAGAACTATAAGATATAGAAGCAACTATCCATTGAGCTTAGTCATTCTTCCTTGTTCTCCCATTTCGCAATCTACGAGTAGCCTCTTTACTACACGTCCTCAAATTACCGTCCAGTCTTAGTTTTAAATTATCGCTAGTGATGTGCTACACACATTTTTCGAATACGAATTTTGATTTCATTGTTGCGTAGAGTTGCTTAAAAGTATGGTAAAAGTACGTCCCAATGCAGGACACAGGCCTCACCTCAACTATGAGGTGGTTCGGGCCATAGGTACTCGACCAAGCGGGCCCAGTGCGGATTTGCATTAATATTAAATAAAAATATACACCAAATAATACAATGCACACGAAAAAAACATTTTTATTTATATAAATTAATGATTAATAGTGGTATTGCCGCTTGAAGTAATTTCTTCCAGATAGCCTGCAGGTAGAGCAAAATTCAATTAGAATTGAGAATACGTGGCGGTGAAACATCATCATTATCTCAGCCTAATTACACTCTACTGCTGGACGTACGCCTCCAAAAGAGTTCAGCTAAGAATCGCGGCACATACAATTTTCTTATATGTTAACTCTTGCTTTCTAATTATCTGATCACAAAATACATCGACGTTTAATTTTTTGTAACTTAGTAAACTTATTAAAGAGTAACCAGCACCGTTTTCTATATCATTGTGATATTTTATTAAAGACATAACCGACATTTTAAAATATCGAGTTTATTAGGCAAATACGAATATTCGTATCGGTTACATCACTAACAGAGCACATTGCCAAGCCAGTAATTTAACTCAATGAATAAAGTTAATTCTAATTGCGTTCTTTAACTATTCTTTTGGTTCGTGATGTATTGTTTGTCGAGAGTTTTAGTAGAATCTTGAGAATTCCAATCAGTTCTTTCTATTTTTTGTAAACTGGAAGAGAATAATTTTCTTTAACTTACTACAGAAGGTACGAGTACGAATTATCAATAAATCTTAGTAGTAATCTCAATGAATTGGAATTAATATACACAAGATATGACATAAAGAATCGAATATATTTCAAGATTATGCTTGTACTCATGAAATAGATCAATTTTGTCAGAAAACGTTTTAAGCCTTCCTATAATTGATTTAGAATAAAATTTAAAATATTATTGGGCATATTTCTTAGACAAAGTAGTTTTCATAAGCAGCATTACAGATAATATCTCGCTTAAAATGTACTATTCTAAATGTATTTTCTTTTCTTTGTACTGTTTGTTTTGTGTGGTGTGCAATAAAGAGTATCTATCTCTATCTAAATATGGTTAATAAATTTACTTTGTTTAATAAATAAGACTTATTTTTAAGAGATGATAATAATACCATAGTAATAGTTCCAATATTAACTAACCAAAATCATATCAATTCAATTTCCATTGTAATTTACCAAAATCAAATTGATACTTAATCAGTAATCGAAACTTTCCCAATATTGAGGAACTTGATTCCTTAGATGCATTTGCATAACCGAATCGTAACTACTAAACATCAAATTCAGCGAATCTTCATACTCAAAGGCAAATCAAGAGAAACCAAGAACAAACAAATGTTTGAGCAAATCCACGTCTCCAAGTTAGTTATAATTTATGCATGTTTAACATTGTAGGTCTAACTAATGAATAGTTTGCCTGTGCAGTCTTAACAGGGGCCCAACTGTAAACTCTAAACAGTATCTAAGCAATGTTGTTTGTAGACAAACTTTTTACAGAAAAACAGAGCGAGGTTGAAATAATGCTGTTAAAAAGCGCCTTATGCATTATTTTTATAATCAAAAACATATTAAAAAAAAAGTATATTTTTAAACTGTTTTAGTATCTGGCTTTAATTCAAATAAAGCAATGCTATTCTGAATTGTTATTTTTGAAATATAAAAGGAGAAATCCTAACCCACTTACCGACTGAGTCATCAACGCCCAATAAAAACACTAGGATATAGAAAGCTGGAATTTTGAAAGGAAGAAGTAAAACATTACCTTTCAAAATTATAATATGTTCACTCATTTTCAAGATTTTAACTATCATTTTCTGTTGCATATAAACTATACTAAAGTATTGGCAATATATTTTACCTAAGATACTTGGAACTCTTTAAAATTGTTATTGGACGAAACCTCTCCCGAATCGCAGTTTAGGCAACACAACAAACCATATCGGCTAAACTTCCCCAAGCCCAACTTATGCACAAAGCATCAAACTAAGCCACTTTGCCAAGTTATACGAGATCAAACGTTCGCAAAATGCTACCTACACTTGCGAGGAAATCTTATGGGCTTGCAAAAAAAGGGTTACGCTTGTCAAAGCGACGTTAGTCGCAAAATGTATTTTGAAAAGGTACGGATTTAATTTATTTTACACAACAGTCACAGGGTTTTGGTCACTTATTATATTTTGGTCAATAATACAATTTAATCAAAAATCTTCTACAATTGTCAGTTTTCATTCAATCAGAACAAAATAACAACTTTTCTGGTAAAACTGTAATAAACACAAAATGCAAAATACTACAAACAAAGAATTTTACATTTCCATCCAAACCTGTCTAAAATTCCGAAAGGAAAACGAACATATTCTGGTCTGAACTAGTTTGAAGCAGTTAAACTTTAAAACGACGACTATAAAAGTGTAGCAAACCAACAGGGGGAGCTATAAAATAATCTTGTTAAACAATAAACTCGTGCTGCTAAAGGGGCGAAGGCGTAAATCCAGCTTGGAGCAATTATCGTGGGTTTTATCGCAGATTTTTGTAATAATTGTTATGAACCGTGAGCAGCCAGAGATCCAACTGATAGTGAACACGCTAGAGCCACTGCTGAAGATGGAATTAGGTCGGAAGGAAATTTCAATGTAATTGTTGGTAGTCTGCGGGTCAGCCATTCAGCTCACGACCCAGTTGTTTAAAATTACGTGGTGGTCAATGGGTGAAGTTGTAATAGCGGATGATGACTGTATTTGGGAATTGTGGCTTGAATGTTTCATGATGGCAGTAATGGATTAACGGAAATAACAGATGGAAATTTCAGTATTATAGTGATTTATAAATTATAAGTGTTGAAGTTAAGTAAAAATATTACATCGCTTCAACGCAAATGATTTCCTATCTACTTATTTATTTTAGTTGATTAAATTGCACTTACAATACCTATCTGAAAACAACATCGCATACATTGCTCTAGTCCTAAGGTAGGTAAGTAGCTAAAGTACTTGTGGTTTAGAAATCAGAAACATCGACAGTACCATAACACCCAGGCCCGAGACATTATAGAAAAGTTCGTTTTTAGGGTTCCATACCCAAAGCAACCCTAAAACGGGACCCTATTACTAAGGCTCCGCTCTCCGTCTGTCTGTCTGTCTGTTTGTCTGTGTGTCTGTATGTCTGACCGTCAGTCACCAGGCTGTATGTCATGAACAGTGATAGCTAGAGAGTTGACTTTATAACAACAAATACTAAAAAACAGAATACAACAGATATTCAAGGGGGCTCCCATACAACAAATGGGATTTCAATGCTGTTTTTATTAAAAAAATTACGGAACCCTTCGTGCGCGAGTCCGACTCGCACTTGGCCGGTTTTCTACATTGATCCGATCGGGGATCGAGCCCGGAACCTCAGAGATGGCGTCGCCTTATATAGTCCGGCGTGCTCGTCTCTCAGCTACGGAGGACTTCACTGATGATACACATACCTACACACATTTACCACTAAATAAACTTTTTTTTTTATGTATGGCACAAAGATGCCTTGGCACAAAGAAAACAATTGCTCTACAAACTTTCAGTATTATTTTTAATATTTCGTTTAAGAATAAATCCAACATCCCATTAAATTTTGGCCCAAAAAATATACGGCACATGCAAGTGAAATTATATTATTCTGTTCAATTTCATGCAAATCCAAACATTACAGCCGGTAACGTTCCTTTGAGTAGACACAAAAAGAATCTCTTTAATGTATAATTTTGCACAAATTAAGCGCACACATTTTTAATTCATGAGTGAATTTAAGGCTCGACGAGTACGCCGGATTTCTCAATTTTATGTACTTAAAAAAGTGGGCTCAAAGCGATGCCTTGCAGCACCTCTTGTACATTTAGCAAATTTGTGTGCCGGAACGCAAGAGATGTTACTAAATTTAAATTTACCGAAATTAACCCTACATTTTAACTCGATTTTTTAAAGAGAGATTTCCTAGAGAAAAAAGGCAACTTTGGGTGACCAGAGATAGGTTAAATAGGTTGTACTTTATCACGGATGAATTTGTAAAATGACAAAAAAATTATCATTTATTAATAAAGCATTTTATAATCACGTAGTCTTTCTTGTTCAGATAACCTATACAGTGAAATACTAATCTTTTGTTAAGTAATAAGTAAAAAAATATTTTAATATTATCTAGTAGTAATTTAAATAATTTACCATAAATTTGTAAGATATTTTAGTAATAATGAATTACCAAAAGAAATTGCACAAAAGGCATGCTTAAAATGAATTCAACAAGGTCATGTTTTTACATTTTTAATGTTGCAGACATACTTTCGCCCGCAGCCACTCTAAAATCTAAAAACAAAATGTTAAGCAACCGATTTGAAATGCAAAAATGTATGCTTATTACCATGAAAATTTTAATGTGCGACGCGATGAATTTTTTCAACCACTGTTAACTTACGTAGGAAGTGGGTGCCACAAATAACAGAGCACAATTTTGCTTTTGACATTTAACTGTTTTTGTGTGTAAATAAAACACTATCTGTGTTATATATTTCACAAACTTTTGAATAATAGCCTACTGAAATTAAAACGTACTACGAGTATATGAAAGATACAGTAAATTATGAAGATAATGTTTTTAGAAGTAAGTTTAGTATTACTTGTAACAAGATCATTAACGTCACGAATAAAATCAACGTAAAAAAATAAGTTTTTTAAATTGTTTTTGTCTTTTTGTGAACTTATATCCAGCGGTTAAGGACAACACGATTACCACATAGGCATAACTAAATATTTAAAAACTTTATGTTAAATCTGTTATACAATTTCATTGTTATTTTAGCCTACCTTTGGTGTGTCTCAGTGCGTGTGTGCTTGCGTGAATTCTTAGGTGAGTGTGTGACTGTCTGTGTGTTGTTTTATGTAGGTATGCCTATTGCTATATTGTGTGTTATGGTAATATGAACTACTAGCTGTTCTTTGTTCGCGTGGTCTTTAGCTTATTCATGAAATATATTAGCGGTAACTCGATTCGGATAATACAACTCTTACTAATCAGCGCCATGTATAGTAAAATTTCTTACATCCCTAAGGAATAGCGCATTTTTCGGGATTTTAAGGTAGCTTATGTTCATCCCACTTCCTACTATCCTACTAATATTATAAATGCAAGAGTCTGTGAGGATGTTTAGATGTTTGTGACTCAATGATGCGTAAACGGCTGAACGGATTTGGATGAAATTTCGCACACATAGAATATGATCTGGATTAACATAGGTACTTTTTATCCCAATTAAATAATCCAGTGGGATATTTTTATATAAATTGTTCTTATTTGAACGTTTCGCATTATGTTTCATACCAAACATCCTGTAGTCCACGCAAACGAAGATGCAGGCACAGCTAGTCAAAAATAATGTAGGATTCTAATGGTGAAATAATTTTTCAAATTAGTGCAGTTTTGGAGCTTATTCAATCCAAACAAACAAACAATCAAATCTTACATCTAGTATAGATTTGCTAACCTTACGACTATAAAGTACTTATGCCTTGGCAAAGAAAGCAATTTGTCTATCAGTAACACAGGTCACGACACATCCTCCACACTCACGTTCCTAGCTCGTCGTCGCGGTTGGGTGTCCCGCCTTTTCGTTGTTCGGCTTTAAGGGAGGCTGGAGCTAGGTCGTGTGATAAAAACTTGTTAGCCTAGTCTATGATGCTTGTGCTGCTGGATAGCATAATCCTTTTTCTAAATAATTGACACTGTGTTAAATTGTTATGATGTCAGTTGTAAACAAACTCAAAACTAAACTACACTGAACCGCAAAGGAAAAGGATCGGTTAGTAATTCTTCAATATCTGCAAAAGTACCTGAACTAGCTATATGAAATAAAGACTAAATTTAATAATATTTTATGCTAATTTCACAAATCTTTATTCCATATTTATTCATTTATTTCGTTAAGCTAAGTCAGGTACTTTTGAAGATATTGAAAATTTTCTAACCAATCCTTTTGCTTTTCTTTTTTTTCTTGTTTTGATACTTCTTTATCATCATTTGAGCCATAGAACGTTCACAGCCTTCCAGGTTGGTTGGTATCTAGTGGCTTTCTATAACCTTTACTAGGTCGTCTGTCCTTGTAGATAGAGGTCATACGCTGCACTTCTGGTATGCAGACATTATGATAGAAACGTGCTCCATCCACTGCCACTTCAGCTTGCACGTCCGTTAGGCTATGTCAGCGACTTTTGTTTGTGTTTCTCCTCATTACTTTCGATCTTGCAAAGAAACATCGAGCATGCCCTTTTTGTAGCACGCTGTACAACCTCATTCGTATTAATAGGTACGAGAATTGATGTATGGGAATAAGAAAGTAGTTGTATTTGAGCACCAAAATGTGTTAGCACACGATTTTTGAGTTAGGTAATTGTACTAAACATTGTAGGTCTGCTACTTTGAAATTCACAGAGGCAGAATGATGTTTTATACACACACAAATTAAGTTTCCATTATTAGGTAAAGTCTTGCAAGCGAAAGTAGTGTTTCATTTATTATTTTAACTTCAAAATGGCCAACACACGACAGCACATCTTTTACACTCACAATTCCCATGCGCTGGTCAGGCGTCCCGCCTTTTCGTTGTTTCCCACTCGGAACGAAGTCACGTGACAAAACTTGTTAGCCCGCACTCATTCAAAATAAGTTTCTCGCAGCTGGACTAGAAGGTGTGTTTAAATAAAGTGTGATTCATTTGTTTTTATCTCATTAATGTAAATGGGTTGTTGACCTGAGAACTTACCATGGATCTTCTAAAGCAGTTCAACCGTGTTATGTTTTTGAGTAAGTTGAAATTTTGATGTGAAAATCATTGCTTTCGTCACGGTAACATTATCTATAACGATAACGGTAATATGATAGATAATACTATCGTGCTTACGTGTTCTTTAGCGTTACGCTACGCGACGACTTAAAAACCGCGACAGTAAAGTTCAATCTAATGGGAATAAAAGTTCCAAGAAAATTAACATATTAAGTTATAAAGATCAAATTGCTGCACGCGCTAACAAATCTTATAGGGCTACTGTTGGCTGAAAAAGCCCACATGTAAGCAAGGCATAAAAATATTGCATAAAACCAACCTTAATAATACTTATGTTTTGCGCCAACTTCAAGGCACTGGTGATCAATAGAAATTAATTGGTTTTCTGTATAAGCCTTGCGATACATATGGGCTTTTTCACCCAACAGTACCTTACGATTTCTACGAGATAGTCGTTGCTCAGGTCACTGGTTCCGCCCTTTCGTTGTTCTCGGTCGTGACCGGTCGAAGCTGCGTAACACTATAGACACCTTGTTACCCCGCCACACTTTGGGTGCCCCTTACAAAAATCGCTTATTTTTCACCACAAACCTACTAAGTTACTAACAGCAGATACCTTGTAACCCCGCCACACTTATTAGATGACCCTAATGCTTTACTGACATATCATCCTAATGAAAATCGTATATTTCTCACCAAAAACCAAATATTTACAGGATACAGGGATATTGGACAGGGTAAAGCCAGTATCTAAATAAATTGTTGTGGATTACAGGATAAATAGAATTACCCATGGTAGGTAAAAACCTGTATTACAGTGCGGTAACCACGAACTCTTAAAACAATCTAAAATCTGTCATCAAACATTATCAAATCTTTCAAATTTTGTATGTAATGACGTACCAAAATTGACTGATTTGACAGCTTTGAGATTGTTTTAAGAGTTCATGGTTATCCCGCAGGTCACCGGATCTCATTTCGCATAATAATGGTTTCACAAATTAAGTTTTATGCAACAAATAAAGTAAATAATTGTATAGCGTGTGTTTTAAGATAACTAAGTTGTGTGTACGTGTACGGTGCATCCGTGCCTGCGTGTTTGCGTGTGCCTATTGTGTATTTACTATTTATGAAATTATCTAAAGCAACTATTTGGTGTTATAGTAAGTTTCCAATACCATCTCCATCCATAATGAATTTCAATAAACACTTTCCACAAACCGTTTCCAAGTAAAACACAGTGTGTTCTTTACTCTAAAAAACGAGTTGCATTCGCTGTACCTAGTACAGGTGTGGTTCGTCCCGCCTTTTTGTTGTTCCCACGGGGGCGAAGTCGCGTGACAAAACTTGTTACAGAGCCCGCTCGTGTTCCGAATTCTTTTTTAAACATTTCCAGTTCGGTAATTGTTTTATTTGACTTTTTGTTTTATTTGACTTTATGACCGTGCTTAATTTTTGAAGGATGTACTCGTATTATCAGTTGAGCAAGCGGTGATTGCTCTTTTATCATTTCTAACTTAGGTTTAAATGAAGCAACTAATTGGTTACTGTGCGTCCTTTGTTGTGGTAAATATTGAGTTTCATTAGCGCTCAATTAAATATCAATCAGAACTGTGGTTAGCATGTATGTAGTTACCTAGGCTACTTAATCAATGAGTAAAATATAGATTAATAAATAAGGTTTATATTAGGTACAGCGTATTCATTATTTTGTCATTGTAGTTTATCTTTTAAGCAAAATTACTAGATTCGAGTGTGTTTAAATATTTACATTGTGCTAAAATCAAATAAAAATCCTTTATTGAATTACACATAAAGAGAAACACACACTGATATAAAAATTTGGTACGAAAAACTTACTTAAAAAAATAATATTAATTATTTATAGCTCTGCTCTGAACAGAACCAAAGCAATATTATGTTCACGTCAAACTCTTTATAAAAAGAGAACAAGGGTAAAGTAAAACTGTTTTATGAGCTAATGTCTTCAGACCGTAGAGAACCGCAAAACAACAACAATAAGTACTTTTTCAATTCCCAACCGCCATAGAAAAGGCCCACACGAAATCTATTATGAAATAAATTAATAACCAGCTGTAGGAAGCCAATTTTTCTATCCATTGTGCTCAGGATAGCTCTGATACCGAACAAAGCTCGGTAACAAAGGGGAACTGTACAATACGCCTCTTTCAGGCCAGAGTACCGAGTGCAGCGTTATTTTACCGTTTTACGGTAATCGTAGCGTCTCTAGCACCTGCTAGAGCTGGAAGTTATTTAGAGGCGCTAGTGTCAACAGCTGTTTAAGGCTTTATGTCTTTTGTTATCGGTTTAGTGATCGGAAAAGTTTTGTTTGGATTTTTAACGCAAGTACCGTACTGTTGGCTTAGATGAAGAAGTTTTGATGCTTTTGGCTGCACTATTTGATTTGGGATAATTATTTTAAATACATTTCTAAACTGCTAGCTAATCATCCATCAGTCTTTTTCACAGTTGATGCTGTTACTGCGAATGTAGGTTTGCGATAACCAGAAAAAAAGCGAATAATAGGTATTATGAACAAGTTTAGGAAGTTTTTGATTCCATTAATTGATTCTATCTAGATCAACGATATATTTAAGTAAAAAAACGTTTTTAGAAACTAGCAAACTCCTTGGTTGGGGTAATTATGTTTCATATTTTGATAAGAGCACACTAACTTAAAATACTGATTTAAACTTTCAAGACCCGTTAACTTATAAATATTATTAATTCGAGAATTACTTGATATATATAATTATATTTTTATTATCTTCCGATGTTGCGAGCGCAATCTCGTTTGTGCTAGTGTCAAAATATTTATGTGACATAAATATCCATAATCATATGATTTAGATTATTGGACAGTTTCACATACATTGCTCTGATACTAAGGTAAGTAGCTACAGCATTTTTGATAAAGAAATCAGAAACATCGACGGTACCACAACACCCAGACCCGAGACAATATTATAGAAAAGTTAGTTTTCTACATTGACCAGACCGGGGATCGAACCCGGAACCTCAGAGATGGCGACGCCATAATATAGTCCGGCGTGCTCGCCTCTCGGCTATGGAGGTCGTCATAACGTACATTACATGCTTATTTTTTGTCATTTAAAGGAAACAGACATAAAACCTTTTAGTATTTGATAAAAAAAAATGTATCCATACTTAACCCATTACAGCATAAAGTTTGTTAAAGTACTTAAATCGATTACTATGATAAATAATGGACAGTTGTGGTCAAATTCAAGATTTAGTTGATAAAAAGAAAGCATTTATTTGTATTTATGATTTTATGACCCGTCCGATATATCGGACGCTATGCACAGCGAAACCATCAACCACCTGTTGATGGTATAAATAGTTATAGACAAACCAGTTGAATTTATATCAAAGTTTATTGAAAAAAGTAATCGAATGACTAAAACATGTATATTATGATGAAGAGCCTATTACATGGTAGTTCATAAAATACTTAGGATGCAGGCCTATATCACAGTTTAGGCACTTGAACTTGGCTTTTCCTCCACATTGATTTGCACAGCAACGTTCTGTGCTAATGGGTATAATCCAATGCTGTTTGCCGTCATACCGTGTGGTGGACAAGGGTTTGGCAGGCTTTTGTCCTTGGTGTGGTGCAGTTCCATATGTGACGAGCAAGCTTCTAGCTACAAATCTTCGAAATGCGAATAAAGAGTATGTCTCTTTATTCCATCCATTTTTCTCGCGAGTAACCAACTGTTCACCAATGAGACGTCTAAAAAGTAGGCAAATTTTGGCCACCTCCATTTTTTTATGCGCATTCTTGTACGAAGATTGGCAACAGCTTGATCACACTTATCTAACCCGCCCATGTGCTTATTGTAGTTGGCAATCAATGAAGGCTGGGGGATTGCTACTTTAGCCTTTTTTTCTTTAGACCAACGTGTTGCAAATTCAACTCCCAGTTTTCAAAGTTGGTTGCTATCGTGACGACATTATTGTCGTTCCAGCGACACAAAAATACGTCGTCAGACATCCTGTAATCGCTGTAGCCACGTTCTTCCTTCTTGAATTGGTTAATATCTTTTAGCGGGTAGTTCTCAATGCGGTTAGCCCTTATTGTGCCAGTCGCATAGTAGCCTAACTCTCGCAGATGCCTCATCAATGCCAACGATGTTAAAAAGTTGTCAAAGTATATTTCACTCACTTTGGGCTAGCAACTTCCCGAGCTCTAAGAGAGTGAGAACTACATCTCCACCTAATCTGAACTCTTTCTTGTCAGAGCTTTTCCTTGTGTACAAACTAAAAGCCACCATGTAACCAGTACTGGCACACATAGCCCAATTTTTGTAGTCAAATCTTATGGGCTTTCCTCTGATAAATTGTTTGGCGTAATGCTTTCCTTAGTACGGAATCATGCTTTCGTCGATGCTATAATTCTCATCTAGACCGTAACTTTTTTGGAATGATTCACCCAAACTGTCAGAAGATGCTCATAAATGCGTATTATTATTCAAATGTAGTCTCATTATCATCCTCGCATTCTAAGGCTGATAAAATTTCATGCACCTTCAAGCTGAAACAAGCAAGCAAAAACCGCACCTTAGGGCGCAATATGCATGTCGTCTGATTTATCGGACGGCAGTAGAATCACACACATAAAAACCGAACTAACAATTTTGGCATGAAAAAAAGCTAACGTATGGTTAGGTATACACTATATCAACAAACAAAATAGATTTGTTAAATGTTTATTGTAAAAATTTACAAGAAAATACAAAATATTACTTACCATTTACTAAAAACAGTCCGACCGCGTCCCGACATTTTGGAAAATGACAGCTGTCAAACGAGTTATGTCATTCAACTGCTTAAAACGGTGTTGCCAGTGTAAAAAAAATATTAATCTTTACATTGCAAAAAAAAAAATACCAAATTAATTATTTTGCCAGTGAAATATAAAGAATTTCCGTCCGTCCGATAAATCGGACGTTATGCTGTAATGGGTTAAGAAAAAAGGTCATAGCAGGCAAACAAACCGGTCGACGAACGATTTTTTTAAATTTTATTTTCAGGTACGGAACTGTGAAAAAACGAGCACGCGGGATCGGTTTGCAACCGTTGAATATCGCGATTCAATTTACAACCACAATCCGGTAACGGTTATTTCACCCGCTAAAATAACGTTATTCAAACTAGGAACTAATTATCAAACTGCATTGTTGAATGTTTTACGCGCAGCCGGAGTTTAACGACCTTTGAATATGCGGGGGCAGTTCCCAACACTATCATGTTTGGTCACGAAAGAACAACAGCTCTTGTTAATTGTCACGTAACTTGTTACATCATTTTTAACAAAAAAAAAACAATTAATTTTTACATCATAGAGATATGATGACTGTGTGTGATAGAATTTTAGGATGTACAGAGTTACTGTTAAACAGGCAAACGTGTTAATCAATAAAAATCGATTTTTTTATTCTATTGAGTGGACATCAAAATTGCGTTTTTTAATATTTTTAATTTAACCTAACTCTACCTGGGTTTTAATCATTCTAGTATTGACCCCTTTATAAAATTACATAAATAAAATCTTTACATTTTTATATGGTACAACGTGAATGGATCGGACGTTGATAATAATAATAATATGTGTTTCTGTTTGAGTAAAAAAAATAGTAACAATCATTTTACTGCCATAAAAACTTTCATAAGACAATTAAAGGTATTTTAAAAATTTCTTCCAAGATTTAGTCACAAAGTTACGAATGAAGCTAATATGCATGTGCTACAATCCCTTTGCGAAAAAAAGGCATCGTGAAATTGTCAACGCATTGACTATTTAAGAGCGCGTCAAGCTAGCCATTCATTATTAGACCCAAAATCTAGAAGCTATGTTAGTAAAACCAATCACAACAAATCAGCAGCAATAACCGTTGCAACTAGCATCTAATAAACAAACGCCTGCTGCTGAATATTTCACCCTCGCCCGCAATAATAACGAGCCGATGAATATGCGAGAACTGGGGGTCTAGCGCGAAGTGACAAATCCGATATATCGGCCGATTGTTTGGGCATTTCCTAATATGAAATTCAATCGGTCGGTCGGTTGGATCGGGCATTTCAGTCGATTCGATCGATCATCATTTGACATTAGTGGCATCGTAAACCCTACTCCGAAGTGTATCGGTCCGACCGAACATTTGAGTTTGACAAGAGTTTTATCGGAGATCTAATGTCAAATTTTACGACACCTAAATAGCTATCGTCTGACCATCGTAAATGGACATATTTTTTAACATGCTTAGAAATCTTGTATTTTATACATACCTTATCATTTTTTACAACAAGTTTTTACACCTCCAAGTTAAAACTTCATAACCACCGCATAGCACAAGTACAATATTACGACACAAATTATTGTAAACGTTATAAAATCAAATCAAATATAATATTTGGGTATGCCGGCTTGACCAAACAATTCATTTCTTCTTATTTTGATTTGATGATGAAACTATTAGAAATGCACTATTAGCACTAAGCCACAAATCCCTAAAAATGCAATAGGTAGGCAGCACAACCATATTTTGTCTAATCTTAGAGACCATTATATTTGGTCGGATTCGCGCTGACAGTGTGACAGACAGCTGATCCGACCAGAATAACAAGCACAAACTTTAACACGTCGTTATTATATCATTTTTATTTTTCTTAATTTAAAATGCATAATTTAATAAGTATGACTCATTTTCTTACTTATTATTATACCACATAACGCCATCTATCTAATTATTTTCAAACTACTTTGCGATCGTGTTTCTCAGGACAATTTTTAAAATCAATAAGCAAGCAATGACGTTTTATGTGTTCAGCATTTATTTTTCTAAATGTCATAAACAATTGGAATGGTACAATTTTCTAAGTTTAAATATCTTAAATTGATTAAAATAAACATTTTTCTGTTAATAGAAACCATGTTTACACCACAAAACCGGTAAAATTTTAATACGTAGTCGTCACACTAGCACTCAATATCATTCATTCCGATACTCTTCTACAATTGTCTGTGGCCCCGATGGAACTCCGCGATTTCGATGTTGTTTCGCGCTAAGGTTCCAATCGAAACTTCGGTCGGGGATCGGTCGGATGCGAACATTCGAATGGTACATTTCGCGCTAGACCCCCTGAAGCGAGTGCCATCGTTTTTGGACGTAGCGTATTGCCTTCTCTCAGGCAAGTTTTATTGAACTGTTAATGAAGCGACTTGTCTGAGTTGTGTGGTTTATCGCAGTTCATAAATATCCGTCAGATGACACACCGACTGTCACGGTCTTGTGATAAGGAACTACATTTTGTTTTAGGGGTGATACAGGGATTTGATATAGCAAGGGGCCAGAGCCCCAAGTCTGCGCAATTAACGTGGCATAGTTGAATATTAAATGGATCTCATTGTAATTGCTTGATAAATTTAAAATTCTGCTACTAATTAACTGACTTAAATTAGTTGCAGAATACCAAATGTATCAAAGAATAACACATATGGTATTCTGCTACTAATTTAAGACTTAAATTTAAGGATTAAGTTGGTAGCCGAATACCAAATGCGTCAAAAATTACAACGAGATCCAATTGATATTCAATTATGCCACTTTTAAATAAGTAGACATGGGGCCCTGGGCGCGCGCAGGGTGCTATGAGACCAAATTGAATGGCGCTCTATGAATGCGCCATGGGTGCTTGTTATATTTCGTTCCATATCGTCCTGGACGCGTGCCCTGGACGCGTGCTCTGGTCGCGCGCCCTGGACGCGCGCCCTAGCGACTTACTATGTCAAGTCCTTTAACTTGGGTTTGACACACATCCGTAACGTGGTCCATCTATGGTTGGAAACACGGCTTATTCAGTAAAGCCCAGTTTATCCAGAACCAAATTTTTTGTTCGGTTCTGGATAAACTGAAGTTCAAATTAATAAAAAGAGGTATACTGCATCAATACCCCTGTTGTGTACAGTGTTATTGAAGTTTAGAGGTTAACGATAAAAAAGAGTGTAGTAGTATTCGAAATGGATTATCAAATAAAAAGAACACTAGAGAAATAAAACCCACCGTGGTAAACATTGCATCAGAAAGGTATACGAACTTCTATCGCACAAACAACGGACATAATCTCCTATCTAACTCATGTCCCGGAAATTTTCTACGTTCGCTTTGATAGAATAATTCTGCAGTATAAAGACAAAATCACAAAACAATGAATTTCATATTTTCTGGGATGAGATGGGAAAAACTAACGTTTTTCTAACATTTCCTGTAGTTATACAGGACGGCAAAACAACACTGCATTACTTTTGCGCGTTTATTGTAAGGCGATAAATTGTTTGTTTTCTTTTAATAATACGTTTACCTAAGTGTCATATTTTTTACTTCTATGTGCGTGTGTTTTAATCATAAGATGCATGTTCTTGGAAGGGAGAAGGCTACGATCAGAGCAGCTTGTATTGATTTAAACCCTTTGACCTTTTGTTACTATTCAATTAGCTTCTGAAGCAAGTGATTAAGTAATAATTGTATCCTTTCATTTGCAGTTTGATAAATTGTTTTATGAGTTCTGTCGAAGGTTTGATACAAAGTACAGATGGAACAAAAACTGACAAACTGACAAGCATTTCACACGCAGTAATGACTTATACAGGGTGTAAAAAAAGGCTTAACGAAGCCTTAAACCACGAATTCTATACATAAAACCAAGTAGAATGCAAAAAAAATAATTGCTGGGAAATGACTTTAATTTTTGGGTATCAAAAAACATAACTTATTTCTAACAATGTAATGTATAGCGCGCACGCCACAGACTATGCCTGTGTGTGTTAGCCGGCGGCGGGCGAGCGGGTGGCGCGAGAGCACTGCGCACGATTCATTGCCGGCTGTGCCCTTTAAAGGCCTTTTATGAAATAAGGACTGAAAATTTTTATCATGTTTCTTTGTAACAAAGTTTAGTATTATCAAACAGAAGTCAATTTTGTAAAAATCTTTGAAAAAATTTTTAACTTTGACTGTCAATAACTCTGTAACCCGTCATTTCCCAGGTATAGTGTAAAAGAAAAAAATGATCGTAATAATACGTAGAATATGTGGTATTCGGCTTGGTGAAGCCTTTTTTTACACCCGATATATGTTTGGCTTTCGTTATATTATAGTACCTAGTGGTATGTGGCTCCGATTTTCGATTTACCTTTTAAATGACCACCGGGGTAACCATGAACTCTTAAAACAATCTCAAAGCTGTCAAATATGTCAATTTTGGTACGTCATTACATACAAAATGACTGTCAAAATTTTATAATATTCCTCTTACGGTACAAATTATTGATAAAGATAATAGATGTCTTTAGGACAACTGAATAACACAACCAAGATATACCAGTATTCTTTACATCTATTGTTAATAAAGTATCAAAAATATCTAAATGAGTCATTGTGAATGAGACCGAAGATGATGTATGATCTGCCCAATTACGAATAGACATTGAGTAATTTTTCTAAATGTAAATGAAAAAATGCGGTTAAGCATGAGTAGGATTTAGCAATAATTCCATTGTATACATATAATGAAATGTAAAAGAACTAAACCACATACGGTAAGATAAGGTAAGACTTTTTCATTTCCAAATAGTAAAGAATAAAGATCGATTTTTATATCTGAGTTGTTTATCAGATATCAAATATTCATGAAAACTAACACTAGGAATCTATGTCATTTTAGAAATCACTTGCACTGACCAAAACTTGATTCCATCCATCTAGTTACCTATCCTATATCCACTGAAATATCTCGAATTGAGTTTTCTATCGTAAAATTCCGGGGCTAGGAGCGACAGATGAAAAGTAAGGTTGGGTAATATGGTTAGGTTAGGAGGGTCTCGAGTTTGTTTGTACACGGTTCCTTTCTCTGTTTAATTTTAAAACTAATTATGTTGTACTAAAAGTAATCCATCTAATGTACTTACAACGGGGTCATTATTTACGACCATAATGCTTTTGTAAATGTTTTTCAAAAGCAAAATTGATTTTTATGTTATTTTGTAGTATCAAAATTTTGTTTAAATGAATTTCATCAGATTGCTACAATTATTTATTAAACTTTCTATTCAATGTCTTTTTTCGTCGTATAATATTGAAAGATTAGTTTTCTAGTGAATGAAATATTTTAAAATGCGTAAAAAATTGCCAATGAAACTTAACGGGGTCAGGCCTTTACCTTTAAAAAAAAAAAAGATTTTCTTACCAACCTGGTGTTAAAATTTATCTCTTTTAAGGTTATTTTGTTTTGTTCATTTTATTTCTGTTCTTTTTTAGGTACCTACCTACGTTGTATAAATCATCAAAACAAATCAGGAGCCTGAGGTTTATTGCATAAGATTTGTTTTATCAGAATGAAATTCACTATACATTTTAGGTTACTTTGTTTTGTATAACATTAAACGCTGTGTTTGCTTAAATATTGGCAGAAACGAGCAAAACTACATTTAAAAAGGTGATCTGATTTTAATTTTACGCTTAAGTAAAGAAGATTGGGTTCCCTCATCTTGTCAACAACAGCAAAATAGTAGCAGTCTTACCTAATTTTCGCAACAATTCTCTTAGCCAATAAACCATAGCTGCCGCTACTATTTGCATATTATAAGTTAGTTGTAAGATTAATTAATCGCAACCCAAAGTACAACATTCTAGCCAACCAATTTGGACGTTGACAAACGTTGTTATGGAGGGTGGTCCAATTCTGCGAAAATGGACTAATTGTCCGAATCGGACCCCAGTTCGGATGCGCGGAATCGATTCGTCATCCCAAGATGTCGGCTGATTTAATTAATTCCAAATTTATTGTCCAAAGGGTTGAATGGGGTCCCGAATATATTTTTGTTGGAATATCGTGTTTCTTTCCCGGATTTAGATGGATGAGCGCTGATGACTTTGCCGTTGGCGTTTGTTTGAAGGGCTTTGATTCTTTTGCAATGTTTTAATTGATTGCGTAGGCATTTGTTTTGGAGACAGTTGATAAAATTGATACAATATTTGAAAGGATTTATGTGAAGCTTATCCATCGGTAGGTTATTTATGATTTTATCGGTGTAATTCACAGTAACGGTAAATAAGGGTGCGGCTTCGAATTTCGCAAGGAGAAAATGTTTGTGTGACGATAAAGAGTACTTGTACCTAAGTCATGTATGTTTAATATAATATAATAATAAATTGGACAACATCACATACATTGCTCTGATCCTAAGGTAAGTAGCTAAAGAACTTGTGTTTTAGAAATCAGAAACAACGACGGTACCACAGCACCCAGACCCGAGCCAATATAGAAAAGTTCGTTTTCTACATTGACCCGACCGGGGATCGAACCCGGAACCTTAGAGATAGCGGCGCCATTTAAAATCCGGCGTGCTCGCCTTTCGGCTACGGAGGTCGTCAAATGTGTTGTCATATACAAGCTTAGCTTAGTGTGAATAAAGAAATTATTTATTGATTTATTGTCCTGAACTGGACTAACATAGATTATGATTTAACAAATAATGTCGGATTTTACTTTGTCTATTATTATTTCTAGGACGACGCTGGACGCAGGCCGCTTCCAACCGGCCGATCTGGAAGTCACACTATGTTCAGCAGTGGACGTCCTGTGGCTGAAATGATGATGATTATTATTATTATTTTACACATACTCGTACATTAAAAATACAATTTTATTCAATTGCACTTTTTTGTAAAACGATGACCTAAAATTATATTAAAATATTTTTCATGGAGGTTTCAAGAAAAGAAGCTAATCAACTATATAACATTATGCCTGTATGTTGCATGTATAATTCAGAGCGCTTGCATGAATTCTTAAAAAACAAAACAGTAAAATAAAAATCACCATGTTTCGGAACAGTTTTATCGATATAATTTGAAAATAGGTAAATCAAATAAATAGCCGTTCTAGTAACAAAAGCAAAGAAAAGGTGTTTTTTCAATGGCATGAAACAGTATTAGGTTAGGTTAGAATGTGTATATATAAAAATGTGGAAAAGTGATTTAAAATAAGTTCAATGCTTAAAAAAACACGCTATCTTTTGTTACAAAACAAATTTTACATTGTCCGAGCCGCAGACAAACACAAGTACCATAAATGTTAACGATCAAAATCCTTAACAAACTCTTAAAAAAAACAGGTTAAAAAATTCCAGCCAATATTGAAAGGTACATTAATACTCTTTGCTTCATATTCGTTGAAAAATACCGTCAATATTCCGTAAAGCAATTTATCAGGATCTCCCATATAGAGTGGTGGTGGGCAAACTGAATTTCTTGGTCTGGGCATCGTGTGCAGCGCGGCAAATTGAGCGGGCTGGCTGCATCGCGCTGATAGCGCGATCTTTGGTACAAGTTTTGAACGGACTACCTTGCATTTTGATATGGATAAACTTACTCTGAGTTACGCTATCGAATTAACTCGTTAAACCAAGTTTTAATAAAGTTTATTGATTCAAAAAGGGGTGTGGGCTTTACAATAAGTAAAATCTTTTATTTTTCTTTTGGTAGTTAATAAATTTAATTTTGGCAGATGTTTGCTATCCTTATACATACTAATGATAAAAGCTAGTTGGCAGTTAAGTACGGGAAATGCGTTTTATCCGATTTAATTGATTGACCCCCTTTTGCATTAATCAGGGTTTTTCTCACACTCTGTACACACTAAAGTAAACTAAGCCTATGAAAGTCCCACTACAGGGCACAGGCCTCACCTCAACTACTGCTTGCGCATCAACTTTTCCATTATGACGCTTCACTTTTGCCAGATTTAGATTTCAAACACATAGATTTTTTTAAGCCACAAGGTTAGGTCTAAATTTCCTATGCGTTATTTGAGGTAAGAATTTGATAAATAGTAAGCGGCTAGGGCTAGCGCTGTGAAACAATTTGTTAAGCCCGTACACTTTTCTATCGCCGAGCAGAGCCATTGACAACGAGTTAAAAAACGAAACGAAGCCCGCGATTCGCTTGCATTTCTAAACTTATGCCATCACAGTGAGTGTGGCTGAGATACAGAGTCTGTTGCGGGTTCGCTGCTTGGTTTTGACGTAGTATCCGTTTCCCTCTGTCCGTGTTCGAGCTCGCCCTTTATAACCGGCCACGCGTAATGAAGCACAAATTCAGTGCTGTCATCCATTGTAGCTCGCTGTTGCGGAGAAGGGAGTTATAATTCTGATATGAAATATAATACATTTCTGTTTGCAGTTATATTACTTATTACAATAAATTTATTTTAATTTATAGAATTTACTATTTGAAGTAGGTAGTATCTAGGCCCTCTTTCGGGCACGTAATACTCGTCATCTTATTATAAAAAACAAAGTCGTGTTTGTTACAACACATTATAACTCGAGAACGGCTGGACCGATTTCGTGGTTTATGACTTGTTGGATTTGTCTCCATCCCGAATAGCAGAAAAAATAATAAAAACATTGGGAAAGAGAATTAAAAAAATACTGTTAGGCGGTACGAAGTTCGCCGGGACAGCTAGTAAAATATAAACGGCATAATTCTTGACTTGGAGACCATGACAATTTGTTAATGTGGTTTCTGGTCTAAATTTGTTCATTTATTCCAGCACAAATTTCAATCGCATTTAATAGCAGTTTTAACAGTCTGCGTCGGAAGTAGCTGATCAAAAACTAAGTTATAAAGGTACTAACTCTTAAAAATTCCGCAATAGCCTGACTTTGGCGAAGAGATTTTGTCAGACTATTGCAATGCCGTTCTTTAGGGAATCGCGCTAATATTGATTCTGAATGTACAACACAAGCAGTTGTACAAAGGTGACCGAGTATCAGTTCAACACACAGCCAGTAATGGATACCGTGGCACCTCACGTCATTAATCTCGACCGAAACCGAATGTTCGAGTTTGCGAGACCCTATTAAACTTGCCTCGGATATTCCATCGCGAAAACTACTGACTTTCATATAAGTTACACCATTATTAAGTTTGCTAAAACAAAAGAGCTGATGTAATTGCAAATGTAGTAATTTGGAAAAATAGAATAGTAGAATAAAAATAAAGGACATTGGGCTAGAAACATTGTTTTATTTGATCAGTGGCGAGAACGGTTCAAATGTCGACAAGCAAAAATACCTACGTTACTCGATAGTCCAAAAGATAAAGAAGGATAGTTAAATGATATAAGCTGTGGTGTGATTGAGGTACCTATGCTGGCAACTGGCGTACCTGAGCGGAAATTGTTAAAAATATATTTCATCTTTATCAATGTTTAGTTATAGCGCAAAGTAACGCCTGATTCTATTTTTTTTAAATACGCGTTGAGAAGCAAATAAAATAAATTATTACTGAAATTCAAAGCTATCCATAGTAGCAGTAGTTTATTTCAGTAAGCCAAAGCCCTTGTCAGTATATCGATAGTATTTCAGATAGATAACATACACGATCTTATTGTGTGTACTAAGGCTTTGTATAACAATAGGCAATCTATTGAAGCCAAGAGATCTTTTATGAGAATATTAGAGATCACGTTAAATATGAACGTCCTAAATGCGTTATCTAAATATATAAATAAAGTAAATAAAATAATACAGACAACAAAGATATTTACACAGAGTCAATAGAGTGGAAAATAGCACCAAAGTGTAACCTAATCCGTGGTAGGATTAAATTTATCATAGATGGATCATCTGCCAATGAGTAGATACCTACAGCTGGCAAATTGTTATTACCGTTTCAAAGTAAGCTAGACACTAAACAAATATAAAACTTTTATACTTTACTTGTTATGAAGTGACAAAGAAATGCATTTTATTTCAGTGCTTTTGATGTGACTAAAGCGCTAGTTGTTTAGCATATTTTTAGCGATTTTTAGGCTGCACATTCAATGTTATGTATTTGAAGCTTTCCTTGTGATGTTGTCCATAAAAATTAAATCAGCTCACTTAGTCATTTGAAACATTTTTTCTCTCTTCTTGCTAGCATTTTGTTACGTCGGAATACGCTTGACCATGACCCTGTGTGTAGCGAATCTGCTTATTAAATTATAAACGATTGCTAATTCAGTCCTCCATAACCCTAAAACAGGAGAACCAGATCATTCAATCATTTGGGAAACTAAACCTAAAATGTCCTAAAACAATCTTCAACAACACGAAAAGACGAGAGTTTCATTCACAGCTTGTATGCCGTTGTCGTATCCTATTTTTGTTCATTTCGAAACTCCAATTCGAGAACACGCCGTAAATCATACAATTAACAAAAAGAAGGTAAAACCGAGTCGACTCAACAAGAATTACCCCAATATTGTCCGCCACATAAAAACTGGGCCAGCAATTATTTAGTGTAACTATATTGTTTTCGGGCAATTTGAGTTCGCGGATCATTAGCCTGCCGTAATTACATGGCTCGGTAGTAAAAATCCAATATAATCCGTTCCGTCAAAATTTAAACGACGAAGGAAGGCTTTGAAGCTATATTTGGATGTAGCAACTTTTTGTTTTAGGCGAGATCGTTTAAAAAACTACCTTAAACATTGTAAATTTTTGTTTTTAGCAATTCCATGCAAGGTATAATTGAAGATAAATAACACTTGAAAAAAATCATCGACCTCAGGTGGGACTCGAACCCACGTCCCATCGCAAGCACTCGCCCGGCTTGCGATGGGACGTGGGTTCGAGTCCCACCTGAGGTCGATGATTTTTTTTCGTATGAATCGAATTAAGCATTAGTTGCACACCACGGTAACAACTCATGTTTGCTGCTGTATTAAAAAATGGAGGCGTTATGACTTACGGTGGATCAATGATATGGCGGATCAATGATACGGCGGATTGTAACGGCGCTTAGTAAGTCAGAAGCATCTTTTTTTACATACACTCAATCTACGCTCAGAAACGTTGGCATAGACACCCCACTACCAAAATTATTTAGCTATGAATTTCCGCAAAGTAACGCCTGATTCTATTTATTTTATTACATACAGACTTTCTTTTATATAAAACCACAATAATATTGAAAGCAAAAGCCATAATTAGTTCCAACACTCCTTTTGCCTCGTCTGCGCACAATGACACATTAGCATGAGAATATGAGATCTTATATTCAGTTTTCGTGGCTCCATCGCTCAACGTCGAATGAATTGAGAATATTAAAGGGCAACGTCCAAATAGCTTTTATTGCGAGTGCAGGAGAGACTAGTTTTGAATAATAGTCAGTATAGTAAGGAACTGTAGAATACCTACTTAATATCAGACAACCCATCCTGGTTATATGAAATTGCATAAAGCTTAGATATAGTATATTTATTTTACTCTTTTTTTACTTGGATAAGGCATTTAAATAAACAGACTTTATGAAATAGTACACACTTTGTGCTAGCAAAGCGCTTAGATGACGATAGATATAATAATAAAATATCGATAAATATGTTCTTCTGTGGAAATTGGACGTCGGACGTCCCCCGACAAGGAGCAAGAAGATGAAGTGATTATATGTATAAGCAAAGCTGATGGCAGTTGATGGAAAAGAATACCCGAGGATTGAGCCCTATTCTATATAAATCCCGATCGATTTAGAATTATCCTGAAACATTAAATCACAATGTAACAACCAGATAGATTCACTCGTAAAACTAGAGTTATTTACCATTCTAAACCAAATAAACGTTAAATTCAATGAATGTAGCGTTTTCGGTTTGGCGATGCGTTCAGACGGAATATAAAATAATCATACATTGAACCGCAAATTAGCAAATGCGCCTCATAGCTTAGTGGTCGCTTTGTTATCTCTTGTGATGGGTTTAAATCAGCTTGTGTTTAAACGAAACGTTAACCACGTTCGATGAAAACCCGATTTGAATTATTTGGGCTATAAATTAAACCATCGTTGTGCGGCTTGGAGAATAAATGACGAGGCCTTACTTGACAGACAACACAACTAAACTTTAAAAGATAGAAGAAGAGTATATTCTGTACAAAAGCATCTGCCACTTTGCATGGGCTTGTCACTTTTACTCATTTATTACGTATAGAAAAATGCGTTTTGTTTTCATAACAAGTTCAAAATACATTGAAATTTATTGATGCAATTATGCAAGCTGGTAAAACATGTGACGAAGAAAAGAAGTCTGTTTTTGAAGGGAGGGAAAATGTGCCCAGTAGTAATTCCGGCTAGATTTTAAAACTGGGCATCTCCTGAATTACATTGACCTCAATAGAAAAGACTGGTGGACTTAACCTGCCTTAGATAAGCTTAACAAACTAAACAATATAACGAATCTCAATGTATAGGTTCCGCACTTTTAGTTATGGTTTCACAAGAACGTCGCAGTAGAGACAAGGATAGATCGATTATTGTCAATCGATTTAACTCTTGACAATAAGCGAGATTTGCTTGCGCAGTCTCCAATTTCCATAATTATTTATCAGGATCATACTAATTTGGACTTGATCAATACAAATGGTGCAAAATCCTCCTTCTCACAAAATCCATTGTAGCTTGTGTGTTGTGAAAGGGAGAAAGGATAGACTAAGTAAACTGTAATAAGCAACTAGAGAAAATTTTGTGACTGGTTTACGAAAGCAAAGCATTAACATAAGGCTATCAAACGAGGCCCATAATATTTGAAATATTATCATGGCATCGTTATGATTTACGTTTTTGAAACAGAGTATTTCAATTTTAATAAAATTTATTTACTTCTCTTCCTACATATGTGTCCCGCCCACTCCCACTTTAGCCTTGCTGTTTTCCTGCCTATATCCGCTATACCAGTTCTGGAGCCGGATAGATGGGCCCAAATCGTCACGCAGTGGATACCAGCAGATGGCTATCGCCGCAGGGGCAGACCCAAAAAGCGCTGGTGTGACGATTTGATTAGTTTTGCTAAGGATTGGGAGTCGTTGGCTATGGATAGAGATAGGTGGAGGAGTTTGGGGGAGACCTTTTCCCAGCAGTGGGATGATACAGGTAAAAAAAATACTTCTCTTATTTTTTTGCCTATTTTCATACTTGTAATCTTTAAAATGATGTATACGGGTTCAAGAGAACTCTCTCTTTCATTTTATATATTGTATAGAAGACTATCACGTAAAATATAATAAAATATCACCTCGTATTCAACACATACTGAAACCAATTTATCCATACATTTTATTATTCACGCAGGCTCTTACGTCGCACATTGAATTAGGACTCCTGGCGAGAAAGAAAAGAAATCGACATCTGGATTTTATCTACGGCGGCACATTTTCGATTTTAGTGATGTGCTTTTTTCGATGGTCTAAGCAACAATCAAACACGTTTTTATACATCAATGGGTGTTATCCAAAATATTAATTAAGTTAAAAGCTTATAAATTGATTTCGCAAAGTCCGTAAAATTCGCTAAAATTGGCATAATATGTTATTTCATTTCTATCGCCATAGTGTTAGTTAGCTATTTTATTTACATCTAATGTGGAAACGATCTACAAATCCTATAAAAAATTTGCTTAAGTTCGTATGCATACTATTGTATTAATTAGTAAGCTTAAAACTGGTTGTAACCAAATTCCATTTAAAATTTTAATCGATGATCGGCTCATCCCACCACTCCCCGCCATGAATTATTTCATTTCGAACGCACTCCACAATTCACGCAATCATGGTACCTACTATGTAAATTCTATATAAAACACGAGTTTCCCTGGAAACACCCACGGGATCTCTCGAAATAAAGAAACAACGGTGCAAATAAAAAAGCATTACCGTTGAATGCTGTGAACAGATTTTTCTGTTTGCTCGTATATTCTTCGTACTTAAAGAACTACCTTGCTTTCTGAAGCTTTCTTTTGTTTAGGAAAACATTTCTTAGCTGGAGTAAGTGAATATGCGGAAAATTGCAGGCTTAGTATTTTTTTATGCGGGTATAAAACGGCCAGGTGTAAGTTGGACTTGCGTACCGAGGGTTTCGTATCGCCGCGGAATAAATTCCATAGCATGATTTTAGTTTACTTCTTGTTTTACTTTAGAATTTATCCTTTAGAATATACCTAGGGGGTAACCATGAACTCTTAAAACAATCTCAAATCTTGTCAAATCTGTCAAATTTCATACGTAATGACGTACAAAATTGACAGATTTGAGATTGTTCTAAGAGTTAATGGTTACCATGCTGTAGTTTGACGCTCATATATGTTACAGGTTGTACAAAAGCACTGACGTAAATTAAGCAGACTAGCTATGTCAAACTGACATAATCTACATAATCGAAACGCACTTCGTAATACTCACAAATGTATAAGAACTTAGCCACAAATTTTTGCAGCTTACGGCCTATTAATTCTTATTAATGTAGGTATTAATGAACAAATCATTTACGAGTATAATGTTGTATAGAAACGCCAAAATCACAAATTACGAGTTTTTATTTATAATAGCGGCCTCCGTATTTTGTTCCATGAGGTCGTAATAGACACGAATTGTAAAAAAAATTGCTTTGTTTCATTACAATGAAAATCGAATGTATTCGGGCACAAACTGACAAAAAATTAATCAATCTTGCATAAGACCTTTACCTACGAGTCAAGTTCAAAACTATTACACAACGGAGAACACAAAATGAACAAAATTAAATAGTATTATTACGCAGCGTAATTATAATTTCTCAGTTAATTATGTAGACTTTAATTTTCAAGACTACATTGTTTCTTAATTGAAACTTATTATGATTGTAAGACAACCTTTGCAAAATTATGTCTGCTTAATTAAAGTAGTTATACAATGTAATACAAAAGTTATTTATTTCTCATACAAGACGACAGCTCGTCAGCCTATCACATAACGTCAGAATTTCTCAATTGAAAATAATCTCTGTGTTGGAATTACAGTAGAAAATTGATTCAATGACTAACTTTTTGCATAGGTTGACCTGCTGTCGTCCTACCTAATCGAATATACTCTATGTATAGTAGATAATTATTTATATGTATTTAATTCTAATCGACATCAAATTACAAATATAGAAACGTGCAGTGGGCAGGTCATATTAATTTTTGGATCAGGTAGATGTGTTCCTGTGTGTGGCATTGAGAATTGCGGCATAGGGCACCCTCCGACAAGGTGCTATAAGCATTAATTAATCTCGTTGGTTTGTCAGAGTATAAAATTTTTGTTACATTTTATATTAGTGTTATCAGGTTCCTTATCCAATGTACCATATATTAATATATACGTATACACATAACAAACGTTTTCGACTATTTTGTCGGCTCTTAGGGCAGGGATCTAGTTAAATAATCTAGCTATTGCAGTTGTTAATCGCCACCACAGATTGGTTATTGGTTGGTGGGTTAGTTGATTAGTCTAATGCTTAAATGTTTGGTTTTTATGAAGGTATATTATTTTATTGGTATGGAGACCACGTACCGGCAAGCGCAGCGTAGGACGTCCACCCACAAGGTGGACAGACGACCTGGTAAAGGTTGCAGGAAGCCGCTGGATAAAGGTCGCTTCCAACCGGCCGATCTGGAAGTCACTGGGGGAGGCCTATGTTCAGCAGAGAACGTCCTGTGGCTAAAATGATGATGATGCTGATATTTTTTAAATATTTTAGTCTATCAAATTGTAAAAAACGCCGTCCAAATCACCGTTAAAGTACCATAGTCTCAGTTACATATTTAAGAAAAGAATCTAGACACAATTATTATTGTAAATGCTCAGTTGCGTCGCTTAAGTTATTTAAAAAACATTTCAAAAATGGAACTTATTGTATTATTCCTTTGCTTGTTTGTTATATACTTTTCAAAATCAAAACATAACCGAGATATTATCCCACACCCATGTCCCGCACTCATCGAAACGCATATTCACGTCAACACGTGTCACATTTACATCTGACACATGTGTCCTAATTTGCGTGTGGGGTAAACAAAAATCTAAATTTCCCTCACGTTCCTCATTGTGGAACATCATGTCAGGTGGCTTGCCATGCGCGGCCAAATAATAAGCTCGGATTATGAATTATTCATTATAGCAGTACGACCAGGTTTCTGTGATCCCTGCGTTTGTGTTACGATAATACATTGTAAGTATTTTGGTGTGTATTTTATTTGTTTTTAAATTGGCCAGTATCTAGGACATCATCATCATCTAAACAGTCAATCCTGGCTGCATCCTAAGCAATCGCTTCAAAGCCCAGTGTCTGCTTTCCTGATTTTTCTTCTCCACTTCGCATGGTACTGCGTGTCTCTAGTTGTGAGATCATTGGCAGGGTGCTTCTTCGAGCAAGGCATTCTTTGGTGATTTGCGTGGCAATTTTTAAATTTAATATTTTTTTAAAATCGACCTCTGTATCTTAAAATATACGTAAAAGTAATGACTTTTATGGAAGTGGCACATAATAGAGCGATATACTTACAAAGATAATCGAGGTTCAAAAATTGGAGGCCACGCAAATCACAAAACACTCCACGAAAATGTTTTTTTTTTAATTCAACTTTCTTAGACAAGTTATTAAATGTTATTTCATATATAAAATAAGTTATTATGTCATCAGTTGAAGAATAGGTAAGTACCTAACACAGAAATCGTTTTTTTAAAGATTTTATCTAAATTTATATAAGAATCAATCGAGCATCATTTATTCTTTGTTAAAGACATGACAAACCTATAACACTATAACGTTTATAATAACTCGCCCGGTTTTTGACCTTCAACTCTTCATTATTTTTAAGCCTCTATCTTCTTCTTCTTCCGGATAACTTCTTTCTTTCTAATATTTTCTTTCTTGTTTTAGGCATTTTTGGTCTTAAAAATTATTCATTACAATTTTATTATTTATTAATCCATCTATCCATCCATCAGCCGAAAGACGTCCACTGCTAGACATAGGCCTCCCCCAAGGATTTCAACAAAGATCGGTCTTCTGCCACCCGCATCCAGCGGCTTCCCGCGACCTTCACCAGATCGTCGGTCCACCTTGTGGGGGGCCTACCAAAACTACGCTTTCCGGCCCGCAGCCGACATTCAAGGACCTTAAGGTTTGCAATTCTGAGAGCTACGTCGGTGACTTTGGTTCGCCTCCGGATCGTCTCATTTCTGATTCGATCGCAAAGGGCAACTCCGAGCATAGCTCCCTCCATCGCCTTTTGAGTGACCTTAAGCTTTCTTATGAGGCCCATCGTTAGCGGCCACGTCTCAGATCCGTATTGACATACGGATCTGAGACGTGGCAACGTCGCTGGCAACATACATTGATTCCATACCTTGGTCTTGAGGCATTGCGGTAGTGTTTGTGAGGAGAAGATATTACGTATCTTCCCGAACGCTGCCCATCCGAGTTGGATTCGACGATTGAACTCTTTCTGGAAGTTGGACTTACCTAGCTGGACTGTTTGTCCAAGGTAAATATTAAAGCGGTCAACAACTTCCAGAGTAGAGCCTGCGACCATAAGAGGAGTGGGTGCGACATGGGAGTTAGACATGATTTTCGTCTTTTCCATGTTCATTTTAAGACCCACTCGTTGGGAGACTCTACTGAGGTCATCGAGCATTGCTCCAAGATCCTCCAGGGTCTCAGCCATAATCACGATATCATCGGCAAAACGAAGGTGAGTCAGGCACTCGCCGTTTATGTTGATGCCACGTCCTCTCGAGTCCAAGAGCTTGAAAGCGTCCTCCAGCGCTGCGGTGAATAGTTTCGGGGAAATTACGTCTCCCTGTCTTACACCTCGCTGCAGCTGTATCGGTTCCGAGCTCTCGTCCTGGAGACGTACTGACATGGTGGCGTTTGTGTACAAAGACTTCAGCACTTCGATGTACCGGTAGTCAGTTTGGCACCGCTGAAGAGATTGGAGCACTGCCCAAGTCTCGATCGAATCGAAGACTTTTTCGTAATCCACGAACGCCAGGCATAGTGGCCGGTTATACTCTTCTGTTATTTGTATAACTTGCCTGAGCGTGTGGATGTGATCGACGGTACTGTAGCCTTTACGGAAACCGGCTTGTTCGAGAGGCTGGAATTCGTCAAGCCTGCATGCGAGACGGTTCGTAATGACTATCGAAAACAGCTTATAGACATGACTCAGAAGCATGATGGGTCTGTAAATCTTCAGCAAAGACTTATCACCCTTTTTGAACAACAGCACCACCACGCCCCCCTGCCAAGCCTGTGGCGTTTTATCCTGGAGTAGGACGGAGTTAAAGAGCCTCTGCAAAGCTAAATTTATTAATATAGCGTAATTTATTAATATAGGTAGCTAATCTGACACAATTTTTACTATAATGAGGTACGTAAAATTAGCAACCCATCAACTGCATCATTTTAATTGTGATTTAAACGGATTCACATTTCAAACTAAAAATATGATCATACAATACTATTACAAAACCCGAAAGTTATTTCATTTGCATGGCCAATAATTGATTTGCGTGGGTCAAAACTACCACGTAAACCACGCAAATCACGACCACGAAAATCAAAATAAATCCTTTATTCTTAAAATATACATAAACCTTTTAAGCAAATAAACCGTGTTTTGAATACAGGTTACGTAACCTAATATTTGTTCGCTACGATATTTTATTCAGTAAATAAATTTACAGACACCGGAGAAAATTGTACCACGCAAATCAAATTTTTGAGAAACCATACCCATGCAACGAGGTTCTTACCTTAATTTTTCGGACACTCGACGCGTCATCACACAAGCACTCTGCCAGGCCGTCAGAGCGCGACTAATTGTAACGTGAATTCGGATGAGGCAACATCCGGTCGCGAAATTAGGGTTTTGCAAGTGAATTTATAATGATCCACGCAAATCAGTAACTACCCCGGGACAGTCACATTTTAATTTTTTTTAGATAATGTAATTCTTTTAGAACTACGGTCTAATTTTTCATAGAATTGTCAACTTCTTATGACTTAGTTTTTTTTTTTTGGTAAGCATGTACCGTTTAGTTTAAAATATATAATTTAATAAGAGACCAGATCGGGGTTTGGGACACTCCACGAAAATCAAAGAATCGGGGTATCTTATTTTTTTAATGATATTAAATAAAAAGATAATTGAATAATAATCAATGACCCAGTTAAGAGAGGATTGGAAGTGTACCCGAAAAAAAAAGTGGCTAGCTGACTTTTCGATTTCCATTATTTTTAGGTGATGCCGCTTAAAAAACGTGTCTCGAAGAACGACCCGGCATACTTGTCAGCTATGACGACGTCAAGCCAACACTTCTTGGGACCCTTCCAGAACCCAGTGGTGGTGTAATGGCCAGAAATTAGTTTCTCACGTATTTTGCCAGTTATAATATGGATGTACTGGCGCAGGCGACTCTTCTGCAGTTATTATCTAAGATTTAAGATAATAACACCGCCTCAATGACCGCCTCAGGTGGGAATCGAATTCGCAATTGGCGCAATTTCTTCCAGTTTAAGCTGCCGAGGACAATAGCTACTGTCAAGTGTTTCTTGGGGTCAAAGCCAGCAGTCACCGAATAACGAAAAGACGTGGTTTCGTTTATCATTTAGGCGTTTTGCAGACGGGGCGGGCCGGGCCGGTCAATTTCACCGCGAAGGTTAGCGCAAAGGGAATCCTATACTACCAACGCACACGGAGGACAAAAAGTTACCCGCAGGTACCCGGCAGACACTGGCGGCGCGGCGGTGTGCTTATTGTTCGCGGCGAGGGCAGCCGCGGACATCGGCGGGCAGACGCGGTCTTTATTGCTTCGCGGACCGACCGGCCCGGCCCGCCCTGCCGTCTGCAAAACGCCATAAGGTCGTGTTTTTTTTACTAGTGTTTTATTATTTTGACGTGAGCATCTTAGGATAGTGATTGATTTCAATCAAAATGATTGATTAAGTTTCCATTAAACACTTATGCTTAACTGGATTCAATTTCAAAACGACAATCGTATAGCAACACACCCACTTGAGGCTTTACAAAGGGATTCAATGCGATTAGTAGAGGTAATCCTCTAAAGGGCAGCCTCTGAATAGATGCATTCACATTCTAGCAAAGATGCACGCATAGATTGAGTATCGGCTTACACCTTTGATGTAAGACATAAGGGATTATGAAAAGTACGGTTTGTTGCTTCAAAACTCGTTAGAAACTTGGATTTATATTGCAAGTAAATAAATCCTATTAATTTATTAACACAGTCAAGAAAGCTTTAAATAAAAAAAAACTTATTCAAGAAAATAAAAATAAACAAAACAGGTTTAGCTTAAGCTACCACAATACCAATACCAATCTTCTGCCATTACTTGTTTAACAAGTGCCCAAACCTTTTTTAGGGTTTCGTAATCAATGGGTATAACGGAACCCTTTTACTAAAACTACGCTGTCCATCCGTCTGTCTATCTGTCCGTCTGTTTAAAAGTTAGACAGTTCAAACAGATGATGTATTTCTATTGCCGTTATAACAAAAACACTAAAAAACAGAATAAAATGAATATTTAAGGGGGCTCCCAAACAACAGACAGACATTATTTTTTTCTGTTATAATATAGATAATAGTACGGAACCCTTCGTGTCATACCATCTCACTGCTGAGCCAAGATCTTCTTACCAGCTGCAGCGCCAACGTTACGTAATTCCCGTAAAGGCAGGTCAAATCCTTACAACGTTGGATTTTTGGTACCTCTTAGATGATAGCACTCTTTAGGTACCCATTGTATGGGTTCCAAATCAACATCGTCACAGCCTAAATCTAACCAATACCAAATAAGCTCAGTGAGCTAAATTTACGTAAGTGCTAAGGCCATATACGAAGCAAATGACAAGAAAGGTACACATACAGTTTGATTCATTTTCAAAAATCTAATACTAATATGGGGGAATCCGAGTTATTTGACCAAATTGAAGTTACTTCTTATTATGTTAACTCTTGACAAACATTCCTAACGTTTTTGGCAGCACGTTTGAGTAATGGCCAGCCATTTTTCAGCGGAAAATTTTAACAATTCTATAACATTACACTTGTAGCAATAAAACTTGGAACCACGCTTACCTGATCTCAATGAGTTTGGAGTTAATTTAATTCGGAGATTTGTTAGACACGCTTTTGATCCAAACAAAGATCAGGAAACATTTTATTGCCTAAAGTTATTTTAATCTTTGACTGGGCTTGAGCACGGCCATTTGTACCCAAGTCTGAAAGTAAATCACCAGTAATGGCAATATCTAGAGGTTTGCTACTTGCAATAAAGTATTACAGAAGCAGTTTGGCAAAAACTATACTCCTTGCACCTTTATTTTTCTACGTATTCACATAATTTGTAACACATACTGAATACGTATTCCACTCTACTTGTACGTATCAGCAACCGCCAAATTAAATAGCATCTGGCCAAAAAGCTTTTAGTAGCACCAGTAACTATGCCAGTAATGACCGCCACCGCCAGGCCGCAAAGCTGTGACAGGCTTTAAGCTTTTATTCAATTTTACCCAAAATATAACACATGTAATCAAATATTCCGCTGAAAACAAGTCCTTGTCAGCATTTACAACAAACAACTATAAATTCCAACCGCATATATCTGCAATATGATTTCGTACTCGCATTATTAACACGTCAAACAACGCCAACGCATATGGCACCTACATAATGTGCACGATTGCATCGTGTCACATTATGGCAATGACACTGTTAACGGCAGGTCAACTTACCCAAAAGGTTATTCAAACGATTATGAACTTTAAGCCTGACTTATAGAGATCACTATCAATTTTGAAAATTTGACATTTCGTGGTAGGTTGATCACCATAAGTTTTTTCTACTTTTATTGTTAAATATTATTTTCATTACCAAATCAAAATAAGAAGAAATTAATTTTGTTGTCATTCCGCATCCCGAAAATGTATTCCAAAATATTATAATCAAATTTGATACATTTTAAAGCGTTTACAATTTGTGTTGTAATTATTGTACTTGTGCTGTGCTGTGGCTATAACGTTTCAAGTTGGAGATGTGAAACTTGTTAGGCTAACTACTTTCAACATGAAAACAATGATTAAGTAAAGTAATGTATTAAGTATGTTAAAAAGCATGTCCATTTACGATGGGCAGACGACAGCAGTAATGATATGTCGTTAAATTTGACCTCCTGGAAAACTCTTGTCTAACTCAAATTTTCGGTCGGACGATACACTTCGGAGTAGGGTTTAAGATGCAACTAATGTCAAACGATGTTCGGTCGAATGGCTGATCCGACCGACCGACCGATTGTATTTCGTACTAGGAAATGCCCGCACAATCAGCCGATATATCGGATTTGTCACTTCATGGTTGTATTTTTATTCTAACATTTTTATTTTTTACGGTTCCGTACCCAAAGGGTAAAACGGGACCCTATTACTAAGGCTCCGCTGTCCGTCTGTCCGTCTGTCACCAGGTTGTATCTCATGAACCGTGACAGTAAGAGAGTTGAAATTTTTACAGATGATGTATTATTTCTATTGCCGCTAAACAACAAATTCTAAAAAACAAAATACAATAAATATTTAAGGGGGCTCCCATACAACAAACGTGATTTTTTTGCCGTTTTTATAGATATTGGTACGGAACCCTTCGTGCGCAAGTCCGACTCGCACTTGACCGGTTTTTTTATTAGCCATCGCATGCTTCACATTATTATGTTTTTTAGCAAACTGCTTTGGACTTTTGACTTTGGATCAGGGACCTTGTCTATGTCGTTGGTAAGGAAGGATACATTGACGATTTTGAGTTTCATTGACAAAGGAAAGTCCCTTAAGAGAGCAGTGTTTGATGTTTGTTTGAAAATGTATAAACCGTCTAACCAAACCAAGGATGGAGGATTAGAAAGTGCTTGTTCGGATTATTTGTTGTTGCTACTCTGGGCCGTTGTTGTTGACTTTTGTGATACAAGATTATAACTAAGCTGGTAGCTTAGACAATCTTGATATATAAAGAGGACTTAGCTATTCATTCAGTTAGTTTTTGCATAACTAATATTACACTAAGAAATAGTATGTTATATAAAGTCAAAGGTAGTTTTGTCTATAGAGAAAAAAACACAGCTTAAAATTAAAAAAAACTTAAATAAACTAACTATGACACATGCTTTGATTATATACCATCTAGATTCCCTGTTCGAGTGTCATACACGTCAAAAAATATATAAGCCAACTGTTGGCGCCAAAGTTTCTTTCGCCCGCTCAGTGGCGCGCTTGTTACTATAGCAACCCATAATTGTTATCATAGTAACCATAGTTCTTACTCACTCAAACCTGGCCTGTTCGTTTAGTGACAATTGCAGCACCACACTCTATCTAGACATGTTTATAACCAAAGGATACATGTTAACTTTATGCTTTATTATACAATCGAGTAATCATAAGTTTTGACTTACGTCAGATCCATTGTTTTCATTACCTTAATAAAACTAAGAAGGCAATTACGTACCTGAAACAAGAAAGAAAATAAAGTTTATTAAAATGTTCATCTATTCGTGCACAAAACTAAATCAATATCGTCTCATTTACATTATTTGACATAAATGTAATCATTTACAATTTGAACATTTAAAAAATTGTGTATTCAAATAACGTATTAAAATGGTAGGAAATAAGTCATGGAAACCAGCTATACAATATACTTTTGTAAAGAAACACAAAACAAAACACAAACAGAAAAAAATAAATGAAAAAAATTAAGAATTACTTACATCTTACAGAAATAGGTAGGATGTAGAAAAAAAAAACTAAACAAAATAAGGTTTGTAAAACCTTCACAGACAAGATGTCTTGATAAGGTAAAGGAGGCATATTTGTAAAGAAAAAATATTTTCCCTCAGAAACTCCTCAGCTATTACGACTAATCCTGAACTGAACACCGGCGTCTGCGGATTATGTTCAGGCGGATACAGGACTGAGGTACACTGCTGTGAAAGTTGTACAAAAAGACTAAACAGAAAACAGAAATGCAAAATGTTTTTTCCAGGTTCATTTAGTATCAATTTACAGAAAAGAGTTCTAGTGAAGCTATCACGAATATTTGTACAAAAATTATAGAGATAATGAAAATAAAAATGCGAAAATATTTTTGCAGGTTTCGTTTAGCATCTTTTTACGTCGGAAAATATTTCTAGTGACCACGATTCACAATCTTGAAAAAAACGAAACGAAGCACACAGGTATTCTGTTAAGGCTTCTAAATGTCGTTTGCTACATTGCAGACAGAGATATTTTACTTGAAACTGAGGATAATCAAGAAACTACAATTATCATTGTATTTTAAAATTATACAGTAGGCCAAAACTACATTGATAATTATTTTCAGTTTGGGTCTAAACGACTATTATTTTGTTCTATTATTAGGACGGGGCTTAGGAGGATACAACACGACCTCTGAAGCGTATACCGCTGTTAATGAAGGAACGAATATTTAATGCTTCTAATACCCTTGTACGATGCACACTGTGTCAAAACTACAGTGACAATTTTTGTCTGTAGGTATTTTCTAATTCTTTGGTGTCTTCTGATTTTGGTTTACGTATCGAATCGATGATGCGGTTCCTAACCTTCCCGCATAATATAAATGTCAAGACCTTTTTGGTACTGAAAAATTAGTTTAGTACTTTTATATTCGAGAATACATTGTGTATGGTGCCAAATAAATAAAACATACGTTATGTTTGGATCTAAACGACATAATGATTTTGTTCTAGTATTAGGACGTGGGTCATAAGAGAATATGACTCGCTCTCTGAAGCGCACGACTGTGTGTCCGAGATTTTATTATAATCTTTGCCAGACTGAGCGAAAATTAGTTTTGCTCTAGGAACTCAGCAGATACTTAACTTCAAGAAAGATATTGCTATTGATCCTTTTATATTCTAGAAGAAAGGGTGTAACAAGAGAAAAATACAAAGTAATTGATTTATTGACATTATGTAAATAAATTTACACTACTTGTGTAAACATAGTTAAAATTTGATTTTTTCTATTTTATTTTATTTATGATATTGTTATTAATTTAGAGATACGTGGTCAACAGCTCATTTATAAGCCCATTCAAACTTTTTTAGTGTTAAACTTTCAATTTAAAATCGGCTCACTCTACTACACACACACTACTTTTTTCTAAGGTGCGAAGTGACCATCTTTTCAATAGCTCTTGAGCGAATTGAGATTTAAAAAAACCAAGGAGTCTTCCTTTATCCATAATCCAAATTCATGGAGCATCGATATCTTACTAAACGGGCATCAAACCAAGTTTTAATACAAATGCATGCAGCTCATAAATTTTACTACAGTCTGAGTTTTAGAAATGTAAAAGCATTTTTCATTTGAAAACTAACAAGTGGTAATTTATTCTACCCTTTCCTTGAGGCAATATACAAGATCCAGTTTCCATTATATCAAAATAGAAAATGGAAATACAACTGAAGCAGCTGGAATAACGTAAGCATAACTTTTTTAATTATTTGTAACTGAGTTTTTATCCAATACGAGTTCCTTGATCGATATTGTTACTCTGCTTTAAAGGGGAGACCGGGGTCAAAGTACTGGGCGTAATTTGTTCCGATACAAATAACTTCGTGAAGAGAAGAGATAAAATTAAATGTAATCAACGTCGAAATGTCATATAATCGAACTATTTTGGCACCTACTTTAATGATGGTATCACCTTGTTACACAATAATATAATTTATTGTAGTTCTAGTTTCTGGTCTATTTTAAAACGAATAAGGGTAAACTAGAAAATATTTTATTATATAGAATGGGTTATTATAAACGTTTAACTAAAACAATTTGTACGAATACTGTGGCCTTAACACAAAAACCAGAAAAAACACTTTTTAATTAAAAATAACACACTTTGACAATAAATAATGGAGCAAGAACATTAAATAAAACTGTTTTATACCTGTAAAAAATCCTTCAGAACTAGGTACTCGTATTTGCAATTTGATATTACAATTCACTTTGCCAAACAATTTCCAACGCAAAGAAAAGTTAACATAATCAAAGGTGGATCCGGGCAAGTGCCAATTTAACTTCGGCTGGGAATCCGTTCGAGTCGTGCCAGTTTCAGTGCATTGTCTTAGTTTCCAATGGATATTCGATAGTTCTACGTGTCGGTAACTAAAACACAGAAGAAGCCGATTTAATGATGATAAATATTTTTATAACATCGGAATAATAATTTAACCACATTGTTTTGTTACTGTAAAGCAGTGGTTCCTAACCTTCTTAACGTTTTTGATTTTGTCACCCATATGATTTGACTTGGTAAACTAATCCCCCATCCACTCTTCCGTCGACCTCATATTACTAATAATACCAGCCTATATCAGTCCACTGCTGGACACAGGCCTCTCCAAAAGGAGGATTTTGCCATAATCACCACGCTTGGCAGGCGGGTTCGCGATCGCAGTTTGGCCAATGGTGGAGAGGAGACGCTGCTGCCCGTCTTCTTGTGGCGGTTCTCCTGTAGTCGCCTATTACGACACCCATAGGAAGAGAAGGGGTGGCGCTATTCTTTTATCGTGCCGCACTACACGACACATAATTTCGACATATAATTTTACATACAGTACATAAGTACTTTTCCTGCACTGACTTGTCATTTGATTACACATATAGGGCATGAAATGCACTGCGAGCTAGATTCGGTCTTATTGGTCTGTTATAAGTTACCCGCTTATTACCACCGCAGAATAACATTTTAATCCCTCTAGGGATAATTACTCCCAGGTCATACAGGGTGAACTAGATATTATGAAACATGTGATCAGGTGCTGATACACATTATTTTTTAATGAAATGGAAACATCGATAGAGTAAACTATTTTTGGATGCTCAATAGAAACAAACACGCTAGGTACCTTTAAGATATTGTATGAAGCGTTTGAAAAAAACACGAATTCGATGTTACTCTTATAGAAAATACCGGCCAATTGCGAGTCGGACTCGCGCACGAAGGGTTCCGTACCATTATTTATATAAACGGCAAAAAATCATGTCTGTTGTATGGGAGCCCTTTAAGTATTTATTTATTTCAAAATTAAAGAAAATTCAACTGTCTAACTAACACGGTTCATGAGCCTGGTGACAGACGGACAGACGGACAGGCGGACAGCAGAGTCATAGTAATAGTGTCCCGTTTTACCCTTTGGGTACGGAACCCAAAAAAAATTGTATAACAGCCCCTATCACGAAAATTTAAGGAGTGTAAAGTGTCCTATTCTTTTGTAATCCCCCTATAGAGCCGTGCCTATTTCTACTTATAGATACTGTACTAGGTACAGAATTTCCCAGCGATAGTTTCAGTCGGCCATCTACCGAATAATGCCACGCGTCGATCTAACTAATCTCAGCCTGTGATGTAAAGCCGCCCCAATTAATACCGGACTAGTACTTGGAAACGATATTCAAAGCCTTGCGATGGTGTGATAGGTAAAAATGCACTGTAGTTAAATTAGTTTATTTATAGCAGGCTTTTTAGCTTAGTTTTAATCTTGAAAGACTATAGGACTGGCATGTCATGTAACGACCAAACCCTTTAAAAAAAAAACAAAAAAAAAAGTTTTTTTTTTGTATCGATATGAAACTATGTTTGTGATTCTAAAACAAAACGCGAGTTGAACGCTTTGATTAGGATATTGATACCACTCTTAAATAATAATCCTAAGACATTATATTAAAACTTAAGACCATAACCCGGTACATTATCATTTATTAGTAAAATCTAATTTTTAATTGCTTCGAAATCTATAAAAACTTAGGCAGTTGAGTAAGGTTAACAGTGAACGTCATAGTTCGATATCGCTATACAATTATTCTAAGGAAGAGGTGCGTTTTGACAGCTTATAAAAAGCATGTCAATTGATTGGTGTCAACTAACCTATTGCTACAATTAAAACCCTCGAGTTTTGATTTGATGCGTATTTAAGTGTTTCATGACGATTTTTATAGTTGTAGTAGATTTAAAAATAAATAAAAGTAAAAATCGAATTAATTAGTTTAACGTTAAGCACACCTTGCTGAAAATATAATATACGAGGTTGTATGTATATTCCTTACTTTGCCAATATCACAGTTATTATGTTTACTGGTAAAGAACATAAGTAACTAAAATAATAGGTAATTAACGAAATATTTTGGAAGTTAGTAAAGGTAGTTTCATAAAATCAGGAGTCGGAATTGGTCTTTTGGCTGTTCAAAGTAATGAAATGTCATGTGGACGCGCGCTTACAGCGTTTTCATTAACTTGATGCTCCCATCAGATTCTCCAAGTTTTTACATCTTTCTTTTCATATCTTTTAGTCACTTTAGCGAGAACAAAAGTTTTAGATATCATTCGTGAATTTAAGAATCTTTGAAAACTTGTCCGGGACGAATTTTTGCATTGGTGATAAATTTGGAGGATATCGGAAAGGCTGTATAGTACTTATACGAATATATTATTATTGTAACAATTTTGCTAAAATTCTGGATTTCATATTGTGATATTGCTGACAAAATAATACTTAGGTATATAAGTATAGTCACTACTTACTTATTAAAGTAAATTTCTATTTAGTTTACACAAGGTATTTACTATTTATCTTTGAACTTAACTTTTTAAAATTAAAATTAAAAACAACATTCTGTTTGTTTATTTATCATTTTGTACCTACGTGATATTAGTGTGTGATGCTCAATTTAATAATAAAAAAAGTATTTTGCTTTTAAAAATAGTTATCACCACAATAAATTGATTGGCAAATATTAAACCCCAAAATGTTCAGTTGGTAAGTAGTATAAAGTAAATATAATAGGACACAAATGCCCCAAAAATTATCAAGTAAACATCCTTAATAATCTACTTTAAAATGTTAAATTCCTAGTTTTAGCTGTTAATCCCGCCATCCTCCAACTAGACTAAATTCCGTTTTGCATTCCGGAATAATTTACCCGATTATCCCATCACTGCACTCGTCTAATATCCCGTATCCGTCTAAGTCTGGAATGTCCATCACATAGGATCTGCGGAATAGTGGCGATTTTAGGCTGTTCTAGGTTGCTGACCTAAAAGCCGGCTTTTGACGGTAAACCAGTAGGATTTCTGAAACTAAATTCTAAGTTATATTTTCATTAGCAGTGTTGCTCGGCTCGATTAGTGCTGGCGATCGATAGTCGGATATAAATAAAACCAATAATAAATTGTGGACCGATTTCGATAGTAATTAATACGAAATATTATCGAATTATATTGCTTTGAAAACCATATCTAATCGAGGATCGATACCGTACCTAATTATTTTGGTACCTAAAGTTTGTCTGGTAGAAATCATATTTAGCGTTAAGACCGCCTATAAACTGTATCATATTAGATATATTTGGTTCTTTACTTTTTTATTAATGTGCTGTGCAATAACATAGCAATATCAATCTTTCTATTGAAACTTGATGATGGATAGATACATTTAAAATAGTCTTAAACATTACTCCTCCTTCTTAGGCCTCCGTAGCCGAGAGGCGAGCACGCCGGACTGTATAATATGGCGCCACCATCACTGAGGTTCCGGGTTCGATCCCCGGTCGGGTCAATGTGGAAAACGAACTTTTCTATATTGTCTCGGGTCTGGGTGTTGTGGTACCGTCATTGTTTCTGATTTCTATAACACAAGTGCTTTAGCTACTTACCTTAGGATCAGAGCAATGTATGTGATGTTGTCCAATTATTATAATTATGCAATTATTCCAATGAATCATATAATACCACTTTGGTACAAATGCGTAAACTCATCACACATACAGACACAGATATATCTCAAAATTCGGCTTATTTATTGCCATTTAACACAAAGTTCAACGATTCATAACTCAAAAGTCGAAAGGCACTTTAAAACTCCCAAAACAATACTTATACTTGACTCGCCACGACGAAGAAAAGGCAGAAATAAATACTGGCCGCTAAAGTGACTTCTTAAAGCTATTACAGCAAAGATATTATTACAAGTTCTGAGGCGGCGCTTTGAGCAACAAAGGCCTTATTCAAAGAATATACAGGTTTTATATTAACAACCAGAGTGACACTACTAACAAACGGGTAGAGCCGCTCCTCCTCAGACTGTATACCGATGAAAGGGACGGGTGACGGCAATGCTTCAGGCTTTACACCACAAAGCGATATTACCGGCACAGATCGTTACAAGAAGCGTCGAGGGTATAATATTGTGCTTGAGTTGGGGCCACGAGAAGAGAGAAGATTTTTCAGAAGATAAATCATGGAAATTGAAGTTATAAAGTGGAGGAAGCATATTTATATGCCTGAGTTATAGAACTTTATCATAATTTTAATTTTAGTTGAGTAAAGATATGACTTCTGTCGTGTAATTCTTGTAACTTCTTTACATCCTAAAAGGACAAAGATATTGCACATTATATTTCACATTCGACACATTTTTACATGTTTTTAATCCATATTGTGGAATGACAACTTCGTCAAGGTACCGGGAAATTTCTGGATGCAAACGGCCTAGAGCTGCTCGTTATGGTGTTTTTGAGAGAGGACTAACTACAACAGTGAACTTGGCAGGCAGGGTCACCCCTAAGTTCATAAAGCAATCACTGTCATGAGCCAAACTCAGCCAGTTTCGGGATAACCATTCACAACATCAAGCCATATTTACATAAGTATGTGGAAAAAGATTGTGCTAGTTAAAAAAGGCTTAAAAATAGATACTAAGACGGAATTGGTCAGGTTAACCCTGTCAAAAGGTTACGGAAATCTGATCGCTATCGCTCCAGACGTAATACCTAACTATGGATGTTATTATAAATAAATAGACTTGCTACATCAAGACGCATTACAACTCGAAGTAGGAACGGAGCTTTCTGCTGCGTTCCTACTTTGAGTTGTGATGTCTGAATTGGAAGTCTGAAGAGGAAGATACTAATAAATGGATAAGAGCAAATAAATTTTCCAGTCCAACTGGCATTAGTTGTCCAACTGTCCAAGACATCTCGAATTTAAATTCAGGTAAACATCATTTTGAAAACAGAACATATTATTATGGGAGTATTTGCTAAAGTTTCTGATGATAAAGCAAAATATAAGAGCATGCATGAGTCAGCTATAGTCTTCATAAAATAGCACCAAATAAGTTTGTAGGGGTCCAATTGTTCTTTGAAAATGTCTTTGGATTGAGAATGTTAAAATTAATATCGAGTCTGTGTGTCTAATAAAGATATATCGATCTATGCAGTGCACCTGCACTAAGCCGGCGTTCCCGGTATTATGACTTAAACTTGAGATGATAGAAGTACTCCAAGGGACAGTCTTGTCTTGTACTACAAGGTCTGCTTTAAACACAAATGTATATAATTATGTTACTTTTATTTAATTAGTTTACTTATAACAGAATGATTTTCCTGCTCAATCATAATGACTTTCACCATCGGACCATTATCAAAACCTCGAAATCTGTCAACTTTACTAAGCAATCAGGATTCGCTAATCGTTTTAATATTTGACCACACGCAAAAAACAAAAGCCCTAAAGGAACCTAAATAATTTCATAGACGCAACTATGAGCTCATAAATGCCTACTGCAAAGCTAAGGATTCACAAAATTCGCGTCTCCAGTCAGTCCTCTAAGGCGCCATCAATACCGACTTAGCTTAAAATTTATCTGCTCTCTCTTAAAACTGTCTTACAGCAATGAATAAGCTGAGATCAATCGCCAGCTTAGCGGCCCCATACGGAGGAGAGCTCGTAGCGACTGGAGGCATTTGTTTTCCATCATCCCCAGTCTCCTGTCCCCCATTAAGCTGTATTAAAGGACATACTCACGCTCCTATGTATTACAACGTAGGTTTTTCATTACGTGATCTCTTCACACTTTCCGATCGGGTACTAACGAAATTGTACGCGAATTTCCACGTGAAATTGCGTAGGTTTTTTATTTCGGTATCGGAAAACAGTTTTGATCGCTGGAAATGAAAGCTCTTGAAGTAACCTCCATTTGATTTACGAGCATAGAGAGATATCTCATTTGTTTACTACATGCATTACTAAATAAAATTAGAAAAGGGTACACAAAATATTTAAGTACATATCGAATAACCTCCTAGCTCGATGGACCGACGACCTTAGGAAGATGGCTGGCAGTGGATGGATGAAAAAAGCGGGAGATCGTGCTCTTTGGCGCTCTTTGGGGGAGGCCTACGTCCAGCAGTGGACTGCAATAGGCTGAGATGATAACGAATTAACGTTAAGTTTTTAGCTAAACTAAACTAACCTTCTTTAAACGACTTCGCATAGTGGCTGAGTATTATTGAATTCCTAGTTTTGTCCCCAAAAAAAACTAACATTCCAATATTGGCTGGCTATGCTATGGTGATGCTCCATACAAAAAACAGGGTCTGGTACGACGTTACATAAGGATGTTATTTTCGGCCTAGGTCAGTCTACTGCCAGACATAAGATTCTCCCAAAGCACACCACAGAACCCAATCCTAAAAACATATGGATATTATTAATTAATTCGGAACTATGACAGTTGGCGTAGGTGTTGTCTATTGCTTGGTGTAGATACACTGATAATTGGCCCACTCAGCGCTTTGGCTAAAAGCTATTGGTGGAGTGTGCAATTGAATATAATAAATAAAAATAAAATGCAAAAAAGGGTGCAAAGTTAGCAATAACGAATTTCAAATTATTAGATCTATAAACAAGTTAAGATTTGATCCTACTATTCCTCTAGGTAACACTGCTTCTTACTCGAAACAGAGAATTGTTAATATTCGTTGGCTTTGTGACGTAGCAATGTGTCGATGTTCACAAAAGCTTTACTAGGCAGGCTAGAAATTGTTTATTCCTTTCATTTTTCTAAGGTACCTTCCTGAGCTATCTCGCTCGCTCAGCTCAGCTCAGATGAATACCGAATCTCTTCTCTAAATAACTTTCTTCCGAGTTTAATGATGATTTATTTCAACACAAAAACAACTTCCAATTGGCCGAAACGAAGAATTCGACACTTCAAAGTTCTCCCAATAACAGCACCGCGTATTTTACTGTTGCCAAGAAATCACTCGAACCGCGCCCGGATGCGTAAATCGAAACCCCGAAGTGCACCGGACCACATAGAATTAAATTCAGTGGGCTCACTGCATATTAATTGGAACTGCATATTACTCAGCGTTGTTAAAGGTATAGTTATTTAAAAAAAAGATGCAACACAAATTTTCAAAATTGGGATTAAAAAATTGGCGGCTTGAAATTATTTTATAATTATGCCAAACAAAAGAGACAAGAAGAGAAAGGGACAAGATAATATAAATTGAGATGTGAACAGTAACGTGCATAGATAGTGACCGTTCCTGTGTAATTATTGCACACTTTGATCTTGCGTTGAAAAAGAAAAAATGTACAGGTGTATTTTTTTTCTGTACAAATACATTTTGATAAAATTGTATCTCATTTTTTAACTAAAATTAGGCTTCTACCTGACGACCTGGTAAAGGTTGCCGGACGACGCTGGATGGAGGCCGCAACCGGCCGATCTGGCAGTCACTGAGGGAGGAGTTCAGCAGTTGACGTCTTGTGGCTGAAATGATGATGATGATTATGAGGCTTCTATTTTATAGAAAAAAGCGAAGACTGGCTTACCTTACCTAAAATTTACTAACCAGTTCAACATAGACCTACTGTTTTTACCACAACTATGTCCGGTTGAAGTCCTAACTCCGGCCCAGTTGAAATGTCCGGAAACATAGAAACAATCGCGCGCTGATTCCGAAGCGACAGTTCCGTTTTACAAAATACAGTATTGTACTTTTTGATTTGAAGCCAAATTGTTGGGTTTTGTGGAATTTCACCCTTTATAGCTGGAAGCTAACGAGGGTGTAACGGTACTAGTTGATTGGAGAACAGACTTGATATTTGTCTTTTCGTTTGAAAATACGATTTTTCTGCTAGTGTTTAAACTACGGAGATAGTAAAATAACAAATACAAGGTGTAATTGAAATAATGCAAAACATTTTGGCAGTGCTGCTACAGAACAGGCTACTGAAATACAGAAAACAACATAAAAATCGCAAAAACAGGTACTTACAAAATCACGATCAGCTTTTATTATTAGTTTGTATGGAAAGTGTTAGATTTTAATTTTAATGTTGATCTATAGAAAAAGTTGTATCTCAGCACCAGAATCAACGCTCAGAAGATAATATTATTACACCTTGTATAAGTACGTGTTTAAGAAGTAGTACTCAGTTACTATACTTTCTTTAAAAAATCTAGTAACAAGCTTATGGGATGAATTGAAACATGACATTTTGATGTAAATCCTATACTGAAGGCATAAAAGAACCTTAATAGATGAGGACACAAAACTATTACAAGTAAGCCCAAACCAGACTTGTTGTTCCACAAACACTAAACGCAGTGAAGGTCAGCTTCAGTATTGTAAGATGTTTATAAAAAAAAATCTAAAACCTAAACAAATAATACTATAAAAGGCATACATAAATGACTCACTCATTCAAGAGAAATCCGTACTCCTTTGATAAAAGATTTAGTTCAAAGCAACCAAACTGAAAGGAAACCTCATCCTAACTAAACATTGGATGCAAACGAACGAAAAATGTGCGCAAGTTTATTTCTTTAAGTAAACTCGGTGGGCGGGTAAATGGAACAACATAGCCATTTGGCGGTTCGGAGGACAAGTACTTTGTTTAAGTGAATTTTGAAACACTTTCGTCACGTATTCAAATAAAATAACCTGAGGAAGATTACCATGTTTAAAAGAAAACAGGAACTACGGGAGATACAAATGCTGTAGAGAAGTAAATAAAATGAATATAAATAATATATAACTGTTTGACTGCACTGCTTATACTTCTCTATTTGACAACTGATTGACTGGTAGCGAATGCTTATTGGCATTAAGTCAACCATTTCGACAAATATTGAACTATGATACTCAAAGTTTAAGTCATTTATTGAGTATCTTCCAGGCAGTTATACACGTACCAAAAAAGCGTTGCCCTACCACCACTTCAGAACTAGACATACCGGCTGATGTAAAAAGAAATGGCGCAAAAATGAAAGGTTCAAGCTACAATGACGTTGGTACGTACCTAGCCACTTACTGTGTTAAAGTGCAAACAAGAAATCATTGTAATAATTCAGAAAGTGATCCTCACTTTGCTTTTATGTTCCGCTCTTTGCCAAAACAAGATTCATTCATTGCGTAAAAAACGCGTATCATCTATACGGATACGAATTTTTTGGAGTTTACGCGCTGATACACGTTTGGCTTTGGAAAAAAATATATAATGTAGCTGCCGCTAGTAGGTACAGCATTTCACATTTACAACAATTTTCATTGCGCATACATTTTAATTTGGCATAAAAAATAGCCCGCTCATAAATTTGTTGTGCGAATTCACCAAACCAGGAGCGGAACGTTTTGATCCTTGGCTCTCTTAGCAATTTTCACGCTTACAGCCCGCTTTTTGGATGAAAAAGTTGTGTTCCATTTAGCTATAAGCTTCGCAGATAGCACTTTAAGGAGTTTGCGGGCGTCAGAGATGCTGACTCGAAGATTATAGGATCACCCTCCGCTACTCCGCCGAGATAACGTGTTAATCCCGCCCTTGTCACATTGAGATACGGGCCAAATTCCTCTATTCCGTGACCCTTTTTGGGAGCAATAGCCACGCATATTCTTTCGCCATGTCCCGAGCTATTTCGCACGCGGTCGTATGGGGTTCTTGTTGAAGTCATATTCGACTTTAATATTCGAAGTTGTAGGTTCATTTTCGCATTGTTCATCTTGATGTAGGTCGCGAGAAATACGCTTTAGGTGTTATGGCCCACAAATAAGTTTAGGTGGTTCAGTAATGGAAGGTTTTTGCTTAAAATGAGAGCAAGAATGCTTTTGGAAATGTTGTCCCCAAACTAAAAAATAATGTTATTACCACAAAGTGTTTTTAAAGCCGAACTTGGTCGACGTTTTTATCTATTTTCTGATTACACACACGGCCAGTTGACGTGTCTCTGTGAATGAGCAGATGTATTGTTTTCTGAAGTGACTTTCTTCAGAAGTTTGAGATGGGAGATTCTTGATAATGTCTGCGTAATCGGGTCCTCGTACCGCGTAGAAACAAAAGATGTAAATCAAATTACAGAGTACATTTTCCCCTTATTCGTGTTTACGATCTGTCTGAGATACGAGACGTACTAACGACTACCTAATGAAATTCGTTTTTACTCAAAGATGGTGATGTGAAAATAGAATTTTTACTTTTATTTATTATTCTGTATCTATTGATAGAAGTAAATAATGTACATCGTGAAACCTTAAGTAAATGCAGATAATAGTTTGAAATATTAGCAAATGAAGCGAATACGCAGGTTTATGTGAAAATATAATTTTTACTTTTATTTTTTATTCTGGATCTATTAATAGAAGTAAATAATGTTTATCGTGAAACCTTAAGTAAATGCAGATAATAGTTTAAAATATTAGCAAATGTATCAAATACGCAGGCTTATAATTATATCGTAAAAGAACTCGCAGATGTACAACTGGCACATTGGCGAGATGTTTTACATCAAGTGGTTTGATTCCCGCTACTATCAATTCAGGAAACAAGCTTTTTTACATGCATACAGGCTCTCATGTGGTGCCTGTGCTGGATGATAGCAAAAAAAAACTCAAATTAAATACCTATAAGGTGTAAAGTTATCAGTTAACTCTTTTCTAGGGGATGATTCTACTGCTTAGATAGAACAAATTTCTCTATGGGACCAACTTCAAAATCGCAAAACAAAAAACCATTTACTACAAAACGGCAGACCGGCTGAGATCAGTTTGTATAAAGATATGAAATATTTTTTTACGAGTTCGAAGTTACAAAAAGTTGTTTTATTTGAGCAGTAGAACCACCACCTAGAAAAGAGTTAACTGATAACTTTACACCTTACATAGTAATCACGAGAGACGGCCTTGGCAAAAAAAAACTACCTCATAACAAAAATGTTATTTTTTTGGACACATAATCATCTGGTCGTCTGTCCACCTTGGGTAAACATTCTACGGTGCGTTTGTAGGTTAATACGGTCTTTATTTTTTGGCGCTTATTTACATTAATTTGACGCCTCGTTCACCGTCGCAACGTGAAGCTAAGAAGAAAAAATCATGTGGCCGCACCCTTAGCGGCATTAAAAAATAGAAAACCTATTACTGCCGGTCATAAAATAGAAGATACACAACACATGGATTATGCCGGGAGGTGTCAGGTCAAAAGGCTACACATGAAAATATATCGTAAAAGCGAAAAGTTTTTTGATGTCCCTCAAGGGTTTTATTAGTCCTGTTTATTACGAGTTTTTATGTGAGTAAAGAATTACCTGTATTTCGTATAGCCCCCGTTTTATGGGGCATACTGTTGAGTTTCGCATTTCGCTAATCTGACTCAGCGGGGAAACTTTGAGTGGGTGAGTGAAACAAACAATAAAATATGTGATAACTTATTGGTTGTCCTGAGGTCGCATGAGACAGCGTGATTAAATTTAAGCTTGTGACCCGAACTTTCGTGCCTGACCTGTTGACGGCTGTATACTTCCAGCATTGACTCTAGGCAAAAAGATGCCTATATAATTTACGTCCCACTGCAGAACACAGGCCTCACCTCAACTTTGAGGTGGTTTGGGGTCATACTCCACCACGCGGGCCCAGTGCGGATTGGTGGAGGGGTGTTGTAAGGCCGGTGACTAAACCTTAATGTCAGATGTATCAAGTTGCCTTAAGGCCTCTGACTAGGCTTCACGACTAGTATCAAGAGATATTAGCCGGGATCAACTTTTTTGAACGTGACTTCCGAAGCACGGAGGTGCTTGTGGTAAATGTCACTAAATATTCCACAAAGTCTTAAGACGAAAGTTTTTAATCAGTGCGTCCTACCCGTCATGACATACGGAGCCGAAACGTGGACACTCACGATAGGGCTGGTCCACAGATTTAAAGTCGCTCAGCGAGCTATGGAAAGGGCTATGCTCGGAGTTTCTCTGAGGGATCGGATCCGAAATGAGGTAATCCGACAGAAAACTAAAGTCATCGACATAGCCCATCGAATAAGCAAGCTGAAGTGGCAGTGGGCCGGCCATATTTGTCGCAGAACCGATAACCGCTGGGGTAAACGAGTTCTTGAGTGGAGACCGCGTGTCGGCAAGCGTAGTGTGGGACGCCCTCAGACTAGATGGAGTGACGATCTTCGCAAGGTTGCTGGCAGGAGCTGGATGAGAGTAGCCGTGGATCGTGCAGAGTGGCGTGCAATTGGAGAGGCCTATGTCCAGCAGTGGACTAGTGTGGGCTGATGATGATGATGATGATTATCGGAATGGTCACCCATCCACTTACAACCGAGGCGTGGGTTACTCAACTATGGTAATTAAAATAAAACACTCCGCCACTAAGCTACAAGCACATCTTGATATAGTGACGTTTGAAACAAATAAGCAATCAGCTTATACTGGAACCATTTAGGTCGTTAATGAATAGGTATATTAGTTACGAAATAAATCAGAGCTCAAAACTAACTTTGACAAACAAACAAATCAAGCCGCTTTCCTATTATGATCTTTATGACTACGTTTGTTAAGTCGATTTTTTCCTTTTAATCGTTTATAAAGTTTCCTGCACAATACGTTAATAGGCTGACAAAAGGCCGAATTTCGGCTTAAGTTTCGGCGAAAAGTTTAAAGTAGAACTTCGTGACTACTCCACAAAGCACAGCGATCGAGTTTCATACAATTCGGTTTACTATTGACTAAGAAGTTTCATCAAAATTGGTTCGGCAGTTCTCGACTCGCGAACATGCTTTTGGCTCAAACAGGCAAAGTTTTAGGTATAAAGAGATAGAAATTGATCGTCTGGTATGTTTGTGAAAGATCTGTGAATTGATGATATCTTGCAAATATACTTGCTTTTGCTCTTTTTTGCTAATTGATGACGCCTATCAGGTCTAGTGCTTTGGGCTCCGGGCTACAAAAGCAGAGGGTTGCGAGTTTGAACTTAATCAAAAGGCAAATATTTGTATCATAAACATGAGCATTTTGTGCCTGATTAATTTTTTCATGAGGTCTGTCCTGTATCTAGTCGCCAAAGTCCAAGCTTGTGTTTATTTCTGTCAGTTTCTGCACCTCAAAAGTTTAGAATAACCTTTATCTTCTGTTTTTCTGAAATCTCATACTCAGCTGCAACTGTGAAAAAATCAAAATTCTATGTGACAGTAACTCAACGCTTTTTTTTTAACAAACTCGGAACAAATGGAACCATTTTTCGAGACTTAATTCCAGATGTAAGAACTATTTACTTAGCAAAATTTTATAATGGAACCCACGGTGCGCTAGCCCAACTCGTACTTTTTCGATTATTATTTTACTTGCAAAACAAAGCCATATTAGACATGTCATAAATCAAGCTAGCTCAAACTAAACAACTTTTACTATAAGACTAACATCAAAATACCAAAACAAGATTCTTGAAGAGAGAATTTTGTATGAAAGTGTGTTTTTTCTACCATTTCAATATCGGTGTGATGGTATTCATGGTATTCTGTGTTTATAATTAGTTAAAATACCAGTCTTCCCATATGTTCACACGTGGTGTTATAATAAGCTAAGCACATTAATTCCATACCGCTTAAAGTCCTCCTGAAAAAATACCCCACGCGCAAAAAGGTTAGGTTAACCCAGCAAAGAAAAAAGTAATTAATTAAAGAAGGCTGATCTGTTAATACGGCCGACATGTGTTCGGGGTATCCTTGAGGAATAGACACTCTTGTTCGGCCGCGTAATCACTAACACTGGTTCTATTTCCTCCTTGTTTGAGTAGAAAGATTTAATGAAAATCCTAGTAAACCATCATGTTCAACTATGACAGAGTGTTCACCTATGCTACCCAATCAACAGATTAGAATTATGTTTTAAGTGTAATAATACATTTTATAATTACGGTTATTCATTTCGATGCCATAGCTTTTTTTATTTCTGGATGTAAATCCAAAGAAAAAAAATAACACGATAAAAATTTTCGACATTCAGTAAGTGGTCCGATCGCTGTTTATCCGTTACCTAGTCAATATAGTACAAGCTTTGCTTAGTTTGAGGCTAGTTGTGATATTGTAAACAATGTGTATGTTATGGTAAGAAGTATGTAAATGTAATATTATGGTAAGACTATAAATTCACATTTATCTTAAGTACTCAGCCTAGATGATAGCAATTACGCGGTCTGTGAGAAGACAGATATCTGTTAACCGTCCTACCGCGGACACATTCGTCCCTCGCTCCTCCCAAACAATTTCAGTTTACAGAAAGATGAAGTTTATCTAGGAAAACACAGAAACGTGACGATGAGTTACCGACAATTCAACTAACCTACTAGAGTTAAGTAAATTGCAGACTGTCTACGACTCCAAGCACATACACTACATATTTAGATTCCGATAAATCTTGATGTCCTTGCCAGGATTTTAACTCGAGCCTTGTTAAGACTCTACTACCACTTAAATACTTCCTCAAAACTATTTCCTCAAATAAAAAGTGTCACATACAAATACAGATGAAAAGGTTGCATTAAAAAAAACTAGAATACAACCTTTTCATCTCTCATCTTGAATCTTTTCAAAGCTACCTTGAGCTAAGCTGACCAACTGACAAATAATTCAAAGACTTTTCTGGTGTTCGCTTTTCTCACCGGCTTTCACTCAATACATCAGGCCGTCAGCGCAGCCAGCAAAACAAAGAAATATTCTCAGCTCCATCGAAATAGATGGCCCAGCTTCTGTGTTGCTTGTCTAGCATTCCCTGGATGCGGCAAAAGAAATACTTTAGCACATTCGCAGACAGTATTCCAGACAAAATATAAAATAGATTCGCTAGAGAAGTACGAAGATAAGTTTGACAGGGCCTAAGGTTAGATGATGGGACTTGCTTTTACAAATTGGAAGGTTTTCTATAGTCATTTCTTTTCTATAAATACTTCGCTTCCTATGCTGTTTGCAGTTATGGAGTTGGGTTTATAGTTTTTGATTATTTACTTTTTTTACCTCTTTCTTTAGTTAAACATTGACCGTGAAGTGGTTTTTAATGGAACTATATTATTATGCTATATTAATGTTAAATCAAGAAAAAAACTAGTTAGTTGGTTAGAAGACAAAATGTATGGAACAGCTGAATTTTTTGGTCGGCCAGTGACCAAAAAATTCAGCTGTACTATGAATATCAATTTCAAATAATATACGTATGTATATTATTTGAAATTGATATTAACTGGTAGTAACAAACCATATGCATGCATGGTAGTTACAAACCATATGCAAGTTTACCATATACTTTTAAGCATATTTTTTAACTAAATCCATTGCCATTTATGTTCTAAACATGACTGATGTAATTCATGGAAAAATTATATTAGTAAGCTCGTGGAAGTATTATTAAATAGCACATTTTATCTCAACACAAATATTCATATACCTTTCAAACAACCATAATAATATTATATTAATAATATTTTATTAATATTATTATAAGAAAATTATACCACAAATTCTAGGGACCAACCATAATAGTACAGTAATGACTAATATTCCTGGTAAGGCTGAGTAATTAATCCTGTTAAACGTCACAAATTGTTTATTAGTAATAACCTTTGAGAATACAATGTATCCTATGTCATAATATCTACCTATACATATTCTTGTTATAGTTCATAGCAAAATTAGGAAATGAAACAAGGATATAATTACATTACCTATTTTACATGTGTACTTTACATATTGTGACATATTAAAATAACTATTGAATGTACCTTGCATGATATTCTAAAAACGGCGAGCTGGTAATGTCAACCTGTCAAAAGCAAATTAATCTCCACATCGTTTCATTTTATTTCATATCCAACCAACTCCCAACTAAATATGTTATGGTCTTACAACTCATAAATGACTGATAAAATAGCTACGATTTAGATAACAGAACTTGAATTACTTTTTTCGATAATAGTACATTATGATACAAGTGTGCAAAGTTATGCGAGCGAGTGCGAGCGCGGTAAGGAAGCCGAGTTTATAATAATCAATGCACACGAGTTCCATACGACGTTTTTCAACACAATTGCGAGGAAAAAACCAAACTAAAATCTAAAATACCTTCTTCGTTTTTGCTGTTTTTTTCTGGATTTTGGCGGTAACAGGCTATTACTTTCGTTTCGTGCCTCGATAAGTATTTCCGACGGGGTTGAATAACATTTTACTCGTCTTCACTATTTAAAGTAGACATTTTTGATAGTAATTAACCACACAGCAACAACTTTACCAAATATTTAGAGAAAATTGCACGTAAGTTTTGTTTTTTTCGCGCGCCGCAATTTCGATGCGCGCGCAGGTTCAATAATGGCACAGGAAAAACTGGCTGTTCAGCCGGAGTAGGAGCAATTAAAAAAATAAAAAAACTATAAATTATTGTTTCTAAAAATGATAGTTAAGTTAATTTGTGTTTATTAATATACAATTTGATAAGATGAAATATTTATTTGTCATCTTAACCCTAAAATAAAAATAAAATGTTTAATGTTCTTAGACATAAACTTATGCTGGTTTTAAAAAAAAGTTTACATTACCGCACTAGTGCGATAATGTTATTACAGCACAAGTGCGTAATATGATGAATTATGAAACTAAAAACGGTGTTATAAGAGTCAATTTACGAGCAACTGTGTTGAAAAATAATATTACGGAACCTCTTCCAGCAAGATAACCTCTGCCCAAAACGAAAACAAAGCTAGGGTATAGCAGCGCGGTGCAGTCGGAGCTGAATTTATCAAGTCCTGGCGCGCTCACAAAACTGTTGAGTTGTTCAATTTGTAACTTTTCATTTTTTTGTCTTCTCCAGATTTTAACGGTTACGAAACAAATGTCTAATTTTGTACTTTTAAGATACATGTGAATGAGTATCTTGGTATTATTGATATATTTTTATATCGTGATTACGGACAACCGCATTATTAACTAAAAGTAGTTAGGTCTGAAGCTAAATCTGATAATTATATAATAAATACACGAAGAATAAAAACAAAATATACACCAACAAATAATCATAAGTATGTACATGTTGCATACATTGTTCTTCTTAATAGTGGGATTAAGAGGCGAGATAGCAATGTATCTCTAAGACCTCATGTGTATTTTTATAAACTCTGCAGAAGATTGCATTTGACAAGATCAGTTAAATACAGCTCTTCTAGCAATCTAATCCCCCACGATGCACCGCGGTGCATTCGAAACGGAATTTATCGAGTCCGGGCGTGCTCGCGAAATTTTTGAGTTGTTCAATTTGTTCCACGCCCGAGGGAGGCCGGCTTATTGTTTTGAGACTTTTCCTGATTTTGTGACGGGAATGCTGGAATTTTTGATTGGAATATGGTTTTGTTTCCTGAGGGACTTAATAATAATCTAGGCCCTAACCATGAACTGTTAAAACAATCACAAATCTGTCAAACTTTATCATTTCTGTCAAATTTTGTATGAAATGACGTACCAAATGCACAGATTTGTCAACTTTGAGATTGTTTTAGGAGTTCATGGTTATGGCCCTGAAATAATTTCAAACAAAAATTTAAATTAAATGAAAACAAGTCTGGGTTAAGAAAATCTGTTGTACAATGCGGAAAGATTGAAATCTCATTGATAGAAGAATGGATTTAAAATAAAGATATTCTTAGAAATAAAAAAGTTTAAATACAACTGCATCCTTTTATGAAGAATAACTTTGCAACAAGTAATCTTTTAAGGCAGAAGCCTTTTTCTTGTTTTAACCTTAGGAGAACCTAAGGTAAGAACCACATCCACCGCTCGTATACACCATTTATCAATCCTTGATAATGGTATTCAATTACTAGACTAAAGTGCTATCTCGAGTAATGACTTAAGATCTATCAATATTGACATGAACCATTTCTTATTCACAATATTTATCTATCCACCTGTGTAATCTGTCAAAGTTTTCAGTAAATCTTTGCATAATTATTTTTGGCTGAAATCAGTTTTGAAACTGAACGCTTCCCCAAACTTGTATTAAACGAAGTTAGTAATCCCGAAAAGCAACCAGTCCGGTATTGCTATTGAAATCTGGCGAGTTTAACTTTAACTCCTCAAAAGCCGAGCTCAAAATTGCTTAACTAAGTTTAACAGAACGGTTTTGGTGATTCACTGATCTCAAAAACGTTATTGCGTTCTTTTGACAAATTCTAAGGAAATGTTGTACTAGTAATTTCTGGCAACGTGACCGGTTTACTGGTCATGGTGCAAATCACTAGATCGGAGACTGTGGAGCTAGGAATTCCCACAAAGGTCAAAGCTACGATGATAATAAAAGAAAACTGAAAGATAAATTGGGAGAAACTGGTCATGATCTTGAGACATGGCATAGATTAAAAGAGGCCTCGACTATAAGCTGGAAGACATAAAAAAAATCAATGAGTACTGGTTTTATCTTGTTCTTACGCATTTTATTCAAGGCAAGTCGACGGGGTGTTATATTGATGAGTTTGCTCCGACCTACAAGAATTTTGACTTTTTCACAAGGTTTCATCTGATGGATATTGTTATATCTAGTTTTAATAAAATCTACTACTGAATCATGTCCAAAGATTGTATAACAAACTACAAATTATGTTGCACCTTTTCCAAGTATCATTAATGGTAGCGTTTAAACATTATATTATGGGATTAAATGACTTTAATAATGCGCTATGTAACTACTGCCGCTATTTTAGTCTTTTCTACAAATTTCTGGAGATCTATGAATAAAGACAAACAATTAAAAACTATCACTTTCTACTATTTCTCTTTCTCAAAAATCATTTTGCTTTATTCAATTCATTCTTACGGAAACATGAGAAAAGTTACAGCACCCTTACTAGATCTAAAATACGAATAATACCGATACTTGAATCCTGATACAACGATCCCAACTGATTCGTATCAGAAGTATACTCACCGATGTGATCCTGTGCAGTCAATATTTTGCTTTGCGATCTAAGTCCTAAGGTCCTTTTTGCGATTTAGACCCAAAGCTCCAGATTGTTATAACATATCCGACTTGTGGGCATTATTAAGCGATGCCGTTGTGAACTTGTGACATCATGGCTTATGCTGTATGTACAGCTGGCATCTAAAGATTTTAGATCACACCTATGTACAAAATAAACATTTTACACAATTATGAAATTTTTACATGAAAACGTCTTGAAAATCCAAACAATTTCATTCCAAACCATCAAAGCTAACTTATATTTCCAAATATGCTTCTGGTTCTTCTACTGCCAATATTTTAACATTGAGAAGTTAGCAAGAAACTTGAAATAAATTCACAAAATAGGGGATTCGATCCGTGTTGTGTAGAATCAATGACATAACAGTATTTAAATCATCCATCATTTTCCATTGCCATAAACTCCGACTTCAGAACATAGGCCTCCCCCAGTGTCTTCCAGATAGGCCACTTGTAAGCGGTCTACATTCAGCGGCTTCTTGCAACCTTTACCAGGTCGTCTGTCCACCTTGTGGGCGGATGTCCTACGCTGCGCCCGCCTGTACGTGGCCTACATTCTAAAACCTTTCTAGCCTATAATCCGCCATCAGTTCTACGCGATATGTTTCTTTTAGCTGCCGAATGTGATCAACAAAACGCCCTTTATAAAGTTAATAAAGTTAACATTTTCTGCGCACTGTACAAAAGTCGCAATAAGCTGGTCCGTTCGCGGTGAGCCTTTCTGACAGTCGATATTTGACCCAAATATAGATCTTTGGTAAAGGAAAAGGGAGCCTTTGATATTCGTGTTCCTGCTAATGACCGCCTAATATATAATGGATTACTATTAAATGCTGGTAGATTTAATATTGTAGAAAAAAGGCTGATTGATAACAATTTCAGACTATGTCAATCAAGAAAAAAACCACATGTTCCATTTGTAAGGAAAACTATCAGTATAAACATGTCCCGAGTTCAAAAAATACGTTGTTTATACTAAAATATACTTTTGCACACTTTTTGACTTATACCTTTAATTTCAATCTAAACCGGCCAAGCGCGAATCGGACTCGCGCACAAAGGGTTCTATACCAATATCTATAAAAACGCCAAAAAAATCATGTCTGTTGTATGGAGCCCCCATAAATATTTATTTTATTCTGTTTTTTAGTATTTATTGATAAAGTTGCAACAGAAAACATCATCTGTGAAATTTTCAACTGTCTAACTATCACGGTTAATAAGATACCTACAGCCTGGTGACGTGTGTCTACACTCAGCGGGATCCCATGTCTGGGAGACTTTTGAGTGATACAGAGAATTAGATCTGGATTTGTTCGACTGAATTATGCTGAAAACAGAATTTGTTCCGTATTACAAACGGAAATATAAGCTTCTCTAACCGACCTCCAGCCAGCGGGATATTTACCAAAACTACGTCTGATGAACTATAAATTGGTATCAACTTTTAGATCTATATGTGTTCTGTTCACTAAAAAAAAATCATTCTTCTAAAGTCCTTAAGTCAGTCACAATCAAGCTGCAAAGAAACTTCCAGTCAGCGGACTTTTTCTCCTAAGGACGTTATTATTCAGCTTTTACACTAAATTAATAAAATTTATTTTTAATTTGAACACAAGATGTACAAATAGGTAATTTAAGTAAAATAAGTCGTAAATAGTTTAAATTTTATTAATTTAGTGTAAAAACTGCAATTATAACGTCCTTAGGAGAAAAAGTCCGCTGACTGGAGGTTTCTTTGGAGCTTGATTGAGACTGAATTAAGGACATTAGAAGGATGTTTTATTTTAGTGAACAGAACACATATAGATCTAAAAGTTGATACCAATGTATAGTTCATCAGACGTAGTTTTGGTAAATATCCCGCTGGCTGGAGCTCGGTGAGAGAAGCTTATATTTCCGTTTATTATACTGAACAAATTCTGTTTTCAGCATAATTCGGTGGAACAAATCCAGATCTAATTCTCTGTATCACTCATAAGTCTCCCAGACATGGGATCCCGCTGAGTGTAGACACACCCTGGTGACAGACAGACATCAGACGGTCGGACAGTGGAGTCTTAGTAATAGGGTCCCGTTTTACCCTTTGGGTACGGAACCCAAAAACGACTTACAAGTAAGTAATTGCTTTTGTATTTTTTTTTACCTAAACATGTCTTATAACCCCGGTCACATTTGCAAAACAAATAAAAACCCCATCACAAAAAGGTTGCACCATAAAAAACTCGATAAAGCCTCGACAAACATATTTAAATGCGATAGAATCGAATCATTGAAATCGATTTGATCTTGAGTGGCGTCTTAGATCCGTCAATTTCGCAGACCATCTTCAATGAGGAATTGCTTTTAAAGGAAAAATAGACAGCCGATTGGGGTATCGACTTGTTTTAATCGATTTTTTTTAAAAGTAATTACGTTTCTAAACATGAACAATTTAATTTAATTTAAAAAAACTACGGCCACGGATTCGCTGACCACTAGTGCTACGTAATCCTATTAATATTATAAATGCGAAAGTTTGTAAGTATGGATGGATGTTTGTTACTCATTCACGCAAAAACTACTGAACGGATTTTGTATGAAATGTTGCATACATAATTATGATCTGGATTAACATATAGGATACTTTTTATCTCCGATAAATGATCCTGTGAGATACATTGCATAAACTAAAGATCACGCGGTCGCGAAGTCGCGGGCAACAGCTAGTTGTATACCTTATATGTGCATTTTTTGTGTGGTGCTTGAAATGGTCAGCATTATACTTGAACTACCGCTAAATTCAGTTATATTAGTGAATTTCCACAGATATGAATGTAGCTACAAAGTAAAATCATTTAGGTCATCAAAGGGTTTTTTACTTCTTTTGCTCAATGCAAGACTTGTTTATTACAAGTTAACAAAATACTAACTATAAGGTTCCGATCTTCAGATTAAAAAAATCTTATTTTCGAGGAATGTATTAAAATTATCGGTATAGTAGCATAAACTCTTGTTGTCCTGCCTGTTTACGAGTTAAAAAACCACAAATCCTTATGGAAAAAGGATATTACAAAGTTGTAGATTAAGAGTGCAATGCATGGACTTAATAACCTGCCTAGCTCGCACTTGGGTACATTATGTTGTAATTGTATTTCCTGTAATATTATCAGGCTGACAAAGGTGACTGAGTTTGTTGCTCCGCTTCTTCTCATCACCAGCCGACAGCAGCCATCATAGGCTTTCCACGAAGATCGGTCCTGTGCCACCCGCATCCAGCGGCTTCCCGCGACCTTGACCAGATCGTCGGTCCACCTTGTGGGGGGCCTACCAACACTACGCCTTCCGGCCCGCGGCCGCCATTCAAGGACCTTCCTGCCCCAACGGCCATCAGTCCTGCGAGCAATGTGCCCCGCCCACTGCCACTTAAGGTTTGCGATTCTAAGAGCTACGTCGGTGACTTTGGTTCGCCTCCGGATCGACTTATTTCTGATTCGATCGAGAAGGGAAACTCCGAGCATAGCTCTTTTCATCTCCTTTTGAGTGACCTTGAGCTTTCTTATGAGGCCCACCATCGTTAGCGACCACGTCTCAGATCCGTATGACATCACTGGCAACACACATTGATTCCATACCTTGGTCTTGAGGCATTGCTGTAATGTTTGTGAGGAGAAGATATTGTAAGAAAAGCAGTGGTAGAGAAAACATTTTATTGGGACATTTAAAGTGCCTTTAACCGATTTGCAGAAATAATTGTTTTTTTTTACCATACTAAAATTATGGCTGTCGATATTTCACGTTGTTATACATTTCTAAGTGAACTTGCTTACTACCAGATGCTCAGTGCAGGATTAAGAACCTACGCACACTGCGACTAACTAGCACTGCGACTTTTAGCATCAACGAATGACAGTTAAAACTGTCACTGAATCAAACGTCGCAAAAACGTGATTAAATGAGAAAGTCGCGGGTCGATGCTGTCGCTACATCACCGATTACGGATACTAATGTCGCAACTTGAAATTTTCAAGACATTATTATTTCTATGTCGTTCATACAGACAATGGAATGACTTTTAAAACCGTGTACCAGTCAACAGTTCCAGATAAAATTATTAATTCGCTAATTCCGAGATACACCCATCTTACAAGTAAAACAATTCCTTCTACGTATTACAAGTAAAACAATTGAAATTGTTCACTAGGAAGCTAAAGTGTTATACTAACTGTTGTGCGAACTAATATTACGAATGCAAATGTGAGTTTGTGTGTTGTTTCACTTGCGAGCAAATTACCTGTATGTTAGATACAGGTAATTTGCTAACACAGTCTAGTCTAGTCTAGTCTAGGACTTAGATACTTAATTATCTTTGCCGATCTAAATTATTTTGTGTATTTGCTGCATACGAGTATCTACTCTAGCATATATTTTAGTTAAGTAACTAAAATATATGCGATTTTAGAACTTGGTAACGCAGTAAAATTCTTTTACAGCTTCCAGTCCGTCTTTGTTCCACAGCTATTTCCCTACATAAAAAGTTCATCATCGAGGTATAGCGCTTTTTGTATAGTGCATCTTGCTTTTTTACTAGTAGGTATATTGGTAGTAGTAGAAATATTAATATGCGCCATGATCACGGAGTAACTCCGTGATCATGGCGCTTGCAACAGTGCCGAAATATCGGGAACTCAAAAATAAGGTACATGGTAGCAATCCCGTAACAAACTATTCTAATGTTAGTGACCATGAAAGTTTAAAACAATATATAGTAGAAATATTTATTATGAGCAGTGGATTATGTTATTACCCGACAGCCGAACGAGGGTTATGTTTTTCAAGCGTATGTAAGTATGTCTATTTCTTTGGCACGCCCTACAGCCTAAACCATTTAACGGATTTTAAAGTAAGGAATACAACAATAGATTTGTCTCAATTGTGGGAGTTACAAGGGGAATATTATTTCCCGAAATTCCCACGGGAACAGAACTTACGCGGAAAAAAGGGATCTGCAATACTGATCAACCGATTTTAAAACTTTCTTTAATAACTAAGGGTGACATATTTTCAGTGACAATAGTATTCAATACTTTATTTTCCAAAATTCCTACGGGAATATGCAAAAAATACACTTAATAAAATAAAAAAGAAAAACCGTTTAATGGATTTCAACATATGATATCTTATTAGATTCGTCTCTGTTGCGGGAGTGACATAGGCTATGTAATTACCTGATTTCAGATACTACTTACTCGAGTTAAAACCTTTTTTTTTCAATGCAGAGTTACAATTAAGGCTTAATAGTTTATTGAAAAGTAGGAGTAGAACACTACAAACTTAAAAGTCAAAAATAAAATTAATTAATTTTTAAAAATCAATAAACCCGACTGCTTAAAAAGTGAACTTAAAAGATGAAAACAGGAGTTAAAGAATCAATTTGCTGTCGGAGGCATCACATCCTTTAACAGCATGATGATGATTGACTTGGTATGCACTGAGTTAGTACCTAATTAACTAATTTAAATCCGTGTAGAAAAAGTCTAATCAAGTATGGACTACATGGATTTGATGCCTCAGACTGATTGATTCTTTAAATCTTGTTTTCATTTTATAAGTTCACTTTTTACGCAGTCGGGTGTTTTTATTTTTTTCATTAATGTATTTTATTTAAAGGACTGTTTTAATTTATTGTTCATTCTTATATAATTAACACCTACACAGTTATAAAATAAAACTTCATTATATAAAACAATCGTAAGATCAATAACTTAATAAAAAACTTATTTTTTCATTTTAATGATTCCTATCTGCTTTTAAAAATGAAACTCGTGAAGATAAATAACACTTGAAAAAAATCATCGACCTCAGGTGGGACATGATTTTTTTCAAGTGTTATTTATCTTCAATTAAACCTTGCATGGAATTGCTAAAAACAAAAAAAAAATTACAATGAAACTCGTAGATAATTTACGATTATTTTTGAATTATTTATTTAAGAAATCAATCAAAATGGTTGATTGACTTGCACCGTTCGTGCACTGCATAAGGTCCTTGTTGGCACGACGAAGTACGACTGTGATCTCGGATGAATGACAGCGCATGTCACTTTTTTTTGGAAAATATAAATAAATTTTACGAAGCTTTATATGAAGATAAAGTAGAGTTATAAGAAATCTATTTTTTTCATTAGGGACTACCTTGCAATTTAGCCCTGCATAATAGAGTTAAGTAAAAAATAAAATAAAAAAGGTTAATTTTTGACTCTTTGTAATAATAAAATTCTTTAGAATTTATTGAAACTAAAACAATTTGTGTATTCATTTATTTAACTGTTTCTATTAATCGTATCGAATGTTTGTGAAAAGGAAAATAAATGACTCGCAGTCTAGCTGAAAGAGCGATTTGAATTTACAAAAAAATCTCACAAATCCATCGGGCCATCCAAATGATTAATCGGGGTCGTCAATGGTACCACCCCATTAAAACCACTCGTTTTCCAAAAACCCTCCGTAATGTACGTGGTGAAAGTTCGAAAGAAATATATTTTGAAGTAGGTACGATCAATAGCAGACCAAGGTATACGTTTATTTTGGGTAGAGGATACCGGGGATAAATTATTATAGGGTTAAGTTGACAGTCAAAAACATGACCTATTTGAAAGTATTGCATTATTCAACTGGGTGCAAAAAGCCTCTTCTCCTCGCTCAGTCATCAGACACGCTTGTTTCATTTCACGCGTTTAGTTGAATTACGACACACTTTCTAATAAGTCTAGTTTTTGACAGTTCAGATCAACTTACCACTATAAACAACTACTCGGTATCGAACCCGGGACCATTTTCTTTCAACTCGAATCACCTCGCTAGTAGGTACGCCAATATAATTGTCAAATATATATTACGTTATACTTACTATTGCCCGCGACTTCGCTCGCGTGATCTTTAGTTTATTCAATGTATCTCACAGAATTATTTATCGGAGATAAAAAGTATCCTATATGTTAAATCCAGACCATATTCTATTGCAATATTTCATCAAAATCACGTTCAGTAATTTTGAAATGAAATGAAATCTTTATTTAGATGGACATAAAGTTAAGAGTTCTCATTTTCTACCGAATTCGGCATACAAATTTACACCATGATCACAGCTATTTTTTTACGTCTTGAAGTTATAATGTTAAAAAAATAATATTAGTTTAACATTGAAAACACAATTAGCTAATGTCAATAAAATTTTACATTCAAATTAAAAATATATCTATTACAAGGTACATACAAATTATTTTAAGTTAACTTTCAATTTATTAAAATTAACATCATTCGCAAGTCGAGTTATATGTTATGGTATTTTTATAATGATGGTCATAGTATATTTTTGTCTGTAAAAAATTCTAGCAAAGAATAATAACTCTTGTCCGCGAGTACATTGAAAAGCTTTATTTTAAACTTTTTCAGAGGTAGTTCCCTTTTTGCGTTGAAAGAGTAACAAACATCCATCCATAATTTGAAACTTTCGCATTTATAATATTAGTAGGATTATCTTCAGTATTTCTTAACAATTCTTCGTTCTTAACTGATCAAATTAAACCCATCTCCGTAATTCAGTCCCCGCTTAATCTTTATGCTTCCAGTCTATCAACGAAATAGCCCGAAGAATACCCATTCAAGAACCATGAAATATATTTGCGTGGTAGTTCGGCCTCTTTACGAGGATAGTGGGGTAAAAAGAGTTTACGATGGGATAAATTAGATGCGAAAGTGTCATCGTGAATAGGCAGCTTTATTGACAATCTCGGGCGTATATGTAATCGGTTTATGAGCACATGCCTTTATAAACATTTTAGAAGTATCCGTAGATGCTGGCCACTGATAAAAAATATGTATTATGAAAAAGAAAGAAAACAAGTGATATGTACGTACATATGACACACACATTTTAATAAAATTACTTAAAGGAACAATGGCAGTGGAAACAAAAGAACTAAAATCAAATACATTAAAAATAGACAGAAACATTATGAAGAATTTGGTTAAAATTGTATAATACAAAAACAAATAGGTACGTGTACTTACAAAGATCGTATTTTATGGGTAACTTCTTAATAGAGGATCATTCTATAAGTATGGAACATCGGAATCTCAAAAAAAACCGGCCAAGTGCGAGTCGGACTCGCGCACGAAGGGTTCTGTACTAGTATCTATAAAACGGCAAAAAATACGTTTGTTGTATGGGAGCCCCCTTGAATATATGTATATAAATATATAATATAATTATTGGACAACATCACATACATTGCTCTGATCCTAAGGTTAGTAGCTAAAGCACTTGTGTTATAGAAATCAGAAACAACGACGGTACCACAACACCCAGACCCGAGACAATATAGAAAAGTTCGTTTTCCACATTGACCCGACCGGGGATCGAACCCGGAACCTCAGAGATGGCAGCGCCATATACAGTCCGGCGTGCTCGCCTCTCGGCTACGGAGGTCGTCGATATGTTATTCTGTTTTTTAGTATTTGTTGTTATAGCGGCAACAAAAATATATACATGATCACCTACAATCCTTAGCAGTTGATCGGTTACTTAGTATTAGGAAACTGTAAGTGTGACTTATTTGTGTGGTACGCAATAAAAAGTAAAATAATTATCTAACCTATTTCAACGTGAAAGTATCCCTCAAATTGAATTAAACACAAAACAATGTATAAGGTTAGAACAATAAATCTTATAACATTATTAAAAAAATGTTTTATTATATAAATGTAAACAAAATTTGCAATTTCAAATAAAGATAATTGACAAAGCATTTTAATGTAACAGTTAATAGTAGAATTATGCAAAGAATATGGTTATGTTGATTATAACTAATTGAAAACAAAGGCCTTCCACTCGATGGACTGACGACTTAATCAAGTTTGCGGGTAACCACTCGATCCAAACAGCCCAGAGCTGCTCACTATTCTTTCACCTAAGTTATAATTAAATGAGTTGTTGATAAATGGAAATAATCACTGCAACGAAAATTATAAAAAGCACGTCATACCTACCTACGTAATGTGAATCCGCTTTGTAACAAAATAGTGCTGTCTACGTTTGTGCCGTTTAGGTGAACCGCGCTGTCACTTTGACACTGAACCCAGTCATCGACGATAAGTGATGTGAACCTACTTCTTACCAAAATTGAGGCTACGCACGTTTGTACAACTTATGTAAATTTAAAAGCAAGTATCTTACAGAATCGACACACAGGGGGCCTAGCGCGAAAGAGTATCTTTCGTTCGATCGTATAAACCTAACAAATTAAAATGGCCAGTCTCATGCGTTAATCCTTTAATAAAATAAGACCAACTTAATCACGCCATGTAAAAAAATCGACTGTTTTCAATTATTCATAAATTGTCGAACCTTTGATACGGGGGAATGGGTGTTTTAATTTGATCGATTAATACGACCGATCGAACGATACACTTTCGCGCTACGCCCCCAGGATCTTTTCCGTTCCGCAACCACCGTAGGTGTATTGATTACGAACACTCATGTCAATCCTTTGATCTCATGACACTTGAGAACCGGCGTTGTTTATTAGACATGACTTTTCTTTACAATATTTGCAACAGTGTCATTGATAGTCCCGACCTCGCTACTAAGACGCTTACCTTCGGAGCGCCTCGCACCCGAACCAGACACACTAAGCTTTTTAGTAGTTCATTAACTCAAACTAACTATGCCCAAAATTCAGTAGTAAGTAGAATGCACCGCACTTATAACAGAAGAGTTGCTTTAGTTGACTTATTTAGCACCTCCAAAAGATCCTTTAGAAAAGAGGTTCGCAATTTGTTAGCTCGGTAGGACAACCCGACCACCCACACAAACACACACACATTTCATTTACACTCATTAACACTCGTACACACTCGTACACACTCGTACTCATTACACCATTCATTCAGAGCCAGACATTCACCTACATGCAAGTATTCTCTCTGATTTTATTTTTCTTCTTATATAGGTAATATTTGTCTTAATAATTATCCCTTTGACTGTGTTGTTTTTTAAAGATGTTTATTAATAAATATAGAATCCATTATTGGCTGTAGGTTAGGTATATATATGAATTGTAACTTTTTTAAGAGCTGTGGATTTGAATAAAGAAAAAATAAAATAAAATAAAATAAAAATAAGTAGGTATTTTTCAATTATCTTATAATTTAAACAAATCCGCAGACGTAGCAACCCCAGTTGCGAGTATCGGCCAGCGCAACTATTTCGCCTTGCTGCAATTGTTGATTTCAATTTCCCAAATTAACAACTGACAAATTGTACTTCCAGTTATAGTGAGTTTTTGATTTTCGCAACCGGCTTCGTGTATCATGGGTAACAATAACGTAAGTGCAAAAGTGTTGCTTTCTCGATATCCATACTGCGACTGATCACAGATTTCAAAGTTTGTTTTAGAATTGCAACAACTATATTTAATTAGTTACTGGTTGTATATGTTACAGTTAAAACCCATTTTTCGTTAGAACTCGTTTTCCCTAGTTAAAATTAGTTATTACTTAATGCCTTTGTTAAAACTAGAAATAATTAGTTAAATCTAGAATTTACCACTGACATATTTGATTTTCAGATAAAACTAGTGGTCACATCGAGCTATAGTTAAAACTAGCGCTAGAAAAATTGATTTGGGATTGAAAACAAGATATAAGTTTTAAAAATATTTATTGAAAAGATCTAAGATACTGGGAACCAAATAATAATAGTCTAAGACTAAAGGAACATTTTAGAGAACATTGACTTAAATTAAGTTGCCAAGATGACAATATTAATTATAAGTAGGTAAATAAAATAATCAAATAAATCATTAGGTTAGGTTAGGTAAAAATTTATGATTGCATAAAATTTAACCTAACCTAACCTAACCTCGGTCGGAACAGTTTTAACTGACTCGCTTCGGGAAAACGCGTTTTGTCTTGCAGAAACTAGTTTTAACTGATATTTGATTCAGACATTATTCAATTCTAGTATTAACAAAGGCATTAAGTAAAAACTAGTTCTAACTAGGAAAAACGCGTTCTATCTACTAACTAGTTTTAACTGTAACATATACACCGCAACCAACAACTGCAAAAAAAAGTTGCGCTGTGTGCGTCCATAGCTTAAAAAAGCTCATCGTGAGGCCTCCAATGCACTTAGATTTTGGTGATCATTCTTAAAAAAAGTCATCTAGAAAAACCTCCACCAAAATACTCAAGGCAAAATTTCAATAGAACGCATAGATTTATTGCCATCTGTAAAAGTAAATAAATAAAATATTTACGCATAACAGTACCCATATTTCTGTTCAAAATGAACTTCACACAGAAATAAATCAAATTGTTGATAGTGACGCGAGCTCGTCTGTCAGAGAACCACACAACTCATACATATTGTAAAATTTCAGTAGCGATTTGACAGGTACAAAACGTTCTAGATAAATCGCCGGGCTTCGGTACGGTGGAAATGAATCTATGTTTTTGTTTGCTGTTTGTTGTCCTACTTTTACATCAAAAACATTGTTAATAAATAAAAAATGTATGATAAAAGATATCTAAAAATTACATCACACGAATTTAATCATTTTGAACACCCCTTCTTGATCATACTTCTTCCTCTTCTTTTTCTAAATGTCCTTTTAATTTGTTTTTATTATAAAATGTCGTAACAACGATACATTTTAATATTTTGAACAGTTAACCGCCACACTTGAGAGACGTCAATTAACAAAAAAGTGTGGAATGACATTTTTGTTCATTCAATAATGGTCTTCATTTATATCGACTTCAGTATTACAAGTATTCCTTAAATAAACATTAAAAGTGACGTCTATGAGTGCGGGAGTAAGGGCCTGTTTCATAAATAAAAATATGTCAAGTGCTTGAAAATCGTGTCAAAAATCGTGTTTTCCTTGAGATAATAACTCATCCGTACATTGTGAAACCGGGCCTAAGAGTTTTAAAATAAATGTAATTTGATATATTTCTGAACATCAGGACACCTTTTTTAGTATTTCAACAACATTACGAATATCCGCATTTTTTAATTATTTAAGTATGTACTAGCTGTGGCCCGCAACTTCGTTTGCGTGAACTACAGGATGTTTAGTATGTCACATATATGCCACAGGAACATAAAACCGGAATAAAAAGTATCCTATATGTTAATCCAGATCTAATTATTATGTGTGCAAAATCGACGACCGTCTGGTGTAGTAGTTCGCGCTCCGGACTACAAAGCCTGGCGGTTGCGGGTTCGAATCCCGCGAGGGGCAAATGTTTGTGTGACGAGCACGAGCATAAGTACCTAAGTCATGGATGTTTGTAAAAGTATTTAAGTATGTTTATCTGTTATCTAGTCGCCATAGTACAAAGCTATGCTTAGTTTGGGGCTAGCTAATTGGTGTGATTGTGGAAACAATTTATTTATTTATTTAAAATATCATCCAAATTCAGCCGTTAATGCGTGATTGACTCACAAACATCGAAACATCCAAAAATGGTGACAAATACTTTCTCTCGTATACAAGAGACAAACCAAATGAATTTAGTCACAACCACTTTTTTATTTAAATCCCCTGTAGGTACTATAGTGCCCAAAATTTGTTCCAGCAACTCCTTTTAGGTACTTCGCTTTGTATTCATGATCACAATTTAGCCCAGATTGAATTCAGGGACACAACGTGCCCTGACTAAGACGGCTTAGTACTTTCTTTAATTTCATTTATGAATGTTTAAGATTTCAATTCTTACTGCGAAGTAAGAGATTTCGACTCTAAGTGTCACTTTTCTGAAAATAAAATTTACATTTTATTTGATCATGTTTTAATATTACCCAAATTATAGTTATAGCCAGCGTTTAGTAGGTTTTATAACTTGTTAGGTACATTAAAATTTGGCTATATTTAAGGACATTTTCGGTTTGCTTATAATACTAAAAAACTTACATTATGAAACAAAAGATACTAATCTAGGCAAATTGTCATTTCATACTTAGTCAGTAAGGACAGTTTGCAATAGATGGTATATTTTTTATTAAAGTACAGTCAACAGCATTTCGACCTACCCCAAAAGTCAAAAATTCTCCAATAGATTTTTAACTTTAAGCCTGACATTTAGAGTTTATTTTCAAATGAGAAAATTTGACATTTTGTGGTAGGTCGACGTGCTGTTGTTCGTACATTCATAAAAACAGTTTTCGTGTAAACTATGTAAGTAAATTGATTATTTACTGACTAAACTCGATTAATTATCTCAGGACGCGCTTAAAGGAGGTGGCTTAAAACCTGCATATGGTTAAAAGTAGCTGAAGATGATGATGATATAAATAATCACCGTAGAATTGAATTCAGCGGGGTAACCATGAACTCTTAAAACAATCTCAAAGCTGTCAAATCTGTCAATTTTGGTACGTCATTACATACAAAATTTGACAGATTTGATAATATTTGACAGATTTGAGATTGTTTTAAGAGTTCGTGGTTACGTTCGTGGAATAAAAGTCTCATACATTTCTTTTGTCTCAAACCAATTCACGTACAAATCGACCTAGGCATTAGTTCGAGCAGCGAGCTTTGTTTAAAAAAAGGATAGTAGAATATGGAGCCAATAAAATACGTGCAATTTACATTTTAGTTTTAGAGCAGATTTTATCAAACCGCGAATATCCAATAATTCTCCGATCAGATGAACAGCCAATTAACGAGGAAGCTGCAAATTCATATGAAAGGTTTAACGTACTTGGCCTCAAACTAAAAATTCTGCAAATAAGTACCTACACTTGTCGAAGTATGCTTGTACGTTATTAATGAATTTTATTTAGAGTCATTTATTAGGTATATAGGGTCTAACTCAGTAATAAATTAAGTATAACCCTCATTCGGGTACTAATTATACACGTCCCAAAACATGACCTTGCCATGGATAGCGCAAATTGGCTTTTGATAAGAAGAAACGGTGCGTGTAAACTCAGTCATCTTTGCAAACTTTCATTACAAGAAATACAACACTTGAGGAATTTCATCTTGTCACGTGACGTCCTCGGTAGCTTAGTGGTCAAAGCACTCGCCCGGTATGCGATGGGACGTGGGTTCGAGTCCCACCTGAGGTCGATGATTTTTTTCAAGTGTTATTTATCTTCAATTAAACCTTGCATGGAATTGCTAAAAACAAAAATTTACAAGAAATACAGTTACAAGACATTTATGTAGTAGATGCGTGTTCGGCAGATTGAATAAGTCTTAGCGTCCTAGCCGATAAAATAATCGTTACTTCATAAAATCCTTAGGGCGAATTTAAACTAGCGTTTTGTTCAGCGGGTCGTTTTGGCATACGCGCTTACACGCGCGCTACATTACGCGCTTAAAAAAACAGTACTCGCATACACGGGCATATTTCGGGGTGTTCGCTCAAACCGATAGTGGTGAGTCAGTATCAATATGGATACAAACGAGCTTATAAAGTGCATCAACGCTCGTACGAGTTGCGCGTGGGTGACAAAAACGTGATAGTCTGAAACCGCCCTTACGGCCCACGCACAGCAGTGGACTGCAATGGAATAGGTTCAGATGATGCTAATACAGTAAAAAAAAGAGTCTAGGCAATTAGTCAAGCAAGAGTCAAGTGCATTATTGAAACATTTTATCTCTATTATTTAAATGGGTTAGAAATACATGGCACGGTAACATCATATATCTTAGAAACAAAATCAATGTAGAGAATTTTTAAAACCATAAATAAAACATTGGTACAGTCAATGAAAACCTCTTCTCTTTTTGAAGCACAGAACAAGTAAGACTGGCTACGCTGAAGTTGGTTAAGCAAAACCTTTAACGCAACGATCAGTAAAGGACCAAAAGTTAATACCTATAAATAATGACTCACAATAAAACTTGATTTGTATTTTAAGAGAGGACTAAACTCAGCCGTGGTTTTCCAACCTCGCCCCCGCGGGAATTTTGAAGAATGTATTTTTTCACGGATCGCGTCATCTGAAAAATTGCTGCGTAGAAGTAATGTTGCGTGTCTTTGGCAAAGATTTTTATTTTTGTGAGTTATTACGTTTCTTATTTTGGGAGGGATTTTATAATTTCCGCATTCATCTTGCGGGAGCTCGAAATTATTATATTTTTTTTAGAGTTTATTGAAATTATGTCGTTCTGCAACAAAGATTTCATTTACAGGACGTTAATAAAAACAAACTGTCCTATACAAAATGGCCTATTAGTTGCTACAATTAGTATGGAGAAGTGATTTCTTTAGATTATGAATGTTCAAAGACAATGAAATGTTCGAGATCGAATAAACTCAAATAGGTTTTTTTTTAATTTTGAAGACGTCTTCTTGGTACATTGTTCAGTTCAACCATGAACTCCTAAAATAATCTTAAATCTTGTCAAATCTGTCAAATTTCGTACGTAATGGCGTCCTCATCATCATCATCACCAGCCCATATCAGTCCACTGCTGGACACAGGCCTCTCCAAAGGGAGGATTTTGCCATAATCACCACGCTTGGCAGGCGGGTTGGCGATCGCAGTTTGGCCAATGGTGGAGAGAAGACGCTGCTGCCCGTCTTCTTGTGGGGGTTCTCCCGTAGTCGCCTCTTACGACACCCATAGGAAGAGAAGGGATGGTGCAATTCATTTAACGTACCGGCACCACACGCCAATGGCGTCCTATGGCAATGAATCCTAAGATAAAGCACTTGCGTTATAGAGATCAGAAACATCAACTTTTATACCCAGAACCGAGATAATGTTACATAATAAGTTTTCTACATTAAACAAGCCAAAAATAGAACCTGGAACCTCAGAGATCGTCACCCCATTTCCAGCATACTTATTTCTATTGTCACTTGACTAAACACGTTCACATGAAGCAATCCTAATTTTACTAATGAAAGAACAATGTTTAACAAACCGAATGAAAATGAAATTCATAATGCGTGTCGAAACCTAATGCTGTACGTAGTTGGGTCACGTACCACGCGGACTGTCCCCTAATAAGGCTATTGAGGGGGGGATAATAGAGGATTGATTGCCCCTGATTGACTTACTGTGGGCGGTATTATGTGAAAATTTGAGAATGTATGGAAGGTGCTGTTTATATAATAAACGTATTGTTTTATCATTAAGAATTAAGGGCAGTCTTGGTCCTGGGGTTAGCTCTCTGCCTGTCGATTCTCTAAACAAAACCGCGATCACTTCGATTTTCTCACTTATCTTCAATTAATAATGTTAACTAACTTACAAAAATAAAATATTATCGAGTTTATTTCCAGAAGAAACTATTTACATATTGACAACTTAAAAATCATTAATATAAATAACATTATATACACCTTAACTATTTACAAATATAAATGAAAAAATAATAATATAAACTAAAAAGTTATAAAAAAGGTCCTCGTGGTAAGGTACTAATACTTACAAAATAGAGTCCATGTTTGTTTGTACTGCTAAGGTGATACGCTGTCCCTTTAACACTGAAGTCACTCATCGACAATAGTAATGTAAACCTAATTCTTAACGAAGAGTTTTTAAATTTTTGTTTTTAGCAATTACCATACGATTTTTAATACTTGAAAAAATACGCTGGCTTTAACAGCAAGAACCACTTGAAAGATTTCGTCGAGTTGACTAACGTCTCGGTAGCTTAGTGGTCAAAGCACTCGCCCGGTATGCGATGGACGTGGGTTCGGATCCCACCTGAGGTGGACGATTTTTTTCAAGTATTAAAAATCTGAAATAGAGGCTATTTTTGTTTATATCGCTTAGGTAATATTTAGAGCGAGGTTACTAGCGTTTCTAGAGAATCGACAACCTGGACTACAAAGCCAGCTTTTGTGGTTTCGAATACTTCTTTCTGTGATGAGAGTAAGAAAATCCGGCTATATTATTATGGTTATGAAAAAAAAAATAGATCTTTCACCACTACGCTACTGCACTGACGTGCAAAACTGTTACACTCAGTATTTCTCTAAATGCTAACAAAACAGAAAGATACGACAGTCGGACCCAGCCCATAGCCATCAGTAAAACTGTCGTATCCATATATAAGTCAATGGTCGTATCTCCTTTTACGCCGACATTAAAAGCCGCAAAGTAAATTCTGTTTCCGTTGTTCCCCTCTGCGGTTTTATTTGAAACATCACAAGCTCCGGATTATAAGTTTATCGCCTTGACAATGAATTCCTTCCTCGCTACCATCATTAACAATAACTCCCGCATATTTCAAACAGTTTTCATGCATATTGAAGTTGCTGCGACAGACATACTCTGACTAATCTGTGGCTGCGACTGAGGAATGATGCGTGGTCACAAATGAAGAGAAAACAAAATGCGATCGCGAAAATCGAGATGATTCTTTATTTTTAAGTGTTTATTGCCCTCAAACTAATGAGGTTTTTATTTTTGGCCAGTTATTTTTCGTCCATTATTATAAAAATCAACTATTTTAACAGAATAACGAAAACATGATCAAGAATGAAAATGTTTAATACATTGCTGAATCAGAATATCTATGTATTAGTATATACCATTGCGCAGATGAGTTAACTATTTCTAGTTAGGACTTTACCACAAATGACACGTAAGTTTTATAATTTATTGTTCATTTATTGACGACCTCCGTAACCGAGAGGCGAGCACGCCGGACTTTAAATGGCGCCGCCATCTCTGAGGTTCCGGTTTCGATTCCCGGTCGGGTCAATGTAGAAAACGAACTTTTCTATATTGGCTCGGGTCTGGGTGTTGTGGTACCGTCGTAGTTTCTGATTTCTATAACACAAGTGCTTTAGCTACTTACCTTAGGATCAGAGCAATGTATGTGATGTTGTCTAATATTTATTATTATTTATATTTATTTATTTTAAATAAATTCTTCTAAATATCACCAATTAGCCCAACATTGAGCTTTTGTCTGCCACGAAACTAGACACAATAGAAAATTTATTATTTGGGGGTCACCGGTGACCACCATGGCGCTCAAAGTGTTAAGCACTGGAAACTAACCAAAGATTTAATTAAGGCGACATGATAAACATATAGACAATCACTCACAAGCTTTAAAAGTAGACTAAAAGCCTATCTCCTTTCACTTTAGTTTTTTCCTGTCTTTTCTTCATGATTCTTTCATGTTAATTTGGGTTTGTATATATATCTAAGTATATTATGTATTATATAGGATATTATATATAAGTATGTTTATTATTATTTATACTGATAATTTATATATTATGTATTATTATTATTGTAATAATAATTAAATTATTACTTTGTAAGACTCTTCACCGCTTCCCCCTCTCAACTTTTACCTCACTGTCCTCTACCTGAAGGTTGTCTGGAAGAGATCGCTTCAAGCGATAAGACCGCCTAAATTGTACCATTCAAAGTGTACTTTTCTCTGTGTACTGTTTGTTTTATGTGGTGTGCAATAAAGAGTATCTATCTATCTATAGACGATAGATACCTATTATAAAAAAATCTGCTAACAAGCCGTTAAAATCAACAAAAAGCCATTAAAACAAACAGTCTTGAAAAGTTTATTTATTCTTACACCAATTTCAGATAGCAAACACAACCTAACCATGAACTGTTAAAAAAATCACAAATCTGTCAAACATTATCATTTCTGTCAAATTTTGTATGAAATGACGTACCAAAAATTACAGATTTGACAACTTTGAGATTGTTTTAAGAGTTCATGGTTATGGCCCTGTAAACAAACAGTCTGTAGTTCCTATGATAACTATCTTTCCTCTTATTGCTTTTTTGCTTGACCATAAACCTCATAAGTCGGGTTAGGTACTATTACAACTGACGCAATTGTTATCAGGGGGTCGATTCTCTAAAAATACGCAAGAAAACTCGCTCTATATATCTCACTTAAGTGATAAAATAAAAACAAACATATCCTCTATTTCGCTTAAAATTGGGATTACATTACTATTGGCGATGAGTAACTTCAGTGTTAAAGTGACAGCGCGTATCACTAAGCAGTACAAATAAACATAGCCTCTATTGCACTAAGAAGTGGGCTCACATTAATATTGGCGATGAGTAACTTCAGTGTTAAAGTGACAGCGCGTATCACTAAGCAGTACAAATAAACATAGCCTCTATTTCACTAAGAAGTGGGCTCACATTACTATTGGCGATGAGTAACTTCAGTGTTAAAGTAACAGCGCGTATCACTAAGCAGCACAAACAAACATAGCCTCTATTTCACTAAGAAGTGGGCTCACATTACTATTGGCGATGAGTAACTTCAGTGTTAAAGTGACAGCGCGTATCACTAAGCAGTACAAATAAACATAGCCTCTATTTCACTAAGAAGTGGGCTCACATTACTATTGGCGATGAGGAACTTCAGTGTTAAAGTGACAGCGCGTATCACTAAGCAGTAAAAACAAACATAGACTTTATTTTGTTACAGAGTTGGTTCATATTATTAATCGTCGATTAGTGAAGTGAAGTTAAAGTGATCGCGGTTTTATTTAGAGAATCGATAGGCTGACCTCCATAAAGCTTAGACAGTGGAACGAAACCATGTTATATCGATTTGGACGTAAAAAAACATTTTCTTAAATAGATTTGCGAGGTAGTGGTACCCGGGTTCGTTAGCTAGGATGTCGTTGACCCTAATCCTTGAGTCCCTTTTATGAAAATTTTGATATCCAAGGCAACACAAAGTACCCGAAGGTCATAATGTTTTTTTTTTTATCCGTAACTCATTGTCATGACAGACTTAAGATTATAAGCTACGAATGTCGTCAGAGTTATGAGAATTATTTTCACAATTAATACACTTCATCGTTATTCTAGCTAGGCTATAGGAAGAAGAAGAAGATCGTCATCATGATTATCATCGTCATCTAGGACGTCCTCTATATGCCATAATTGTATCAGCGACTTTTGTTACCTTCAATACAAAATTCAATAAATAAATTAATATTAGACAACATCACATAAATTGCTTTGATCCTAAAGTAAGTAGGGAGAGCTTTGCGTTATTGAAATTAAAACCACGATATTATACCTACCGCAACACCTAGACATTAACCAGACCGGGAATCGAACCCGGGGCCTCAAAGATTTCGTTTTCGTTTTCGCCTCACGGCTACGGAGGTCGTGAAAACACAATCAGTGACCGCCCTAATACAGGGATCCAACTTTTCAATGGCTTTCTCAAAACGTCAAGCGCTGGCCAAAGATAGCCCAAAGTTTTACCGATGAAGTACTTAAGATAACTGAATGAATATAGGCCGCCGATTTATTGGCCGTTTTTATGACAGCAGTAAATACGAACGAGTGTGTAAAGGATAAAAAAAACATTTTTGTTAATTAAAAAACAAGTCTGTTGTTTCATCATCATCATTTCAGCCACAGGACGTCCGCTGCTCAAAAATGGCCTCCCCCAGTGACTTTCAGATCGGCCGTTCGGAAGCCACCTGCATCCAGCGGCTTCCTGCAACCTTTACCAGATCGTCTGTCCACCTTGTAGGTGGACGTCCCACGCTGCGCTTGCCGGTACGTGGCCTCCATTCCAGAACCTTTCTGCCCCATCGGTCGTCAGTTCTACGTGCTATATGTGTTGTTTCATACAATGCAATTATTATTATAAAAGCTTAAAATTTTTAAAAATTATTGTTATTCAATATTCTTACATACCTTAGTTATTAGACGACCTCCGTAGCCGAGAGGCGAGCACGCCGGACTGTATATGGTGCAGCCATATCTGAGGTTCCGGGTTCGATCCCCGGTCGGGTCAATGTGGAAAACGAACTTTTCTATATTGTCTCGGGTCTGGGTGTTGTGGTACCGTCGTTGTTTCTGATTTCTATAACAAAAGTGCTTTAGCTACTTACCTTAGGATCAGAGCAATGTATGTGATGTTGTCCAATATTTATTTATTTATTAGTTGACCACTAAAATTGATTCATTATCTTTTTTCTGCAAATTAAGACAGACGGTTAGCTGTAGTCAAAAATGGTATGGTTTCTCTGTCTTAGGATTACGGATATCTGGTTGTAATCACTCTGAATGAAATAAAAAGACTTGCCGCATCTCAGATTATAGTTAATCTTACTCTGACTATGAACATATATTATTGCATATTATATTTTATAGGTACTAGCATTATTCAGGATCACAAAAGAAAAACCAAGCTCAGGGCCATAACCATGAACTCTTAAAACAATCCCAAAGTTGTCAAATCTGTCAATTTTGGTACGTCATTTCATACAAAATTTAACAGAAATGATAATGTTTGACAGATTTGTGATTGTTTTAACAGTTCATGGTTAGGGCCCTGATGTATACTGCGATATATTGTACAAGAAATTTATTTAGTAATAAAGTCAAAAATATTATTTAAGAGAATTTTGTGTTTATAAAATACCAAAAAGGACGTTGATGCTGGTCGCCAACAAGCATAGATAATAATTATAATATACGGTACGTACTAGGTACCAGATAGTATCCCAAGACAATCCTGACAATAAAATCTTTGTACATTATAACGCAAAGATCTGAATTATTTACTTTAAGAGGCTTTACGCAGATCAGATTGTCAATGGTATTAAAGTAAATCCCCGGTTCATAAATAACTATTGATAAAATCTCCAACGATCTAAGAGCCTCAGCCGAAAAATAAAGTATGCCTCAGTTTTCTCAATAAATTCTATTGGCTCAATTCAACCCGACAGACCCAGATAAATCTTCATAGCACAGTCAACCCTTACGATACCGCAGGGGACGAATTAATCTAACCCGAAAGTCTTGGCATTGCGTTTTTAGTGCCTCTTACTCGTTTGATAGAATAAAGCCTTTTGAATCAACTAGACGTACATCTAATTAAGACATCGAAGCATCAAGATTTGTAGCTAAGATTGAATAGTTAATTTCATTTGGTTTGGTTTAAGCACAATTACTTTCAGCGGGAACGGTTGACTTGTTCATTAACAAACTAGATTGCATCTAGTAAGTATGTGATGTAGTTTGTTAATAATAATAAAATAAATAAATATTGGACAACATCAAATACATTGCTCTGATCATAAGGTAAGTAGCTAAAGCACTTGTGTTATATAAATCAGAAACAACGACGGTACCACAACACCCAGACCCGATCCAATAAAGAAAAGTTCATTTTCTACATTGACCCGACCGGGGATCGAACCCGGAACCTCAGAGATGTCGGCGCCATTTAAAGTCCGGCATGCTCGCCTCTCGACCACGGAGGTTGTCTCTCGGCCACGGAGGTCGTCGGTTAATACCACGATAATATAAAAACGGGTCAGCATTCAGCTGTTAAAAGCGTGATTAACAAACGTGAAAACATACAAACTTTCATATTTAGGTATAATAAGAAGTAACACCGGTATACTCGTATTGGAAGTATTGGTGGATTGAACATAGATAACACTTTAAATCAGCAATCATAAGCAGCTGATCAGCAACAACTTTGTCTAATCCATTATCCTAAGTTGCTAAATCGACAGATTTTCATACATAACTAACCATAAACAGAACGGCTATTCAGTAAAACGATGTCCATACTTAAACAATTTGTTTTTCTCATCAATATAAATAATCCTCTATTACTCTTATATAAAATCATCATCAACTTTTTATCATCAATAAAATTTCATTTCATTTCATTATTCAAATAAGTCCATCAGTGATTAAAATTGATTTAATTTACGTTCAAAAGTTTCCAAAGTTTGTTGACCTCTGGCACCCATATATCAAACAAGGAATTCCATCTCGAGTTTTTGTGTAAAACGCGAAAGTCCCCGACCGACCGACCGCAAAGCATCCACCCGCCTACTAAAAACTTCGCCATGTTGGACTAAAAGGCAACTCTCAGCAACACGCTCTTTAAAACATCCCATGTTACAGGCGAAAAGAGATTTTAGTAACTTAAATCGTGCTTTGAAGTATGTCTTATTTTCGTGTCAAAAATGATACTAAGAATTGACTCGAACTGGGGACTAAAAGAAGAACATTATAAGCAGTATTACTTTTTCTTTACTTTTCAGTATAGATTTTGACGCAAAAGCCTCTACTCAGGTACTGTTTATAGCTACTTTCATAGTTAGGCTTTATCATCCTTTCTTCTTAATACATCAGTCAACAGGTTTCGTAACACTAACCGAATTTTCTAACAGGATGTTTTTAAAAACCGGCCAAGTGCGAGTCGCGCAAGAAGGATTCCGCTCACTTATTTATAAAAACAGCAATAAAATCTCGTTTGTTGTATGAGAGCCCCCTAAGCAGCCAGACAGACGGACAACGGAATCTTAGTAATAGGGCCCTGTTTTACTCTTTGGGTACGGAAGCCAATAAATGAATGCTCATTAATTAAGAAGTAAGACAAATCTACGCTTGATCATACTTCTTCTCTTCTTCTTTTTCCTGGCGTATATCCCGTCTAGTAAAAAAGTTCGCTTTCTTGCTATTTCTCCTCCTGCTCTATTTTTGGTAACTTTTTTTGCGAGATTGCAGCTCTTCATGTCTTGCCAGTGCTTACCTTTATTTTATTCAAAAAACTAATAAATGCTAATAAAGTTATTACTGCTCAAAGTTTTAAATTAACAAATGTGCAGGCATGACAAGGGGTATTTCTTTTTCTTAACATCTTGTTTTATTCCTTTTCAATCTAATTGGAGGCGAAAATAACTTAAGTATCCGAAAAAATCTAACTCCAAAAATCTCTATGAAATATATAGTCCATCACCTGTTCCTTTATCTAGATTCCTTCAATAAATTGGAGTTTTTCGGATTTGGTTGTACTAAATTTCAATTTGTCTAACCTCTCGTAACTTGTACCTCATGTTCGCATTCGACCCCGCATGTAGGTCACACGGTGTTCTTCAAATGAGCGCTGACTAATGAGCGTGGGTCCTAGAGTGGCCGCGATATGACACGAGTGTGTACCTAATTTGATTGCTTTCTACCCTCTTACAAGTAACTTGCTTATTATTGGCTTGTTAGCAAATGCAAGATCAAAAGAAGAGGTATACAGAACATTCTCATTTTCTTAAAACAATGGCCTCTTCTATTAAAGGCACTTATTGAATATCAATATAGGTCTTTGGAAAGCGGAATACCATTTTCATCCTCACTTGTACCGTAGAAATATCACCCTCAGCTTTTGATGACAAACAATGAAAGTGAAAAATAATAATAAACATTTAATTGGTCTGTCCATCGATTTATCTTAACAAAATCTATAACAATAAAATAGACTGCCGTTCAAAAAGTACCTACACAAGGAACGCTCCCAAGGCCTCGTCTCAATAAAATTAAGCGTGTCCAAAGAGGATTGGTTTGGGGATATATTTAAGGCACATGATCAATCTTACGGACAGATATTATTAAGCTTGTATGTATACTTATATCGTAATTACACGTTTACAACAACGTATCGTCAGCTGCTGACTATGAATATACTCACTGACTAGTGTGAACGAGAGCTTATATACTCTGCATTTTAATCTTCTCTGTACTGACAGTACGTTTTAGCGTAATAATATAAATAGTACAAGCAGCCGATTTATATCAAGGACCGATATTAGCTTTAGACTGCGATCTTGGGACACTGAGGTTATTACACTCGACAATTACGCCAATTAACACTCGACATTTAAATTAGATGATATGATGATGACATACAGTTTGGTGTGAATGAGAAGTTGAATCTCAATAGAAAAGCCTTTTACTGCGTAAAGTCACTCACAGTCAGCAATAATGTTAGTGTTTTAGTAGTTTTAGCACTTACTATCTATGTGACCATCATTATGAATTAATGAATCATTATTCACGTTATATGTCTGAACATAATATATCCTTAAGCTCTCATAGCTACAGAGTGAATTCGTCTAACATCCAGATTTGATTGCACTGTCGACGATAAAGGAAAACATCAAGGAAATTAGACCATCTGCGAAGGCCATCTGTGGATGTATTAAATGGGGGCCGCAAACTACCACATTAGTTCTGACCAGGGTACGTTACGTGCATCATTTAAGGGTGACCTCGATATGATTTCGTCTTTAACTGGAGAAACGTTAGGCTAACTCCTCGAATGTCGTGACGCCTACTATGATAAGTGGAAACAGAAAACAAAATACATCAAATAAGGTTTGCAAGGTGTTAAAATAAATAAAAAATAAAGAATGAGAAAATCAGAAAGAAAACTAAGCTCATAGACGCACTTTCCTTTATTGGTCATCGAAAGTGGGGCTAGACAGGCCACATGCTGCGTTGCCAGAAAAACAAATGGAGCAAGCAAGTCACTCTCTGGTATCCAAGATACGGCACAAGAAAACAGGGACGCCCAATAAGAAGAAGGGAGGATGAACTCAAATTGACTCTGGGGCAACACTTAACTAGAGTGGCAAGAGACAGAGTTCAGTGGAAACAGTTGGAGGAGGCCGATGCCAAACGGCACGCACACCGAGTTACGACATATTATAAACTACATCTAAAAGTGGTACTACTGATTAAATATAAATAAATATAAATATTGGACAGCATCACATACATTGCTCTGATCCTATGGTAAGACACTTGTGTTATAGAAATCAGAAAAAACGACGGTACCATAACACCCAGACCCGAGACAATAAAGAAAAGTTCGTTTTCTATATTGACCCGACCGGGGATCGAACCCGGAACCTCAGAGATGGCAGCGCCATATATAGTCCGCGTGCTCGCCTCACGGCTACGGAGGTCGTCAAATACGATTGATTGTAAAGTATGTAATTTGGAAATAAAGGCTATTATTTATTTAAGTGAAATAACGCAAAACCTCTTACGGACTGATTCTGTTACTTAATAATAGTACCTACAATAATCCATTGAACCAACTTTAAATAAAAATAAAAATAAATCCATACTTACAAACAGATGCTTACTAGTCACGGTGTTTGGGAAAGTAATTACTTTTTAACTTTCCCTTTGCATAATTCAAACTCAATGAAACGGGAATCAATGCGATCATAATTAAGGTACAAAATCTTACCTTTTTTACGTGACTCAATTATGATCGCGTTGATTCCCGTTTCAATTATTAGGTTAGGTAGGTTTTTTTTAGTTGCAATTTTGATGTTGTCGCCCTAGAAAAATATTGTTGTACATTAAAAACATACATTCCAATCGGCCGATCTGGAAGTCACTGGGGGAGGTCTATGTTCAGCAGTGGACGTCCTGTGGCTGATGTTGATGATGATGATTAAAAACATCCCTTAAATGGTTTTCTGTTATTTCAAATCCACCTGAAGGTATAAGTTACACTTAATAATGCCACTTGTGTGACTAAGAGTTATTTAGAACTAAAAGTTACACAATCGATTCTCTACATGGTCAAAATAAATAAATAAATATTGGACAACATCACATACGATTACATTGCTCTGATCCTAAGGTAAGTAGCATAAGCACTTGTGTTATAGAAATCAGAAACAAAGATGACGACAGAAAATTCCTATAGTATATGAAAACTTAGCATACTAAGGCTGGGTTGCACCATCTTAACTTTAACCATAACTGTAACTATAACCGGTGTTTCTGTATGGATTTTGACAGACTTTTGATGTTTGTTAAAGTTAAATTAAGATGGTGCAACCCAGGCTAGAACTACTAAACAAGCTTACAATCTATCCAACTTAATGGTTAACACTGCAGAGCATTTCAGCTACCCGACATAGCACAAGTCTTTAAGACTTGATGTGCTCGTTTATGATGTATGTGAGAACTAAGTACCTTGTAGGGTTGGTTGGCCAGCGGCCAGCGCCGATGATCCGCTACGGAACCGCTCCGACATATTAAGCTCCGCAGACTAATATTTCACGAGATATTTTGTAACGTTTCACTTGATATTTTGTGGTGGTATTAATTTTTGAACAGCAAAGGGTGTTTAATGAAGGTCTTACAGATAATGGTAGCTCTAATGATACTTAGGTATATTCGATTACAAGTACTACATATTGGTATATTATACTTCTATATAACCGTTTGGTGTAGTGGTTCGCGCTCCGGACTACAAAGCCTGGCGGCTGCGGGTTCGAGTCCCGCGAGGGGCGAATGATTGTGTAATGAGCACGAGCATTTGTACCTAAGTCATGGATGTTTATTAACGTATTTATTTATGTTTATCCGTTATCTAGTCGCCATAGTACAAGCTTTGCTTAGTTTGGGGCTAGCTGGAAACAATTTATTATTATTATTTTTAGTCTTTTCGTTTTTCTTACTTCTCCTAATGATATGATGATGATGGACCCGTCTAAATGTAAATGATTATGTATTTCTTTATAAAAACCGAAACATATTTTTTTTAAGATTTTTTCAGAAATAGTTGTAAAATAATGAATGATGTTGGTTTCTACTATCCGAAAAAAGAGGAAGAGTTCATCAGAGATCAAAGGCATGCGGCAAAACCTAACCAATAATGACCTTATGCACTCCACATACAGTGCAAAATGAAATGACCACAAATCATCCAGGACCATCATTTTTTAACTGCAACTGCAACGGATACACACAAATAAAATGTTTGTTTGTTGTTGTCTTAACGTAGATTGATAAAGTTACTGATTTAATAAGTCGCTGCTGATAGTTTTGCACTACCTCGCAATGTAACCCTGTATAACTTTTCATAACAATAAAATTTCTCAAAAATGTGCAAACAATAAATTAAGTTTAATTTAATCTACGTCATTATGAAGTAGTCATCTGCATAATTTAATTATCAACGACGCCATGACACCCACACTTTACTTTATTTATTTTTTAATGAACATTAAAATATAATCGTCATCATCATTATCATTTCAACCAGAGGACGTCTACTGCTGAACACAGGCCTCCCCCAGTGACTTCCATATTGGCCAGTTGGAAGCGACCAGCGGCTTCATTCAATCTTTACCAGCAGGGCTAGCATGCGCGCATCGGTTATTTTATCGATAGACAAGACAAATTTTGTCTTCGACGATATTTGTCGTTTTCCCTAATTACAGACGTCTAGAATCCTTTTTCTTAGTATTTTCAGGGTCTCCCGTTCTTCGTAGCTACTTATTTTTACGTTATAACACGGCATTGCATAATATTTTGGTTTTTTCTTTGTTCGTCGAACGTCAAAAGTCGATAAAATGCCACGACAAATTTTGATCGTGTTGCGCATGCTAGCCCTGCAGGTCGTCTGTCAACCTTGTGGGTGGACGTCCCACGCTAAAATATATTATTAAAGGACAATTATTAAAGCTATAACTATATTTTAATGTTAAACTTTAACTCGATTTAAACGTTATAGAAGTTTTGAAGACGTTTATTGCAAAATTATATCAAAATCAAATGATATATTTTGATGAAATGAAATAAATATTTCTAAATTTCATAAATTTTATTTACCTACACGTCATTGGAACAAGTTTTGTTATCGTTACTATTTTATTTAATTACAATATACACACATAAATTGACTTTTCTCTAGACCAATATGTATACTGACAACAAAAAAAAATTCTAAGTTTTAATAAAGTGAATAGATCATAAAATTATGTTCGAAGAGATAAAAAAAAAGAATCAAACTTAATTACTTTTCAAGTAAGCGTCTCTTTTGATTGACAATTTACTTTTATTATTTTGACTTAAATAAAAGCTTTGAATCTGAACTTCATTGATTGGACCTTTTATTTTATTAATACTTGTATTTCACTTTCGAACAAACAAAACCACTTACCAAATGTAGAGCTAACTAGCCTTCGCATAAAAAATTCAACAACCTTATAACAAGGGCTGAAATACCCTTATCAACATTCCGACAGCCAAACTCACCCAAAGAGTGGAGAAACATTGATTAGTTGTTCTTGCCCAGAGGAATTCTAAGTTGTGTCAAAGGACAAAGAGAATAGCTAGTTTATTTTCTGTGAAATTACTCCTACTACGAACTACTAACTTAACGCATTAATTTTGGAACTATTTTCGCTTTAAAAATATATATTTTTAAAGTACGAGGACGTATTAACTGCTGCTGCAGCTTTAATTGAGTTTCTTTCAAACGCGAAGCAATGTTTTATTTGAAGTCAATAAGCAGTTTTTTTCTTCTTCCATAATTCTTACTAGTGATGACATTTTGTAATGCGGTCTATCTTTTATTATATACGATAACAAGTGAAATGAGTCGTAATTTGAGATAACAGAAAAATAAAAGACAGAATCGGATAAGATCTTTTAAAAAAACAAACATTTTAATAATTATCTATGCTTGATGGATTCAATCATCAGCTTATTTACTTATATGGGTAATATTTCTTACGAGCTATGATCTTTTTAACTGGTACTCATCCCTACAGATAAAAAGTTATTAAAAAGTTACAAATTTAACTTTATTATATTGCTATGGTCAATTAATTTTTATTGCGTTTCAATTCATAACTGACTTGAAATCTAGAGGAAATGTAAACAGTATGCCCCGATAGATAACGCGCTGAAAGTATTAGTTCTCATTTGTTTCGTGTTAATTAAGTTGGTAGCGAGTGCGATGGCTTTTCTTTTTGGATTATCCCGAACCGACGAGAAAATGGGTGGGAGTAATGACCTTCGCTGATTAATACCTTCTGATTTGGGTGAGAAACTAGCGATTCACAAGAGACAATACGGTCATGTTTGACCAAAAATAGATGTCACTTTTGATCATAAATATCCGTAGTTTGAAATATTAACAGAATACTGTTCTCCAAATTACTAAATACATTTCAAAATACTAATTAATATAAACAGGCTGTTGTTTTAAAGACATTTTTACAGGCTGTTTTATTGTTGTACATAAAGCTCCTTAGAATGCACCAATTCTATTCAACGGCTTTTCACAAACTTGACTCGGTCGTCAGTCCGCTAGGTATAAGGCTTTCCCACTACGTCTTCCAGTTCGTGGTCGCCAATTCAAAACCTTTCTTCCCGGTTATCTGTTCTGCAACCGATGTGGCCTGTCATTTCTGCTTTGCAATTTGAAGAGCTATTTTGCTATGTATGAAAACAATTAACCTTTATTAAAAGACCAATGGTAAAATTGAGAAAAGAATCAGCTATTTCATACTAATGTCTGGGTGCTACTTAACCAAAATTTATGAACCCAGTACGTAGCGCCCGAAAACATGTCATGGTTTAAATAAATAAATATTAAATATTGGACAACACCGCATACATTTCTCTGATCCTATGGTAAGCAGCTAAAGCACTTGTGTTATAGCAATCAGAAACAACGACGGTACATCAAAACCCAGAACATTCATTCACTCAATCGGTCTTGTGGCCAAATTGTCCGTTACTTTTCTCAACTATTTATTCAGTCAGATTTATTATTTTCAACATGTCATAACTGTCAGATCGTAGTTCCTTATGCCTTTATTGTCAAGATTGAGCGTTTATTACATTGACTGAAATGTATATAATTATTGCGATGACTATGTTATAATTACGCGATTGCTGCTCGACATATCGTAATCGTCTGACAATGTGCTTTTAATGGATCTTAGGGTGTATTCCGATATTATTATGGTATAGATATCCATTAACGTAACTAATTAATTGCTAGGCATATTATATTGATCATTTGACGAGTTTTAATGCAGATACAAGTTGATCTTAATTATTTAATGGATAGGCTTAAGATTTTTTTTCTCGTCTTCTCAAATAATATTCTCTTGATGCCAAAAATTTTAAGCTGGAAGTGGTTATGATAATGTGTTGAAATATACTAATCCATTATTTTGTTGCCCTAGTTTAAATAAATCTGTCTATTACAGCCTAGTTTTTGTCTTTGTTTTGGGTAGTTGTTGAAAGAATTAAGTAACCAAGTGAACTGTTCAATGAGATATTCGTTTATTAGATAAGGGCTGCTTTAGTTATTAAGTTCCCTGATTGGTTCAGTTCGTCGTTCGTTCGTTCGCTCAGCGATTCGCCCGCACTGCCTCGCGGTGTAAAAGTGCCTTGTTGCCTTGTGCCTAATGGCCCATTTGCAAAAATAAATGATTTTGATTTTGCCCTGAACTTCAAGGGTTTGTTCAATTTCCGTTCGGGTGAATTACAAAATGGGCTTTTTCTCATTTTGTTGTCTGGTTTAGGTTTGTTTGTTAAAATGACCACATTATAAATAATTATTATAAAAATAAAATGTTCCTACAAACCACCAAGTAGCTAGCCCAAAGCTAAGCGAAACTTGTAGGTACAATGTTGACTAGATAACGGATGAACATACTTAAATACGTTTAAAGGAACCATGACTAACAAATGCTCGTGCTCATCAAACAAACATACGCCCCTTGCGGGATTCGAACCCACAACTACCGGGCATTGTAGTCCGGAGCGCGAACCACTAAACCAGACGGTCGCCACATCGATTCTAGCTTCATAGATAGCAAAAACTTCAACTTTTTCCCATAATACCGTGTTCATGACACATTCCCATCGCTCTTCCACCCTCGAATCTAAAACTCGCTGATCTATTTTGTTCTGAACTTCAGTTGACAGATAGTAAGTAGCAAGTTTAGTCGTAAATTCGACTTTAGATCTAAAAGTGTCCGTAACTTGAGAACTTTAACTTTTGTTGAGGGCGAAGGGACCGCGGTTAGTGGATTGAGACGTTCAGTCGAGTCTATTTAAGGAAATTTTCATATTTATGCTTCTGTTTGCGTTGAATAAAGAGAGTGTTTAATTTTTTTTTTGCATTACAGACAATATTGTTTTTTTATAATAGAAATAGAAATATATCACAATAGATAAATTACATATATTAATAAATTATATAAATATTGGAAAACATCACATACCTACATTGCTCTGTTCATAAGGTAAGTAGCTAAAGCACTTGTGTTATAGAAATCAGAAACAACGACGGTAACACATCACCCAGGCCCGAGCGAACCCTATAGAAAAGTTTGTTTTTTACATTGACCCGACCGGGGATCGAACCCGGAACCTTAGAGATGGCGGCGCCATTTAAAGTCCGGCGTGCTCGCCTCTCGGCTACGGAGGTCGTCGACTTACGTTGAGATTACGAATTATAATTCAAAGAATAATTATATTATACACATTAATAAAAATGTAGAATACTGTCAATAATATCGATGTTTTTAAATACATCTTAACGTTCAAAACGCTATTCATAAGTAAAAATGGTATAAAACAATGTAATAATCGTACTCACAATTTCAAAAATGTGAAATGCTATCGACAGGTCTCAAGCACAAAAGTAATTTTTGATATTTTGAAATTAAGCGTTACCTAGTATCGGTAGGCACAAAGTGTAGAACAAACCTAGATAGCGGCTGTAATGACAAACATACACCTAAGTCGTGGATGTTTTATAAATGTATTTATGTTTGAGGGACCCCCACACTAGCATAATCATCATCACCAGCCTATATCAGGCCACTGCTGGACACAGGCCTCTCCAAAAGGAGGATTTTGCCATAATCGCCACGCTTGGCAGGCGGGTTGGCGATCGCAGTTTGGCTAATGGTGGAGAGGAGACGCTGCTGCCCGTCTTCTTATGGCGGTTCTCCTGTACGCCTCTTACGACACCTATAGGGAGAGGGGGTGGTGAAATTCTTTTAACGTGCCGGCACCATACGACAGTTAAATAGTGTGATTATTAAAAAAGCTTGCCGTTAAATCGCAATAGCAGAATATAGCCGTATGATTTTGATTACAGACTTTAATGTTCACAAAGATTGCCATCTGTAATCCATCATGGTAGTAGTAGCATATTCTCAATTGCTATCTCCAATCCATTACGAGAAATATCACGGTAAATTTACATGAAATGGACAAAACGTTCAAATAGTTCTACGGGTCTTCAATTTAGTTTGAATAGATTGGGAGAAAGAAGAGAAAACCTAAATTCTATCAGAACCTAATTTATCAGTCTGACAAATTCGGTCGCTCGTTTCATTTGGCCGATTTTTATTGAATACCTATACCTCCATAGAAATTGAGCAAGTTAAAATTAAAAACCTTGATAGGTCGCTGGCGGAGTCGCAGTAATTATTTTAATAAATCGGGAGGTTGATGAGTTAAAAAACTTTTTCATTTTGGCGTCCAACTTTGGACAAAAATCGCAGAGATTTTTTAAATTAAATTGTATATTGAAATTTTATATATTACTTTAATTGACTAGCAAATTAATTCCTACTTTGATTGGCGCAGTGTAGTGGTTGATCTGAGTGTAAAGGGAACTATTTGCGGGTTAAAACAGTGTTGAGGACGGACATGACGCCAGAAATATTCGTCAGGTACCTCTAACACACATACCTACCTAAGGATACCTTTGTAAAAGACATACTTTTAAAAGTAAGGACTTCTATTCAATAACTCTGGTTTGTTGTCTAGCGCTTATTCAATTTAACTACACTTAATAACAATGAATTCGGTTATCTAACAAAAAAATCATGTTTCAAAAATACCTACGAATATTTTTTTAGGTGTATTTACATATTATTATTTGTTTGTTTTTGGCCGAAAATAACGGACTAATGTTGTCCTAAGTTGAAAACAAAACCAACAAAAAAACTTTCCAATCAAGAATTTCGTTTACTCGTACTATAAAATAAGACCTAAACAAATCAGAATTGCTAACTTCAGATGCAAAAATGATGTATCTTTTGAATGTGGATAAATGCTCAAACGTTTTTTTTCACAGCAGAAAAGAACTATCTGTTTGTTTAAGGTTCCGTACCCAAAGGGTAAAACGGGACCCTATTACTAAGACTGTGCTGTCCGTCTGTCACCAGGTTGTATCTCATGAACCCGTGATAGTTATATAGTTGAAATTTTCACAGATAATGTTTTTAGTTGCCGCTATAACAATTTATTGTCGTTACCAATAAAAACAATTTATTTTTGCAAATAGACTTAAACTAAGCGCTTATACACGTTCCAATTTTTTTCCTACCATTGCTTCAGGAAAAATACATCAAATACTAAATACCGAATAAAAAAAAATGGGGCTCTCATACAACAAACGTGATTTTGTTGCTTGTTTTTACAGCATAATGGTGTGGAACCCTTCGTTAGCGAGTCCGACTCGCACTTGGCCGGATTTTACCTTAGTTTCTGTAATGTTTTACGACTGGGCTCTTAAGGCCCCTGCACACTCGATCGCGCCTATGTTCGTTACGCACCGTTTGTGCTCGCACGTCACTGACCAAATGAACCATTCCACCCTCCTGTCATAACGTGAACGATACTCGCTAGATTTGTCACCAGAAATATCAACCTGCCATGGTAAAAATTGGGACGTGTTGGGAAAAAAGAAAAAAAATACTAACACGTTTTCATCTATCTGTACATCAATTCTGAAGACAGGCGAATTATGGATATGATTTTCATTTTCTGTAGTCTTTGCATAAGCTTAAATAAATATGTGTTTATACAAAAATAATTAAATAGTAGGGAAGCAAGGAACTAGTTGTAACAGAGGGGTACCTACCTAAATTAACAGTTTAACACCCATTTATTCTTAGTAAACCGACGTGCATTTATATTATTTTTACCCGACTATGGCGAAGCCAAAAAAAAGGGCAATGACTTAAGCAGTCTATGTATGTTTGTATGTTTCACCATAGCGCCTAAACTACTAAACCGATTTTAATGAATGAGGTGTCAATATATTTGTAATAATGACCCGGGTAACATAGGCTATATAAATTCTATCAAAATTTAAACTTAAACCTCAGATTGTAACCTCGAAAAAAAACTGAAGTAATCACCGCGTGTTTGCTATCAAAGGAAAGTTCTTGGCGAGCACATTACAAATATGTATATATCAAATTGTTCAATTCAAAATATATCTTTAAAATACGGTTGTACAGTTCGCGCGGTATAATTAAAGATATTGATAGCAGGAAGGTCAAGACTAGACGTCACCCAGTCAAATAATAATCATTGTCTATTTCAGAAAAAATAGTAGAGCCCTAACTTTAGTAGATCAAAACAGTCCAAAGGGCCAACATTTACAGATCTCGAAACAAATCAAAACTAAAATTTACACAAACACCAAAACTCAAACGCAAACCTGCATCGCTCCGACTCAATCCTCGATTTTTTTGACACAAAAACCTGGCTGAAACGTTTTCCCTGTCGGCAGCGAAAAAAAACAATATGACGTCACACACACAAACGCAATCGGCGTTCCAATTTCAAATTCGACTATCACCGAGCGCCGTAACGGCATTCCGAGGGGCTGGCTTGATTAAATTCAGTCTTTATGCGAGAGGAAACATGCTACTTGAAATTAACTACAGTGTATATACACCTTTTTTTAACACGACATCGCGCAATTTGTACGGAAAGGTAATGGGGGCTTTTTATTAAAACTCTTCGCGCCCTAATTATTAGCGATGTCGGATGACTAGTCGGTATTTTGTTCGTATTATTTCGATGGAAAGGATAAAATTCGTTTTTGTAGAGATTTTTCTGGTTCTTGGAAATTTATTAATACGTAACAGAGATAATAAATATACATTACTTATACATACAATTAGGAACGTATGCTAAACTTAAATAACTACAAAAAAATACTACATCAAAAACACCTAATAATTGTTATAATTCTGGTTGATTAATGTATTTTTTTCAACCATTACATGAATAATCTGACTTTAAACAAAACTTGTATGGTGATTAGGTAATGAATAAAATTATACGTAAATATATTAACAAACATCTATAAATTAGGCACAAATGCTCATGCATGACCACACAAATATTTAACTCTTGGGATTCGAACCGGCAACCGTTTGGTTTTGTAGTCCGGTTTATAAGATTAATGTTGTTCGTATAAATAAGGTACCAGAGAGTTTAATGACAAATTATCCATTAAATAAATTAGATAAATGACAGATCCTAAACATATAGTGTGAACATTAGTGATTTAAAAAAAACTTTTATTGTACAGTTTTATTGGTTTTATTCTCCGTCATAATTTTTAAGGTTCCGTACCCAAAGGGTAAAACGGGACCCTATTACTAAGGCTCCGCTATCTGTCTGTCCGTCAGACTGTCCGTCTGTCACCAGGCTGTATCTCATGAACCGTGATAGTTAGATAGCTGAAATTTTCACAGATGATGTATTTCCGTTGCCACTATAACAACAAATACTGAAAAACAGAATACAATAAATATTTAAGGAGGCTCTCATACAACAAACGTGTTTTTGTTTGCCGTTTTTTATAGATAATGGTACGGAACCCTCCGTGCGCGAGTCCGACTCGTAGTTGACCGGTTTTTTGTATCTAAATTAGTTTTAAATTACTTACGACCTTAGGTCTAATAAATAATGAAATATTTTGATTTGATACTAATAGTATTAAATCCGTCAATCTTACTGACTTGTAGAATAACCCATTATACTTTGCCCATGAAACATTCTGCTATCATTCAAATTTAATCTAGGACTGTTCTGTATGAGTATAGAAGAAAACTGACAGGACCCTACCATTTCATACTTAATGTTAGTAAAATGTGACTAATATTATGATTTGGAGGTAGATGATATTTTGTCTCTTTATGGTATGTTCGATGAATTTGCCATATTAAGAGTAACGCCATAACCACAAACACTTGTACTGTGTATTTTATTTACATATTCCTTATGTTATTGCTTAAAAAGAGGTTATCGCTTATACAGGGTGTAAAAAAAGGCTTAACGGAGCCTTAAACCACGAATTCTGTGTAAAAAAAATAATTGCTGAGAATTGACTTTTATTTTTGGGTATCAAAAAAAAAACTTATATCTAACCCGCAATGTATAGCGCGCACGCCACAGACTATGCCTGTGTGTGTAAGCGGTCGGTGGGCGAGCGGGTGGCGCGACAGTACTGCGCACGATTCATTGCCGGCTGTGCCCTTTAAAGGCCTTTTATGAAAGAAGCACTGAAAATTTTTATCATGTTTCTATGCAAAAAATTTTAGTATTATCAAACAGAAGTCAATTTTGTAAAATTCTTTTAAAAAAAATTGTAACTTTGACTGTCAATAACTCTGTAACCCGTCATTTCCCAGGTATAGTATAGAAGAAAAAGATGATCGTAATAATACGTAGAATATGTGGTATTCGGCTTGGTTAAGCCTTTTTTTACACCCGATATATATTTATATCCCCGCCGCAACAAATTGAAAGCTTTAGAAATAAAAATAAATCCCTTTCTATAAAACACCAAATAATTGGCGTAACTGATTACGACCACGCACCTAATCTACACTTACGTCGTATCACGTATTGATCACCCTCTTTAAAAGGTTTCATTGAAAACGTACACCCTTAACTCTATACCTTAAGGTTGAAAATAGCGGTTGCTTTAAAGATAAACGAGTCAGATGTGTCATGTTTTTTCATCCTGAAGTGCTTCGTATAGGAAGCGAAAGCTATTATGAAGGCACTTAATCTGAGAGGCATTTGAGCCTTATAAATATTGCTCCTTCAGGCAAGGTGGATTGTTAATATGCCGCCGAGCTTACCGTGTTAAGAAATACGCGCGTCTCGCTTCATAATTTCTGACGTTTAAGAAGCATGGAGGATATAATGGGTTTTTGTTGAAAATGAACTTTTCTTCTTTGTCTAGGGAACGGGTGTTGCGGTACCGTCGTTGTTTCTGATTTCTGTAACACAAGTGCTTTATCTACTTACTTTAAGATCAGAGCAATGTATGTGATGTTATCCGATATTTCTTTACTCCTTTTTGGTCCCTAAATTGTCCAGAAGTAGTGTTAAATCCGTAGCACTTTAGCACTAATAACGAAACATACTAATGGTGAGTGCTTCTATGAACACTGCAAGACTCGCAACCACCGCAGTCATTGCATTTCACAATGACTGCGGTGATAGTCGCATGATGAGAATGGTTGCAGATCTTGCAGTGTGCATAGATGCGCGATCACCTTAATGCTTACACGGTGTACACATAGAAGAATCACTCTTTAAAGTTTTGTTTTACCTTTTTGTTACACCCGGTTTAACAAGTAGTCTATAATCTAGTTACTAAACCAGACTAACACTTTCGAGTTTATTTATATAAACAGCCTTAATTACAGTTTAGGTGCATCATCTCATCACGCCATTTAAAAGACCTTTCTAATCCGATCGCTGACAGTCAAAATATCAAGTGTGCTTACCTTTATATTGCTTAGAAATTCGTCACTTTCTTCATAATTTTCGGCGTTTAAGAGGGGTTTTAAGATGACGCGGTATGTTAAGGGTTGTGGTGGATAATTTGATTTTACGGCGTTCGTTGGAAACGTTTTGTGTGGTTATTTCGTAAGCTGTCAGTCGGTACGAAATATAGCCTGGGGTGGCTTTCTGTACAAGCGTACTTTGTTCCCTTTCATAATAATATTTATCCTTTTTGCCTTTACGCAAGTAAGTACCTACCTACATGGGGTTATTTTTAGATATGTGAAATGATGTTTGCGTTAAAAGTTTCCGCAGAGATAAACAGCGTCACGTGGTTATAATCGTGGGCATGTATTCACAAATATATAAAAGTGTGTACATGATGAAACGACATAGTAACTTTGCCGAAGCTCCTTGATAAAGTAAAAAAAAGAATAATGACCTAACATTTTAAAATAATAAATAAATATTGGACAAAATCACATACATTGCTCTGATCCTATAGATAATTAGCTAAAGCACTTGTGTTACAGAAATCAGAAACAACGACGGTACCACAACACCCAGACCCGAGTCAACATTGAAAAGTTTTCTACATTGACCCGACCGGGAATCGAACCCGGAACCTCAGATGGCGGCGCCCATTTAAAGTCCGGCGTGCTCGCCTTTCGGCTACGGAGGTCGTCAAAGTACTAGAGAAGCCTAGTATGTTGTACCACTGAATGTTTCAGATCCTTTGTGTTCTCTATGCTTGCTTTACCAAATCCCATAAATACTTTCACGGATTGTCTTTGAAAACGCGAAACAATGTTGACAATGTCTTCCTAAAACAACCTATTGACCTAGCACTTGTTGAATAATGCAAAAGAAAATGCAACGTTCGAAATCTGAATCGCACTGGCATAAAACGTAAACAAGACTGATTCGTATAAAAAATTCATTTCTGGCTGGGCTCGGTCAGGGTTTCCACTTCTCTCGTTGATTTGATTTGCGTCTTACTACATTTGCTTTAAAGTCCAAATTGTATTTGTTTGTTATTTGATTGCGTTCTGCAGCGGAATAGTTTTAGAGCCTTTTTGTACGGGTCGTGGCTTCACAAGGAGTGGTGCAGTGAAGAAACTTTTTTTTAATGGATTGCGACTTTAAGGACACAAGAGAAGACATCGTGAGGTTGCATTCTATTGATCATATTTTTACTAAAACACACTGAAATGGAAATTTAATGCGATCATAATAATTGAGTACAAAGGTTATCTTTTATTATCTTTTTTAATGGCGTAAAAACTCGTGTGCCAGGGTTAACTTTCCTGCTATTTTATCTCCACATCTCTCTATCTGTGTTGTAAAATTTGTAATAATATATTTCCCTTGGGAAACACCTCTAGCCTCCGCTAGCTGAGTGGCTAGGTCCAAAGACGATCGATTCATTTACTAATAAAAAGATTCATCTAAAATTAGATTAAGATGAAACTTCCTTGTAAAAAATACATATAATCTGAAAACTAACGATATAAAAAAGTTTTCTCAATAAACTGTCATATTACAAGGGAAGTTTTCACTAAAATATCTTATTTAAAATAATAAGTGTCAAATAGCTTTTTTGTTCATTTTCATTTTATTATTATGAGATCCACTCAAATTAATACCTATCTACTTTCGAGCCAATCATCTTAAAAAGTTACTTTAACTTTTAAATCGCGGGTAATCATACTCTGGCCTCTTTATAACTTGATCTAAAGACAAAATTAAATCTTTTAAGTTGTTAGGGATTTATTGAATATATATACTTGGTGTTTAACGGTTAATTTATTTTCGGTTATCAAAAAATACAGAATGATAGGTATCGGGGACGCGGGCGTTACGACGTGCTGCACTGATCTAGACTGACTGTCCGTTGTACGCAGGCGCGGGGCTGCGTGCGCCGCGAGGGGGCCGAAGAGCGGGCGCGGGGCGGCCGCATAGTGTTGTGTTAACAATCTCCGCCCTCCAGGAATGGTGCTGATGTTGATGCTATTCATCTTCTAGCAGAGGACAGATCCTGTTGATAGCTCGTCGCAATGTTCCTTGTGAATTGTGTACATCGGCAACTCTGGTGGCGCCATCGGAGCCCGGATACAAAGTGGTAATCCGACCAAGAGGCCATTTTAATGGCGGGTTCCGCTCATCTCTAACGAGAACCAGTTGACCAAGCCTTAGGTTAGGGTGCCTGGTCTGCCATTTTGTCCGTTGTTGGAGCTCGCAAATATATTCTTGGCTCCATCTAGACCAGAAATGCTGTCTGGCTTGCTCAATGCGTGCGAATCTGTGAAGCCGGCTGGGATTGGCATCTTCGAGGTCTGGCGCCGGTAATGATGTCAGAGGTCTCCCTACGAGGAAGTGCCCGGGAGTCAATGGAAAAAGGTCTTTGGGATCAGGTGACAATGGAGCTAAAGGTCTAGAATTAAGTATAGCCTCAATCTGCGTAAAAAGAGTAGTCATCTCTTCAAACGTGAGATGTGTGTTCCCTACAACCCTTTTCATATGAAATTTGGCTGATTTCACAGCTGCTTCGTAAAGGCCTCCAAAGTTCGGTGCGTAAACCGGTGAAAACCTAAACTTAATGCCTTCGTTTGCAAGGTCTGACACAGAGCTAGCACAAGTTTCTACTAACCTAGCAATCTCTCGACTAGCCCCAACAAAATTGGTGCCATTATCACAAAATATTTCGCGAGGCTTCCCTCTGCGTGACATAAATCGACGCAAAGCCAATATAAATGCTTCAGTTGTTAAATCGCTTACTAGTTCTAGATGTACAGCTTTCGTTTTGAAACAAATAAACACACATAAATAGCATTTTATCAACCTCGCGCCTCTACCTTTTTTGTTAACAATTAGAAAAGGCCCTGCAAAATCAGTTCCTGTTATCTCGAATGGGAACCCAGGATTCACACGCTGAGGCGGTAGGTTTCCCATTATTTGATTGGCGGTTACTCCTTTCATTCGTTTGCAAATTATACATTTGTTACATATCCTTTTTGCTATTATTCTGCCACTCAAGGGCCAATACTGTTCTCTAACGACTGAAAGTAGCAACTGCGGCCCTGCATGCATTAATTTTGTGTGAAAATATTCAAATAATAGTTTTGCAAAATGATGTTTCCCATCGATTACTATGGGATGTTTCTTGTCAAGTAGATAATCAGAATTATCAATTCTACCACCTACTCGAATCAATCCCTTTTCGTCTATGAATGGAGATAAACTTTGCAATAAAGGTAAGCCCTTATAGTTTTTATTTTTGTAATTTGACAAACATTCCATCTGTGCCAACTTTGCTAACGCTAGTTCTGCAGTTTTTAATTCATCAGCGTTCAACTCATTGTTATTTTTGCAGTTAACATTTTTGCAATTATAAATGAACCGATAGACGTATGCCATAATCCGTCTTAATTTAATTAAGCTTGAATGTTTTTCAAATTCGATTACAGAATTCTTTGATATATTTGCATTACAAGCTACAACATGTGTGCGTATCTCTGGTAAGTTCGTTTGTGTGTCTCCGCTCTGCTGATTAGGCCAGTGCTCTACAGACTCCTTAAGGAACGCAGGTCCCTCCCACCACAGCGACAATGACTCTACCTCGTCAGGATTCACACTCCGTGAAGCGAGATCTGCGGGATTAGCTGATGAGGGTACATACTTCCACTTAATATCATGACACAAATCATTTATTTCTGCTACACGGTGAGACACAAACGTACTTAACTTGTTTGATGGCAAACTCAACCAACCCAGGACGATTTTTGAATCGCACCAATAGTGATTTTTGTTTATTGAACAACGTAATGTGCTAATGACCTTGTTACATAAGCGAGAAGCGAGGACCGCTCCACACAATTCGAGCCTGGGTATGGTTGTCGTCTTCAGTGGCGCCACCTTAGACTTAGCGCATAGAAGTCGCACAGTTGTATTTCCTAGCGCATCTACTGAACGCACATACACACATGCAGCGTATGCTTTTAGTGATGCGTCAGAAAACACATGCAATTCGATTACAATTGGGGTTTTACATATTGCATGCCGTGGTATTGTCAATTTCCTCAAACAATGCAAATTAGTTATAAACTTATGCCACATTTCACTGATGGTGTGTGGAATATTATCATCCCATCCTATGTTTTGTGCCCACAATAACTGTAGTATCATTTTACATGTAATTATGCAAACTGACAATAATCCAAGTGGATCAAAAATGCTAGAAGAGATTGACAATATCGTTCTTTTTGTAACCTTTTCAACATTATTACTGTTTGGCAATTTAGACACGGACATGAGAATACAATCAATATTAGGATTCCATTCTATACCCAAAACATTAGCAGCTGTGGACAACTTTAAATTGTCTTGATCTTTATCATAACTTCTTTCATTTGAAATAAAATGTAATAGCTTTGTTGAATTACTTTTGATCTTGCGTAAATTAAAACCTGCTGACTCTAATGTTTCAGTGACTTGTTCATACATGTATTTTAAACCTGTTTCGTCTGAGTGCCCAGTATTTAAATCATCGACATAAAAGTCATGTAACATTACTTGTTTTATAATTGGGTCTTGACACTCAAACGCTAACTGAACGAGACATCTAGTACTTAAAAATGGAGCCGATGACGTACCATAGGTAACTGTATTTAACTGCAAATACTTCATGGGCTCATGCATGTTTTCTCGCCACAAAATGATTTGTAAATGCCTTTGACTAGGATGTATTAAAATTTGACGATACATTTTTTCTATATCTCCAGTTAGTATGTAGTTATGTTCTCTGAATCTAGCGAGAATAGAAAAAATGTCATCTTGTACCGTTGGACCCACCAACATGACGTCATTGAGTGATAAACCAGAGGTTGTTTTAGCAGAAGCATCGAACACTACTCTACATTTAGTGGACTCACTCTGTTCCTTAAGAACAGGATGATGAGGCAAAATTACAGCTTTGTCTGGTCTTTCAATCTCTGACGCATGACCCAAGTCCTGGTATTCTTGTATAAAACTAACATATTGTTTTTTTACTTCAGGTTGCCTTTGAAAACGCCTTTCTAATGACTCAAATCTCTTACGAGCTAAATTGTAGGAATCACCCAACCTTTCAGGCTCAGTTTTCAAAGGCAATCTGACGCAAAACCTTCCATCTTCCAAACGCCGAGTGTGCTCCCGGAAGTGCTGTTCGCATGCTTCATCTTCTGCGGACATCACTGGCTTGACTGGGACTTCTTCCAACTCCCAGAACCTTTGTAACTGTTGACTTACATCTTGACTGAAATTGCATGCAATCTTGTTTATACTTGCACTGCACATGACTGGCCCGGCTATAAGCCAGCCAAAAACAGAATTCTGTAAAATAGGTTTATCTTTGCCTAACCTTATTTGCTCTGAACATATGACATCCCAAAACACATCTATATAAACATATATTGCATGGCCCTAACTTGCACTGATGAACATAATGCCCGCTACGGAGACAGTTGACACATCCTTTTAGCTTAATAATTTGTTGATATCTGTCTACCGGTGACATGCTTGCTGAAATGCTATTATGATGATGCGCAGAAAAAAGCTACACGGATCTGGATATGTATAGGATAGGAACGGGCAAACTTCCCTCGAATTTCTCGCTCCGATCGCCAGCCTCCGCCGTTTTTTTTCAAAACGCCACAAGTATGATCTTGCTGAAATGCTTTTATGATGATGCGCAGAAAAAAGCTACACGGATCTGGATATGTATAGGATAGGAACGGGCAAACTTCCCTCGAAATTCTCGCTCCGAACGCCAGCCTCCGCCGTTTTTTCAAAACGCCATTTTGTTACGTTGCCACGCAACCCACGTCGAGTCCGCAATCCAAACCTCGTCGATCCTTTTGTTGATTGCAGATTGTATCACGGTCGCCACAAGATGTTAGGGATTTATTGAATATATATACTTGGTGTTTAACGGTTAATTTATTTTCGGTTATCAAAAAATACAGAATGATAGGTATCGGGGACGCGGGCGTTACGACGTGCTGCACTGATCTAGACTGACTGTCCGTTGTACGCAGGCGCGGGGCTGCGTGCGCCGCGAGGGGGCCGAAGAGCGGGCGCGGGGCGGCCGCATAGTGTTGTGTTAACATAAGTAAAGGTGACTAAGGGTGTAGATTATGGAGTCTACAAAATAGACTTAAACCTATATTTATCTGTAATATTTTTGCTCGCGAAGGTTTAAAAACATTTTATGTTATATGATTTTTTAAAGATGCTGTTCAGTCCTTGTAAAAATATTGGCGGGTAATCGCACATTTGCTTTGCCAATTTTATTTGTCTACCATAGTTCCGGTGGTCGGCTCCCACACTTGCTGGGCAACCGTTCTATCGAGCACCCGTGTGCTACGCGCGCTCTCTGCCAGTCATCGTGTAACGTTCACACTACGAAGACCGTGTCTTTGTCAATACAATACGCGTGTGTTGCCGTGCATCCACGTCATTTAAGTTCCTGAAGACCAAAACAAGCTGTTCTCCGCTTAAGACGCCGTGCGTTTGCTGGTTGGCTACCGTCCGTGGCGAGGGTCGACTTTAAGGTTGGTGAAGCTATTTTTACCCATCAATTTTCAGGGACTGAACGAACATCCTATTGAGAATTCACATACACAAAACTATACAGTCCACTCATATTCCTTATTCCTGAATCAGTGTCCTTCTGCCAATCCTAGTGCGACGATCTCACAGATGCATTTACTTAACATTACGTAAACAACGTAGTAAGTCATGTTCTGGAGTTCGACTAATCGGCGCAAAAGACTGGCATCTCAAAGAACTTTAAGAAAATACATTAAAAAAAACGACCAAGGTTTTGAATAAACGGTCTTAACACTGACTTCAGCTGAAGCCTTATTATAAATAGTACCTAAAACAAAACAGTATTAAAGAAATATTGTTTTAAGGGGTTTTCGTGATGGAACTGATTTTAATATAAAAGTTTTTAAAAAGTTTACAGATTTTCGAAACGATTAATATTTTGAATGAGTTCCCTGGGTATTCTTCTATATGGCTTCGTGGTAATGACAATAAGCTATAATAAAGCAGAATTTTTATCATAAAACATCTTGTTTTTTATAATTGAAATAAATTAAATCTTCTGTCGCGTCAATGATGATTCTAGCTGGACTTATACCAAACTTGGCAAAAAATACGACATTTTGCGTAGCTCTGTTTAGTTCAATCCACGTGTAGATGAGCATATTACAAAGGGCAGAATATTAGGACTATAGTTAAGAATAATAATATTTTAAGCAAGCATACTCGGAAGATACATCATAAATTCACATTGTAAAAATGTCTACGTGCGACCAGGTTCACCCATATGGACAGACGTCCTGTACAGGGAAGCCGAGCCGAGAAGATGGATGCAGGTCGCTTCTAACCGGCCGATATGGAAGACACTGGGAGAGGAATATGTTCAGCTTCAGTTTAGAGAAATTATGATGATGATGTTGTGACCAGGGTCACAGACTGAAACTTTGACATCACCAAAATCATGTTTGTTTATACCAAAAGGTTCCAAATAATATTTTTTCACTGTTTCCTCTCAATGGGTATTCAATCACTAGCTGCATCAGACGGTCGACTAGCTATTACAAGCTATAACAAATAGCCCGATCGGGCAGCGCCGGGCCGTAAGTCATGTTAATTGCTCTCGACGTCAGCGGCCTCTAGCAGGAATTGCCAGAACCGCCCAATAACTCAGTTTAACTGGGGTTCGCATCTTTTGAACCGAAGTTGAAATATTTGGAGGAAATAGTGATTGGCTATTTGTCAAAGATTTAAACTAGTCCTGGGGTTTTCTAATATATAACATAATTTATAAAGGTCGAGAACAAGCAGTTTATGTTTCTGATACAGCAGGTAGGTTGCAGGTAAGTAAAACTTAATTTATTATTAATCAGCCCGGTACTCTTATTACCTAAAAATTTGCAATCAGCAAATATCGTGCAGTCATCGCCAGATTGATGGTTAGTGGCAAAATCTATGGGCGGCACCGACAGTAGATTACTTTGTTTTTGTTTTGTGCTATCAATTTTTGCTATCGCATTGCCTTGCAAGATACGGAATCAGGATACAGTCAGTCAGATCAGCTCTGCTGGACATATCCTCTCCCAATGCACGCGGAGCCTTAAGAAAAGTTAAGTAACAGTGTTAAGTCAATTTCCGTAGAACCTTTGACCGATGAGATGTAGTGATGTTGCTGGTGATATTGAGATAAATTCTTCATCACGAATAGATGTTGAGCATCAAGCATTCCTAGCCCTTTCGTAGTAATGTGTTAGTGTTAGTGAAACTGAAAAGTTATCAAGGAGATACAGACCTACAAACACCAATGTTTCACGTTGCTAAGGGCAGGGCTTTCTATTTGAAATCCAAACATTTATTGGTCCACGCAAATAGCAGTGATCTTAATTAAGTTAATTGCTTCTACGTTTTGTCTCACTTACTCTTTAATAGTAAATTCGGGATCCTACAATATGCACAAAGTTTATAAAAACTTTGAATTATAATGTAGAAAGTTTGCCAACATTCCCCTATATCATACATATTTTTTATCACCTCGCCGTACTTTTCTCATTAAAGAAACTTTTCTTAATTTTATCCAGTTAATAATCTGGTACCGGTTTTATGTTTTCGTTCAAGCTCATTTCGTATTACTTCAGATTTATCTTTAGAAACTAATTAAAACAAGCATTTAAGATCGGTTTAACCTTCTACGTTGTAATTATTTACGGTTTCTGGTACGATCAATTTATGAAGTTTTTATTAGATAATAATAAATTTTGTTACAGCAAATTTTGTCCTGAACCCTCTATACGACAGAATGTGTTCAAATTCTTAATTAGTTTTCGAACTTATGATGAGCAGATTAAGTTTGGGATATTGATGTCCAATATACATTAAAGATTCTAAAGTTTTAAAAATATAAATTACGTAGTTAAAACTTATGTACACAGTGTCTTTGACAAAACTTTAGTAGACCAATATTAAGGCTAATACAGTTTGACTAGAAGGTATTTAAAATTATAAAAGAAATACTACATAATGGTTCGTTAACTATACCAAATAATTAAAAAAAATCAATTTAATATATAAATAAATCAACAGATATTGTTTTTATTTCATTTCCTATCTCTCTCAATCCTCGTGGAAATCTATACTTCGTGTTAATGAAATAACGCAAAACCTCTCAGGTGGTAGCTCAGCCCATGAAACTGAACAACTTTTGTTTTACAACGAAACCGAAACCCAAAAAAATATATTTAATTTCTTATACAAACTGATCAGCTAACCGAGTCAATTTGTATGAAAATTCTATGTTTATTTTTGGCATTTTGGGAATGTTGTAGAACAAAATTTGTTCAGTTTCATGGTCTAAACTACCACCTAAGAGGTTTTGCGTTATGTTATTAACACGTTGTTTAAATAGGTAATTAAAATTTAGATTATCGTACGTAATTTTAGAATAAGAACATTGCAGCACCTTAAAGGGTAATTAAGTACTTAAGTTGCAAAACGTATTGTAAGATCTCTTGTAGGTATACTTAATTCACAATAAATGCATTTGAATTTGAATCTAAAGTTCTTATTTTCCAGCAAATTCTTGGGTAAGCAAAAATGTCTAGAAATTACTTTGACGGTAACATTTTCGAGAGTCATTATTACCACAGAGGTCGACCACATAAGCAAGAATGTCGAATATCTCAAAACTGTCGCATGTCTCCGACGTGAATCAGCTAAAAGTTTGAAAGTCCAAAGTTGGGCGATCCGAAGTGAAATGTGGCAGGTGGAAGGAAGTTTGCGAAACCTTCGCTCGGGAATATCAATAGGCCGTGTTAAGTGAAAACGATGGAGACTTGTAGTTTTAAGCGAGAAGTGAAATAAAAGTTAGTAATTGTGGGAGTACTTTCGCCAGCCAACGGTCGGTCCAACTTTAACTGACAATTTAGAAATCTATTCGCAGTACCTTCAAGACCAGGGAGGAGTAAGAAACCTCAACCTCTTTCAGATTGCAACCCAACTTTGTTCTGTATTTTAAAAAGTTGGAGAAGATCTAATGTACTTTGGCTTAAGAACAAAGCACACGCTGTCCCTGATAACAAAGAAACAACATTCTTACTGTCCAATATTTTATTTGTCCAAAATTAATTGTTCTGCATAATTGTTCGTTAATTAACGAATCAAACAAGAGCTACCGATCCATAAAATCGGTTTAATATTACCACTACAGAATTGTTTTAAATTGGCGGATAATTTCTCGTTTATTTATAGTGATAATTGTTAAGCCCGGGATATCGAATACGCTTGTTAATGCATTAAGCAGTGCACCTTGTTATTATTTACACGGAACAATTAACATTAATGATATGGAAATTAAGAAGGGAAATGAAATGGACTTGCAAATACATTTTACAGGGTGACAGGTTACGAGGGAGTCGAATTAATGTGATGCGGGTGTTCTAAACATTAACACAGACCACTTTTGCTAGACCAAGGTTCAAAATCAAATTTGAAAGCTCCTTTTATAAAGAATAAAATAAGAATAAGAATAAATTTATTTCCATAGAAAGTATACAGCACACAGATTTTACAGAATACATAAACAGCATATTATCGGTACTAAATGTGCTTGCTACCTGGTAAGCATTAGTAATATCACCTGTGGTAAGCTTTTCAGCTCCTTCAATAATGATGGGATTTATATTTGCAACGAAATAATCGACATTATTCTTCATTGTTAGGTTAAATGTCAATTTTGTATTATTATTTGCTTTAACTTATAGCTGTTGCTTTAATTTATTAACCAGTGTTTTTTTTTGTTTTTTTAAACAGACGGTTGCGGGCTTGAATTTCGCAAGGGACAAATATTTCTGTTTATCTCTTATCTATTCACCTTAGTGAAAGCTTTGCTTAGCTTGGAACTAGATAATTGGTGTAATTGTGAAAACAACCTGCTTTGGCTAAAAATGTGCAATTGATTGAAAATTAAGTAAACAAATAAGATAGGTTACTAAACCTAGTTCATTTTTATCCGCTAAAAATTCATCCCAAACATCCCGAAGGACGAATAACCTTAAAAACTGTTCTAATCTGTCTCCACCAGCGACTGTGAGAGAACGAGCAAACTCCGCTCAAAAAGGAGCAAGTTTGAATTACTTCTTACTCGAGACGCATAATGAATCGGCTCCGCTAGAGATATTTGTTCCGAACTCGAGACGTTTCAGTAAAAGCCGGAGTTGTCCAAACAAAATGATTTCTTCGGGGATCGACCGGCGAGACGCTATTGTTTTCGCGTTTGAAATTAAAATGGGTTGGACTGTTTGTTTTCGGACTGACCTTGCGATTGATCTTTCGTTTGTTACGTTCTGTGTTCAGGATAAAAGTAAGTAATGGTGTTATAGAAACTCGTTTAGACTGCCAACTTTGAGCTTCGGTCGCGGGTTTGAATCCTGTAAGAATTCATCAAACCATTTGGTACCTGAATTTTGGATGTCAAATAATGGATTTAAGTATGCCTAAGTTTAATTTAGTCACAATATTATTAAATATGTGATTCTAATTTCTATGACGTTTCCTCAAACTTTGAGCTTCATCTTTGTATTCCTTGTTCTGACAAGTAAAACAAAGATCATGAAATAAATATTTCATTATCTGTGTTCCACCGCAAGGGCATAAAATAACATCACAAATGATTTACACGATAATTTAATTGGTTTTCATTTAAACGAACTATACGTCGTTCATTACGTTTAATTTACTATAGCATTTCTGTAAAATAAAATTTTAATGTTTTCGTTTAAAGCAAACAAGTTCATTGGTGTTACGAATTAATACAAAAAAATTATAAAATTTGAGGTGCGTTGCCAAATAAGTTTTAGCGTAACAAAACTGTCCATAAAGAGATCGAGATAGAAATGAGTTAAAACTTAGAAAAACGTATGAAGATCACCAACATTGTAATAGCATTCCATCATTAGGCACAATATATCATAAACACTTTTAAGTCCAAAATATTTGCAATGGATGATATTCCAAGAACCCAAAATAATTACGTATCTAAAGCTAAAGATTAATTATTTTAAGTATTCATAAGATAAAGAAAGCAATAAGGATTTCATTTTAATCTTTATCAACTTGATCAGAAACTCAATAAATCAAATATGAACCCGTTTTTAAGTAAGCGAAAATTTTCCTAAACTTATACACTTCTCAATCAACTTTATTAGACAAACTCACAAAATCCCTCAGGTTTACGGGCCCTTAAAGTTGAATAACAACAAATAGGATATAACCCTAATACCTTTCGAAAACTGAAGCAATATTACTAATCTTAAATCTAGTGTTGTACAAAAGTTAATTAATATGGATATTATCGACTGTAACTTTTTACAAGCTTTTATTTAGTTTCACCTGTCCCGTTGTCTGTAATCAAATCTTGCAAGTTAAATTTGATCCACTTCCCGGTTACCGATTGAGCTGAAATTTTGCATACATGTGTAAACCGCGTGACAATGCAATATTATGATGAAATGGTTCTGATCTGATGATGGAGCTGGAAGGTGGCCATAGGAACTTCACAATAAAACAAAACAACCTCATCGAGTTTGGGCTCGTTTGAATCGTCTTGGCGAGTAGTTTGTCTTTCAATGGTAAGCAGGGTCTGATGGTGGAGCTGGAAGGTGGTCACAGGAACTCTGTACTAAAACGACGAAACTCCATCGAGTTTCGGCTCGTTTGATTCATCTTGACGAGTACTTTGTTTTAAGATGGTTACCAGGGTCTGATCTGATGATGGAGCTGGAAGGTGGCCAAAGGAACATTGTAATGAAACGACGAAACTCCATCGAGTTTCGGCTCGTTTGATTTGTCTTGACGAGTACTTTGTTTTAAGATGGTTACAGGGGTCTGATCTGATGATGGAGCTGGAAGGTGGCCATAGGAACTTCACAATGAAGCGAAACAACTTTAAATCGTCTTGATGAGTAGTTTGTCTTTCAATGGTAACCAGGGTCTGATGATGGAGCTGGAAGGTGGTCATAGGAACTCTGTAATTAAACGAGATAACCCGGTCGAGTTTGGGATCGCTTGATTCGTATTCACGAGCTAGTACCTACTTTGGTGCTAGATGGTAATTAGGTTTTGATGATAGATCTGGAAGGTAGCCATAGGAACTCAGTAATTAAACGACATAACCCGATCGCATTTGGACTCTTTTGATTCGTCTTGACGAGTACTTTGGTGCAACATGGTAACCAGGGTCTGATGATGGAGCCGGAAGGTGGCCATACAAGCTTTTATTTTTTAGTTTCACCTGTGCCGTTGTCTGTAATCAAATCTTGCAAGTTAAATTTGATCCACTTCCCGTTTACCGACTAAGCTGAAATTTTGCATTTAGTTATGTGTAAACCGCGTGAAAATGCAATATTATGATGTCATGGTGCTGATCTGATAATGGAGCTGGAACGTGGCCATAGAAACTCCGCAATTAAACGACGCAACCTCATTGAGTTTGGGCTCGTTTGATTCGTCCTGACATGTACTTTGATACTATATGGTAACCAGGGTCTGATGATGGAGCTGGAACGTGGCCATAGGAACTCCGCAATTAAACGACGCAACCCCATCGAGTTTGGCTCGTTTGATTCGTCTTGACATGTACTTTGATAATATATGGTAACCAGGGTCTGATGATGGATCTGAAACGTGGCCATAGGAACTCCGCAATTAAACGACGCAACCCCATCGAGTTTGGCTCGTTTGATTCGTCTTGACATGTACTTTGATACTATATGGTAACCAGGGTCTGATGATGGAGCTGGAAGGTGGCTCTCTCCGTCATTAAAACTCCGTCCGTCATTAAACGACGCTACCCCATCAAGTTTGAGCTTGTTTAATTCGTCTTAACGAGTACTTTGATAATATATGGTAAACAAGGTCTGATGACGGAGCTGAAATGTGGCCATAGGAACTCCGTAATTAAACGACACAACCCCATCGAGTTTGGGCTCGTTTAATTCGTCTTGACATGTACTTTGATACTATATGATAACCAGGGTCTGATGATAGAGCTAGAAGGTGGCCATAATAACTCCGTAATTAAACGACGCAACCCTATCGAGTTTGGGCTCATTTGATTCGTCTTGACGAGTATCTTGGTTGGCGTGAATATGCATCTCCAACAAAGGTTAACTGGCATTTTGTTCGGACCTGTGACCCACCAGCGACCACTAACGAAACTAGTTGGAGTACGTTAAAGACCATGAATACTACCCATTGAGATAAGTCATATTCCTCAAAAGCATGGGAAAGTTTTTTTTAGCAAAACAAGAATCAATATATAAAAAACTATGTTTGGTATCCAAATATGCTTTTGAATGTATAAAATGCTTACAAAAATGTACAATATCTTCCTAAAAGGTTACACGAAAGAGCTTTTCTATCTTGTTGCAAAGCCTGGCGATCGCGGGTTCGAGTCCCGCAAGGGCAAATGTTTAGTGTGATGAGCACGAGCGTTTGTACCTAAGTTAGGATGTTTAAAAACGTATTTAAGTATATTAATCTGTTATCTAGTCGCCATAGCACAAGCATTGCTTAGTTTTGATCTAGCTAATCGGTGCGATTATGGAAACAATTTATTTATTTATTTTATTATTATTGGTATACCGTGGTAAAATAGGGGCCTCTAAACTCTTTATTGTAATGTAGATTGCGCCACGTATCACAGTAAGTTATAATTATTGAAATCAATAATTAGACAAAATATACGTTTTGCGTTGAAGCACATAACTTTTTTCTCCTATGCATTAGGATCAAAATAAAAACATTCCGCGAAATGTTAAGCCTAAACTTTCAAGAAAAACCTTACAACCCTACCCCTACCCTTTCAATACTGGTCGTGAACTTTGAGGTACCGGGTCAAAAATGCCTAATATGACCTTTGGGAAAAAAGTTCGTTCCGTTTGTTATGAATGTGAATTATGTCTGATTGATTAGATAGATGACCCAATGCCAAGGTGAGCACGTGCCAAGGGCTGAATGTATGTATAAACATATACTAAAAAGTGACAAATAAAATTAAAGAAAAAAAAACTTTTTTAAATACAAGCTTTTATTATTTGTTAATGAAATGAACTAAAAAGTTATAAATAAATTTATCTGATGAGAAAAATACCATTATATAGGTGGCATTTTTTTTATTAATAAAAGCGTGTTACATTTTGATTGCAGAAGAAAAATAAGTTCCTTATAAACAAAATGTTCTTTAATGTTTCTACAAAATGTAACACGTTTTTAATATAAAAAAATGCCACCTATATAATGGTATTTTTCTCATCAGATAAATTTATTTATAACTTTTTAGTTCATTTCATTAACAAATAATAAAAGCTTGTATTTAAAAACGTTTTTTTTTCTTTAATTTTATTTATCAAATAATTTATAGACTATTTTTAATAAAATGTGAGTAACATAATATTCAGCTTTTACTTAAGTTTTGTAAAGTTATTTTCACATCCTAACTGTAAATTCCTCAGCATTGAACATACTTAAAAAGTGAAACATGAAATTTTATCATTTTTTCGAAAGTTAGTTGTACCCGAAATGTAAAAATACTTTTCGACTTCTCATAGGCGCTAAATCGATCAGTTAGCAAAAATGTATATACCTTAATCATTTTTTTCTCATTCCTGGCCTTTTAAACCACTATTATCATACAAATGGTACAACTTTCATGTCAATTTAAATTAAATTATCATTGTGTAACGACACAAAAGTGATGAAATCCCGCAAATAGCAGTGGGTATGTAAGCAAAATGTATCGATAATCGATATTCTAATTTGGACAGCACTAATGGAAGCCTTTGTATCGTACCTCGATGATCCAGCTTAAGCTTCAAGTAAATTCACCTTTGCCACAGTATAAAGCTATTATATAAGGGTCTTTGGATATAAGGATAGGATTGACTGGAATCATAATACCTAAAAACGGATATACTCGTAATAGTAAATTATTTAAACATGAGTACGGGACCCTTACTGACTTTTACATACCAAAAAAAAACAGGTAAATATGTAACAATTAAAAAGGTATACCTTTCATTGTGTATCCAACAAAATTTAGTAATACAGCATTATCAGGTAGGTATTAACTACGTATAGGTACAACCATAGGCATCGACATACCTGAAACAATACAAAGACAATTTATTATTCATGAAAGACACTGATATTATATTATTACTAATTACAAATACACCATTTATATAAAAATAAATCTATACCTATATGAATCAAACATAGTCACTGGGGGAGGCCTATGTTCAGCAGTGGACGTCCTGTGGCTGAGATGATGATGATGATGATGAATCAAACGCATTAAATTTTGTAATGTTCTGTGATAGCTAACATTTACTTTGACATGTTTTTTAAATATTAGTAATAAAGGAAATCGTGTCATATTGAATCAAAATGGGTTTATAGGTATCATAATAACAAAATGACTAATATTTTAAAATAGTTTATTGGTATCAAGCACAGTCTATTTATAAACAAATTTCAAAGATTTAACTAGATATAATGAAATGAGTGAAAGCCTTAATTTGGATTTTAAATTTAGCATAGTGTATAGTATTCTACTAGTCAGCCCTTTCATTGGATACCTATATTGAGGGAGTTTAAAAAATATGTATTCCGCCATTTTGTTACCGCGGCCATCTTGGATTTGAAATTGGTCATAGTGTATGGTATTCTACTAGTCAAGCTCTTTCATTTGATACCCATATTGAGGGAGTTTAAAAAAAAAATGTAATCCGCCATTTTGTTACGGCGGCCATCTTAGACCGATTTTCATTAAACATAGCTAAAAACACTCCCAACTAATTAATAATTCAAACAAAAAAAACTAAATCAGAATCGATTCATCCGTTCGGGAGCTACGTACAGGAAGACCATTTTACCGAAATCTTTGGTTTTTAAGCGAAGCGAATTTCTTAGTTATTTATAAAAGCAATGTTTAGAGAGTAAAATAAGGCATTTAATAATAGTATGCTAATCATAGTTGTATTTGAAACGTCTGAAAAGCACCAGTAACTACAAAGCAATTTTAAAATAAATTTTATTCACAGAACATTAACAAAGCAAATGGAGTTACTAAAACAGAGCAACTCACAATATTATTTTCTTTTTGAATTGCAGAAGTGACTTACTGTACTTATAGTTTTTAATATTAGAAAATTAGTTCAGGTACTGTATTCATCATCCACCATATCTTCAAATTTAAACAAGTGGAAAATTAAAAAAAATGTATTTGGGATTCGTTACGGTATTTTAGATTCAATTAAAAACCTCCATTTTACAGATATTATTCATCATGATACTCCGTGATCATGGCGCTTGCAACAGTGCCGAAATATCGGGAACACAAAAATAAGGTACATGTTAGCAATCTCGTAACAAACTACTCTAATGTTAGTGACCATGAAAGTTTAAAACAATATATTATTCATCAGTTTCTTATTTTTTTCACTCACGCAGCGCGGAGCGCCTCCCGACATGGTCGAGCGATGATACAACTGGCGGCACGTAAGTTGAGTGTTTGTTGGTTGAAAGTTACGCAGAAGACCATTACGATTATATCATTGGCTAGTCGCACGCCGCGTCTGCACCGCCGGCCGTGATTGGTAGTTAGCTCCACGCACGTGTGACTCTGATTGATCGTCTCGTAAGATGCGCAAAGCAATCCCCACTCTTTGCCCCAGCACTCAACATCGATGCCGCAATGATATGCGCAAACCTGCTAGCAGTGGAAGGATAGGAATAACCAAGGATCAGGCTTGTTGGCGTGCATCGGTTGAGGGCTATGTAGCAGTGGACTTGATATAAGCTCATGATTATAATTGCTTAGATCTAGTATTTCACACTTCAGACTTCAAAACTAAAGATCATGGGCTCGCATCCTTTAAATGAAATGAAATAATATGAAATAAAATTATTTATTCTGTATCTAGGCCCTCCCAACATATAACTTAGCCCTACCACCTTTTTATCCTATAGCATCCTTTTTCCATAAGGATTTTTTAATGTGGTTTTGAACTCATAAACAGGTAAGTCAACAAGAGATTGTGGTACTTTATTGAAGATTTTTATACATTTCACCAAAAATGAATAGGAGGCAGAGCAATAATCAGGTGTCAAGCATGTCATAATATCTTCTTCCCTTGGCCAATTGTAGAGGCTATTTTGGACTCTAACTGATAAATTAGTCTGCCACCTGTTTCAACGATTGAAATTCCCTTTCACAATCAAACTAGGAATCTCTAAGAAATGTCTAAGGATTTAACTATTTTGACAAGTAAACTTTAAAGGGATAAATTGATGTGCTTTGATAAATTGTGTAAGTTAATGATTAAGCAGAAGATCCCTTAATTGTGTGAGTTTGAGATTAGCATGTCTGAGACGTTGAGCAAATCGTCTGATGATGATCGCTTCATTCTTAGATATAATAGGATTTGTGTAGTTTAATATAACTCAATAAATACTATTAAACTGATATGCGAAAGACAGACAGTATAATATTAATCCTACTAAGATTATAAAAGCGAAAGTTTGTAAGTATGGGTGTATGGAGGTTTGTTAGTCTTTCACGCAAAACTACTAAATGGAATTGGATGAAATTTTGCACACGTATAGAATATAATCTGGGTCAACATATGTGATACTTTTTGTCCTGATAAAATGTTCATGTGGGATAGAATAATCTAAAGACCACGCGAGCGAAGTCGCGGGCAAAAACTAGTATCATATAATAATATATTGGACAATATCACGTACATTGCTCTGACTATGGCTCTGATCCTAAGATAAGTAGCTAAATCACTTGTATTATAGAAATCAGAAACAACGACGGTACCACAACATCCAGACGCGAGACAATATAGAAAAGTCCGTTTTCTACATTGACCAGACCAGGAATCGAACCTGGGACCTTAGATGTAGCGACGCTAAGTCCGACGTGCTTGCTTCTCGGCTATTGAGGTCGTCAAAATCAAATAAGTACATTTATACTTTTTATTTCTAAATTTTTGAATATTTTTTTACTTCAAAATGGGTAAAACAAACAACAGCACACACCACAATCGCCTCTCAACGGAATTTAACGGTGGATTAAATCTGAGGATTAAACTCTCATATATTTTAAAGTATCGTTAAAGTCGGATTACCCGGGTTCCCTGATGATTCCTCAGCAACCTTTTCTGCTCATACGAATCAGAATCGCTGTGGATTTTGTGGAAACTCACTTCGCTTTTAATTATTCTCTGAAGGAGCGGATAATTTAACGAAAACATCGTCCTGGAATGAATTTCAAGAGAAAGGACACAGAAATGTACTCTGAAAGAAAAGCACGAGCTTATATCGCATAAAAATGGGGACGAAAGTGATAACTCAGAACCTATTTAAATACATAAGAGTCTCTTTTGTCAGAATTTTTTTCATTTTAATGTTTTTGTTAAATATTAGCATACGAAAAAGGAATTAATATTCTATGTGTAAACGATAAACTAGGTTCTGAAGTCTGGTGGCAATGGCTCCTTAAATTGCCACATCTAGGATCGTTGTGAATCGTACCTACCCCATACACAACAACGAAGAATTTCGTGAAAATATCATCGCTAAAAGTTCCAAAAAGGTTAGCACTCTCTCCGAGATTCAAACGAAGAAACAATCAACATTTGCGACACCCAGAAAAGGGTTACCTTGCAAGGTAGAGCCAAATTTTAAAAATAAGATCTAGAGGTGCACTGCTTAAGGTATTTGTTGTCAATGTTAACCTCAGCGGGGTAACCATGAACTCTTAAAACAATCTCAAAGCTGTCAAATCTGTCAATTTTGGTACGTCATTACATACAAAATTTGACAGATTTGATAATGTTTGACAGATTTGAGATTGTATTAAGAGTTTTTGGTTTTCACCCCTGGTATGCGCGGGCGCTCCTGCTGTTAGAAATGTACTTTACATCAAAAAGGCTAAGGTTTGTTTTCGCGCGCCATTGTGACTAATATTGCATTGAACTTTGCAGTTCTGTAGGTACAACCTACAGATATAGTGCATGAAAATTTTTATAAATGAGACAAGATTATCCACGCGTACCATCATTAAACAGCGGATAGTAATAAAAAAATAGAAAAATAAGTTTGTTTTTTAGATCGCTCATTAGATCGATTTACTTACTGATTCTGTGTAGTCCCTGAAAATTTGGCACTACCTTGCAATGTAACCCTGTATAGCTAAATAGATTATCTTTGCACACCACACAAAACAAACAGTACAAAGAAAAAATACATTTAGGTAGAATGGTACAATTTAGGAAAATATGTTTTTTTTTAATATAAAACACATTTGAATGACCCATCAATTGAAGATACCCCAACAATATTTCTGTCATTACAATGACTGAGGTCGGTCGAACCTCCCTCTGCGCTATAACTCATTCTTTATGTTCTGTAGCATACGACGAAATATGGTTATAGCTTGCTCTTCCAGTCTAAGACAAAAACATGACCATTATTTATACCTAATGCGACCACACCTCTAAGTAACTGAAGGATTATATCTAACCCTCTTGCCCTTAAACCCAAGGGTTTAATTCCGCGTCGAACCGGGTTTGGGTTGTGCTAGGGCGCCCACAAATAAAACATGTCTTACCCAATGGACGGACTACCTAGTTGAGATGGGAAGCCGCTTATTTTGGCGGCCAAAATCTAGCAGTGGACTTTCTAATCCTGGTGATAAAAATTACGATGATCTAATGCCTCGTAAAACAGGGCCATAACCATGAACTCTTAAAACAATCTCAAAGTTGTCAAATCTGTCAATTTTGGTACGTCATTTCATACAAAATTTGACAGAAATGATAATGTTTGACAGATTTGTGATTGTTTTAACAGTTCATGGTTAGGGCCCAGGTATAATGTTTCCTTAATTGCTTACTTTAAGAAAAAAATGCTGAATTCATATTTTTTTGGTTTAAATTATCCCGTTTTTAAGCACACAACACATGGCCATATTATTCATGTCCTACTATTTTCCTGTTACACCTATTTCCACATACTTATTACTAGGGATCAGATTGCACAAAGTTTCGCTTAATCTTTGTTATAACTCACTTCTGCCAGGAACAGTCATAGGACTGCTCCTGCTTGTAATCTAGTGCAGCAATTTACTGTTTGTTCTGCCAGTACTTTAGTGAGTTATTAAATTAAAGAAAGAAAGATGAATCTATGTGACGAGTTAACGGTTAAGCCCAGATAAATATTTTAACGAGTTTAAATCTTTCTTTGATTGTAAGTAACTCATAAAAATGATCTCACCTGTTATACAATGTTAACTTAATACAATTATTGTTTATATTGAAGATAAATAACACTTGAAAAAAATCATCGACCTCAGGTGGGACTCGAACCCACGTCCCATCGCAGTTCGAGTCCCACCTGAGGTCGATGATTTTTTTCAAGTGTTATTTATCTTTAATTAAACCTTACATGGAATTGCTAAAAACAAAAATTTACAATATTGTTTATATAATAAAACTTTATGTTTATACTTGTATAAGTTTGCGGTGACCTCATGGGGTTAGGTTCGGGGCTATCTAAAACATAGCCCTCTTTTTATTTTAAGATCTTTGTACCAAAATGTTGCAATAAACACCAATAACTATGACTAAAGTAAAAATACATAATTGATTATAAATAATTGTATCTTGTTAAAATTATTATTCATTTATAGTTTGCACATTGCGTGCTGTCATGACGTAAAAAATTGTAACATGTTGCGCTTCAATTGTTTCCTCGTCAATACACGGTTCAAAGGTCAACTGATGACGGACATTATTTCCCAATAGTTTTCCCGGCCCCTCGTTATCTGGCCACAAATCGCTCTCGAGGCATGTCCTGTATGACAGTGACAAAGCGGCAAGTTTTTATCCTATTCAATTACGATTCCCGGGAATAGCTGGGAATTCCTCAAACGGCACGATGAATCGCGAATGGGAATAGGAAAGCGATATTTTATGATAATTGTTTGTTACTTCATAGTTTTCTGCACTACTGTTCTAAAGTAATAGTGATTTGGATGCATCTGGAAAATTGATGCATTAAGTACGTAATCTCGTTTATAGAACTACTAGCTGTGCCCGCAACTTTGTTTGCATGGAATACAAGATGTTTGGTATGACACATAACGAAAGCCGTTCAAATAAAGGACAACATATAGAAAAATATTCCACAGGAACATTTAACCGGGATAACCATATATGAGACCAATGTCGAAATCGTAGAAAAAATCAATTTCCCGTTACCAAATCGCCAACTGGCTAACATAAGTTTGTGTGGGGAGGTGTTTTTTTAGATTTAAATGTTGGTCTCATAATAACAGTTGTTTATTTGGACATAAATTATCCTTTAGAAGTTACTTGTTCAATTAGAGCCTTCTTCAAATATTTATTTAAACATTTACAAACAGCGCTGGCAAAATTATTCCAATTTCATTTGCAAGCGCATCACCACGGTATACGTTATCCAAAGAAACAATTTTCGTCTCAATTTCTCATGACCGTTAGGAGGAAATTCAGCACAAAAGAAAATAAAGATGACAACAAAAAGTAGCGTGTCACAATCGTCGCTTCCAAAGTTGATATCACGTCAACTTTTTCCTCATTGAATTACGTACTGTTCTCGTATAGTTGCCGTCCGCCAAAATAGCTTACACACGTCGCTATAAATCGCGATGTTGAGGAGAAACTTTGAATTACTCTCCATTGAAAATCGCAAGAGATCGCAGAGTTGGGCGACTCAGCGAAACTTGGTAGTTCACATGAGCAGTTTTCTTTAGCGGGCAAGTTGGCCCATATTGTAAGTGGTGTAAGTGGATGATAATACTTTGGAATGTCGTGTGATTTATGCGTTTCTTAGATATCACAGACGTTTAACAAAAGAAAGATGGGTAAAGCAAAGGTACAAAGATAAGAGATGAGGATAATCTAGTGTTTTATTATTATTGACATCTTTATTAGGATGTTGACATGGCGACAGCATACATATTTAAGATAATATATTGCCATACTAGGGGGGTAACCATGAACTCTTAAAACAATCTCAAAGTTGTCAAATCTGTCAATTTTGGTAAGTCATTTCATACAAAATTTGACAGAAATGATAATGTTTAACAGATTTGGGATAGTTTTAACAGTTTATGGTTAGGGCCCTGGGCCATAACCATGAACTCTTAAAACAATCTCGAAGTTGTCAAATCTGTAAATTTTAGTACGTCATTTCATACAAAATTTGACAGAAATGATAATGTTTGACAGATTTGTGATTGTTTTAACAGTTCATGGTTAGGGCCCAGAACTCTTAAAACAATATCAAATCTGACAATCATACGTCATTACGTACGAAATTTGACAAGATAGTTTGTTTCTTACAGAAAGATGCTTAAGTTTTCTATTCGCTAAAAGCTAAAACAATATTTGGATAATTTTACTCGTAGAATAAAACCAGGTCAAAGTCAAGCTATATTATAAAAACGATTGGTTTCATAATATAGATGATAAGTAGTAAATGCTCTTTGTCTTTTGTCTCTTTACACACTGAGACCCGAATTAATTTAGAAACAATCGTTTTTGGAACTAATCCGAACAGAGAATCAAGCCCATTGCATTCAAGGCAAATCACTTACACCGTGTTCCTATATTGTACTATGCGTTAGTGTACATCAGCAACTAATCGTATTGGTGTCAAAAGTAACGAGCCGTTGTAGTCGTTCCTATAAAATTTGACGAAGCGTCATTTATAGGAACGCTTTTGAGTATGTCAAGTTGACAATTCCTACCATCCGTTAGCAAAACCAACCGTTTCTCGGATATAGGAACCGGGCTTTAATCAATGCCAATCAAAATTACTTATGTAAACACCAATTGTAACTTATTTGTATGTTGTGCATTAATAAGTATCATTCACGCCAATAAACCTTTGTGAGTAAACCACAGTAACATTAGCGTAAAAATTGTATCAAAACCGCAAAACGTTTCCGTACGTCAATATAAACTGCAATCTAAATAAGAGCACTCATCCATGACCAGCTCAAAACATACGCACGTCTGTCATCAACATACTATCCCCCAGACGTACATAAAACTGGGGTAGTAAACTACAAGAAAAAACGTGATTTAGTCAAAAATTCAGGCTTTCTTCCAAGACAGGAACGTAAAAGCGAATGACCCTGTTATACGTTTTACGATGCATAAGCTATGTACGTATGCTTTAGTGTTGCATTGAGTTTTAGTGAATATACTTATTTCATCACCAGCCTACATCAGTCCACTGCTGGACACAGGCCTCTCCAAAAGGAGGATTTTGCCATAATCGCCACGCTTGGCAGGCGGGTTGGTGATCGCAGTTTGGCCAATGGTGGAGAGGAGACGCTGCTGCCCGTCTTCTTATGGCGGTTCTCCAGTAGGCGTCTCTTACGAAACCACACGACACACCGAATATACTTATTTGCTGTAAGGAGAATATCTAAACAGTACAATTATAGGATAGAATAGAATAGAAAAAGATTTATTTGACACACACATAATACAAAAGGAAAAACATTTACAGGATAATAAAAGCAATATGTGTCAAAAAGGCCCCCGCTCAGCATTTGTCGTGATAGTCACGGACGTATCACGACGCTGGTTTTCAGCAGGGACCCTGACGGTAGGCTCGGACCATACCCGACCGGAAACCCGACTTGGTTAGCCCGGAATCAATCCAATCAATCAAATTATTTTTATATATCCTGTTTTTGTGATGTTGGATTAGCTGTTAATCATAATCTCAGCTAAAAGAGTAACCAACATGTTAAACTTGCTCCATTGCCCAGCTTATTATCTATAGCTTTTACAAGTATTAATTGTTACTGATTTAATGAATATTGAAATTTTTTGGCATTCTGACCTTAAAGCACCTAATAGCTATCGCCAAAATATTAGGACTAAACTTAGGACCAACACAATGTACGGATATAGTTCTTCATAATTCAAATTCAAATCATTCATTGCTTGTCACATTACATAATTCAGTTAGATGGTAGGTAAAGACTATAAGTTCTAAATAGATTATTTGTTACTTATCTTTTGGATAAAGACTTTTTTGCGTTTTACGACTGTCAAATAGCGCTATATGACATAATAATTGAAGCACTTTTATCATCTACATATTATAATCTGTTGCGTATCTATTTGGCACTTCCATCTATCATAACCTTCTATCCATACATTGTGAAACAGGCTGATGATAAAAGTATAGGAGGCTTTAAAAATCCAAATTTTTAAAGCGCGGGTAAAAGAACATATAGCCGACATCAAACATAGACGGAATACTAAATCTGCAGTGTGTGAACATGCCTTAGATACACCCAACCATTTCATACGATTTGACCAGCCTAAAGTCCTTGCAAGAGAACGACGATTTGTTCCTCGCATGTTACGGGAGGCAATTGAAATTAGAAGACACCCGAATTTCAACAGAGAAGATGGTTGGAAAATACCACCAGCATGGGATCCTGTTTTAACGAAATCCCATGCTAGGCCCCGCACTGCAAGACCTCTAGATACAGTTAGCTCTTTTTGCGTAGATAGGAACACAAATTAATATTAACTGAGTGACGGTAGTTTATAGTTTTTTCAAAATATTGTAAAGACGAATAACACCTTAGTCTACCTTAGTGTGACCACGAACGCTGTAAAGTGTTCGAAACGTCAGGTTAAATAAAATGTTAATAAATCGCGAAATAATCCGTAAAAGTAGTTTCATTTAAATCTTAAAACAATCTCAAAGTTGTCAAATCTGTCAATTTTGGTACGTCATTTCATACATACAAAATTTGACAGAAATGATAATGTTTGACAGATTTGTGATTGTTTTAACAGTTCATGGTTAGGGCCCAGGGCGGTAGCCACAAACTCTTAAAACAATCTCAAATCTTTAAGAGTTCATGGTTATGGCCCTGAATCTACCCATTATAAACTGCCGTTTGTCCAACAAAAGGCACAAGACTACTCGCCTAGATATCTTTTTTCGAGCACGTTCTTATCCTGAAGACGATTTTCTACTTTTATTTTCAATTTGTTTGCTTCTCTTTCCATTTCTTAGAAATCTTGACTTACGACCTTAGATTTTTAAATATTAGTTTTTCATTGTTTGTTATTTATGGAATAGTTTAAATGTATGTCTGTAGAAATGGCGAATATCAAAGATCAATCATTGAGATATAATTACAAAAAACCGGCCAAATGCGAGTCAGACTCGCGCACGAAGGGTTCCGTATCATTATCTATAAAAATGGCAAAAAAACATTTATGTTGTATGGGAGCCCCTAAAATATTTATTTTATTCTGTTTTTTCATTATTTGTTGTTTTAGCGGAAACAAAAATACAATATCTGTGAAAATTTCAACTGTCTAACTATCACGCTTCATGAGATAGCCTAACAGACGGACAGACGGAAGGACAGCGTAGTCTTAGTACACGTAATAGGGGACCCTATTACCCTTTGGGTGGGAACCGACCCCATAAAACCGAAAAGTAATCATTTAAATTATAATATGGGTAAATAATACTTTGTAATACTATTTTTATTAATCCTTTAACCTTTAGACCGCCTGGTCACATATCTGGTCCAACCCCATAGACTGCTCGGACACAGATCTGTGTCAAGGTACCCTTGTATATTTCTACGCAATTTTTAATATTTCATTCAGAACCTAAATCTTAATTTTTAGATCATAACCCATAAAAGTCATGTTTGTTTTTGAAACAAAACTTACCATTTTACACAAAAAGTTTCTTTTACCAGAACAAACCTACGTTATTACGAGACTTATGACTTGACAGCTCCTCTAAACTTTTTACTTATCCAACTTACAAATTATCTAACGGCCTGGCATAAACTTTTCCATTTCCCTTGGCTTATCCCATGTGTTTTTGGCCATTTTGTTCAATTAAGTATTTCATGGATGTTGTTACCTTCCACTCCAAATTATGAAGATTGATGATTTCCCAGGTTTTCGTATCTTTATAGGACATACACTTTTGAATATAGGATTATCCTAATGACCTCCAGATTAGCCGGTTAGAATCGGCCTGCATCCAGCGGCTTCCTGCATCCTTTACCAGGTTGTCTGCTTCTAGCATTAAATTCAGCTTTGAGAAACTTTATTTAAACTACAATAAATTAATGATTGCCGAATAAGTGCCTTGTGGGGACGGCCGTAAAGAATACACTTCTCTACCGCCAACAAGAGGCGTGTCGTAAGTGGCGACTAAATCCTGTAGCACGAGACGGGTAGCAGCGTCTGCGTGCGAAATAATATAAAAAACAGCGCTCGCCAACCCGCCTGCCAAGCGTGGCGAGTATGGCAACAAAACCCCCCAGATGATAGCAGATCTGGAAGTCACTGGGGGAGGCCTATGTTCAGCAGTGGACGTCCAGTGGCTGAAATATTAATGATAATGAAATTAATGATTTAAAGATGTTACAAGAATTGTAGCTACGAATCGTAGTTCCGTAGCGGATACGTATAGCTTGCTACGAGAAACACAGCGCTACTAAACTGCTACGACACTGTACTTTCGTAGCAATATAATGCTACATTTGACTCGGATGAGGGCCGTTTTAGTTTAATGGTATGTGCTCTGTTCGAATCCCGCAAGGGGCAAATGTTTGTGTAATGAGTAAAATCCTTGTGGACCTGACTAAGGGATGATTATACATTTGGGATGTTGACACCATTCCTAAATAATTCGAAGACATTATTTAATGAAGTAACATCCTATTTTAGGTCTGATAACATAGTACATAATCATTTATTATAAAAAGGTAGGTGATGATTTAAAAAATAAATGCTTATTAATACCAGCGGGGTAACCATAAACTCTTAAAACAATCTCAAATCTTATCAAATCTGTCAAATTTCGTACGTAATGACGTACGAAATTGACAGATTTAAGATTGTTTCAAGAGTTTATGGTTTCGCCCCTGGGCGGTAACCACAAACTCTTAAAACAATCTCAAATCTGTCAAACATTGTCAAATCTGTCTAATTTTGTATGTAATGACGTACAAAAATTGACAGATTTGACAGCTTTGAGATTGTTTTAAGAGTTCATGTTTACGCCCCTGCACTTACTTACAGTTATCACTTAAACATAGCGGCCTCTGATTTCTGATTCGACTTTTGTTTACCAATCAACGAACATGTTTTAGGCCTCTTTATTGCCTATATCAGTCTATTTCTAACATCGTATTGCCCAGATACAGGATATGTATGGACAACAGCACGTCGACCTACCACAAAATGACAAATTTTCTCATTTGAAAATGAACTCTATATGTCAGGCTTAAAGTGGAAAATCTATTGGAGATTTTTTGACTTTTGGGGTAGGTCGACGTGCTGTTGACTGGACTATGGTGTTCTATCCTCACACACTTGTGTCCTAATTTTAACCCGTAAATACCGTTAGACCTCGAACGCACTCACCTGCAACGGATTACTCGACACTCAATAATCTCTGTGGGTGATTAGCAGACGCAAACCGGGTAAATTACCCAGTATGGGTAAATTACCCATCAGTATCAAAAGGGTTATCGAAAGCTTTAATCCCTATTAGTACCCTTATGGCGATATGTAAAGTTTTAATAGTCAATCCATTTATTGCTGGTGGATTTTAAGGGTGACGATATTGATCAGCTATCAAGTTATCTAAAAGTAAACACTATATCGGAAATCGACATGATCATTGAAAAAACCGGCCAAGCGCGAGTCGGACTCGCGCACGAAGGGTTCCGTACCGTTATCTATAAAAACGGCAAAAACTCACGTTTACTGTATGGGAGCCCCCTTAAATATTTATTGTATTCTGGTTTTTACTATTTGTTGTTATAGCGGCAACAGAAATAAATCATCTGTGAAAATTTCAACTCTCTAACTATCACGGTTCATGAGATACAGCCTGGTGATAGACGGGCATACAGACAGACTGACAGACAGACAGACGGACGGACAGCGGAGCCTTAGTAATAGGGTCCCGTTTAACCCTTCGGGTACGGAACCCTAAAATTACATAAATTACCTTTTATTTGACGATCTATTGTTGATAGTTTATGAAATAATTAATTTTGTCGTTTACTCCGCATTTTCACGGTCTAAATATTCACGAAGTCTAATATTAGTAACTTAGTTTTAAATGAATGTATTAAAAGTTTTCATTGTGTCACATCTGTGACATATCCAGATAACATAAGATGTGTAGCCATGGTCAAAAAAAGTTAATTTTTCCTGTCTTACTGTTATGAAGGTTTGAAAACAAAACACTAGCCTCATATACTCTTTATTGCACACCAAACAAAGAAGTTACCATTGATGTAGACATTGTTACAGCAAGAAAGGAGTTGCCAGAATGCGATTTTTAATTTCCGCTAAAATTACCTTTGTAAACTGACTTATCGAAAAGACTCTAATGACATAGATGATATGCAGTGTGAATGAAAGAAAAATATTACCGATATGATACTGGCTGTTTTTTGTAATCTACCTTTAAAAGAAATTATTATGCACTTTTCTGTGACTGTGACACAGTCACTTTAAATATAAGTCTCATTGTGTAAACAGGGCCATAACCATGAACTCTTAAAACAATCTCAAAGTTGTCAAATCTGTCAATTTTGGTACGTTATTTCATACAAAATTTGACAGAAATGATAATGTTTGACAGATTTGAGATTGTTTTAAGAGTTCGTGGTTACCGCCCAGGTGTTTTATTTGTAGGTATAAAACTTCTAGTTTACAACAATTTCTTAGTTTGTAAATACCTACACTTCAATTGAAAGAATCAAAACATAAGATGTGTGACGCAATCCACTTATACCTAATATGATTTCCCGTCAAAAATGCTTATTTAGCTGAAAAAACATTGTTGTATTGTAAGCAAGGATTAGTGACAAGACTCCGAGTTCCGGAGACGCGTCGTGTTTGCACAAAAAACTTTTCTCACTCGGCGTCAGTCTTCGACTCGGTTTCAAAGGGCTTTGTTGCCGCTACTACTCAACGCGGCTGCCTGTTACACCGTCAACAATATTTTTAACCGAATTCAAAAAAATAGTAGGTTCTCAGTTTGACCTGTATGTTTGTATGTATGTATGTATGTATGTTTGTCCGTGATTTTCTCGCGTTTGGCTCATCCTATTTTGATGCGGTTTTCAGAAATGTATTTGTTACATCCTGGAGAAAGTTTTAGTATGCATATCATACTGATGAGCTGATGATGGAGGCCACAGAACTCCTTAACGGTTAGGAGATAATACTGCGATTTGTCGACAGAACGTATTCGTAGTGTATTGGGCGGACGTGGCACTTACGAGGTATCAGACAGTAATTTTATTTACTGGTAGCGTAAACCAGAACACCCAGAAACGAGAAAAAATATAAAATATCTTTGTTCGTTTTTTTTTTAATTGACTTAGGCATTGCCTTATCCCATGGTTACGACCCTTCTGTTAATAACGATATTTTTAACGACTTCTTTAATGATAGATCCTCAATTCGACGATAAAGTGTTGTTAAAGTCCTAACACTAAAAATGGTGAATTTTTTTTTAAACTAAGAACCTACTTAAAAAAATAAACTAAAAAGATATTTTTTTTTTAACTAAAACATTCCTAATCAGTTTCTTTTGGAGTCGGTGCGATTAATGAACACTTTTTAACTCATCATGGAGCACCGACTCTAAAAATAACTTTTTAGGAATGTTTTAGTTTATAAAATTATTTTTCTCTTTTTAGTTTATTTTTGAAGTCGGTTTTTAGTTTTTTTTTAAATATAAGTTATCTTATTATAATAAGTTATGTTCCACGGCTGGACATATGCCTCTTCCAATCGGTTTTTGTTTTTCATTTACTGCCAGCTGCTATGCGTATAATATCATCATTCTATTAGAATATAGTAGATAAGATAATTTTGGCTCGTACAAAAACGATCCCATAACATTTTTTACTTGATTTCATAAACAATACTTGTTTATGATCAGATTAAAACTTCAATATGTTGAAACATCCTTCTAAATAATATACATTACTGCTAACAAAGGTATCTTAAATTTATTTTTTAGTTTTTCGTGCATTTGTTATTAGTTCTGTTTTGGTTATATTAAATAAACTATGTGGAAGTTACTTTAAAACAAGAGATTGACTATCTAATAACAAACACCTTAGTTATTTTAGTTCCAAAATTGATATCGTTACTTACGGTCAGATTCTTATGTGCTCAAACTTTAAACAACTTTAAAACTATTTTTCTGCAAAAAGATCTGTTATAACGTCTAAATCAGAAGCTTGAGGTATCATAAAACACTTGATTTTATCGGCCAAATTTCTAGTGGTATTAAAACTGTTGTCGGTGTGAGGCAGGGCCGGCGCACTCTGGCGCCACTTTATAACGGCGGACATGTTTATGAGCAAAGTTCTCGTTCTCGCTACAGATCGAGACGCTGTACATCACGCTCTGACGATTGATTTCAAAGGAGTTACTATTCTGAGAGCTGATGCTATTCTTAATAGTAAAATGGCTGTAAAGTTTATTATGCCATACAATGGACTTTTTTATTTTATAAAAAATATTTTTTTTATAAAAAAAGGGTCCACTGTATGGGACAAGAATTGCCTCAAGTTTGAGGTGGTTTGGATCGTATTCAACTTGTGGACAAATGTTGTAACCCTTAACTGAACCTAAAAAAAATAAACAGTAGAAAATACAATCTCCTTTTCGAAATCGGTTAAAAAACGATTTTTCTGCAAAAAATCTGCTGTAACGTACTAATAATAACCTTGAGATATTATAGGCCAGGTAATATTATCAGCCAAACTTCCAGTGTTGGTAAAAATCGTTGTGGGTGTATCGCAGGGCTAGCGTACTCTTGACATCGAAACCCTATAAACGCTCATTAGATGATTCGTTTTTGTTATTTTTTGTTGTAAAGCTATTATATTTCTAGGGTCGATATAGCCACTACCAATCACAGAATCTAGTTACAGCGTTTTTAAAACAGCGGATCGAAAAGAATAGCAAATAATAAAAGAGGGCATTGACGTAAGCTTTTTTGTAAATAAATAACTAATAAAATTATGATGATAAATACCTCAATAATAGACTCTGAACTATGTAATAATATATTTATAAACTATTCAGATTTACAAAGAGGGCAAAAGGATTAACTTATCAACTCAAAGCGTTACCTAACCCTTTCGATACTGATAGGCAATTCGACCCGTCAGCGCCTGTTAATCATCCGCAGAGATTATTGTGAGCGGCCAGTAATCCGCAGCAGGTAAGTGCGTCCGAGACCCGACGGCATTTACAGGTTAATCGCTTGGCAATCTAAGCGCGTGGGTATAGCACTTAACCTATTTAGGACATAGTCTGTGTAAGTGGCAGGCGGTTTATAACACGGAGCTGCCACATCTCAAACAATTTTTATCTTAAAAGATGCTAAACGGCAGCCGGCTACCGCACGTCCATTGCTATTCAATTGCTATCTATTTTCCTGGCAGTTGAAGGGTTAATAAGATAAGATACTGACATAGGTTTAAAAATCCATCCAAAAATGAGTCGGTCTCCCGCACTGAGGATTCCATTCAAATCATAGGTAGTTATATTTATAAATAGTTTGTCGATAACGGGGATCGAAGCTGAAAAAAATATTATTATCCCTTTTTTGTGATGTTACTACGAATTTACGGTTTCAGGACTTCTTACTAGACAGACAAGATTGAAAGTCAACGGGAGTACTAACTTAAAAAGTTTTGATTCACGTAAGATTATCCAAAATGTGGCTTATACAGTCGTACCTTTGATGATGTTGGATATATATATTTGATTTTACAGTTTTAAGGGATTACATTTGAGTACAAATTTAAATTACAATAGATCTGCACACCTGTAATTGGTATTAATTTAAACTTGATATCTCCATGATATGAACAGAGACAAACGGCCAGCAAAGCGATACTAAGAATATCATAATAGTTAAAACTTATTGAAGTCACCTGTATAGTCCACCAACTTGCAAAGATTGAATTCCATTGATTGCACCCTTTCAGTAAGTTTATAAATGAGCAAAGTTCTCAGGTTGCTACTTCTTGTTACAAATCAAGACTGCGAAGACAATAAATAAATACACAGAATTTTGTATCTTAAGTTACCGTAGTAAAGCCCAAAATACAACGCTTATGAATCATGTTACCGCTTGTGACTGCACTTTATACTCTGACAATTGGTTTTCAAGAAGCCGTATCAATTCTGCATTGAAACTTGGTCGAATTATTAATTGCCAGTCGTTCAGTTTGTGTGCATCCTATTTTCTACTAGTACCTTTGATTGCAGTGCTTTACGGCGAAGTAAAATCAATATTCATTCATTTGACAGTCAATTGTTTGTAAACCTACTTCTTAACAACGACACGAAACCTACGACATATGATGCTGATCATAGGCATCTATGATTTCTAGTTTAACCGGTTGAAAGCGGTAGCGATATCGTAGCACATATGCCGCTATATCTTCGGATAATATAACTCGGTATATAAAAACTGTAGCGCGAGCACGAATAACTTGCGTCAAAGTATTCGTATCGTTAACGTAAACCATTTGTATTAAAATCTGACAGCGCCTCTATCGGACGTAAAGCAAAATAAATTTGGCAGCACGAACGAATTTGTATCGTAAAGTAAGCGTACGGTAATCGTAACGTTAAATGTCAACTAACTTTGCAAGCACAAACCTTTTTTTGACGGATAGTATCGTGACTGACGATAGCTGGCTATTGTGAACTTACGAATGTTTTGTCACCTAATATTTGTCGGTGAGAAAACTTGCGTCGGAACTAAGTTTTTATAAAAATATTTCCAGTGCGTGTTTTGAATGCTTATTTTTACTAAAATCTAGTTAGGAACGCGTAAAGATAAAACGCAGTATATTGTTTTTTTTATTTCGCATCGATATTAATAACATTTAACAACATAATTGACATATTTGCTCCATATTTAAAGCTCTAATCCTACGCTTAGTAGTTAAAGCACTTGTATTATAAAAATAAGTAACAACGATGGTACCACAACACCCAGACCTGAGACAATAGAGAAAAGATCGTTTTCTATATTGACCATACCAGGAATCGAACCCGGGACATCACAGATGGCGACGCCAAGTCCAGCGTGCTCGCCTTTCGGATACGGAGGTCGTCGAATATAAATCATTATTAAATTAGAGGAACTAGGTAAATTAAGTAATTCTAAACAAGTTTAAGTGATAACATATATATTAGATAAACTTTCAAAACAACTTGGTTTTTTTTTTCAAATTTAAAAAAAAATTAATAGGATTTGTTTTCACATAAAAGATAGTTCAAAAATCATAAGGTAGATATTTAACTTGGCATAGCAAATCCACTAAAATTTATAATATCTAACTAAAATTAAGTTAATGTACGTTCTTTTTAGTCTTTGAATATTTCATATTCTCAATAATTTAGAGTAAAGCTTAAATTACAAGGAAATAAGTTGTAGATATAAATATCACAAACTATTGGCTAATAAGACAAGATCTTTCACTCCACGTACTTTTCTATAAATTCTACCATAGTTGTCATTTGCCGAATTAACGTGTAGTTTTCTTATTATGTACTTGTCTTCATTAATTAATTAAAAACAAATATATTTCCGAATCCAATTTGTTGAACTTGCTTATACTTTGTCTGACAATCTAGTAGTCTGTTCGGAAATCAAAACATCTAGGTAGATAAGATTATCGATCGATCAAGAATTGCATTAACTTTACTATCTATACTAAAAATTACTATCATTTTATTTTTATTGTCTTCTTTACGATTGACACCGATACCATAATTTATTTTACTAATTTTAATTTATTATCCCGCTCCATGTTGTTTCCAAACGCATCATTCGTTCATTATTCCTGAATTTGCTCATTCTTACGTTAGGATGACGTCTTGCGTTGGCCTATCGAGCTTACGATACGACGACGAAAGTGCTTCGTGCTGCCTACTAACGTTTTACTGCGTAATCGTGTAGTAGACTCGATACGTTTACGTTACGAATACTTTAAATATTCGTGCTCGGGCTACAGGGCCCTAACCATGAACTGTTAAAACAATCACAAAGTTGTCAAATCTGTCAATTTTGGTACGTCATTTCATACAAAATTTGACAGAAATGATAATGTTAGACAGATTTGTGATTGTTTTAACAGTTCATGGTTAGGGCCTAGGATCAATTTTGTTTTTATAGTGAATTATTAGACAAAAGTAAGAACTGTCCAAAGTTAGAATTCTTAGCCAGGTAAAAGACGTCATTAACTTGACTTGAGCATTAAGAACATGCTTAGAACAAGTGACGTAAATAACTAGACTTTAGAATACAATTTTCAAGAACTCTTTACTGAAATAAGTTGTTGCTTAGCAACATTAAAGTAATTATTACTTCTATATAAATACTGGTGTCCATCGTTAGAGTTTCATAATGACACCTTAATAACAGAATATTAAGTAGATACATTATAAAAGTTAACAAAGGTTAAATGAACCTTTTTGTACCCAGTCATTATTTTTATAAACTTTAGAAAAAAGAATAACAAAACAACCAACTTTTTCCGCCTCAAAGGCCCGAACGAGCGGGCGGTCACAACACTAAATAGCTACAACCCATCTTGATTAAAAGTTTAAACAAAGAAAAATGACAATAAGCCACAAAGGGTTGTACCAATTAGTTGAGCAACTTCTTATCCAAATATTAGGCCGGGTAATGTTGTGATAAATCAACCAACAGAACTTTTAGCTGAATGGCCGGCAAGGACGAACTCTTACGCTTAGGGTTGTCAGATTAAGGCTTTTATTAATAGTTAAAAATGATTTTAAATAAAAATATGATAATAATAGGAATATATATATATGTCACTTTATTTATAGTGTGTTATAAGGAAATGATCTCAATGCTGCCTATAGTTTTAGGGAAAGTCTGTTAATAATATAGTCCGTGCTTAGGTTTTCATTAAGGAAAAACAAGCAACATTTTTCTATAGACATTCATTAATGTACTTTAATTATAATACATAAAAAATCAACGTACTTTAAAACATTTTTGATTTCAATCAACCTAGCAAAGATTATTTTACTTTGCATTAAACATTTTAAAAAATATGTTCTTATTTGACTTAAATTTCGCGTGTGAAATGCGTGATAACCCTAAGGAGCGACCATTTTGAAGGTAAATCATGTTGTAACTTGAAAGCTGATAACACTAAGGGGACACATTTTCTTTTGGATAGTAGTTTCATTATAAGGATTGGTTCAAAATCACTTGTTTTAGCTTAAAACCAGTATTTCTTGGAATTTTCTTCGTCGTAATTTTTAGTAAAATATTTTAAAGTTATGACAACAGTTTCGTATCATTTTTTTTTATCATTTAAGTTACATTCGAAAAAAAGACACAAAATGTAAGTGGTTATTATTCAATACTTTAAAACACATCGAGGGTCATCTTCAAGGTAAGTGAAATATTAGTTAGTTTGTTATTTAGGTCAAAAGATAGTATAGTATTGAATTTTCTTTTTAAGATAAAAGTAAATTAAAAAAATATAAGTATCTTTGTGTTTTAAGGCACACTCGGATTTGAGCTATTTAAAAAAAAATAGATTGAACTAGCAAACCTAGTAAAAACTATAAAATAAATTTTGCTCTAACGCTTATAAAATCTACCAATCACTTAATTAATGACAAATTACATTAATGTGACAGCCCTATTTCCAATCATAGTTCGAAAGGTATAAAATAACAAAAGTGTTTAAAAATCCATTTTCAAAATTGCAATTTTAATCATGAAAATTACTATATTTATCCTCATTATAATCCCAGCTAGGCTTTCATTTGTTTTCCCCTTTTAACGCAAGAATAATAAAATGAAATCCGTGTCAGTTCACTTGACCCGTTTTCAGAACGCGTAAATTCACTGTTGTGCCATATTTATAATGAGAGACAAAAGGAACTTTAAAAGCAAACGCGAGCTTCATGCGGCTTGCAGAGATGCAGAGTGCATCTTTTGGACGACAAAATTAAAGCTAAAATGGCCTTTATAAGCTGATCTCTTAATAAAGGGACCACTTGTACAGTGTTATTTAAATTTTTATTTTAAATGTTGATTAATATCGTGAAAAAAAGAGACGTACTATGCAGTATTGACGACCTCTGTAGCCGAGAGGCGAGCACTCCGGACTATATATGCTGTCGCCATATTTCAGGTTCCGGGTTCGATCCCCAGTCGGGTCAATGTAGAGAACGAACTTTTCTATATTGTCTCAGTTCTGGTGGTACCGTCGTTATTTCTGCTTCCTATAACACAAGTGCTTTAGCTACTTATCTTAGGATCAGAGCAATGTATGTGATGTTGTCCAATATTGTATATAGTATCGTCAAGATAGAGCGTTAACTTGTACGGAGCATATGTTGTTTTTTCAAGAACACTCGCATCATTTATTCATTTTGACGACCTCCGTGACCGAGAGGCGAGCATGCCGGACTTTAAAAGGCGCCGCCATCTCTGAGGTTTCGGGTTTGATTCCCGGTCGGGTCAATGTAGAAAACGAACTTTTCTATATTGACTCGGGTCTGGGTGTTGTGGTACCGTCGTTGTTTCTGATTTCTATAACACAAGTGCTTTAGCTACTTACCTTAGGATCAGAGCAATGTATGTGATGTTGTCCAATATTTATTTATTTATTTTTAAAAAAATACTATTGAGACGAACTAAATGTATACCATTTATATCGTATCTATTATCATTAACATTATCATAAGTTGAATTAGTTAGTTGGGTTTTCAGTCCAATGCAATGCCAGTCGGCAAGGTCACAGAAGGTCAAATGGAATGAGCTCTTTGTGTGTCGTTATCTCAGTTATTCGTTACAGTCTATCTACAGGTAGGTAAAATTAAACCCTTTGAAAGAATGAAAAAAATAAATTATTTTTATTTGGCACCAAATTTACAAAGCACAATACATAAAAAATTAAAAACTTTAAATAAAACTAAAACTTTGCATTCCAGGCCAATAACTGAGCCACTAATCAGTCTGATAACTAAAATTGAGGGAATCGAGGGTCTCAATCATTGAAAGATTCACATCATCACCATTTAAAATCACATAACATATTATGTGTCGCTTACTGTACCTACCTACTATTAAAAATTCACTCGACGCAATTACAACTCTGACTAAAAATCGTTTAGAAATCTCCGTAAAGAACTCTTATATCCTTCACAATACCATCTTGGGATGTAAAGCACTTCACTGAATCCCGAATGAGCCTCCGAGGAGCATCCAGGCATTTGACTCGTATGCAAAAGACGTCCAGAGCTAAAGTTCTTATTTTACCGCAGCTCTGTTTATGAACGGGAACTGGATACGTAATTTAAAATTTATAAGACACTTTAGATAAAGCGAGCGCAACATGTGAATACGGCCACTATTTTGATTTTAAAACAGTTTTGGCCGTACTACAAAAAGATAAACTTGTGACTTGTGTTAAACACATGTCTTAAGATTAGCCAACCAATTCGAAATGTTTGTTAGTAATATGTCTCGAATGTCTGATGTGTCAACATTTTAAATTGGTTGGCTTATCTTGAGACAAGTGTTTTATGTTCTATCTTTTTGTAGTAAGGCCAATTAGTCGGGGTTCGAAAACGAGTAGGTACTTGAAAATTGGATTTGCAAAAAAACGTTAAATAGTAATTTTACATCTACCGATTTCATAATCTGTATGCTCGGAAAAAAAGATGTGTGTGCGACGCGTGTATACAGGTTAAACATATGAATAACTGGCTTTAGTTCGTGACTTTATCTGTGTATATCACAGAATTAGGGTCAGAATACATTGAAGTTTAACTGCGTTAAGCTAGGCCGTGTATTAAAAAAAATCGGTATGGTGACCTGAATTTTAAGAAGGGATCGACCTTCTTGTCTAGTTGACTATCGCGTAAATTGCCAGAATTAAATGGAAATTAGTTCAGTTAAGCAACTAATTTAAATATGATATTATTATTATCATTCTACAACAATTCATCTCTGTCTTTTCAATTCCTTTTTTCTATGGCCTAAATATTTTACGAAGTAAATGTAGGCATATTTACTGCGGAATTTAGTCGGTGTTGTTGACTTTATATTCTGCACAAATGCATTTTAGATTTGCAACGGGCCGCGGTTGGATCGCGTCCAAACCGCTCAGTGTGCAAGCGACCTTAGTTTTAGGGCTACTAACTACATTATGTTACAATTTTTTAAATTGATATTTTATTTCCTACATATGTGTCCCACCCACTCCCACTTTAGCCTTGCTGTTTTCTTGCCTACATCCGCTATACCAGTTCTATACCCGGATAGATGGCCCCAAATCGTCACGCAGTGGATACCAGCAGATGGCTATCGCCGCAGGGGCAGACCCAGAAAGCGCTGGTGTGACGATTTGGTTAGTTTTGCTAAGGATTGGGAGTCGTTGGCCATGGATAGAGATAGGTGGAGGAGTTTGGGGGAGACCTTTGCCCAGCAGTGGGATGATATAGGTTAAAAAAAAAATATTTCCATCGATTTTTCATAAGTCATTATTATGTTTACTACATGTTCACTCAATTCACCTTGTAACCTTGGCCGATGAGGCAAAAGGGGTCTAGAATGGAGACCACGTACCGGCAAGCGCAGCATAGGACGTCCACCCAGATGGTGGTAATACGACCTGCTAAAGGTTGCAGGAAGCCGCTCGATTCAGGCTGCTTCCAACCTTACCCATCTGGAAGTCATATTGGGAGAGACGGCAGCGGATGTCAGCTTAAAAATTAACCACTGTTTATCACTTTTCTGTTAGGTACACAACCGTTCTTGTAGTAACGACAGGGCCAAACCAAATGTTTTGACTAATGTGTAGAATTTGTGAAGTTAGGCCTTGTAGAGTTAGGCCGTTTTCTGATTTGTCGGCGCAGCAGTGCAGCGGCGCGACAACAGCATGCTCGGTATACGCGGTACAGAAAGCTTACCAAGCGCCTATATTTCAATGGAGCGTTCCTGATTGGCTCGGTAGCGCGGGAGCGGTGCGGCACAAATTTCATACTTTCTGTACCGCGTATACCGAGCATGCTGATGTCGCGCCGCTGCTGTGCCGACAAATCAGAAAAAGACAGTGCGAGTGTCTCGTCTTGGCAACATTTTACATGAAAATGGTTTTGGTGGAATCGACTTTACTTGTCAGTTAATAAAATACGACAGATTATTAAGTTTGGAACTGTAAAATCAATGAACTGTTGGCTAACCATGAACTCTTAAAACTTTTCGTACGTACTCTTACCTAATATTACGTACGAAATTTTTCAGATTTGACAAGATTTGACAGATTTGAGATTGTTTTAAGAGTTCATGGTTACGCCCCTGGAATTGATTTCAATGTCTTCTAAAAAGTTGCTTTAACACCTTTTAAGATTGAGAGTAGTAAACTGTCTCTTCACTGGGAATCCTCAAAAAAAGATATATTTTTAAGCTCTTGAGCTATTAACAAAACGTTGTTAACTTTGAATTTCGCTTAAATGCACATCAGATTTGCGATGGCTTCACTTGGATGGCGGCCAGACCGCTTAGTGCGCAGCGGGCCTTATTATTATTGTTTTAGTTAGCTAATTAATACGGTAAGAATCAAATCATTTTTAAATCGATAATTTTTGATGTACCTATAGAACTGAGTGAGGTAGGTATAGTTAATAATATTATTTAAATTCCATATTAATTTTAAAAAAGTTTTGTTAGGGAAAACTTGTGTGTGTGTTTTGGTATTGTTTAAAAATATTCATGACTAATTACTGTGCCCGCGACTTCGCTCGCGTGCTCTTGAGTTTATTCCATATATCCCACTGGAACATTTAATCGGGATAAAAAGTTTCTTATGTGTTAATTCAGATTTATTCTACTCGTATATGTATGCAAAATTTCATCTAAAACCGTTCAGTAGTTTTTGCGTGAAAGAGTAATAAACATCCATATATACTTACAAACTTTCGCATTTATAATAATATATTAGTAAGATGTATCATAATCAAGCAACGTGGATGGTTGTGGTCTGCGTTAAAACACACTTTTCAAGAATAGTGCTGTTTACTTTGTGTTTGAAACTTCCAGTTTATGTTTATCAGCAGACAAACAGGCGTAAAAACGTGATTTTGTTTGGATTTCTATACATAGGTACTTTCATATCCTATTTCATCCCCACAAAAGTCGAAATTTCAAAAACGCTTCAATAAATACTTATTTATACTTAAGTGCCTAAATAGAGTGACAGACAGAGTTACTTTTCAATTATAATATTAATATTTTTAATAATTCATTATTTAAATTGAGACAACTTCATTAAGTAAGAAGGTTTACAATATAGTTTGTAATATTCTCATCAATTTACAGTATTTGGTTAGTATATTTACAGTATAAATTACTTTACAGTCAACCCTAAGAAAAGAACTAGATGAATGAAGGTAAATATTTTTGAAAGCCCTACTTACTACTTGGGCCCACCTATTTTTTCTTCCCCAATAAATAGACTCCGTCTAATTCGGCTTTTTATTCGTTATTTTTGTTATTCGTACAACGACGGAATACCAATACCGTTTGATTGTTATTTATTTTCATTTGTATTTATAACTTCGAGATGAGGACGGACGGAGAACAGTACTTTGTATTGATGTTTTTACGGTATAGTTGCTTTTGTAGGCTTACATCACAAAAATTCTAAATTACCTATAAAAGTTAAGGTGCTTTTAGATCCCTAGCACCTTAACTTACTAAACAATTGGGAAATTCGATGTTATAGTCATTAAGGATGGCTCATAAAATAATATTATGTAATCACTACTCTAAATTCAATAAGGACTGCTGCAGTCAAAATATAATTATCACTGTTTTGGTATTATCCAAATACGTCCACCCACAAGGTCGACAGACGGCCCGGTAAAGGTTACAGGAAGCCGCTGGATGCAGGTCGCCTTTAACCGGCCAATATGGCAGTCACTGGGGGAGGCCTATGTTCAGCAGTGGACGTCCTGTGGCTGAATGATGATGATAATGGTATTGTAGGCCACTGTATAGGCAGATATGTGAGTATAGGGAACTAAATAAGTAACGGCCGCAGATAGGCAGTCATTGCACTATACGTCAAAATGAGTTTCTCAGTAGTCCCACTTGAGACGCATCCAATGAGTACAGAAAATTAGCTACCATTTGTGCAGTCACAACCAGTCCATTATTATTTCAGTTTCGTGAATGAGAAAGTGGGAAATGTTTACCTAATTTTATTCAATTTTCGATTCACGATAGAGGTTACTTTTCGCCTATAATTTGATTTTACTATTGGGACTTATAGTGAACATCTGATGTTATTATCCCAACTTAGCTATTTTCAATATATGTGACCATGACAGTATAAGCTATTACATGACTAGAAATTGTAAGTTTGTTACAAGTAAAGCGTATAAAAGCATCGTAAAAGGAAAACACTAGCGTGTTATCTAAGTAAGACTATGTTGATGCAATAAATTTAAATGATATACGACGAAACTTTATTCATTTACCACCATAAACTAACGCGGTGGGAGCCAGAAAAACTTTGAAAAACACCCGAAGCCACTAAAAACTATGGCTACACAACGCGATTAAAAAATACACAAGTATTAAAACATTTTACGGCTTGAAACTAAGTTTTAATAATACGGACCCTAACCAAAGTTTTGAAGTTCTGAAGTGTTTCTTTTCACTCAGTGCCTTTTCTGAGTTAAGGATTACTTTGCGAAAATAACTTCTGTTTTAAACTCGACTGACTACAGGTCGTCGCAGTGCGGTCGTGTGTTTTGCTTCCGAAAGAATTACATTTTTGTACGACACGTTCTTGGGATAGTTTTTGTTAACTGGCGGTCAAGCTCAAAGGCGGTAGCGGGTTAAAAAATCTGTCGATAGTCTAAGCGGCGCTAGGCAGACGTAGCGTTGAGCGTCATCCGACAAAGTGAAGTTATGATATATGCAAGATTTTTGTCAGTGGTTGGAAATATATAAATATTGGACAAAATCACGCACATTGCACTGATCTAAAGCACTTGTGTCATAGAAATCAGAAACAACGACGGTAGGACAGCACCCAGACCCGAGACAATATAGAAAAGTTCGTTTTCTACATTGACCCGACCGGGGATCGAACCCGGAACCTCAGGGCAGTGACGCTTTATTAGTCCGGCATGCTCGCCTCTCGGGTACGGAGGTCGTCAATAATTTTGTTAATAGCTGAAGATAAGGTTCAGTGGCGTGCATTTCGAGAGGCCTGTATCCAGCAGTGGACTAATGTAGACTGATTATAATGATGATGATAGAGGAGTCTGGGAATAGTTGACTATATCCAGAGTAGGTTGACTAATTGTCAAAAGCTTAACATAATTGAAAGTGTTGCTTTATTTTCCTGGACGAGATATTGTGTAAATGTCAAGTGTAATTTGTTTGTATGGTATGCAATAAATTTATTAATCCTTTACATAAAGGAAAAAGTATAGTTCTCTTTAACTATTGTAGTTTAAAAAATCGGAATCATTTTAATGTAGCATCCAAGAAATCACGATGATCACTTGGTAAGTATACCAAGTAAATTCAGGATATATCCCGAATTTGATATTTCAAAAACTTTAACCAATTGCCAATTATAACTATAAGTTGTTTTGATAAGTTTTTTTAAACATAAAGAATGCTTGCAAGAAAAAAACAACAACACATGTGTGTCATACATGTTTTTTTTTAAATATACAAAATTATACGTTTTTTCTACTATTCGAAAGCATTTAAATTTGTAAATTTAAACCGCAATTCTATTTTACTATTTTTAAATCGCTGAGCACGCTACGTATCTCTTTTTAAACCTACAACTTTCCCAGAATACCGGTGCACCGTAAAAAATCTTTTGTTTTTTAACAGATAATAGCGTATTAGAATAAATATCGACTATCCGAAGCTGGTAGGGCCGTGTCGTCGCATTGCGGTCGTATGGAATGCCCACTTTTACCCGGATTACATTTTTTATCCGGCCCCAGAAGGCTCGGGCACGTGCGACTAAGGGCGCCCGCATGAGAAGCGTTCGCGCGTTTCACCTGCCTCAATTTTAACTTCCGAAAATGTACAAAGCTAGAATTTGGTAGTCACATTTAATTTCATGTGGCCTGGTTTTCTGTGGCCACTATTTAAACCTCATTCACTCGTATACTAAAAAAAAAGATGACAATTTAATAACAATGGACCCATGATAGTACATACCACATGTGTGCGCGAACTGAGCGAGAGCATAATTAGTCATTTACTTACTATATTAAAAGACAATAGACAGTCAGTACCTAAATCACATTTAAATTAGGAATACTTATTGCATTAATAGCATGGAGTAAGTTTTATTTTATTTACGATTGAAATACGGTAGTATAATAATTAAAATTCTCATCTCAGTGTCATTTGCATACCGGTTTAGGATAATTTGTGAAACTTTTCTACATTATAGGTTCTACTAAGTAATTTAATAATTATTATTAACAACATTTTACACAAATATCATCTTTAAAAAAACGTCTCAGTGTTACAGACTGTCTGATGGAACGGTGTAAACAGCAACCCAAAAGGTATTTAGAATTTTATCCGTAATATAAAAACAACATGAACAAAAGCAAGGGATTCACGGGTACATTACACATTTTTAAGTTACGTGCTTGTGATACAAAAATCTATGAGAAATACGGGATAAAATTTAGAAAATTTAAATTTACCCTTAATAACGAAACGGTTTTTTTTAAAACGCTATTATTAAACGATACGCTAGCCGAGCATACGACGACGCAAAAATTACCCCCATGGCAATTCAGCGCTGAAATCAACAGTAATAGTATGCTAAGCAGCTGAAAGCGCTCGTCAGAGCACGACACTCGCGAGACCCGTTCTGTTTTTAAAAAGTTCCTTGAAAATTTAAATTTCAAAACGATTTGATTGGTGCGCTGAATGGCGCGTGACGTTGAGGGCTTGAGAGCTCGCGATTGGTTCAGATTGTTAATGAATAAACAAGGGTTTCTGTTTTAGCAGTTTAGCATTAAACCTTACTAGGGTTAGCGCTACCTTAAAGTAAAATTATAAATAAATAAATTAAATAAACTGTTTCCACAATCACACCAATTATCTAGCCCCAACCAAACTAAGCAAAGCTTGTGCTATGGCGACTAGATAACGGATAAACATACTTAAATACGTTTATAAACATCCATGACCTAGGTGAAAACGCTCGTGCTCCATCACACTAACATTTGCCCCTCGCGGGATTGGAACCCGCAACCGCCAGGCGTTGTAGTCCGGAGCGCGAACCACTACACCAAACGGTCGTCACCAAAGGAACTAAAAAGACAAATACTAGGCCACGTAAGACAACTTAATCACGTCATACATGAAATGACTTTTTTAAAAGGGGTGTTAAGTAAATTTGATTATTACCCATTTGAGCTTAATGATGATAGCCAAGAGCGCCATGACAAAGCTCGAAAAAGTCTGGAAAAACAGGGAGATCACGAAACGCACTAAAACCAGACTTGTCAATTCGCTGGTGTTCCCCATATTTATGTACGGTTCCGAAACATGGACCATCAAAGCCACTATGAAGCTAAGAATCGACGCATTCGAGATGTGGTGCTGGCGAAAGATGCCGAGAATCCCGTGGACAGCCTTTAGACGGAATGTCAGACACTTGCCGCACCCGCATGCTTAAATTTCTTGGCCACATAGCACGGAGAGAACCAGAGTCCCTAGAAAGGACGGTACTGATGGGCAAAGTACAGGGAAAAAGACAAAGGGGCCGAGTTCAGCCAGGTGGTGTGACCAAACAAAACTTCTGCAACTAAATCTGCACGATGCTGTCCACGCCGCCGCTGATAGAGCAACATGGAAGAGCTTAACTCGGTCCCACTCAATTCTATCCTGTCTTGACCTCCTGATGGTCACGATTCCCAATCCCTGGGGTTACGACTTAGAAGAGACCTTAAACAAAATTTTGTGTATTCTTACATATTAATCTATGCCTCCTCCAATCCCGTATCTACATCTATAATAATACTTTATAAGTGAGTTCTAGTCATGTTCATGGCAGACATAGTTAACCCAATTCCCCGACAGACCGGCAGCTGTATCAGATGTCACGTTAATTTTTTTTCTATAAAGGATACCCAACAAAAAAAAACTAGTATTTGCCTTTGTTTTAGGATATTTGCCCAACAGGCTTTACCTTTTACTCACAATTTTTTTATCGGATTACTTTGGTTTGCTATATGTAAAGCCGTACTGGAACGAATTTGAAAACACACAAAAATGGAACTACAGTGCAAAAATCGATTACATTTTGCGAATATCGGAATGGAACGGGATTATAAAACATGGGATCATCGTACACGATATCGGAATATAAAGCCTTTTCATTTTACCATCGCCATAACGATCCGACTTGGTGAAACTTTGCAAATCCAGCGCTGAATTAAAGAGCAGTACGGACTGCTTTTAGATTTTATAGGTAGCCCTGTCGAGATTTTGAACAAATTACGCAACGTATTTCGGACTTTAGCAAAACAATTTAAGGTTCATTGTTAAGTGGATGGAGGAGAAAGTAAACCTATCTCAGTGCAATGATTCACAAAATATCGGTTTTGTGTGTTTCGCCATTTAGGCGTTATCATTAAGTTATGTACCTTCCGAATGACTGTTCCCGAGTTCGTTTATTAAACTTCTTGTTAATAAGCAGTGGCGTTTATACTTTTAAAGAAATGCCATCAACTTTTTATCATTTTCCTGATGTTGTTAGCTTAATTCTTTTGAGGAATAAGGTTGCTGCTTGCTTTTTAATAATAGTTATAATAAAAATAGCACTGGTACAAACTTGGTACGATTGACAACAGATTGATCTTTATTATGTGACGCTAGGATAAATAGACTGATAATTAATCGGTATTGATATCATCTAGCAAAGTCTAGAATCATAAGCCTAGATCTGCGTCCAGATTTCTTTGCAATATTTTACCGTGATGCACTGCTAAACTGCTATAGAGTCCAAAATTGCATAATTGGTAAACATGATTTCTGAGTCTGAGTACTGTGTCTTTCAATCCATCAATCTCTTGTCAATCAAGATTGATAGATTAATTGATGATGAACAAATCATAAAGAGATATTTAACACGTTGAACGACATGGTTTGACCTTTTTAGGTAACTAGAAATCTTATAGTTATAGAACAAGAAGAATAAACAGTTTTTTGTAAAACATTTAGGTTACAGCCCTAAAAAGGACAGCACAAGCGTGTCCCCGCGCGACGCGCGTGCTGCGGGTCAAAGGTCACCGATCCGGCGCTTGCGTTTGCAGATAAATAACTAAGGTTGTCCAAAATAGCATTTAATAGCATTAAGTAAAAAAAATATAGAAAAAAAGATTAACAGATTTAATAATAAGATTTTGTCTGTGAAGTCTTTACTTGATATATGTACAATATGTACATACCCTTTAATATTATTGCTTATTTTTTTACACGTTGTATATTGAAACTAACAATTTTCCTCCAATTTGTGTAACAAACTAATAGTCGACATTTAATTATATAAAATATGCAGAGGAAATCTCTTAAAGTTGCTTATGCACCCCTTTTATTGTATTATACATACAACGTAAAATACTAATGTTGATGCAGTCAAAGACTAAAAAAACAAGCATAACTCACCGTTTCTCGCCGCCATCGCCATAGTCGCCGCGAGCAGAGCCGCAATCGACAGCAGCCGGCCCAGCGGCAGCATCGTGCGGACGTCACTCAACCATCACACAACAACACACACACAGTGACATTCGGCCACCACACTGCACTTCACTGCACCGTTCGGGACATTGGGACGGGAGGGGTTAATACTGGCAGTTAAGCATCTGAAACAAAAGAAAAGGTTGATTAGTTTTATTTTTCTTCGTGTTTTTTTTTTGTTATAGAACTAGCTGTGCTCGCGTAAAATACGGCTTTTCACTCTTTATTTTTGTCACTCTTAGGAGGTGTATAAAAACCGGTCAAGTGCGAGTGGAATTCGCGCACAAAGGGTTCCACATCATTATCTTTAAAAACGAGCAAAAAAATCACGTTTGTTGTATGGGAGCCCCTTTTAATTATTACTTTATTCCGTTTTTCAGTTTCAGTTCAGTTCATCATCAGTTTTGTTATAGTGGCAACAAAAATACATCATCTGTAAAAATTTCAACTGTCTAACTATCACGATTCGTAAGATACGGCCTGGTGACAGACGGACGGACAGACAGACAGCGGAGCCTTAGTAATAGGGTCCCGTTATACCCTTTGGGTACGGAACCCTAAAAAGAAGCCTTTGTACACGAGTGGTACTCCTTTAAACTGTTGTTCTATTGAAAATACAACACACAATAAAATACAAATGCCCGTAACACCCATTTCAAATATTCAACCAGTTATTAGTCGTCACAGCACAACATAACCTAACATTACCGGAGTCCCAAAGTCGACAAGCTGACGGAACACAACAAGCCTTGTCGTCGTCAGACTTCAAATTTCGAGTTTCAATTTTAGAACGCGCGTACGTGCAACGCTTGCTACGTCAAATGAAATGTGGTTCGTGCCAGAATTCCAATTTCGAGTTCGAACCTCCGATTGTAGCAGTGTATTGGCAACTCCTTGGTGAAATTATTTCGATTTTCTATTTCGCTCGCAAGAAACGCTGACGGTGGGGGCGTGGGTGTGTCAATGAGTACCTTTAGAGAAGCTTGGATATCGATTAGTTACAAGCACAACTAGTCAACATTAACACGTGTGAAAATATGCAGAGGCATATCTTTAAAGTTGCTTAAGTACACTTTGTATTATGTTCATACGTAAAATAATAATATATTATGTTGATAGTGTATCAAGCAGGACAAAGGCCTCCCGGAATTCCTTCTAAATTGTCTAGTTAAGAGCAACCTGCATCCAGCGGCTACCTACACCAAAAAAAAAAAGGAAAAAATCCGGTTAGGACAACATTTTTGCTAGCTAAAACGGCTTCTTCTGTTTTCTTTATAAAGTGATTATTTATTTATATTTTAAAACGTTAGATAAGCTTGCAATGGTAGCTGGAAAATCTAAAGAAAAAAATCTAAAAAATAATATTAAAATTAATTGGTTTTATGATAATGCGTATATCAGCCCCCTAACCATGAATTCTTAAAACAATCTCAAAGTTGTCAAATCTGTCAATTTTGGTACGTCATTTCATACAAAATTTGACAGAAATGATAATGTTTGACAGATTTGTGATTGTTTTAACAGTTCATGGTTAGGGCCCTGATATAGCAAAAAATTGTGAAACAACAAACAACCGATTTGAAATTTGAAGTGATGTGGATTCTAAAACATAATACAAAAATTGTACACCATCAAGCTGATGTGGATAGTGGAACTCTTCAATGGCTACTAGTAACAATCTTCAAGATATAATTTTCTCTTCCTACGTAACCTACAAGTTGGCAGTAGAACAATGAACAAAAGTAACAAACTATAGTATAACACAAGCTGATCATTACGTCGAAAAAATACGAAGATTTCTTCAGAAAAACCTCGTAAATTACACGTTCTCAGTATTTGTTGCAGCACTCATTCCCGATATGGGCTCGTTAATAGCCATCATAACGAAACCGTAGTAGGAGAAAATACAGTAAACTCAGGACTTAAGAAACGGCAGACTACACTCGATAAACGAGACAAGAAAATACACATAATAACGGAAGATGAAAATAAATTATTTTGTTTAATTGTTTATTTAGTCAACACAAACTATTATATATAATGTTATAAAAGAACATTAAAATTAGGCAAGTGAGAGTGGAAGGTAAACTATGATTTTTGCATAAAATGATCTTAGTTTGTGGATCGCTGGTGCTTGTGGTAGGTAAAGAACCTGTATTACATGTAAATGAATTGTTGAAGTTAAGAAGAAGACACGGTGACTGCGTCTCAGTCAGAATCATTGCGGTACTGTACGTGTAAGCAAGATGGAGATGTACTGACAGATGTAAAAAAAACCCTGCTCGATCAAAATCGGTTGATTCTGGTGGTGAAATAACTTTGGCTTGGCAACTAACGTGAAATCGAGAAAAAATGTTCCTATAGTGAACCACTGACCAGCTGACGTCAGGTATGGAAGAGTGTTTTTTTTTTAAAAACTCAATGAAACGGGAATTAACGCGATCATAATTTAGGTACAAAATGTTTCCTCTTTTGCCTGACGTTTTTTTTTTATTTTCAATGATTGTCCTATAGAAAAAGTTGTTGAAATTTACATATCAGCGGTAGGAACATCTTATGAATTAAACAGCGTTATTTCTTACACCTTGAGGATACAGGATCCAACTCTGTGTTACGATCTGCTACATTGTCATAGCTCTATATCTATCTATCTCGTCTGCACTATACTTCAAAGTCACAGGACATCGTGTAGCACATTGAGTTGAAGAAGACAGCTCGAATAAGGTTTGTCCATTGGAGACTTCCCTATAGAACTTCACAACACCCTGGACCCTGCAGGGACCCTGGACTGCGTACAGCGGCTTTTGAGAACCTTGAGCTCTTCAGAACCTAGACCACTTTACGCTGCGTCTCCCAGTTTATGTTTGCCACTCAAGAATCTTCATATCGCTACAGTTGTCAGCTTTGTGATGTCGCCTACCCATGTGCCACTTCAGCTTATCAATTCGATGTCTTTGCTTTCCATGACCCGAATAAATGAATCTACCGCTTTAACTCTATTGTGACGGAACCCTGTTAATGAATCGCGAGGTCGGGCTTTATGATTCAGTAAATTATGATGCCCATTAAGCATAATTCGGGTTCTGCAGGTAAGATGGGGTAATTGTGCTATAGGAGTTGACCTGAGATCATTTTTGGGAATCGTCACTCATTATATGGGAAAAACTAATAAAACTATTAACATCGTGACGTGAAAACTAATATGTTGAACTAATTAAAACTAATTAAACTAATATACTGAAAAAAAAGCTGGATAAAATTATTAGACACACCTATAAAGATTTGGTTTCAAATTCGTTGCTTGGCCCGTGATACTTAACCTTGGCATAACGGCTGAACAAAATTCGTGGCATCTAGCTTGACCCAGTGGATCAATTTTATCCCCTTTTATGTGCTGTTTTATAAAGTATAGTATTTTTATGTGCCTTATAAGTCTACGTAGACAAAGTCGCCAGCAGAACCTAGTTTGTTTCATCATAGTTGTTTGCACCCTGTCAAATAAACAATCACATTTTTCGCGTTAACACTTCAGCGAGACAGATCTGAAATAACTCTAGAGCTCAAAGCTTTTAATTGAAACGAATCACGATTTCCTTTGTTCAGACCATTACAAAATTGGGGATTTTCAAAAATGGCACACTCAAATAAAACTGGAACCAAATTAATTTTGTGAACGTTGACAAATGGATCGGGTATAACGCAATTACTTCAGATAAACGACAAAAGTCGGAAACGGATGTCTTTAAACGTAAAAAAAAACACTTATTTAATACTTAGACGTTTAAATAAAGTGTTCTTACCGAGAGCGACCTTCTGTGAGAACTCATAAATCCTTGAATTATCGTCAACAGCAAATAAAATTAAGATACCAAGTCTATATAGGGGAAAAGATTCAGGTTTCGTTTCAATTTGAGTTTAGTAGACAGGTTCTCTTTCATATAAAAAATAATTTTAAAAATCGTCTGACATTGTCGCAGATCAACAAGAAAAACTATTAATAACTTCGCTCGTTAGTAAAAAGAAAAAAAGAAAAAAAGTAAATAGATTTTACTATTGTTAGACAAGCAGCATTTTCGTGAAAATATTTAAATAACTCAAAATGTGTAGGTTATTCCTACCTACAAGATATACCTGCTCGTTATAACCTATATTTAAAAAATGCAGAAAAAAACAAAACAATATAAAAATTTTTCTTAGAATGAAAAATATCCGTTTCTTTTAGTGTTCAAAAACAAAATTATGCCCAAATTTCGCGTTCCATCAAAATAAATGTCAAACATTGACACCGTTCGCGTTGAACCCAAAAATTTACAATTCAGCAAAATATCCGATTCATTTCCCAAAATCCCACTTAAAAAAAAGAATTTGATTTTTTCTGATCCACATTAATGGAGATTGCCAAATGCTCTCCCGTCTAAGCAATAAGGCTTAAATTGCCGTGTAATCATTTAGAGTCGTCACCATCTGCAAAATGGTTGGGAGAAACGGAATTGTTCGTTCACGGTTCGTTTATCGAGAATATTGGTTCATTGTTAGCTGAGATTCATTTGCTAGAGATCACTACTGTCGTATAGTTTAGATCTACTAACTTTTCAATTATAAAATGCAGAGTAAGGAGATACTCAGGCCCGCCGGAAAATTTACAGAAACAAATAATAAAATTCAAATCACTACCATCATCATCATCATCATCACCAGCCTATATCAGTCCACTGCTGGACACAGGCCTCTCCAAAAGGAGGATTTGCCATAATCGCCACGCTTGGCAGGCAGGTTGGCGATCGCAGTTTGGCCAATGGTGGAAAACAGACGCTGCTGCCCGTCTTCTTGTGGCAATTCTCCTGTAGTCGCCTCTTACGACACCCATAGGAAGAGAGGGGTGGTGCTATTCTTATAACGTGCCGGCACCACACGACACGAACATACCTTTGATTATAAACATGTCTAGATAGAGTGTGGTGCTGCAATTTGTCACCAGATTTGAGTAACAACTGTGGTTACTATAATAAATATTATGAGTTGCTATGGTAACAAGCGCGCCACTGAGCGGGCGAAACAAACTTTAGCGCCAACGGTTGGCTTATATATTTTTTGACGTTTATGATACTCGAACAGGGAATCTAGACATGTATATAATCAAAGGAACATACATACATATTTGCCAGATTATTTATTGTCATGGTCTCAAAAAACATCTTTAAGTTACAAGGTACGACACCAAAAAAATATCAAGGGTATAGTCTATAAGGAATATGCCTAGAGCAGCAAGAACAAAACCAATTTAGAAAAAAAAAAACGTTTTAAGTTGACTCACATCAAAACCAGACCTTAAACAGAAAAGCATTGACGGAATTTGATGAGACCATTCCACAGTATAGCAAATAAAGCTAATAAGTTGGCCATTTGCAGTTGCGAATTTAACTGATGCAATCACAATATGTTTGAGTTTTTAGGGTTTCGTACACAAAGTGTAAAACTGGACCCTAATACTAAGGATTTGTCTGTCTGTCTGTCTATCTGCCTGTCTGCCTGTCTGTCTGTCTATCTGTCTGTCTGTCTGTCTGTATGTCTGTCTATCTGGCTGCCTGTCTGTCTATCTGTCTGTCTGTCTGTCTGTCCGTCTGTCACCAGGCTGTTTCTCAAGAAACGTGATAGTTAGAAAGTTGATTTTTCACAGATGATGTATTTCTGTTGCCACTATGACAACAAATACTAAAAAAACAGAATAAAATAAATATTTCAAAGGGCTCCCACACAACAAACGTGTTATTTTTGCTGTTTTAATAGATAATGGTACGGAACCCTTCGTGCGCGAGTCCGACTCGCACATAACCGGTTTTTTATTGCAGACAACAATGACGAATATTTATAAAGTAAAACTATTTTTTTTATACGATCTGTCTACGTTGTATTTTTAAATAATGTACTAAAACCATTCGAATGTAAATATGAGACAATACTTAACATTCGTGACGACCAATCGAAATATAATTATCATATTCCCCAGTTCCAAATTTCGGTTTGAGCTGAAATGTATTTATTTAGGCCAAGTTAGGACCACGAATTTTAAAAAAACAGGCAATACAATCGGAGGGTCTGACCACTGCTCAAATATAACAGTTTATCCAGTTCCAACAAACAAAATTAAAATAATGAGAAACATAGAGATTGTTTTAAGTAAGTATTAAACAAAGAATAGACTATGACACCCGGGATGACTCGCGGTCACGGACTGTCAGCGATGTGCAATGCACAACACTGATTTAATTCAAATTTTTCTCACTACGTATGTTAGTTAGCTTTCCAAAAATAAAAGCATTTCGGATCGATTTAGAATTTTATTTAGTTTGGATGTAAAAAGCATGTTATTTTGCAATTTTTAAAATAAAATGTCTAAAAGTATGGAAACGTAAAAACGCATTTCTAAAACAATGTTTAGCATACCTAGCATTGTCGTAAGATATTCAGCTGTGACTTTCAGTGGCCTAACTCAGAACTCCAAATAGTAATTTTTACGTCAAAATATATCCAAAAAAAAAATAAAGGTTAAGTATACGGCCATGAGCTTACAGAACAGTATCACTAACTTGATGTAATAGCCTTGCTGTTATGGTTGCGCTATTGTCCGGCGATACGTGTGGAATTTGCCAATTACTTCGTCATCCCATCCCGCGGTTTGTGTAACGTAATACAATTTCCGATACCAATACCAAACGAATTTTCTGGTACCGGTGCGATGCAAATTTTCACGGGCACCGCTGACCGCATGCCCGCTTTCTGATTAGTGAAATTTTGGTGTGAATGCTGTGGTGACAACATTAAGCTATGAATTGGACCGATAGTGCCTAGGTGCAAGCGAGAAGATTGCTTGGACTTAATAATCTGTCTAGCTTGCACCTACTACTTATAGCCTACTTATATACTATATATATATATATAGCAATTGACGACCTTCGTAGTCAAGAGGCGACCACGCCTGAATGATGGCGTCGCCATCTCTGAGGTTCCAGGTTCGATTCCTGGTCGGGTCAATGTAGGAAACGGACTTTTCTATATTGTCTCGGGTCTGGGTGTTGTGGTACCGTCGTTGTTTCTAATTTCTATAACACAAGTGATTTAGCTAAAGACCCTAGGATCAGAGCAATGTATGTGATGTTGTCCAATATTTATTTATTTAACTCGTGCGCGATTCTCATGGCGACAGACGATGCTGGGAAGACCCATGCCTAAGGTGGTGGTGGTGATCATACACAGGCGGTACAACGGAGAAGGTAAGCTTCGCTTTTTCATTTACTAATACTTAATACCTTACTAATATTACTAATAATATCGCATTTATCTTCTATCTCCATGCAGTCCTGTTCATTGGACATGTATTATAGCTGGCTGGGAACCAGACGACTTTCAAACACTTCTGGTTGTCGGGCACATGAAAAGGCTTAAGGAGCGAGGCAGTTCGCCGTCCTGGTGAATGGGTGTAATGTAAAGGATCACCAAAAAGAGTTTACTTCGACCATATTACCTCGAACGCGGAACGGGCTGCAGAGCGCTGGTTGTTCGTGCTGCCTGAAGAGGTCATGACCCTCAGTCATAATCAAATAAAAATAAAAAAACCTTGCTAATATTATAAATATAGCGTACTTCGTCCTAGCCTAGTGTCGTCCTAGTACATGTAGTGTTACTGTATTGGCTTTGACAGAAACTGATAAACATCACCGAATTTCTAGCGTCGCTTCTACTCATCTTCATCCAATAGGTGTATAAATAAATACCTAATAAATATTGGACAGCATCAAATACATTGCTCTGATCCTAAGGTAAGTAGCTAAAGCACTTGTGATATAGAAATCAGAAATAACGACGGTACCACAACACCCAGACCCGAGCCAATATAGAAAATTTCGTTTTCTACATTGACCCGACCGGGGATCGAACCCGGAACCTCAGAGATGGCGGCGCCATCAAAAGTCCGGCTTTCCGTCCGGTTTGTCTCGGCTACGGAGGATAATAGTCCCTAAAGCTGCATTAAACGGCAAAAATGACAGTATTTTTATGATATGATACCTATATAATGAATTTAGCAGGTGGACAAACTAGGTAGTTAGACCACCTGCTAAAACATATCTATAGCATTCATTTGTTTTTCTATCAATGTTTGGGTGACCCATTTAGGTGGCTCAAAACACTGACCCAAATCTTCATTTGTTTACAAACAATACGTATCCCATATTTCACTCGGCCGTCTGTTTGGGCGCGGGTGTAGTAAGCGACTGGCGAAATTTAATCTCACGCCACTCTTATGTCCAAATGCTTTGCCACCGCCAATTTGATTAAAGCTTGTTGCACTCTTTAGGAAATCCAGAAAGATAATAAATTTGCCTGATCTCTTATTAGTAAGAAAATTGGGTAGAAAGCTTAAATTAACTCTTATAAAACTTGAAAAAAAATTCGTCCGCCTCAGGTGGGATCCGAACCCACGTCCATCGCATACCGGGCTAGTGCTTTACCACTAAGCTACCAAGACGTTAGCCTACTCGACGAAATCTTTCAAGTGGTTCTCGCTATCAAAGCCAGCGTATTTTCTGATCAATGTTGCGGTATGTACTACTACCGTCAACACCCGACGGTAAAAATCTTAGATAAACATGGTAATTGCTAAAAACAAAAAAAATAAATTAAATTAACTCGTCAACATCAAAACGGTCTCACGAGACTGCGTAACAGTAAACAAATAATACTATTTAATAAACAGTTAATACACATACAATCATAGACGTATTTTTGCTATCGGTTACTAAAGTTTATATTAAAGTTTAGGCAGAATTATATTAAGAAATGTGAGACTAAGACTACGTAGCAGCACTTGAAAAGCTAATTAAGTACTCTTGAGCTCCATTCTTGAGCTAACTAATTCAAAATCTTTGTTGTGCGGTTATTTCGTAATAAACGCGTTTAAATATGAATAACCTTTTGTCTTCAAGACAGTAAATAAATAACTTCTAAGTGAGCACGCCCAACCCGCAACTTTATCATTATTCACAATTAAGTGCGATGGAAATCGATTGCTAACAGAGTTGTAAATAAAAATAAATGAAGATAACTTTCTACCAGCATCGTACCATCGTTTAAACTGTCGAGTTATAATTTTTGTTTTGTAAAACATTAAAACCTAATTTGCCTTCTACAAATAGGCCAGAATTAAGCTTTTTAACCCTGTAAGTAGTCTTTATAAAAGAAAGGAATAGAATGTTCATTGACCTTTGAACAAGGTGTGCAGAAGATCGACAATTAATAAATGAACAATAAAAAAATAATACAATTCAAGTTCAATATTAAAAACGGTCATGTACCAAATAGGCCCCCGCCCGTTTTGTGTGCCGCAACGCTGATTTTAGTGATGTACAAGACTCGAGGCCTCCGAGTCCTTTTGTCTAGGTTTGAGCTCGGTGTCGTTTACAGGGCCTCGCCTCGTTTGTACGAAGCTCGATAGCTCAGGAGTCTTTTTCAAAGCTCGATCGATCTTTTAAAGAGCTCGAGCCTTTTTAAGAGCTCGATCGATTTTGAGCGTTTTTCAGGGCTCGAGTCTTTTTCTGCGCTCTAGTTGTGATGGGCTGCTAATGAATAAATAGAGCTAAAGCACTATAGATTAAGCATCTACGTTGCTCTTTATGACATACCATATTCATCTTTTTGAGTTCTAATTTTGGAGACTCGAGACAGATATGCAGAGCTCTGTGAGCACGATATGGTTGGATCCCGAGTGTAGCTAAGCGTGAGCTCTCTGAGCAACAACTAGAGCCAAAAACAAAAGTAAAACAAAGTAATAAAGTTAAACTTGAGCTCTTATTCAAGGCTAGCGTTCATTTTAAGACTCAAGCTCTTTTGAAGGCTCGAGCTCTTTTAATAGGTATTAGCTCTTTTGTAGGCTCAAACTCTTTTAAAATCTTGAGGCGTGGCTTAGACAGCTCGCGTCCTGAATAGGCTCGGGTCTACGAGCCTACCTAGCTCACTGCGTCCTGCCAATACGCTCCGAGGCTTCAAAAGTAGAAAACGGTTTGTAGGTATATCACTAGCTGATTTTAGCGGACACCTTTAAACAAGAGTTATGATGAGTGAGTTAATAATAACATTTATGAACACCTGTCCTATTTCTATTCATTAAACCACATTCCATTATACCCATCTATGATATCTCTCACGTCTTAATTGAAGATAAGACGTGTATAGTTGTATGTCCAAGCTATATCTTGTGTATTACTCTAAGCAGAGTGCAGTCTGCGTTATCCATGCGGCATACGCGCGGCCGCCGCACGTACACAAAGCTCACAAATTGGAAACGTCGCAGCGACACGCGCCATGTTATTTGTCGCTGTTACAGGTGCAAGTCACAGGCTAAGTAATATACGGAATACTTGTTAAAGTAGACAGTGCAGAGAAATTGTATGTTTGTTTTGGGAAAACTGACGTTTGTTGTAGCTAAAATTAGCTGATATAGTGCGGTCATTGTCCTTATTGCGCTTTATCGATAAGTACCTGGATGTCAGTAAATCGTGTTTTTTTGGAAATGAAACCTAGCTAGATCGATTTATCGCTCCCTAAGCCCTCTTCATACTAAATTCCATTAAAATCGTTAAATATTTATATACAATGTTCGCTTAAAGGTATTATACAGTGTTAATTGAAAAAAAAACAACAACCTCGCATGACTAGATAGCTAACATCATTAACAACAACATTTGTTCTACGAGTTTTATCATAACTCTATACATTAATTAAAAATGATTTTCCAAGCTTTTGTACTGTCGTAACATTTGTAAGTCTATGTTAGGCGACGCGCGCTACGCTCGCGCCCCGCCCCTCCCGATGTGAAGCGCACAGAGATAAGAATATTTAGACGTTATATTATTTGATATTTATTTTTGTATGAAAATAAAATGTGTCAAATTATTTAAAGTCGTAGGACAAATGTTGTTGTGTATGATGTTAGCTATCCAGCAGTGCGAGGTTGTTGATTTTTTCAATTAACCCTTAGGTATCTTCAATGTTTTTTTAAATTATTGATTTGAACAACATCACAGATATTGCTCTGATCTTAAGGTAATTAGGTAGCTAAGAACTCCGTATGCATAGCTAGTTTCAATTTCTAAAATCTAGGCAGAAAAAGTTGAAGGCTAGTAAAAACTTTTTGTTACTTGCACCAGCCTCCTCATGAGTGTCGTGAGTGCTTTCAAACTGGGAAGAGTGAAAAATGTCCTTCCATTGTTTTTCGAGCTAGAGAACGAATGCGAGAGTCTACCAACTCGCAGGAATGTGCGATGCATGCACTGTATGTTATTCTTAACAAAAGGAAAATAAGGTTACTTTGGCACTGTTCTTTGAATTCATTTGGTTGAGTTAAGAGTTAGTTAATGTTTTGAGGCAATATGGCTGAGGTTGTTTAGTGAAATATTTTGATTTAATTTTACAGTACCTACTTAATGAAGAACAAGTATTGTTTTTTTTTTGTTAAAAAAATTCAACTGCATTGTCTAGTTTATTCGGACATCGAAAGTGCGTGGGTTTGAATCCCACAAGAGGCAGTTCAAATTATTTTATTAATAAAAGTACTAAAGTAAGTAGTTTTTTTTTATAAAGTGTATCGCTTGACAAAGATTTACTTTTAACGCTTAGTTGTCAGATTTTACGTTTAAACGTTAAAGCAGCGTTGTGTCCAGCGCTTTAGCAATACCAATCTCTATAAATAGGAAAACAATGATTAATGCTGCTAAAAATATCGATAAAATTTGGTTAGTGTTTGGTGTTTGGTTCTAATATAATCTCGTCATTTACCATTATTATAGTTAACTACCCACGTCCCCGTCCCTATTAAGGTTCTATCGACGGTAAAAATAACAAAACGTGGTAATTGATACATAAATAATAAAACATGATTAACGTAACAAAACTGTCACAACAAAAGAATCTTGTAACAGTATTTCTGTAACTTAATTTGTCCCCTACATAGTCCTATGTATAAGAGACTCTTAAAAATAAAGCTTTTCCGAGAAGAGCTAAATAAATCCGACCCGTATGAATGTTTGTAAGACACTGATTTAGGTTTAAAAATATGAATTAGTTGTGAAAAACTCTACATAAAAAAAAATTGCGTAATTAAGCCGCACCCACACATGGACAAATACAGTACGATGTCAACTCGTACAACATAATATGCTCTGGTGATTTCTATGTTTGATGAAAATCGGTCCAAGATAGCCGCCGTAAGAAAATGGCGGATTACATATATTTTTTAAGCTCCCTCAGTATGGGTATCAAATGAAAGGTCTTGACTAGTAGAATACGATACACTATGACAAATTTTAAATCCAACATGGCCGCCGTAACAAAATGGCGGATTACATTTTTTTAAACTTCCTCAATATGAGTATCCAATGAAAGGGCTGACTAGTAGAACACTATGCTAAATTTCAAATCCAAGATGGTCGCTATCACAAAATTGCGAATTGAGCCGTTGGGGCTAATCTTATAAAAATTATAAATAAAAATAAAATAAAAAAAAATCTCCGACTCAAAAAGCAACATATAAAAAGTAAAAAATAATATGTAAACTACATATTTGTTACTTTTTGACCCTTCAACTTTATTACAAGAAATGTTGCCTAGTTATGTTTTGATCCAAGCGTCATCGTGTTGGGGGACCTAACATATTTGTTTAATGGAAAACTCTATAAAAAATAAAAAACTTTCATAATCCAAAAAATAAAATTTTAAAAAAACCCCGATGGAGTTTTTTTGAAGTTTTATTTTTATTCCTACATCTATGGAAATTTTTCTTTTTTTACAGAGTTTCCATCGAACAAATTTCGACATTGATGGAATTTTTTCAACACAACCTTCTAATACACATTTTATACCCGATAGAATGAAACAAATTCCTAATAAGTGCATTGCAAATGCAAATAGTTTGTTTGATTCACGTCTTCCCATTCATGTACTAGCCCAAGCGTAATTAAACATAGATACGCCACTAGCACGATTCATTGGTCAATCTGAATTTGAACGGGAACTGAAGTGAGCATTCCGGAACCTATCTCGTATATCGTATTCACATCAGAAACACTTTCAATTTGCAAGGAGTGTGTAGTGAAGGGAAATAGTCGACAAATAGTAACGATAGTTTTGCATTCCTAAGTAGCAGTGTAGGGTTTAGTACTTTTCGTACAGTCACGAGCAATTAAATGTAACTACTTGGTAACATAATCCCTTCAAGTTCACTTTTTTTCTTAATTTTGATGACTAAACTACGGAAAAGTTCAAAAAGTTTATTAAAACATAGAAGGGGCATTGAATTATTTGTTTAGTATCTTACTTACCAAAATAATGATTGCATAATAGTTATTTGACTGAGTCATGTCAATTAATAATAAGCAATTACTTATATTTTGATGATCTAAAAATAATAGGCTCCAAAATCAAAGACTCAATCCTGTCTTTCAAATCTTAGTACTGAATCACTGAACCATAACTTCGTTATCAATATCCAGTATTTTATATCAATAGGAATTCAGTCTATTGAATTTAGAGTATTAAATGTTATGAAAAGAAAATAAGATCATACTTAGTGATTTGCTGAAATTTCAATTTTCATTTTACTCACAACAAAGTCTTTGTCAATTGAGCACAAAAGTTTAGTATAGAATTGAATATTTGATTTTGAATAGCTTTCTTTAAAGGACACTGTTCAATTGTATAAAAAGAAAGGTATTGTTTATCGTTATCAGATTCATTATTAAGAATACGAAATACAAAAAAAATAAGCATTAAAATATTTGCATTCAAAAACCGGTTTTAATATGAAAAAACTTGTCGAAATATTTATGACAAACCATAAATTTCCGTTATCGATACTTTTCTAAACTTTCGATGGCACTATAACTTTTGGGTTTATTTGAATTTGAACTTTGCTTCTACGAGACACGGTTCATGTTAATTTAGCTGTCAGAACAGACTTCATTTAATGTTATTCTATAAAAGGAAACGTAAACCTGGTGGTTATAATGCAGAATTCCCATATGACTTCATAAATTTCGTGAGGTTTAAGACGTCATTGGGTTGTTTTAGTGTGTTTTTATTATATTAATATAATATTATTCATTGATATTACTTGGACATTCAAATTAGGTAAAAATTGGTAAATTTTTTTAGAGGTATTGAGAAAATGGATGGTTCTTTCGAAATGTGGTATGAGACAAATACAAAAAGAAACAATTGACAAAAAAGCACGCTATCTATTCAGCCTATTACAGTCCACTACTGGACGCAAGCCCCTCCCAAAGAGCACCAAAAAGCATACACAAATACATTAATACACTTTTAACTTTGTGAATTTTAAACGTTTTAAGTACCTCGACATGTGTTCTAGAACAGCTATACATTCTGAAACATTATTATAAATCAAGCGTTTCAAAATACGGGGAACAAACCAAAACTCTTTTAACTGGATTAACAAGCCACAAACAGCAGTGGTATCCGATTACAGTTTTTATTTGGATTCGATTTCGTCGCTTTTCCACAAAAAAAAATATCACTTCGCGGAATTGGCTACACAACTACGTTGAGGTATTGCGTGATGTTTTTTCTAGGGATAAATCGAGTACGCAATTCTACCGAAGATCTGATTTCTCTTTGCATTTTCTTTGGGAGAGATACAATGGATTTTGAAATTGGTTTTAGGAAGCCTCTTCCACGTTTCTCTATGTTAGAGAGTCTAGTAGACAGAGACCTGACTATAACTATCTATCAGTTAATTGGTTCACATACATACTTATCTTGCTTCTTATTTGCGCTGAGCCTACGTGGTTGAGCATATCACAAAAATCACCTTTGGTTTAGTAGGTAATTATTTTTCTTTTAATCCTTTTTAGAGTTCCGTTCGTCAAAAGCTGAAACAGACCTCTTGATGATATGTGCCATATTTATACACTCGCATAAAAATCTTCCAGAGACTATTCTCGTTATGGACGAACTATTTACATACGTACAAATTTGTACGGAACGCATTTGGCATACAACTTTGGCGCAACTGGTATACCCAACGTATACGGTAAATAGCTTGAATACGCTTTTTATAACTTCATAAAGCCACCAATCAGGGTCACAACGTTTTAAGTGAATGCGCTTATTTATACATACATACGACCGACGACCTCCATAGCCGAGAGACGAGCACGCCGGACTTTAAATGGCGTCGCCAACTCTGAGGTTCCGGGTTCGATCCACGGTCGGGTCAATGTAGAAAATGACTTTTCTATATTGGCTCGGGTCTGGGTGTTGTGGTACCGTCGTTGTTTCTGATTTCTATAACACAAGTGCTTTCGCTACTTACTTTAGAATCAGCGGGGTAACCATGAACTCTTAAAATAATCTCAAAGCTGTCAAATTTATCAATTTTGGTACATCATTGCATACAAAATTTGACAGATTTGATAATGTTCGACAGATTTGAGATTGTTTTAAAAGTTCGTGGTTACCGCCCAGAGCAATGTATGTGATGTTGTCCAATATTTATTATATTATATTTATTTATTTATTTATCCATACATACAAAGACCATATTATTTCTATGCTCTTTGTAAATTTACAAGGCGTGGACCTGGTTTCGAGAGATCTTAATTAAGCTCACATAAACTACTTGTAAAAACATTAGCAGACGCATGAAATTGTGTGAGGCAAGCAACCGCGTGTAATCTACGAATATTTCGAGTTTTACTCGATAGATTTTGATGAAATTGGTATAGAAAGAAGTGTTTTTCTTTGACGCGTCACCAGGCTACGCCACCTTTAATGCCATTGTATGCAACGTCCCCTAATCGATCAACGTTAAACCTAAACATCTATCACCAGACCGTCTAATATTCCAACGATTTCCTACATAAACCAGTAACCTACATTATGAACTGAAAGCCTACTACGAATGTGTTTCGTTCGTTCGGACGTTTAAACCTAACTGATTAAAATTACCATCTGCTTGTATCAATCGTTTGTCAAAATATGACCAACTCAAACTATCCGTGTAAAAACACGACCGTTTTCAAACGTTCATAAGTTGTCAGAGGTTTACAAGTGAATAAATATTTTAATTTTATAGGTTTATACGTCCTTACGAACGACACACATTCGTAGTAGGCGTCCTATATCATGAAGTGTACATAAAACGCGTTTTACTAACAATACTTATTACATGTTGCAGAAGTTCCACTCACCAGTCAAAGATAAAAACTAGCAACTATAGCTGGAATTAAACAATTTCCGAAATAACGATACCAAAGTTCCCCGCATTCGCACGGTGCCTGTGACATGGTTAACTAAAAACTAGCGAAACTAGTTGAGTTTTTGCTCACATCGGAAGCGAGTTAGTCACACGTGGCGAAACTGGTCGAATTATAACTGCGAGTGCACAAGTTGATATAGAAACGTTAGGTCATTAGGCAGATAATGTTGGTTTGATAAGGGACTAGGCAGGTTTTGGCCCTTAGTTTTTATGATAATAATAAGCATGTATTATGTACATCCCAATCAACAAAGTAATATTTAAAGATTCTATGGCTTTTATAATGTATATCGCAATCCCTATTTACTCTGTTAATGAAGAAATCTAAGAAAAAACATACATATTTACAGTTTACGGACTTAAAAACAAACTTCAATTAGGTATGTTAATAATAATTTAATTTTATTCGGGGCATATGTTGAGCCAGTATAGATCCCATGCCAATAGATTATTTTAACAAGCTCAGCATTTGTATAAGGATTTTGATAATTCTACCCACCATTTTTTCGAAGCATTGAACTTCATTTACCATATTTTTATAGACAAACCATCGCACCAGTGCCTATAAAAATAAAACTCGATTCCACACAGCCCGCTTCTACACGGGGGTAGTTTAACAAAATCAAGTATCAACCGGCAGCCCGTCGTAAATCAAGATTGGAGGAACTAGTAAATAGAGCCTTAATAATTTATCGAACTTTCCAGAGGCGCAGTCGAAAATATTTCTTGGCCCAAGTCGTTCAGAAAACTCATTTTCTTTCTGGCGTAAGGAATTAATTTGCTGTAAGCGTACTACTTCACTTACGACGCTCGAACTTTGTAATAACAAGACGTTATATTGTTTTGATATATGATGTGAAATAACAAATTACGCGTTATACGTGATTATTTTTGCTTTTAAAACATTTTAACCGTTAATTTAAATATATATATATTTAATATTTTAGTACTTGATAGTAGTTGTATGTGCTATTATAAAGTTCAAGTGATCAAGTTCTTTTAATATCTGACTCAGAATAAACATTTTAAAGAATCATTATCAGACTTTAGACGTCCAATGCTTGAGATAATCCTTTGCAGCTGCTTATAGCACCACAATAAGTGCAATAGCTTTGTATAGCCTAATTTTTTTTTTAAACAAAATACGTGAGAGAATTATAGGTGAACCTTATAACCTGTTTCGAACCTTGACACATTCTGTCTCATAAATTACAAATTTCGTAACTTTTTTGGTCTGCATGTTTAATATCACAAATTACATTTAAAGTGATCAGCGTTTCCCAAGTAAATGATTTTACCTGTGTTCAAAATGACAATTGATTATGTTTTTTGATCTTTTTAAACATTAATTTCACTTAAAATAAAACTGCTTAAAATTAAATCATTAACACCACTGCATTTAGCGTATGCACCCATTTATATTCAACTACTAATTTTATCGCTAACTTTAAGATAGTGCAAAACTAAACTATGAAGTTCATAAACATCGATAAATCAAAGAAGTAATTCAAATGCAATTGATTTTTTTCTAGTCAATATCATTAATTGTCAATGCATTTTATCTGAAATCTCTTATCTCTTATTTTAATCATTAAAGCTCCTTCCTAATCTATTCAATTACAAAGCAACGAACACTTGGCTTTGTATCTATTGTTTAAAGTGAAGTTGTCCGTTTATACAGCGCGTTGGAAGCTAGTGGTCACTCGGCATTTCTCAGTCCATTAAACAAAATCAATTGTTCTCGGCTCATTGATGGGGGCCATCATTTGGGACCTTTTTGTTATATAGATTCTTTTAGCCAGTCTTGTAAGCCAGTTTATACACCTATGTTTTGTAGAACTAATAGAGGTGGTTATCTCGTTTCATCGAGAGGTCTAACGATATTATTTTTATAGTTTTAACACCTTAAGAGTTAAGTTTTTTTATGTGATGGTAAAATTAGACTTCGTTTAGGTTCACTTGCTCATTTAGGGTTAATTATTCAGTAGATGTGCAGCCTGTCGATTCTCTAAAAAAAGCCCCGATCACTTCGACGTCACTTCACTTGTCGACAATTATAATGTGAACCAACTTTGTAACAAAATAGAGTCTATGTTTGTAAGACTGCTTGGTGATACGCGCTGTCACACTGAGTATTGAACACTGAATTCACTCATCGACAATAGTAATTTGAACCCACTGCTTAGCAGAATAGAGGCTTTCTTGAGCGAGTTTAGAGCGATTTAGAGCGAGTTTACTTGCGTTTTTTTAGAGAATCGACCCCCTCGGGGCTTAGACAAGTGGCAATCGCCCTCGGGGCTTAGACAAGTGGCAATCGCTCCGTTGCAAAACGATATCTGAATTCGTCATCGCCTCTGAGATAGCTAAAACGATGACGAATAACCACATGCAAATTTCCCCACTATATTTTTGTCTCCAGTAGTACCTCCCTATAACTTATTATACATAAATCTAGTACCTCATTCAATCTAACCACAAATAATTAATAAATAAATATAAATATTGGACAATATCACATACATTGTTCTGGTCCTAAGGTAAGTAGCTAAAGCACTTGTGTTATAGAAATCAGAAACAACGACGGTACCACAACACCCAGACCCGAGACAATATAGAAAAGTTCGTTTTCTATATTGACCCGACCGGGGTTCGAACCCGGAACCTCAAAGATACACCACCATAAACAGTCCGGCGCGCTCGCCTCTTGTCTACGGAGGTCGTCAAAATAATGCACATCTAAATAATGTATCTCACTCGACTTCGGATAACTAACTTAAAAATTCACAATCCCAATATAGCTCGTTATCGTTATCGCTCAAATTAATCTATTCTCAACAAAACAAGCCGCAGACTCAAAGACACGGAACGAAACTTCGTGCCACAGACCGCAATACTCAAATTTTGATTTAGAAATTCCATTAGGTTGATCAAGTATTAAGTGGGGCCGTTGTCCACTCTATCAAAGTTTAAGCTCTGCTTTTACTTTGGGGAAATCTGTGCTGGAACTGATTCTGCGGTACAAGCGATGAACTTAGAATGATTGCACTGTTACATACTATGACGGAGGTCGGAGTTTGCCGAAGAAAATTTAAGAACTTAACACACAATTGGCGTCTTGCTTTTTTAAAATGACTAAAGATGAAAACAAATACGCATCAAAGAAGGCCTTATCCTTTTTTGATATTGATTGCAAAATAGTTATTAAAGTTACTCAAATGTAGACTTAACAATAGACCATTCCTATAAACAGGTAATCAGAAGCTGATACAACAACTTAAACAACAAAATCGTGAAAAGAAGTTGATGTTCCATATTTAATGATTGCTGTCAGATCGCTTTTGTTAGTTCGGAGCATCAAAAAGCACATGTTCAGTTATCTAATCAGCCAATGTTTCTTCTCACATAAAACTTTATCTCTCGTCTCTCTTTTACGGTGTGCCTGTGCCAATCAGGGCATTAACTAGGGCTGTTTCGGGCGGTAGGTACGTTGTACCCAGGGTACAAAACTATTATGGAGATCGTACATTAGACAAACGTTTACCATTCTTGTCAACGCGCTGCCGCCCGAATTAGACAAAGTATGACATTTAAAAAAGTATTTTGAAATAAACTTAAACGTCATTTTTTTAAATAAGTTGTATTTTTTTTAAATTCTAATTAAGGTTGGCACTTGCAATCAACCATGAAGGTGGTTTGCAAGGCAAATATTTGTATTCGATACTGTAATGTTTAATAAATAATAAATTTTGTTTTCTAGTTTGTCCCAGGCACTCGCACAATGTTGCTCTCAATGGTAATTAAATATGGTAATTAAAAATTATTTATAAGAAAGGCTTGAGATAATTGGTTAGATTGAGTAACTGTCAAAATCAAGACTTATTTGAAAGTTTTGCGTAATCTAACTTAGCGGGAAAATACAATGACCAGTGACTGAACGAGGATAGCACCCAGTTGAATAAATAGATCCAGTTTTGACAGATAGTCAACCTACCCCTATAGTCAACCATCCTCCATCTCCCCTAAGGAATATACAGCTGAATACAAGGTTATAACGAGTGTCGATTCATTTGTATACCTATAACTACACAGATGTTCAAAATGCGTTTTACTTTTTACTTGTAGAGATATGTCAAAATAAGATTAGAATTTCGTAACACAATCTTGATTACATTACGTAAACAGGAAGTAGGCCGTTTTTGTTATTTTCCTTATTTCTCCTTAATTTCATTTTTTAAAACAAATTTGTGTTTTTGGTGTTTTTTAACACAAATTGTATAATACCTAATAGCTCTTAAAAACTTTTTAAAGTGGTACCTATTTAAAATAAATAAAAGAAAAAGATTTTTTTTGAAATCCAATCCTTATGGAGATAAAATGGAGAATGGAAATTTGAGAAATTTACATTTGCTCTGATCTATTCGTTTGTAAATTATAAATAGAAATAAACTCAGCTATACTAAAAAGCACAGCAAAGTCAGTTTATTTACAAAATTACTTTTTAAAAAGGCTGTCAATTTTACCCAACCCTCTATCTCCGGTTTAACGCTAGTTTCAATGAAGACACAATTATACTAGAAGTTATTAGCAAGTCCATTCAATCCAGTTCCCAATCGAATCCTGATCATTCAATTGCGTCAATGCACTCAATTCTAATTGCTTCCAAACTGGCTCGAAGTTGCTTTCTGGAATATTTACTAAAATCGTAGTGATCCCGTTTTCGTTGACGTCGAGTATCTAAATACTCACTTAAATCAAAGGAGTACTATGGCTTTGATGAGCTTGTTAAAGAGCGTTATTATCTCAAGGCCTTTCAAACAAAATTTCACGTATACAAACGAAATTCAATAAGCAAGATATAGTTGGTGCTCAATAGGTTATTGTACGATTATTATTTTTTACGTTTACCTACAGCAATTTTAAGTTTTTTATATACCTCTAATTAATTGGTAGTAGTTAATCCGCAGAACCGATAAAAGGTGGAGTAATCGGGTTCTCGAGTGGAGACCACGCCTTGGCAAACGTAGTGTGTAGTGACGCCCCCCATCCCGATGGTACGATGACCTTAGGAAGATGGCTGTCAGTGGATGGATGAAAAAAGCGGGAAATCGTGCTCATTGGCGCTCTTTGGGGGAGGCGACGTCCATCAGTGGACTGCAATAGGCTGAATAGATAGATATTTAGTTAATCCGTTTAATGAATTTAGCCTTGAAATTTCGGACAAAAATCTCTGGGAAGTAACTGCTTTTGAGGTAAGAATTATTATGGAAAAAGTTATGCAAGTAAGACTGGCAGCTTACATCATCAAAACTTTATCAACATTTCATCTAAACGCATCTTTAGGCACAACACACTGCGTTCTGTGTGAGACTAATGCAAAGCTACACTATGATGTTCCCCATACCCTTACTCGCCTTACCCGCCATGTACTGCCTGCTGAAGTTATAGTTATGAATGCATCTTATCTTATCGTGCCCTGCTCGCTGCAAATTCTCAGCCCGCTTGCTGTGTCAAAACCTTAACCTAAGTACTATATTCAAATCGGTTATGGTGCTGCGAATAGCATACGTTTTATCGTTCCGTATATTCAAATTATGTGAGTGAAAAAGTAGGTGCGTAAATGGCAGCGGTTCGAATAGCTTATCTTTTATGTGTTTGCAACAAAGTATCTGGGTGTTCCATATTTCGTGTTTTGATAATGTTATGGCGTGAAAGAGGGATGCTCGAAATTTTACGGAATAAAGAATTATGTGCATGGAATAGGAATGGCTTACTTTAAAAAGAATTTAGGGAGAAAAAATATGCTATACGAGTAAAGGTGTTTTATAAAAGGTTTGAAACGTAAACGTTGAGTCCCTCCTTCAAAAAGCGATAAAAAGAGTTTTTCAAATGATCAAATTAAACAGAATATTAATTTTTAAAAAGTTTAACGATTATCTGGTTTCATTAAAACATAATGTAGAATTATCTCACTAAAATTATTAAAATCAGGCGTTACTTTGCGGAAATTCATAACCAAATAATTATGAAAATGTAATTGTTTTCTTACAATTTCCGCTCCCAATTACTGAGAAATTGTAAGCAAAATAATTACATTTTTATAATTTTAGTGAAAACATTTTTATTTTATTTTCTCGGGCTTGAGCTGGCCTCAGGCAAATGATTTTCTGATATTTTAACACACACTACGCTGTTTCTTTGAGACCATGAAAACTAAAATAATCACCCATCCACCACAACCACGGTACCATTATTTCAGTAAAATCAAAAACCGGCCAAGTGCGAGTCGGACTCGTGCACGAAGGGTTCCGTATCATGTTCTATAAAAACTTCAAAAAAAAAACAAGTTTGTTGTATGAGCCCTCTTAAATAATAATTGTACTCTGTTTCTTAGTATTTGTTGATATAGCGGCAACAGAAACACATCATCTGTGAACATTTCAACTCTCTAGCTATCACAGTTCATGAGATACAGCCTGGTGACAGACGGACAGACGGACAGACAGACGGACAGCTGAGCCTTAGTAATAGGGTCCGGTTTCACCCTTTGGGTACGGAACCCTAAAAAGCGCTTAATCCAACTGTCTAATCAGACATTGCAATCGGAAATCTGACCATAACGACACTCGATACAAATGACAGCTGACTGCAAGCGGACGCAATCGAGGCCACGACATTACCAGTTTTCGATTATCCGGATCGCTCGGACGCTGTTCGCTCGCTCACTCCATTACAGCTCGCTTAGCGCGGCCCGCATAGATGACAATGTAATTGACATTACAAGCTCAAGTGGCGTTTACATATTAAGATTTTTTTATATGGTGTTATTGTTATGTTTTTTTATTTTTAATGGCGACCATGCAATAGTGAAAGATTCTGCCACGAAATTCATCCATTTCTGACTAAATATTAAATATATTTTAGCAATTATAATACCTACACGAAATTTTGATAAACAGCTTACGTAACGTATTTTTACTTACCACCCATTCCGTAGCATTTAAGAAATGCAATCTCAATCTCGGGAGATCTCGATTTATTTTTTAATGCGACTCGCATTATTATCTACCTACTGACTTGATACATTCACAGTTAGTGATTATGCACAATTTAAATAAATATACACTAAATAATAATGATAACACATCAGATAGTGTTACACAAAAAGACGATTATCCAGTTGAGTGACATGGGAAAATCCCCCGTTTTCAACTGTGAAATGCTGCTCAGCGATTATGACAGTCGCGTGACTGAATCACGTTTATAAAGTGAATAAATATTCCTATACAAAAGAGACCAATTGATAAAAAATGACAGCCTCAAAGATTATAATCTAAAACTATAACTAACCTTTCTAATTGCGTCAAAGTAAGAAGCCCTTGAATTTTTGTCTGGAATTAAAATATCTCTTATTATAGCCGATACGCGAGAAATCAATATTTGAGTAAATAGCTCTATAGGGTATGTAGCTATGTAATTTGATAGTAACTGAACGTCGAAGCCGTATAGGCGTTTGCTTTGATTGAAATTTGATCGTAATCGGTATCTAGGTAAAATAATGAGTCACGGTGTTTACGTGGTAAAACCTTTTTTAGGGTGCTTATATTTTGGACCATTTTGAATCGGACTATAAACACGCATTTCAGCTCACGAAAAATTTATTAACAGTTGAACGCAGAAAATAATAAACAGGTGTTGTGTAATGTAAACTCAATAAACGGTAATTAATGCGATCATAATTTAGGTACATAATGTTACCTCTTTTGCCTGACGATTGTTTTGTCACGGGCAAAATAAAACGTCTTTGCATACGTTGTAAAACAATTAAAAGAACTAAACACTTTGCTCTGATGTAATGTTAATGTCTAAAACGTTTTTTCATCCATCCACTGCCAGCCATCATCCTAAGGTCGTCTGACCATCGGGCTGGGGGGCGTCCTACACTACGTTTGCCAAGGCGTGGACTCCATCCGAGAACTCGTTTACTCCACCTTTCATCGGTTCTGCGACAGATGTAGCGAGCCCACTGCCACTTAAGTTTGCTACATTTTTGAATTGTTATCCGTTACTTTGGTCTTGTGCCTGATGATCTCGTTTCGATGATGGATGATGGAGATTTCAATGATTTGAACCAACTCCGGAAATACCGATACCAGCTAGACTATGTAGGTTAATTTGATTTATAATGCGCGGGTTGACCCGCGACCACGGCTCGTGTAATCGAGCCGAAACGTCGGGACAATAAACAAATCGTTTTAGGTATGTAGTTGCATGAAATCCTGTTAGAGTGTAATGATTATGTTTAAAAATGCAACAAGTTAGTTTAAAAAGTAATAATTTGATTTATATTTAAGGAGTAATTACTTTACCATGAGTTAGTGTTACTAACTTGGCAAAAAAACTGAATCTGTTTTGAAAATAAAGCTCATAACCGCTACCATGAAGTTGGCTGCGTCGAATTTGTATCGCTAGAAAATGTCGCTACATGTAAACGCTCGCAGACTTCACTTACACATTATCACGGGCTGCACTAAGCCAATTGAAATTCGACTCAAGTACCATAAGATAAAGTCTAATTGCGCTGAAGTGAGTTGTTGAGCCATAACTGTTTGGGCCTACATAGTCGGAGTTTGAAACGATTATAGATATGATCCGAATGTTCTCTTAACGATAGTTGCAGATGTTCGCGATCTCGAACTTTGGGGCAAGTTTCCAGTCTTTGTCTCAGGAAACCTCGTAACCCTGCGGTTACGACCGTAACTGGTTGTGAACTTCTACGTTATACGCACACTGATAAATTCTAAATGAAGTACTGAGAATAATGACCAGATAAGTATTTACGGTTTACGGCTTTTCGTTACCGTTTACGACTCTTTGGTAACTTTTGACTAACAGATGCGTGGTTTCGAAAGAAATTGAAAATATTTGACGACCTATATGCCGGACTATATGGCGTCACCATCTTTGAGGTTCCGGGTTCGATTCCCGGTCGGGTCAATGTGTAAATCTTTTCTATATTGTCTCAAGTCTGGGTGTTGCGATACCGTCGTTGTTTCTGATTTCTATAACACAAATGCTTTAGCTACTTACCCTAACATTAGATCAATGTATGTGATGTTATCTGATATTTATTTATCATTTATGTTTTGTCACTTTTTATCTTTGTTTGTTTTTTTATTTTGCCACAGGAGAGCGGTTACTCCTGACACAAGTGTTATTTCACTTATAAGAAGAATCCAACCTCTAATTCAAAACTTACTGTTTTTTTATGAATTTCTTTTTTTTTATTTCACTTTTTGGAAATATTGTTGGAGAAGGGTGCTTTAACGCAGTTAAAAATTAAAGCTTGATTTTGTTCAGCATAGAGCTATTATAATCATAATTATCATATTAATTTAGTACATAAGGTCTTTAAATAAATTAAAATGTCCTCAAAATGAGGTCTTATATTCATAGATTATAATTCATAAAGCGCATATTTGTAACTTACTATGATTGTTGAACAAAACAAATATCATAATCTACTCTATATGTTATGTCCATAGTATTATTAGACTACACAAATACCCAGATTTTCACGTAGATTCAGTCTACTAACGCTGACCACAGAGTTTAAGCTTCATTATCAGATAACTCCTTACAAAGAAAACAGTAGCTTAAATTGTAACTGTTTTTTGCAGGCCAGCGAATCGTTTAGTAGATCTTACATGTGCCCTTTACAGCACATTGTTGCTTGCAAATGCGAGTGAGCGAACAGAGGCGGATTCAGAAATGAGAAATTATCATAGCGTTTTTATTTATAAAATCCATGAAGTTATTTTAAATAACTATGGCACGGGAAAGGAAACGGGAAAACGGGATCCTATTACTAAGGCTCCGCTGTCCGTCAGTCTGTCTGTCACCAGGCTGTATCTCATGAACCGTGATAGCTAGACAGTTGAAATTTTCACAGATCATGTGTTTCTGTTGCCGCTATAACAATAAAAACAGAATACAATAAATATTTAAGGGGGCTCCGATACAACAAACGTGATTTTATTGCCGGTTTTATAGAAAATGTTACGGAACCATTCGTGCGCGAGTACGACTCGCACTTGGTTTTTAGTGCGAGTCGGACTCGCGCACCTATAACGATAGGACTGCTTAAATTTTGCAACTCAAAATGTATTCACAGTAACATTATTTAACTTGTTTTGTGGAGTACTTTAAAGGTAAATCTGTCTGTTATCTACTACCAAAATAGTTTTCTCAAAAACAAGTTGAATAAACACGTTTTGAATTAAAAAGCAAGGAGATGCAGATGTTTCTCTAGGAAGCCACTTATGTTTTTCTAGCTTTCAACAAACAAGATTATCTAAATATAGCCCAGCGCATCCTACACTAAAAGGAACTGCAACATTTTCCTACAACTATGAAGACACATGAAACTTCGTGACCTGATGACCTACTAGTTAAATAAATTAATATTGGACAACATCACATACATTGCTCTGATCCTATGGTAAGTAGCTAAAGCACTTGTGTTATAGAAATCAGAAACAACGAAGGTACCACAACACCCAGACCCGAGACAATATTGAAAAGTTCGTTTCCTACATCGACCCGACCGGGGATCGAACCCGGAACCTCAGAGATGGCGACACCATACCAGTCCCGCGTGTTCGCCTCTCGGCTACGGAGGTCGTCAGATTCAGGTGCGCCTTCATAGTCACTGTTTACTCGTAATACCATTTTGTAACATACCCCTTAATTGCTAAAAAGGAACCACTAATAAACATACTTATCTATACTAATATTATAAAGAGGAAAGATTTGTACCTATTTTTGTATGTTTGTAATGAATAGGCTCAAAAAGTACTGGGCCGATTTAAAAAAAATTTTCACCAATAGAATGCTACATTCTTCCAATTTGACATAGGCTACATTTCATTTTGAAAAAAATTAGGGATCTTTGGTAAAATTTGAACAATGTAACCGAAGGTGTAGAAAAATGAGTCTTAAAATGTCTTTCGTCGAATGCGCTGCCGAAACTATTAGCGATAATTGTCTACCCCGTGCGAAGCCGGGACGGGCTGCTAGTATCTAGAGATGTTGTCGCCTCGGCTGCGCTTCGACGACTGTCGTCTTCGTGTTTTTAAATTAAATTATTTAGTATTAATTTAATTACCTACCGTCTGTTTTATTTTCACAATATACCTTATAACATTTTTTATACTTACAGTTTTGTTAGCAATAATATGAAAAAGAAATATTATGCCGGAAAGGCCGAAAGAAAACCCCACTTCAACGTTTAACTGTAAAGCTAGTTATACATTGATGTCTACTTACCGTCGTCCAACTTATTTTGTCCTTGTCTGACAGCATAAGTTTGTTCAAAGTCAAGTATGAGTAGCAGCTCAAAGTCGGCCACACATTTATAGATATTATTATACTCTTGTGTAAGATCTATGTCAATATTAAATAACTCAATGACTTTCTCTGTGGCGAAATTTCTAGTCAATCAAAAAAATCTATTTTAATGAGTAAAATTTTCATTTTGAAAATATAATGTTAGTAAAATCATTGTTTTATCTATTTTAAACCCTCCAAACCACCTTGTACAATCAACAGCATATCAAGTTACCACAAATTGTCAAATTTCCCCAATGAATAATAAACTCTATTGCTTAGTTATTAAGTTAAAAATCGATTAAAGTTGTTCAGTTTTGGATACCATGCCGTTCTGTTGTCTAAACTACAGTCCGCCTGGCGGAATTTTATGCTAATAGTTTTACGTAGTATAATACTTACTCTGTGCTAATAGTGTCGATTTAAGTTCTGTCATTATAATAATATCATCACATTCATCACCCATAGTTAGAGAAGGTTGTCTCTGACTTTTATTTGTTCAAATTAGTCCTATACTTAGCAATTATTTCTAAACAGAATTACCTCTTATAGTAATATATTCTAAATATGACTTGATAATAAAATAATAAATAATACATATTGGACAACATCACATACATTGCTCGGATCCTAAGGTAAGTAGCTAAAGCACTTGTGTTATAGAAATCAGAAACAACGACGGTACCACAACACCCATTGATTTGGCCAATCTGGTACTATACGGGTAAATCTATGCAATGATGGAATGTTTAATTGCCTCCGTTTTCCAGCAGCTAACTACTAACTGGCAATTTTGTTTAAGTTTTTCGACGTCATAAAGTAGTAAATAAATTAATAAATTGTTTCCACAATCACACCAATTATCTAGCCCAAAACTAAGCAAAGCTTGTGCTATGGCGACTAGATAACGGATGAACGTACTTAAATACGTTTATAAACAACCATGACTTAGGTGAAAATGCTCGTGCCCATCACACTAACATTTGAACCCGCTACCACCAGGCATTGTAGTCCAGAGCGTGAACCACTACACCAGACGGTCGTCTTACAGTACATATTACATTAAACTTTGTTCGTAATAAATCTTTCATGTTATTCAAAATGAAGACACCAATCCAAGCAAAAGAGTCAAGCCAACTTTGAATCGTTGCCTCAAAACTTTCTAGCAAACGTCTAGTACAAAATATCTCCTAAGAAATAGCCGGCCACAGCAACGTCACGTGACATCCGTTCAAATACCGTTGAATACATTAAGTGGACGTATTCGTACGAAACTTCGGACTTTTTGCGACTTGGCAACTGGATTTAATAATGTGTAAAAATGTCAGGACAGTTGGCATACTGCCTGCACGTCACACAAATCTGGCTGGGGTATCGAGGCAAAATATTTATGGCGACTGTATTTTGCTGTTGAATCTAAAATCTAGTTTGGAGCGGTTTTAATGGTCGGATTGCGTTTGATGGTTGAATACGTTTATCTGCCCTTATACGGGCCATTGGCTCGGATAAATGGCGGGTGAGGAATGGCTAACGAAAAAGACGTTCCATGCACCGTATTCGAGACTTCTTTTAAAATTTCGCTCGAGATTCCATGTCGCTGGAGCATATAGTGAGATATATCAACTAAATACATAAAAAAATGCATTACAGAAATACTCGACACAAAAATTTTGAAACTGAAGGTTGTCTGGAAGAGATCGCTCATATCGATAAGACCGCCTAAACTGTACATCTTTCTGTAAACATTAACTTAACTTCTTCGTTTGGTGTGCAATAATCTAATCTATCTATTTAACAACCATTTTAAATGAAAATCGTGAATACGACTTAAATGATAATAAATAAATAAATAATTGACAACATCACATACATAGCTCTGATCCTAAGGTAAGTAGCTTAAGCACATGTGTTATAGAAATCAGAAACAACGACGGTACCACTACACCCGGACCAGAGTTAATATAGAAAAGTTCTTTTCCTACCTCGACCCACCCGGGCATCGATCCGGGAACCTCAGAGATGGTGACGCCATAAAGTGCGGCGTACTCGCCTCTCAGCTACGGAGGTCGTCAAAATAGGTAATAATTGGATTACTGGTTCAAATTGATGACAAATTTTAAGTTGTCGGAAAAAAACTTCCAAGATTTTATTATAAATGCTTTTATAAGCTTAATATGTAATTTTCACCATCTAATTAGATACATTAACCCAGTAAAAGCTTGTTAGAAATATTTCTGTCTGCAATAAGAACAAAATTCAAAATTCCAATTTAATTCTTGAAATTCACCACATAAATTTCGCCTCACGAAACAGTATTTCGATTTCCAACAATTCAGATTCTTATAATCAGAATAATAACTGAATAATATATCATCTACACCCCGCCTTACGAAAGCTTCGGGGAAAGAAATGAAATTATATATCAACGTCCGAGAAAATGGAGGACAAAGATGGCCGCGCTATGATGACGTCTCAAATATAAATCGCTAGAATTATTGGGGTCCTACAGATTTTTGGGCATGTTATTGTCTTACTTCAAACAGCCTAACTGTATGAGAGTTTCATATACTTTTATAGCCTCAACAATTTTTTTTTTATTTAAGCTGGGAATGTAAGCGCTGGGACCCAATTCTGCTAATTATAAAGTGGCTTAATTGAATATCAATTAGATCTTATTGTAATTTTTTGACACATTTGGTTTTCTGCTACTAATTTAAGTCTTGAAATGTCTTAATTTAGTTGCAGAATACGAAATATGTAATTTTTGATACATTTTGTATTCTTCTACTAATTTAAGTCTGCTTCTTAATATCAGCATGCCAAAAGTGTCAAACAATTACAATGTGATCCAATTGATATTCAATTCATCATCATCACCAGCCTATATCAGTCCACTGCTGGACACAAGCCTCTCCAAAAGGAGGATTTTGCCGTAATCGCCACGCTTGGCAGGCGGGTTGGCGATCGCAGTTTGGCCAATGGTGGAGAGGAGACGCTGCTGCCCGTCTTCTTATGGCGGTTATCCTGTAGTCGCCTCTTACGACACCCATAGGAAGAGAAGGGGTGGTGCAATTCTTTTAACGTGCCGGCACCACACGTCACCGGCCGTGATCGTCTTGTGGTTAATAGGACCCTACGTTGTGATATTCAATTATGCCACTTAAATTAGCAGACTTGGGGCCCTGCTATCTTAGAATTGGTTTACACATGAGTAAACGAGTACATAACCCACCTGACGGAAAGTGAATACCGTCCTTATAGGGTGTTAACAATTCATTGTCGACCTATCTGCTTATAGCAAGTAATATACATATTTTTGTGTGTTACGTATGCGGGATTATTTATACTTTCAAAGCGTCCCAAAAACTTGATCGGTTTTAACAAATGATTGTAAATCGATTCTAAACCATGCAATGAATGACAACCAAAACGAGCCTACGTTTAAAAAAAAACAAAAACTGCGGCCGAAAAACCAACATGGTAGTTAAAAATTGAGTACGATATGAACAACTGCAGTTAGTGCCTAGTCGTCTGGTTTCCATCCTTTTGTAGTTGTCTATTTACGCAGTCGGTTCTATTCTACCTTTCTAATCTAATATTGATACTTTTGCTTTTTTATGTGCAGGAATCCGTAGTAGATTATACAATCATATTTTACAAGTAACTTGTGAGGTTCAAGAAAGTCGAGTCAAAGGAGCACGTCGTCTAGAAATGTTGCAAAAAGCGACTTTTTATGAGGTCTAACAGCAGCTCAGCTGCAACGCATCAATCGCACATATGCCGCGCGTAAATTGTTCACTTCTAAATTGAATACCTGTGAGCATAGTCCAAAGGATAAACTGCATTCATACATTTTATTACATGAACTGCATATGATTGGCACAGCGAATATATTTTGGCACTAAATCGTAGGATAGAACAATAAAATCCTTCGCAACATTTGAAATAACCCATCAATCTCCAGCTACGTCCACCTGCACCGATTTTAAAATACAACAACGCTATTCCATACATCTGCAACACAATGAAGTGGACATGGTAGGCTCACTTCAAACTTTGGCCCGTTTACACGCTAGTTAAAAATACTGTCCTTGACGGTGACATCAAATGAACACTAGTTTAAAGCCAGTCTAGGGGAGTAATAGACTCTTAAAACAATCTCAAATCTGTCAAATTTCGTACGTAATGACGTACGAAATTGACAGATTTTTAGTTCATGGTTACCCCGCAGCGCTAAGGCCTTTAGTTACGATTAGTATGTGCAGTATTTTTTCGATAGTTTTTAGGTATCAAAGTTACGTCCAAGTATATCAAAGTTAGAAATATTTAAATTATTGGCGTGAATATACACTACAGTCATCAAAAATAGAATGTGTCATCTAATAATTGCAGCGCCACGATAACGCCACAGTGGCACGCGTGTAAATGCACATTGTGAAAAATAGACATATTTGTCAACTATTTCGAGAAAAGAGCTCCCAACTGATACTGCGCAGAGCGCTAAATGGACATTCGACATAATTTTTGTTTTAAAAAAATACCATCTTCCTGCCTTACGAAGAGGAATCGCTTTCGTGATCTGCTCCTGTACTCGGACCGACATGGTGGCGTTTTATATAAAAACTTCAGCACCTCGATCTACCGGTAGTCAATATGGCATCGCTGGAGAAACTGTAGCAATGCCCAAGTCTCGATCAAATCAAAAGATTTCTCATAGTCCACGAACGCCAAGCATAGTGGAAAGTTATACTCTTCGGTCATCTGTATAACTTGCCGGAGCGTATGGATATAGTCTATGGTATTAAACCCTTTTCGGAAACCTGGTTTAGTGGTTAATTCAACAAAAAGAGTTCAGTAAGTAAAGTCAAAGGAAAGCCTACTGTTTACATATTTACTGTGTCTGAACTATCCGGGCCATTGGTTTCAAAACAAAGATTTTAAATCTCATATAAATGTTCGCTCGTAAAACAGCTCAACCGATTCGGAAACAATGCCTTTCTTTAGTTTCGGAAATTTATCAGTCAACTTTACGGCGAGTTGGGCGGAATTAGATTTGTTCAGCGGATTCAGCGATGTTCGGGATATTAGTGCAAAAAGGTTTATCTACGTGGAACTTGGATTTAAATGCTTCAATTGAGAATATAAATGTGTGGGGTGGAATCTTTAACATGTGTTAGACAAGTATATAAGGTCCGATTTTATTAGTGTTCATCCTGTTAACCTGTGACTATATAGGTGAAAAGCAATCGTAAAAACCAATTTTCAAATGTGTACCATAAAAACTAAAAAAGTTAAAATCAACAACATCGACTTCATATTGCATAAACTCGTCCTATCGTTGCTACGTTTAACCATCTGATTATCCGTCTTATTCTTTCCCCTTGTACAGAGCGAGAAAGTCGATGTTGTTGATTTTTAACTTTTTCAGTTTTTATGATAGACATTTGAAAGTTGGTTTTTACGATTGCTTTTCACCTATATAGTCACAGGTTAACAGGATGAACACTAATAAAATCGGACCTTATATAGCTCGAATTATAAACGAAATACTAAGATAATGAAATTAATGAAGGCCTCCAAAAAGGGACAAAGAAGAGGAGTGGACATGGTATATTTGTTAAAGAACCTATAATAGATTGGGCAGGAAAGTAAAACATAGGACAGATTACTTAACTAAGTCATGTGGGGTATCGTATGAAGCGGCTTCATTTGTACGGACAACAGCACGTCGACCTACCACAAAATGTCAAATTTTCACATTTGAAAATGAATTCTATATGTCAGGCTTAAAGTTGAAATTCTATCGAGAATTTTTGACTTTTGGGGTAGGTCGACGTGCTGTTGGCTGTACAAGCACAAGATTTTAAATTATTTTTATCATGTTTAGTTTTAATTATGACTAAAAATGATTGTACCAATGGTGAGCGAGTCTGATTCGCACTTGTTCGGTCTATTTAAGTACAATTGTAGTTTCCACGCGTTCAGGAACAAACTACGTCAAGATAAGTTAAACTTACTTTTCCCAAATAGAAAGTTCTCCATTCCCTGGTGGTTAGTGATCATAATTTTGCACACTCAAGTTCTGCGGAAACTTTGGTAACATCTACATAATATTTTGTATCTATACAGTGAAGAGGCAAGTGCCAACTAATCCCGGCTTGCCATATTAGCATAATTTTGTCGACGGTCACACACTATGTCGCGGTGTGGCAAGGAAGACCTGCATAATAAACTAAAGGTTACATGACTGGATTCTCATTACTCATTCCCACCATTGCAACTAGGTACCTACTGTGTTGTTTATCTAAAATCTCCCGTTTAAACCCGTAAAGTTTTAATATAAAACGAAAGCAAGGAAATTTAAAACTATATTATAATTTGTTGTGGTACAAAGTACTATTTAATTATTGTAAATTTTTGTTTTTAGCAATTCCATGCAAGGTTTAATTGTAGATAAATATCACTTGAAAAAAAAAATCATCGATCGATCGATTTGGTCGATGATTTTTTTCAAGTGTTATTTATCTACAATTAAACCTTGCATGGAATTGCTAAAAACAAAAATTTACAATGTTTAAGCATTTCTGATCTTAACCAATAGTCAAATATTTGTAAAAATATTTATATAGGATATTGACGGTAGTATACTACTCAGCTATACATATAGCTAAAACATTGATCAGAATACGCTGGCTTTGAGCGAGAAAAAACACTTGAGGAATTTCATCTTGTCACGTGACGTCCTCGGTAGCTTAGTGGTCAAAGCACTCGCCCGGTATGCGATGGGACGTGGGTCCACCTGAGGTCGTTTTTTTTTCAAGTGTTATTAATCTACTATTTAATTAGTTAATTCCTTTTTAAGGAGTGATTCTAATTACATTGACTCGAGACTATCGGCGACTTAAGGTTGTTTAGGAAATTTACCTTTTTTGGGATTTAATGTTGGTTCCAAATAGTCCCGAGCCATGCAAAATTACTCGAGTCCCGAATTTAAGACAAATTTCAAATCTGATCTTTTATCTACCTAGCACTATGCATCGTAATTGCCTCTCTAACATTCAGCCGTTCTGTGATAAATCTTTACTAAGCCCCGCCATTATTGTAGATCAACAGAGATGTAGATTGGTTGGTTTCGATCTAACATGCATTCGCCATTGCAGCTAGATGCTTTCAGTCAGTCGAGAACCAACAAATAGACTTCAGGTATAATCAAGTTGAATCCGAACTAGGTTAATCAAATAAACCTGAAAAAGGCGCTTCTGCGTTTTGTTACATGTGTAGTTGTTAAACATTGCTACAATATGTGTATTATAGCTAACAAAACTATAATAACTTTATTATAAATATTAGACAACATCACAAACATTGCTGATGCCAAAGAAGTAGCTTCTATTAAAGAAATCAGTAACAACGGTACCACAATTATCGGTCATCCTTACATATCTCTGACAGAAAGCCCTCTAGAAACAAACCGATAAAAATTATGAATCATTCTTACCATCATGCATCTATTATAAATGTAAAAAAAAATGATATAATACATTTTTGTTATTCAATGAAAGTAGCCGAAAATGCTACAATTACAGATAATTATTCGTATATTGTTCTGGCTTAATATAGTTTTCTTTAATTTTTTGTTACTCAATCACGGTTTAAAGCCATAGACAAGTAGCTGGAAAATACCACATTTACAAATATATTGCTCTGGCTTAATATAGACGATAATTTATATGCCATTTTTTTGTTCCCGTGGGATAGTAATTAATTCCTCTTAACCTTAGATCTGATGTCTACTCAGATGAAGTCACTGTCCGAAGCTAGTTACCAATATTTTGCGAAAGAAGTATCTATTTACATGGTCTCCTTACTTATTCTTAACTGTGTAGAAAGTGTATAAGCTGAGTTATTTAGTTTAATCGTTAGAACAGTTTATTTTCAGTTACCTTATATTTAAATACCTAATAGCCAAAATTCAAGTAGAAAATTCACAAAATTTACCTACAGGTAACAAATAATTCTCTAGATAGCTACTGGATTGCAAAACTTTTATACTCTGCCACCAACACGCCCGCGGCGGGGGCGCAACATCCAAACGGAGCAATATTCATTGCATAAATCATAATAATTAGTCCAACTTTCACGTGTGGATTATTCCAGGGATTAGGGATGAGCTGTGGAAGCATCGATTGTGGTTCGTTTCTATCGACTATCGATGTATAATAAGAAAAAATATCAATCATGATATACAGGATGTTAAGTTGACAGTATATATATCAAACATAGACTAGATGTAAACATATGCATATAAATATTATACTATTGTAAAAAAAGTAAAGCATGCCTATATACGTCCCACTGCAGGGCACAGGCCTCACCTCAACTATGAGGTGGTTTGGGCCATACTCCACCACGCGGGCCCGGTGCGGATTGGTGGAGGGGTGTTGTAAGGCCAGTGACTAAACCTTACTGTCAGATGTTATCAAGCCGCCTGAAGGCCTCTGACTAGGCTTCACGAGCAATATCAAGCGATATTGGCCGGGACCAACTTTTAACGTGCCTTCCGAAGCACGGAGATGCTCGTGATAAATGTCACAAAATATGGTCGGAATGGTCACCCATCCACTCACGACCGCGGCGTTGGTTACTTAACTTTAGTAATCGATACCAAAGCGCTGCCGCCACTGAGCTACGAGCACCTCATACTATGGTGAAGTCAGAAATTTTAAATCATAATTTTTGAAAAAAAAAAACATACAATTCGGATTCTAAAAATTGTTTTGTATGAAAATAAAAAAAATTATTATTATAAATAAATAAATAATAAATATAAATGTTTCTAAATCTAGATTTTTTTATGTCAGTGATAGAGGGTACTTAAGTGTATTCAGTAATTTTTTTTTACATCATAATATACGCTTAGCGTAGTACAGAGTTATTTCCTGGTCGTTCTATGGCTCTGCAGTCGGGCGGGTCGCCGTCGCCGGGCGCGCCCGTGCTGGGCAACCCGTGGGCCTCGCTGCCTCCCGCAGACCCGTGGGCCATGCACCAGCACCACTCGCACGCGCACCAGCCGGACGTGAAGCCGCCGCCCGCGCCGCACGAGCACCGCCACCTGCAGCACGCCGCGCACGGCTGGCACATGCCCGTCGTGAGCGCGCACTACGGCGCCGGCTCGCCCGTCGCGCTGCACGGCGGCTACCCCAAAATATTAAAAGAAAAGGATTTGAGACGTCTGTAATTAGGTAAAACGACAAATATCGTCGAAGACAAAATTTGTCTTATCTATCGAATATGTTGTAGAGTTAATAATACCTTTAAACGAGCCATTCTTGTAATATAGTAATCTGAATCTCGGAAACGGCTCCTACTATTTTCATGAAATTGAGTATGCAGGAGGTTTAGGGGGCGATCTAGCTACGTTTCATTTTCAGTACCTAGAATACCGAGCAAAGACATAACGTTACAGATAGTTCTCAAAAATAACCACGCATCCAAGACTAGGCTGCTTAACTTTAAGATGACATTAAACGTTTTATAGCACTTTCATAATATTAACGTTACAGCAACATTTAGTAACGTTTAACATTTTAACCGTTATTATAACAAACATCCCTAAACTTTACCAGCGATGTGTGCTGCCGATTATTGCGGATTCAGCCCAACTTATTAATGCATGCTATTTGATTTACACGCACGCTAATAAGAGCCAGAACTTGGCCGGTGCACTAGCGTGCACACTGATTTATGTAATTTAGAACCCAGATATTGCCTGCGCTATGTTAGGAGGAGAAAATTGTTGACGTATGCCCTCATACGTATGAATATTCGTTTTCATTGAAATACTTTGGGGTAGCTACTCTAATCTTAAAGAGATGATTATTTCATATCTTTAATAATTTAAGAATGTTTCTTGTCTTGTCTATTCTTTTTTAGGGTTCCGTGGTACTGACAAGAAACCCTTATAGTTTCGTCATGTCCGTCTGTCTGTCTGTGTGTTTGTCTGTCTGTCTGTCTGTCTGTCTGTCTGTCTGTCTGTCTGTCTGTCCGTCTGTCCGTCTGTCCGTCTGTCCGTCTGTCCGTCTGTCCGTCTGTCCGTCTGTCCGTCCGAGGTTAGCTTGGAGACCGTTGACCCTGGAGAGTTGTAATTTTGTCAGACATGTAACATGGGGATGATTTATTTTTTTATCGTCTACCCCATCTTGTGGGGTATCGTTAAATAGGTCCTTAAAAATGACTTGGGGTTGCTATGTCAATTTTTTAATTTAGGAATCCGTTTGCGATATATTAAACTTTTAAGTGCCAGTTTTTGCTCAAGTAGGGCGTTCCCCCCCCCCCCTCCCCTCTAAAAGCTAAACTTGGCTTTGGCTTGAAAAATCTGAAATAAAATCATGATAATATTGATTTTCATGAACTTTCAAAGAAAATCATAACGGTTAAAATAGATAAGTTAGTTTAAGGGTAATAGTCGTTTAACTTAATCGTTTAAAAATTTCATAAAGGAAAATGTTAAAAGAGATTTAAATGAAGTATATTGTGGTAACGACGAACAACTACGGAACTCTAAACTGCGCGTGGTACGACACGCACTAGGGCGGTTTTTTAATACTTAATCAGATCCCTAGTACCCCGTAACACAGGATGTCAATTCCATATTTCAAGTCATAAAGATTGGTGTAAGCGCCTATTAAAATTTTCTAATAGCTTAATAAGTTATTATGAAGCGAGTTGTCTTTGGTTTAACCTTCGAGGTGAAATGTCACGCTAATTCGTCCTAAATTATAGTTGTGTCATTACCTTAATCGATGATGGAGATAATTGTAGCGATGATTACAGGCTAGAACGCCAGAATTAGGTAGGAGGCAGCTCGCTTGGGTTATCACAGAAGAGCTTTTGCAATTCCCAAATAGTACTTTTAAAGAAATTCGACCTTGTTTTGTTTTTTGGTAGAGTTAAGAATGACGTAAAAACGACAGTGCTTTGTTTAAAGTCAGCGCACTCTGCGACTTTAGGATAAGCGATTAAAAAAAGCGGCCAAGTGCGAGTCGGACTCGCCCATGAAGGGTTCCGTAGCAGCAAGTAACATAATAAAAAATGTTTTTTTTATTTGAGTTTAGGATTTATGACGAATTAAAAAAAACTTAGATCTCGTTTAAACCAATTTTTGGTGGAAGTTTGCATGGTAATGTACATTACATATATTTTTTTTAATTTTATCATTCTCTTATTTTAGAAGATACAGACGCAAACTATTAATTTAAAAAAAAATTGAAACCTTAATATCATTTTTGAAGACCTATCCATAGATACCCCTCACGTATGGGTTTGATGAAAAAAAAATTGAGTTTCAGTGCTAAGTATTAAGTACCCCCAAAATGTATTGTTTTTTTTTTCTATTTTTGAGTGATAATCTTAATTCGGTTCACAGAATAAATCTACCTACTTACCAAGTTTCAATAGTATAGTTCTTATAGTTTCAGAAAAAAGTGGCTGTGACATACGGACGGACAAACAGACAGACATGATGAATCCATTTGGCTACGGAACCCGAAAAATGCACAGCCACTTCAAATTAATTTCAATCAAAAACCGCGAAAATACGTTTTAACATAAATGCAGTCACAACCTTGGTGGCTGTGGCTACGACCTCCGTAGCTGAGAGGCGAGCATGCCGGATTTTATGATCTCTGAGGATCCAGATTCGATTCCCGGTCGGTTCAATATAGAAAATGAACTTTTCTACATTATTTCGGGTCTGAGTGCTGTGGTACCATCGTTGGTTCTGATTTCTGTAACATAAGTACTTTGGCTACTTACCATAGGACTGATCCTATGGTAAGTAGCCAAAGTACTTATGTTACAGAAATCTGCTCTGAAGCAGTGAGATGTTGTTTAACATTTATTTATATTATCCGTATTCTCTAACAGTGTAAAGATTCTGTATTGCTACAATCGCAATGCTGTCACGATTAATTCGTAATTCAGCATCAATACAGAAACGGCTGTGAACGAAACAGTCGCAGGATGGAGTCTGTTGACACAACACTTACTTTGTCTTTGGCACTAATTTTATTGAAGCAGCCGAAGCAAGCTACTTAAGTAGTGTACATAATGGATGCACCGATTACTAAAGAGATATATTACATAATAAACTTTAGGTACTATGCAAAAACAATTATAATAATAATGACAAACGTGCCTAAATAGCGATGAAGAAGCGCTGAGCCTTAGAGTTCATTAATAGGCCCTTGGTTCACGTTGCAGTAAACAACAAAATACGAAACCCTAAGAGCGTTATACGTTAAATAAATAACAAGAATATCATTTAATATCCGACCAGACTTCACTCAGCGTAGGACTGTTGCCAACAATTGCATAAACGACGAATAAAATGTAGCGACGTCGTCGGAATGAGCACGTAACACGATTTCGTCTTATTCAATACAACCTTACTTCCATCGCGTAATATTAAATAAAATATTTAACGGCCATTCGTAGTGCAGGTGATCCAACTATTCCTATTTCTGATGATTCGGATAGATATTATTATGCAAAGCAAGGCCCTATTCTTGATTTATAGATATATATTTTTTATTCAGGCCTGAGTTCTAAATTGACTTGACTTTTGAAGATAGAAAACTTTAATGTTATGAATTAAATGCTAACTAAAATTACACAGCCAATTTGACAGATAATTTAAAAAAAGAAAACTTATCGCAAACCACTTGACCAATACGGTCTAGTAGTTTGAATTCTGCAAGGGGTAAATATTTGTGTGATAAGCTTATGCCTTTTTGTAATGACAGAGGTCTGACGTAGAAGCGTTTTTTACGATTTAATATTTTTAAAAGGTAATCTCACTCACTCACTCCTATAGTGTCAGTTCTATGGTAATGCGATAGAATAGATTCTCTATAAAATATCACACGCACATCAAAGCTTCACTACCAGACGGAATTTCTGTTGTACCGTTTCCACGTCGCTCGTGAACGCAGAGTTGTTTCATTGAATTTGATAGGATGATATTTAGTTTAGTCGTGTGGTGCCCGCACGTTAAAAGAATAGCACCACCTCTTCTCTTCCTATGAGTGTCGTAAGAGGCGACTACGGGAAAACCGCCATGAGAAGACGGGCAGCAGCGTCTCCTCTCCACCATTGGCCAAACTGCGATCGCCAACCCGCGTGTCAAGCGTGGCGATTATGGCAAAATCCTCCTTTTGGAGAGGCCTGTGTCCAGCAGTGGACTGATATAGGCTGGTGATGATGATGATCATATTTAGTTGCCGTGACAAAATTGATATCAAATCACAATATCGTATTTGACACTCGTCACCACGCGCATCACTTTTAGTATTGACGTCCACAAACATTTTCGGCTGACAAAAGACGTTCAATATCGTTTATTGCGGATACAAATATCTATCGCCTGAGAATCGGCTCGAGAATCTAAAGCTATACAGGCGGATCACGTCTCGTAGACGTCTAGATATTCACAATATGCAATAGCCTAATGCATTCCCAATACCAGTTCGGATGTGCCAGGATTTTACGAATTACCAACGAGTTTGGTACCACATTATAAATTCAATGAAAGTTCCTCACGTGAAGATTTTAAATTGGGAGAAAACTTTTTAGCTAGTACGATTGGTTCTTGATTTTAGAATAAAATTCCAGGTTCCAATAACTTCAGCTATTTGGAATTTCTGGCTCGATATAGGAAGTATTTGTAATGGTATTCTTGGAATGTCGGAGTTCTGATTTTCAGCTAAAACTTTTGGTAATTTTTGGATAAAACTTTCAGATATTAAAGAAATTCTGTCATTGGCTAAAATATAATGTAGCTGTTACTAGGCGGACATTATTTCTATTAGCTACCTAAAAACAAGGTAAACATATTTTGCCTTGGCTAAATTTCTATCCGAAAATTGCCAAAGCGTTTACAATTCGGATCTCACAGAACTATGTGCATCATTTAGCAGCTTTTTGTGACATTTTTGAAACAGGGCATGCTAAATCGAAATGCCTGCCAAATGGAAGGATGTTTAAAATCAAACTCTATTTGATTATGATAAAAGTCAAAACTGTTTTTCATTCAGGAACAGTCGCTTCCCAAATTTGATAGCTAATAGAGATCTTGTCGAATTCTAAGCGAACGCTTCAGGCAATCGACGAATGTGATTCGATATCTCGAGCAAATTGTATTCGAAAGATCTGTCAACGCATTTTATGTCGATGTGATTGATATTTCGATTTCGGGTTTGCAAAAGAGTTTGCGATGTGCTACGTTTATCGGGTATTTGGTGCTATCTCGTTATGCTTTTTCGAATCAAGACAAAATTGCACTGCTGACGTTACATGCCAGAAAAAAATAAAAACAGCACCCCTAATGATAATTAGTTAGTCTCTTTAATCAAACAGGAATGGTAAACTTTGCTGTCTTAAATATTTTAACCTAATACTGGGGGACTACTATTATTTTAATAGCAATATTGATTCAGCTTGGTTCTGTTTTAAAAAGTTTTCCAAAAACACTTGGTTCATAATATGATAAATAATACGATCCTCTGTCACGTGTAAAATAGTTACACAATAGTTACTAGCCCACTCAACAGTTAGCGATTTTATGTGTAAATAAATATTATTTAATAAAATATAGAAAAAACGTTTTGTTTAATACCTTTTTCTTGGTATAGCTACTGAGCTACGTAATTCTCCTCGCATTATGTATCCTAGCAACAAATCTCACTTCCCCAGAGTTTACTAAGAAATTATGTGTTCCAACAGAAACTATATAAATCATAATATTTACTAAATAAATACGAACACACAAAACCGATTTCACCAATAAACAGCTTGAATGGACAGATATATTGGGGCACGCACCAAAGAATTCTGGGAAAAGTTCACACAAAAGATTTGGTATAAAGCGACTGATATTTATGTCAATAATATTAGGATGATATATGAAGCAGAAAACAAACTGTTGTGTTGTAAAAATACAGTCTTATTTATTAATGTTAAAGATCGTACTTACATGTGAATCATGTATCAAGTGTATACACGGATTAAGTAAACGGAGGAACCTACTGTCATAGTTTCTTTTACTCTACCCTCTTTAATGGAAGCCCGACTCATACTTAACCGTTTTAAAATCCTTAGTTTCCTTTAAATACGAACTTTACATACTTTCGTAACTTTAATTTGTTGATTAAAAGTTGTAAGTTGTTGTAAAGTGATGATTTACAAACTCGTCAACTTTTGCCTGCACTAACTAATAATGTAGTACTATAATTCATCATCATCATCATCACCAGCCTATATTAGGCCACTGCTGGACACAGGCCTCTCCAAAAGGAGGATTTGCCATAATCGCCACGCTAGGCAGGCGGGTTGGCGATCGCAGTTTGGCCAATGATGGAAAGGAGACGCTGCTGCCCGTCTTCTTGTGGCGGTTCTCCTGGTAGTCGCCTCTTACGGCACCCATAGGAAGAGAAGGGGTAGTGCTATTCTTTTAACGTGCCGCCACCACACGACACACGACACACGGTACTATAATTACCACATCGAACTAAGTTTTATTATCATATAAATATTTCACTAGTTGCGATCTGTCTTATCCCAAAGAGCAGGATATATAGCAAAACAGTGAAAAGTAATAATTAATAAAAAATATTATGGAAATAAACAGGATCATAAATTTTTTCAGGAGTCCACGAATAACGTTTAATTTTTCTGTACATACATTAAATTTTCTAGCCCGAGTAGCGTTTTTTTTGTGCGCACACACACACTTACTGTCATGGTGCCACTAACATGTTTGAAAGCAGATAAGGTTTTTGTTTGCTATGAGCGACTCTATACCCAGAAAAAGAACATAGGCGTAACGTTCCACCTCTTGCCTCCCAATGAAAAGCGAATATTCGTATCCCAATTTCCCGATCGTCAAAACGTCCAAAATTACGACGGCTCAGTCAGCACTCGCGAATGGACACAGGGGCGTATCAATCATTTTTATTGGACATCGATGGCTATTGATTGTTCTTATAATGAAAGAGCCATTAACCAGCGTCATCCTACCAATGGGGAACTTTATATTTGACTGATAATGGAGACTGCCATTATAAAGGATGCTGTGACTATACAAGTAAACCCTTTCGATGGCCATGAGTAGACATAATACGTAAAGTCATTACTACGCTTATGAATCTTATGTAAAACTAGTGTGGGATTAAAGAGTCTGGTTTTAAATAACATTTAGATTTTTTAATCGACATATCTATTTAGCCTATATTGCAGTGAACTGCTGGATGTAAGCCTCCCCTCAAAGAGCGCCAAAGAGCACGATCTCCCGTTTTTTTTTTCATCCAGCCACTGCCAGCCATCTTCGTAAGGTCATCGATCCATCGTGCTGGGGAGCGTCCTACAGTACGTTTGCCAAGACCATTCTCTCCACGTGAGAACCCGCTTACTCCACCTTTCATAGGTTCTGCGACAGATGTGGCCAGCCCATTGCCACTTAAGCTTGCTACATTTTCGGACTAGTCCGTTACTTTGGTCTTTTGCCTGATGATCTCGTTTCGGATTTTATCCTTTAACGAAATCCCCGAAAATTGACAAATAATAGATTGAATCTGTATTGCATGCATTTGGTTATAAATCTGAATAATTTTAACTAACAATATTTTGGGACTTAACGATTTTTAGGGTTCCATACCTCAAAAGGAAAAAACGGAACCCTTATAGGATCACTTTGTTGTCCGTCTGTCCGTCCGTCCGTCTGTCAAGACCCTTTTTCTCAGGAACGCGTGGAGGTATGAAGCTGAAATTTATATCAATTACTCAGGTCTACTGTCCCTTGAAGGTGTGAAAAAATCAAACTTCTAAGCCAACGCAATTAAAAGAAACAGCAATTTAAGCTGCATATTTTGAAACTCGCAAGTACTCGCAAGGGAATCAAAACCTAAAGGGTACTTCCAGTCGACCTAGAATCTTGAAATTTGGCATGAAGCAACGTTTTATAGCACACATAAAGGAAAAATTCCGAAAACCTTAAATTTTTAGTTACATTACAAAATATATATATTTTAATAAATATAAACATATTACTTTTTTCCTCATGAACGCGTAGAGCTATCAAGTTGAAATTCATATCAAATACTTAGATCTAAGGTTTGTACGGAACCCTCGGTGCGCGAGTCCGACTCGCACTTGGCCGGTTTTTTTTTACTTTCTTTATCTGTAGCTAGTATGTGAATATAAACTATAGATATATAAAAAGGTCAGAAGCAAAAAACGATTATAGATTTTTAAAAAGGTGCCTATGTTTTCATAAAATAAATTCACTTCACTCTGGAGCATCCTTGTAAAAAAAACGAACCGATTCCAAAAAGCACGCAATTTTTTCAAATATAAAACCCACACAGATTAGCTTTACCACAGTAAATTATTGGAACAAGGAATATTCTGTATTACCAACGGGGATTTTAAACTTTGACCAGGGCCTTTTCAACACAACCGATGATGAAGTGTCCCTTTTACTAACAATGACTCGTAAATTGACTAAACTAATAATTGCTTTGCCACCCAAAAGTTTGTTGAAGTGGCTTTTATGCGAGCAGATTTTGAATAATCAAATGCAAAAATATGCATCCACTTTTGTCGTGACCGCCTGCATGAAGAAATTAATAAATTTAACTGTACCCGTGATGAATGTTTTATTTCCACGCAATCGTTTTACTCTAGAATACGTACACCACGTTTTACTAAAATACTTAATCCAACTAATACTATAATTGCGAAAGTTTGTGAGTATGGACGTATGGAAGTTTGTGTCTTTCACGCAAAAACTACTGAACGGATTTGGATGAATTTTTGCAAACATAGAATATGATCCGGGATAAAAGATAAGATTTCTTTTAACACTTTTTATCTCAGTTAAATGTCCCTGTAGGATATATTAATTAATAATAAAAACAAAAGGCCACGCGAACTAAGTCGTAGGCAACAGATAGTTAGTTGAAATTTTTTGTTTTTAGCAATTCCATGCAAGGTTTAATTGAAGATAAATAACATTCGAAAAAATTATCGACCACAGGTGGGAATCGAACCCACGTCCGATTGCATGCCGGGCGAGTGCTTTACGAACTAAGCTACCGAGGACGTCACGTGACACGATTAAATTTCTCAAGTGTTTTTTCGCTGTCGAAGCCAGCGTTTCTCTGATCAATGTGTCCTCCTGACGTGACGTCCTCGGTAGCTTAGTTGGTAAAGCACTCGCCCAGCATGCGATGGGACGTGGGTTCGAGTCCCACCTGAGGTCGATGATTTTTTCAAGTGTTATTTATCTTCAGATAGTTAGTTATATATAGCTAACTCGCCCGACGTAATAACACCTGACTTATATTACCAAGACCTAACAGTACCTCATGGTAAGTCTCTTATTATACTATGTAAAAACCCTTTGCATCCAACCACTTCGAAACCTAACTAGGTCATCGGTCCATACTGCATCTCTTTCTGATTTGAGAATACAATACTTAATGAATAAAAATCTCGTTAATAACGCCATCGATCATGCCCTAATAAATAACTTTGATCCCTTACAAAATTTGGAGTGCTGTCTTACGAATCTGACTTCTTTCATCTTTTTATTTGATCGTGAAAAATCTCAGGGCATTTTGAAATAGTCGATTGGGTAGGATATAAAGATTATTACTTATGTTACTTGATAAGAATCACTTAACATTATAAGTAGTATCAAGGATAATACGCTTACTTAAAATACATTTCTTTGATAAAATAAAGTAACTCCTAACTTGAAAAAGGTATGACATGATAGTCCATTTATATACGATAAAAAATGTTAATGCAATATTGATATTATATGGTGTTTGGATAAGGTGTACTTACGAAAATTTTTAGTTGATTTTACCTGTAACAAAAGTGAAATTTAATAATATTACAAAGTATTTCACGTAAAAATATATTCTATGACCTTATTAAAATATGTAGCGTGATCTTGTAGACATTGCGTTTTACATATATTTTTAGTTTATTTTAATGAACAATAGTAAATTTTAATGTGCGCTAGATCACAACCAATGGTTAACGACCTCCGTAGCCGAGAGGCGAGCACGTCAGACTACATGGCGTACTAAGGTTCCGGGTTCGATCCCCGGTCGGGTCAATGTAGAAAACGAACTTTTCAATATTGTCTCGGGTCTGATAGTTGTGGTACTTTCGTTGTTTCTGATTTCTATAACACAAGTGCTTCAGCTACTATCCTTAGGATCAGAGCAAGGTATGTGATGTTGTCCAATATTTTTTATTATTTAATATTGATGATCATTTTATTTTTTTATTTTACTGCACTGCTTTGTCCATTTACATGGACATATTATATTATTTATAAAACTATTTTTTGTAATGACTGTTTGCGCTAAAATAAAATAAAATATATATATAATAATATAACCTGTGACTATATATATAGGTGAAAAGCAATCGTAAAAACCAACTTTCAAATGTCTATCATAAAAACTAAAAAAGTTAAAAATAAATTACAAAATAACAACATCGACTTCATTTTGCATAAACTTGTCCTATCTTCAACTCTTTCTCACTCTGTACAAGGGGAAGGAATAAGACGGATAATCAGATGGTTAAACGTACCAAAGATAGGACGAGTTTATGCAAAATGAAGTCAATATTGTTGATTTTTGTTTTGATTTTTAACTTTATTCGTTTTTATGGTACACATTTGAAAATTGGTTTTTACGATTGCATTTCACCTATATAGTCACAGGTTAACAGGATGTACACTTATAAAATCGGACCTTATATACATAAGTGATTTGCAAACGAGTCCATACCAAGGTGAGAGCTTAGCGAGCTCACCGCAAGGTCGATACGAGAGCGTAATGAGTTCACAGCGAGTTCGCTACGAGCGCGCAGCGAACACGCCGCGAGTTAGAAGCCAGCCATCTTGCCGGTTACTAACCGGCAAGAGAACGGCTTAACGGAGTCTTCAACGGAGAAGAGTCAGGGCTCCTTGCGTTAAAGGCAAATTATTGTTCTGGAACACTTTTGAAGACTAACGGTTTATAAGCAAAAATGTTTAACATCCCACCTCTACTTCAAAAGCATTACACAAAAAATGAAAGCTTTCGATAACCAAATTAGCTGGACCCCTCATAATCTAATCATCGTCCCCCATCACACCCTTCTCAAAACTAGTAGGGGGAGCGTGACAGACCACATGATAGTGGTGGCGGTCGTGTGATCAATCACAGCCGGATTGAGTGGTTTAGTCTTGAATTCTTTGGAATGCCTTTGACGACAGATTATGACGAAGTTTTAAAACCAGCGGACATCGATGGCAGAGACAGTGGTTCTCGTCGAAAGTGTAATAAGAATTTTTCATTGAGTCCGTCGTTGCTGTAAAATTTTGTAAGGTGTGGTGTTAAATTAATCGCGATCAAACTTCTTAATGACAGAAACAAATGGCGGGAAAATGCGTTGAATTTCATTCATACAAAAACCTACCAAACTATAGTCCTTATTAACGTAAAGGGCATTGCCTTTGTGCCATACAAGCAACGTCTGAGATGAGCAATAATGAATAATACTATAAATAATACTTTGACTAATAGGAGATCCAATACAATTTGAATAATTACCTAAAATCTTGTTATGGTATGTTTAAAAATAAAATTCAAGTCAGTATGAAGAAAATTGACATGCGAGTCCAATTTTAAAAAATAGGAATGGTATACACAGTGAACTTCAATAACCTTTGAATTAACATTAAAATGACAATAAGGCAAAGGATAGGTACCTATCTGTTGCCAGGAAGTCATGTAATGGCATGCCAAATAATCAAATTACATATTAAAAGAATCCATTGCCATAGATATGTTGTAAATATTCAAAATTAAATATCTATGACAATTCAAATCTGTCCTAAAAATATTGTCGTGTTGTGGTACCGTCGTTGTTTCTGATTTCTATAACACAAGTGATTTAGCTACTTACCTTAGGATCAGAGCAATGTATGTGATGAGGTCAAATATTTATTTATTTATATTTAGTTTTGCCCAACTAACCTGAATTAGTTTATAATTTGTATTATTGTGATGCCCTTACACATTCTACTTTTGTATTGTTGTGTGTTTAATAAAATATTTCTCTCTCTCTCTCTCTCTCTCTCTCTTACAAGGTACATATTTCAGGTAACACCATATTACATTTATCCACTCAGGAATACGATAAATAAAGGACGATCATTATCAAAACATAATTACATACGTCACTTATTCTCTCATCTACTTCGCGCGACATAATCACATCGCGACAAGTTTATGTAATTATTTACGAGCTCGGGCATGTGGGTCCAATATTGTCTCATCGATTTAGGATAACTGTAATTAAGCTTGCCACACCTGCTTCTAATACGACAGGGACAGATAGCATGCGAGAGATATATTTACGAGTCTCTGTGATAGTAATTTAGTGCTGTTGAATTTGGGAAATTTCTGGTTGGGCTAGTGAAACATTGTTTGTGAAAATGCAGTTTGTTGTTGTATTATTATTCCCAGTCAGTAAAATGGTTTAATATTATGGTGAGTTTTGGCGATAGCAGCAAGCGAAGTTGTTAAAACGATACGACTCTTACAAACATAATATAAATAAAAAAATAAGTTTAAAACACTATAACCCGACTACGTAAGAAAGTGGTCTAAAAAGGACGAAACAAGTAAATAATTAAGATAGAAATTCAGAACTGCACAGGTACAAAAATGGTCAAGGTAGAGTCGTGGTCGCACCCACTGTATGTAACCTACCATCACAGTACCATTTCTGTTCAATGGAAGTGTTCCTGGCACCCATAATATCATAGTAGGTATACAGTGGGTACGACCACGGCTCTACCTTGATAATTTTTGTACCTGTGCATTTCTGAATTTCTATCTTAATTATTTACTTGTTTCGTCCTTTTTAGACCACTTTCTTACGTAGTCGGGTTATAGTGTTTTAAACTTATTTTTTTATTTAATATTTTTCCGTTTCCCGATCGACATAATACACTAGCCATTTAGTATCTACATAGTAGCATTCTAAGAAAAGAAGTTAAGGTGAGCTGCACGCGCGCATCACGCGATCCGTTAAGTCTTGACCAAACCAACGCGTTTATCCTGCGTGCGCGATGGCGTGCACGGTGGCGTTCAGATAGTTCAATACCATTTGTAGCGACGAGTTCAAACCAGTGCGTCCTGCTCAGCTGCGGCTTGAAATACAGCGTTCGCACGCGCGGTCGGGCGGCCGCGTTCATTTGATGTCATGGACAGATATGATAATATCCATATTACATGTTTGATTTTTTACGAATTGTTTAAAAGAAACCCGCGTCAATAATGATTACCAGATTGATTATAAATTAATTTATTTCAAATGATACTCATTTTTTTCATCTTCAATAACTGCTGCTTATAGAATCATTTCAGCTTTGATTTTAGTTTCGCTATCTTCCATTATGACGACCTCCGTAGCCAAGAGGCGAGCATGCCGCACTTTAAATAGCGCCGCCATCTCTGAGGTTCCGGGTTCGATCCCCGGTCGGGTCAATGGAGAAAACGAACTTTTCTATATTGGCTCGGGTCTGGGTGTTGTGGTACCGTCGTTGTTTCTGATCTCTATAACACAAGTGCTTTAGCAACTTACCTTAGGATCAGAGCAATGTATGTGATGTTGTCCAATATTTATATTTATTTATTTATTTAATATTATCAACAAATTCATTAGGTTAGAAGTATGTTCGGAACGAAAGGTAGATGCAGACAGGACTAAACGCGTATCTAGGCCGCGCGTTTGATGTACACTGGCCTTGCACGCGTGAAGTCGCCAACGCGCATGCAGGCTGAACGCGTTGGTTTGGTTGAAGCTTAACTGCAATCGTTTGGTGCGCCTCCATAGCGCAACTCATGCAGGACTTTGATCTGCACGCGTGTATTTATTATTTATATCGGCGCGTTCGCCAGATCTGGTCTTAACCTAAGGCCGCGTTCAAGTCTGGCGAATGCGCCGCGCGACCTATAAGCTACCTGGAAAGTGAACTGGAAATGCACGCGCGCAGATCGCGCGCTCTGCCTAGCATGAGTTGCGCTAAGGAGGCGCACCAAACGATTGAGTAACGGAACGCGTGCTGCGTGCGTACAGCTCACGAGCGGATCGCGCGCGGCGCTACCTATCAATATTATTGGGGTTATTTTCTGTAACGGTAGTGTTTGTAAAAAACAAAAGTAAACTAAGTTAAGAAAAGAGCTAAGACAAAATCAAAGAAAAGAAATTTGTTTTTAATTATGTTCATAAACTAAACATAAAAACAATATACCTAGGTCCTAACTCAATACTTAAAATTACAATAGATACATCTTTATTCTCATTACAATTTCTGGCCTAACTTAAACCTTAATATCTGCTGTCATAATGCGATGTTCTACTTAAACCTGGAAATAGATGGAAAAGAATAGCCAAGGATTTGGATCACTGTCGTGCATTTGGAGAGGCCTCTGTCCATCAGTAGACTGACGTCATCACATCATTATCACACCATCATTGTCTGTAGGTACAGTAGGTATCTTGGCTTGCTGGTATGCTATATCAAATCTCATTCGTTTTAGTAACGTCTCTTCTGTCAAGTTCATGGTCAGAATTAACAGAGCGAGGCTGCAGTTTACGTCCGTGGCTGCAGTCCGCCTTATTTTACTTGGCTAGCCCCAAATGATAATTGCGTCCAAGTACATTATCCTCAATGATTGCGTCACCTGCTTCAAAAAATGGCCTCTAGACTGCCTTTTACTACCTCCATCGTACCGTCAGAACTTCATTGTAATATATAAATATTGTAATTCCAGTCTTCAGATCAGTTAGTTTACTTTTATTAATAACTAGCTGACCCGGCGAACTTCGTAACGCCTAACAGTTTTTTTTTTGTCAGCTTTTCCATTTTTTAATTATTTATTCTACTATTCGGGGCGGAGACAAATCCAACAAATTACGAACCATGAAACTCGGTCATACAAAACACACACCAAGTTTCAGGTCTCTATGATCAGCGGCTTAGGCTGTGCGTTGATCCGTCAGGCAGTCATTCAGGACAAAGCATTTAAATGTTAGATTATGACTGAAACAATATGATATATATACATATTCGTAATGTGCTAGCCAAGAACTTTCTTTTGATACCAAACACGTGATGATTATCACAATTTAAGTTTTTTTTAGGTTAAAAACTGACGTTAAATTCCGTCTGAGACAATATTGATAAAATTTATACAGCCTATTTTACCCGGGCCATTAATACGAATCTATTGACACCTTGTTCATTAAAATCGGTTCAGTAGTTTAGGTGCTACGGTGGAACATACAAACATACATACATACATACATACATACATAGACTGCCAAAATCATTACCCTTCCTTTTGGCTTCGCCGTAGTCGGGTAAAAATATTTATCCCACAAATATTATAAATGAGAAAGTTTGTAAGGATGTGGTGTGTGATGTGGATGAGGTTGGATGTTTGTGACTCAATCACGCGTAAACGGCTGAACGGGATTGGATCACATTTTGCACACTTAGAGAATAAGATCTGGATAACATTCTGGATCTGGATAGGATACTCTTTATTCCGGTTTGATGTTCCTGTGAATGTGATATGCTAAACATCCTGTAGTTCGAAGACGAATTTGCGGGCATAGCTATAGTAGATACCTACTTATATAAGTTTTAAATGTTGTTCCCATGAAAAAAGTGTATCTGACATTAGATTCGATAACAAAGTCATACCTTAATCGGTTAAATTACCGAATAATTCTGAATCTGTAATGAAAGAGTCAGCTGCAGTCCATAAGAGATTTTGCGTTATTACCCGACTGCCAAACGAGGGTTATGTTTTTCGAGCGTAAGTATGTATGTATGTATATTTCTTTGGCACGCCCTACAGCCTAAACCGTTTAATGGATTTCAAAGTATAATATATCAATAGATTCATCTTAATTGTGTGAGTGACAAGGGGTATGTTATTTCCCGAAGTTCCCACGAGAACAGAACTTACGCGGGAAAAACAGATCTGCAATACTGATAAACCGATTTTGAAACTTTCTTTTATTAACAGGGTCACATATTTTAAGTGCTTATAGTATTCAGTACTTTATTTTCCAAATTCCTAAGGGAACAGACAAAAAAATACACTGAAAAAATAGGAAGGAAAAACCGTTTAAAGGATTTCAACACGCATCCTTCAACAAATGACATAATTTCAGTTCCTGGAGATCTAAAGATACATAACATAATTTATGTGTCTTCCGATGCGTTATCGTACAACAGCCTGGATAAGACTAATTAAGCCCCCGACACCTGCCCCGATGAGGCAAGGACAGATAACTGAGGGATATTTACGAGGATACGTGGGAGGGACCCAATTGTAGCAATTTCCTGTCCTCTGCACACGACTATCCACTAGTTTATCGGTGAATACGGATGAGTTTATGCGGGTGAGACAAGTTATGGCAAATATTCATCAAGATTTTTTAATACTTGAAATAAATCGACCGCCTCAGGTGGAACCCGAACCCACGACCATCGCATACCGGGCGAGTGCTTTTCCAACTAAGCTACTGAGACGTTAGCAGAGCTGACGAAATCTTTCAAGTGTTTCTCGCTCTCGAAGCCAGCGTTTTTGCTGATCAATGTTGCGGGTATACTACCGTCAACACCCGATAGAAATATTGTTACAAATATTCTTTTTTTTTTTTTGAGATGGGCTTACTCTTGACCCCAATCTTGCGCTAGAGCATAGATGGGATCTACGATAGAGCGAGCTTGCCTAGAAGATGCCTATTCACTCTGGACTTAAAGAGAGTCAGGTTATATGCACTCGGAAATACAGACGCAGGCAGGGAATTCCAATCCCTAGCTGTGCGCATTATAAAAGATGATGAGAAGCGCTTAGTGCGGGTTATGGGTATATCAACTAAGAACGGATGGTAGCCGGCCGTGCGTCTGGATGTCCGATGGAAGAAAGGTGACGGTGGTATGAGTTCATGCAGCTTATGAGCACACTCTCCGAAGTACAATCTATAGAAGACCGATAGGCAAGCAACCTTGCGGCGGTGAGCCAGGCTGTGCAGCTTGGACGCCACCAGTTTTTTATCTCTTGGCTCTGCGTTCCACCGAGTCAAGTGCAGCAAGTTTCTATTTTACAATGGGCAAAGTTGATATTACAATTTCAATTTACAAAGGGCAAAGTTAATATATTGTTTTTGGTACACCCTGTATATTGGCTGTGCGTTGACGCACTTACGCGCGTAATCGGGATAAGACTAATTAAGCCCCCGACACCTGCTCCTAATGCGACAAGGACAGATAGACGGATATACGACGTGCGGAACCCAATTGTCGTCCGACAACCCAGAAGATTTGTAGGTTATGTAATAAATATAAGCACCTATACTCTAGCATGAGCAACAAAACACGATATGATATTATCATATCATATCAAGATAAATCGCTATATCGTATCCGATATAGCGATTTATCGACATCCAACTTTCAAAATACGTTAACATAGCCGCCATCTTGAACTTTTATCGAAACAGTGAGCATGTCCGTGCCGGCGACATCACGGTAATGCTCGATTTTTCAAAAAAAGTTCATATTTTTACAAAAAAATATGAGATCAATCGCTATAGCATATCGTGTTTTGTTGCTCATGCTAGAAGGGTTGGTCTAGATTTAGTCTCAATATTAAAAACGGTTAATTTGTTTATGAAATCATCAAAAATAATTATATATTTAATGGCATTACCATCGAAATCGTGACAAAGAATTTTACGACAAATCGTCGAGATTTAGAGTAAGTTTGTTTGGAGCTGCTGAATTTTGTTTAACGTTTTCGATCCCATAGCAATTTTTTTTTGCATTAATGAACACAAGTCTCTCTAAAATATTAAAATCAACACAATTATCCAAAAATTATCGATCTAATGTATACTATTCGTATATACATTTGACTTGTTTCCACACCCCTAACAGTCGGCGTTCTCTTAACCAAAACAAGAAATAATTAAGAAGCAAACATAACTTAAAGTTAAAAATTCACCAGCGAACATCCCCACTGCTCTAAACTTTCACTGTAAATTAAAGTAACGGCCTAAGAACAGAAACGAGATTCGAAACAAACGGGGCAAGTGCTGGAACTCTTTCGAGGGAATTTATACGTGTGAAGTTAGATTTAGATGGTGTGGGATTTCGCTCAGTGTGTGCACAGTGATGATGGCATCTTTGACTTTGTTTTTATATGACAAAGTTAAAAAAAAAGTTTTTATTCTTTATAATAATAATAATCATCATCATCATTTATTTGCAAGTAAACATTGTATACAAAGATGTTACAGACAATGAGAACCAAACATGTTTAGCCAAACTTAATTAGCATGCAAAATTACACAAGGGTTTTATGTCATAAATTTAAAATTTGTGGCCAGTTAAGATTTTAAGACAACGCCACAGATAGAAGATAAACATACAACCAAAGAGGTCAAACTTTTTTTTAGGTAGGTACTATTTTTTGTTTAGATTTTAATTAGGTTATCTGTGGCGTGGTGTGTTATAAAGTCATGATAGGTTTAAACTTATGAATAAATAGATTTTTAATGTGACTTGTCCTTAAACCTAAACATTTTAAAATTCAATATGTGAAACTTTAAAGTTTAAGTGCAAGGACTAGTCAGTTTTTTGTTTTATATTCGTCAACACTAATGCTGAAACCGCACGTTATTACTCCAAACACATCCTAGCATCGATAAATTAGATGTTATTAAACTCCTCATCCCGCTCATCCCTTCTAAGTTTTTATTCGGGTTCAAGTTTTCGCCTGTATAATTTATTATGGTTTTTCGTCTTGAATAATTACGGATTTAATCCCGCGTCTAAAGATGGATACACTTCGTGTAATTAAATTTTCACTTCCCATACTCACGCACATTTTGTGGGTATTAATTAACACAATAGAATTTTATACAGTAGCTTTTCCCTTCAGCAGAATAGTTCACTAAAACTCAACGGCCTTGTATAAAAAAGTTTAACCTAACTTGGCACCATAAAGCACAAACCCTTTAAATTAGTCATTTAATTTGTTACTCAAAAATTCCGCCATTTTAATCATCATTATTCAGTTTAGAACTCGCGAAAATTGATAAAGACCTGTCAGTTCATACTAAATGTAACTGTTAAATCACAAACGTGTTTCGGAGATAGAGGGTACATATTGCTGTTATATGTTATATGCTGGGTATGTGCTCGAATCCCAATCCATTGTATGTATTTGATCAGTGCGTCCTACCGGTGATGACCAACGAAGCCGATACATGGAACATAACAGTAAATCTGGCCCACTGACAAAAAATGTAGCAAGCTTAAGTGGCACTGGGCTGGCCACATTTGTCGCAGAACCGATGAAAGATGGAGTAAATTTCTCGAGTGAAGACCATGCCTAGGCAAACATAGTGTAGGACGCCCCCTAGCTCGATGGACCGACGACCTCAGGAATGGCTGGCAGTGGATGGATGAAAAAATCGGGAGATTGTGCTCTTTGGCGCTTATGTCCAGCAGTGAACAATAGGTTGAGATGACGATGATGATGTGCTCGAAGCCTGGCACCATTATTCCATCGACAGATACAGATAAGATCTATGAACTTGCCATGAGTATTTTTAACAGTATTACTTCGACTAAATTTTGTTTTTTTTTCTGAACAGAGTTTGACGTAAAAACAATAATATTAAGAGATCGTGGTAAGGCTTCTGATTGTTTTGGTTAATTTAAAGTTATCTAGCTTATATATGTTTCTGTTCTATCACCGATGCCGCGATGTATCAATCCTTTATTTTATTTTTTTATTTATTTATGTTCAATTGCACTCTCCACTAATGGTTTTTAGGCAAAACGTGGAGTGAGCCAATTACAGTTTTATAACTATTACATACTATTAACTATTAGCTAACAAAAATACACAAAGATTTACAATTTTTATATGCCTATTATATAGAGGCCTTTAGTAGAGGCCAAAGCTAATAGGTAGTGAGTGCACTGAATATTTTTCCACTGTGCTGCATATTAAGGTTTCATAGGATTTTGAAAATATGTACCTGTTTTATATCAGCGAACATGTTTTAAATTTCAATTAATCAAAAAACTGATCTTAAAAATTAATTAGTATTGAATAGTATGAATAGTATCTTCTTTACCCAGAGCCGCTCTCTATGGAGTGTTATAGAAGAAGCTTTTGTCGGGAAAATTTTGAGGGTAGATGATGATGATGATAAAATATAGGTCTGTTAGTATGCTAAAGGCATGGTTGATATTTTTTAGAATGTTGTCACTGCTAGACTCCTTAAGGCAAATACAAAGAACTAAAACAATATAGCTGAGAGGGCGAATAGATTTCTAATACAACAAATAGATTTCTAAATAATCAGTTTGTCTAATACAATTTCATAATTTCAAAATCAGATGCCAAAATCCTTTTTCTAAATTCGGAAAACCCCCGGATGTACAGTAGATTAAAGAATAGCATAAAATGCCAACTCGACAACGGGACACAATAGATCGGAACGCACAATGAACTGTCATCTCCACCAAATATTTCCCTGACGTTTAATACTCGTTAAAATGCTTCCGCAGGTAAACTGGCGCCATAATTTCAAAAAAATTGTGCTCTAATTCATATGATTATTGTGTAATGCAATTTTCCCCGAAATTGTCAAGTAAGTAATGGAAGCTCAGGGTTGGGGTTTCGCCTCATAGTGTGGGTTTTAAGTTCATATTCTAGAATCTGACACCGAGACTTAGAATTAATAAGAGCAATAACGTTGCAACTTTTCTTCGTGCCTTAAACGAATCGATGTTATGGAGGTACTGAGATACCCTGGTTTTTTTTTAAACATGTTGGCATTATCTCTAATCATCCCAAATTTCAGTTTTCTGGGTCCGATATACGTAGGCATTATTCAATAGCTCTGACATACGAGTAGGTACGATCATGACTACCCGACTGGAAAACGCGAAAAATAGTTTCACATTCTCATTCACAGGGCCGACTAATACTTATATTTGTGAGGTTTTTCCTTACCACTAAAAATGAATACCACTTCTACGAAAAATATCATTATATTTTTCGTAGAAGTGGTATTCATTTTTTGGTCGAAAACTATAATATATTCTACTTTTCCATTATATTTATCCTTTGAAATTCAAACCATTATATCTTCCAGAAATACCGATTCTGTATTTGATTCAGGGACGAGGCCTTTCGTGAGCAGTTATTAAATAGCTCTACGTATAGTAACAGGTGTGGAAGTCATATTGCGTACTAATTCGAATATGTTGTGAAGAACCACTCGTTTGTATCTGCCTTATTGTACAATTATTTGGTGCTTAGATATGGTTTGGAAGGTTGAAGTGACTCCTCATAAACAGTATCACCAGAAACTTTGGAGAGGGCTACATCCACATTAATATCTTGTGAGTATCAAAGGAAGTGTTGACTGGTTATAATAACTTCGTTATCAGATGGCGAGGTTTCAGAGGATCAGGGCCCCAAGTCTGCTAATTTAACGTATCATAATTAAATATCAATTGGTTCTCATTGTAATTGTTTGACACATTAGAATTCTGCTACTAATTAACTGACTAATTAAAGACTAAAATTAGTTAGTAGTTACTAATTAAAGACTAAAATTAGTTGCCGAATACCAAATGTATCAAACAATTACAAATTTGGTATTCTGCTACTAATTTAAGCAGTTGGTAGCAGAATACCAAATGCGTCAAAAAATTACAATGAGATCCATTTCATATTCAATTATGCCACTTTTAAATTACCAGACTTGGGGCCTAGTAAGAAACGATGGGCAATTTTGTGTTACTAACTATTGCCCGCGACTTTGTTTGCGAGATTTCAGAAATCTTCCCCGGTGTGCATACAATATTGCGGCTAAGATTATTACGTTATATCTTATTTCTCTCTTATACGAGTAATAGCGTAGCTTAGCGTTTTTTTTAATATGACGATAATAAGCTATTAAATTTCAAAAGCTACTTGCTTCGCTTCTTCTGCACTTCTTTTTTTTCTGACGAAACTGGTTTCGTTTTTTCTAAAAAATAAATGACTTACAAGCAAAACTGCCATAATACTATTTAGAGTTCATAGTCCTCCTAACTCCCTGAGTCCACCATGAACTTTTCTGCTTAAAAGTTCATGACTTATGACTTGAACCTTTTTAGGGTTCCGTACCCAAAGGGTAAAGCGGGACCCTATTACTAAGACTCCGCTGTCCATCTGTTTGTCTTTCTGTCCTTCTGTCACCAGGCTGTATCTCATGAACCGTGATAGTTAGACAGATGACATATTTACACATTTTTGCTCATTTTTTATAAATAATTGTGCGCGAGTCCGACTTGCACTTGGCTGGTTTTCTGTCAGAGTTTAAACATAATCAGTGTTATTTTTACGTTTAACATATCAGAGGGGTAACTATGAACTCTTAAAACAATCTCAAATCAATTTCATGTCAATTTCGTACCACATTACATTAGAGCATTCAATTGAATGCTCTAAGGTCATTACGTACGAAATTTGACAGATTTGACAGACTTGAGATTGTTTATAGTTATCCCTGGTTTTTTCCTTGCTATCCTAGCCTAGCTAGCCTAGCTCAAACTCGTATGCAATCTAGACTGCGCAAGTTTTGATTGATAGTAAAGCTCGTCTTAATGGTAATAAATAGCTTCAGTGGATATGTATAATTTGATACAATACAGTCATGTGTGAGTGTACTCGTATAATATTATACCGCACATACGGCTTCGCGTTCGATCAACTGAGGCGGAGTTTACTTATGTTCGTATTAATTTTCAGGTTCTATTGGTTTGAGGTCAAGTTATGTGCTGTCAGAAATAATATCCATTTCGATTGCGAAATTGTGGATTTTGAGGGTACAATCGATTCAAAGATTAATTATGTAATATGTATTTTGAAACAGATGTTAATTGCAGAGTCAGTAAATAGTCAAAAGTGATATATTTTTGCGCGGATTTGAAAAGAATTGAACTAAATCGTTAAAAGATTGCACCTCCCCTTAAAACCATTAAAACCAATTTATTTCTGTAAATAGGCTTAAACTAAGCGCTTTTAAGCGCCTTCTCTTCCTATGGGTGTCGTAAGAGGCGACTACAGGAGAACCGCCATAAGAAGACGGGCAGCAGCGTCTTCTCTCCACCATTTTCCAAACTGCGATCGCCAACCCACCTGCCAAGCGTGGCGATTATGGCAAAATACTCCTTGAGGCCTGTGTCCAACCGTGGACTGATATAGGCTAGTGATGTGTGAACTAAATCGACTGACCGACGACCATCTGGTGTAGTGGTTCTCGCTCCAGATTATTGTAGTCCGGAGCGATTGCGGGTTCGAATCTCGCAGGAGGCAAATGTTAGTGTGATAAACAAGAGCATTTGTACCTAAATCATGGATGTTTGAAGATAAATAAAACTTGAAAAAAATCATCGACCTCAGGTGGGACTCGAACCCACGTCCCATCGCATGCCGGGCGAGTGCTTTACCAACTAAGCTACCGAGAAAGTCACGTGACAAGATGAAATTCCTCAAGTGGTTTAACCAATAGTCAAATATTTGTAAAAATATTTCTATAGGGTGTTGACGGTAGTATACTACTCAGCTATACATATAGCTACAACATTGATCAGAGATACGCTGGCTTTGACAGCGAGAAAGAACACTTGAGGAATTTCATCTTGTCACGTGACGTCCTCGGTAGCTTAGTTGGTAAAGCACTCGCCCGGCATGCGATGGGACGTGGGTTCGAGTCCCACCTGAGGTCGATGATTTTTTTCAAGTGTTATTTATCTTCAATTAAACCTTGCATGGAATTGCTAAAAACGAAAATTTACAATATCATGGATGTTTATAAACGTATTTAACGCTTTACTAGTTTGGGGCTAGATAATTGGTGTTATTGTGGAAACAAATTATTTTTTTATAATTAAGTCATGAATTTTAACGCACACAGACAGGTGTTTCAGGTTCCTGAAATAACAGATGAAGTAGTTTGGAAACCAGGTCTATTTATTCATCTAAATTGATCTAGCCTGGAAACTGAAAATCGAACCCGGGACCCTTTGCGTGGAAATAGCCGCGCTACTATACGCTAATTGGGTCTTCATAAATGTATCGGAGTATTTTATCAGTAGACATGTCCTGTAAATAAAGGAAAACCTAATTAACATGTTTTATAACTTTGGTTCTAAAACTTTTGCGCATTAAAATAGTTCAACTTTTCATACAATTTTTTTTTAGTAATTTTGTATGCTCGATTAAATTAGCTTACAAAGACAAAAAACAGGTCAAGTGCGAATCGGACGCGCGCGAAAGGTTCCGCACCATTATCTATAAAAACGGCAAAAACAACGTTTGTTGTATGGGAGCCCCCTTCAATATTTATTTTACTCTTTTAGTATTTGTTGTTATAGCGGCAACAGAAATGCATCATCTGTGAAAATTTCAACTGTCTAACTATCACGGTTCATGAGATACAGCCTGTTGACAGACGGACGGCGGAGTCTTCGTAATAGGGTCCCGTTTTATTCTTTGGGTACGGAACTCTACAAAATACATTTGTAGAATTCATATAACAGTTGTTGAACATGATGTTTATAATATGTAGTAACAAGATTGTCCTTTATTTACGAGACTCCTGTATTTAAATATTTATATTTATTTTAATGCTTCTTCTTTCAACTCATTCTTAGCTAGCTCCATTTCTCTGTTTAAGCACAAGAAACTCACACGTCCAACAAACGTATCTCACGAAAAAGCGCTTCTAAACGTCATTCAACAAAATACATCGTGAATCGAGTGATACAATATTCAAGACGAATCTTAGCGTGTCTTCGCAAACAAAGGAACATATGACATAAATGACATAAAATACAGTAGGTATAGTCTTCCCTCCGTCAAGTTGGAGCAATGACATTCGTAAAACTGTTGGCAGTAGGCGAAAAAGAACAGCCGAGGATTAAGCGTGACGTCTGTCTGTCGTCTGACAGACAATCAGGTAAAGGTTGCAGAAAGCCGCTGGATGCAGGCCGCTGTTTGTCGACCCACGAGGTGGACAGACGACCTGGTAAAGGTTGCAGGAAGCCGCTGGATGTAGGTCACTTCTGACCGGCCAATCTGGATGTCACTGGGACGGGACGGCCCATGTTTAGCAGTGGACGTCCTGTGGCTGAATTGATGATGATGATAAGCGTGACGTGCACTGGGAAAACTTCATAAGTAGTGCAATGACGATGACCAATTATGATGAAAAAGAATTCTCTACGAGTCGCTTGTGCTCAGTAGCAGCAGCGTTTTGGTAATGATTACTTAAGTCAGTTAAATAACTGACGTCATGATTGGGTGATCGTTCCAACCATATTTAGTGAACATAATGACAACGATCTCGATACTTCCGAAGGTACAGTATAAGTGACCTTTCCGTTCCCGTATCTGTTGTGATATGACGTAGCAATAACAAATGTGTTCATGTACAAGACGAGAGAAATTTACTGCTCGTACATTAATAATTTCGCCTCAGCGAGTCTCTTCAGTTTGATTTTACGTGAATACGGTTTCCAAAAGGAAAAAACGGGAGCATACCTCCTAAATCGCCTCCTTGCAAACTTGAAACTTAAATCAAGGATACAAAGTGCAGTTTTGAAAAGCATTTGCAACGGAATACATGCTATAACGTATTTCACAGGTGGGACCGAGAGGTAAAGTGATACCAAGTGAACCTTGTCATTATGGGGTGGTCTAGGTAGAATATGGCGACAAGTTTTGTTTGAATAAATTATGCAACAATTATTTTGCTTTTAAAGAAATTGAGTACACGATACATAGCTACTAATGTTTAGTTTTTTAGCCTTGCATTCGTATTTTATTTTTAATCGAAAATTAAAACAATAACACAACATCCAACTGGCACATTATTCTGATTGGTTCATGTTTTAATATCTTTGCAAATTCCTGCAATGTTGATATTGTTTAGTAATAAATTACCATTAAAGACATGGGTAAAAATTTTGTCCGTTGAGGCAGAAGTTTAGCTGAATAAGAAATAAAAACTACTATCAATATCTCAGAATCTTGGGTGTCGATAAATAGCTAGGTATCATATCGTGTTTTTTGGTCATGATGGGGGGACTGACCATACAATAATACTTAAGGAAAAAGGCCCAACGCAGATTTTAAGTGTGTGACATGCCTTATGCTGCCACAACTAATTATTGAAAGGTGTCCTTTCTAGCACATATATATGTACAGGTATATTTTTCTTTCTTTCTTTCTCTAGCCTGTCTCGACCGATTTGGTGTAGGCCTCCTTCAACATTTTCCATTTTTCGCGGCATTGAGCCTCTTGCATCCAGTTCGTGCCTGCAACTCTCTTCACGTCGTCTTTCCAGCGCCTTTGTGTTCTGCCTTTCGGACGTTTATTTCCCCACGGCTCCCAATCGAGGAGGCGTTTGCACCAGGAGTTGTCTTTCCGGGCGACATGTCCCGCCCACTTCCACTTAATTGAAACTTGATTGGAAGTGGCCCAGAGGGCAGTAGAGAGAAAGCTAGTAGGAGTGACACTAAGGGACCATATAACTAATAAATGGCTTCGAGAGCAAAGCAAGGTCGCAGATGTAACTAAACGAGTGGCGCACCTTAAGGTATATTTATATTTGCTAAAAAAGTATTACCTAAAAAGCGCGACGTTTCCAAAAATAGCACCGTCCAATAAACGTTACCCAACCGGCCTTATACGCAAATCACTGCCAACACCTAGTCTCACAATATAATGTATATTACACGACGCACAAACGCCGGAATATATTCTATGTGACATATCGAGATTGGCCTGTCACTCATTTTGAATTCCCGGCCGGTAAAGGGTAATTTTTTCCTACCTCTTGGGAAATGTCCCTTTTTAGGTGGATATTTTTTGCGTGTGTGATCATTAGCCGAATTTGGATGATTGGGCCTATAATAAAATGTTTTGTGGTGATGTGGGTCTTACGTAATATTAAAGCAGGTTTTTATGCATTATTTTGTGAGGAGCCTTTTTTGGTATAAACGAGTTTTTTTTGCAATGTAATTATAATTGACAGTGTTTTTTGGAATTTGAGTCGTATCCCTTTGATTGTATTAAATATAAATACATTGCTCTGATCCTAAGGTAAGTAGCTAAAGCACTCTTGTGTTATAGAAATCAGAAACGACGACGGTATCACAACACCCAGACCCGAAACAATATAGGAAAGTGCGTTTTCTATATTGACCCGACCGAGGATCGAACCCGGAACATCAAAGATGGCGACACCATATAGTCCGGACTAAGCGTGCTCGCCTCTCGGCAACGGAGGTCGTCAATGTTGACATGTAAATTTATTTTCACAGCTTTTGGAAGTGCAGATTCGAGTTATTTATTTCAAATTGATACCCCGCGTTCCTGGTAAAAAGAGTCTTGATGACGGACAGACAGACAACAAATGATCCTATATAATAAGGGTTCATATCACCCACATGTGGCCGCCAAACCATAAAATTTCCCGGGCTAAGTAACAAACATCTAAATAAGATAGAAACAAAAGATGACTAGGTTCAAACCATGTCTAAAGATTAGCCAACCAATTTTAAATATGGGTCATTGTTACAGAGATATGTCTGATGTGTCAACATTTTAAATTGGTTGGTTATTTTTTAGACATGGTTTAAACCTAGTCTATCTTTTTTGTAATAAGGCCCACTAACTTATACATAACGTAATTGAAACTCTTACGTTAATATCTCTACTAATGAATACAATACAATAGGTACATAAAAGAAACATAAACTAAATAATATTATGAGGTAAATTATTTTGTATGATTATTTTGAATGAGCACGCTAAGCCCATATCATGTTAAGACTACATTAGAAGTCTGTTTTTGAAATAATTTCTAAGGCCTGTCTAGTACATTAATTCACTGTACTTTATTTGAGCTTAAAACGTAAGACTAGAAATACCTTTATATAGAGAAAATAATATACCCATTATTATTAAGGCTATAATATGAAAAAAAAGGCTAAGTTCTAGTCGGACTCGCATATAAAAGGTTCTGTATCACGGTATAAATTTAACACTACAAATTTTGGCAATACTAGTTAAACGTTAGTTTGTATTGCTTTTATTAAGATTGACTAAAAACGCCTCAAAAATGTCTCTTGTTTGCGCCCCTATTAATACCTATTAACCTTTTTAAATTTTTGTTTTTAGCAATTACCATGCTAGGTTTATCTAAGATTTTTAATACTTGAAAAAAATCGTCCGCCTCAGGTGGGATCCGAACCCACGTCCATCGCATACCGGGCGAGTGCTTTGACCACTAAGCTACCGAGACGTTAGTGAACTCGACGAAATCTTTCAAGTGGTTCTCGCTGTCAAAGCCAGCGTATTTTCTAATCAATGTTGCGGTATATACTACTACCGTCAACACCCGATAGAAATATTTTTACAAATATTTAACTATTGGTAAAGATCAGCAAAAGCTTAAACAATTTAAATTTTTGTTTTTAGCAATTACCATGCTAGGTTTATCTAAGATTTTCTTTATAGAGAGAGATATTCTTTACAGTTTATAAGCCTAATATCTCGAAATGGTTTTCGAATTATTTTTTAAAAGCGGTTATATTTTTCTTTACATACTAAATTGGCTGCTCCCCGAACAGCCATTAGCACTAGTTAATTAAACATATAAATAGGCATTTTCCACTGCTACAAAACCTGTAATAAATTTTATGTAAGTATAGATTAGTATAGTTAAACTTATAAAAGGCTATGACAGAATAACAGAGTTTTGCAGGTTTCCTGCATTCACTACGACATAGACCATTTTGTCACACTGCACCGCCGCTATACGTAAGTTGTGATTTTGGCTTACAACATTAAGTTTGTATATTATGTTGTATTTATAATCTGTCTTGAGACAAATAAATACATTCTATTCTATTCCTGTTGGCATCCTTTAGGTACGGAACCCTAAAAACGAAAGAGATAATCTACAATTCCAAATAGTTTACGATTTCTAGCATAAATAATCAAACAAAAGTCTGGGTTTTAATATAGAAAAAAGACTTATGTAGAAATTTAATATAGTTTTAGTATTTTGGACTTAAGAATGAAATTTATTTCGGTCCGTTGGGGGCCATTTGCCAAGTCATGTGTATCAGGACCCTTTATTCTTCCCTTTGGACATCAAAGGTATACAGGCTGTCCGAAAAAGAGCATGCCAGACTTATGGAGATGATAGACTAATAGATGACCATCTATTCATATCTCTAAAATGGTGATACTTTTACTATTATTTTTTATATAGATCTATAGTGTATCATCTCCTTATATTTGGCACGCTCTTTTTGAGACAACCTGTATATAGTGGCACCGCTTAATTTTTTAATGTTAAATTCTTATCATTATTTCTTTTTTTTTTTTAATGTGATGACATATAAGATGTTATGTGCTTTTTATGTATGATGGCTAATATTTAATAAATGGTTTTCTTTTCCCTATTTTTAAAAATCCGAAACAGTTGTTCAAAATCCAGCGGGGTAACCATGAACTCTTAAAACAATCTCAAAGCTGTCAAATCTGTGAATTTTGGTACGTCATTTCATACAAAATTTGACAGATTTGATAATGTTTAACAGAAATGAGATTGTTTTAAGCGTTCGTGGTTACCGCCGATATATTTTAATCTGAAATCCAACTTCTGACACGTCGTGTTAATGCTTCTATAAAATAATTACCTCACCGTAAAAACATGTAGCCGATTGAATAAAAATAAATAAATTTGAATCCAAAAATATTTCCACCCAAAAAATCCGTAGCCCGGCAACCAGAGAATACAAGATATTTTACTAGCTTACATAACGTATATTTTTTAAATATCCCATCCGAACCCTATTTTTACCCTGCCAGTAATCAAATCGGCCGTAGATTAAAAACGCCCAGAAGGGATAATCGTAATTGATTTTTTATACATACTCACGGAATATAGGCAGAGTTCTTTTACTACGATAACGTGAAAGAGAAAATGTTATTTTTCTAATCTGCTGCAGATGTGGGTAAGGGAAACACGAAAACAGTTTTAATGAGTTTTGTGGTGATTTATATATAATATTTTATGCTATCATACACGCACGATACAAATTACGTGTATCCATGATTCATAAGTTTGCATCCCAGACCGTAGTTTTGATTATTCGAAATGTACGATTATCACAACCATATGATGAATGTTTAGTCATCGTCTTAACTAGACAGGGTACCTTGTCTTAGGGTTACGAAGATATGGTGGCAATGCTTCAAATATAAAATGGAGACGTGCCACATCTAGGATCATGGTCAATAGTAATACGACAACGAATAGTAATAATACCAAACGCTAGTAAAACAAATGGTTGCCTGTAAACTCGGTTTACGGACGTTAACTTTACGTCTTAAGAAAACATTTCGATGCTACTCGGACGCATCGGCCGATGGAGTGGAAGAGAGATAGATGCGACACAAGGCGAACGCTTAGGCTGATCGTGCCTCTCTATGGCTTGTTCCACGCCTCTCGCTCGCACGCGGAACGTGTCAATTTTTCGTGCGTGCAGCTGGTCATCGATTTATGAGACGTATTACGCCAAAAGTAAGAAAGAAACGCACGATACATGCTTTTATACTCGATACCAAAATAATATGCCCTTGACGTTGCTTAACACTGAGATAACTTTTAAATGACGAATAAGTTTGACATGTTGTCAATTTTTGTATCAACAATGACGTGTCGTTGTCGTCGTCACGTCACGTCAAATTTTTTCGTCCGGCTAAGAAAAAAAATACCTTTAATTACACAAAGTAATTGAACATTGCTAATGATCTACTCAACATTTGAAAATTATATGTTACGAAAAAATTAAATAAAATGTATCTTGATTTTATTGACAGCTGTCAATAAGATTTTCATTGTATAAATAAACTATTATTCAGAGTTTTTTTGCTTTGACGGTTTCTGACTAAGTTTTTTCCCACCACCATTTTAAGTTTTGTGAATTGCGTGAACATAGATCATTGCCGTGCTAGTACAAATTTGAGATACCGATTATAGTGGACTGTGTGTTAACCCTATTTACGAGTATGCCCATCATCATGCATGCCTGGTTTTAAATTAAATTTCGACAACCCTACCGGATATCGGCGCTCGGCGCTGTCCGCAAATGTATGTTGTTTAAAAAGGTTCGTGTCGTGTTTCACAAAACGCCTCCTAATGCCCAAAATAAATTTCCGTTTTTATTTTTATACAGGTGCTTTTGTTTATACGTATGGCTTATCGCGGATAATGATGAATTAGATTTTTTAAGTATAATAGGAAAATATTTCTGTGAAAATTATTAGGTGTAATGTAAGTAGGTACATAGTTATTTTTAATCGACTTCAAAAAGCAGAATGTTTCTACTCGACTGCGTGTTTCTGTCCTTTGTAATATAGTTATGCTTTACGCGATATCTTGGCCAAATGTGAACTCATTTTAATGTTTTTTTTTACCTATCCTATAAAAAACTAAAGATTATTTTTCACTCGAAATAGTACTTACTAAAACAGATAATAAAATCGATGTACACCAGATATGTTGGAACTTGAAAGATTTTTCCTAACATCAAAAGTAAATTTAAATGAAACTACTTTTACGGATTATTTCGCGATTTATTAACATTTTATTTAACCTGACGTTTCGAACACTTTACAGCGTTCGTGGTCACAGGTAGACTAAGGTGTAAGGTAGACTGCAAGACCTCTAGATACAGTTAGCTCTTTTTGCGTAGATAGGAACACAAATTAATATTAACTGAGTGACGGTAGTTTATATTTTTTCAAAATATTGTAAAGACGAATAACACCTTAGTCTACCTGTGACCACGAAAGCTGTAAAGTGTTCGAAACGTCAGGTTAAATAAAATGTTAATAAATCGCGAAATAATCCGTAAAAGTAGTTTCATTTAAATGTATCGTGTTCGCGTAAATAAAAGACAACAGTATCAAAAGTAAAATTAAATGAAGTACCTATTCAAAATAAAAACTAAAAACAATAAAGTGCATTTGAATGTTTTGATTCGCACCGACTTCAACAATAACTGAAAAAGTAATAATCACAAGTAGAAATTTGTTCACCTCGTAGCCCTGCGGTCCCTTATAAAGAACCAAATTAATATGGGTGTTCCGACCCGAGTATTATTAGTATATACATAGTATATGGATTAGTCAGTGACAATGACATTAGTGGAATAACTAAAACATACGAAAATATTCATCTGAAATGCTGGGACTGACAGGGTATGAAGTGTTGTGTCTTTGTAGGACCTTTGGTCTTTTCTTCAGCTTATAAAAAACATCCTCTCGGTCTTACGAGGTTAAATCAGCGCAAATAGAGTCTCATTCTCTTACTGCTGTTTGTCAAAAAGTTCTGCTCCTAGCTGTTTTTGAATAGCAAGAATCAGAAAAAAAAAGTCAAGTGACAGTGATTCAAGTTACACACTTTCGTTCTGCCTTTCATTGAGCCTACTTGTACATACAGTAGATCAGGCAAACTTCATAATATTATGCTGATCTGTCCTATAACCGTCAAAATCGGTCATCTGGCATATCAATGATGATTACATTAAATCTCGAATGTAGGCCACCAGCACGCCCCAGGGCACCCAATTAACGTGAAATTAGATGCATTATTCATTACATACTTATTGCCCGGTGGACTTGATAATATCACGTTAGGTATTGTGTTAATTGCGGTAGTTACTACGGTTATGAAGTGATAAGGCTATTTATAAAATCTGGATATTATTGGAGCTATTGAAATAACCTCGGTCTAGTTAGTAATCTAGTATATCGCTTAAGGTCCAAATTGACTCTTATTCTGAAAGTAAGCCAATTTTTAGGGTTCGGTAGTCTTGACAAGGAACCCTTATAGTTTTGTCATATCCGTCTGTCTTGTCTGTCTGACTGTCCGTTTGCTTGGAAACTGTTGACACTAGAGAGCTGTAATTTTGTGGAGGTATTTATATCAATCACGCAGACAAAGTGGTAGAATACAATTTTGGCCGGTTTTTCATTTTACCAACCACAAATCCAACAATGGACTAATGAAACACGAGCATTATATTTTTACACAGGTGATTTTGGAGGTGTAAAGATTATCTTGGGAATAAATTGATTCTAAAGTTGGTAATTGCCTAATCGACCTGTCACCTAGAAATTGACAAGATGTTAGCATCTGGCATTGACACTATTATCCTACAAAATTGAATTATTGTGGCATTTCAAGTAAACCTAGATTGAATTGTATGGATTTGAGTAGGTTTATTTTATACATTCGTTCATCATTCACACTTGAACCATAGAAAAACAGTACAGAGTCAATGTATTCCTTAAGTAAGTTGGAAAAACGTAAAGAGTAAATTGAAGGAGTAAAGTTACCGTCGTATTAGTTAAACTAGTATAACTCAGTGTTTGGTCGAATCGGGCCAAGTCTATAATTATGAATTAATTCAATAAATCAGTACTATCTAGGTTCTAAGAACAACATTTTCATGAAACAAAATCAATATTATCTAACGACAACGTTTCAAGCAAAGAGTATTAAAAGCTTGGGTGATCTTTTTATTTTTTTGAAAAAGTTTATCGGTTTCAATTAAAATGGGAGGCAATGGAGAATAATCCGTCCATAGAATTTGGACTAGTGCTGTTGCTTATTCAACTGTCGATAAATACCTAAACAAAAGTTGTGCTCTGGTATTAATCAACCATGATCAACATCTGATTCAACTTTCTGTTTATAAAATAGTGCATGTTCATTATTATAAGATTTTTTCCATAAAAATAACTATGGCATTTTCTTTTAAATATAATTGTTCAATGTCTGTCCGCCACCAATTAGCCAATTAAGAGTTTTATAACATTTATTTTAAATCATTGAAGACACTTCGCCTTGTCTAAAATAAATAATTAATATTGGATAACATCACATATATTGCTCTGATGCTAAGGTAAGTAGCTAAAGCACTTGTGTTATAGAAACCAGAAACAACGACGGTATCACAACACCTAGACCCGAGCCAATATAGAAAAGTTCGTTTTCTACATTGACCCGACCGGGGATCGAACCCGGAACCTCAGAGATGACGGCGCCATTTAAAGTTCGGCGTGCTCGCCTCTCGGCTACGGAGGTCGTCAAAATACATATTATTTTCTATCGATAGCTCTACAACACTAGTTCAACATGCAGGCTTCATACCTAGGATCGTGTTCAGCCGAACATCAGATTTTATTTACAGTTTAAATGCATTCAGTTTATCTGACGATTTGTGGAATGCCTGTAGCTCTAAAAATAAGGTAAAATAAATCTCAAAACTTTTAACATTTTTCATTCAAACAGAATAATCCACTCTTGAAATGATGTTAATAAAAATTCTCAATTTGATATTCTGTTTAGAGTATGCTAAATAGGTAGCATCAAAAAATTAAATTAAAAATAGTCAACAAAATAAATAGTTTTAAATGTTTAGTGCTTTTACATTTAGTATTTTATGAAAGCAGAGTTAACCGCTAACAATTAGATGTCAATAAAACGCGACCAAATTAAAATCGTCTCTCCGTTGCATCCATGTGTAGATACAGTCAGCAAAATAGCTTAAACCATTGTAAAATAATAAAAATCATACTGGTACTTTTAAAGATAGTTATCGTTACCTACCTGCTATAAAATAACTTCTTTTTGTCTAATAAATTCGTGTATTTGCTATTGAATGGTAATAATAGTATAAAATAATTCATACCATAAAACAGACAATATTTTACTCTAAAACTTTTATTTTAAATATATTTTCAAGTTAATTTGTTTAAAAATAATATTTACTTTATCTTTACAATTTCTATTAAATCGATTGGTTTTTTGTTCTGTTTTCAAGAATCAAAATCGTACCATTCCTATTGAAATAACGTCATAACTTTGTAAAGTAAATATTCATCCTTTAAAAAGAACTTCTTTTTTTTAATATTTGCACGTCGTTTGAATGTTATGAAGGAAGGAAACTGTGAACCTCAAAATATAACAATAGAAACAGAGATCAACTTCGAAGACAAAAGGTCAATTGCTTCCACCTGTAAGTGGCCCTAAAAGAACCTGACCTACTCCTAACCGTTTAATTAAATCTCAAACTCAGTGGGCTGATTAAAACGACCGTTCACTTTCGTTGTTCGAACAATGAATTAAAAATTTATTTTTGTCATTCACATTTTGCTCTGGAATAATTTCAATTCGTTTCAATATCTCGCTTATAAAAGACAGATTTTTGAGAAATAATTTTACTTGAAATTAATCGAAAACCTGATCTTTTTATTTCTAAATGTTCTACCCAAGTCATTTCGCTAACCGAAAGACTGCTCTTTCAACTGAACGACTTTAAAACCTAAATTTACTTTTAAAAATAGCAATTGACTCCTTTGATCTTTGATTTGAACCACTCTCTCATTCAAGAAGATTGCTAATTAAGTGTTCGGTCAACTAGATTCTCGACAACTATTTATTCAGTAGGCAAATGAAATCGTTAAGTTAAATAAATATTAGTACAGCTGTCTTGATTGGTATTTCAATTAACAACTAACAGTAAAGTTATTAAAGTTAAATAAAACTTAACATCGTTTTCGTTTATATTTTACAAATATACCAAATTACTTGCATAGTTTAAATGGTATGATTGTAGAATGACATTATTGTATTTATTATTTAGTCATCATCATCATCTCAGCCACAGGACGTCCACTGCTGAACATAGGCCTCCCACAGTGACTTCCAGATCGGCCGATTGGAAGCGGCCTGCATCCAGCGTCGTCCTGCAACCTTTACCAGGTCGTCTGCCCACCTTGTGGGTGGGCGTCCTACGCTGCGCTTGCCTATACGCGGCCTCCATTCCAGAACCTTTCTGCCCCATCGGCCGTCAGTTCTACGTGCTATGTGCCCCGCCCACTGCCACTTCAGCCGGCTAATCCGTCGAGCTATGTCAGCGACTTTGGTTCGTTCACGGATCTCCTCATTTCTGATTTGATCTCGCAAAGAAACACCGAGCATAGCCCTTTCCATAGCGCGCTGTGCAACTTTAAGCTTCTTAATAAGGCCCATAGTAAGAGGCCACGTTTCAGTTCCGTATGTCATCACTGGTAACACACACTGGTTGTATACTTTCGTCTTTAGGCACTGAGGTATTTTGGACGAGAAGATGTTGCGTAGTTTCCCGAACGCTGCCCATCCGAGTTGGATTCGTCGATTGACCTCTTTCTCAAAATTGGACCTACCCAACTGGATCACTTGTCCCAGGTAAACATATTTGTCAACAATTTCAAGAATAGAGCTCCCAACTGGTACTGGGTAAGGCGCAACATGGGCATTCGACATAATCTTTGTTTTGTCCATGTTCATCTGAAGACCTACCTGTTGGGAAACTCTATTAAGGCCATCGAGCATTGTACCGAGGTCTTCCAGCGACTCTGCCATGACCACAATATCGTCGGCAAACCGAAGGTGAGTAATGTATTCGCCATTAATGTTGATGCCGAATCCTTCCCATTCCAGGAGTTTAAAAGCATCTTCCAATGCGGCGGTAAACAGTTTCGGAGAAATAACGTCTCCCTGCCTTACGCCTCGCTGCAGAGGAATAGCTTTTGTGCTCTGCTCCTGTACTCGGACCGTCATGGTGGCGTTTTTATATAAACATTTCAGCACCTCGATGTACCGATAGTCAATATGGCACCGCTGTAGAGACTGTAGCACTGCCCAAGTCTCGATTGAATCGAAGGCCTTCTCATAGTCCACAAACGCCAAGCATAGTGGTAAGTTATACTCTTCGGTCTTCTGTATAACTTGTCGCAGCGTATGGATGTGGTCTATGGTACTAAAGCCTTTTCGGAAACCTGCTTGTTCGGGAGGCTGGAAGTCATCGAACCTACGTGCGAGACGATTCGTGATGACCCTCGAAAACAACTTGTAGACATGGCTCAGAAGCGAGATGGGTCTGTAGTTCTTCAGCAAGGTGTTATCTCCTTTCTTGAAGAAGAGCACCACCACACCTCTATTCCATGCCTCCGGCGTTATTCCCTCGAGCAAGACGGAGTTAAAGAGTTTCTGAAGGACCTTCAGTACCGGTGTTCCACCCGCTTTCAGAATCTCTGAGGTAATCCCGTCATCACCCGGCGCCTTGTTATTCCTGAGCTGTTTGAGAGCCATCCTAATCTCATCCCGTTTGATGAAGTCTACGCTCCGACCCTCTAATGCCCATATTTACTGCCCCGAAAGCTTTCAGCTTGAGCTGTCAAATCGCTTTGAATGCCTAGAAAACTGCGAGTCAGTGGACGAGATTAACAACAGGTTTGTAGAAACTGTCCAGGCGGTCGGGTCGAAATTTTTCAAGCCCCGTCGAAGAGACAGACCGCAAAAACTTACCGACCACACCCTCAAACTCATGGCAGAACGACGTTTACTGGCACTGCAGTCCTCTGTTGACGCTAAGTTATATCGGCAGCACAATAGACGGATATGGAAGTCCTTGCGACATGATATCCGCAACTTTAATACGAATAGTATTAAAGAGGCGATAGAGCGGAACCAAGGCTCCAAAGTGTTTGCAAGAGACATGTCTATTGGGCAGAGCCAGCTGACGAAGCTGAAGACGGAGGATGGTAGTATAATGTCGACAAAAGCCGAAGTTTTGAGGGAGATCGAAAAGTTCTATGGGCAGTTATACACCTCGGTCACTAAACCTGTTAGTAGTTCAGCCGCAGATCCAAGAGCTAAGCTTACCCGACACTATACCGAAGATATCCCGGACATCAGCCTATATGAGATTATTATTTAGTGCTATACATTAATTAATTACGGGCTTCATTATTTCCAAAGGATTTTTCAAACGTGACTTAATTCAAATAAAATCAAGTTATGTGTTTTTCTGCATTTATTAATTTAATCAAGAATCGAAATTGTTATGGGTTATCTAGATGTATACTCGTACCTCTCAATAAAGTTGATTTGTGTCGTTACATAAAATACTGATTTGTCGACCCTGAGACTACTTGAGACTACTTAAGTCACTTCATCTATATATATAAAAATGAAACCCGTTTTCCGTTGTCACGGCATCACGCGTGAACGGCTGGACCGATTTCGCTCATTCTTTTTTTGTTGTGTTTGTTATTGACAGGAGAAGGTTCTTATGAAATAAAAATATAAGAAAAAGGCGCGGAAAATTAAAAAAAAAATACAAAATTTTTGTGAACTGTAAAAAATTGTCTATGCGTTGGAATAATGTCAAAAAATTATGCACGCGGTCCGAATTAGATAAATTAAATGAACGAAATATTATTGAACACAATAAAAATCTGTGTTTGCTTGCTAATTACTTGAAAATATAAAAAAAATGTATTTTGCTTGTACTAGGAGTTATTTTTGTAGAAATGTTACCTATTTTTAGCGTAAATATCAGCCGTTCTTTATGAGCTATGACTGAGCTCTTGATTTTTATAAATAACTAGCTGTTGCCCGCGACTTCGTTCCCGTTGTCTTTAGATATATTCTCTCTTTTACCAACGTAATAGAGAGACTCTTTATTGCGCACCAAAGTTACAGTTGATATTTGCAGATAAATTTAAAATTAAGCGGTCTTATCGCTAAGAGCGATCGCTTCCAGACAACCTTTACGCAGAGGAAAACTATAAAGAAAGGGGAAAGTGCCGCAGAATTGTGAAATTTTATATACTACCTGCAATTAAAATGTTAAGTACCTTTTATACGAGCATATTGTTAAAACCTGATCTTTTTATTTTTAAATGTTACCCAAGTCATTTCGCTAACCGAAAGACTGCTCTTTCAACTAAGGGACTTTAAAACCTAACTTTACTTTGAAAAATAGCAATTGACTCCTTTGATCTTTGATTTGAACCACTCTCTCAGTCAAGAAGATTGCTAATTAAGAGTTCGGTCAACTAGATTCTCGACAACTATTTATTCAGTAGGCAAATGGAATCGTTAAGCTAAATAAATATTAGTACAGCTGTCTTGATTGGTATTTTAATTAATAACTAACAGTAGGGTTGTTAAAGTTAAATAAAACTTAACATCGTTTTCGTTTATATTTTACAAATATACCAAATTACTTGCATAGTTTAAATGGTATGATTGTAGAATGACATTATTTTATTTATTATTTAGTGCTATACATTAATTAAAAACGGGCTTCATTTTTTGAAAAAAGGATTTTTCAAACGTGACTTAATTCAAATAAAATCAAGTTATGTGTTTTTCTGTATTAATTAATTTAATCAAGAATCGAAATTGTTATGGGTTATTTAAATTTGAAAAAACAGACTTAACTTATAAACTCGTACCTCTCAATAAAGTTGATTTGTTTCGTTACATTAAATACTGTCTTGTCGACCCTGAGACTACTTGAGACTACTTAAGTCACTTCACTAGTGTTAAAAAAACAGCGACATATTACTTTCCACTGAAAATTTAAACTTCAGCACCGGACTCTAGAAACTTCTAAACTAAAATACCTAGCCCACACGAGTAGGTATAATACTTACCGTCAGGGATGCTACACTTTAAAATCCCGCCCTAATACCTCCCCGTCCGTTGGCATCAGCTTTTCATAGTCTACAGAATCGATGAAGATGGGAACATAAAATTGAAACAAGTTGGTAACGAGTTGAAACTAAGTGCAACTGCGATTTGAGAAAATCGTTGCAACATCTACGTAGAATCGGAGTGTTTTGTTTACTGATTGAGTAAGCGTTGTACGTTGTAATAAGTGTGTAAGTGACAGAGAAGTGCGAGTGGCAAGTATTTGAGGACCGGCAGTAAGACGTAGACTATCTTCGCTTCGCTCATTTCTCTTCGGCTCTTTCCTTTAGGCACAGTCCCACCAGGCAAACAGTGGACAGTTAGCTTTTTAATTTCAGATTACCTTCTTATATTTTTTTTAATAAAGTGTCTATCCTGCTCATAATGAACGCAGTTTGCAGCGTTAGCTTGGGGCCTAGCGCGAAAATGTATCTTTCGTTCGGTCGTTTAAACGTTAATACTAAATTTCTTACCTAATAACAGAGGTAAACATTAAAAGTGACTTCAATTAAGTAATTGGTAAAATATATTCTTGTAACGTCGAGCAACTACGGAAGCCTACACTGCGCGTGGCACGACACGCACTTGGCCGTTTTTTTTTTATATTATGATCGACTCTGATCATAATGAAAACACTGACAATTCCATCGTTCATAATTAATCTTAGATTACTAGTCAGCAACTCACAACGTCGCGCAAAACAAAACGTGGCCATACCAAGATGACTTCTTGCCATGTCAACCTTTTTTGCACGACCTCTCAGCATCTGTCCGATTCGTTTAAAAGTAACTGGCTTTTATAATTATATAAAATCCGCTGCCGACCGTACCAACCGCTACGGCCGGCCGGAAATTATTGCTAATGGATTCCGACCCGAGCAATATTGGTGCATAATTGCATCACGCTGTGACCAGCCGAAAAGGGCGTGCATCAAAATTTAATATGATTCCGATGCGGCCAGATTTTCGATAGAGGCTCGATATCTCATTATAGTAATTGGTATATGTTAGTACGAGCTATAACTCGTGGAAAACTCAAACGTCATCATTGGTGCGTGGCCTTCGCTATGACATCTTATCCAACAAAAACTGTAATAAAAGTTTACATACAGGTTGATAACTATTTAGCCCAACGGGAAAAGACAAAATAGTCATTTTTTTGCTACGCGGTCTCATGTGACCTCTCGGGATTTTACAAGTTAAGATGATCAATACAAACTAACGCTGACAATGACTAATGTATAAATCGTCTGAAGTAAAATTACGATTTCGATACTGTAGAAAAAGTTGTTGTCTATCAGCAGCTGATCACATGGTTTTAAGGAGTATCGTTTTTTTGCACACCCTATATCATTTTGAGCCCTTTACCTGTAAGTTCGTCACATTGTTGATCTAAAACAGATTGGCTTAATTCAATTGTTTATTTTTTTAAGGCTAGTCTAAACGAGATAGTTCCTAGATAAATTTGATGAGTAACATCGCAACCGTTTAAAGATCTTTAGCATTTTCTGATTGATATCTGATATCAAGGGCATGCGGTGCATATAGGTGATTAGGCAGTGCCTACCTGGTAAACGAAATGAGGTAGGCAGTAGCTCAACAAATTATAATAAATAATAAATAAATTGTTTCCACAATCACACCAATTACCTAGCCCCAAACTAAGCAAAGCTTGTGCTATGGCGACAACATAACGGATAAACATACTTAAATACGTTAATAAACATCCATGACTTAGGTGCAAATGCTCGTGCTCATCACACTAACAAATGTTAGTTAGTTTGCCCCTCGCGGGATTCGAACCCGAATTATAATGCGTGTCAATGATAAATACCACTGATTTTTATCAATAAATGACTTATAAAGTATCTACTGCCTACCTCGAAATAAAACTAATGGCCGCCACTGTCTGATATGCTGGCGTAGCGAGTCTTACTTGTTCTGTGGCTGACTTCATTAAACTATTATCCTTGCTAAAACAAAAAAAACCAACACAATACTAGACCAAAAGCTCTTCAATTCTTATAAAAATTCTAGGTCCCTTTTGTGAGTGAAGTTATACCCCCAAATAAAAATAATTATATAAACAGGGTAGTTTCGTTACTATGGGGACCAAATTATACGTAATAACAACATTTTCCGTATAAAATTAATTACCTTATATAATTAATTATCCTGCCTTCCCCAAGATTAACGGTCTTACGTTTCCTAACCAAAGTAATGTATATATTAGTATACTTGCTAATTCATTTTCCTTTAATTATACCTAGTGCTAAGCAGTTATTTAATCTTTGTATACATGAATGTCACACTTAACAACTGTTTAGCTCAGATTTTGTTTTATCTTTCCCAGAACAGATAAAGACCATCGGCCTTACTTATAAACGTTGATTAAATTTATGACACTGCTAAACAGCTTTTTAAATAATATGTTTACTTATAAACGTTAATTTAAGTTATACAACGTCTTAGTGAGTTCGTAACTAACTGTCAAGTTAAACAGCGTCGTACCCTTGTTTAAAGTTTAATTACCAAAATGGCGTAGCAGCAACAACTGTTTTCTGCCTAGCTAGCTGTCATCTCAGGCGTCCCGCATACAATAATGTGATTAACACTCCCAAATGACATAAAAGAATTCTTATTCTTCTTATTAAATAAAGATATGGCTGTATGGCTCTGTACCATGACCTTTCCCTTCGTGAATAAATACAAGTTCTCTTTGGTCTCAAGATTGATTGACATTTGACATTGCTATGAACATTCTTTTTTTAACTTTTTGCTTTTGATGACAGTATTTTGGGTCTTATGAATAGAGTTCGGTGTTAGCAGAGTAAAATCAAAAATAGTGTTGATTATCCGTTAATTAACTAACTAACGCCTAAATAGCGATTATGAGTTATAAATAGTTAAACACTAATTAAGAAGTTAAACAGTGATCTGCCCCCTAACCATGAACTCTGAAAACAATCTCAAAGTTGTCAAATCTGTCAATTTTGGTACGTCATTTCATACAAAATTTGACAGAAATGATAATGTTTGACAGATTTGTGATTGTTTTAACAGCTCATGGTTAGGGCCCAGGGCCCTAACCATGAACTCTTAAAACAATCTCAAACCTGTCAAATCTGTCAATTTTGGTACGTCATTCCATACAAAATTTGACAGATTTGATAATGTTTGACAGATTTGAGATTGTTTTAAGAGTTCATGGTTAGCCCGCAGTTAATTGGTTACTAAGATGTTGATTAGTTAATTTTTATAAGTAAGGCCGCACATTTATTAAATGATACTCAATGACATTTGGAGATTTGGATTTGGATGGATAGAAAGCAACATTGTAAAAACTAAATAAGTAAGATTTATCGTATTTTTTACTTTATTAATATTCCTTTTATAAATAAATTAGTTCCACTATCACACCAATAATCTAGCCCCAAACTTAGCAAAGCTTGTACTTGTACTTGTACTATGGCCACTAGATACCTGATAAACATACTTAAATACGTTTTTAAACATCCATGACTTAGATACAACAGCTCGTGCTCATCACACTTACATTTGCCCCTTGTGGGATTCTGGATAATTGATGAATATCCCTTTCGCACTAGCAGTCGTTAAATTCGTTCGTTTATATTTTGAATATAAATAATAATAAATAAATAAATATTGGACAACATCACATACATTGCTCTGATCCTAAGGTAAGTAGCTAAAGCACTTGTGTTATAGAAATCAGAAACAACGACGGTACCACAACACCCAGACCCGAGCTAATATAAAAAAGTTCGTTTCTACATTGACCCTACCGGGGATCGAACCCGGAACCTCAGAGATGGCGGCGCCATTTAAAGTCCAGCGTGCTCGCCTTTCGGCTACGGAGGTCGTCAAAATTATTATTCGAATTCGTGTTCAGTTTAAAATCAGACAGTAAATAAATAGATAAAGATTGAGCTCAGTGAGGTGCGTTAAGAGGATATTATGAAAACAGTGGACTGACGTTCGTTGATTATTATCAACTCATGTTTCTCGCGCTTTTTTAATAAAAGAGAATCAACAAATCAGTCTACCCTTAAAATAAATTACGCTTTATTTATAAATATTTCGATTATTTGAAGATTCATTTTGTAAAAGCATTATTCTAACCACCATATCGGCATCTTGCGAAGAATTTAATCAAAGGATAATATTGGGGTTTCGGAGACAAACTTCAACGCGGGATGGTTTTGATGTTATATTTAATATATCCTTCAATTAGTTATAATAACCTGACATCAATGGGAGAGCAGAAAACTATTACGGCTACGTTAGTTTTTGAGGGCCGAAATTCAGTCGATAGCTTTTGATAGAACGGAAACCCTGATTACCACTTTAAAAATCTATATTTTACGTTTTGATCGAACTATGCGATAATTTTTTTTTTAAAACTCACACTATCCACCTGGTATTATTTTCATCTACCAGCTTAAACTCCACCTTTTGTGTGTATTTTGCAGGATGTAGAGTTTTCTAGATAGCTAGAATATGCTTACACTTTATTCTACAATTTAATAAAAGATTTATACAAAATATACACAACCTTAGAGTATCTATTAATAGAATTTATACTATAAAACAAAGCGTCGGTAAAAAAATATCAATGTTTATTTTATATTTAAAATAAAGTGAGTGTAGGGAATCCCACACACACACACAAGTTGCTTTAGAAACCAATGTTCTGCATATCACACATACACAACTTTAATCTAAGGACTAAGTTTGAAACCGAGCCTGTATCAGCAGGGATGTTGTTGCTTAGTTTACGAAGAACGTATTAAATCCCTTTGATGAGCTTAGGATTAGGCCCGCATTTGGGTCGGTGGTTGGTAGTCATTGAGTCATTAATACTTCAAATATTAATAATTATAATCGTCAAAATCGAATAGACCCGTATTGACTATTGTAAAAATGTATTTTATCCGAGCGACCCGCGGTACCCATGTATGTACGATAAGTAAATAAAATACACATTATCATCATCATCATTTCAGCCACAGGACGTCCACTGCTAAACATAGGCCTCCCCCAGTGACTTCCAGATCGGCCGGTTGGAAGCGGTTATGCTATGTGTTACTTTACGAGATCGAATCAGAAATGAGGAGATCCGTGAACGAACAAAAGCCGCTGACATAATATCCCTAAAGTGGCCCAGATAGAATACTAAAGTGGCACATAGCGCGTAGAACTGACTGTTGATGTGGCAGAAAGGTTCTGGGAAATACATATTTATCAAAAATTACCTACTCAAGCAACTATCAACATTCAAAACAATCAACAAAACCGCAAACGAATGTCTTGATTAAAAACATACATAATGCGCACAAACAAGAAGTTAGCTGTACAATTACAGGCTGAAGACAAACACCGAGCCGAGACATAACGAAATAAACGTATTAAAACTTCTCTCCTGCCTTAAAAGTAATTGCGGGACCGAGTACTATGCCACTTTAATTACGATTCTCTATGTAATGCTCCCATTTGAGGTAGGGATGTGACAACTTACTCGTTAATCAGATGAGATAAATTATTTCAAGTACCTATTTAATTATTTTAAGGTTATCAGTATTACTGATTCAGTCTTAAAATAAATATGGACATGACGAAGATAATGACAAACGGCTATGTCACACCCTGACCAGTAAATGTAGCGGCCGCTACCCTTAAAGTTTTAGACCAAAAAGCAGTGTTCTCGTCGAATATCTGGCTCTAGGGCCAAAAGATAATTCTTTGAGCTGTGCGTAGGTATTGCCAGTGATGACTTACGGTACTGAGACGTGCTCCTTAATTATTGACCTATTAGACAAGCTCAGGGTCACACAATGTGCTATGGAACGAGCAATGCTTGGTATTTCTCTGCAAGATAGGATCCGAAATGAGGTGATCCGTAGAAGAACCAAAGTCATCGACATACATTTTTTATTGGAAAACTATAGTGGCAGTGGGAAAGCCACATCAATCACAGAACTAATAACCGTTGGGGAAAAAAGATTCTCGAGTGGCGACTACGAAAGGAAGTTAGGCCAGACAGGCAAGGCCCCACGCGGTGGACTAACGATCGTGTCAACGTTGTAGGCAGCCGCTAGATGCAAACAGCCTAGAATCGCTCGCCGTGGTGATCTGTAGGGGAGGCCTATGTCCAGCAGTGGACTCCCAAGGTACTCGAACAATCGAAAAAACTCGAGTACTCACTTTCTCCATTCTTTTAACGAAGTACGCCTTTTCTCCTCCCTAATCCAGGGGCCATATTTTCAGGCGAAAGTCGCGCAGTTTTGTCGCCAACTTTAAAATTACATGTGTGACTCCATTTCATTTAGATTAGATTGCGGGGTAAAAGTGGCTGCTCGTGTTTCAGCCACCTTTGATCTAGGGAGATATGCGAGTGGCATCTGTGAAAGTAAGGGTGTAATCGTTTGCTTGTTAAATCTGTTGTTATTTTGGTGAGGCTACAATAATGAACAACACACACATTAAAGGCCTAATGTGAGTATAAATAATACGTTGCTGAAAAGTTAGCGTTAATTTGTACTTTTCAATCTAAGTATGTAAAGTGATTCTTTCGAGGAACTCTCACGGAGTACTTATTTACCTCATCGTGATCGTATCGCCAATTAGACTATAGATAGGCATAAAGAAGACAGCTCAGTCACAATACGACCACATATCCAACCTTACGTTATTGGTATATTTAATTTCAGAATCGCAAACTGCAATCGAATCAGAAATGAGACGATCCGGAGGCAAACCAAAGTCACCGACGTAGCTCTCAGAATCGCAAACCTTAAGTGACAGTGGGCGGGACACATTGCTCGCAGGACTGATGGCCGTTGGGGCAGTGAGGTCTTGGAATGGCGGCCGCGGGCCGGAAGGCGTAGTGTTGGTAGGCCCTCCACAAGGTGGACCGACGATGTGGTGAAGGTCGCGGGAAGCCGCTGGATGCGGGTGGCACAGGACCGATCTTTGTGGAAATCCTTGGGGGAGGCCTATGTCCAGCAGTGGACGTCTTTCGGCTGATGGATGGATAGATATTGAATTTCACTAATTGCGCATTCGGAAAGTTTTGCGAAACTAAAAAAAACTCATTTTAACATACCAGCTTAACTATACAACGAAGCCGATTGAGATGAATGCAATTTATGAATTAAAGCTAGTTTTGAAATTCTGCATCTGTCGGTTTGAATTGGATGTGTCAAAATCCAGGTATACTCGTAATTAACCTTCTAAGAAAGAAGAGTGGAAGTGACAGAACGCCTTATAACAGTTAGCGTGATTTAATTCTGTAATTTTGTCTTAGAAACTCACTAAAATCTTTATGAACCAACACGTTCCTTAAATTTTGTATTAGACGCAAACTGAATACCATTCCAGATGCGGATTAAGCCGCGCCGATTAGTAAAAATAATATGCTCGAAATTATAAGGCTAGTTAGGCTAGTTGGTTCCAACTTAATAATATGTGTGGTCCTTCACCTATCACTCTAAACAGCGGCATAAGGTTATCACAAACGCACGCCACACACACACACACAAACAATATGTTTGATTTATCTATTCTGTAAGTTTATTAAAGTTACCTACCCATAATATGTTTCGTTAACAACTTGGGGGTGAGAACTGGCTTGTGTAACACAAGTGTAAAACCTATCACAGAAGCCAGAGATACCTATATTATTCTCTATTTAGGGTTTTTATGGAAACAAATTGTATTTTTTATTAATTAAAAAAAAACAAAGCGATGCCGCCACTGAGCTACAACCATCTTACTCATATTTTAACAAATAAAACTTTCCTGACCTAGTTACTGCCAGTTCGTACCCAACATTTACCTTGTTAAAGCATTTTTCCCGTTGCATAACTTTCTTGTTTTTCCTTTTTCATATCATTTATATAATACTAGCTACTGCCCGTGACTTCATTTGCGTGAAACAACAACAAACTAAAGTTTCATCGCAATCGGATGAATAGTTTAGGCACGCACGTTCCGGTTCACGTGCTAACAAACACTCGTTCATTTTTATTTGCGAGATATTTTAACTGCGTTTCTAACAAAATAACATTCAAAGTTTTTTTTTAGCAATTACCATGCTAAGTTTATTTAGGATTTTTTTTAATGCCTGAAAAAAAATCGACCGCCTCAGGTGGGACCCGAACCCACGACCATCGCATACCGGGCGAGTGCTACCGATACGTTAGCAGAGCTGATGAAATCTTTCAAGTATTTTTCGCTGTCGAAGCTACATCTTACGTCTCGGTAGCTTAGTTGGAAAAGCACTCGCTCGGTATGCGATGGTCGTGGGTTCGGGTCCCACTTGAGGCGGTCGTTTTTTTTTTTTTTCAAGTACTTATTAAAAAAAACTTAGAATACATTCGTCGTAGGACAAAGAGTTACATCTCACCAACCCCCCAATTTATAGCCGTTCGATAGCAAATTGTCGACCAATTGACGCTGCATAATTTAAGATTTTTTAATTTATCGGCTGTAAATTCGTAAACGAAACATTCTGAATGGGCAGACTCTTGGTCTGCCCATTTAAGATGTTTTTTCACTGTCTAGGACTAAGGCTCGGACTTAAGGCGGCGACTGACATTGAATATTCGCTCAATGTGAGCACTTTACAAGTCAAATATTCGACATGTTAGTACCTACAGCGAGCCGAGCAGCTCGACGATACGAGCGCCGAGCGCGCTCCACTCGGCTGTCCCTTTCTTTCGAATCCCTTTGAATGTTACATTACAAGTCAGTCGCTGCCTGTGCACTGCACTGTACAGCACTGCACGCGTCGTGTCTAGCTGCGCTGATTGTGTCGTTATATAGACCGCTGACTTCTTGATTTTTTAAAATATCCTAACAAGTCCAATCCGCCACTTTCGTAACTCATTCTAAATAAATTTGTTGTCCAAACACGCTTTTTCTTTCGGTAAATAGCAGTAATGGATGAAAAGAAACGCAGCACACACCACCTCTACGTCCGCCATTTTGACTGCAACGGGATGGATGGGATGGAGCACAGGCGAGCAAATAATTATCGCAAATATTCAGGTGTTGTGAGCATTTACTCACAACATATTCATATTCATACGAATATTTGACATCGAGCGAATATTCAATGTCAGTCGCCGCCTTAATATGTAGCAGGAAATGGCTCCAGGTAAGCCCTGATTCAATCCGTCGTTCAAGCTATAAAGTCGTTTTTGAACGGGTTCCGGCCAAAAACAGCTGCTTAAAGTCTTAGCCAGAGACTTAATAAGTACGAGTAGAGTATATTTTATCGTAAAATAGGTCTGGATCGAAGTTGATGGGTTTTGAACTATTTTATGTAGGTAGTTTTAAATCTCGACCCGGTCCACCACCACCTGGAGACCGAGAAGCCGCACTTATTCTTCTTAACGGAGACGCAGATAGCAACACCGTCGGACGTGGCATACCTCAACTACCCTGGATACACTCTCGAACATAAGTTCAAGAAATGTGCAGGGGTCTGTGTGTATGTTCGCGATGACATCTGCTGTAAGCGTCTCCGTTGCTTTGAGAAGTCAAAATTTCCTGTGCTGTGGCTTTTGGTGGACACTGGGGTGGAGAAGTCTCTCTGCGCTTGTGTTTACCGTTCGCACAATGGAGATCGGGAGACGACTGGGCTCATGGAATACCTTGCTGAGACGGCAGACTCCGCACTTCAGCGATATCCAACAGCAGAGCTTGTTTTTCTGGGGGACTTCAACGCCCACCACAAAGAGTGGCTGTTCCCATACCAGAAAACTGACCATGCTGGGCGAGAGGCCCGCAAGCTAGCATTGGCGCTAGATCTCACTCAGCTGGTGGAACAAGCGACGCGAATACCGGATATCGCTGATCATACACCCAATTGCCTGGACAACAATTGCCTACTGCTGACAACTGATCCACACAGACACTCGGTTTCAGTCTCGGCTCCACTGGGATCGTCCGACCACTGTGTAGTGAAATCCGTATCGATCTGCTCTTCTCCGGATAACACCCTTAGGGGTACGAGGAGAGTATGGCGATACGAGTCAGCAGACTGGGACGAGATGCGAGCTTTCTTTGCATCATACCCGTGGCGGCAGTTATGTTTCTCTTCGAAAGACCCCTCATGCGTCGCTGATGCGATCACAGCTGTTATCCGGCAGGGAATGGAATATTTCATTCCATTTTCCGACATCCCGCTCGGTTACAAAGCCCGACCTTGGTACAATGCGGACTGTGCTCGAGCTGAGGCTCGTAAACAGTCAGCTTACCAGGCTTGGGTAAAAGCTCGAGATCAAAAAGTGCGAGCGCGAAAGGTGCGAGCAAAGAAGAGAGCATATAATACAGCCGCCAGGTCTTGCAAAAGGGTGCTGCGAAAAGCTAGGTTCGACCATGTCAGCCGTATTGGGGCGAAACTTGCATCTTACCCACAGGGTAGTAAGCAGTTCTGGTCCCTGTCGAAATCAGTCGAATCTAACTTCTGCCTTCCTACACTACCTCCAATGCAGAAACCTGATGGGTCACTTGCCCACACCGCAACAGAGAAAGCAAATTTATTTGCCGATCTGTTTGCAAGCAATTCACGTCTAGACGCTGGCTCGAAACATCCACCCACCATGCCTCACTGCGATTCTTTGATGCCAGAGATCTCAGTGCACAACAAAGAGGTCCGTAGATCCCTTCTTGGTCTAGACGTGAACAAGGCCTGTGGCCCAGATGGCATACCAGCAAGAGTGCTGAGATATTGTGCGCCTGAGTTGTCTCCCGTACTGACGCGACTGTACCGCCTCTCTCTCACGACAAAAATCGTACCAAAATCTTGGAAGCTTGCCAATGTGCAACCAGTACCCAAGAAGGGTAGCCGTGCCGACCCTGGTAACTACAGACCGATCGCCATCACTTCCGTACTCTGTAAGGTTATGGAAAAAGTCCTAAATTGCAAACTGCTTTCATACCTAGAAGACAATGATCTTCTCAGTGATCGTCAATATGGCTTCCGCCGGGGACGTTCAACTGGGGATCTTCTAGTGTATGTAACGCATTGCTGGGGCGAAGCCATCGAAAACCACGGCGAAGCAATCGCAGTGTCGCTGGATATTTCGAAGGCTTTCGACAGGGTTTGGCATGCGAGTCTGCTGAGCAAGCTTCCAGCGTACGGTATCCCCACTGGCTTCTGTAGCTGGGTGGCTGACTTCCTGAGAGAACGGTCGATCCGAGTAGTCATTGACGGCTGCTCCTCTGACCTCAAGGCCATTGACGCCGGAGTTCCTCAGGGGTCTGTGCTCTCTGCGACTCTTTTCCTGCTGCACATTAATGACCTGCTATCTTCAGGTATTGTTGGGTACGCAGATGACAGTACTGTCACGGAGAAGTATCTGTCTAGTGCAGGAGCCAGTGGAGTTGAGGTCCAAAGATTGAGAGAGGCCATGGTTGAGCGTACGAGCCTGACGTTAAGTAATGTCTCCCAGTGGGGCGATGACAATCTCGTCAGCTTCAATGCCTCTAAGACGCAGGCGTGTCTTTTCTCTACAAAAAGGAGTCCTTTCACCCTTTCTCCTACTTTCCGAGGTACATCTGTTCCAGTGACCGACACTCTACAACTTCTTGGCATGGAGTTGTCCTCTGACCTCAACTTTGGCACCACCATCGAGTCTAAGGCTCAAATTGCAGCTAGAAAGTTGGGCGTCCTGAATAAAGTCAAGCGGTACTTCACGCCTGGACAGCTTTTAACTCTTTACAAAGCCCAAGTCCGATCTTGCATGGAGTACTGCAGCCACCTTTGGGACGGCTCGGCGAAATACCAACTTGCTGCACTAGACTCGGTGGAACGCAGAGCCAAGAGAATAATAGGCGATAAAAAACTGGTGGCGTCCAAGCTGCACAGCCTGGTTCACCGCCGCAAAGTTGCTTGCCTATCGGTCTTCTACAGATTGTACTTCGGAGAGTGTGCTCATGAGCTGCATGAGCTCATACCACCGTCACCTTTCTTCCATCGGACATCCAGACGCACGGCCGGCTACCATCCGTTCTTAGTTGATATACCCATAATCCGCACTAAGCGCTTCTCATCATCTTTTATAATGCGCACAGCTAAAGATTGGAATTCCCTGCCTGCGTCTGTATTTCCGAGTGCATATAACCTGACTCTCTTTAAGTCCAGAGTGAATAGGCATCTTCTGGGCAAGCTCGCTCCATCGTAGATCCCATCTATGCTCTAGAGCAAGATTGGGGTCAAGAGTAAGCCCATCTTAAGTAAAAAAAAAAAAAAAAAGTTTTTACCCTCGAAGTCGTCGACTTCTAAATGGATTATGAAGAGGAGTGAATTCAAAAACGAAATGAACTATATTCCCATGCAAAAAGACATAACTTAATAATGTTTTTTAGTCCCTTAGTTCCTATGTGTTAAGCTAAAATCCATAATATATGTGCCATATTTAAGCTAATGGCGTTACGTAATTAAAGAAACATACAAACATTTAATTTTATATAATTGTACATCTTTCTGAAAATATTAACTGTTACTTGTCACATGTCTTTCGTAACACAGGGAAACATTATACGAGAGCAGTTCAAACTTTGTTTTATATTTAAGTGTTTTTGAATAAATAATTTTCATTTCATTTCATTTTCACTTTTCTGTTTGGTGTGCAATAGAGTGTATCTATCTACCTATATTTATAATATAAGTAATATTTATAGCTGTGATACTTTTCCATACCGGCATTCAGAAACCCTTCTTTTAAACTTCAAAGGCTACAAATAGCAAACTAACCAAACCCTTCAATCGTGGGCCCGGGCCTCATTTAGCACGCAGACCCCAGCTGGCGATAAATATGAAACTTGGCGAGAAACAATAAGTTCCGTTCAACAAGGCCACCGCAGGAATCGCCACGACCAGGATTTAGTACCAACTTGGCAATTGGGGTTAAACTCGCATGGATTGTTTGTTGGTAAACACTTTTAAACGCGTAGTTTTAGCTTCGCCTAATTCTTTTACCTTTAATAATGTTGCTGGCAACTAAAAAAAAAATATGAGATCAAATCTTTTCCACCCGGCAGGGACCTTAGAATCGATGTCGCGACTTTATTTTTCTATCTGGATGGCGGTTTTTTGTCGTGTGAAGTAAATAGGTATTTGTGTAATATTTCGTTTATAGGAAAATGTATTCGTTTTTTTAATAAATTACCAGCGTCTATTGTAGAACTGCCCCTGTTAAAATTTAAATCGCATATTAAAACAACTTTAATGAAAAAAGGATATTATACTGTAAATGATTATATAAATGATAAAAAATATTTGGAAATAAATACTGCCCTGCTCGCACAGGTACATTTATCTTGTAATGTAAAATATATACTATTTAAAAAGAGGCTGACAATAGTGACCGAGTTTCTTGCGCTACTTTTTCTCGGCGCTAGCCCAAAATAGTCCCGAAGTAGTGGTAGGGAAAAAATATTGGGACGTGTAAAAGCGGTTAGTTTAAGCCTATTTACAGAAATAAATTGGTTTTAATCGTTTTTAATGTGAACACGAGACCTGGGCCATAACCATGAACTCTTAAAACAATCTCAAAGTTGTCAAATCTGTCAATTTTGGTACGTCATTTCATACAAAATTTGACAGAAATGATAATGTTTGACAGATTTGTGATTGTTTTAACAGTTCATGGTTAGGGCCCTGACAGAGGTTTCGAGTCTTTTTCTTCTGTGACCAATATTGGGCGAAAATAGGAAAAAAATCTACGAAAAAAATTGCAAAACATTTATGGTGGTGGTGATTTGTGTAGCCCTAGGATGGATTACATCTAAACTTACAACCTCTATAAACATTATAACATTTTAAACTTTCTTGTTCTATTTTTAATTATAACACTGTAACCGCGACCACGGCCTATATAATTAGGCCGAAACGTCGGGACAATAATAAATAAAAAAAGGTACGTTGCATCAATACTCTATAAAGATTGACTGACTGAGACACAACTCGCAAGTTCTAACGACACTTATTAAATTTAGAAACAGATCATTTTATTTATTACAGCCTCTTAACCTTGGTTATTTAAGTTCGTTCATAAACTCGAGCAACAGCTGAAATTTTGCGTATAATTCGAAACATGAAGAAAGTTTTTACTAGACTTTAATAAGTATTTTACGTGACCAAATGGTTTTATCTCCGAGTCGTATACAAGATAAATAAGATATAAGTAATAAGTTCTGCTAGGTACTCCTTTTATAGCTTTTGTTAATACCAGAGTTCAAGCCTATCTTATCTGGTTTGAAATATTTTAAGTTAGTATAGCCTTAAATATATAAATATATATTTAAGTTTATATATAAATATATGTATATTTAAGTTAATATATAAATATTTTAGATTAGTATATTAAATAGGTGATAGCAGTCTTAAGGGAGAAGTGCCTAAACATCGGTATTGGTCTCATAATTGGTAGCCCTTATTCATTTACGAAGTATAGGTATTTTTCATTTGAGATATAATAGCATTATATAAGAAAAATCTTTTTTACGATATCAAGAAGTAGTTTAAGTTATAGGTACATCTATGGTCCACACTGCACCTGGTTGGAGCCGTTTATTATCTTGCCCCAAAGTAAGCTTCCGTGTGGCGCTGGCAAGTTAAAAGAATAGCACCACCCCTTCTCTTCCTATGGGTGACGTAAGAGGCGATTACAGGAGAGCCGCCATACGAAGCGTCTCCTCTCCACCATTGGCCAAACGTGGCGATTATGGCAAAATCCTCCTTTTGGAGAGGCCTGTGTCCAGCAGTGGACTGATATAGGCTGGTGATGTGAAACTAAGTTTTTACAATGGATAAATATACTCTGATACATTTATAAACATCCATGACATATTATATGTAAGTGCTCGTGCTCATCATATTATAAAAAGTTGCACCTTGCGCGATTCGAACACGTAACCGCCTGGCATTGCAGCGCGAACCACTACACCAGCTGGTCATCGACGCCGAATAAGGGAATACGTACCTTTACTTTGTATTTGTGTTCGTCCTGCTACTAATAATTGTTTACTTTAAAAATCAAGGAGACAAACACAAAAAGTTACAAATTAGTTTCGATTCTGTGGACGAATAAAAACTAAGCACAGCTGCTCTAACAATGTAGTTGGACGTCACTAAAATGGCGATAGTTCTAAATAAAACAAATGTAGCTGTATTTTGCTTCTATTTATAACGGTTGTCGTCCAAAACACGATATTTAGGGTTCCGTACCCAAAGGGTAAAACGGGACCCTATAACTAAGGCTCCGCTGTCCGTCTGTCTGTCTGTCTGTCCCGTCTGTCACCAGGCTGTATCTCATGAACCGTGATAGCTAGAGAGTTGAAATTTTCACAGATGATGTATTTCTGTTGCCACTATAACAACAAATACTGAATACAAATACAACAATACCAAATACAAATACTAAAAAACCGAATACAATAAATATTTAAGGGGGCTCCCATACAACAAACGTGATTTTTTTGCCATTTTTATAGAAAATGGTACGAAACCCTTCGTGCGCAAGTCCGACTCGCACTTGGCCGGTTTTTAATCTTTTCTGTACATAATTTTAGGAGATTGGTCTAACTTACCACTAATTTTCGTTTAATTTGAGTTATGTGACGTTGATGGATGATGGCCATGGTAGGATGATAAAAAATAAAATAAAAATAATAGTAAATACGGGATTGGATGTTGGCTGTCAAAATTAGTTCCCTTTTAAAGACTCGCTTCTTTTGACTAAAATATATTTGTACCAACTTAGAATCTAAGTAAAAAATCAAAATGAGGAAGCACAGTCATTTTTATATATATTTTTATTGGTGTTATTGTTACGACCGAAAATAAAACACGTACGGAGTACAATATTTTTTGTTTTAGTTCTCGAGTCGGTAAAAAGCTATTATTTCACATAATATTAGGTAATATTATTTACTTTACCCTAAACAAAGATCCTAAAATCAACATTATTAAATTATCCTCGTCATTAATTATAAGTAGGTATGGTTGTATTAATTGGGATTTAGAAAACAAGATTTTATTAATATAGGTCTACTCGTGTGTAATTTCAATCGTTGAAACACGCAAACAATTTACTCAAAATGCTACGGATCAGAAAACCGAAAATTCCCGATTAAATCCGCCATTTTGTTCGAGCACAAACATCTAATTAACCATTTACCTTCCCCTAGCATTAATTAAGTCGCTATAAATATCGCGTATAAGACGTAAATCACACTTAGCCTTTATCAGTGATTTTGTGCGCGTTTTGTATTAATTATGATCAGTTAGAAAATCCGTACTCATTTTTCCATATTCCCGTTTACAAAAATGGACTTTAAAATAGTAAGACTAAAACTTATTTTCGAACAAACGTATGGTGCATTAGTATGTAAATACTCCACTACAATCTGACGTTAATGTGAATTTAGTGGCGCCCTCTCTTCCGCATTGTACACGCACGTGCGGACAATGCGAACACACCCTGTGTATGGAAGGGAAGCCAAACAACCAATTTCATTTATTCGTTTGGAAAATTCGCTGTTTTGTGTGTACTATATCAGTTTTCGTGTAGGCACTTTACAACGATAAAGTGTGTTTTGTATTCACTATCATTATTTTAACTACTTACTAATTACAAAAGGATGTAGTGTTTTGTTTTTGAATAATAAGCAAATATGTAAAAATTGGCCAAGTATGAGCTGGATTTAGTGCTATTAACTTTTTTCCAGCCTCATGAATAAGCTTAGTTACATGAGTTTGAGTTCTATTACATATCATCAGATTAACTCGAATTGATACTTGATTGATATCGTTAATTCAAGTATCAATTTTAATGACCTCCTGATTAACAATGCTTTTAATAGGTACGTTCCAACTTCCAAGATCTGATAACATAGATAAACAAGTGAACGTTAGGTAGGTACTTATTATATTTGAAGATGTTATTACATAAATGTTTACTTACAACTGAAGCTTTAATTAAAAAAAACATATTTAAATATGATTTACGGTAAACAAAACCCTAAAGCGATTCCGTCCAAACTTCAAGCGTAACTTTTAATCGCTTGAAAACTCTTCAGCGGTTTTTAATGTCACTCCAAACACACATTCAAGGTACGTGACACAAACTCGTCATGGCGGAACAGAACGCCCGGGGCCGTGACGTAACAAGTAGAGACATGTCCTAATTATCGTTAGTAAAATTCATTGGGATTAAACATTTGCTTTTCGAAAAGTGAGGTCCCTTTTACTTTGCTTTTGGGATGTGAGGAGAATACGTGTTCTGTATTAAATTATTTGGAAAGGCATAAGTAGATATATGAGGCCATTGTAGCTCAGTGGCAACTTTGGTTGTGGTTAACAAAGTTAAGCAACCTACCATTACCATTTCAAATAACTACCATTCCTATAAAAAAGTTTTATAAGCCTTATATTACTCTTTATATTATATTCTCTCTTTATATTACTCTTTTTTTCTCTATTGCTCTTTTGGGAAGACTTACGTCCAGTTCACTGCTGGACGTAAGCCTCCCCAAAAGAGCGCCAGAGAGCACAATATACCGCCTTTTTTATCCAGCCGCTGCCAGCCATCTTTCTGAGGCCGTGGGACCATCGAGCTGAGGGGTTCCTATCCTACACTACGTTTGCCAAAGCGTGGTCTTCACTCGAGAGTCCGTTTACTCCACCTTGAATCCTCTCACTCTGTTCGCGCACACATTGTTATTTTATTTTTCGAGCATATGGGTTAATTGGTTCTGCGACATGTGGCCTGTCCACTGCAACTTAACCTTGCTACATTTCTGGACTATAGCCGTTAATTTAGTTATCTGCCTGATGATTTCGTTTCGGATTCGCTGAGTAACATGAAATCGGTGGGCCAGCTTTACTGTCATGTTCTACGTTTCGGCTCCGTAGGTCATCACCGGTAGGAAGCACTGATCAATTACCTGGCTCTTCAGGCATCGTGGCAGTGGTGACGAGAAGATGTGACGCGGCTTCTCAAATGATGCATGCACTCTGCTAGTGATTTCCCGCTCGAAGTTGTCTCTACCTAATTAAGCATCATTTACATTTGCATAACATTTAATTACTGCTTAAGGTGTTACTTAGCTAGATATGCATAAAGATTATGGTATGGCATATGTTTAATATTCACCTGTCACTGTACGCATATGTTCCGAGGTATTTAATTTTTTAGGATTTAATTTTTCAGTATACATTATTTCATTGACCTAGTACTCGTATAAGAGTAACTATTCCATTTGTAATTTAACCCAGCGATAACTTACCGATACTAATAAAGCAAATTGCTGCCACGATTGGCTGGAAATCCGCTAGGTAAAAATGTTTTTTTATTTTATGAAGTTTAAATATAAACAACAAATCCAACTCTGCCGACCGAAAATACAAACATAAAATACCGAAATGTAAATTCTGATGTTGACAATATTTGACATTTTTTTAAGCATCGGAGAGCCAGTCACTTAAATTAAAAAATTTGGACAGTGTCATGAGTTTATCTGCGGAAATCCTTATTGAAATATGAAAACTAAAATTATTTTGTTCTACTATTAATGACGAAATATATGGGAAAGCGGGCGTTGCACTTTACATTTTGTCTTGTACATACTGTAGATTTTAAAATATTGTTTAACACTTGAATAAAAATTACCATTTGCCTTATCCAGTATGTTATACCTTCAGAATGTTTATCAATTACCATACTTTAAATGGCAAACTCAGATGCCCGCAATGTTCACGTCACAGTAGCTTACTGCGAAAATTGGTTACGTAAGCCATCTTCTAGCACATCGGCGCAGATTAGACTAAGAGTCGAAGTGGTCGCCATGCCGAAATCGGTCAGAGAAGTTAGTTAGTTTAAGAGGTTATTTTTTAGGGTTCCGTTTCTTCAAGGGAAAAACGGAGCCCTTATAGGATCACTTTGTTGTCCGTCCGTCTGTCTGTCTGGCAAGACCCTTTATCTCGGAAACGCGTGGAGGTATCAAAGATACGGCCAAATGCCTTTCAATATAAAATATTCGTTCGCAAAAAACGTATATTTCGACACTCTCAAAGGAATCAAAATTTATAGGGGGTTTTCCGATGACTATAAAATTTGGCAAATAATACCGTATTTTTTTGTTAAAAAATATATTATAGATATATGTATATACTGTGTATTAACTTTGTATAAGGTCCGCAAGGTTAAACGTTTCTCAGTTTATTAGCTGTACCTCGAAACATTCTTTAGAATAACTCTCAATATTGACGATAATCAATTATTAGTAAACAATAACGATAACACTCGACTATATCAACGTAACGATTAACGATACAAGAGCTTTTAAAACTTAGGTTCGCAACTTTCACTTATAAGTTTGGAATGTACGTGAACCGACTTAAATTTATATCCTTTAAGTCTGAACACCAAACGGATTGAAGAAGAAATATCGGGGTTCCTAAGGTTTTTAAGGGACTCTTAAAATCTACTGATGCTTACTGTACTCTTTGGCAAAACATATTTAAAAAAAATTAAAAAAATGCTTTGATAAGGATAGGTTAAAAAAAAAAATTGTGTTAAATGCTACATAAACAAATTGCGTTAACGCCGTACACACACACATGCATACATACAAATGTGCGGTATCAGCTCGTACAGTAATAAAACTCTTTCCCTAGGTCTAGTAGTTTGCTCTCCGGCCTAGGCGGTTGCGCGTTCTTATCGGCCAAAATCAAATGCGTGTGATGAGTACTTACTTGAAACCAAGTGAATATACAGAAATGTATTTATTGTGTATCTGTTATCTATTGCAATTTAACGAGCTTTGCTTAGCTTGGGGCTAGAGAATTGTTACGATTGTGGGAATAAATTGTTAATTTACTTGCTATTGCCTGCGACTACGTTTAATTCACGCGAGACATCTTTCAGACCGTGCGCAAAACAAGATACCAAAGTTTTGTTAATCTAATCTCATAACTTTAAACATGCAATTCTTGTATACACCGAGACATTATAGTGGTTGTTTTCCCGCAGTAAAATGATTCTATCATAATAGTACAATAGATAAATAACTTTTTTTTTTAATTCAAATCACCTGTAGGTATTCAAATTCAAATCGCCTGCAGCGCGTGCAATGCAGTTTATGCTGTATTACTTTGTACTGGAGTTTCTTTTACTTTAAACATTTATTTTGTGCAGCAAGCAGTACCCAAATACGTCACATCTCGTAAAAGAAACTATCGTTTCTCACGCTTTCGAGTTGATGATTATTTTTTTGATTAGTTGAGAACGAAAATATTTTTATTTAAAAATAACTCGCGGTAAATCGTTCTGTCGCGGGAAAACAACCACTAAAATGTCTCGGTGTATATGCCATGTATCTGAATCTCGGAATCGGCTTCAACGATTTTTATGTAATTTATTATGCAGGAGGTTTAGGGCGCGAAAAATCGATAAAGTAGGTTTCATTTTTAGAAAAATAACCATCAAAGCTCAGCCAGGTACTTTCAATAATTTAAACAGCAGGATAGGGGACATAATAGTATATACTTACATAAGATTAAATGGATTTATTCATCGCATTTAGGTATAATAATTTTATTTGAAGGAACACGTCTGATATGACTAGTTATTTGATACTTAAATTTACAGCTTTGAACTAGTACCATAAGTCACGAGTAAGATAACTAAATAATCAAAATGTATTATTAACGTAATAAAAGATAAAATTAGACCAAAACAAAAACATATTTTCATCTTATAATAGTAATTACATCACAAGACACGTAGTTTGGTCGTCTCGAAGAAAATGTGACCTTTTGGCTACTTCGCTGAGGGACAAGGAAACTTTACGATATTTGTCATAAATATATTAAATGTAAACGGGAAAATACTTTCACGCTTGATCATGTTTCGACTGTGCTATTATGGCATTACTTAAAATGAATTAGTGTAAATAAAATTATCACATTAATTTGCTAACGTTGTTTTGGCAAGAAAAGAAAAAACCTTGAATCAAATACTAAAGGAGTTTTATTATGTTTGTTTTTTTTTGCGCCAGACAACTCATCAATTTTATCTTGAAGAAGAATTTAATAATAATAAATATAGGTTATTGAAATCACTTGTTTTATAGAAACCAGTAACGACGACGGTACCACACCACCCAGACCTCAGACAATATGGAAAAGTTCGTTTTCCACATTGACCCGACCTTGAATCGAACTCGGAGATGGCGACGCCAAGTCCAGCATGCTACGGAGGTCGTCAAAATTACCTACTTATGTTTTTTTTGCGTTATTGTGCTACGAGGTACATGACAATGTATTTGTCACGTGTCTTTCGCCTCACCCAGACTTTAGAAAAGATCATTTGGTTCCGATGAAAAACTGATCAAAACCGGGAATTCAATCCTGTACCATGATTCTGTATCTTGCAAAAGCAATGCGATATCGAAAATTGGGCATTTCTGACTTTCAAATTTATTTTTATTTTACCGAATAGAGAATAAAAAAAAAGATAGTTTTAAACCTAGGTAGACGCTCGGATAAAAACTGAGCAGCTAAACAAATGCAAAATAAATTAATTGATCACAAAACCAGCACTCACTTCGCGATTTTTAAGTTTTGTTTTAAAGCAAAGATCCCATGTTTAGCCATGACTGCTTGCATGGAGTACTGCTGCCACCTTTAGGACGGCTCGGCGAAATACCAACTTGCTGCACTTGACTCGGTGGAACGCAGAGCCAAGAGAATAATAGGCGAAAAAAAACTGGTGGCGTCCAAGCTGCACAGCCTGGCTCACCGTCGCAAGGTTGCTTGCCTATCGGTCTTCTATAGATTGTACTTCGGAGAGTGTGCTCATGAGCTGCATGAGCTCATACCACCGTCACCTTTCTTCCATCGGACATCCAGACGCACGGCCGGCTACCATCCGTTCTTAGTTGATATACCCATAATCCGCACTTAGCGTTTCTCATCATCTTTTATAATGCACACAGCTAAAGATTGGAATTCCCTGCCTGCGTCTGTATTTCCGAGTGCATATAACCTGACTCTCTCTAAGTCCAGAGTGAATAGGCATCTTCTGGGCATGCTCGTTCCATCGTTGATCCCATCTATGCTCTAGAGCAAGATTGGGGTCAAGAGTAAGCCTATCCCAAATAAAAAAAATAAAATAAAAAAGACTATGTCTGTAGTTTAATGTAGTCTCTTGCTTTTTGTTTACAAACACGCAACGTACTTAATTTTTGTCAACTCCTTTTTAATGTGTTTTGGTAAATAAAAGATTGAACTTTATTTTATTTGGGTACTACTCTTACACGTAAAACATATTAACACTTTTAATCCATTAAATGAAATGTCGTTGAATAGGTCTGTAAAGTATATTATTGGGAATATCGAACAATAATTTTTCGATTTAGGAATCCAATTTTAAAGAATACATTTCTACTCAAACTATCTTACCAATATTTTGCACGTTAAAACGTAATTTCTTACTTTGTGATTTCATATCTTCAGTCACATTCGTAGCACATCACATCAAGTACCAAGACGGCTCTTTCCGCGCTCAAACTACATAAGTATATTGAGATCGTCAAAACAATACTCGAAACATCTCTCACGTTAACGAGTCAAAACTGACATGCCGTAACACGATACTCGGAAATAACTTGTCGACGAGCAATAAACACACGGCAGTAACTCCCCTTAATTTGTAAGCGAGACACGTGATGGGACAAAAGGAATTTAATCGTAACCAAATTTCCACGGGTGTGACTTGCGTCTTCGATTGCATGCTGTGTTAATTGCGAGTTCTGCGAATATACCTGTATTATGTTAGTGAGAAATAGTGAGCGACTGTCGCAATCAAATAGAAACTGATTCGATCTTGTTACGGGGAAACTTTACTTGCCGAACTGAGGAGGCTGCACGAGTATGCTAAATATCTCTTCTTCTCGTGCACGAATTTACTATACCTGTCTCTATAACCAACATGTAGAAAGGAATAGTACCGACCTGTATTATTTACTTTGAATGTTCCGAAATATGTGTAGAGATTGCCTTAGACATAATGGTGAAATTATATTTGAACCACTCATAATATCTGCGGAACTCAACAAAATAGGTATTAATTACTTGCAATATCGTATCATATTTCAACAATCGTTATTATTAACAAACAGGGAATTTAATTATTAATATAGGATCTCAGGTTCACTGACAGTTAATTAATTGAATGAACGAATTTTATTCTCTTTTATTAACAAACAGAGCTCGGTGTAGGTAGATACTAAATATATAGTTTGTACCTATCACGCAATCAAATAACATAGAATATATATTTTTAAATAAGGTGAAAAGTCACATTTTATGAAAATTAGCTCGATATACAGATACGTCAAATATTTTCTATACAATACTGCATAAAATGTTTAGAAACAAAATGTATTATAACTGTAAAAAAATTAAAAAGCATATTTTTACGAACCTTGTCCTACAACAACTATAAACTGTTACAAGATGAAATAGTAATGAAATAAAATTGTAGCACTGGTAAACTTTGTATTTAATTATTTCACTACGTAATAATAAAGGCTACAGCACACCGGTTGCGTCTGCAGCACGATGCGTTGCATTTGCGACACGCTGCATCTTGAAGCAATTCACACCGGCACCACGGAATCGCACACGCAACGCGCTGCGTTGCTATGCATCTGCGACACCGTGCGTCTGCGACACCGTGTGTTCGTTTCGGATCAAATTTGTTATTTGAGCGGTTCTTATAATTTTTCTCCTGTGGATTATATACACATTTGTATCTGCGTACTATATTGATGAACTTTTCGCGTATTTCAAAATCCATGATCCTAAGTAACTTTAAATTTGTAAATAACCTGCACGCAAACGTATGCGTCACCGCGCTGTGGCCTCAACTAACTACTCAAGTTGTGGAATACAACGTCATCATGCCGGAGCGCGTGTGCGACGTAGCCGCTCCAATGGTGCGCGACCGCGTTCGGTTTGTAGCTCGCGGACAGCTGTGCGACTGATGCACGCAGATGCAACGCATCGTGCTGCAGACGCAACCGGTGTGCGTCAGCCTTAAATGTTAAAAGTCTGCGCTAACTCCTAATGTCCTGCCATGCGATTCTGTATACAGGGTGACAGGTTTTGAGTGGTGGAGCCTTCAAGGGGGGATAGTAGAGTTTATTTCCATTCGTTTTCACCCTGCAATGTGCTGTTCTCAAATGAGCCAATTTTGAGATAAACTGAAATTTCAAGTTTTTTTTTAAATATCGTTATCTTTACCCTAATAAGTTTAAAAAAATATTATATATATAGAACTTTTAAAATCAAAATTGAATGTTTCTTTAGTACATATTTTTTTAAGCTACTCTAAACAAATATTCTTAAAAAAATTTTTTACCAGTTTGTCGGCATGTATGATTTCATACTTCCACAAAATTACAGCTCTCCAGTATCAATCAACAGTCTTCAAGCAAAACCTCGGACGGACAGACAGACGGATATGACGAAACTATAGGGTCTTCTTGTACCCTAAAAAAAAGGCTGAGTACCTACCTATAGCTTAGGTGAGTTTTAGAGCGGCTTCACCTGAGTGAGTCTTCTTACAGAATTGAAATAAATCAGGGATGAATGATGAATGTCAAACGAAGCCCCAAAAATTTGTTTTCATTCCCATAAATTTTTACCACGTAACTTTGATGCGATATTAGTCAAAAATTCATAGATTAATCGCTGTCAAAACAGGTTAACGGCTGTAATTAACCTGTGATCGGAATTGAACCCAATCCACGGCTAACCCCAAAAAGTCATTTATAACCCCGCGGAGTCACGGTTGTCGGATACAGAGAAATATTAGATTATGGATACAATAATTTATCATGGGTCCTTTGTTGAACTTGTTTCGTTTTTATTAGCATAGAGTGGGAATTATAATTCTATGTGAACCAACAAAGGGGCGCCAAAATGTTCAAAATTGAACGTAAGTTAGTACAAAAGCCAATGATATCAAAACTTTGTGCAAAAACAAATCAAGCATCATTTTTTTTGTTTTTTTTCACAACAATCGTTTTCACTTTCTACGTACTACGAGTTTAAAAAAATATACTAATTAAATGATCTATGGCAAAAGAAGACCAAATAACGGACATTGTCCAAAAATTTTACAAGCTTAAGTGGCAGTAAGTCGTCCACATCTGTAGCAGAACCGATGAATGGTGGAGTAAAGTTTTGAAATGAAGACCACATCTCGGCAAACGTAGTAATGTACTCCAGCTTAACGAACCGACGACTGACCTTAGGAAGATGGTTGGAAATGGCTGTATGAAAAAAGCGGGAAATTGTTCTCTTTGGGCTTTTTTCTTTGAAGAGTCTTTTTCCAGCAGTTGACTGAAATATTCTGAGATAATGATGTTCGAGATATGGCTGCCACGTCTATACCCGACATATTCAAAAAGTAAATACCTACCTACGTTATTTTATGTCGTATAAATAAAGCAAAACCTAATATTTAAACGCGCATAACTTCTAAGAAAGTTTTACACAGCGAATACCCTAATGCGGTTACAACCCACCGACTGCCGACTGCGGAGTTCGAAGTCGGTAGTTAGTGAGACATTAGCGCGACAATCCGCTGCGAACTCGGCCTCGAGGGGTTAACCCGATAGTTTCCGAGGGAAAGTGTTTGGTAATGAGGTTGACTGCGATATAAAGTATTTTGGGTTCGGTTTTTCTTTTTACCCGACTACGGCAAAGCGGCAAAAAGGAAAGGAAACCCAGACCCGAGACAATACAGAAAAGTTCGTTTTCTACATTGACCCGACCGGGGATCAAACCTGGAACCTCAGAGATGGCGACATCATAATATGCACACATGGTCCAGCGTGCTCGTCTCTTGGCTGCGGACGTCGTCAATACTTATATATTTACACACATATTACTTTCAAATAGAATCGCCTTAATTATTCTCACGTACCTAAGCTCATGTAGTACCTAAATTATCATGGACTTATATTGAAATATCTAATCGATATTATTCCACTTTACTATATTTACACCTTACTTAATAAAAATTCACTTTACAAGATTTTACTTACATTCAGCTTCATTTAGGAAAGGCTGTGCTCTGGGCCCTAACCATGAACTGTTAAAACATTCACAAATCTGTCAAACATTATCATTTCTGTCAAATTTTGTATGAAATGACGTACCAAAATTGACAGATTTGACAACTGTGAGATTGTTTTAAGAGTTCATGGTTATGGCCCTGGAATGAAATAGGGTAACTTAGCCCGTTTTCGGACAGTTAAGCGGATTCCTGACTTTGACATTACACCTAGCAATGATCTATTAATCAAAGTCTGGTCAAAATTTTTTTTTTAACAAAACAGGTATTGCTCTCTCATTACTTGAAGTCATTTGCATGAAAATAGCACTGAAAAAAATACAAAAAATTTTAATGTTCATAATTAGCGATTTCGTCTGTTTTCGGACACTTAAATTAGTTGTCGGCCGCCAGTGTGTTAGTTTTCGGACGCTAATTTTGAACATCGAAAATGGCTTTTGTAAGGTTGTGAATAATAATAATAATAATAACTTTATTTTCTAAAACACATGTAAGGTCTTACAGTACACAGTGACTTCTGCACTAAGCAAGTTTTGCGGGAGTCGGGTAACAATTAACAAGTTATGCATGCACATTGGAGACCGGGGTCAAGCTATTAATCAACATTGAAACATAAAAAAAAAAACTATTTTGAATTTAAATATTAAAATTTACATAAAAAGTTATTGAATAAATTATTTTTAAAATTTTAACCAAATTTAAGTAAAATAAGGTGTGTGTGTGTGTGTATGTATGTATGTATGTGTGTGTGTGTGTGTGTGTGTGTGTGTGTGTGTGTGTGTGTGTGCGTGTGCGTGTGTGTGTGTGTGTGTGTGTGGTGTGTGTGTGTGTGTGTGTGTGTGTGTGTGTGTGTGTGTGTGTGTGTGTGTGTGTGTGTGTGCGTGCGTGCGCGCGTGCGTGTGTGTGGTGTGTCTGTGTCTGTGTGTGTGTGTGTGTGTGTAGTGGGGAGGGTTTGATAAAGTCAAACAAGAAGGTTTTCTGTTTGCGTATAGTCCAATTCCATTAACCAAATTTCAACGACACATCTTGCCTTGTACACAGTAACCTCTTTGATGTTAACTTTACGACAAACTGTATTGTATACACGTGGCAAAAGAAAAAGTGGATGTCTTTTGGCAAAGGTTGTTCGTACCGAGGGGAGGGGTAAAAAGGACTATAATTGAATACCAACCACATTATTCATCTTAGCTTTCTTTCACCATTGTTAGAATATTAAATTAGAATTTAACGAACTTTTGCTGGCTGTTAGGATTAAACTGTAGATATTTAAAATAGTTTTAAATATTTGTAGTGCGAATTGACTTGAAAAATAAATAAATTAATAAAAAATATTGTAATCTTTATTTAGTTGAGTACGAACTGAGTGATATTAAAAATATTCATAAAAAGCTATAAAAAGTCGTCTGTTTTAAAAAGTTTAGTCTTTTATAAATAAAAAAAATACTATCACTGTCTGTAAAACTGTAGTTATACTTAATAATTGACAAAGCCTTTGAAACACAGCCGAAACTTATAAGCTAGTCGAATATAATTTAAAATCTACAATATATTATCCCAAACTTAAATATTGTATTTTATATAAAATATACTTTGAAAAGTAGCTTTAAATATAAAAAAATCAAATAAAAGCATGGGTACCTTTACAATGCTCGATATTGGCCGAAAACTAAATAGCTATTTGTCATTTCTCGGACATCGATTTAAGGTATGTCGAAAACCAACTTCAAAAAATTTCGTTTTCGGCCTTCAAATACCTAATAAGTTAATGGGGTTTTTCTGCAAGATTTTTGTCAAAATTTGCGTCCGACTGTTAACCTCTCGCTGTAGAAATGAATAGAGTTTAAGAAAAAAATGTGTCTCTTTAAATAATTATTTCATATACATATGTACAATTTATTTGATTTAATACATTATATTTTGGTTCTCGGCCGGCCGGCCGAGAACTAGATTACTCACTAATTTGTACGTTGGTTAGCCGGCCACTAGATTTAGTTAACACAAACTATAAATATCACTTAGTTTTACCAATATATCATTTACTGAACCAATCCACAATGTCCTAAAACATTTTCAAAACATTATATACAATAGTAAGTACTTTTACTTACCTTGCAAGTAACTCCTGCGCACTATTTTTTTGCTATGTCTAGGCACACCAACGTACTACTTTATCTTTAGAAGCCCACAGACCAGGCGTATGAACTATTAATATGATACAAATTTAAAAGGTACATTCGACAAAATCAAGTAAACATTGGTTTTTGAACGAGTAAGGTCATATTTTCTTATTATTGCGACAAAACTGAAAAGTGTCCGAAAACAGGGGGTGTCCGGCAAACGGGCTAAACTACCCTACCTAAGTTTTTCAAAGAAATATGAAAAATATTCTCCCAAAAGGACTGCCTCGTCAAAGAATCAATTGAGTAAAGAACGGCCAAAAATGTATAGCAGCCCATCTTTAACAGCTATTTATTTCTATGACACAATAAATTCTAAAATCGCAAAGCCTTTACGATACACGTAATGTGTACCCATAAACGAGGTTTTATTGTGCAAAGAAAAATGAAGTATCATTATCGTGCTTTGTACTCGTAATTAAGTTTAAAACCTGTCAGCAATTAAATATCGCCTTAAATTCACTGTGCTTATGCATTTTATGCACAACTCCAAAGAACACAGTAATTTGAACTATAAACCACTTGATCGTGGCGACTAATGCGCGCCGCTCACGACACTGTTTAAAAATGCAAACCGATTTAAGTCGGACACGCGAAGTTTAAGGCCGCGTACACATTGCTGAACGTTTGTGAAGCGTCTGGTGACTAGTTAAGATAAGAAAAAAAATTAGTTGTCTGTAAAGTCGGATTACGGACAATAATTTTACGTGATAACGTCATAAGAAAACATTGATGCTACTCGGACGCATCGGCCGATGGAGTGGAAGAGAGATAGATGCATCACACACAAGCCGAATGCTCAGGCCGATCGTGCCTATCGCTTGTTTCGTGCTCTCGCTTGCATGCAGAACGTGACACTTTTTCGTGCGTGCAGTCGGCGTTTATCGTTTTATAAGATCTCATCACGTCAATAACGGTACTCTTGATCGTCACGTTTGTAACCAATACTCATGGGTGACAGACGCTTAGTTGGGACGAGTTGCTCTAGGTATTAGCAGCGGCAGAAAGCCTGATACGAAATTTTTCTGTTCGTTCATACTGAACAGAGAAACCAAAATACAGGGTGTAAAAAAAGGCTTAACGAAGCCTTAAACCACAAATTCTATACATAAAATTAAGTAGAATGCAAAAAAAATAATTGCTGGGAAATGACTTTCATTTTTGGGTATCAAAAAACATAACTTATTTCTAACCCGCAATGTATAGCGCGTACGCCACAGACTATGCCTGTGTGTGTAAGCGGTCGGCGGGCGAGCGGGTGGCGCGAGAGCACTGCGCACGATTCATTGCCGGCTGTGCCCTTTAAAGGCCTTTTATGAAAGAAGCACTGAAATTTTTTATCATGTTTCTTTGTAAAAAAGTTTAGTATTATCAAACAGAAGTCAATTTTGTAAAAATCTTGGAAAAAAATTGTAACTTTGACTGTCAATAACTCTGTAACCCGTCATTTCCCAGGTATAGTGAAAAAGAAAAAAATGATCGTAATAATACGTAGAATATGTGGTATTCGGCTTGGTGAAGCCTTTTTTTACACCCGATATAAGAATAAAAAATACGATTCGATTATGCTCTTATATAGTACTTATTCGTTAATTTATTTTAGAAGTTGATTACCTGGGTGTGAACTGTTGTCATCTTCTCATCTGGTCTCATTCACTATTTATACGGGACAGGCCACAGTGGGAATGATGATTTTTTTCGGTTGGCGTTTCGCCTAAACGTTAGTAGGCGCTACGCGAAGCATCTAGCAGAGTGTGACCACGGCCTAACGTTTTAGCGATAAAGCCGAGAGCGAGTGTTGTGCTAAAAGTAGTACATTAGTGTAATGTACCTATAACGACCTAATTGGTGTGATAGCGCGGTTATTTGTAATGATTACCGAGTTCAATTCCCTGTTCAGTTTAATTTATAAAACAATAAGTGTTTGGACGTCGGGAGACAACATTTTTTGGGGTTTCGTTACACAAGGATGTCAATTCTTTATTTCGAGACGATGACAGTTAGTGTGATTTCTGGCTCTTATTTATTTATTAAACGGCGTTGTTTTCAACACTATTTATTTGTTGTATTTTTAATAGTTAATGATTTTAATATGTCATTTGTAAATAAATGGCGGAGCGGGCAGTTATTTTTGCATTTGCTTGTGTTTGTCCTCGGAGTACAAGTTGCAGATGGTGTGATTGGGGTTCCTATGCCGGCGTGACTGAGTGGAAAATGTAGGCAATATTTCCATTTTCATATTATTTTGTTATGGGTGCATTTGCGAAAGCAAAGTACCGCCTGATTCTTTTAATTGTATGTCATTGCTATGAAATTGTAAAATATTTATTTGATACACACATACGCAGAATACAAAAGAAATACTTATTAAGATTTAAAAATGTGGCAAAAAGGCCCCCCCGCTCAGCATTTGTCGTGACAGCCAAGGACATATCACGACGCTGATTTGGGTACAAAACGGGACTAGAGAAATGAAAATAAGAAGAAAACTAAAAACAGCATAACCAAAAATATTGACAGTAGACAAAATAATAATAATAATAATAGTAACAGAAAGAAAAAGATACAATATACATATATAGCTATAGCTGACACAAAAAAAAATATAAATTTATTGGCAGTCGAAATTGCGTATAAAAGTGTTATGTAAGTGGTAAGAACACACAAACCGGGCACTAACGATTAAACATTTAGTTTAGAATTCAGACCAATTAAAGTTACATGCAAGTTTGTAATGTTATTGCTTTAACAACACGATAAAGTCGAGTGCCATCGTGTGGGGGAAACTACTTAGTGCTTAAGAAACGCCTTTTAAAAAGTGTTAGTACAACTTCTAATACCAGGGCGGTAACCACGAACTCTTAAAACAATCTCAAATCTGTCAAACATTATCATTTCTGACAAATTTTGTATGAAATGACGTACCAAAATTGACAGATTTGACAACTTTGAGATTGTTTTAAGAGGTCATGGTTACCCCCCAGTTCAGTTTGGTAATGCCAGCTTATTAGTTTTATAGAAGCGTATTTTGGCACAAAAGTCTTAGCTGATGCAAGCATCGTTTTTTTTAATAGTTTATCAAACCTTGATTTGACTTTAGACACATAATTGGTTGCAGGAACATGAAGAAACTATAAGGGTTCCTGGTCAGGACTACAGAACCCTATCAAAAAGGAGGCAAATTTCATCAAAATCGAGTTTCATCTATAAACAAACCAATGTTTTAAATTTAGACTATAATTTAAGAAGCAACATATTAATATTTATGATTTCGATGTACAGTCAACAGCACCTCGACCTACCCAAAAAGTCAAAAATTCTCCAATAGATTTTAAACTTTAAGCCTGACATTTAAAGATCATTTTCAAATGAGAAAATTTTACATTTTATGGTAGGTCGACGAGCTGTTGTCCGTACAATGAGATCAATGTAAATATCTTTTATATAAATAAATACATTTACGTTCTTAATTTGGATACTTCTCAAAACTACGCTTTGTATTACAGAATTTTCTCTTAGCACAATTTTTTTATAATTACTGATATTTTTGACAGACTTAAATCACAATAGCACAAACAAAACGTTAATACGATTTGATACGTATTTTCCGCAATTTTGAGCGAACTCAGACGCAAGTAAATGAACATTGTTTGACAAGTCGCTTGAAAATTGGCTTTTCCATTGTAGAAAATGAAATGCTTGCGGGTGGTGCGATCGTTCAATCGACGCTCGGCAAACATTGTCAGACAATTGGTTTGTTTTATGCACGCTTTTGATGCTGTTACATTATTTGAAGACCGTCTGGTGTAGTGGTTCGCGCTCCGGACAACAATGCCTGGCGGTTGCGGGTTCGATCCCGCGAGGGGCAAATGTTAGTGTAAACACGAGCATTTGTACCTAAGTCATGGATGTTTATAAACGTATTTAAATATGTTCATCCGTTATCCTAGTCGCCATAATACAAGATAAGTTTATTTTGGGGCTATTGTGAAAACAATTTATTATTATTATTTGTTTGTGTTACGAAACTTATACTCAAACTGCTTAGAATAAAAATTCAATTAGAAGCACAAAGCAATATCTACTCAATAAGAAATAACATCTTGTACAAAATGTAAATCTTATTAATTTAAAATAAAATTTTAACATCAAAAATGCTATTAATATAAAAAAAACAGTCAACATTTCAACTATCAAATGTATTCGCACGAAAATACACTGTTTATCTTTAATTCTTATACTTATTCTTATACTGCTACTAATTTAAGACTTCAATTAGTAGGAGCATACCAAATGTGTCAAACAATTACAGTGAGATCCAATTGGTATTCAATTATGCCACTAATTATATATATTAGCAGAGCTGGGCCCCAGCACGACCGGTGTCCAATGGTAGTCTTCCGAATGTCAGGTACTTACAATTTAATGTTTCAAATCGGGCCAGTTAGATAAAGCAGCTTCAAACAACTTCTAAGATTTGATTACATAGTTAGAAGGTAAGTGAGTTACAAGTAAAGCTTATTATTATTTGAAAAAAATAAACAACCTCGCACGACTAGATAGCTAACATCATAAACAACAACATTTGTTCTACGAGTTTTATCATAACTCAATACATTAATTAAAAATGATTTTCCAAGCTTTTATTGTACTGTCGTGACGTTTGTAAGTCTATGCTCCGTTCACTACGCAAAAATGGCGCGACATAGAGATAAGAACATTCAAACGTAAAATTAAGTTAATATTTATTTTTGTATGAAAGTAAAATGTGTCAAATTATCAAAAGTTTTAGAACAAAATTGTTGTTTATCATGTAAGCTATCTAGTCGTGCGAGGTTGTTGATTTTTTTCAAATAACCCTGTATAAAAGTTTGTTAAAAGGAGTTTGGTATCTCATCAAGAATTAGGATTTTTTTCTGAAAAGTTGTCAACAAAATCGCTTCAACTTATTCATACCCACATCCTATATGGTGCGAATAATACAAAGGCAGAGGGACCCACCGGAAATTTAATATTTAAGTGAAAATGAAGCGACGCCAACTTTTATTTTCGACCGTCTTTGATGTCAAATCTCCAAAACATTCGTAGGAATTGGAACTTCAGTAGTTCTCAATTCACTAATGGAAGATTTCAGTTATGTTTTTCGCAAATTATGAAACGTATTGGAGTATGAGTATTGGCATTCTCGAGACACTAAAACTTCTCGTTACTGAACTTAAAGGAAGACATACTTACATGAGCAAGTGGTCTAAAAAGGTTTCGTAGAATTAGCAGTATTAAATGGACTTCTAATAAGTGCTTTCTTTTTTGTGTGATTATTTCAAAAATGAAAATAGTTTAAAATAAAAATTGAATTAACTTCTATTTATGCCCTATTCAACAAAATATTATAATGATTTCAATTGGGTCTTGAAGCAAAAAGGAACGTGATGTCATAATAGCAAATAAAAACACACCATACTAGACCAAGAGACCTTATAACCTGAAGTTTTTTGGAACATCCTTAAAAAGCTTTTTAGTACAAGTATGTTGCAGTAATTCATACGTTAAAGTACATACCTACCTGCAATCTACACCATTATAAGTAGCTACTGATTCAGCAAAGAGCTTTAAAACGTAACTTAAACTTTAGTTTGAATTATATTAAGTAAAACAAAGTTTGAATCCGAAAGTCGTCCAAAAAGACTGTCTGCAAGTTTCCACTAGTTAAATTTGAGATTCTATTCAATAGTTCTTGCGAGAGGAAACATAATGAATGTACAGTCAACAGCACGTCGACCTACTCCAAAAGTCATAAATTCTCCAATAGATTTTCAACTTTAAGCCTGACGTATAGAGATCATTTTCAAATGAGAAAATTTGACATTTCGTGGTAGGTCGACGAGCTGTTGTCCGTACGTGGCACATTGCATTAGTTGTTTCTATTTAAAATAGTTTGAATTCGTACTTTAGTAAAGGAGAGTACGGATAAATATCTAAATATGAGTGTACGCGATGTGAGGAGAAGGAGGATCAGGAATACTACAAACAATCAAACGTAAGTAATTTTTAGATAATCACGTTTCGTATTAGAGTTGAAAACGACAGAGTAATGACCAATAAAACAAAGGAAAATGTCAAAAAGTAAAATCATAAAAAATATAAAAGTTTACAAAGAGTATGGTTTGCCACAATGAGTATGTCGCTAGTCTTCATTGTGTAATAAAGTTGTCATTTATAAGCTCTTCAAAGAAACTAAGGGATATCTATTTAAGAATATATTCTTCTTCTAAGTATCTAGCTTAACCATGAATTCGGTTACAATAACAAAATGTCTACAATAGCTACAAAAAAAATTGGCAGATAACAGATTAGAAATTTAAAACCAAATTAAATAAAATTGACTATTTAAGAATGTTATCCTAGTGGACCTTTCAAGCCATCATTATGTAAAAACTATTGTTTTGTTTTTAGGTGCATAAATTAAAGACAAATTTGTTAACTTTATTTACGAAAATGTTTTTTAGAATTTATTTCTACTCGAGCTTTGAAACTCGGTGTTTCTGAACACCCGCCTTGAGACCCTCAAGGATAGGGTTGTTCAGTCTCCTCCTCTTCCCAATGCTGAATTGATCCCCCCCGATCGAAAAATACTGTATCCCCAAGAACATTACTAATAATTGTTACTGTGTGTATAGCTGCTTGTTTTTGTATAGTATGAATATTAATGTTTGAGTCTAATCTGTTAACTTTCATATTTTAATAACTTGAAAAATAATAAGATTTTAAATAAAAAGATAAAAATAGGATTTTAAAAGTATCATAAATGATTTTCAGTAAGTTCACAAATTTTATTTAATACATACAAATTCTTTTGAAACTTTATCTTGAATATGAATTAATTCAAATTAAAAAAAAACATTCACTATTTCTTTAGAGTTGAACATTTCGCTAATACCTGCAACTCTAAATAACATCTACAAAACAAAAGAAAAATAAACTAGTCTTAAAACACTTGTACTTTAGTCGGAGGTCACGACTAGCAGAGGACGCTAGAAAACTTAATTCTACTCTACGAAAACTAGCTTGATTTCAGCCTAGACAAATAAAAGTAAAACGTAACGCAATCAGAAAACGCCTTTAACAATTTACCGTAATCCTATGGCCTAACCATGAACAATAAAGCACGCTTTGTTATGGTTGTGTTATTTTTACGTACAGAATAAAGTTGCCCATAAGTTATCGCGTTAAGAGGACCGTTGACAAGTCGTTTGTCCTGTGACATTTCAGTGTATAAGTAGTCAAAACTACTTTCGGTTAACGTGATAGATTAGATATGAGAACAGGGCCTACATTATAACTAAGCATTGCTGACGTCAAACTTTTACAGAAAAATAAACAAAAGAAGGTTGAAGTACTTTAAGAGTTTATTAATTAGATCTCAGAAAATATTTTTGTAAATAATCATAAAAAATCAGCCAATCGCTATCTAGACATTCACAGTTTGTCAAGGCAAGTTATAATAAACCGGTATTTAGATTAATAGTGTAGGTACACGAGTAGATAAGTAGACATGACAAAGCAGGTTAATAAATGAAATCTTTACAGATTAACTAATCTATTTTTATATTGATTTAAGCCATAACAGCTAAAAATGTTTCAGCTGTCGGGAAAAGCCTTTTAGCAATAAGATTATGTTATTGTACTAATGATACTCCCTGGGATATAAAGTTAATAGTGAACTCAATTATATTTATCTTTAATCTTCGAGTTAATAAAGATACTTACTTCATCCTATATCTGAACAAGCATAGAAGTATCTAATAAATTCAATATTGTAACTAAAAGATCCTTTAACACTTGTCGTGTGTGAAATTGTGCGCGTCTCAAAAAGCTTCTACGGTTTCCTCGTTCGTTGCTCACGACCTTTATTTCTTACCAAATGGAAGGATATTAGCACAGAAATGATCCGTCACTGTCCTGGCAGGTTCGAGATGTAATCATGCCCACGTAGTAAATATCTCATTCTCATGTAATGTAATAACGGAATCCTGAATCATAATATCTGGGCACAATTTAGAAAAATATTTTACCAGTACCTGAGGTAAGTCTCCACGAACTGAAATATTACTTTTCTATACATAGAAATAATTGGTTTTCTTGGAAATGAGATAAAATTTTATTGTACGCCCACATACCTGTTACCACTTCTAAACTCTTCTCTTATTAAACTTTTTTTACCTTTTGTGCGCTAGAATTACTTGGAAATTCATTTTAAGTACCTATGAATCGTCTACACCTGTGAGTTTCCCGTGCCTCTATAATTTTATTTTAATTTGATATAATAAATAACCATCTATTTTAACAAAAGATGTTTTTATAGCCTTTAATATAACACCATTTACAGAAAAGTGCTCTACACGCCTCTCAAGGTTAGATAGCAAGTCTAAAAGGTGACACTCGGACACTTAACTGTATATGTCCCATTTATTTAACTCTTTCTACGACACTTTTACCGCTGTCTACGTCAGCAAACGTTTGATTATATAAATAATAAACTTGCCAATAACAAGCAATTAAAACATTAGAACGTGCTAACTTTCACATTTTAACTTAATGGTTTGAATAAGCAAGAAAGTCCAGTTTTAGTTAAACTTGACTCAAAATTCTACGTAAAAAAACAGAGGTTCATTTGTTTTCCCGGATATTTTTTATTTGCATGCCAATATTTATTAAGCTGCTTTCGTTTTTTATTATACTTAAAATGTACAAATAGAGGACTTATTGAGTGTTATCCCGCCGCATTCTCCACAATTGGGCGAGATATGGGTTGTTACTGTTTATACAAAAATGTCGACAAACGAAATATAACAAACATCCATACCTTCTCATTTATAAACAACATGAAAATACTTTATCAAAGAGAGTAAATATATACACCGAGACATTTTTGTGGTGGTTTTCCCGCAGTAAAATGATTCTATCTTAGTAGTACAATAGATTACTGAAGTTTTTTTTTTATTCATGTCGCCTGTATGGAGCGCGTGCGATGCAGTTTATGCTGTATTACTATATGTGCGAGCTTCTTTTACTTTAAACATATATATTTTGCGGCAGGCAGAACCCAAATACGTCACATCTCGAAAAGAAACTATCGTTAATTTATTTGTCTGCGACCGATAAACTGTCTTTACTTACCTATCTATTAAAATCAATGAGCGCTACGAATAAAACGCTCGCTTTCGTAGCACTCTGAGTTTGGGTAATTACTTATGTCTGCTACAAAATCTTTTTTTTTTTGAGATGGGCTTGCTCTTGACCCCAATCTTGCTCTAGATCATAGATGGGATCTACGAGGGAGCGAGCTTGCCCAGAAGATGCCTATTCACTCTGGACTTAAAGAGAGTCAGGTTATATGCACTCGGAAATACAGACGCAGGCAGGGAATTCCACTCTTTAGCTGTGCGCATTATAAAAGATGATGAGAAGCGCTTAGTGCGGATTAAACATTGTAGGTAAAACCTACTAATAACAAACTGGGCATTGAAGCCTTTGAGTATAATAAAAAAAAAACAAAATATTTTTCAGGCATAATAATAAATAGATTCTTTTTAGTGAGGATGGCTTCCTTTTTTTTTTATTGAAAATTGGGATATGTTGCTAAAGTCAAAGAGGAAATTATTAAATTATCAATAAAATCATTGACATAGCCTCTCGGTTGATCGGAGCGGGTGCGTCTCATTTGTTATATTTTCATTTCATATAATTAAACTTTAACAACGATCACTTTACATAAGAATGATTTGTTATAGCAACACATGTTAATATTTTGTTTCTCATAACGTTTAATTTACATAATATTTATTGTATATAATACCATTTACTATAACCTTCATAACCAATAAAACCGTTTCAATTAATGATTATTTTTTTAATTGTAGACAACAAAAAAAAAATTTCATTTAAAAAAATAACTCGCATGGATCGATAGTACTAAAGGTAAATCGTTCTGCCGCTGGAAATCAACTACAAAAATGTCTCGGTGTATACTACATTGAAGTTAACAACACAATTATCAAATAAACACGTAATTTCTGTACAAAGTCGTCTAAAAGTCTACCAGTTTTACCTCTTATTTGAAGCGAAAGCGTATGTGGGAGGAAGAGTGGGAGTAGTGCAAATTTAGCACCCTTTGATAAATATACACCACCTTAAAGTGTTTTCTGTCAAAGCGGATATTTAATTAGTAGCGCAAAGATATAGAAGTAGTTGTGCCTAGGTAGCATGATACACATTGTACAGGTTGATAAATAATATTTAAAGTTACATTTTAATTAATTCCAAATTAACTCTGCTTTCACGCCTAAGCTACCGACCAATTGATGAAAGATACAGAGATAGATTAGAGCTTGGAAAAGGGCAAAAGCTATCTTTTGTTGTAAAATGGGCACGGAGGAGTTAAAATAAAGAACGATAACTTGTATGGGAGGTCGTCAGAGTTAAAGATAAAACCATGAAACTTTGTATTTAGGCATTTGAAAACCTCAAATGCTGTCTATAGTAACTACTCCACGTGGACGAAATAGAAGGCAGAAGCTAGTTTTAAAAATATGTTCCTAGTTGTTGTTCCGTGTTCTTTAATTTAATTAAGAAATCTTCTCACTGCACTACAACACACCAAAGTTTCATCGCAATCGGATAAATGGATTACAAATGCATACGAGACAAACTAACATTCATTATTTTTTTCTGAGAATTTAAATGCGTACACACAATTTTATCAATTGTGGATATTTTTTAATCATTATAATTCAGTATATCAATCAGTTTGATTCATATTTCTAGGAAATAGAATCAATGTGTGCAACACGGTCTAGGTAGAGTAAACTACAAAGAAAATTTAGTTTTATTTTAATGGACCAAAAAAAATTGGAGTAAGAGTTACAAATACAGTGATATGAATAATAACAAATAAAAGTTTTCAAATTTAAAAATTATCCAAAATAACTAGCGTACGACTAGTACGAGCATTGACAGTTTAATAGTTTAACGCAGGCTTAACAAAAAAGGTCATAAATAAAGTTAATTTAACAAGGCTTAACCCACAACTAAGAATTTTAGCATAATTACAATTTATACAGTTTTTTTTGACAATACCTGAAACATTTCGGTTTTGTAACAATATTATTCCTTAAAAAATCTTAAAATTTATATTTGGAATATTTTCAAAGACCAAGTGATAAGTTTTTGGAAGAATTGGAATTATACGAGTTGTACGATGTAACAAAAGATCTCACAAAAACCCAATGTGACCTTGCGACGAAGGTACATTTTATTTCAAAGTCATTCGAATTTATCATCACACATAATTCGTGCTCCTATTGTTTAAAAAAAATACTTCTTTGTCAATATTATTTTATTACACAAGTATGTGCATTGAAACAAGATGTGACCTTTGACATTTTAAGGGCTAACTCATTGTTTTAATCAAATCAAAAACCTACTCCTTTTATTTCAAAACGGTTTGCTTGAAATATGTTTTGATTCGTTTAGATTAATAAACTTCACTGATGTGCAAAATTATTCATAAAATAAATTATATACAAAAGATGAACAGTGAATAACCTTAATAACGCACAATATCAAAACTAGAAGCATAAAATATCTCTTGTAATTTCTTAAGTAAACAGGGGTTGGTTATAATACGGATGTAACAACACTATTCTCTAAGGGATGCTGTGGACCCTGACATAATTACTTGTATCTCAGTGCACTGTACGAAAGAGACGTACATACAAAAAAACTTACCCATAAAATGTTCACTGCAAACCAAATTTGACCGCAAAAACCAGAGCTCTCGAACGCAAACTCAATCAATTATCAGACAACATCCTAATATCGGGTTATTCGCGGAACATTTACCTTGAAAGGAACATCCACAGAATCACTGACACAACACTGCTTTTCACATTAACACTTGTTCACTTCGCGTAGTGCTAAGTCACTGTTCGCACGGGCTACGGTCTACACAACGGCTACGAGGTTCGTAGCGTGTGCTACGGGCTACGCGCGCGCTACGACTGCCATAGCTCCCCGCCCCGCCCCGCCTCGTGTTTAGGGCAACATTACAATAAGTATTCCGTATTCTATTTATTTTACTGTACAATTGGTTGGATGCAATTTTCTTTCATATTATACTCTGTTTTAAATTACGATGATAATATCGCAGTGCAGAGATATTTGAGTTTGTATCGGAAACAAATGTTAAGAAAAATCTTAAAGGAATTGCATTTTCTAAGAATATTATTCTGATCAGTTGTTTAGGCATTTTATAATATTCAATCAATATTATCGTATCATATTAATCTAAGGTTATTATTGCTGACTGTGTTAATAATTTACCCTTGAAAATTATTAAATTACATTTTCCAAGTATACTTTCATGACTAATATTAAAAAGGTCACTTTTCATTTATTCAAAGGTAATTATGTTGTAATTTAAGACAATTACTAACATTTTCTACGTTGCTTCTTTATTATTTAAAAAGGTCAAGCCTAAGAATTAATTTGAAGAAAGGTAAACCTATATAACTTATAAAATGACTGGTTTCTGCCCGCAACTTCGCCTGCATAGTCAGATTAAATCTAAATTAAGCTAATAATCCCTCGGGAATACGAAAGCATTTTCTACCAGTCAATCTTGGGGCCAGAGAGGCATGGTACAAGATGTGCAACAAAAATAAAATTGAAATTTCAATAAATACATGCATACTATATACATACAACGACAAGACCGCCTAAATAGTGCCTTTCTGTAAACATCACAGTCGAGGGTAGATAGGATAGTGCCGTGTGGTGCCGGCACGTAAAAAGAATTGCACCACCCCTTCTCTTCCTATGGGTGTCGTAAGAGGCGACTACAGGAGAACCGCCACAAGAAGACGGGCAGCAGCGTCTCCTCTCCACCATTGGCCAAACTGCGCTCGCCAACCCGCCTGCCAAGCGTGGCGATTATGGCAAAATCCTCCTTTTGGAGAGGCCTGTGTCCAGCAGTGGACTGATATAGGCTGGTGATGAGGGTAGATAGTCAAGTCTAGGGTAGAATGGGTTTTATGTACGAGTACAGTACTCTGTTTTTTACTTCTATTGTGAGGAAACTAAACAGAAATATTTATTTATAGAAGTAGTAGCCACTGCTGTGAAAGAATAGATATAGAATGTTGATCAAAATATACAATCACATTCCAAATTCTATTAAAAACTTAGAAAAACCGTAAATTTTCCACGAACTGCTAAAATCATTTTTAATAAATAAATGTTATATTATGTTTAATGATAAATATAATGAACAAGATTAATTTAAATAATATAACACTTTTTAAGAGAATAATTACTATAAATAATAATACTTCAGTCGGTGGCTCATTTCCTATCTGTATAATACCTACCTACTGAAATCAACATTAATTATAATTATCGTTTATTCTAAGACACTATTAATTTTGAAATAGTTACGTAATACTCTCTGTTTGCTATGCCCTTGCAGGGCCTCACATGTATACCTATATTTATTCAACACCGCATAATTGTAATGTGACACGCAATAAATATTTGAATTTGAATATGAATAGCTAACAATTATCGACAATATTGTAAAAAAAAACTTTTATGTATATAACGTGGCAATGGCACTTAGCATAGGTCGTAGTCTATAATGGACTTGAAATAGGTACTTATTTCTTAGAAAACTCATTAATATTGCCTAGTTTTATTATTTTGTATAATTACATGGATTGTGTATAAAAATGAAGAAACAAAATGAAATACCTAACAAGTTTGTTTAACGAAGTTTAATTGCGTGTTTGGCTGTTTACCTGACGACCTTTGTCTTAGAGTCTGAGATTTAGACGAAGATTTTATTTTATGTACTAGAACATAAATTCGATTATATGCAGCCTATACCCAACATAAAGATGAACTTTACGAGCATGAGAAGTGAAAGAAGGAATTATTTATCTAGTTACACTTAATTTGAATTTAGGTACTCAGATTTCATTGTGTTACTGGTATACAATATACTTTTTTAATATTGAAAAAAGATTGGTATATTTTAGTTAATTTCTCGGATACTTTTTTTTAGTTTAAGAGCCTGTTTCACAATCGATGAGTAAAGTTCTAAGTAAGCTACTTAGAACTTTCTGCTCAGTAAACAAATAGGGATGTTAAATTTGACGTTGATAGGGCACTTTTGATTGCTTCTAAAAAGTGAAACAACGCTATACTTAGTAAATTTTTGTTTTTAGCAATTCCATGCAAGGTTTAATTGTTAATCACGTGACGTCCTCGGTAGCTTAGTTGGTAAAGCACTCGCCCGGCTTGCAATGGGACGTGGGTTCGAGTCCCACCTGAGGTCGATGATTTTTGTTTTCAAGTGTTATTTATCTTCAATTAAACCTTGCATGGAATTGCTAAAAACAAAAATTTATAATTTTTAAGCATTTCTGATCTTAACCAATAGTCAAATATTTGTAAAAATATTTCTATAGGGTGTTGACGGTAGTATACTACTCAGCTATACATATAGCTACAACATTGATCAGAATACGCTGGCTTTGACAGCGAGAAAAAACACTTGAGGAATTTCATCTTGTCACGTGACGTCCTCGGTAGCTTAGTGGTCAAAGCACTCGCCCGGTATGCTTTTACAGCCTGAATACAATGTTTTAGCCTGCTTACCCCCTTATGTTTTTATGTTTAAACCCTAAACAGTTCTTAAGCAGTGTTGTTTTTGTGTCAAAGTATACAGAAAAAACAAAACAAGTTTGATAATACTTTTTTAAAACCCATGAGCAATGTTAGGACCCCAGTTTTTAGCGGTTTCTCTTGTTCTATCAGTGATTATGACGAAAAAACAACGCATGCTTAATGTAACAGTTTCTAAATAAACAAAAGAAGGTGATAGGCTGCTGATAGCAATCGCTTTGGATTCAATAGAGCCTACTTTTCCGCATCAGGGATCATGATCAGACATACCTCGACTAGGAACGGGGCAAAATGTTTATAGAAATCATCATCATCATTATTTCAGCCACAGGACGTCCACTGCTAAACGTAGGCCTCCACCAGTGACTTCCAAAATAAGCACAGAAATAAAACAATAAATAATAAATTATTTCTACAGTCACACCTAGCCCCAAACTATGCAAACCTTGTATTATGTCGACAAGATAACACAAACCATCCATGATAAATAGCTCGTGTCCATCACACTAATATTTGCCCCTTGCGGTATTCAAACCCGCAACTTCCTAGCTTAGTAAACGAGCGCGAACCCCTAAACCAGAGGGTCGTCCAAATCCAAGAAGTGTAGTAAGAATGTATTTACAAGTTAAGGTACATTTAAATGAAACTACTTTTACGGATTATTTCGCGATTTATCAACATTTTATTTAACCTGACGTTTCGAACACTTTACAGCGTTCGATCCTTGCAAGAGAACGACGATTTGTTCCTCGCATGTTACGGGAGGCAATCGAAATTAGAAGACACCCGAATTTCAGCAGAGAAGATTGTTGGAAAATACCACCAGCATGGGATCCTGTTTTAACGAAATCCCATGCTAGGCCCCGCACTGCAAGACCTCTAGATACAGTTAGCTCTTTTTGCGTAGATAGAAACACAAGTAAATATTAACTGAGTGACGGTAGTTATATATTTTTTTCAAAATATTGTAAAGACGAATAACACATAAGTCTACCTGTGACCACGAACGCTGTAAAGTGTTCGAAACGTCAGGTTAAATAAAATGTTAATAAATCGCGAAATAATCCGTAAAAGTAGTTACATTTAAATGTATCGTGTTCGCGTAAATAAAAGTTAAGGTACCCAATTCCTTTGTGAACTCATCTATAGATCAACGTAGAGTATCTGGCGCTATCGGTGCGCTTGACAAATAAGGGTTTCTGTTGATAACGTCTCGTGCCCTTAGTTAAAGGAATATCCGAATTCGCTTTGTTAAATCTATCTATCTAAAGCAGATTAATACCAACATCTCAATCTTTGGATACAGCCCCAATCGCATAAACAACAAAACCCAATAATTGATATGATATGATATGATATAGTGATTTATTGACACCCCACTGACAAAATATGATATGATATATTCATCGAAACAGCGAGCATGTCCGTGCCGGTGACGTGACGGGCATACAAGCTCGATAAAAGCTCATATTTTGACAGTTGGGTGTCGAAAAATGGCTCTATCATATCATATCGTGTTTTGTTTGTCATGCTATGGGTCTGGGTATCATTTGTTTATAGCCCTAGACCTACTACGAGTACTACATCTCTATCGTTTGCATTTAGTCTGCGATCAACCAGTGTTTAGTTTTTTAGGGTTTCGTACCCAAAGTGTAAAACGAGACCCTATTACTAAGGCTCCGCTGTCCGCCTGTCTATCTGTCTGTCTGTCTATCTGTCCGTCTGTCCGTCTGTCACCAAGCTGTATCTCATGAACCGTGATAGTAAGACAGTTGAAATTTTCACAGATGATGTATTTCTGTTGCCGCTATAACAACAAATACTAGAAAAAAATAATACAATAAATACTTATGGGTGCTCCCATACAACAAATGTGATTTTTTTGCTGTTTTTTTAGATAATAGTACGAAACCCTTAGTGCGCGAGTCCAACTCGCACTTGGCCGGTTTTTTTTTACTTGGAAACTATGTGCTTATGTGATTAAAGTAGTACCTACTTGCAACACAACGCGTTCAACTGTTAAGAAATAAAATCAAAGATACTAATAGTTTTATTAACTTGTTAGCTAGGCTATTTTTTACCTATTTTAACTTGCCATGTAAGGTCATACACATATCTTTTTTAACTGCTAACAAATATGGCTGCAGTTAATGTAAAACATGGTAAGTATAAGCCCAGGGCCATAACCATGAACTCTTAAAACAATCTCAAAGTTGTCAATCATTATCATTTCCGTAAAATTTTGTATGAAATGACGTACCAAAATTGACAGATTTGACAACTTTGAGATTGTTTTAAGAGGTCATGGTTACCCCCCAGCAGTGGACTTTTAAAGGCTAATGAAAATATCACAAAGTAGCTATAGTAGACTGCGTCATTGACAAACCCCGAATGAATAATTCAAGTGTCGTAAATTATTAAGGACGGCAATTTAGGTATTAAGTAAGTTCGAGTGCTTGTTGATTCCGAACGTTGTTTGTATACTAAACTTAATTAATTAACATTAATTACCGTCAAACGGCTATTTTAATCTGGTTTTAGAAGTTATTTCTATGTATTTTTTAATTAATGTTTTAATTATATCCTGGTTTGTTCCAATAGATCAATGTGTCCTTTGGCTATAAAATGCTTTAAAAATTTAAGCACTAATTCACCCCCTTTTTTATATTTTATTTTCTGTCAAAGTTACCCCGTTCTTTAACATGGCTTAAAATTAAGTTTACTCGTATTGTCTAGACAATAATAATAATACTTTAGGTGTTCGGCCATCTCTGAGGTTCCAGTTTCGATTCCCGGTCGGGTCAATGTAAAAAAAGAACTTTTCTATATTGTCTCGGGTCCGGGTGTTGTAGTATCTACCGTTGTTGTTTCTGATTTCTATAACTAAAGTGCTTTAGCTACTTACCTTAGAATCAGTGCAATGTATGTGATGTTGTAATTTTTTTTTTATTACATGCAGTTATAAATTAAGGAATTGACATCCTGGTATTACCAAGTACCAGACAATGTATGCCAAAGACGGCTCCCAGCACACCCAGATCAGAAAAAAATAGAAAACATCATTTCCTAAATTGACTCAAACCAGTTATCGGGGCCTCTTGTTTTAGGTGGAATACAGCGCCACTACACCGTGCCTAGTGATAAGACCGCCTAAATTGTACCATTCTAAATGTTTGTTTGTGCCGTGTGGTTCCGGCACGTTAAAAGAATTGCACCACCCCTTCTCTTCCTATGGGTGTCGTAAGAGGCGACTACAGGAGAACCGCCACAAGAAGACGGGCAGCAGCGTCTCCTCTCCACCATTGGCCAAACTGCGATCGCCAACCCGCCTGCCAAGCGTGGCGATTATGGCAAAATCCTCCTTTTGGAGAGGCCTGTGTCCAGCAGTGGACTGATATAGGCTGGTGATGATGATGATGATGATGAAATGTTTGTTTTCCTCTGTTACACTTTGTTTTGTGTGGTGTTCAATAAAGAGTATTTAACTACCTACACCAATCGAATCGTCTTTAAAAATTTAAGGAACTAATTCACATTATAATAATTCATAGACAAGTAAATAAATGATATTAAAAACTTGCAATCGTAAAGGCTCATAAAACAGCATTTCACAATTAATACTGCACCTTATTGATTCTACTTTTGGCAAGTTGAAAATCGGTCGAGAAAATTTGATAAATTGTGGTTGAAGAGCTGTGCTCTACATTTTGTTAGACGTTATCAAAGACACGAATACATCAACATATTTTAAATATTAATATGAACTAAAGAACGCAGACTTTAGATCAAGCTTTTATCGATAATATAACGATTTATTTTGATGCATAATTAATTTTAAGTCAACTTGCAAGTAAAACTGATTTTTTATGGTGCTCTTGTGATTTCAAAACACACATAAATTGAATAAATTATAATATCATTTACTTTGATATGATAATAAATGTGCCTGTACAATTTTAAAATAATTATTTAAAAATCACACCAATAAACAAGTCCCAAACTAATAAAGAACTTTTACTATGGCGACTAGATACTGCATTAACATACTTAAATAAATAAAAATATCCATGACTTATGCAAGTTCAGTTTTCCAAAATGAATACAAAATATTCCAATAGATCAGAGTGTCCCACTTGTAATACTGGCAATTATTGTATATTTTCTGCTGCTGACAAAAGCATACATCCCCTACTAAAATTAACAAACTTTAATAGATTAAAATATCCATGACTTATGCAAGTTCAGTTTTCTATTTCATGAATACAAAAGATTCCAATCGATCAGAGTGTCCCACTTGTAATACTCGCAATTATTGTATATTTTCTGCTGCTGACAAAAGTATACATCCCCTACTAAAATTAACATACTTTAATAAATTAAAATATCCATGACTTATGCAAGTTCAGTTTTCCAAAATGAATACAAAAGATTCCAATAGATCAGAGTGTCCCACTTGTAATACTCGCAATTTTATATTTTCTGGTGCTGGCAAAAGCATACATCCCCTACTAAAATCGAAACTGTACTTACTTAAGTAGCACTATACACATGGGTATACACATGCAACACATACCTCTTTTTATTATGTTATAGTGTTACTTTGAAAAAATGCGACAAGAAAGTTTAAAATGTTATTTACTTACCTATTTCAAGCATAAGGTAGTAAAATTAAAAATCCACATTATCTGTCAAATCAACCTGACATTCTTCCACTCGCATGTCCCAAGGTGCGCCACAATGTCATTTTCCTCTATCCGTATCTAGTGAAAACACAAAGTTAAGAAAATTTCCAACGCAAGAATCCGAAGTTCAGAATACTGTATCTACAAATAAGAAATCTCAAGAAAACATCCAATAAATGCACGAGAGAACCAAGTGCAGTGCAAGTTTTTGTTGATAGCGATTTCAGAGGGCATTTAGCAAATTGCCCCGTAATAAAGAGAGTGTCTAAGAATAGAGTTCACACGTTTTTCTGCGCTAAAAATATTGCACATCCGACGATTAACATTGAAATAATTCTATGCAACAGGAGCTGGGAGATTAGTGCTGTCTCTCTCGTGGCGTGGGTCTCGGTTCGTCCACCTTTAGGAATTGGGCTAATGCGAAAGAGATAGCGACTGAGCAGCGTGATATTTCTTTGTTATCAAGGATTTTAGTACATTAAATTTAGAGTCGGGTGAAAGTTTTGAGCGTATTTGAGCATTGCTATTTTCGGCAATGTTCAATAGAATCTATTGCAAGCAAGAGACAGTGTCAAAAACACATTATTTAAAATCATGGCGGCTATAGAAGATCTGTGAGCTGGGTCCTAACCACAAACTCTTAAAACAATCTGAAATCTGTCAAATATTATCAAATCTGTCAAATTTTGTATGTAATGACGTACCAAAATTGACAGATTTGACAGCTTTGAGATTGTTTTAAGAGTGCATGGTTACCCAGCAGAAGTCTTGATCGAGTTCCGACAGGTGGCGCAATCTTCCTACTACAGACACACAGCGCTTACGTCGTAGATAGATAAAGACCCTTTATTTGTGCTTAGGTCTAGAAAATCATCTGCCTTAGTTAGAGCATCTAACCAACGCCAATGCACGCAACTGAGCAAAATCTTTATGTTCCACCTGCTTTGCGAGTCGTTGTTTTTTTGTTTTCTTGTCAAAAGGCGTGCCTTCTGCTGCATCTTTGCAAACCAACGCGTTACCTAATAAAATGTTTTCTTAGTGCAAAGCAAGCCAACGGGTGTGCAAAGACGCAGCTTCCACTAGAAGGCATACGTTATATTCTTAAAATGTGAATATGGATTTGCAAAAATCATTTAACAAGAAAACAAAAATACCAACTGTCTGTTCAGCGTTTCTTGCTCCTGACTATAAGGATAGATATATCGCAAAGGGAAAATATTTGTTTGAAGAGCATTAGCATTAAATTATATTTGAAAGCCGCCATAATACAAGCTGTGCTTATCTTAAAGCTAGATAATTTTGGTATGATTATTCGTGAAACTTAATTAAGCTAAAATTTCATAACTTGTACCACACACAGGTTTCGGGATCACGCAGGCGCAATGCCCAGCACCCCGGGAGGCAAAAACCTCTGACTTGCGTATTAACAATTTTTTCCCGTTAATTACACACTAAGCAAAGTTTGCCCTCACTTTTCAATAATAACAAGTGTTTTTCAGGGCAAACCATTTATCTTGCGGCGATCGTTAGTAAAAGTAATGTGGATATTTTCGTGGTTTACCATCATCAGTTTTGACGTGAATGTTACCTATATAAGGATAAATTGGTTTCTCTTATGTGGTCTTATTAATCTTGATTTTGTGCGTAGAATAATATTGAATTAAGGTATGACTATGTCGGTTACACAATATAAATAAATAAATATAAATATTGGACAACATCACATACATTGCTCTGAACCTAAGGTAAGTAGCTAAAGCACTTGTATTATAAAAACAGGAAACAACGACGGTACCACAACACCCAGACCCGAGCCAATATAGAAAAGTTCGTTTTCTACATTGACCCGACCGGGGATCGAACCCGGTGAGATGGCGACGCCATATAGTCCGGCGTACTCGCCTCTCGGCTACGGAGGTCGTCATATAGGTTCCTCTTATATCTAAGCCCTTATACACGCAAATATTATTCTCAGAGTTAGGATAATTTGGTCGGCCAGCTGCCTGGAGTTCTATTTTAAAGCATAAGAATTTACAATCGTCATTAATTTTTAATGATCACAAACAAAATTAGGTACTTTCAAACTTATGCGCTTTCACTCATCCGAGATTAAGGGCTCCGCTGAACGCCTCGCCAATATATACGACTTTATATACGGTGCAATTTATTTGACCAGTCGGAAATTATGCAAGCAATCTATTATTAACGTATAAGGAATATACAATAGGAATAATTAAAAATGAAAAAACAATGGTACCTTGCTTTTTATAGATCAAGCTGTATGAAGAGTTTCAGCAACTGTAAAGCAGGGGACCTCCGTAGCCGAGAGGCAAACATGCCGGACTTGGCGTCGCCATCTCTGAGGTCCCGGGTTCGATTCCCGGTCGATTCAATGCAGAAAACTAACTTTTCTGTTTTGTTTCGGGTCTGGGTATTGTGGTACCATCGTTGTTTCCGATTTCTACAATACAAGTGCTTTAGCTACTTCTAATATCAGAGCAATATATGTGAAGATGTCCAATATATTTATAGACATACAAATAAACCCTTACGGTAAGGGTAGCAACAATTGCTCGCGAACCTCTGCGTTACACCGATATGTCAATGCAAATGGCGGGTTAAAAAGATTAAGGTTTTTATCCCATGATTTATTTAGGACAAATAACAATTTACTCATTGACTGTTAGTTTAGGATATATTGGCGCATTGTGAACGGGAACACAAAGGACTTTAATAACTCTCTTAGCTCTGTGCGTAAACTATAAAAGAAGTTATCTCCACGAAATCTGTTGTCATTTTGTGTTACGCGTATCTTTATCGGTTTTAATGCGGGCTGTCCCATATTACTCCCTTGTGGCGACCCTAGTAATATTTGGAGCTATAAAACGCGCGTAAAATATAAGTTGGAATGGTCGTGCTAATTTTAGAATTTTCTTATCTACACAGCTTAATAGTTGCTGAAGTGTAGTTACTTGTGTATTAGACATAGTTATTTTATAGTTGTAGTACATAGTGACTGGCAATATTTTAATTTATTTATAAGTTTTAGTCCGATTCAAGTTTTCTTCCTCTGCCAGCTAAATAGTTGCTTTAAGAAATGTAAATATATCACAAAACTAGTTTTTGAATTAAAAGTAGAAAACTATTACGAGTTACCGAGTTAACTTTTTAATATACTTGGAGAAGAAATTTACTTAGATCATGTTAAAATATCAAACAGTTAGCAAATACTCCATATTTTAACGAGAAACTATGGAACCCCTTCATTGCCGCTGACCTGATATGCACTTCACCGTTTTGATAGAATGTTACTCGAATTCCGACTATTGAATTCTTGGAATCGAGTTTCCGTGCGCGCTTGTTCCGCTTTTACATAGTTTTAAATTCATTTTAAAGAAGTTTAGACGAAGATTCCAACAACGCGGACAAACAGGCCCGGCCTAAGTTGGGCTGGGCTGTCTCCCTTTGAATTTTTAACGAATGCCCTTTGCCCAAATTGAAAAAGAAACTACCGGACTAAATACGGGCTTGTCGGACGTGATTCTTTTTCGAGATCAGCAGAGGAATGAAAAAATCCAATCAGATATTTTTCAGGATTGACGGCCGTTTTAAAATTTTTTTTAAGAATGAGTTTGAAATATTGCCAGTTTTTGTATAGAAAATGTGTCGAAACTTCAATTTCATTTGTCGAGTAAAAGTTGAAAAATCGGTCCATAATCGAGTATTAAAAACCGTGCGTACTGATGAACTAGTAAAGTTCACTTGGGATTAAATCCATGAACAGTCTCAGCACCTAATGATAAAATCCCATGCCACGAATATTAAAAATACGAAAGTTTGTGAGGATATTTGATTTTTGTATGTTTGTGACTTGTGATTTGTGTTAACGGCTGAACGTATTTGGATGACATTTTGCACACATATAGAATATCATCTGGATTAGCATATAGAATACTTTCTATCCCGTTAATTGTTCCTGCGGGATATTTTACTAAAACTTATTGTTCTTTCTTTGAACCGTTTGTGTTAAGTGTCACACCAAACATTATAGTCCACGCAAATGAAGTTGCGGGCAGAGCTAGTAAAATATAAATTACACTTTGTAAACGTTTTAATAGTAACTCGTGTATGCAGATTTTTATGTTTCGACAGTTTTATTTGTTTTGCCAAATTAAACTTTTAAACTTCTATAGCATTTGAAAAGCTATCGCATAGATCTACAGAGATTGTAAGTCTCTGGCTAATACTGAGCTATATGCCATTGTCTCGTAACATTTTTTGACGACCTCTAAGGATCCGGGTTCGATCCCCGGTCGTGTCTGGGTGTTGTAGTACCGTCGTTGTTTCTGATTTCTATAACACAAGTGTTATAGCTACTTACTTACCTTAGGATCAGAGTAATGTATGTGATGTTGTCCAATTTTTTTTTGTCAATTCTGTTAAATTTGTTGAGACAAATATACATTTTAAAAGGTCACGATTTTGAAAGTTTCTTAATCTACTTCTATCAACTTTTTAACCCACAGCAAAATTGAAACGACTGAACCAACCTATTCGTGCTTGAAACACGCACTTTACTAATTTTTTTTCTCCGTTCAAAACAAAGTTTGTTTTGGTTGTCGTCCCGCTTTGAAGTTCCAACAAATTAGGCAACTTTGACAAATTACTTGATTGTAATTACGTCTTATTAGTGAAGTTCCGTAGGTTAATAAGTTGGTAATTGATTTAACTCTTGTGCAGTGTTCCGTATAAGTATATTAGATAAAAAAATACGTAAGTAATTAAGAAAGCCGTCGGTGGTCGCCGTCCTTTAAAACCATAGTGATATAGAGCAAAAATGTCATCTACGGCTGTGTACTGGTTTGGTCATAGACTTAGGATTCGCTATGCTTATATCTATGGGTTTGGTATATGGGCGAGAAATTCGAGGACAGGACTAGACAGTTCAAACTAAAATGTAAGTGATAAATAAAGTTTTGTAAGAAACTCGAAACCAATTTTAAAAATATACCAAAAAATAAATAATATTGAGTGAAACATACCTAATCAGCTATATTTTGAGTCGGTGCCAGTCATGGAGGATTACAATGTGTCTATTCGCACCGAATTCGAATTCTGACTTCACCATAGTAACATGCTTAAATAAATATGGCTGGTTTCGGCTTGTTAAACCATTTACCTATAACTTTAGATTCTGGAAAAGCCAAAAGAACATATGTGGGATGTGAAACGACCCAAGGATGTGATGCGGGACAACAATTTTAAACTACTGACTGAGCTACCACTGCTCTAAGTATAATATTGTCTTAGGTAAAGTACCAACAACTAACTAAGTAATAATCCTAGGCTTTACATTGTACGATGTATTGTCAAACTGCGACAAACCTTATTATATACCTTACCTTACCTAACACTGAACAATTTTTACAATTGTACCTTAACAATTGATGTCAGTTGGTTCGATTTCCTCTTAATGTCTTATTCAGAGTGCATTTACTATTCCGGGACTAAGGTTAAACCACTGTTTTAACGTACAAAAATCAGTGGTTTAACCTTAGCCTGGACTAGTAAATGCACCCTGAATAAGACAGCTAATGGTGGTCGTACCAAAATAACATTATCAATTATTAACTCTTATCCAATAAGATCACGACTAAACATAAAAATGTCATTTGTAACGTAATATTTTACGAAACAAAAGCTTAAAATGGTTCCACTATTTTTATTCAATTTTGTTTAAAAACATAAAGCTCTAATTCTCAAAAAGTCATATCGCGATTACTTCAACTAAACCGGTCGCATCCGATCCAATCCGGCGCTCGACAGTGTGATCCGGTTTCGTCCGGTTATAGCCGCTGTCAATCAGCGACAGTGACGCGTCACGATTAGCCGGATTGACAGTGGACGCATTCTAAAAGAGTTCGATAATCTTTTTCAATATTATATTTTAGCAACCATTTACAAAATATTATTTAGCTTCATACTTCATCATTGTCAAGGATTAAGCTTAGTAATGCCCCTCGTATAGGACGTTTATTTTCTGCACTGAACTGACATAATTATTCCCATTTATATTTACGTATTCCAATAATAGTGAAGTGGATTATGTGTGGAATGGTCTGTATTACATTACACATAATAATTAAAATAAATTAATTTAATAACATTTTCAAAAAGCAAGGAATTTAGTCAGACTCTCTTCAGTCAGAATATGACTTCTTATGTCTATCTTATGTCTGCCCAGCGCACCTTTTACTTTGTATTCGCGAAAACTACTTATCAACTCATTCTACTCGTAGTTCATTCTCATTTTGTGACGAAATAAATACAGAAACAAAAATTGTAACTCGGAAAATAAAAAATAAAAACAATCGTTACGTTTTCATCTATCGTTAGACCACAACGATGGACTTGGTGATCTATGATCCAGGGAATGTGAATGCAGGCTGCCATGGATGGATCCGATTACAAGCAAATCAGAACCATCGTATCGTATTTCTGTCACAGAATATGTTTAGATACTGTTAAGAACTCTGTTTTGGCAGTGCTTTTGTGGTTACCGAAGTTCTTCAACCTACGCCGTGGGTGTGAATGAATAGGGGATAATTCTAGTGACATTAATCATTAGCATCTTTGTGTTTCGGCAGGCACGTTAAAAGTTAGTCTGTCAGATTCTGACATTGAGACTTTCACTTGCCCGAAGCACGCCACGACGCACTGTGCTAGTAAGGGCGAGGCTGTGTCCTGCAGTGTGATGTTTAATAGACTTCCTTTAATTTTTTACGTACAAAACCCACTACAATACACATCGCAAGGCTTTTAATCTAAAATTGATTATATTTAACCATTTTAGGGCGGTAACCACGAACCCTTAAAACAATCTCAAATCTGTCAAACATTATCATTTCTGTCAAATTTTGTATGAAATGACGTACCAAAATTGACAGATTTGACAACTTTGAGATTGTTTTTAGAGTTCATGGTTACCCCGCATGTCGAATACCTTAAAACACCTACTGATTCTATACCTACTAAACCTTTTCTTGAAAAATAATCTCTGAATTACACTTACCTACCTAACTTAAGATTTATTAAGTAGAGTTTACTTAGTGGTCCGAAAATGTGAGTCACGTACCCTGATTCAACTAGAAAATAACACCCGAAACTATAATAGAAAAGCGGTGGCCTTACTTGCGAAATTACTTGCCTCCATTTTTAGCAACTTTCCTTCTTTGGGACTAAATTGTCTTGAAACTAATAGGTGCGCCCGTGTCCGTTTACGGGTTTTACGTAAATTGGAGTAGATCTTATGAATATAAGTTTATTTAAGTATCTTGCATATACAGAGTGTATAAGAGAATAGGACACTCCTTAAAACCACGTGATGAGCTGGTCATATGCAACCACTTTTTCTATGGGAGCAACAATGAAATCGATAGGTTTTTTTCAGCTTCCCCATACAAACTTATTCGCATACCTCGATGATAATGTATGGAGCATCTGGAAATAAAATCACGATTTCGATGTTGCTCCCATAGGAAAAGTTGTTGTATATGTGACCTGCTGATCACAAGGTTTTAAGGAGTATCCCATTCTTTTGTACACCCTGTATAGAATTTAAATTGGACACTGTGGAATACTAAAACAATGAATTAGGGAACAACTGTTATTACCCTTACAAAATATATTGTCAACATTTTGTCGACATTTTGCAAAAAAAAAATATTTCATAAAGTTGGTAGGTTTTTTTTTTATTCACATAAGAACCTAACAAATTTATTAATTAACAGCATAAATAAGGAATTTACCTTGGCTTTAATAACTACTATATACTACATAGTATGTAGTACATAGGTATTTACTCAAAGATACATTTTGGCGCCGTTTGGCGTTGCGACAATCATAGGTCCTTTGGGCCCAAGTGCCGGAGCTCTATTAGATAAGAAGCTATCTAAAAACTTACCCAAGCTCATCATCTATTTTTTTTTCTCTTATAACTTTAACTGATAGCGCTCGATAGATCTCACCACTATCACCGTCTAGCTCGCATCACTTTCCATACGTAAAATTATAGCCTAAGCCCAAATCGTAAACGAAAATGTTATCAAAATGCAACGAACAAAAGGTCGTCTCATCATCATCATCATCTCAGCCACAGGACGTCCACTGCTGAACATAGGCCTCCCCCAGTGACTTCTGTCATCGGGGGGTTTTTGCCATACTCGCCACGCTTGGCAAGCGGGTTACCGAGCGCATTTTTTTTATTATTTCGCACGCAGACGCTGCTCCCCGTCTCGTCCTACAGGATTTAGTCGCCTCTTACGACACGCCTCCTGTTGGCGGTGAGGAAGTGTATTCTGTACGGCCGTCCCCACACGGCACTCGGTCCCCACACGGCAAAAGGTCGTCTAGCGCCAACAATCTGATTACCAATGGCATTGTTTCCATTTGTTGTAAAGGTTGCAACTTGCAAGTTTGAAGAAACAAAATTACACTACCACACTCAACAACTTAAACGTGTCATCAGATGTGTATCAAATAAAATAAATAGCTCCTAACCAGTTATTTAAATGTAAAAATATTTATATTTCAATACGTGCACGACAAATAACGAGTGATTTGTTAATATCCGCCCGTCAATAACTGGATGGCTACATGGAGTTTTATCGTAATAGGGCTGTCAGAAGCGATTTTTCTGCGACTGTGAGTGAACTGCATTTTTTTCTTTTTGCTATAATTCTGGTGGAATATAGAGGCTGTGATCAAAACTCATTTCCTACGTTATGGATTTTGCAACGTTAAAAATAAACTGCGTCCAAAGTTATTTAACATCAAAGGCGCTTTGTAAAAATATTTAAAGTGTATTAGTTTTACATTTTAAATTTCAGTTTCACAAAGTGAGAGCGTACTAAGTAATCGTAGAAAAAAGAGAAAGAGATCTATAAAAACTAAACTTGTGAATTTTAACTTTGTTGCATAAGGAAATTAAGTTCATAATAATTTAGTTTATGATGAGTTTCGTATAATTATTTAAATGTACAAGACTTTTGTCCTTTACTAGAGTAACATATTTTAAATATTGAAAATAGCAAAATTGCCATCAGCCTCTCAATTCTCTAATAATAAAAAAACGCAAGTAAACTCGATCTAAATATCACTTAAGCAATGCAAACAAACATAGCCTCTATTTTGTTATACAGTTGGTTCACATTATGATACGGTGAAGAAAACGACGCTAGGAATGTTATCGTTTTTTTTATTAGTAATAAATTGAACGCATACGCACTTAGAGTTAAGTATTTATTAATGTTATTTATTTATCAGAAAAGAAATACAAAAGAGCTAGGGCTATTTAAAAAAAAGATTATTAGTTCTATCTACCATATGTTTAGCATTTCATTTTTGTATTATTTCTAATAAAATGCCTGTCAATTACCAGTAGTTTTAAGAGATATGCTGTCGTCTTGAAAGTCTAATAAGGGTACGTGGAACAATAGTTTTTATAAACCTGATTTAGAGTGCTTAAACTGCTCAACTAAAGTAACTTTCCACGAGAACATCATCGAAAGAATTTTCGCGTTATTTCAATTACACCTTACATAAAACTAATGACGCACAGATGTGAGTCGAAACTCCGGTCTTTGTACCAGCCACCGTCAGAAATAGCTTTTTGCTTACAAAAACGCCAGTAGGTACGTATCTAAGTGAATCTCAGCCGCAACGTCTACATCTAAGTAAATTGGTTACATCCCACTGGCCAGCTGTCTGTCCGCACATCAATTAGCCAGCGATACCGAGGGAGACTGCACTCTATAGGCAAAGGAGGTACATACTTGGCTATACGAATCTACTATACCTACCTACGTTCGAGTCATGGAGCATACATCTTATAGAGTAGATTTTAAATAAATGTAAATAATCAATAAATGTACACATCGTAACATTTAGAAATACATATATAAGGTCCGATTTTATTAGTGTGCATCCTGTTGACCTGTAACTTATATAGGTAAAAAGGATCGTAAAAACCAACTTTCAAATGTCTATCATAAAAACTAAAGAAGTTAAAAATAAAAATAGTAACAACATCGACTTCATATTGCATAAACTCGTCCTTTCTTCAACTCTTTCTCGCTCTGACAAGGGGAAGGAACAAGACGGATAAACGTACCAAAGATAGGACGAGTTTATGCAATATGAAGTCAATGTTGTTGATTTTGATTTTTAACTTTTTTAGTTTTTATGGTACACATTTGAAAATTGGTTTTTACGATTGCTTTTCACCTATATAGTCATAGGTTAAAAGAATGTACACTAATAAAATCGGACCTTATATATCTAGGGATAGATTCTACTTCTCGAACACATAAACTTTTGTATGAGGCCTAATCGCAAAATCGCAAAAAAACAAAACTCCCTCATAGTAAAACGTGCATTGCACCTAATTATTTTAAATTGTGCCAAATAAACGCTTTTCATTCACTCATACTAACTACCCTCTAAGAAACACTACGAAGGCAAATGTTTTTTGGCAAAGTACATAGTGGTCAGTCGTGGCTGAACGTCCTACGCTTCTCAACCGAAATGCCTCAATACCTCAAAGACAGTCGGTCAGTGTGTGTTACCAGTGATGGAAAATGGAACATAAACGTGGCTTTAAAAAACTTAATACCTCAAAAAAGTGCCTCAAGGTTGCACATCGTGCACAGTTAAAATAAATTTAAACTTAGCAGAGTTTGTATGATGGCGACTCGGATGCCGGATAAACATAATTAAATTCGTTTATAAACATGACTGTTTATGACTTAGGTACAAATGCTCGTGTTGATCACACTAACATTTGCCCTTTGCGGGATTCGAACCTGCAACCGCCAGGAATTGTAGATACTCCGGAGAGCGAACAACTAACACCAGACGGTTGTAAATTAGTTAAGATACCCAGATTTTGATTATTTTAGTCAGTCCATTACCTTACTACCGTATCGTATCGTAATCGATGTTGGAACAAATTTTTATTTTCTTTTTACGTGTACTTAAAGTTCCTATCATTGTCGGGCTTAGAAAAGTGTATTGTCCAAATCCCTTGAATTAATTCTCTCGTCGTCGATCCGTCGGAATGGCGAATAAAGAAAAAAGATTGGCGTTCGTTCAAGCATGCATTATTCATGTAACACCTGGCATTTCACTACTTTCTGTTTTTAAGAACTTTTTTTCAGTAATTTCGGGAGAAAATATTCTCGAACAAGTTGGAGTGACTTGTATTTTTAATGCGATGTCATTTAGAAAAGTGTTTTTACGTAGACATTTTGTCTGGTTTATTCGCGTGGACTTAGAAACATATTTTTATTTATAACACTGTACACAACACGGGTATTGATGCAACATACCTGTTTCTGGTAAAATTAAAAAATGCAACAAAAAGTTTAAAATGTTATATGTTTTTTTTAGTAACGTGTGACAGTCTGTAGGATGACCAATTTTTTTTTACTTGTAACTAAGTATTGAGTAATCAAATCCAGGGCGGTAACCACGAACTCTTTAAACAATCTCAAATCTGTCAAACATTATCATTTCTGTCAAATTTGAAATGAAATGACCATAGACTTGACGTACCAAAATTGACAGATTTGACAACTTTGAGATTGTTTTAAGAGTTCATGGTTTTGGCCCTGGAATGCGTTGTTAACCTACTTCTTACTGTCGTATTATTTTAAACTTTTTTACTTGCATTCGGATGACTACAATATTTTTTTATATCATCGAGCTGATCTGACAGTGAACTCTTCAGGTAGAACCACCTGAGGTCGAAAATTTTTTTTCATGTGTTATTTATCTTCAATTAAACCTTGCATGGATTTGCTAAAAACAAAAAATTTCAACTCTTCAATTGCTTATAATAAACCTTATTCTTTGGGCATATTACATTTTTAAGAACTCCTCAGATATACGTTGGATTGTATAGTTTTTAAACAAAAAGGTTTAAGTAATAATAGTAATTTGTCGTGCGACCAATATTAAAGAGTAAAAAAGAACTTTGTATGGAACAAATTAAATAAATAATATAATAAATATTGGACAACATCACATACATTGCTCTGATCCTAAGGCTTTATGCATAGAGTTTAACGTAAATAAAACACTGTTAAGAGTTCACGGTTAGACCCCATTTGTTCTTAATATTATTCTTAATATTTAAAATTTCTTCAACATTGTTTTCTCTGTACAAGTTTGACAGAAGCAAAAAAATTCAAGAAAAAGGAGTCCGTCTTCCTTAGAGTTCATACTCGTAGTTATATATTATGTCTCAGATAGAATAATGTGTGAGTGATACCTATGTCTTTGATGAACTTGTTGTTGTACTGAAGATCTGAAAAGTGTTGAAATATCAAATACTCAAACAATTCTTGACAATACTTTTTTTCAATGACAATACTTCGATAAACAACACTTCGATTTTACTTATTGGAAATTTATTGCTTCTTGTCGCAATGTATATAATGCGCGACAAAACGTGGGTATGGTAAAAATGAAACGCGAATCCTAATACTGCGTGAATATGTTATCATATAGTATTAGGACCCAGAATATTCTTAGAAATAAGACCTATTGTTTAGCTTTTGGATAAAAACACAGTCGGAATTTGTAAACCGGGTGTAATAGAAAGGAGAGTGGTACTGTAAGAAATTATTGTAATTCAACAAAGATTATCGAAAAAAAACACTTTCCCATACTGAACCAGCGGCTAGCTGAAGACCTCCGTAGCCGAGAGGCGAGCACGCTGGACTGTATATGGCGTCGCCATCTCTGAGGTTCCGGGTTCGATCCCCGGTCGGGTCAATTTAGAAAACGAACTTTTCTATATTGGCTCGGGTCCGGGTGTTGTGGTACCGTCGTTGTTTCTGATTTCTATAACACAAGTGCTTTAGCTACTTACCTTAGGATCAGAGCAATGTATGTGATGATGTTTAAAAAGAATTCAAACTTATTATTTTTTATCTAGGTTGTGAACCAAGATGCCTTCTCCATCGCACATCGCATCCGTACCATTTGTACCACGTGTCTCGAATACAATGTTACGGAGGCGCACATGAAATAACAAGTAACGTACCTCCCAAAAATACTACCTAGGCAAGAAACGCCACATTTCAGTGGAAATTACATTTTCACGTCTGCTAGTTACGATGTATTGAGTTCAGCGTTTAATAGATAAAATGTTTACCGAATAGACGTATCTGCACGGTTATTTCAATATTTATCACATGCTATATTTCAGCGCAGTAATTTTAAGGAAGTTTCTTCAAAAGAAATATCTTCGTTGATTGGCCTATTTTCTTATACGCATAATCGGGTCACGTTACATTAGCTTAGGCAGGTACCCTTGGACGTTGCCCGTTAGCCAACTTTACAATAAACTCATAATAATTCTATGTACAGTCTAAAACACAATTTAATTGCATAACGCCGACAACAGGGAGGCATTAGCAAAAATAAAATAGGCATTCCGCCCCCTGGCGGCAGGAAATGAAAAAGCACTTGGTCGTTTGGAGCGCGCGTAAAGCGGCGTAGTACTAACAAACTGCTTTGTTGGGTACCGACTGCCGACTATTTCTTTACTATTCATCGCTGGAACGCTGTATATGACAAAATTGTCTGGTAAAAGTGTCGAAAATTTTCTGACAGTTTTTTTTCTGTGGTATCAATGTGTCAAAAACTTTAATGCACTTTTAACCTAAGTACTTCAAAATGTGAAGAGGTTTCGACTCATCAGAATCTATGTTGATATAAAACCACTTCTTAATGCCAAATTGACGTGTGAATAGATTAATTATTGAAACGACTTTTTATCGAGTTTTTTTATTTTTAGGCGTAGCCCGTATTTACCTAAGCCTGTGCGCCACTGCAACCGCCGATTACAACTGCCAACTGCAACTTTATTGACTGTTGCCATTGTTGTTGATCTAGAATATTGACAAATGATAGCGTTAGTAAAACTACTACGAACCTACTGCGAGCGGCTACACTGCCGGCATTTTAAAGTCGCCGGCACTTGCCACGGACTGTTCGCATGCCCTGCAGCCTAATGTGGGAACTTTGACAAGGCAATTTTCATGCAGCCACATGCAATGCAATCAACCGATCATCTTGGCCTCAGCTGTTATGGTTCGGTCATTCACTAATTATGATCTACAGTATGTAGATTACTCATCGACTTTTTAAAGGTGTAAAAATAACTATTTTCAAAACAAAAGGGGGTGATTCTGGGACTTAAATACAAAAACTTTTACTATCGGACCAACATCTAACTCGCAAACAAAATAATCGTCTTCCCATATCAGTAAGGTGTATTTTTTGAGGTTTTGATTTTGGTCTCATAGAAAAAGTTATTTAATTGGTCAGTAGCTTTTGCTATTTCAAATCGAACAAGGTTTTTTTATACTTTTAATATGCGTCTTCTCCTCACTTTTTTGTTCTTTACCACCTTCCACCTCTCGATAAAGCTCAAAGCAAAAATGCCTCGTTGATCGAAGTAACTGCAGCGAGTGAATGGGCCCGTGCCTCAGACGTGTTTATTATTGTGCTCTTTGTACCCTTACTATTAACTACCAATGCCTACAGGAACGGATCAAATGAACGGATTGGAGTATTATTACTCCAATCCGTTCATTTGATTTCGAATTATGACACGTTGAACCCTTTTTAGCTTTTCATTTAATTATTCGACAAGTTTAAGCATTGGCGTCCAGCAGTGACAAATTGATGTTTATTATATCCACTGCTGGACGTAGGCCTCCCCTACAGAATGCCGGAGCACCAGAATCATTTAGAAGGTCATTCAGTAAATACAAAATAACCCTGTACACGGCGGATACTAATTGTAGTAAACATTTAAATTGAAACCCCCAAGAATAGACTATTCTAAATCCGTTAGTTTCATTTATTTCTGCTCAATTCAAACTAGATACAACAGTGCGAAGGAGGAACTAATTACTCAAATTAGAATAATCGACGTCAGACTCTGGCTGACATCGCAAAACAAGAAACAGCTGAGCCAAAAATCCCAGAAATTAAAGCGGAGTTTAAATTAATTTTATACCTACCCTTAGTATTTTGATAGTCGAGTCGCGCCCCTCAAAGACTAAGTACGCGACTCAGAAGTTTTAGCTCTTTTGTTAATACCCCAACGTTGTGAGCTAAATGAATTCCTCATATTTCATTTGGGGCGAGTGCTCGAGCGAAATAACTTTATTTGGGTCGTAACTCGTATTACTGTACAAAAACATAAAGGGTATTATTTACATCTACATAGGTTTTACAGAGATGCAAAGTCTCTTCTATGAAAAACTTTATTAACTATATACACTTTGAATATAAATTTAAGATACACTTTACATGTCCGGTTCGTTGTCATTACTTATTATGATTAGTATCTTCGACAAAGATATTCAAAACCCTGTGAATTTCCGTGAGAAATTCTGTAATCTAAGTTCATTTCATAATTACAGCAGGTATGACAAATTGATCATCAATAAAAAATTACAGATAAAAAATCTACTCATTTAAAATCATAACTACCGTGGACGTGGCCGTGGCGTGTTTGTGTAAAGAACCAAACCTCTATTTTACTAAAACATTTTTTTATATTAAATTAGAGCGTGGCCACACTTTACGTACCTAGTTTTTTTTTTTTACAAAATATCTATGCATGTTTATTGCTCATTTAAAGTACTTTTTCTAATCGACTCCAATATTAGGCAAAAAACCGCGCCCTTATACATTCTTTGGCCCAGCTGAGCCGCTGCAAAGTGTCCACATTACTCTTTAAGTAAGCCCGTAAGGATAAGTGCTCAACATTCACTATTCAGCAAATAAAAGAGCCATTTTCCTTGGATCTGACCGGGTAATGGAAAAACAGAGGACGGCGGGAGACCGCCGCGAAAACTTTGGAAAGTGGACAAAATTGTACGTACGATTGTCGCCGTAGAAGGAAAACGTTAGTCATAATGATAATAGCGTATGAACTATCCCATTGCTGTCTGTATTTAGTGCTTCCATTAGAGAAACGTTTCGTAATAGAGTAATACTATATAGTCATAGTATGCGATGGGACGTGGGTTCGAGTCCCACCTGAGTTCGATGATTTTTTTCAAGTGTTATTTATCTTCAATTAAACCTTGCATGGAATTGCTAAAAACAAAAATTTACAATTTTTAAGCATTTCTGATCTTAACCAATAGTCAAATATTTGTAAAAATATTTCTATAGGGTGTTGACGGTAGTATACTACTCAGCTATACATATAGCTACAACATTGATCAGAATACGCTGGCTTTGACAGCGAGAAAAAACACTTGAGGAATTTCATCTTGTCACGTGACGTCCTCGGTAGCTTAGTGGTCAAAGCACACGCCCGGTATGCGATGGGACGTGGGTTCGAGTCCCACCTGAGGTCGATGATTTTTTTCAAGTGTTATTTATCTTCAATTAAACCTTGCATAGAATTGCTAAAAACAAAAATTTACAGAGTAATACTAGTCATTGAGGTCAAAAACTTACGGGGCGTTAAGTTGAACGGCATATACTTTCCAAAATGAGGGGATTCGTAAAGAAACCAAAGTCAACGACATAGTTTTTCGAATTGCAAAACTAAAGTGGCAGGGTACTCCACATCGCTTGCAGAACTGATAACCGTGAAAGGCTCTCGAGTGGTGACCACGAACTGGAAGGCGCAGCGTTGCCCTCCACGCGGTGGACGGACGACCTTGTCAGAGCTGCGGGCAGCCGCTGGATGCAAACAGCCCAGATTCGATCGTTGTGGTCTGTGGCGGTCTGTGGGGGAGGCCTATATTCCGCAGTAAACTTCCAAGGGCTAATGATCATAGTCTTTTTCCACAGCGAAGGAACCAAGCTTACCGATATACCACTATCGGTGGTCTTGCAAAGATCTTCACGTGTGCAGGTGTAGGGACACGCTGGGCATGTTAGAAGATGAGCCATTGTCTGGGGGGAAATACCACATAGACATGCACCCTCCAAGCTGTAACCCCACCTGTGCAGGTTCTCCCTGCTTTGGCCTACCTGGGTCCGTAACCTATTAATGGCTATCTTTACTTAATACTTATATTATAGCTATCGTCAATTTGATTCTACTCATTCTATGTAAGTAGCCAACCGTTATAATTCATTTAGAAATTTTTAGGGTCAACTCAAAATTACGTTGTAATTTTCCAAAACGCACTCTTACGTTTCATAGCTTATTATAGGTTAAAATAGATGCATGGAATATAAACTCGTATTAATTTCCTGTTAACCACAGAACAGCAAAAGAATAGAAGCAGCCGTTCGTGCTTATACAAGTCAAACTTTGCACCTTACATGCGACAAAAATAACATACAATTATATTGGAAAATCCCAGCGTCCAAATTCTCATTTTAAGTTACAATGCTTACTTTAACAGAATACAAAAAAAGATTGTTTAGGTTTCATGCACAATCTTTGTTGTACGATTACGGTAGAGCAATGATATACGCATTTAGCTGCTGGCAACGGAATAGAGGAGATTAGGTGAGGATCAGGATCATTGTAGTGGTTTGAGATAAGTCAATGTCGAACACTGGACTGAGGCACGGCACTGTAACTTTCTGTATTTTCATTTTCTTTTCATTCGAAGAAAGGTATATAAAAATAGGCATATAAACGCGCGCGCGCGTTAATGCTCGCTCGCAAGTCCCTACTGGATAAGACCACCGCAGTGGGTCACCGCGCGTAGATATGTTTTCGATGCCTACACGAGGAGTAAGACAGGCTGGCTGTGGTAGGCTGATCACGATGATAATTCCAACACGTTTCAACGCTTATAAATTGATTAGCATTTGTTTTCAACTTAAAGAAGACGAGAAAGAACGCGAATATTTGCATACCTTCTAAAGATGTGATTAGGTGTTGTATCCCTTAAATAAGTTAAATCGATAATCCTCTTGTTTGAAGTCACGATTTTATGGTATCCTTTAACATAACAGTTAATTTAAGTTCCAAACACATTGTACTTTCCCAATTTGAGAACATGTTTATATACCCGTAATAGGGTCTTAATACCTATAAATAATTTGAATTTGACTTTAAGTAACATTCTATGTTTCTTTCTTTAACCTCATTTACTGCTATTCCCCCAATGACCGGGGGTTTCGGACAGGGTACGTAAATAGGTTTATTATGCAACTACCGACGCCCTCTGATTTTGCTTGACTAGAAGCCTAAGCCCCCTTCGGCTATATTCTACATTAAATACTCGTATGATGACAATGTTTCCAGGGCTGCGAAAGATGTTTTTTTATGAAATAATAATAATAATAAATATTGGACAACATCACATACATTGCTCTGATCCTAAGATAAGTATCTAAAGAACTTTTATTATAGAAATCAGACAAAATACGGTACCGCAACGCCAAAACCCGAGACAATATAGAAAAGTTTGTTTTCTACATTGACCCGACCGGGAATCGAACCCAGGACCTCAGAGATGGCGCCGCCAGGTCCACAAACTTTTACATTTTTATGTACCTACTCACAACTAAGTATTTAATTTTGCAATCCTTTAACAATCTGTTCTGGCTTGCTTCAGTTAAATGGTTTTAAAACTGTTTATTAAAATACTAAATATTGCGCAGTTTATTTTTGTTAACCACCAAATGCACCAAACCGCATTACCGCATCTTGTGTAGGTATTATTTTTGTTTTCTGTATCGGTGTACCTTTCCACAATAATTCGAAATTTTCCTTACATTCTTATTTTAAAATATCACATCAATAAAACAAAACACTGTCGCAATATAAAACACTATTTTTATCCTTACATTATAAGTAGATCATATTTAGAAAACCTATTACCGGCCAGCATACAAAATGCTTACAATATTTCCTCACGCGTATTTATTGGTAAACAAAGCAAATAGGAAACGCGATACTTCTGGCTGCCGCCCTTTTCTGCGAACCAATACCTCTGTCATGGAATAACGCTTTATATTTAGTATAGAATGTTTTGCTTTATTTTATAGTTTGTTTCACAATTTCAAAAGAACTTTAACCAGGGTTGTTAGATTCAGATGGCGGGAAAAATCCCGGAATATCGCGTCAGCTGATGCCGTAGTTGTTGCCAATTAATGTTCAAAGTCCATCAGCTAGAGTCGAATTGACGGCAGCAGAAGAATTAAGTTAATTATCTCACTTTATACAAATAATCGTGATTAGAAATAAGTGATACAATCGGCTTATACTAAACGTATGAGATTTTTTGCGATTATAAAATCGAAAATTGATTTTAGAAACGTAGTACATACTACTCTGTCAAGAAAGTACCGGGAAAAGATTAATAATACACAAAATGTTAGTTTTTCATCCAAATTTATTTTATCACCTTCAAAGTATGCTCCTACAGAAGCGATACACTTACGCCAACGAATAATCCAATCATCATCATCATCATCATCTCAGCCACAGGACGTCCACTGCTGGACATAGGCCTCCCCCAGTGACTTCCAGATCGGCCGAAGCCCCGAAGTTTCAAGCCCCGTCGAAGAGACAGACCGCAAAAACTTACCGACCACACCCTCAAACTCATGGCAGAACGACGTTTACTGGCACTGCAGTCCTCTGTTGACGCTAAGTTATATCGGCAGCACAATAGACGGATATGGAAGTCCTTGCGACATGATATCCGCAACTTTAATACGAATAGTATTAAAGAGGCGATAGAGCGGAACCAAGGCTCCAAAGTGTTTGCAAGAGACATGTCTATTGGGCAGAGCCAGCTGACGAAGCTGAAGACGGGGGATGGTAGTATAATGTCGACAAAAGCCGAAGTTTTGAGGGAGATCGAAAAGTTCTATGGGCAGTTATACACCTCGGTCACTAAACCTGTTAGTAGTTCAGCCGCAGATCCAAGAGCTAAGCTTACCCGACACTATACCGAAGATATCCCGGACATCAGCCTATATGAGATTAGGATGGCTCTCAAACAGCTCAGGAACAACAAGGCGCCGGGTGATGACGGGATTACCTCAGAGATTCTGAAAGCGGGTGGAACACCGGTACTGAAGGTCCTTCAGAAACTCTTTAACTCCGTCTTGCTCGAGGGAATAACGCCGGAGGCATGGAATAGAGGTGTGGTGGTGCTCTTCTTCAAGAAAGGAGATAACACCTTGCTGAAGAACTACAGACCCATCTCGCTTCTGAGCCATGTCTACAAGTTCTTTTCGAGGGTCATCACGAATCGTCTCGCACGTAGGTTCGATGACTTCCAGCCTCCCGAACAAGCAGGTTTCCGAAAAGGCTTTAGTACCATAGACCACATCCATACGCTGCGACAAGTTATACAGAAGACCGAAGAGTATAACTTACTGCTTGGCGTTTGTGGACTATGAGAAGGCCTTCGATTCAATCGAGACTTGGGCAGTGCTACAGTCTCTACAGCGGTGCCATATTGACTATCGGTACATCGAGGTGCTGAAATGTTTATATAAAAACGCCACCATGACGGTCCGAGTACAGGAGCAGAGCACAAAAGCTATTCCTCTGCAGCGAGGCGTAAGGCAGGGAGACGTTATTTCTCCGAAACTGTTTACCGCCGCATTGGAAGATGCTTTTAAACTCCTGGAATGGGAAGGATTCGGCATCAACATTAATGGCGAATACATTACTCACCTTCGGTTTGCCGACGATATTGTGGTCATGGCAGAGTCGCTGGAAGACCTCGGTACAATGCTCGATGGCCTTAATAGAGTTTCCCAACAGGTAGGTCTTCAGATGAACATGGACAAAACAAAGATTATGTCGAATGCCCATGTTGCGCCTTACCCAGTACCAGTTGGGAGCTCTATTCTTGAAATTGTTGACAAATATGTTTACCTGGGACAAGTGATCCAGTTGGGTAGGTCCAATTTTGAGAAAGAGGTCAATCGACGAATCCAACTCGGATGGGCAGCGTTCGGGAAACTACGCAACATCTTCTCGTCCAAAATACCTCAGTGCCTAAAGACGAAAGTATACAACCAGTGTGTGTTACCAGTGATGACATACGGAACTGAAACGTGGCCTCTTACTATGGGCCTTATTAAGAAGCTTAAAGTTGCACAGCGCGCTATGGAAATAATCCAATCATCAAAACATTTTTAAACGCTATTTCCGGAATCGAGTTCAGTTCTCGCCGCAAATTCTCCTTTATGTCTTCTACCGAATGAAACCGGGTGCCACGAAGTGGTAATTTGAGTTTAGAAAAAAGAAAGATGTCGGCTGGAGCCATATCTGGTGAATAAGGTGGCTGCTCGATGGTATTTGTTGAGTTTTTGGTCAAAAATTCCTTCGCAATGATGGCCTTGTGGGAATGCGCATTATCGTGGTGCAAAATCCAAGAATTTTCATTCCACAAATCTGTCCTTTTTCGTCTAATTTGCTCTCTTAAACGCCGCATAACGCTTAAATAATACTCTTTTTTATCGTTTGACCTTCTGACAAGAATTCTGAGTGCACAACACGGCGACAGTCAAAGAAAACAGTCAACATGACTTTGACTTTCGATCGAGTTTGGCGCTGTTTCTTCGGTTTCGGTTTAGTTGGAAGGCGCCACTCCGAAGCTTGTTGACTAGTTTGCATGTAAAACTCGTAAACCCACGTCTTGTCACCAGTAACAATGCGTTTCATGAATGTTGGGTCGGAATTGACTCGTTCTAGCATGTTCTCAGCGATTTTTTTGCGATTGAGTTTTTGAAGAAAATTCAGGTCCTTTGGGACTAACCGAGCGGCAACATGTTTCATACCCAATTGATTATTTCAAATGGTACGAATCGACTCGTGTGACACAGAAAGTTCGACGGCTAGCTCTCTCAAACTTGAATGAGGATCTTCAGTCACTATTTCCTTCACTTTTGCGATGTTATCTTCAGTAGCAGACGTTGATGGCCTACTAGAGCGAGGCAAATCTTTCATCACATCTCGACCGCTTTTGAACGCTTTGTACCACTCATAAACACGTGTTTTTGATAAAGTCGATTCACCGTAAGCCTTCTGTAACATTTTCAGAGACTCCAAACACGAAATCCGATTGGCGATGCAAAATTTAAGACAAACTCTTTGTTCGATGTTTTTGTCCATTATGAAATTCGCAATATACACTAGATATGGTATAACTAAAAACAATACTGTATTTAATATAATTATCAGATGTAACTCAAACTCCGCGCCAAAATGGAAAACAGTTGTGCCAATCTAACAACAACAAAAAATAATATAATTTTGAATTTGGAACCATAAACAAATCATCAATTCCCGAAACTTTTTTGACAGAATGAACATGAATAAAAAAGAAAATGGATACTGTCTATAGTTACCGTGGCCGCACTGACTTGGACTCGAGTGTTCGTTTGAGATAAATGCGGTTCGGCGTGAAATTTGTATTATTATATTTATTTTAGCCCAATTATTCGGCCACTGCCCCCACTACGGAGGCTTATTCGATTGGAACAACACTAACTTAATTCTAACATTTGGTGTACGATTGTTTTACGCAAACATTATTTGATTAATACTAACTGTTACTTTAATTTGCATCTAGAATTCACAATTAATTTGTTTCAAAAATAACTTATTTTAGAGAGTCGGAATCAATAATATTACACCAACGTTTACACCCACTTAAAATTGCACTATTACTAGCCTGTGGTAGCTAGTTCATCAATATTTGAGTGATCAAAACGTGGAGAGTTTAATCTTGCAACGAAAACACAGTGAACTTTTCCTTTAACAATTTAACAATTATTAGTAAATAATTCAAAACAAGAAGTTTTTTAATAATATTTTTACAACAATAATGGTCTAATAACTTTTTCTGTCAAAACAGCGCTTTTAGATGAAAGTGAATCAGTGGACATGCTGTTAAAAAAGTACAAGGTTCAGTGAATCTAGTCAAAAATATTTCAAAATACAACTTTCAAACTCGACTTTGAACCCCTAAATATTACTTGTGCTTTTTTGAGTGCCATTATATGTACATATAAGCGTTAACATTCCCGTTGTCATCCCGTTGCTAGTTGGAGTTGGCTTGACGGATTTTACTTCGGATATCAATATATCTTGAAGAGCAAAATCCCAGATCCTATTTATTTTCCCTCTCTCTCTCTCACTCTCTTCCTGTCTATTTCTCCCACACGGTAATGGGGTTAGCCTTCCGTATCTTTGCTCGCTCGCTCTGTCCTGACATCCTCTTTGGAAACCTCTCACTCCCTCATGTCCTTTAGCTATGCACTCTCATCTTGTCTTGTACCTTTCTTATTTTTAAGTAACTAAGTAATACTGTGAAGCAGGTTCTTTGCCGACATTGAGCATAAAATCACGCGGTTCCTATAGTTTTATAAGTATTGTTCAAATATTTTATAATTTAGACTGAAATACGGTTTCCGTCACTACACACGATTTAATGTGCAGTTTTTCTTGAGATGTTGTCACTTAATACACTTTTCAATAATGTTGCAGTAAAGTGCAAGGCATTAGCTACATTTGCTATATTTCTCAAATGTACCGTGAAATAACCCTTTAACATATCTCAAAGTCTTACAATAACAAGCTGATCAGAACTCAATACCTTTTAAAATTTAAAATAAAATTAACCCTCAGCCTCATTTCTCGAAAGAACATAGGTTTAATTACTGTTATATCGAGTTTCAATAACGGCGGCTTCACTCAGCTCTAATCGCGGTGCGAGAGCCCTTCAGAGAGGGAGGAGCATTTTGCGAGCCCTTCGAGTAAGAACCATAACCTTCAGACACGTACACACTGGAGCATATATTTTAGGATTTGGGTTCATATAGTGTTCGGAATATACAGGGTGTTTGGTAAAGGGTATATTAAGCGGAAACTAGTATATGTTAACATATGCCTATAAATAGTATAACTAATGAAGTCAGAAAAAGAATATCATCATTTTTATTTTTTGAAAATTTCATACAAAACAATTTTTTATCATTTTATATTCATAATTTAAGAATCCGATTTGTATGAAAATATGTTTTTAGAAATGATAATAAATACTGTACACCATAGTATTTATATGCATAAGTTAACATGGGCTAATTTCGGCTCGATATACTATTTGTAAATTTTTGTTTTTTAGCAATTCCATGCAAGGTTTTAATTAAAGATAAATAACACTTGAAAAAAATCATCGACCTCAGGTGTGACTTGAACCCACGTCCCATCGCATGCCGGGCGAGTGCTTTATTAGTCTTTATTAGTGCTTTGCAATAGTCAGATATTTGTAAAAATATTTCTATCGGGTGTTGACGGGTAGTATACTACTCAGCTATACATATAGCTACAACATTGATCAGGGATACGGTGGCTTCGACAGCGTGAAGAAACACTTGATATACTATTTACCTAACACCCTGTATAATATTTTGTTTAGGTACTCTCTTTTAGGTGTTAAGGGATTCTAGCAAATGCATCATGAAAAGGCGAAAAACATCTTCTTAAGATTTCGATTTAAAAAGCTGTTGTAGAAAAGCTTATCAATGAATTACTAAGTTTTAGGAATTATTAGACTTAGTAAAACATTAACTACTAGATTGAGCTAGATTACAGCATAGAGCTGTATCCTGAGGGATTTAACTATATCATAGTTTTAACTACCTTAATATGACGCAGATTCATGCAGGCAGAGACAACGCGGCGCTGCGGTACCTACTTAAAACGCATTATTTACAAAAAACTACAAAACAAAAGCTTTATTCCCCTACACACTTGTAGTAAAGTATGCCTATATACGTCCCACTGCAGGGCACAGGCCTCACCTCAACTATGAGGTGGTTTAGGCCATACTCCACCACGCGGGCCCGGTGCGGATTGGTGAAGGGGTGTTGTAAGGCCAGTGACTAAACCTTACTGTCAGATGTTATCAAGCCGCCTTAAGGCCTCTGACTAGGCTTCACTTGTAGAATCGCCCTAATTCAAACTCACCTTCATTTTGATGGAATGCCGATTACATAGCAAAAACCTTTTCTTGGACAGCGAGGAATGTATTACGACATTTTACTTATAGATAAGATTGAAATATGGCCGCGCTTGTGCTGAGGGCCAAGATTCCATGCCGCTGGGATATCAGATGGAATATTTCACTATTTTAGCTAGAATTTGTTTTTATTGTGACATTGGCTTAAGTGCTTCAGACAGACTGTACTTATACATATTACTTATTACATTTAGATTTAAATAACAGTTTCGGAAGTTTTTTTTTTATATTAGCATAGAGAAAGAATAAAACTACGTAAAAGTGAACATAACAGAATGACTTTGAGATTTTCAGCGCGAAATCCAAGATTTCCAACAAGCATTTTTTCAGTTTAGGATTAAATTTAAAAATATTAAGAAAACAGATTAAGTAAATCCTTATTTTTGGATGCATCAGTGCACTTTTCTTAAGCTCGATTTTGTAAAAATGAAAAACAATAAATGCATAAATATGTCTAACAATGCAAATAGTGATACTATTTATCATAATTGTCGTGCCCATTAACCTATCAAGCGGCAAAGACCGTCCGGCCGCTCAGTAACAATAAAATTTTCATTGTGTCTTTTGACCTCCGCCTGACAGGTTAATATGATCTCTTATAAAGTACTGTGTACAACTATAGCGGCAAGGATCTTGAGCGCTGAGTGAAAGATGCTCAGTAACATTACGATTACGTGATTGGCTAGTCGTGCGACGCGCCTGCACTGCCGGCCGGGATTGGTTATTAGCTTGCGCACACGTATCTTTAATACAATGATCATTTCTTTTTGATTTAGCGCTCAAAATTCAAGCCGAAAATTGTAACATCTATTTTGTTTACTTCATGGAAACAATAAGGAATTGAATTTTGTGTGATCGTGAAGTACTTTTTATATTGCGGTTATGTTTTCACAACTATCAAATTTTAGTAAAATTTAACATGTGTTTGTGTTTTTTTAAAAATAAATATTGGACAACATCACAAATATTGCTCTGATCCTATGTAAGTAGTAGTAGTAGTAGTATGTAAGTAGCTAAAGCACTTGTGTTATAGAAATCAGAAACAACGACGGCACCACAACACCCAAAACCGGGACAATATAGAAAAGTTCGTTTTCTTCATTGACCTGACCCTCAAACCCAGAACCTTAGAGATGTCGTCATTATACTGACTGGACAGTATAATGACGACCTCCGTAGACTCACTCACAGACTGGAGGATTAAAACTAGGCATCAAAATTATGCTGCCTAGTTTAAATCCTCCAGTCCTCCATATTCCGGCCTTACTTCACTAATGGTCTTGGCCATATGCGGTCGGGAGGAGATATCATATGCGAGGTTCGCTTGAGAACCGATACAGGCACTTAGCCTGAGAATAGTTAATCCATTAATAGTCTCAGACTTGCCCAGTCCTGTTTTGGACAGGCTATTTGTGATTGAATCTGAGAGTATTTGCGACAAGCCTTAAAAAACGTATTTTGTATTTATTTACGTATAAACGTATTTATAGATAGTCCTCATTGCACACTACACAAAGAAGTAACAGTTATGATTTATTGAAAGATGTACCATTTAGGCGGTCTTATCGCTAAAAGCGACCTTTTCCAGGTAGAGGACAACTAAAAAGAAAGAGTAAAGTGGTGTAGTGTGCTTAATTCGAAATGTTTCATATACGTACAATAAAGCGGCATGAGTACTATTTAGATTTATCACCATGTAAATTTATCCAGCCCCTCTAGCATGAGCGACAAAACACGATACGATATGATTTAGCTATTTATCTCTGAACTTTTATCTAAAAAGCGAACAAAACCGTGACGTCGCCGGCACGGAGATGCTTACTGTTTTAATAAAAGTTCAAGATGGCGGCAATTTTATCATATTTAGAAAGTAAAGAGGCGATAAATCGCTATATCATATCGTATCATATCGTGTTTTGTTGCTCGTGCTAGAGCGGCAGATTCCAGTATGGTACATTAATTACGTCATCAATAACATCTGGCTGTTGCAATTCAACTTAAATCCGTTTTTATGTTAATCACCGTAGTTATGTAATCAAACTATTTCTGTTTTAAAGTAAAGTATGCCTAATATGTCCCACTGCATGGCACAGGCCTCACCTCAACTATGTGGCTGTCTTTCTGATCATCGTTTACTTAAATATATCACACAGCTTTTCCTAATTTTATCAGGTTAAAGCACCCGCACACCGCTTGTGCACTTTCAATTGTGGTAGAGCTCCGATCTCTCTCATTAAAAAAATTAAAATATGCTCTAATTGCACCGAGTTTGATTTAAAGTGTCCGTGGAGTAAACTGTCTCGGATTCATATCCCTAAGAATGGAGTAACATTTCTCGGTTATCACAGGTGGACTATCCTGAAGTATTCATGAGGAAAACTAAAACTAGACCCTAACCCTAGGATATTGACATTTGGTAACACTAGGTGCCTTCGAAAGGACGTAATACGTACTTATCCCGCTTTAAGAATATGTAAAATACCTGATTATGGAGGATGGTTTAGGAGATTGCATCATCATACAAAAAGAGACTTTATGTCTTTCATATAAATGTCTTTATTGATAAAATATTTGCTAGAAATACCAAACCTGATTGGTTGTTTAGTTTGGGTCTAGAAAATAATGTCTTTGTTTAATATTCTGAATGACCTTAAGATGTTCTAGGGTCAAGTATCGCTTTGTAAATATTGTTTTTCGTGAAAAGAGAAATCATGTTTAGACTTTAGAATAGTTTGTTACGGGATTGCTACCATGTACCTTATTTTTGAGTTCCCGATATTTCGGCACTGTTGCAAGCGCCATGATCACGGAGTAACTGAAGATCTTGCGGGTAAGTTGTTAAGGGCAAACATATCGGTCTACCCTCTTTCGCTGTCTTTTATTGCACGCGTCGGTACCATTGTCTACAAACTCACTATTTTCTCGCACCTGTTCTCGACACACAACACTAACAGTATCTGACCGCGAAACAGCAGTTTGTTGTTTTTTCCGGTTTTTGCACATACGAATCACTGGATTCCAGACACTTGACAATTTAAACCCATCCTCGCGATTGAAATTTTTGTACTTTGTAATTTCGATCGCTTCCCTGACCATTCTTGGTATGTAGTGGCGTTCTGTCGCAATGATCTGAGGGTTGTGAAACTCAATCCAGTGATTTAGACCTGATTCCAACAAATGTTCCGCGATTGCCGATTTCTGTTTGTCGTTGTTTTTGACCGCTTTTATGTACGTATGTAGAACGCCACTACATACCAAGAATGGTCAGGGAAGCGATCGAAATTACAAAGTACAAAAATTTCAATCGCGAGGATGGGTTTAAATTGTCAAGTGTCTGGAATCCAGTGATTCGTATGTGCAAAAACCGGAAAAAACAACAAACTGCTGTTTCGCGGTCAGATACTGTTAGTGTTGTGTGTCGAGAACAGGTGCGAGAAAATAGTGAGTTTGTAGACAATGGTACCGACGCGTGCAATAAAAGACAGCGAAAGAGGGTAGACCGATATGTTTGCCCTTAACAACTTACCCGCAAGATCTTCAGTTACTCCGTGATCATGGCGCTTGCAACAGTGCCGAAATATCGGGAACTCAAAAATAAGGTACATGGTAGCAATCCCGTAACAAACTATTCTAATGTTAGTGACCATGAAAGTTTAAAACAATATATCATGTTTAGACGACTACAAAGGTCGTTGACCTGCGACTTGGCAAAGATGTTACAATCAACTTATTACCAATTACAACTACGTTTTTTTATGAAATTTTTCAATAATACTCCATAAGATACTACTAATATTTTAATGGTCTCTCAGCCCAGAAGAGACACAATGGACATTCCTTTGTTACGCGGTCTCATAGGTCCGCTTGGCATTCGATGAGTACAATAGTCTACAAGAATTAGGAGTCAAAACTACTTCAAACTGGAGATTATTTGAATATGACATAAACAAACAGTCATGTTGTTAAAGTTTATTAAAAAAATAAAATTAATTAATTTAAAAAAACCCGACTGCGTAAAAAGTGAACTTAAAAGCTGAAAACAAGATTTAAAGAATCAATTTGCAGTCTGAGGCATCAAATCCATGTTACTTGATGACTTGATGACCACATTAAATTACTAAATTAGGTACTAACGCAGTGCATACCAAGTCAATCATCATTATGCTGTTAATGGATTTGACGCCTCCGACCGCAAACTGATTCTTTAAATCTTGTTTTCATCTTTTAAGTCCACTTTTTACGCAGTCGGGTTTTTTTTTAATTAATTTATTTTATTTTTGACTTTTAAGTTTGTAGTGTTCTACTCCTACTTTTCAATGAACTATAAAGCCTTATTTGTAACTCTTCATTAAAAAAAAGGTTTTAACTCGAGTAAGTATAGTATCTAAAATCGGTTTTTCCCGTTTAATACATGTAACAATAGGAATTCCGGGTAAAATCATAGCCTATGTCACTCCCACAACTGACACGAATGTAATGACAAATCATAATAATATGTTTAAATCTATAAACGGTTTTTCCTTCCTATTTTTCAGTGTATTTTTTTGCATGCTCCCGTAGAAATTTTGGAAAATAAAGTATTGGATACTATTAGCACTGAAAATATGTGACCCTTAGTTAATAAAAGAAAGTTTCAAAAATAACTTACCCCTTGTCACTCCCACAATTGAGACGAAACTAATAATATATTATACTTTTATATCCGTTAAACGGTTTAGGCTGTAGGGCGTGACAAAGAAATAGACAAACATACAAGATCACATCTTCTCAAAACAAAAACCCCAGCATATAAATAAATATAAATATAAGACATTATCACATACATTGCTCTGATCCTAAGTAGCTCAGCAAGATAAGTAGCTCAAGCACGTGTTATAGAAATCAGAAACAACGACGGTATCACAACACCCAGACCCGAGACACTATAGAAAAGTTCATTTTCTACATTGACCCGACCGGGGATCGAACCCGGAACCTCAGAGATGGCGACGGCATGCTCGCCACTCGGCTACGGAGGTCGTCAGACGGAGATGAACGGAGACTAATCGTCTAGATGGCAGTACCGGCTGTGATTAATATAATTATCTTAAACAAAAATGGCAAAATTTGTGTTTAAAGATTTTAAACTAACAGTGTGTTTCTATAGTCGCATGTTTATTAATTAAATTAGCTTGTTGTTTTTAGATAGGTACTCAACTTTCCACTTTTTCACAACAAAGTTATTTTTTTCCAGCTAAAACTGCTGAGTTGTCCTTTTTCTATCTAAGCAAGATCGCTGATGCGCCGGTTCTTGATTGGCCACCATTTTGTTTAAGGGGGCGCTTGCTCTGCCATTTTTTGGTAAACAAGGCTTGTTTTTTAATAATTAAGGGACAGAATTAATTAAGAGTTCAAAAGGGAGTAATCTGATTATGTAAGTGTGTTTTATTTGTTATTCATATTTTTTTCGGAAGATAGTTATTTAGATATTTTTAATAAAATTTGTCGTTATCAGTGTATTTTGGTTAAGGAAAATGCCACTGAAGTGGTTTCAATCCTCATTTATATTGAGGTTACGTACGACGATTGCCAAATTATTTTTTTTTGTTTATTATGGTATTGGATGACAATATTTGGCCGGTCGCGTCTTCCAATAATTGAATGTAATAGATATAGCGATCGATAGTAAAATTTAATTTAGATAGTGTATTTTTTGGGACGTACACCCACAAGGTCACCAGACGACCTGGTAAAGGTAGCGGGAGGCCGCTGGATGCAGGCCGCTTCCAACCGGACGATCTGGAAGTCACTGGGGGAGGCCTATGTTCAGCAGTGGTCGTCTTGTGGCTAAAATGATGATGATAATTATTATTTTTTCAAAACAGCTTATTAAGTTAACATTTATAATTATTTTTTTCATTCTAATATTATAATAGTGTCCATACAGAACCTACCGTCTTAAGAACAGATATGAAGAATTAACTATGTTTTGTTCAAATTTACGGTCCCAAACTCACAAGTTGTCCAAATTACCGCTAGCCTTTTTTAAAAGCAATTCTAGACTTAATGACTTAGGAAAGACATGTGTCGTTAATTATTCACGCTGCACCAAATATTCGAGTGTGGAACGCCATTTTTTGTCGCACCGAGCCACGACGTGACGTTGATTGGTCAAAGTGATGTCAACGTGCTACCGTATTCCTCGTAACGGCCATTTGCGTCATAATGTTTTTCTATTCCTTTTTTAAGTCTATTGAGCTTTTATGTTTAAAAATATGTCGGTACAATTTATAAAAGTACCTACGCGAGTAATTAGACAGTATTTATGAAAACCGTTCAAGCGTGAACGTATGTTAAGCCGGGTACTTACCTAGGCGTGTAGGTTGTAACGTATTTGATACTGTATTAAGTACAGCCGAGATACAGTATCAGATACGTTACTGCTACGAGGCTAGGTGGTACCCTGATTTACGTACGTGTAACTTACAGATGTTTGCTAACTTAGCTTAAATTCAATTGTTGCTTTGTTGGAATAGCGGATAACAAGAGGTAGTTGGAATTATTCAAGTAAAATGATGGCTCAGAAATTGGAAATGTTTTTATGAAAAAATACCGGATAACTATCCTCCTGGTTGCTTGGGTCGTAAAGCTTAGTCAGAGGCATTAAAGCGGCTTGATTACATCTGACTGTTAGGCTTATTAACTGGCCTTACAACAATCCTCCACCAATCCGCACTCGGTGGTTCAAACCATCTCACAGTTCACGTGAGGATTGAATCCTGCAGTGGGACGTATATGGTATATGGTGTGAGGTGTTTATAGCTCAGTGGCAGCAGCACTTCAGTATCGATTAATAAAGTTAACTAACCAACGCCGTGGTTGTGAGTGCATGAAAGTACATAACAACCATATTTAGTAACATTTATCACGAGAATCTCCGTGCTTAGGAAAGCACGTTAAAAGTCGGTCCCGGCTGATATCACTTGATACTAGTCGCAAAGCCTAGCCAGAGGCCTTATTGCGGCTTCATTGCATCTGACAGTAAGGTTTAGACACTGGCCTTACAACACTCCTCTACCTATCCGCACCTGGCCCGCGTGGTGGACTATGGCCCAAACCACCACAAAGTTGAGGTGAGTTCTGTGCCCCACAGTGGGGCGTATAAAGGCATACCTACTTTACAAACCGCTGTCAGCTTTTCTACAGTCTAGTATAATAGGCCCGTGGGGAATTGAATTATTGCGATACCGCAATTGGTCTTTTAGAAAAAGTTGTCGATTTGAGCAGAGTAATAAAGCCCTTAAAAAAAGAAAAGTATGCCGGCATAATTTTCTTTTTTTTATCTCCCTGATCGCAGTTACATATACACATGTATAGTTATACACACCTAAAGCTGAGTGCACACTGGGATGTAATTTGCGCGGCTGCGGCGTTACATTAATTGGACGTTACGCGCTGGCCGCCACTTCTTACTGGTCTATTAAAATATATTCGTTATATGTTAACGTACACTGGCAACATCGGAATAAATGAGTTTTTATAATTGTAGTTTATTTTACACCCAGCATTACAATTTAAAGTCGACAATTTTGTCACATTATATCAAATAACAGTATTGTTTGATTGTCTGAGGTCGATGATTTTTTTCAAGTGTTATTTATCTTCAATTAACAGTATTGTGTTCAGTGTTCAGTAGTCCAGAACCTTGTTCGCAATGTCGATCATAATAATATTCTGTATTTTTAGTTTCTGGTATTTTTTTTCTTTTGTCTTTGTTACACATTTTTGGCTATTTAAATCAATTTACATATATTGTAACAAGTTATTTATAAACTTCAATCAATGACGCAACAATGACTGAAAAGATTTTTGTCTTAGAGCCCTATCACAACTTCTGTGACAAACTGAATTAAACATGGAAAGAACCGCAGGCTATGTTTATAGTAATCAGTAATCCTTAGAAGTCCATTCGCCACACACAGTGTACACTCACCGCAACAAAAGTCTAGTGTGGGACTCCCGACGTGCAAACACGGGATACGCCTTTGCCAAAACAAAGCTTGATACAGAAGACTCTCTCCCTAGCGATTAGGCTTACTGGGCCGGGCACACAAGAAAGGTAAGGCCCACTTGCACATGTCAGGATTCGCGAATTTAATCCCGAACTATCCACTAACATGGTATCAAAATCATTCTGTCAGTTTGTATGACAATGACAGAGATAGAAAGATGTCTTAATTTCGTACCAAACTAATCCGGTGGTGCGCAAGTTCACCTAAAGTTATCACTGCCGATACCATCTCCACATAACAACTAAATGTGTTTACATCAGTTCTTTACTTCACCTTAAAAAGCCCTGCTCTTTTAAAGAACTCTTATGACTACAAATTAAAAGGATTTAAAATATGTAAATAACAGAATTAGATAACAATTAATACACAGTTTTATAAAGCTAACAGTATAATAACCAAATCACCAATTCTCACATTGGGATTCCCTATGCTGTGTTGTGGGATACAGCTTCTTTCGCCAGATTAAAATTAAAGTACATGACAGTATAATATATTTAAAAAACCGGCCAAGTGCGAGTCGGACTTGCAAACGAAGGTTTCCGTACCATTATCTATAAAAACGGTAAGAGCTCCCTTAAATATTTATTTTATTCTGGTTTTTAGTATTTGTTGTTATAGCCGCAATAGAAATACATCATCTGTGAAAATTTGAACTGTCTAACTATCACGGCTTATGAGATACAGCCTGGTGACAGACGGACAGGCAGATAGACAGACAGACAGACAGACGGACAGCGGAGTCTTAATAATAGGGCCCCATTTTCCCACGGAACCCTAAAAATAAAATAAATTCATTTATTCGTGTGTATTTGTACATATGTACATGTGTGTATTTTTTATTGTTAAATGAGTAAGTGAATGACAAGTTAAGTTTGCCCAAATATAGAGCGGGCCTTCTATATCACCTGTATTGTATATTCCCCGGCATACGAGCGGGCGCTAATCGACTGCCTGTAATACTCGCTAAGTGAAAGTAGCTGCCTCGAACCCAATAGCAACGGAAATGGAATACACCAATCGGTTTTTGGCTTTTGCCTTGGTTGCTTCAGAATATGGAGTGGGTAGTATCTGATTATGGAAAGTGTTTGATTTCTTGGGTGGTTTAGATGTAGTTAAAGTGAATGGCGAACTGTATGATATAAGTATAATTGACTATTCAAGACAAAAAGACAGTGACCGCACACTTGAAGATTTATGAAGCGAGCGTTCGACCCAGCACCGGTGTTCGCTCGGTGTGATCCTTGTTCACAGCCCTAAATCTGTACTACTATGACCATGCGTGGACAGGATGAAAGATTATCATTTTACACTAACAACAAGTACCTAACTATTTTCTGAACTGATGTTATATAAGTGACAAAAATGCTAGCCTATTTCTTCTATTACTTCAAAATAAATTATATTTATACTAAAAATACGAATGTGTTCATTCTATTTAATAGTCTCAGTGCTGAGAGACAGCTAATTATCAAACTGTTAATATAATTAGAAAACTTAATTTTGAAATGAGAGACGTCTCATAACCTTACAAAATTATTTAGATACGTAAATAAATATATTATAAACGGGGTTATATTTAAAACACAGCCGTATTTTAACTACATTTATCTGGCTTGGGCCAGTAGCGAGCAAACTAAAAACCAACACGCAAACATGGTGAAGTTGCTCAACATAGCCTCGGGATGAATAGTTGTAAAAATAATACTAAAATAACTGCCTAAAGCAATGCTTTAATAAAAAGTTTATTATTAAAATAGCCAGGTCCACGGAATACTCGGAATTAATCAAAAGTAAAAAAAAGATATAGTAGTTATGCTAGCTCAGTTAGTTGGAGTCTTGCCTGGCATCTGCAAATACTACATCCAGGGCATCCACAATTCCACGCACACATGTAAACTTCATATGTCGGCATAAGTACCTACTTACAATTTGCGAAATAACATAATACATTTTTATGGTCGTGGAGCCGCAAAAGTCGCATTCTCCTGCTCAAATATATATATCTATGATACCAAAATCAAAATTACTCTTCCATACAAATCGTAACAGCTGACTGGTGATTTTGTTTGAGGAAGTAAGTTTTGTTTTTTGAGATTTCGATATTGGTAAAATAAGATTAGAAAAAAAAAGTTATTACGTTTAAACGAGAGGATGTACTTTTACTGCCCTAAAAACCGGCGAAAAAATTGTCGCATAAATCTGAGTAAGATTCTGTAATCTTTATTCTTTTTTTATAAATATTTGACAACATCACAAACATTGCTCTGATCCGAGGGTAAGTAGCAAAAGCACTTGTGTAATAGAAATCAGAAACAACGACGTTACCACAACACCCAGACCCGAGACAATATAGAAAAGTTCGTTCTCTACATTGACCCGACCCGACCGGTGATCGAAGTGCAAACCCGTTCAGAGGTGGCGACGCCATATGTAAGTATATCTCAGTAACATTTGAGAGAGAGAGAGAGAGAGAGAGAGAAATATTTTATTTGACACACACAACAATACAAAAGTAGAATACATACAAAATACAAAAAAAAAACATAAAAAAGAAAAGGCAGACAAATAACAACTTTAAACAACAAGAAAAAACACAAATGATTGCATACTATGATCCGCATAGATGTGGTGTCTAATGGACACCAGCTCAGCATGTGCTGCAGGAAATTGCAGCGCTGATTTTCAGCTCTAAAAGATGTAACTGCAATACCACACCAACAATGAAAAGAGCATAAAAAAACGCCCATAACCTCCTAAGAGGAGTAATATTTCCTTCGCCCAAATAACTCTTTATCTCAATATAATAAATAGCGATACCGACTCCATAACTTCCCTGTATTAAAACCCTCATTTTCTGTTGACATTATATCTTTTCCATTGTTTTAACACTCGGCTTCCCCGAAAGGAAATCTTGATTATTGCGTTTAAATGCTAAATTCCAATATCCGGCTATAAATCACACTTCGCAAGCACCATAGACAATCGTAAAAGTTATCTGTGGCTCTTGAATCGGTGCATCCATTGTTGAGGGATCGTAAAATCTTTTTATAGGCTCTCAGTAAAATGTGGCCAGGATTCACGATTTTGTAAGACATAATTTTAAGACTTGATTTTCAAATGCCATCTTTACATCGCAGTTTACCTACTTACTGAAAAAAAAAAGGAAATATGGTGTCTTCAGTCTTCCACTTGTGTTACAGAAATCAGAAACAACGACGGTACCACAACACCCAGACCCGAGCCAATATAGAAAAGTTGGTTTTCTACATTGACCCGACCGGCGATCGAACCCGGAACCTCAGAGAAGGCGGCGCCATTTACATTCCGGCGTGCTCGCCTCTCGGATACGGAGGTCGTCATAATTAATTAAAATATCAATCCCGATATTATAGGACTTGCGTGTGGTAACCCTCCAACTGTGTTACATCACACACCGGGGTAGGATAAAGAGTTTAAGTGATCGGTGCTATAGACAAAACGCTGTCCTCAGAGTTCCGTTAGAGAAATCTGTTTCCTCCAAGTCTTGTTAGATTTTCCTCATGAGACAATCTAACATGAATTTATCTGTCACTTTAGTAAATTAATTTTGAACGCTATACATTTTCAACTAGTTTACTATTTTTAAGAGTTACACACTGTATTATAAATAACACTTGAAAAAAATCATCGACCTCAGGTGGGACTCGAACCCACGTCCCATCGCATACCGGGCGAGTGCTTTGACCACTAAGCTACCGAGGACGTCACGTGACAAGATGAAATTCCTCAAGTGTTTTTTTCTCGCTGTCAAAGCCAGCGTATTCTGATCAATGTTGTAGCTATATGTATAGCTGAGTAGGTAGTCTACTACCGTCAACACCCTATAGAAATATTTTTACAAATATTTGACTATTGGTTAAGATCAGAAATGCTTAAACATTGTGGCTTTGACAGCGAGAAAAAAACACTTGAGGAATTTCATCTTGTCACGTGACGTCCTCGGTAGCTTAGTGGTCAAAGCACTCGCCCGGTATGCGATGGGACGTGGGTTCGAGTCCCACCTGAAGTCGATGATTTTTTTTCAAGTGTTATTTATCTTTTTTGTTTATGTATGTGAATGATCCGGATTGGTGAAAAATATGCATAGGAAAAGATACGTGTAGCGAAAAGAAAGAGTAGAAATTAAATCGTGTGAGAAAATTATCTATTGGTCACAGTATCGTATAGTAAATAAATCAAATGGGGAAAAATGCGAATGAGAATTAAAGCGAACGGGAAGATAAATATCGGGGAAATAATATTGGGTAATTGCTCTATACAGTCGCTCTAGCTTCTTACCTTAGGATCAGAGCAATGTATTTGATGTTGTCCAATATTTTTTATTATTTATTTATTATTATGAGAGCTCATTTAAGGGGTTAAATATTTACTTCATACTGTTTTTTAGAATTCCGTAGCAAAATAGCAAAGAACGGAACCCGTATGGATTCGTCGTGTTTGTATGTCTGTCTGTCCGCCCGTATGTCACAGCCACTTTTTACCGAAACTATAAGAACTATACTGTTGAAACTTGGTAAGTAAATGTATTCTGTGAACCGCATTAAGATTTTTACACAAAAATAGACAAAAGACAATAAATTTTGGGGGTTCCCCGTACTTCGAACTGAAACTCAAAAACATTTTTTTTCATCAAACCCATACGTGTGGGTTATCTATAGATAGGTCTTTAAAAATGATAATGAATAATGATATACATTACCATGCAAACTTCCACCGAAAATTGGTTGAACGAGATCTAGTAAGTTTTTTAATACGTCATAAATCGTAAACCGCAATTAGATAAGGGTACGGAACCCTTCGTGCGCGAGTCCAACTTGCACTTGACCGGTTTTTTAGTATTTGTTGTTATAGCAACAATAGTAATAAATCATCTGTGAAAATTTCAACTGTCTATTTCTCACATATAGGTAGGTACAGCCATAGACATAGAATTCGCTATCTATGTGTTCAGCCTGCAAGTGACAGACGGACAGACAGATAGACAGAAGGACGGGCAATGGAGTTTTTTTTGTAATAAGGTCCTTTTACCCCTTGGATATGGAACCCTGAAAATACAAATTGTACCTTGTACAAATAAAGTATGCAAACACGACATTAGTAAGGGTTAAGGCTTTACAAAAGGCAAATTATCTGTAATTTGTAACACCCACGTAGGGGAAAATTATCGAGGGTACGAACCCTTATCGTTATTGTAATAATTATGACGTGAAATATTCGTTAAATCCGGTCAAAAATAACGATTAAGCCCAGCCTATGAAGTTAAACCTGTTGTTAATCTGTCTGTTTGTACTTTTGTTATTTCAATAAAGCGTACTCTTAGCAGGTTTTTACGATATTAGCTTTTTCATGTTATTTAATATTTAAAAATAATATAGATATTTCTAAATAGAGAACAAGACAACCAGAAACTCTGTTTTTTACATTTTATTTTACTTATATAAGTTAAATAAGTCATATTTTTTAATGTATTTAGTAATTTTACTAAATACTTTAAAAAATATTTTAATAAATAGAATGACTAGAAAGCTTAGTATTACAAGTACCTTAATTGGTAACTTTTTATCATTGAGGTATAATGTACTATCGTACTAGAGAACACATCTCAAACTAAATTTTTCAGCCAAGATTTGTAGTCCAGTGGACTACAAAGCTTCAGTCAGTGTCAATAATTGAAGTTATCAAAACTGCTTCTTGATTGTTCATTACTACAATGCTTGGCTGAAACATTTAGTTCGAGATGTGTTCTCTAGTACGCTAGTACATTATACCTCTATGCTTTTTATCCAGTATCACTAAAAGTCAACTAGCATCTACTATCTACCATAAAGTATCTAGTTTCTTTTCCAATAACCTTTGATTGTGTTAAAACATCAAATTGGAAACGTCGAGTCACTGAGTAAATATAATAAGGTTGAAATTTTGTGAGAAGGAACAATAACTTTCGCTCGAACGCTCCTGCGACTTGGAATAACCGGGATACGGTAGCTGGCGGCGGTAAATTGATTTTTAAAATATTGCACCGCATCTCTATTAGGTATTATGATAGCGAATAAGGCCTCGCACACTACCGTCTTTCGGCGTCGACGTCGTGGCAGTGTCCAATCAGCATTAAGTAAATGTCGCTGCGCAAGCGTTGCGTCAACACTAATTGGACGCTGCCACTACTTTGACAGCGTACAGGGCCCTAACCATGAACTGTTAAAACAATCACAAATCTGTCAAACATTATCATTTCTGTCAAATTTTGTATGAAATGACGTACCAAAATTGACAGATTTGACAACTTTGAGATTGTTTTAAGAGTTCATGGTTACGGCCCAGGTCGCTGTTATGGTGGTGTAAATCTCTGAATTAGGCTAGCAGTGGCTGGATGAAAAAAGCGGGAGATCGTGCTCTTTGGCGCTTTTTAGAAGAGGCTATAAATGGCCAGCAGTGGACTTCAATAGGCTGAATAGCAATCTCTGAATATGACACGGCCCTTGTTATATTTCGTTCTATACGGCGCCATAAATTTCATCATTACAGTGCTGTAATGACTGTTGTTACATGTTCTTTCTAAGTATATCAAAAGTCCCTTATTAGCAAGTTCGTTTCTTTTTCAGAAAATCACAAAAACAACCAAATCAATAGTACTTGCACTAACCCCATCATGACGAACAAGAAACTTGCCTGCATAGTAGTTGCTTTCCAAGTATAATTACTAATTCAACTTTATTCTATGGTTGTAAACCTCTTTATAAAGAATTAAAAATATTGCCTCTTCCGTGCATGTTACATTAAGGAAATTTCCATATTTGTGAAAAAATATCCTCATAATTTTGTGATACACGGAAATGTATTAAACAAAACCAGTCGCCACAAAGATAGACTACCAAAAATTAATTTGACATTGTATAAAAAAAAAATATTGCATGGCTATTAGAGTTTTTAACAAACTACCGGCTAAATTGCAAAAAGCTCCATTACCAGAGTTCAAGTTTTTGATACATTTTTTTTTTTACAAGAGAAATGTTTTTACTCGATAAGCGATTTCTTCAAGATGTAAGTGAATTAACAAACTTTCAGAGCTTTTTGTACGATTTACGATTTTTTTTCCTATTGACATTATATATTTTTTTCTCCCAAATTTTGCATCTTGACTTTTTTCATTTGACATAGTTGACATTTAATTTTTTGACTTTTTGTATTAACCCTTAAATCTAATTATTTGACATTTGAAATGGAATGTATTAATTGATCTTTAATTTAAAATCATTAATTGACATTCACACGCCCGCTAGGGCAAATTACACTGGTTCATTCTGCACAAACTAATATCTTTGTAAATACGTGAATTTTGTGAATAAATAATTTGAATTGAGTTTGAATTTGATAGCAATCAGACTCTATCGCGCACACGTAATAACACCGCCAGTCCCGACACGAGTGCAAATTGATGGTTTATCAACCTCTCAGCAGTTTTGTTGTGAGCTTCTAAACGTTTAAAGCAAAATTATGGGCTACTGTATCTTTTTCATTCTACGTCTCAATAAACATTTTACCGGCAAAATACATTGGCTGATATCTCGTAAGTTGTCTAGAAAAGGATATTAATTCCTTACTACGAAACCTAGAGAATTGGTTTGCTGTCTGGCGTATAACGAACGTGTGGGGTTTAGTTTGTAACTGAAATTCAATGTTATCCTACAGGTCAGTGTGTTCCCGGAATAAAATCGAGCTTTCCTATTTTCCTAAATACCTGGTAGCGGTTGTAGGAAGCGGCTATGTTGGGCTCCCCTAATATGCCTTTATTTAGCAGTGGACTTCCTGAAATAATAATGACACTTTTTTCTCTTCTTTTTAATACAGGTAAAAGTAATACTAGTCTTTATTTATCAAATTACAAGTACAAAAAAGATATGAATTATATTCACGTTTATTGAAGAAATGTATAGTGGCTTCGCAAAAAATACAAAACAACAAACGTATGGCAAGTGGTCGAAATTCTTGTAAGTCAGCATGGAGCATAATCAAAGACAAAGCGCAAAGTCCTCCAAGGTGCATTAGTGAAATCAAATGCGAAACATCCGAAAAACCCATTACAGACCCCACAGCAATAGCAACAGCTTTTAATGATTATCTCTTGGACCTCACAAATAATAACACAATTATCAAACCAAAATCTACATCCAGCAATAGTTGTCAAAGTACTATTTTTCTAAGACCAGTTACCGTCACCGAGGTTAAGAACATCATCTCATCTCTTAGTGATACCATCGCTGAAGGTTTCGATGAAGTGTCAACCAGGGTTGTTAAGGCGTGTAGGGTTGAGTTAAGCGAAATATTAGCGTATCTAATAAACCTTTCCCTTGAATGTGGTGTGTTTCCGGAATTTCTCAAAAAATCTATAGTAAAACCCCAACATAAAAAAGGTGACAGTAGTGTTCCAGGAAATTATCGCCCAATTGCTCTTATCTCAGTTTTCTCAAAGCTATATGAAAAAGCAATGCATAAGCGTCTAAACGACTTTTTTGTTAAGAATCGCATTATTAAGCAGCAACAATTTGGTTTCCAAAAAGGAAAATCGACCACTTTAGCAGCTTTTAATCTTGTACATGAAATTTTACTAAATTTAAATAAAAAATATTTGACATCATTTTTATATTTTGACATGACCAAAGCGTTTGATTTTGTATCCCATGACATTCTATTGCACAAATTGGAATGCAGTGGCATCAGGGGCCGGGCTTTGGATTGGATAAAATCGTACTTATTTAATAGAGAACAATGTGTAGAGGTTATCAAGTTAAATACAGAACAGTTTGTCACCAAATTCAAATCTGAATACAAAACCAATAAGTACGCTGTGCCCCAGGGTAGCGTTCTGGGACCTCTATTATTTATTATTTATATTAACGACTAGGCATGGACGATATCATGAGGAGCAGGTGAAAAATCATATGACTTGAAAATCATTTGTCACACCTGCTACTTTTTGTCATATTGACTGTTACAAATCACAGTCTGTGAAATCATATGTCATGCGCAAATTTCTTTTCATTCGTTGATGACATGTAGCAGAGCGGGTCTAGCGAGCGCAGGCCTTGAGCGCGCGAGCGAGTAGAAATGATTTGCTACAGATGCGTGTTAGAAAAAGACAAACATGCTGTGCTATTTTTTATGCCATCATAGGTGACGAACGATAACGATAGCCTGAGCATTTTAAGAGCTTTAAACTTATGACCGTAAAGTTTAGATTCGTTTGTCATGATTTTTTTTACGAGTGGCAGGTTGAAACCTTCTAGTTTGTTGAATTTTATGCTGAGCGCCGTAAGGTTTAGATTATTTTGTTATGATTTTATAGTAGGGAACGTCGAGCTCGTTTTGTTTACAATGAAATTTCGTTTTATGTGTGAGTTATGATTTTATGATGTTGTTTTTAAATTCACTAGTCGCCAAGGGATCAGGATTTTAAAAAAAATCACATGAAAAATTTTACATTGTCAGTCCCAAGCCTGTACAAGTATGAGGAGAAGTTAATTGTTTAAAAAAAAAATGCTTAAATAATACACACAAATAGCACATTGCGTAACGCACGAACTATATATGACATTTCATAAAAAAGTAGCAAAGTAGCAAGGAGCAACTGTTCACAATAAATCATATTTCATTTAAAGTAACAAATAGCAAAAGTGTTACATTATGCCACTGCGACAAAAAATCATTGCCAATGATTTATCACAGGTGATTTCCTATGACAAAAAATCATCATTTTGTCATATGACAATGACTGAAAAATAGCAATCATTGCCATGCCTATTAACGACATCACAGAAATTTCCCCTTATCAAACGATTTTATATGCAGATGACATATCGATAATAGTAAAAACAAAAATAATAAAAAAACAGAATAATTGATTAGATAGACACTTGCTTGACATACACATCACAATAAATGTAATAATGACATGGCTTACTTCTAATAATTTAAATGTTAATTTGACTAAGACTAAACTTATGAATTTCAATGTAATAAATGACATTATTGTAACTTTTGGTGATAATACTATCGACGATCAAAAAAGTGTGAAATTTTTAGGTATTACAATGGATAAGCAGCTAAACTGGAAAAACCACATTGAAGAGTTATGTAAAAAAAAAAAAAATTTGTATATGCTCTTAGAAGGCTAAGGAAAACGACGTCACAGCATACAGCTTTACTTGCTTACCATGGTTATGTAGATTCAGTTCTCAGGTATGGTATTATTCTATGGGGCAATAGCACTGATTTTAACAAGGCCTTCGTTACATAAAAAAAATGTGTTAGAGCAATCTGTATGGCACATCCATTACAAAGCTGTAAATCTTTATTTAAAAAATTGGTTATCCTATCTTTGCCATGCTTATATATCTATGAAATGTCATGTTTTGTAAAGCAGCACATGTACCTTTTTAAAAAAGCTGCAGAAGTATACCCTAGGAATACAAGAAATCCTGATAGGTTAGTACTTAGTAACCTTCCTAGAATGAGACTATACCAAAAAAATTGCTACGCAATGGGCATAATAATATATAATAAGTTGCCAGCCCATGTAAAACTTTTACCATTATATAAATTCAAAAAAGTCTTGCATGCTTGGTTAATTCTTTGTAATTTTTACACTGTAAGCGAATATTTGAACTCAAAAATTTAGCAGTTTATTCATTAACTTTTTTACAATGTTTGCATGCTGGAATGTATACAGCGAAACATGGATCCTACTCTGTACCTGCCATCTTATGTAACCTGTTTCTAGCAAATAAATTATCTTTATCTTTATCTTTACAATATTAAGGTAGTTACATGTTAAAGATATATAATTATATCACGTGAATATAAACACATACTCAGGCTAACTATTTAGGTGACAGATTGTATGAAAATCTATGAAATCTACGCGAGATTACTAATTGAGTTACAAATAAAGTTACCATCTCTTCGCTCTCTTTGATAGTCGTCAGTCCACCGCGTTGGAGATCTGCCTCGAGTGGCGAACACGAACACTAAGCAGGGTGCTTAGTGTTCGTGGTCGCCATTCGAGAGCCCTTCTTCAACGATGGCTGCCAGTTCTGCGAAAAATGGCCGGACCATTGCTACTTAAGCTTTGCAATGAGGGATACCGTTTTTGTGCTCACCAGTTGGCACCACTGGCAAATGTGTGATCCTGAATAATACTCATTGATTCAGTATATAGGCCCTCTACCGGGCACTTATACACGTCCCAAAAAATATAGCTTCTGAAAAGGCAATTTTATGGGGACCCAGTTGCAGTCAGGAGTCCAATGTAGTTCCTAGAAATGGTTTTGCACCTCTTTTTCTTTGCTCTACTTTTAAAGCACTGGAATTCATTGACCTCGTATTTTCCATACTAATATCTCAGGTATCGCAAATATTCACAATAATTTTAATAAACCCGCGTACGTCCACCCCCATACTGAAGTTTCATTCGGAAATCTTACGCGACAAAGGGCCGTTTCACAATGTAGGTACGGATAAAGTGCCAAATAGATACGTCACAGATAAAAATATGTAGAGGATACATTGCTTGAATTAATGTGTAATATAGCGCTATTGTCGTGTCGTGTGGTGCCGGCACGTTAAAAGAATAGCATCACCCCCTTCTCTTTCTATGGGTGTCGTAAGAGGCGACTACAGGAGAACCGCTATAAGAAGACGGGCAGCAGCGTCTCCTCTCCACCATTGGCTAAACTGCGATCGCCAACCCGCCTTCCAAGCGTGGCGAATATGGCAAAATCCTCCTTTTGGAGAGGCCTGTGTCCAGCAGTGGACTGATATAGGCTGATGATGATAGCACTATTTGGCGGTTATGAAACGCAAAAATTGTGTTTATCCTAAAGATAAGTAACAATAGTCAATACAGAAGTTATGTAGAACTTTACCGTACATTTTGATTTGTGAAACAGGCCCTAAGCTGTCTAGCGCCAAATTCATACGCGATCATTGAGGTTTAATGTACTAGCGTACTAGAGAACACATCTCGAACTAAATGTTTCAGCCAAGCATTGTAGCCCGGTGGACTACAAAGTTTGAACAGTGAACAATAAAGAAGCAGTTTTGACAACTTCAATTATTGACACTGACTGAAGCTTTGTAGTCCACTGGCCTACAATGCTTGGCTGAAACATTTAGTTTGAGATGTGTTCTCTAGTACGCTAGTACATTATACCTCAATGTACGCGATAGCCCTATAGATAGATAGATTTGTCCTGCCCTTGCCCTGACTTTATTCCTTTTACAGATCTGGGCGGTAACCACGAACTCTTAAAACAATCTCAAATCTGTCAAACATTATTAAATCTGTCAAATTTTGTATGTAATGACGTACCATAATTGACAGTTTTGAGATTGTTTTAAGAGTTCATGGTTACCCCGCTGAATTCTTTATTCTAAATGCTACCAGCGGGGTAACCATGAACTCTTAAAACAATCTCAAATCTGTCAATTTCGTACGTCATTACATACAAAATTTGACAGATTTAATAATGTTTGACAGATTTGAGATTGTTTTAAGAGTTCATGGTTACCCCCCTGTTTTCTAATAACACTGCAAGCGGTCCGGTCGATCAACACAGGCCGCACGTGACGGCGCTTATTCGAGCAATTATTTTCGCCTTTTGAACCCGCACGTCGCCTCGTGCAAGAATGGCGGTGATAAAACCTCTGCTTTGTTGCCTCAGCCCTATGAAACTATTAAACTGTTTGAAAAACACTTCTTAACCTATCAAGCTTCAATCGCCCCACCGGTTGGAGCGCATAATAGATTTTTTATTGTGTCTCTTGACCTTGGCCTGACAGGTTAAGTTATGTGTTGATTGCACAAAAGATGTTTGATTTTTATTATAGGTTGGTAAATTTTTTGGTAATTTTTGGTAAGAAATCTTTTTTGGGAAATTTTCCTTTTTTCCAACAGATTTTCCTTTTTGGTAGTCACTAATTTCGAATACTAAATGATATTATGCCGATTGAGTTGTAATTGTTTACTATTAGAGATCAAATAAAAAAATGGTTAATTTTTTTAATAATAACAATTTATAAATAAAAATTAAAATCATGGAGGACATCTAATTATTGAATATAAGTTTTCACTATACATGGTGATTATATTTCAAACATATCAATCAACAATAATTATTGATGTATCTGCGAACTTTCCTAATTCTACACTTAACAACATGGCATACATGGAAATTTTGATTCATCAAAATCTTCACCTACCTTTGATAGAGCAAAGACGGTGCATACATTGACTACGTTTCCATACAGCTCTATTCAGACGAGATTATCGTCTAGTCTTAAAAATATATTTTATATTGGACAGCATTTAACATACAGTTTTCTGATCTAATTCTGGGGTAAGTAGCTAAAGCATTTGTGTTATATAAATCAAATGCAAGCAAAAGAAGCGCGTCCATATAAACGGATACGAATTATTCAGCCTAAATTAAACAGAATTTACAATATTTCAATACACTATGTATATGTTTAGTGCTGCCGCGGTCCTTAACGAAGAGTCGTCAGGGAAATTGCTATATTATGTCTATTAAATTATTTAACAAACTGCCAGAAGCAATTAAGGATCTACCTACCTATTAATGTTTTTTTAATAATAATGCCTGTAATGGAAATTCAATGTTATGATGTTCTTTTTTTTATTTAATTATTGTTTCTGTTAAAGCCTCTCTCAATATTGCATGCCAATTGTTTTAGGCTAGATGTGAGATGCTTAATGTTTGTTCTATCCTAATGTACCACATTTATTGCAATAAAGTTTAATTCTAATTCTTCTAATTCTATGAAATTCAAGACTCAACCTAAATGCCTTTGCCCATCACACAAACACTTGCCTCTTCTACGATTCGAACCGACAGGCGGGCTTTGTACATCTACAGTAAACAGCTGATCTATCAATATCAGCCTATCCACTACTGGATATAGGTCTCCCCAATGGGATGGTTTCCTAGAACTTTGACTAGGTCGTCCATCGGGTGGAAGGCCTTACTAATCTGCGTTTTCCTGTTCGCGGTCGCCAGTCAAGAACCTTCCTTCGTACCAACTGATCAACATACCACAAAATAAATAAATAAATAAATATTAAATATTGGACAACATCACATACATTGCTCTGATCCTAAGGTAAGTAGCTAAAGCACTTGTGTTATAGAAATCAGAAACAACGACGGTACCACAACACCCAGACCCGAGCCAATATAGAAAAGTTCGTTTTCTACATTGACCCGACCGGGGATCGAACCCGGAACCTCAGAGATGGCGGCGCCATTTAAAGTCCGGCGTGCTCGCCTCTCGGCTACGGAGGTCGTCAAATGAAATTAATCCAATCGAATTTCAACCAAAAGTTCAACATGTAGAGCTTAATATCGATCAATTGAAGAGAGGTTTAGTGGTAGTAAAATTAATGAGCCGTTCTCTGTATGATGGAAACATGCGCTACGCTTGCTTTAAGCGCCATCTGCCGAACTTGGGGCTTTAATTAAGTACCTTATGCGCAAACTTGAGTTACATCGGCGTATTTGACGCTGGGCTCGAATTAAGTACTTCCTTGAGGTAGTGGGGGAGGCTGGGTCAAATTGCACCTCTCCGATATGTTTATGCAGCGTTCGAGTTGGTGACATTGGGAACTAGGGGAGTTGGAGTATTGTAAAATGGCATTTGAGTTGCTCACAAAACTATATATCATAATAATAGAGCAGTGTAGTGATTGGCGTAGTGGCGCAATAGTTTGTCTTTTAAGTATCGGGTTCCGGGTTCGATTCCCGGGTTGGGTCATTAAACAAATATTGGTCTGGGTGTCCTGGAAGACGCCGCTGGCAATTTTCATTATTGGGTACCTCGTAGGACAGAGGCAAATAAATAAATATCGGACAACATCACATACATTGTTCTGATTCTAAAGTAAGTAGCTAAAGCACTTGTGCTACGGAAATAAGAAACAACGACAATACCACAACACGCAGACTCGAGACAATATAGTAAAGGTCATTTTCCACATTGAACCGACCGGGAATGGAACCCGGGACTTTAGAGATGGCGACGCTAAGTCCGGCGCCTCGGCTACGGAGATCGCCAAATGATGACATGATATTATGTGAATTCTTTACATCTAGATATTAGCCCATAATTAGCCGACTTCAAAAAAAGGAGGAGGTTCTCAATTCGACTGAATGTTGTTCTTTTTACCCGACTGCCAAACGAGGGTTATGTTTTTCGAGCGTATGTATGTAAGTATGTCCATTTCTTTGGTACGACCTACGGCCTTAACCATTTAACGGATATATATATATATATATATATATATATATATATATATATATATATATATATATATATATATATATATATAGGTGACAAGGGGTGTACGAGCACGCTCGACATATTTTACTTTAGCTGACAACGCATACATGTGATACTTTACTTGATTTGTAACCTTTATTCAGTGTAATAAACGCGCTCAACGGTGACGGACACTTTTATTTACATTCCGCTCCCGTACAACTTATCTTACATTTTCTAACATACTCCTAACTATCTTACTACGTTAACTTACAACCACCAAGTGTAGGGATTTACTACCCCTACATTTCTTCGAGCCGGATGATATTCATCAGCGAACTGCAGTGTGAAAGTGCGTGATCAGTGATAAATCTGCGGTAGCGAATCGGTTGACTGGCCTCCCGGAAGAGGGAATCACCAGACCAATTGAGAGTGCGCACATATCGCAGAAGCATCCCTGCCACGAACAACACAGTACAAACAGTTCCAACAACACCTGAACATTCATCAAAATGGAAAAATTACTTCAAAAACAGCAAATCATTACCGAAGGGATCGAGAAGATCGTGATCAACTTTAAAAAGGACTCTCCCACCAGAAAGACTCCAGACTACGCCCAAAAACGCCTGGAAGCTCTTGAAGCGCTGTGGAGTGAGTTCGAAATCAACAATCAACAACTTTTAACATTCGAAGACCAATCACACGACTATTTTACATCCAACGCTTATCAAGCTTTATCGAAGATATACAAAAACATGCACGAAGCCTTGGAGCAAATTATAGCAGCAAAACAGGTTGGTGAACTTACGGAAACTGGCGGACTATCTAAATCTGACGAGCTCATCAGCCTTCAGAACACAAACTTTCGTGCCTTTTCTCGTATGGTTCGCAACATTGACATTGACTCTATCACCGAGAAGTGGGAACTCGAAGACAAACTGCAAATGCTACAAACTCGTTGGAAGGTCATCGACGAAACTCACTGGCAGATTGACAATGTTTTAATCGGTACTAATTTAGACTACGAAGAGCAGTTTTCGAAACGTGAAGCCGAGTTCGAGGCCACTAAACGAGAATTACATCGCAAACTAAATGCTACCACTCATCAACAGCGTTCCCTTCCTCCCATTGAGATACCGACATTTACCGGAAATTACGCACAGTGGCCAACTTTCATGGATTTGTACTGTGAGGCGATTCACAACAACACGATGCTTACTCAAGGCCAAAAGATGCAACATCTTAAGGGAAAGCTGAAAGGTGAAGCTGAACGCATTGTACAACATCTAACTGTGTCGGCTGAAAACTATGAAGCTTGCTGGGAAATCCTCACGCACCGCTATAACAACAAACAGCTACTTTTTACTAGACAAATCCAATCATTCATGAATCAGCCGTCCATACAACAACAGAACTCATTCGAATTAAAGCGTCTCTATGACACTAGTTTGGAGACCATACACGCGATCCATAACTTGGGAATCGAAACAATGACGTGGGACCCTATTCTCGTACATATCTTGGCTGGCAAACTAGACTCTGAAACATATGCTTCATACATGGAAACAAGGAAACAACCTAGAGAACTTCCTTCCTTCGACGAATTCATGGACTTCCTACAACGAAAATTCACTGCTTTGGAACCTTTAAATAAAAGGAAGCCACAACATACCACTGCACCAAAGGCGATTCCATCCAACAAGGACTATACTCCAACATCCTCAAGGGCCTTACAACCTGCAAGCAAGCCTAAAAACTATTTCGGCAAAACTTATCACGTCAATGTCGAAAGGAATTGCCCTTTGTGCAAAGGCGATCACTTCCTGCTATATTGCCAATCATTCAAACAAATGCAATCGGATATGAAGTTAAAAACAATTTCGCAACTCAACGTGTGCAAAAATTGCATGTACTCACACAGTGGCAAGAAGTGTACCTCCATCAAACGATGCCGCGTATGCAACAATCAACACCATACTTCATTACATGACGTATTACGAGAAACCGAGTCTTTGAACATGCCGACTTCGTCAACTGTGAACATGCCTACGACTTTGACACCGAATACGCCACTGCAACGGAAGGCGAATCACGTTACCGGTGATTTCAACGAAGTACTACTTGCGACAGTGCTACTAAAAATTAGGTCAGCTGATGGAACTTACCTAAAACTCAGATGTTTACTCGATCAAGGATCGCAGATAAACTTAATAACAGAATCAGCTGCACAACGTCTTGGGTTACAACGTCGAAAACAAAACGCAACTATCTCTGGAATTGGATTTTCGGCTAATCAAAGCAATGGCACTACTCAACTTGTATGTGAGTCAATCTTTGGCGACTACTCTTTTACTACAGAGGCACTGATCATGTCGAAAATGCTCAACAATCTTCCAAACTACACATTTGAAAAACAACATTGGCCTCATCTACATAATATCAATTTGGCCGATCCAGATTTCAACATTTCTCGGCCAGTCGATCTTCTACTGGATGCTGGAATATATGCCGACATCGTCATGGCCGGCGTACTGAGAGGCTCTTCCGAGGCACCCATTGCGCAACAAACCAAGCTCGGGTGGGTGTTGCTTGGGAACGTCAAAACTTTTAACTGCCACGCCATCCTCAACAACATTGAAGACATTTCACGATTCTGGGAAATGGAAGAAATCACCGAACCACGCCCTGAAACGCCCGAGGACCACTATTGTGAAACACTGTATAGCAACACAACATGCCGACGGGAAGATGGGCGATACGAGGTCAAAATTCCAATGAAGCCGAACTTCGAAAAACATTTGGGCGCATCAAAGCCACAGGCGATTGCGCAATTTCGCCAACTAGAAAAGAAACTAGCAAAAAACGAACAACTAAACAAAAGCTACAAAGAATTCATAAATGAGTACTTGGAACTCGGTCACATGAAGCCATGCACGATTGCACGTGAGCCCAGCTGTACTCTTCCTCATCATGGAGTCATCAGACCTGACTCCACTACAACTAAACTCCGGGTCGTCTTTAACGCCTCGGCCAACACTTCATCAGGCTACAGCCTTAACGCATTGATGGAGTGTGGCCCCAACATACAACAAGACCTTCAAGCTATCATCATGCGCTGGAGGACTTTCCAATTCGTTTACACGGCAGACATTGAAAAATTCTACAGACAAATATTAGTTTGCGAAGAAGATCAGCAATTACAAAAAATTGTGTGGCGGGACTCCGAAACAGACCCTATCAAGGAATACCAGCTATGTACTGTTACATATGGTACCAAGGCCGCGCCATTTTTGGCAATGCGCACTATCCAACAACTTGTCAAGGATGAAGGCCATAAATATCAGTTAGCCGCACACATTTTAAACCATCAGCTATACGTAGATGATCTATTGGGCGGGAGCAATACAACCGAAACGGCACAAGCGACACAGAGGCAACTTATCGAAATTATGAAGGCCGGAGGATTCAACCTACGCAAATGGGCGAGTAATTGTCCTATCTTACTTGAAGATCTTCCGGAAAATCTTATTAATCAGAACATGATAAACTTTAAACATGCGGAAACAAACAAGACTCTCGGAATTAATTGGAACCCGTGCACAGATCAATTTACATTTAAACACAATGCACTTGACGACAAGCCTGACGTCACAACAACAAAGCGCAAACTGCTATCGGACATATCGAAGCTATACGACCCGCTCGGATGGCTATCACCTGTAACTATGAAGGCCAAACTAATCTTTCAACAAACATGGATGTCAGCATTGACTTGGGACAGTGACCTTCCAGACTGTATTCAAAGGGAATGGGATCACTTTCGGCAAGAGCTACCCCAAATTGACAACATCGAGATCCAGCGATGGATAGGAGACACGTCACAACCTATCGAACTACATGGATTTAGTGACGCATCAGAGAAAGCCTATGCGTGTGCTATCTACTGCAAATCCATGGATAATCAAGGAAGATATGTCATTAAATTAGTGGCGGGTAAAAACAAACTCGCACCACTAAAACAACAAATTTCATTGCCTAAACTAGAACTGTGTGGCGCTCTGCTGTTATCAAAGCTTATGAAAAAAACCATAGACTCAATAAACGTCCAGAATGTGACAGTGTACGGATGGACCGACTCAATGGTAGTGCTGGGGTGGTTACATGGCAATCCTTCTCGTTGGAAAACCTTCGTTTCTAACCGAGTCGTGAACATAACAACAACTATGCCGGCTGCCTGTGTGAGACACGTGAGATCGGAAGATAACCCGGTGGACTGTGCCAGTAGAGGATTAACACCATCGCAGCTTATGTCACATCCATTATGGTGGCAAGGCCCCATGTGGTTAAAAGGCAACGATCTACCACTTCAAGAAGCATTCCATACCGACGCTGAACAGAAAAAGATAAAACAAGTTTGCGTTTCACATAAAACGATGCCATTAATAGAGGAACTTTTGAACAAACATAGCTCTATGGCTCGTGTAACACGAATCCTAAGTTGGATACTTCGGTTCGTAAACAATGCTCGTGACGTCAAACATGCCAAGCGGACATCGTACTTAGCGACCAATGACCTACAGAATGCACATAATGCAATTATCAAGGCCATGCAAATTAATCACTTCGCTGACGATATTGCACAACTAATTAAATATAACAAGGTGCGAACAACTAGTAGCATTTTAAACTTAAACCCCTTTCTGGACGAACACAAGATCCTGCGCGTAGGAGTGCGACTGGAAAACGCCCACTTAAACACACTGGTGTAGATTTCACAGGACATGTGGAGGTCAAGGCTAACAAAGGCAGAGGAATAAAAACCATGAAAGCCTACGTAGCGGTATTTGTGTGTCTATGCACTAAGGCTCTTCACCTTGAACTTGTCTCCGACCTCAGCACGGCGGCCTTCCTGAACGCCTTGAAACGACCTTGTGCCCGCCGCGGAAAGCCTCAACACATGTACAGCGACAATGGCACCAACTTCGTGGGCGCAGCAAGGACATTGGATAAGCAGAGAAAGGAGGCATTAGAACAATATATCAACGACGATGTCTTAACTAACTTGTCGGAGGAGGGCATTGAATGGCATTTTAATGCTCCGTCCTGGCCAACCGCTGGAGGGCTCTGGGAGAGTGCAGTCAAGAGCCTGAAACATCACCTCAAACGAGTACTCGGGGACCAAAAACTTACATACGAAGAGTTTTCCACACTCTTAGCACAGATTGAAGGATGTCTTAACTCGCGGCCCCTAGTAGCGTTAACAGAGAACATTGATAACCTGGACTGCTTGACACCTGCACATTTTCTGATAGGCGAGTCAGTATCAGAACCACCATTATCCTCTGAGGGCAATGACATGACTTTCACCACAAGATGGCAACTTATGGAAAAAATGTTCAAGGACTTTTGGAAAAAATGGTCCGTTGACTACAAACTTTACAAACACGAAGCAAGTGGCACTTTCCGACGAAAAATTTGGAAATCGGAGACGTCGTCATTGTCAGAGAAGACAACATTCCACCTGCCAAATGGGTCCTTGGTAGAGTAGTGGATACTCATCCTGGTTCTGACGGTCGTGTACGAGTCGTTACACTAAAAACTAAAACATGTCACATGAAGCGACCGATCACGAAATTGTCACGCCTTCCGTTGGAACCGGCGCCCACCATCGCCACCACTACTACACCTTGCAACAACGACACTACAAGATCTATGAAAACTACACTAAGAAAACGCAGAAAAAATAACGGCAAAAAACACTTCTACAACTTCCTTTGCACGTTGCTAATGATATTTACAATGTGTGTTACACCTACTATGCAACAAACAGTCAACATAACAGAGCTCAAACCATCACGCCTCGTGTATTTTGACAAGGTGGCTGATGTACAAATAATTCAAGACGAGTGGAAAATGGTTGTGTACTACAATATGACAACATACTGGCGAAGTTTAGAAAACATACAAAACTATGTTAACCATTTAAATACACTCTGCAAGAAAGAAGCGGCGTTTCTAACAATATCGTCTCAGTTTCAACACGAACTTAACGAAATTCAACACTACAATGATATCTTGCGCTCTGAACACGGATCATCACGAAAGAAAAGAGGACTAGTGAATGGAATTGGATACATAGCAAATTCTCTGTTTGGTACTCTGGATGAGAGATTTGCTAACCAGTACGAGAAGGACATCAAAATAATTCAATCGAACGAAAACCACCTATTAAGTCTCTACAAGAACCACACATCCATCATAGAAAGTGAATACAATCTTTTAAGGAGAAATGAGGAAGTTATGAACACTCAATTTAGCATCATCAACAACCATCTTGCCAGCACTGAACAACGTATTCAATTCAGCCAAGACAACGCTATGTACATAACGGCCTCCGCTCTCGCTGCAAACTTAGTACTTTCTAACATACGGCAAATACAACAGCAACTAATAGATTTGGTAACTGACGTCAGAGATGGCAGAGTTGACACTCACCTCATCAAACCTAACCAGTTCGAGGAGCAGCTTAATATCATCTCCGGGCAGTTATCGAGCGACTTATCATTACCTTGTGTTAACACACGCCATTGCACGCGAGGCCTTTACAAGCTAGCGCGAGTGCACGTGCGCCTAACAAGTACATACCTAATATTTGAAGTTAAGCTTCCAATAATCAACAATGAGCAATATGAACTGAACCGCGTCATTCCCATCCCACGAATAACCGGACACACAGAACAAATCATAGAACTCACATCGGAATACCTCGCTGTCAACCTACAAAGGGACATGATAGCATCACTAGAAGAACGAGATGTAACATCATGCATAAACTTGCAAGAAAATAAATTATTATGTGTTATCAATCAACCTATTTATAACATCAAGGTAGCCGAAACATGTGAAGCGCAAATGTTAAACAACGGCCACCTATCAACATGCCGCATAAGGAGATCGGATTGCAACGACAAGTGGGTGCGATTACACAATCGCAGCGCGTGGCTATTCTCCTGTTGCGAAGAATGCACTATGCGCATTTTCTGCCCAGCTGGTGTGTCGTCACAGAATTTACGCGGCACGGGCATCATATCTCTCGACCTTGGTTGCATGCTCAAAGGAGATAGTTTTATCATCCACGCTCGCAACAATTATCACAGCGAGTTAAGGCTTACAACTAACGAGGACACTATGTACATGCGCGAGTCGAGTGTAAACCACATACTGACCGACTTCAATCATACATTTGTCCCTGAAGATCATAAAGAGGCCCTGGAAGAAATGAAAAATAGAATAGACAAGGTCAAAGAACAACAACAAACTTTAAGTGTCCAATCACTGACACATGAGACGCACAACTATATTTTGTATACCGTAGTCGGATTTATCAGTGTGGCATTCGCGGCATTGGGGATACTTCGACTAAGAAGGCGGTACCAAGGCTGTAGCATAAATCTTGACAACAAGCAAGACTCCAACAACGCTGAGCAACCAACCCAAGCATACGCGTCGGGAAACGAGCGGCGAGCGGACAACGATAGCGTAGACGAGGTGATCGTAACTGCTGCACGCAAACTAGATAAGGCGTCATCGCTATAATGATTTCTTCTCTTTTAAAATTTGGCAGCATGTACGAGCACGCTCGACATATTTTACTTTAGCTGACAACGCATACATGTGATACTTTACTTGATTTGTAACCTTTATTCAGTGTAATAAACGCGCTCAACGGTGACGGACACTTTTATTTACATTCCGCTCCCGTACAACTTATCTTACATTTTCTAACATACTCCTAACTATCTTACTACGTTAACTTACAACCACCAAGTGTAGGGATTTACTACCCCTACAAGGGGTATGTTATTTCCCAAAATTCCCGCGGGAACAGAACTTACGCGGGAAAAACGGATCAGCAATACTGATAAACCAATTTTGAAACTTTCTTTTATTAACTAAGGGTCACATATTTTCAGTGCTTATAGTATTCAATACTTTATTTTCCAAAATTCCTACGGGAACAGGAAAAAAATACACTGAAAAAATAGGAAGGAAAAACCGTTCGATGGATTTCAACATATGATATGTCATTAGATTCGTCTCAGTTGTGAGAGTGACATAGGCTATGTTATTACCCGAAATTCCTATTGGTACATGAATTAAACGGGAAAAACCGATTTCAGATACTACTTACTCGAGTTAAAAGCTTTTTTTTAATAAAGAGTTACAAATAAGGCTTTATAGTTCATTGAAAAGTAGCAGTAGAACACTACAAACTAAAAAGACAAAAATAAAATTAATTAATTTAAAAAATTTAAAACCCGACTGCTAAAAAAGTGAACTTAAAAGATCAAAACAAGATTTAAAGAATCAATTTGCAGTCGCAGGCATCAAATCCATAAACAGCAATGATGATTGACTCGGTATGCACTGCGTTAGTACCTAATTAAGTAATTTAAACCCGTGTAGAAAAAGTCGATCAAGTAACATAGATTTGATGCCTCAGACTGCAAATTGATTCTTTAAATCTTGTTTTCTTTTTTTTAAGTTCACTTTTTACGCAGTCGGGTTTTTTGATTTTTTAAATTTATTAATTTTATTTTACTTATTTTTTCGTAATAGGATGAGTATTTAATGGGCTTTTCAATGGTAATCGTTTAATTTTCTTTAAAGAAAGCATTTTTGTTTTGTGTTGACAATACCGTTTCTAAGTTATAAAATGGAATTGAATTATTTTCAAAATCACCATATCTGATCCGGCTATAAATGGAAAAAATCCTGAGAAGAGACAAAATTGATATTTCTAATGCATCAACGTTAATGGCATTTGTTTTATTTATTACATAAAGCTTAATTACAGTTGTTACATCTTTTATCTACTTTATACGAGTCATACATAATAACCACAAAACAATATACAATATAATATATGTCCAATCATGGTATATAAGAGCAAGGCAACCTCAAAGTTAGAAATGGTAATAACATAGAAAAACAAAACATAATTTTAATAGTCTAAAGGGTATAAAAATAAAAGACGTTCGCTATTTTGAAATTTCTCTTGCACAAGTTATTTAAATTCAGCATTTCATACAAACACTTCGATATAAACGAGGCCTGACATTTATGAGGGTAATATTATCTTAAAATATAAATATATCATTTTTAAAGATTATAAAAGCTAAGAATTTTCATCTCATCGAATTTGAATTTTATCTCTCTATTGCTACAAAACTAAACAAAATTAAATTTCCATTTTGCTAAAGAAAAAAGCCTTAAATGGTTTTAAATTTACATGCCCTTTTAAAATATATTGTAATTTTCTTTCGACGGGACCCTATTACTAAGACTCCGCTGTCCGTCTGTCTGTCTGTCCGTCTGTAACCGGGCTATATCTCATAAACCGTAATAGTTAGACAGTTGAAATTTTCACACATGATGTATTTCTGTTGCTGCTAAAACAGAACCCTTCGTGGGCGAGTCCAACTAGCACTTGGCCGATTTTATATTTATATTTTCTTTACCCAGTCTTAATATCTTTTTATTTAGACTATTTTTAGAGTTTTTTGAAAATAATAATAATAGAAACCGTATTTCGTATCATCAGGCCATTTTATTAACTATTCTAATGGCGTTACGGAACATTTTAAAGAACCTGCGACGCGCACTTGGCAGGGTTTTTGTTATTAATGATTTTTCGGTAAAATCGAGCCCAAACCATTTCTATGTTATGGAATATTTAATTCAATTCCACCGCCCTGTATGTGTATATCTTCCTAAGGAACAAGAGAAACACGTACTTAAAACATGAAAGTCACAAGTCGATATTTTACGACATGGATAAAAAAAACCGGCCAAGTGCGAGTAGGACTCGCGCACCATTTTCTATATGAAAAGGTAAAAAAACACGTTCCTTGTATGGGAGCCCTCTTAAATATTTATTGTATTCTGTTTTTAGTATTTGTTGTTATAGCGGCAACAGAAATACATCATCTATGAAAATTTCAGCTCTCTAACTATCATGGTTCATGAGATACAGTCTGGTGACAGACGGACAGCGGAGCCTTAGTAATAGGGACCCTATTACGTTTTATCCCCTTGGGTACGGAACCCTAAAAAACACTATCAAGTACATACAAAGAAAATTCGCAAACTATTTTCATCTTGCTACTCGTACTTTGTCTGTAGAACCGATATCCGATGAGGTAGACAAGTTCTTGTTGTTGTTAAACTTGGCAAGAACTGGCAGCGAATGAAAAATAATAGTCGACGATCACGTTCAGTATACTTGGCGTCACGTAAAAAGTGCGGTGCCCAAAATAGGAACTAACATTTTCAGTACCGCTATAAGTGTTCGGTGGAGACAAGTAGCGCCACCCTTCAGCGTTCTTTTATTTGACAAAAATAATGAATGACCTTTAACCAGCAGTGGTCTGACATGGGCTGAAGGATATGCATGCCGTTGCCCTTCCAAAAACAAATCTGAAAATATTATGAATGAGTATTATTCATATTTTTTTACCATCATCATCATAATCACCAACCAATAAAACTACAACAGGAACAGAAAAATGTTCCCTTTAACAACACTAACAACAACAAATTGCCAAACAAGCGAGACGAAAGACAACGAACTCTGAACTGCAAGAAGTTTTTAATTGAAAACCTGCGGAAAAGATACATAGTGGAACTTTTACCAGCTCATCTGAGTAAACAGGCCTCGCAAATAGGATTCGTCCCAATCGGGAGAGATCTTGAAAAGTTTGGCTAGAACTTCGATTTATTGATGGAATTAAATTTGGAAATGTTGATAAAGTATTGTAAAAACTGTATACTTTTTTTAAGTATAAATCAGTTATGATTAAAATTACATTATAAGATTAGAGCCAATTTAAGTACATTGCATACACATATATTGTACGTTACAATAATTTTGCAATAATTACTTGACAGCCATAGTAAATGTTTTTCAAAAATTCTATAAAACAGAAACTTATCCAGAGACTTTGAACAAAATAAACAACAAACTATCCATACGAGTATACACAGGTAACGTTCGTTGGTTTTCGAACCTCAAATAATTTTACTTTCCCATACTAAATCACCGACTAGCTGACATCAGTTCATGGAAAAAATATTATTGTTATGGAAAAGCGGGATAACCTACTACAGGTGCATATTATTAGTACTCATTAAATGAAATTACAATCTGATTTCTATTTTTTGGAAATTTTTATACTAAATAAAGTTTTATTTACGTTCCATGATCCGGCTCGAAGGACCAGAAAACCAACAAATGTTAACAGATCCTGCATTAAACCCAAACAAAAGTAAATTAAACTAATTACATATTCAAAATAGTCCCGCGACACTATTCAGGCAGAGATTAAAATCAAGCGTTTCGGATGCCAAGTCAATTTATCAGTGTTAATAAACAATATATCAAATAGGGAGTCGAGCGGCGCGAAATTGGGAATCTCGTATCTTGTCTGTCGATTTTCTTATTTCGTTCTTTATTTCGGTAGCGAGCTCTAAATAATACTGTTTCCCAAATAATGAACGTTCTACACATCGCTCTGGGTCTGCCAACGAACTCCGAATGGAAACTTACGAGTGTGCGAGTGCAGGACGTAAACATTTCACTGACGGAATATAGGTATCCGGATTTTGTATTTTTAAAAAGTAGCAATCTTTATCCTAGAACGCAGTTTAAGTTTTCATATTATGTTGTCTGTAGTAAAGATACCTACCTAACCTTATTCTTATGGACATCATACCGATCAAGTGATTGGCGTCTTATGAAATGTAGGTTTGTAATTTAAATCTTGTTGGTAGCAAGTGTTGTTTTTTTAACTATATTTTAAATACATAAAAATTATTTATGAAAGTTTAGTAACTGAGGTTCGATTCTGTAATTAAGCGCAAGTAAACTCGCTCTTATTATCACCTAAACGATACAAACGAACATAACCTTTATTTCGCTAAGAAGTGTGTTCACATTACTATTGTCAACGAGAAACTTTAGTGTTAAAGTGACAACGCGTATCACCTAAGCCGTACAAACAAACATAGACTTTATTTTGTAACAGAGTTGGTTCACATTACTAATCGTCGATTAGTGAAGTGAAGTCGAAGTGATCGCGGTTTTGTTTAGAGAATCGACAGGCTGGTATCAGTAAATAAGCTAACAGGCATGCACACACTCTTCGCAATACATTTTATTTATACTTAAACTGCTCGATCCGATAACTCAACACAACGTATACACGGACATTCACCCCTTAAAAATATTTACGACTAGAACTAATGCAACTAGCTCTATGAAACGAAGATAAAACTATTAAACTTAACTATGCCTTTTCGAAATCGAATATTAATATTTCACCCTGAGTATTCTTTCTTTGTCGTTGATTAAATAAGTTAAATAAATGGATTTATTTTGATAAGATATATCATGACGCTCTCTAACTCTTAATTGCTTATCCGAAATTGGCTCAATTTTACCAATCTTTTCTAGAACAACCCCAGATTAAGTTTCGCTAAGAGGATAACGCCAGCCTGCGGCTAGTAGAAATCCTCTAAATTTTAGGTCTCAAAGTTTTATTAAAGTAAAAACAACGATCAAAGACAGGCGTCTGTGCCTAAAAGCAATTTCTTGACCTTAAACAAGGTGACCTATTGAGTCACAGATTTTTTAAAATACAAAGCAAATGTTATTTGGAAATTGAAGGCTTTTTTTTAACGTGTTTACAAAGTTAAGCCAACTTGAAACGTCAATACATATTAATGTGATAACTTGAATGATTAATATTAACGAGTCTATACCTACGATCCTTCAATTTAAAAAATAAACTTTTTTTTCTCCAAAAATCTTAAGGCAAAGCACAAGTTGCCTGTGTTTCAATTTGTACCACCTTCTAAAGAAGGTAAATTAATTTAAAAATTAAGAAAAAAATTGGTTTCTTGCTTTCAAGGAGTTACTGCATACTTACAGAAGTACTATGAATTAAATTCACTTGTTATACCTTTCTTTTAAGGGTTCGGTACCCAAAGGGTAAAACAGGACCCTAAGACTCCGCTGTCCGTCTGACTGTCTGTCTGTCCGTCTGACTGTCTGTCTGTCTGTCTATCACTAGGCTATATCTCATGAACCGTGGTAGTTCTCAGTTGAAATTTTCACAAATGATGCATTTACAGAAATGCATAACAACATGCGTTGCGGCAACAGTGCCGCTATAACAAAAAATAGAATTAAATAAATATTTAAGGGAGCTCCCATACAACAAACGTGTCTTTTTTATTGCTCGTTTTTATTGTAAATGAACGAATGACGAAAGAACCCTAAGTGCACGAGGCCGGTTTTTTAAATTTACTTGGATTTTAGATATCCAGTATACTGCCACATATTCTGTTAAAACCAGCCACTTAATACGCTTAAATAATAGAAACCTTTGCCCTCTTATTACAAAAAAATACGTTAGTACTGGGTTTGAGCCAGGACTTAAAAGTCTAGGCTTATTACGGTACTAAGGCTTATTACAGTACTAAAATTTTAGCATATTACAAATCGTAGCCCAAACAAGGACTTAATAGTACCAAAACTCGTTCCTGGTCTTATCCAGTGCCACAGATTATAAGCAGCAAATGTCAGTTTATCGTTCACTTATTCGTTCAGCATTCGATGCGCCGTTCCTTTTTACAAAATGTTGTTACTTATTTATAGAAAAAATAATTATTAATAATCGCTTTTTTAATGAAATTCGTAAAATTTTCTATTTACAGTTGTTTCAATATTGTAACAACTAAATTTTAGTCCTATGATCAAATTTTTTAAAAGGTACATATTATTAACTATCGAGCTAAAGTAAAACGGAAACGAGTAAGCGGCGCGCGAAATTCGAGTACTTCTGTCATCGAAATAATAAACAATTCCAGTAAATCATAAAATAAAGACGCTTTATTAAATATTTGTTCTATTTATTTTTGTACTACTCATATTACCCATATTTGTAGCGAAAAACTTCGTCATCTAAATCAAAAGGATTCAAACGAATACGGTATCTATTGGAACGCCGCTGCGTTCCCAGGTCCTCCAATTCATCGAAATCCATTAAATCAATTGAATCAATTTCCATTTTTGACGATTTTACAAATAAAAACACAAACGCGTATGTCAACTTCTGAATTAAATTTGACGTTTTGAGATTAGTACCAGAGTTAAACTAGGGGTCATGGCGGTTTAACTTTGATACTATAGACAATTCCCGAACCATCGATAAACTTCATTTTGTAATAGCGTTTATTTTAGTTCATGGTTTAATACCAGTACTAAACTGAGTACTAAGTTTAAACTTTGTTTTGGAATAAGAGGGTTGAAGTTTAAACTTAGGACCGATGGACAAACTGTGTAGTATTATTAATCGGATCCTGTTGTAAATTATAACGACAAATATTCAACCTGAAACTTACAATAAGCTACCCATCAATTAGACATTTATAAATGCCATAATCGAAATAATTGAACGATATATTATTCAAATGTGGCCTCGTCCGTTATAATCAAGGTCATAGTCAAATTTTCTAATCGATTGGTTTCAACCCGAGAGTATCTATCACCGAAAAGTCATGCTTAAATATCCCTCTAAAATACCTTTAAAAATAAAAAGATTTACTCAAATTTGTTTCACAAAAACCGACAAAAACACGCATGAAAAACCACTACACTGAAATGAAAATCGTTTCTGGTATTTCAGGACTGAAAACTAAGTTTTTTATTATTTATTTTTAAGAGGGCTCTTTTTATAAGCTATGTCAATATCATAGCCAAAAATATATTTTACACATACATTTTTTAAATTTTATTTTACGGGCGGGCGGGGCACATAGCACGTAGAACTGACGGCCGATGGGGCAGAAAGGTTCTGGAATGGAGGCCACGTACCGGCAAGCGCAGCGTAGACACATTATAATTTATTAGAATTATTGTGAATACTGTGCGATACCTGAGATTTAGTATGAAAATTATGAGTTACGGGTATCGAACGCAGCTTAGTGCTTTAAAAGCTATGAAAAAGAGGTACAAAAGGGGAAAATAAAGAAAAAAGAGATAGTGTCAATAGTTTTCACCATATTTCATTCGATTCGCCCTAGGATATATTTTTGTGATCTCATTGATTTGAAATTGCAAATTTATAAATAATTTTATATTTATCGAAAACCTATAGATAGAGAACATAGTGTTGTATTCTTTTGTAGTGAAATCTATCCGACGTATTAACATTGAGAACGATTCGTATCGTTGTCTGTTGAACATGAGAATAATGTTTTATAAACTTGATAGACTGTAAATAAAATATCTTAGTAATAACAGTGTATGTTAAACAAAGAATCTAATATTTAAGCTTTCTTATAGCTGAAACGATATCTTTCAGACAACTTTTAGGTGCTCAAACTCCATTTTCACGGATGTAAAGTAAAACCTCGATCACTGAGCTACAACGACTGACGATGACGACCGTCTGGTGTAGTGGTTCACGCTCCGGACTACAAAACCTGGGGGTTGCGGGTTTGAATCCCGCAAGGGGCAAATACCTATTAGTGCGATGAGCACGAGCATTTTGTACCTAAGTCATGGATCTTTATATTAAATGTGTACTTATCCGTTATCTAGTCGCCATAGTACAAGCTTTGCTTAGTTTGGGGCTAGCTAGCTAAATAGTGTGATTGTGGAAACAATGTATTTATTTATTTACAACCCGCAGGGATGAATTATGAACGCAATTTAAATACCTACTCCATTAAAATATCTCTATGGCCTCTTTCGTGTGCGAATATAAATTATTTAAAAACACAAACAATAGCGAAATAAACTCTTCATCCTATAAATCTTGTACAAAAACCTTTTCACAACCCTGTGGAATATATTGTCGATATTTATAGCGTTTTAGGGTCCCGCGATGTAACACCCGTGTAATGAGAGAACTCGTTACAATTTCGCATTCAATTAGTGACGTAGAAAAAAGTTATCGATGGTCGATAGCTACCTCTATCGCCAGTCATCAATCATTTTACAGAATTTGTATCAAAATAAATTGTGATTTGGTTGAGGTGATTGAGGTGTGTGTAACTGGCATTCTGTCTATTCAGCCTATTGCAGTCCACTGCTGGACTTGAGCCTTCCCTAAAGAGCGCCAAAGAGCACGATCTCCCGCTTTTTTCATCCATCCACTGGCTTTGTTCGTATTCATTCTTATGATGACCTCCGTAACCGAAAGGCAAGTACGCCGGACTATATGGCGTCGTTATCTCTGAGGTTCCGGGGTCGGGTCAATGTGCAAAAGGAACTTTTCTATATTGTCTCGGGTCTGGGTGTTATGGTACCGTCGTTGTTTCTGATTTCTATAACACAAGTGCTTTAGCTACTTACCTTAGGATCAGAGAAATGTATGTGATGTTGTCCGATATTTATTTATTATTTTATTAGATAATTCTTAATTGAAAAAAGAACACTCACTTGGAACAGTCAACAGGTCAGAGAACAAAAGGGACCGACATGTTATAGTGCTCAAGATCATTAAGTTAAAGTGCTAGTCATGTATTCCGCGAAACCAAAGGCTGATAGAGATGACGAGTTCTGAAATTGATATCCACGTATCGACTAACTTAGTGTAATATAACATGCCTCGCAGGTCATTGGAAGGCTGCTGATTATAGCTAGATGAGCAGGGCAAGTAAACGAGCATGTACAATTATGGCCAACGCTATAGGAAGTCTACGTTTAGCAGTAAGTGAAAAAAGGCTGATTACTTTGATGATGACAATACCTATCATCTTTACTCGGCAAAGGAACTTTGATTGTTTTTGTAAGAAGTTTTTCAAACTTATCGATAACTACGAAATCGATACATCAACCGCTCTAATCTGTCCCGTCTGTTTTACATTGAAATGATATTAATGCCATAAAATTGAGAGGCAGTCGACTTTTGCCTTCCAATAAATGTAAAAGCAGTAACTTCGCTGTATTCTCTTTAATTAGTATCGAGTTTCGTCGAAACGTATCAAATTTAAGTTTCATAAAATGCTAATAATTATTCTCGAGATGTAATTTAAGTAAAGAGATGAATCCTTGTAGAAACCAATTTAATTATTTCTCGAAAAGTAATCCTTATTAAATAGTATAAAGGGTGGTTGTGACCCCTTTGAAGCCGAAAAAGGTTCGTCCTAACATATGCATACCTATTAACTCTATGGTGAAGTCGAAAAGGTATTATCATATAACAAAACATTAAAAACAGTTCTCTTATGCATATGTTGGTAAGTACTGTAACGTTCTGTAACGTACTGTAACCGGCCAACGGCCGAAGCTGGGATTGACTATTGGGAATTGATCGAGAACAAATTATTTCACTTAATAAATTATATTATTTAAAAGGTTCTTTACATGAGGAATGCAGCAAATACTTAACTTTTGAATCGTTTTTCTCAATTGCCAATATCTAGGTTTGGTCTAGATTTTTATTATTTTTCATCGACTTCAGACTTTCTAATCCATCCCGAAAACAAAAGTTCTTTCTACGTCAAAGAAAAATATTCAAAAGCAAGTTTCATATTTCGAACATACCTTGGTAGACGTAGAGGTTTTATTCGCTCGGCTATAAACCTCTACATCCCCCCCGGTAAGAAAAAAAATTTCACAGTTCATCTGAGAAATTTTCCTAACTCTCTCTTAAAACAGCCTACCTATGGACGAACTCGATTTAATACATTCAATGATGCCAATAAAGACTGAATGTAACAGTAAGCTGGAATGATTTTAATCACATCGCAACAACAACAACAACATGACACACATTAACATAAAAACATTAAAATTATAATACGACAAACTGACAATCATTCCAACTTTGGACAAAAAAAACGTCCAATAAAAATTTATCCACAGAATCGACACCATTGTTCACTGCAAAATTAGTCCAGGAAAACAATTTTTATCAATTTAGAAAAGTAACTATGTTTCCTATCCTAATGGAAATAAATAAACACTTGACCGTCTTGACTATTAACAACATAAACAAGTAATGCCATCAAAGACCTTACTATGACGCTCATTTGTGAATCTGGTTTCCATATCTAATTTTGCTTAACTATGCACTTCCCCCTTCGCGAGACACAACCTGAAATTACAATACACCCTTGCATTCTGTCCTAACCAAACTCCCATATCTGTAATTCCTTATCATGTATGATGTCCAACTCAAGACATCCCCCAAACGCTATGCGCTTGATGAGGCACACGATAACCAATTAACAGCTACCTAATCATCTTACTATAAATCCTAAACCCCTTAATGAATATCAAATTACCCCAAAACAGATCACTTTCATTTTAACATTTCGCATGGGTGTATTTTCAAAAGAAGTGGTTGTGCTTGATCACAGTGCTCGATACTCAGCTTTCATTGTTACATCATGAGGAAACCAGATCCATTGAATTTCCCTAGAAAGAAAAACGTATTAGTCAACAATCCAAAACAAATTACAGTCACATCCTATCTTATTTCATAAAACTATAACCTACTTTTTTCCTATACCTAACTTTACCTAACCAGCAAAATACTATGATTAAAATTAAAATAAATTTGTTAAGTTTCTTTCATTCTTTATCAACAAATATTTACATTACACAATTAAATAATTGATACATAGACGTCAACCATCGGATCTGTCATTCAAGGATCATATAAGACGTCAAACATCGGATCTGTCATTCAAGGATTATATAATACGTCAAGTATTGGATCTGTCACTCAAGGACTATATAGTATACTATAAAAAGTAAAAGTTTAAAGAAAGTTAAACTATGACAAAGACTTTTTACACAATACTTTTTCTTTCATACTATTTAACCGACTTCAAAAAAAGAGGAAATAATTATAATACTAAATTCGACTAAATGTTGTTACTTTCTTTTAGATAAATAACTTAACCAAGATATTAGAACTAACTATTATTGTGATACTCTTTAAAAAAAACGGTTTTAACTTATTATGATGAACAATGTGTTTTCTCCCACCTGTTTCTGAAAATAATAATTATTAGAAAGACCTCAAAATAACCTTTTAAGGACCTCTGTATGGGCTAGCAAGGCTCGATCTTTTTATTAAAATTAACTTTTGTTTAATTTGGGCTTTACGTATATTTCTTAACGCCCTCGTAATAAAAATATTATCTTTATATGATGCCTTGTGAACAAGCGTTTCATCTACGTTAAAACAACCTAACCAATCGGAGGAGAAAGCAAACTGTTCAGTAAATTCGTTATTATTATTATCATCAATTATTATTTGTTTTTGTAGATTCAACTCGTTGATCCTGTCTTCATAGGTGTCCATCTCGTACTGCACGTCGTCCAACTGCCTCTGACCCTTTTCCTCACTGTACACATTTTCTATAATATTCAAGCGTTTATCGTTTAACATCGTGTTATTATTTCTTTCTAATACTTTGCAGTTCTCATTTTGCTTAGACACAGAATCTTTAAGTTCAACTACCTCTTGACGCAACTCTTTGTTGAACTTAATGTTGTCCTTCAGACTTTGCTTCAATTTTGCAATTTCTTTACATTGCAATTCTATTTTATTTTCACTTTCTAACAGTTTTTCTTTCATTATACCATATTCGTCGTTGTGTTTTGCTATAAGTTTAATTCTTGACTGTTTTTCTTGTTTTAATTCTAAATGCAAAGCTTGGGAAGATATCTCATTATTTTGTACTATTTTTTCCAAAGCATTATTTTTCTCTTGAAGGTTCAATATCTCTTCTTCTTTTTCATTCAACTTATTAGATACAGAATCTCTTTCTTTGCTAGTATTCTCAAATTTTATTTCTAAAGCTTTTTTCTCTTCCGTTACACCTGCAAGTTTCTTAATAGCCGACTCTAAGTAACCCTCTTTAACACGAAGCTCCTCTGCAAAAATCTTTCTCGCATCAGCAAGTTCATTTCTTATTGTTTTTTCTCATTATCTTTACTAACTATACCTTCAGATAGCTTTATGTTCGTTTCATTTAAGTTTCGACATTCTTGTTTAAGCTTTTTATTGAGTAGGTTTACCTCCTGTAAGGACAAACTCATTTCCTCCATTAATTCGCATTTTTGCTGAATTATCTTCTGCAGTTTAACTACTTCTTCTTTTAGATCCTCAACTTCTTTTGTCAATACCTTGTTACTCTGTTCGATGTGACCATAATAATGATTAGCAGTGGCGTTATTTTCATTTGCCGCAAACTCTGACATAAAAGCCTCTTGAATAGCTTGAAACGTTGTTTCGTAACTTGTGATCTTTATATAAAAATAATACGCTGCCCCCGATAAATAAGCCGGCAATACTGCTACTTTGGCAGCATCGTCCCAACCATTTATATTAGAAATATATAAAAATTGTTTGAAAAATTCGGCACAACTGCCGGGATGCCCATTATACTTTTCCGCCATAATAATAAACAACTATCTACAACACTTATCTTTAATAACAGCTGTAGTCCGTTCTCCTTTTAATATTAAGCATCATCATGTCCTTACATCATATGGCTCCGACTTTACTCTTTATTCATCTCTCCGTTTCGTTATTATTTCTTCGTTTCTGAAAACTTGGTAATAGTGATTAATAACCGAGCTTCTTCGGGATCGGGTGGCGCCTCCACTATAACGTTCTGTAACGTACTGTAACCGGCCAACGGCCGAAGCTGGGATTGACTATTGGGAATTGATCGAGAACAAATTATTTCACTTAATAAATTATATTATTTAAAAGGTTCTTTACATGAGGAATGCAGCAAATACTTAACTTTTGAATCGTTTTTCTCAATTGCCAATATCTAGGTTTGGTCTAGATTTTTATTATTTTTCATCGACTTCAGACTTTCTAATCCATCCCGAAAACAAAAGTTCTTTCTACGTCAAAGAAAAATATTCAAAAGCAAGTTTCATATTTCGAACATACCTTGGTAGACGTAGAGGTTTTATTCGCTCGGCTATAAACCTCTACAGTACATAGCTACCATTTTGCCTTTATATGGCTTTATATTGACGACCTCCTTAGCCGAGAGGCGAGCATGCCGGACTTGATGTCGCCATCTCTGAGGTTCCGGGTTCGAATCCCGGTCGGTTCAATGCGGAAAACGATCTTTTCTACATTGTCTCGGGTCTAGATATTGTGGTACCGTCATTGTTTCTGATTTCTATAACACAAGTGCTTATACTACTTTCTTTAGGATCAGAACTCCGATGTCCTATATTTGTTATTGTAACTTAACATACTGTATTCTGTTCACGACAGTCATTGGTAAACTTGAATGCCAGCTACTATAAGAATAAGAATATTTTATTTGCGTAAAACATAGTATTTGAGGATCTTACATGATAAGGGGGTGCACATGTTTCGCTATTACAAATAGCATGCAAAATTACAGTACAACTTCTAATTAATTACTTATTATCAATTAATATTATGACAAACTTTGTGTTTCATTACAACAAATTAAATTTAAACAAAAATAATTTAAATATGTCATCATATCCGCCTGTTGCAGTCCACTGCTGGACATAGGCCTCCCCTAAGGAGCGCCACAGCGCACGATCTCCTGGCCTTTGCATCCAGTCGCTGCCAGCTGTCTTCTTCAGGTCATCGGTCCATCTAGCCGGGGGGCGTCCTACACTACGTTTGCCTAAGCGTGGTCTCCATTCGAGAACCTTCCTGCTCCACCTCTCGTCGGTTCTGCGACAGACATGGCCAGCCCACTGCCACTTTAGCTTGCTACATTTTTGGACAATATCAGTCACCTTAGTCTTATGTCGTATGACCTCGTTCCGGATCTTATCCCTTAATGAGATCCCCAACATAGACCTTTCCATAGCACGCTGAGTGACGTGTAGTCAGTGGGCCAACTTGACTGTCATGTTCCACGTTTCGGCTCCGTAGGTTAAAACTGGTAGGACGCATTGGTTAAACACCCGGCTTTTTAGGCACTGCGGCAGTGTCGACGTGAAGATATCACACAATTTCCCAAATGCTGCCCAGCCAAGCTGCACTCTTCTGGCGATTTCCCGCTCGAAGTTGTCTCGACCGAGCTGTAGTACTTGTCCAAGGTAGACGTCCTCTTGGACAACCTCGAGCGTAGTGCCCTCGACGGAAGTTGGTTCCGGGATGACATGTTCGTTGAACATTACCTTTGTCTTGTCCAAATTCATCCCAAGCCCCACACGTCTCGAGGCAGCGTTAAGACTGTGCAGCATGTTTTTCAAATCCTGCAGCAATTCTGCCATAATAACTATGTCATCGGCAAAGCGAAAAAAATATGTCAAATAAAATAAATTGTATTAGGAATGGTCAAATAAAATCTTTCATGTCATATATTCTTTTATTAATAAGCCAATTATATAATTTAGATTTAAATTGGTTGAGAGTATAAACTGTGTACAATAGCGAGTCGAACAGCTCTGCTACGAAAAGTATCTTTTGCAATGCACCTCATATCTTCAACAAAATTCCAGAGTCAATTCGTAACACTGATAAACTAAGTTGTTTTAAACGATAACTTTACGATTTTCTTACAAAGAACTGTTATGTATACAACAAATGATTTTTTGACTGATCGAAATTTGTAAACCACGTGCAGTCTGATTTATTAATGAAAATTGAATGTATTTAGTATTGTGTAAATTATATTTTGTAGCATTAACTGATATTGTATGCCCGAGTGGCGGAACACAGCTGATCTGTAATATCGTATTTATTCTATGACCTATATCTACCTGTGATTCACAATAAAGATATTTTGAATTTGAATTTGAGATTTAATTGTTTTATGTCATTTGGAATTCTATTGTTTATCTTTAAGCACATTTTAAGGCAGCTTTTAATGTATTTTTTTTAAAATAAATTTTATGAAGCAAAGTAGGACAGACCACTAGCCCCTTGATCAAATGATTCATGGGAGAGCAACGTGTTCATAGGGAGGCTGGACCTCAATGGACAATGTTCCTGACAATAACAATACTTGCATTTTCGTAACGCTAATATACAGGGTGTTAGGTAAGTGGTATATCAAGCCGTTAGTAGCCTATATTAACATATGCATATAATTATCACAGTGAAGTAGAAATTGAAAAAATATTTTCATACAAATTGGATTGGTTCTAAAATTTTTATTTTGTATGAAAATTCTAGCTTCACCATTCTTTTTATAGGCATATTTTATATAGGCTAGTTTCGTCTTGATATGACCTTTACCAAACACCCTGTATACGAGTATTAACGGAACCACCGCTCGATAACGTTGGTATACACGGGTTATCAAAAATGCGGCTATTACTCCAATTGGCGCAACACTCGGCGTATTATACCACCGGTATAATTCCGGCCTGCAAAAACTCCGGTGTTGCGGTCACGAAATATATTGTAGCCCGTAACAACGCGATATTAATGGCTGATACATATCGCTTTTGTGTATAAATGCTGGTCATAATGAAAGTGAGTGATAGGCTCTGGGAAATCAAGTTGAGAGTAATTCAACACCACAAAACAACATATACAACCTTTGAATGTAAACAAGTTTGCTGAAAATATTTAAAAGGGCCAAAGGTTAGATAAAACTACTAAGCGTAGAGATTTTTTTCTAATTCCTCTCATAGGTATAGATACTCCGTTCAAGTTACTGAATGATACATAAAACACTTTTGTACAATAGTTAGACCTATTATTAATTAAATCCAGAATCCTTGCAAGCAATTATTAATGTAAATTTATCAAGATATCAATATGTCAATAAAAAATCACTGCAGTATAAACTAAAGGTATTGCACCAAAATGGAAACTGCTTGCATTATTACAATTTCATTCAAGATTTGCTAATATCCTATTAATAAAACCCTAATCCTCCCTCTCTCAACTTTTACTAAACTGTCCTCTACCTGAAGGTTGTCTGGAAGAGATCGGTTCTAGCGATAAGACCGCCTAATTGTACCATTCTCGATGTATTTTTTTCTTTTTATTGTTTGATTTGATTGGTGTGCATAAAGAGTATCTATTAATCTATCTAATACACTTTTCTTTTAGTACTTATTGGAAAAATTGATAAGATTTTTCAAAAAACCAACACCAAAGAGCTCGTATCAAAAATCATCGTATGTCATTGGCCGGCGCCGATTTACAGACGAAAAAAAATAGGGCCCAAAGCGGGTCGCGCGTCGAAATTGTAAATCATACGGACCCAACCTAAACACCAGTTGACAAAAAGGGTGATTTCTCACGATTTATGGCAGCCGGCCCTGTACGCGTGTGGACACAGGCAAACATATTGTTAATAAATACCTTCAGAAATGAATTTTTTTATGTATTCATCTACTTGGGCAAGACTTCAGCTTTAAAAATAGATAGGTAATTTTTTGCACATGACATAAAACGCTTCCAATCGGCCGATCTGGAAGTCACTGGGGGAGGCCTATGTTCAGCAGTGGACGTCCTGTGGCTGAGATGATGATGTTGATGACATAAAACAAGGAACAGGAAAAAATGGACAATTAAGGCGATCTTATATTGTTTTCTCTTCCAGACAACCTTAAGGTGAACAACTGATGCTAATCAATACAGGGTGATAACTAAAACTGAAGATAACCAAAACAGTTGCTAAATTTAAGGAGGTGAATGTGTTCATGCATAAAAACACCCTTTTCCATGTGGTCGACATTAAAATCGCTACTTTTAAGTACTTTTTGTTTTCCATAACAACTTTTTTCATTATTTCAATTACTTAAACATCAAACAAAGTACATCAAATAATAATTAATATTAAACAACATCACATACATTGCTCTGATCCTAAAGTAAGTAGCTAAAGCACTTGTGTTGTAGAAATCAAAAACAACGACGGTACCACAACACTAAGACCCGAGACATTATAGCAAAGTTCGTTTTCTACATTGACCCGACCAGGAAACGAACCCGGAACCTAAGAGATGGCGGTGCCATATATAGTCCGGCGTGCTCTCCTCTCGGCTACGGAGGTCGTCAAAACTTATTTATACTTATTTATTTGTACTAAGGACAATCCTTTAAACCACGTGATCAGCTGCTAATATAGGTACAACTTTCACTTTTGAAAAAAAAATACAGATCCTTCATACATTTTCATCGATGTCGTTAGTTTGTATGAAGCATCAAAAAAAATCAAAGATTCCTATGTTGGACCCATAGAAAAAGTCAGCTGTTCACTTTTCACACTCGCACACACACGTTCACAATTCTTACTCGCACTTTACAAAAAATAAATACAGTTATTTTTTGTAAAGTGCGAGTAAGAATTCGTGTTTTTCGCGTAGATTACTAATCCGAATTGTGTTAATGACGTTATCTGCATTATCTCGGAGCTATGCAATCTACCTAAAACAAATTACTCTGAACTACTTCTTGCTAAGTCTCCCTTAACGTCTTTGTTCCATTGAAGATAAATAACACTTGAAAAAAATCACCGACCTCAGGTGGGACTCGAACCCACGTCCCATCGCAAACCGGGCGAGTGCTTTGACCACTAAGCTACCGAGGACGTCACGTGACAAGATGAAATTCCTCAAGTGTTTTCTCTCGCTGTCAAAGCCAGCGTATTCTGATCAATGTTGTAGCTATATGTATAGCTGAGTAGTATACTACCGTCAACACCCTATAGAAATATTTTTACAAATATTTGACTATTGGTTAAAATCAGAAATGCTTAAACATTGTAAATTTTTGTTTTTAGCAATTCCATGCAAGGTTTAATTGAAGATAAATAACACTTGAAAAAAACGTGACGTCCTCGGTAGCTTAGTGGTCAAAGCACTCGCCCGGTTTGCGATGGGACGTGGGTTCGAGTCCCACCTGAGGTCGGTGATTTTTTTTCAAGTGTTATTGATCTTCAATTAAACCTTGCATGGAATTGCTAAAAACAAAAATTTACAATGTCTTTGTTACATTAAAAACTCCGTACCTTCCCAAAAAAGATATTGTACAAAAGCATATATCAGTCATGGTGGAGAGGAGACGCTGCTGCCCGTCTTCTTAAGGCGGTTCTCCTGTAGTCGCCTCTTACGACACCCATAGGAAGAGAAGGGTTGGTGCAATTCATTTAAAGTTCCGGCACCACACGACACGTACGTACAAAAGCATGAACATTATAAGCGTTGTAAATTTTTGTTTTTAGCAATTCCATGCAAGGTTTTAATTGAAGATAAATAACACTTAAAAAAAATCATCGACCTCAGGTGGGACTCGAACCCACGTCCCATCGCAAACCGGGCGAGTGCTTTACCAACTAAGCTACCGAGAACGTCACGTGACAAGATGAAATTCCTCAAGTGTTCTTTCTCGCTGTCAAAGCCAGCGTATTCTGATCAATGTTGTAGCTATATGTATAGCTGAGTAGTAACACTACCGTCAACACCCTATAGAAATATTTTTACAAATATTTGACTATTGGTTAAGATCAGAAATGCTTAAACATTGTTAATTTTTGTTTTTAGCAATTCCATGCAAGGTTTTAATTGAAGATAAATAGCACTTGAAAAAAATCATCGACCTCAGGTGGGACTCGAACCCACGTCCCATCGCATGCCGGGCAAGTGCTTTACCAACTAAGCCACCGAGAACGTCACGTGACAAGATGAAATTCCTCAAGTGTTTTTTCTCGCTGTCAAAGCCAGCGTATTCTGATCAATGTTGTAGCTATATGTATAGCTGAGTAGTATACTACCGTCAACACCCCATAGAAATATTTGACTATTGGTTAAAATCAGAAATGCTTAACGCTGGCTTTGACAGCGAGAAAGAACACTTGAGGAATTTCATCTTGTCACGTGACGTCCTCGGTAGCTTAGTTGGTAAAGCACTCGCCCGGCTTGCGATGGGACGTGGGTTCGAGTCCCACCTGAGGTCGATGATTTTATCTTCAATTATAAGCGTTATTTTTTTTGACAAAGATGTCATGATCACTTCTTTTGTCTCATCGTAAATAAAGAGAGGCTAAACATAATTTGTTTTTATTAGCAATATTACTTTAACCTTGTCTGGTTTGTTTCGTTATACCTACAGATCTAATAAAAAACATCTGCTTGAAAGTTGATAACTTTATACTTATTGTTTACTGAAATAAACGTCTTTCAGTAAAAATCAAGTATAACGTATACATTAAAGAGTACGCATTATCTTTTTGTTTTCAAAGTAGTTTATAACTTAGTCGAATCGATAGACAGCGGTCAAATACATTATTTAAATAAGCTGTGCCTTCAACTTCATTTGCGTGGAATACAGTATGTTTGGTATGATTTATAACAAAAAACGTTCAAATAAAGAACAACATAGAAAAATATCCCACAAGAACATTGAACCGGGATAAAAAGTATCATATATGTTAATCCAGATTATATTCTTTATGCTTGTAAAATTAAGCTTGCTCGGCCGTCTAGATATCTACCTTACAGAGGCAAGGGCTCAAGGACCAAGTTAGGCCATTTCTCATCTATAAATAGAATACAGTCTCAGTTTAGTCAATTTTTGCGCTCGTCTCGGCTTGATATTGACATGTCGTTTTCACAACGTAAATTTAAATATCTACTCCATGAGCATATGTCTTCTTTATTCTAAAAAAACGCAAGTGCTGTAGGGATCATTTTTTTTCTTCATTTTTTTTTCATTTAATTGTATTGTTAATCTTGTCAGTTTCCACACGTTAATTTCTTATGCATGCCGTGGTAGCTTTTAATTAAGGCAACACTATAAAATGTAAACGTTAAAATTGTATTTTGTATTGTCTTATACACCATGCTTTGTTGGCTGTCCTTAAATAAATAAATAAATATATAAAATTTTATCCAAATCCGTTGAGCCGTTAACGCTTGATTGAGTCACAAACATCCAAGCATCCTCACAAACTTTCGGATTCATATTAGTGGAATTTACATTAGAAATATTAATCACTAAGTATCTAATATTTAATGGTATAAAGTCACCTTAACGAGGCAATGTGACCCTAGCACAAAAAACAAATATATCAAATGGACACAGAAAGCTTCTTAGTCTGACGTGTAATATTAGATACCTGTCTAGATCTTGACGGCAAATAATTCTGATGATTTCATATTTTACTTGTCCAAACTTAATTTACCACATATTATTTGTATGGCACAGAAATTTTATTAAAACAAATAATTTTTAGCTTTAAAAATCGGCCAAGTGCGAGTCGGACTCGCGCACGAAGGGTTCCGTACCATTATCTATAATAACGGCAAAAAAATCACGTTTGTTGTATGAGAGCCCCCTTAAATATTTATTGTATTCTGTTTTTTAGTATTTGTTGTTATAGCGGCAACAGAAAACAGACAGACGGACAGCGGAGCCTTAGTAATAGGGTCCCGTTTTACCCTTTGGGTACGGAACCCTAAAAACTAAAATAAACCCTACATAATGAATTAGAACATTCCATCAATTTAAAAACCGTTACTATTATTTTATAATATCAATGATAATTTTGTATTCATTATTTATTCTGTGGTAAGGGACACGCTGGACTTGGCGTCACCATCTCTCGTCTGAAGTCTCAGGTTCGATCTCCGTTGGGTCAATCTAGAAACTTTTCTTTATTATCTCAGGTCTGTGTCGTGGTACAGTCGTTGTTTCTTACTTACCTTAGTATCTGTAATGTTTGTGATGTTATCTAATTTTACGTATTATTTATGAATACGATGGCCACGTAGAATTGTCAAGCAGTTCTAAAATGTCTTCACGATAGTTGCATTCAATTTTGAACTTTAATTTGTCGAATTGTGAATTTAATTTTCTATGCCTACTAGGTTTGCTCCTATTGCGACACCTGCATCCATCCTCTTGACATTAATACCGATTTGCCCCAAATCGATAGTCGGTAATCTGATCAGCTGACGCAGTACAATGATGTACTATGGTCTCAGATTATGATGAATACTGTTATGTACAGAAGATGTGGTTATCCAACAGTTACGAGATATTTGATCGATTAGAACGTAATCGATTAAATTAATGGTTATGTTTTCGTATATTGTTTACTGTACTGTATAATATTATTTCCATCTCCACTTTAGGTCACGTGATACGAGATCCACAGGAAAAATGGTGTAAAACTGTTACTGACTGGTATCCCAGAGACGGCACGAGAAGTAGAGGGCGCCAACAAACAAGATGGGAAGACGACCTAAAACTCACGGCTGGTCATCATTGGAGAAGGGTAGCAAATGACAGGACCCAATGGAAAATGTTAGAGCAGGCCTATGCCAAGAGGCAAACTGAGCTTAGGGACATTTTATAGAAATTTTTTATTGTGTCTAATATTCATACTTGTGAAGTTTAGAATAAAAAGGCTTATCATTATTATTATTATATAATATTATTTACAAGGTGACCCGGCGAACTTCATATTACTCTTTTTTTTTACGAAATAGATTTAATTGATTAAAACGTTATCAATTAAGTTATAGGTAAAATATTCGTATATTGTTTATTTCACTTCTGTTTTAAATTATTTAGTAGCTAACCCAGCGAATTTCATATTACTCCTTCATAAAAAAACCTGTCTTTTCTGATGTTCAAATAGTTATTCTGCTACAATAATTAAATGATTATAAAATCGTCATTGTGTTATAAGAGTACTAAACCGAATTTGTTTTATGTTTATTTACATACACTTTTATGTTGTATTGTTTAAGTACTTTTTTGCACTTGCGCCTACTTCATGCTTGTGCAATTTTGCCGCCTTAATTAAATAAAACATAAAGCTTAAAACAAAATGATGTAGTTTATGAATATGTACTGTTAAAGTACGTGTATTGGTTAAACCAAAGACAAACTCAATAAGTATATGTGAGTCATACAATATGTACCACAATTAGACAATATTATGAGTTACATCAAAGAATATACTTATCTAAAAGTAAGAGAATGAAAACAAGGAAAAATATAATGGAACCGTTGTGATTGTGAATGAAATGATAACAATTTGTCCAAGAATTTCTCATTATAAAATGTTTTTGTAATTTAATTACGAAATTGTAAAACATATTCTGTTTTCCGATAAGACTTTAAGGGATTTGTAATTCCACGGATATGAATTAACTGTATAAATGTATAAATGCTTGCACTTACAACACAGTTCACAATGATTTTATTTCATAAATTTCGTTTAATATACATGTTTGCTAAAATACGCCTAAGAAGAAATCTTGACATCATCTTAATGAAATGTTGACACATTTCTAGGAGAGGAAATCTGTTATCTAGGGAAGATAAGTGTCTACGGAAAAACGAAAATAACTAAGTCCGACAACCTTTGTTTGTCTAGGACTTGCTACAAACTCATTTTCATTCGAAAAACGATAATAAAAATTCTCATAGATGAGTATGAACAAAGAAGTTTTTCCTCCAATATACTTTTTTTTATTAGAATAGTTTGTTACGGGATTGCTACCATGTACTTTATTTTTGAGTTCCCGATATTTCGGCACTGTTGCAAGCGCCATGATCACGGAGTAACTGAAGATCTTGCGGGTAAGTTGTTAAGGGCAAACATATCGGTCTACCCTCTTTCGCAGTCTTTTATTGCACGCGTCGGTACCATTAAAAAAACAACAAACTGCTGTGTCGCGGTCAGATACTGTTAGTGTTGTGTGTCGAGAACAGGTGCGAGAAAATAGTGAGTTTGTAGACAATGGTACCGACGCGTGCAATAAAAGACTGCGAAAGAGGGTAGACCGATATGTTTGCCCTTAACAACTTACCCGCAAGATCTTCAGTTACTCCGTGATCATGGCGCTTGCAACAGTGCCGAAATATCGGGAACTCAAAAATAAGGTACATGGTAGCAATCCCGTAACAAACTATTCTAATGTTAGTGACCATGAAAATTTAAAATAATATATACTTTTTTTTTCTTTGTGGTGAACATGAGTTTACATAATACAAAAAACGTAATAAATGTTTAAGCTAATGTAATCCAATGTCAAGTTAATCACGATACGTTTGTAGAGCATAATGAGTTGAATATAAAATGTGATATTCGTCGTCTCTATTCGCTATTCAGTATAATAAAATTAGATCTTTACAAAATGAGTATGTTCAATTGTTAATAAATCATAAACGTGGTTTACATTTTGTTTTTTAGCAATTATATGTTAGGTTTATTCAAGATGAATATTACTTGAAAAAAAATTAACCGCCTCAGGTGGGACTTGAACCCACGACCATCGCATACCGGGCGAGTGATTTTCCAACTAAGCTACCGAGGACGTTAGCTGACCTGACGTAATAATAATTGCTAAAATATTTCTCGCTGTCGAAGAAAGCGTTGTTTCCTGATCAATGTTGCGGCTATACATACGTATTATAACTATAGTAAGTATACTATAGTATTTATTTTGACGACCTCCGTAGCCGAGAGGCGAGCATGGCGTCTGTAAATGGTGCCCCTATCTCTGAGGTTCCGGGTTCGATCCCCGGTCGGGTCAATGTAGAAAACGAACTTTTCTATATTGGCTCGGGTCTGGGTGTTGTGGTACCGTCGTTGTTTCTGATTTCTATAACACACGTGCTTTAGCTACTTACCTTAGGATCAGAGCAATGTATGTGATGTTGTCCAATATTTATTTATTTATTATTTATTATACAACCGTCGACACCTGATAGAAATATTGTATAGGAAAAAACGCTGACTTCAGCAGCGAGAAACACTTGAAAAATTTCGTTAGGTCAGCTTACGTCCTCGGTAGTTCCACCTGAGGCGGTCGATATTTTTTTCAAGTATTATTTATCTTGAATTAACATGGTTTGCTTATAAATTCCGATTCAGATAGTAATAAAACGATAACCCAAAATCCTTGCACATCGCATCAACATGAAGCTAAACATATCCAAATCGTATCAATGCATCGTACGGTTTCCCTTGAATAAAAGAATACCTCTTTTTCTACAAGCCTATGTTATCAAGAAAATATGTCCTTTTGTACAGAATTCTCTCTGCGGGCATTCGTCGCCGACATTTGCTGCGAGCTGGGATATTCGAGGAGAGATAATATTATACCTCAGGCCTTATTCTTTGCATAGGCTCTCGGTATTTTCTGCAAAGCAAAATAGCGTAAGAAAAAATACCACGGAACATTTTGTTCGTATTTATTTTTAGGTTTTTCGTACCGAATAAGTACCTACAACTACTACTTATTAACGTATCGATTAGAAACTTTGTAAGTATTGGACATCCGGAAGACAGTATATTAATGTGATTTCATCGAGCAAATAATGAGCTACATAGATTACTTTAGTTTTTGTTCGAATAACCTTATTTGTGATTCGTACATTGCTTGCTGAGCAACGAATAAGCAAGCTGAGGTGGCAATGGGCTGGGCAAATTTGCCAAAGAACCCATAACTGACGGGATAGAAGTGTTCTGGAGTGGATAACGCGACTTGGCATGAGCAGCATAGGGCGCCCTTAGGCAATAATAAGTAAATAAATATTGGACAACATCACATACATTGCTCTGATCCTAAGGTAAGTAGCTAAAGCACTTGTGTTATAGAAATAAGAAACAACGACGGTACCACAACACCCAGACCCGAGCCAATATAGAAAAGTTCGTTTTCTACATTGACCCGACCGGGGATCGAACCCGGAACCTCAGCACCATTTAAAGTCCGGCTTGCTCGCCTCTCGGCTACGGAGGTCGTCCTCATATTCATGAGCAATATTCAATAAATATGCAAAGCTATTGGCAACAGGTAAAAAAAGATTAGCCTAAGATTAAGCTCAGTGGCGTCGTGCATTGAAAGAGGCGTCAGTCGAGCAGTGGTCTGATAATAAAATCAGGATATAAGTAATAGCCGTGGATCGTGCAGAGTGGCGTGCAATTGGAGAGGCCTGTGTCCAGCAGTGGACTAGTGTGGGCTGATGATGATGATGATGATATGTAATAGCTAGTCGCTCTCTCAATTGCTACTAAAACCCTCAAATGTAGACTTATTTCATTTTTTTTATTTAGGAGCTTGTAACATATCAGGCTCGTGTCTTAGAAGTTTAAACTAAAATATTAAAGCCATTCAATACGAAAACGTAGACCAATTTTCGCCACTTATACAAACGAATCAAAAGCTAACCCTCAAACGCGCGCTCAAAGCCTACGTATAATTTAGCAGTCACAGGCTAGTGTTTGCTAAAAACATCAGACACGATAATTGCAAAGGGAAACAGCGCGCGTTTCAACTATTTAATCACAGACTTGACCCGCCCGGCCGTTTGTGCGAGCGGAATTATTTTGAAGTTGTGGTATCAGTCACAGCGATTATATGGCTTCAATTTTAAAACCTACTTATTTTTTACATGTTAAAGTTAGTGACGATAGTTGAATGGATAGATGGATGTTTGTTTGTCTTTACGCAAAAACTACTTAACAGATTTTAGTGAAAATTTACAATAATATAGTTTATAAATCAGATTAACACAAGTTACAATTTACAAAGATTTTGTGTAATTTGGCCATCATCATATCATCCTGTTGCAGTCCACTGCTGGACATAGGCCTCCCCTAAGGAGCGCCACAGCGCACGATCTCCCGCCCTTTGCATCCAGTCGCTGCCAGCTGCCTTCTTCAGGTCATCGGTCCATCTAGCCGGGAGGCGTCCTACACTACGTTTGCCTAAGCGTGGTCTCCATTCGAGAACCTTCCTGCCCTACCTCTCGTCGGTTCTGCGACAGACATGGCCAGCCCACTGCCACTTCAGCTTGCTACATTTTTGGACAATATAAGTCACCTTAGTCTTATGTCTTTAAGTCCAGAGTGAATAGGCATCTTCTGGGCAAGCTCGCTCCATCGTAGATCCCATCTATGCTCTAGAGCAAGATTGGGGTCAAGAGTAAGCCCATCTTAAGTAAAATAAAAAAAAAAAAAAAATGTCGTATGACCTCATTCCGGATCTTATCCCTTAATGAGATCCCCAACATAGATAGACCTTTCCATAGCACGCTGAGTGACGTGTAGTCGGTGGGCCAACTTGACTGTCTAGTTCCACGTTTCGGCTCCGTAGGTTAAACAGCTGGTTTTTCAGGCAGTCGGCAGTGTCGACGTGAAGATATAATGCAATTTCCCAATAACGCTTGATAAAATGCAATGCTATAAAAGAGGCCGTCCTCTATATTCTATATCAGTGGGGACGAACACGATTACGTTCTGATAACAACTTGTCTCAACTTCAGGAATAATTAATTGACCTTTTAGTGAAGTGCCAATTTATTTACCACCACAATCTGATCCTTATCCACCAGTCATTATGGTCGAAATCCAATGAAAACTTACAAAAAGCCGAACCACTTTAAGTTTACGCCTGTGCCGCAACCCGCTCGCACAAGCGGCACACCTCTTCCCGTCAAAGCAACCATCTCAAAGCATCAGCCGAGTACACGCGAAATTCATAATCACAAGATAACAAAGTAACAAACCGACTACAGATAAATGGCAACATGAAATAGATTAAAATAAAACATTCAATAATATTCTTGACTATTTTACAGAAGAGGAAAAGTACATTAGCATAACGTACATTATTTTAATAATCTAATCATCATCATCATCTCAGGCTATTGCAGTCTACTACTGGACGTAAGCCCCCCCCCCAAAGAGCGCCAAAGAACACGATCATCCACCTTTTTCAGCCATCCACTGCCACCCATCTGCCTAAGGTCTTCGGTCCATCGAGCTTGGGGGCGTCCTACACTACGTTTCGTGGTCGTGGTCTCCACTCGAGAACCCGTTTACTCCACCTTTCATCAGTTCTGCGACAAATGTGGCCAGCCGACTGTCACTTAAGTTTGCTACATTTTTTTACTATGTCCGCGATTTAAGTCGTCTGCCTGATGATCTCGTGTCGGATTTTATCGCTTAACGAAATCCCAAGAATCGACCTTTCCATAGCTCGCTGAGTGTCATGGAGTCGGTGGGCCAGCTTTGCTGTTATGTTCCACGTTGCGGCTCTATGATCTAATATGAATAATATGAGCCATAAATTGTGAAAGATGAGACAGTATAACACTTGCAAAAATCGACGGCAGGGAATCCAACTCACAACTTTTTGCAATCCGGGAGACTACTCGTTCAACTAATCTGGTCTGTCAAAAGTCAACGGTTTCTTACTGTCAGCCAGCCTCGAAGCCAGCGTTTAGTCTGATCATGTTGTATGTTTTTTTTTTGCGAAGAACCGGTTTCCTCACAGGCGATCGATTTTTTAAGTGTTACAATGTTATACATTGGTAGATCCGTTTTCCGATAATTCCAACAAACACACAGCTCATAGTTATTCCTCTTCTACAGCCATAACTTAAGTAGAAAAAACTGAAACCAAGACAAACGGTAGGAATAATAAAAGTACTGCCTTTTATCCTTAGCATTATCCGCCATCCGAGCTAAAAGGAGGGATTCCAAAGCCGTGAAGTTTAAAAAAAATACACTGCACTTTTCCGGAGGCACCTTGGAACCAATACATTTCTGTCGAAGGAGGATTGCTAAGAAGTTTTTACGTTAAATAAAGCTTCATGGCACATTGGTTAAAAAAAGCCTTGGCATAGAATTAAAACCTCTTTTTGCATACTTAAAATCTTGAGCCCTCGACGCAAAATGGTGTTATAACTTTAACTCCTATGTAAGTGTGTCTGTCTGTATGTTTAAGTACCTTAAAAAAGGACCATTCGGATGCGGCTTAAAAAAAAGAAAGCCTGTTCAACTGGGGTGGTTCTCAGCTATGAGTGATGATGTTTAGGACACTTATTTAAAACTTACCAGGGCGGTAACCACTAACTCTTAAAACAATCTCAAATCTGTCAAACATTATCAAATCTGTCAATTTTTGTATGGAATGACGTACCAAAATTGACAGATTTGACAGCTTTGAGATTGTTTTAAGAGTTCATGGTTACCCCTCTGAACACAGTAATGTGGTTTCCATAATACTTATTAATTTGGTATATTATAACCTCCTAAAATTGAATACAATTCAATTTAGAATGTATTGTGATCTATAATGTAAGTGTTTTTTAATGTGGTTTTTTAAATCACTTACACGTCCCAAGAGAAAGATGTAAAGAAAAGCGAAAAATACTCCATTAGAGCTAGACTATGTAATTAAGCTTAGTTGTTTCTTTTCGTCTACTTTTATAACATATTTGACGACCGTCTGGTGTAGTGGTTCGCGCTCCGGACTACAATGCCTGGCGGTTGCGGGTTCGAATCCCGCGAGGGGCAAATGTTAGTGTGATGAGCACGAGCATTTGCACCTAAGTCATGGATGTTTATAAAAGTATTTAAGTATGTTTATCCGTTATCTAGTAGCCATAGCACAAGCTTTGCTTAGTTTGGGGCTAGATAATTGGTGTAATTGTGGAAACAATTTATTATTTATTTATTTAAAAAGTTATTATTTATTTATATTTTTTCACAAAGATTTTTAAATGCGTTTGACGTTAACAATAACGCCTACGTATCTACTGTTTATATAGTTTATAGTTACGCTTCACCAGCCCCTCTAGCATGTGCAACAAAACACGATACGATATGATATAGCGATTTTTCGCATATTTTTTGTCAAAATATGAACTTTTTTCAAAAAAGCGAGCATAACTGTGACTTCGCCGGCACGGACATGCTTACTGTTTCAATAAAAGTTCAAGATGGCGGCTATGTTATCATATTTTGAAAGTAAATAGGCGATAAATCGCAATATCATATCGTATCATATCGTGTTATGTTGATCGTGCTAGAGGGGCAGGTATCTCAAACAATACCACATGTTATACTATGTCAGATCGCAAATACAGCTTTAGATAAATGCTGACAAAGCAAGCGGCGCGCCGCTAACCGTCAGCGGAATTAGCAGCGCTCGAAACGTAATTGGGGCATAGAATCTGAGATAGATTCTAGACGTAAGTATGGTCTATCTGCGGTAAGTAGGTATATGTAAGTAAATTAGGTCGTTAATGTTAATTTTCTTTTGTATTAGTATTATATATAGTTTGTTTCTATGATTTTTTACTTACTGCTGCGTGGTAACCATGAACTCTAAAAACAATCACAAATCTGTCAAATCTTGTCAAATCTGTCAAATTTCGTACGTAAGAAATTGACAGATTTGAGATTGTTTTATGCATAGATATAGAAGCGTAGCGAATCCTAAGTCTATGGTTTTATGAATGCATGGTTACCACGCTGATGTGTCATTGTTTTTGTTTTTGGCTACTTTGTGTATTTGTTGTCCAAAAGGTGTGTGATGACTTTTTTACTAGGAGAGCAGTATTGTCAACCCTGGCTTCTTTTCTTAACCAAAAAAAATACAGAAATCAAAAAATATATAATATACTTTTTCTTAATAAATGACTTGTTTGCTGTTTTGATTGTGCGTAGGAAGTTTTTAGTTTTAAAACACTTAAGAGAGTAATACCAGTAATACGAAATAGGCAAGGCAATGTAATTACATCCAACAGGAAATCTGCTAAGACTGAAAAATACCAACTAATACCGAAATATACATACAACAGGCCCTAAAATTAAAGATAACAAGACGGGATTTTTTATGAGTTCTTTCTAAATTTACGGCTAATTTACGTCCATAAGGAAAGTTTCATTTGTGGCTAAATTGCCTTAACGATTACGCTAACTCGAGTCGCGTCGCTGAGGAAATTAAACGAGGTCGTTTTTTTAGGAATTTATTTAGTACGGTCTCTGTGAGTTTGTTTTTGTATTATTTTTGTAATATTTAGATATCGCCAGGAGCGGAGGAATTAAGTGCTTTTTACACGGTAAAACGTGTCATCATTCGGCATTTCAACAAATAAACCGTCTTCTTCCTAGCGTATATAGGATGTCCCAAAATTTGCACGTGTATATATCCAGTCTTTTGATAGAGTCCGTTTTCCTGCTCATTTTTCCCCACTTTGCCCTACCCCTGTCTTCTTCTTCTGTGAGAACGCAGCTCTTGATGTGTTTATTGACAACATGGTTTTATTTTGGTATTCAAGTTTTGAACTAAAGTAAATCTATCTCATTTGCCCATTTTAGCGTAACTATTAGGTACTTTATCGAGTATACAAAGAGTCCTGTCTAGACGAGATCCCCAATACATTACGTCGGAAGCAGTTTTCGCGGCGAATTTTCTCGTTCAACGAATATTATTCAAAACTGCAGACGCCGATAACAAATACATCGGGGCTGTTGTCACAACAGATTCTGTGAGACTGTCGATGTAAATTCAGGTCCCGCTGACGGTGCACTAGCAAAGAGGGCCAAGTTTTTACAGAATGTAATACGGATCCGATTCTGATTTCTGTGACTCAATTTTTCAATAATCATTAACTTGTCCTCTGTATGCATTTTGTCTGAGATTCTAGCAATAAGACCACCTAAATTGTGCAGCTTTAAACATATTTCCTATACCTCTTTCTTTTACTGTGTGTGCTGTGCAATAGGAGTGTCTTATCAATGTGGAAGTAGTTTTACCCACAAAAATGTGTAACGGAACGTATCGGAGGGACTTGCTGATGATTGTTCCATAGAGCCGCTACTGGAAGTAATGACTTTAAACTATCCTTAATCTTAGATAGACACAACTGCATTTTGTTATTGAAACGCCGGTAACAGATAGATAGATGCTTACTGATGATCTCAGATAGCTATCTCCGATCAATTGTAGATAGGATATTGAAACTGGCCATTAGAGGTAATTATTATCAAGTGTTAATTCCTGTAATAGCTAATAGACATGACAAACTTATGTATGAATGGCATCAGCAATCCATCTCCAATTTAATGCCTAGACTTTATGTTAAAATCTGAAAGAGCAGTCTTGACAGCCAAAAAATAAATGATACAGACAAAGTTCAGAAGAAAAAACCTTGTTATAAAACAATATATCACAAATTGCGACTGGCAGTCAAATATTTTACATTGCTTATGTTCATTTTTTCATTGTTATTTTCACCTGAATTTCATTTAAAACTATAATAATTTCCAAATCTGTTAAAAAAACAAAGATCTCTTACACAAAATTACAAATACCTACTCCAAAATCACAACTTGGTGTAATCTTGGCCCTTCCTCTGCCGTGCTCTCAGACAACGCTACCGAATGCTGCTTGTACACAATGCGGTACGACACTATTATTACTGCTCAGTGAGCAAAGATTATCTACACGCAGTATGTGTCTTGCATGTACAGACGTGTGCGAATGTATACGCGGCTTTAGGCTTGAATTTAGGCTTCATGACGTTTCGACGCAACATCGTTGTTAAATTTAATTCAAAGCCATTATTGAGTGAAGTTTTTTGGGAATGAAGTATTCAAATATAAAATGTTAATGGTTTGCCAATTTACTTTATAGCTCGAACTTTTCTATATTGGCTCGGGTCTGGGTGTTGTGGTCCGTCGTTTTTGATTTCTATGCTTTCGCTACTTACCTTAGGATCAGAGCAATGTATGTGATGATATCCAATATTTATTTTTTTATAAAAAAAAACTCAAACATTCAATCAAGTAGTAAACATTTCAAAAACTACCGTGCACCTTTGTTTTTTCAACAAATAATTTTAGAAACATGAAAGAATAATATCCCTAAACCACACTTTGATTGCGGTAAAAATTTAAATCCTTAAGTAAAGTAATACGAAAGTTAGTCAGCCAAGCAATTACGCTAACTTTACAGGATACAAGTTAAAGTAAAGTAAAGTTTCTTTCAAGTTTGGATTGTAAACTACCAACTTGTAGGACTGTCCAACCCTAGAACGGGCTACGCATCTTTCTCGGAAACCGATTTTACTCTTTGCCCAACTTTCGTAACTCGAATTAACAACAATTTCCGTTTCGTTGTTATCTCAATTCCAGAACTGTGCCCGAAGTTGACTAGCCCTGAAACTGAAAATGGATACAAACAATTGCTGTGTTGTAATTTTACCTTATACTTTAGGTACCGTTTACCTTTAAAATGAATCGAATTACGAATTGAGGGGAAACGGATAATACAAATCACCAAGTGTGTTAAAGTTTTTAGTTTCTTAATTATTAAGAGATAATATATGCTCCATATATCTAATATTATTAGTATTTTTTTAAAGTAGATTTTCGTTTCGATTATTACAACGTCAAAACAACCTCAACTATGTTGAAAAATAACTTTAATTTTATACTCTTTAAGGGGTGATTCTTGAATACCCAAAGTGGTCGTCAAGCCTCGATTTCGAGGTCCATTTTAATTAAACGAGGTTAGTAATTACCTCTTTATTAAGAATCTGATTATTTACATTTTTTGTTGTTCTAGTAATACAGGGTCCATGGTGAGACGAGGGAAACCCTTTAAAAGGAAATATTTAAATATCGGCCAAGTGCGAGTCGGACTCGCGCACGAAGGGTTTCGCACCATTATATATAAATACACATACAAAAAAATCACGTTTGTTGTATGGGAGACACCTTAAATATTTATTTTATTCTGGTTTTTAGTATTTGTTGTTATAGCGGCATACGAAATACATCATCTGTGAAAATTTTAACTGTCTAGCTACCACGGTTGATGAGATACAGCCTGGTCAGACGGACAGCGGAGCCTCAGTAATGGGGTCCCGTTTTACCCTTTGGGTACGGAACCCTAAAAAGAACAACTTTAATTATGGCATCAATATCAAAGCCCGAAGAAAAAACTCCATACAATAGTCACTTACCTCAACAGTAATCTAAGGAGTAAAAGTTTTTTTTTAAGTTGTTTTTCCCTAATACCTACCTATCCTTTTAAAGTAATTCCCTCTACTTGCCCGTCACCCTGTATACAGTATGTTGTGAAATCATAAAGATAACTAAACTTTGTTCAAGTTAGGCACAAACAAAAGAGCAAAGTATAAACCTCATCTTTGGCATCGGTTATGAATTTTTCATGGAGCGGCCGAGAACCCATGTGCTCTCGCGGTAATGTGCCCGTTTTGGACACCAAACTATCAGGGGACTCTGGATACTGCCGGTACATTCGGTGCTAATGTTTCGCCGATTTTATTGACAATTATCAGCCCGTTGGGATACACTCTCATTTTGTAAGTGCACTTGTATTCGTGTGTGTAGGTATAGCCTATAGTTGGTATGAGCTTTATGGTTTGTTTGTGCAAATAGGTGCTTTTATTTTCTGCGCATTCTTTTATTTCGCCTCTGATAGAAGTTAAGATATTTTGTTTTTATTGTAATGGATAGGCTATTTGATTTTGCTGTTTTTGTTTATGAGGTTATTTTATTTATTAGGATTACTTTAATGTTGATTAATATAATGAAAAGGGTTTTAGCAAAGATACATTGTTATAAAAATATTGTATCGTTGTAAAAAACATAACCCTCTTGGCAGTCAAGTAAAAAGACCAATTCAACTGTCGCCGAACCGCACATAAATAGTTCGCGACGATCACACCTAGCTCTTGAAGATATAACCTGCGTTTGGCCTAAAAATAATTGCTGGTATCCAAAGTGTCATCCTTCCCGAGAGTTCTACCTCCTGAGGCGAGACCGGAATGACAGTATAAAGTTTTTAATTGCAGAGTTCGGCTTTTCGATTTCTGGCCATTCTATAATGTTTCCGACATTTTAATTGTTCCCCACCGTTTCCTTTGCTTTGTATTTTATTTATAATACTACTTTTGGCGTGCGTTAATAATTTCAGATAATTGAGAACACTTTTATTGTGTATTTATTCCAATTGTAATTGTATTGGGAATTCCGTTTGCGATCCAGTTGTTGAAGTATTTTAAATTCAAAAAGTTAAGTTTATTTTTAATAAGTATACAGGAAACAATTTTTGTTCTTACCGTTGTTGTTTAAATGGATTAACAATATACTTCTCTTCATTATCGATTATTTATTAATTTAATTACTTTACGCTTGCAATAAGTTTGGAAAAGGAGTAAAATAACTCGTATTCAAAATTAGCAGATGAGGTCGCAGGTTACCGTAAGTATGAATATAATCCTCTATCAGAATGAATGTAGGTACACATTGAATAATAACCAACCTGATTTGCAATTACTCAATACAATTTCCCGCAAACAGCATTGGATGTAAATAAATCTAGCAATTTAATCAACCCAAGCAAAGGTTTGTAGAACGAAAACTAAACACTGCCAGACACAAACACTGCATTAAAATTCAGGACGGTATTCCTTTTTTACCTAAAAACATTTCGTTGGCTCTATTTTCAAATGAAAATCTTTAACAAATATTTAGGACGTGAATACAGAAACATTTGAATATTTTTCAGGATCGTGTTTCCGAAACCTACAGTCGTTTGTAAATATCCTGGGCCCTAACCATGAACTGTTAAAACAATCACAAATCTGTCAAACATTATCATTTCTGTCAAATTTTGTATGAAATGACGTACCAAAATTGACAGATTTGACAACTTTGAGATTGTTTTAACAGTTCATGGTTAGGGCCCTGAAGTTTGCTATATAACATCACTGATTCAGTACTGTCATTGTAAAACAGAATCCCCGCAGAACCCGAAACGCCATTTCCGTTCCGCCATACCGGCTCTTAATAGCGGCGGTGCGTTGAAATTCAAGACAGAGATTTTTTTCAAAACGAAAGCATCTTATACAGATTCCTATAAGGATTCATTAATTGGAATTCGAATGCTGATAAATACACGTGCCTCTGGATTTTCCGAAATCTATCTACGGACCAAAATTATACTGCACTAAAGTGAGCAAAAACATTTTAAAACCCACCACATTCAAGCAACACTCTATACATAGCCATTTTCCAAATTGGTATGGTTTCCTTATCTAAGGGTTCATTAGTTAAGAAATGGGACAAAGTAATTCAATAGGTACGGAATATTTATTCCACTAAATCGTTAATATAATGTTGCTGACTATTCAGCCCAATCGCATAATAACAATCACGAATGTATATTCTTTTAAACTTTCATGGTCACTAACATTAGAATAGTTTGTTACGGGATTGCTACCATGTACCTTATTTTTGAGTTCCCGATATTTCGGCACTGTTGCAAGCGCCATGATCACGGAGTAACTGAAGATAACTGGTAGCAATCCCGTAACAAACTATTCTAAATCACGATTGTATTTAATCTAAAAGACAAAACAAACAGAATAGAAAATCAAAAGCGTCAATTTCAATCCCCTAATTTTAAGTGTCCCGCAGTCTACAAAGGCGTTTTTATCGATGTCCCCACGCTATTCAATTAACCAGAATGTAAATGAGCTATCTACTGCTCCCGCGCCGTGAAGATACAATGCAGCCTTATCGGGCCCACACACCCTTGTAGCGGGAACAAAGGGGATTGGAGTGGGTAGAGCTGGCCGGCGAGACACTGAGGGACGTCCGTTAGGTGCAAAATCGGGACAGTAAGCTCGGTCAAAAATCAGCGACTGCATGCACCTATTTTTATTTGACGAGATACTACATTTTACAGTATGCATTGAATTTTTAAAATACATTAGACACTAGTAGTAAAAAACATAAGCATGATAATTAACCAAATAATGATGAGGTTTAGTTACAGCTTGTATTATTACAATATTAAATACGCCTTTTGTCTTCTGCGTCTGCACAAGACCTGAGTGACCTGACCTGGCCTAGTGAGTGTCACGTTAAGAGAGTAGTACTCGACCGAATGAACGAAACATTTTCATAATAGGCCTTCTGTAATTACTATCTAACGTAATATTTAATGTGACCCGCAATAAATTATTTTAAATTTTACTTACACTTAACTTAACTTTTAATATTTTGTAATAAAAACCTTTTATTTTGCATGTCATAGATATTATAGGTCCAAGCAACACAAATCTGTATCATATCTTCGGAGCTCTGTAGCTACCTATTTTAAGCAAATAAACTATTGTATTTGATTTGAATTGGAGAGCTGTTTTAGTACATTTTTTATAATAAAAATAATGGAATGTCCCGCAAAAGTCCCATATACGTTTACCACGTAACATCCCTATTTCCCCAGAGGATAGTTGACGCTGTGCTACAACAACCTAAGATAAGGGTTGACGCCGATGGGGCGCCAAGTTACACTCACGAAGATTCAGGGACATATAATAATTAAAGTTTTAGATCGTCCCGCAAATGTCCCAAATTCGTCGAACACACGACATCCCTATTTATACAGAGGATAGTTGACGCTGTGCAACAACAACCTGAGATAAGTGTTGACGCCGATGGGGTGCCAAGGTGCGCGCAAACACTCTTGAAGATTTGGGGACAAACTGGTTACGGGTTAATTATAATTGTAATTGTTTCTGCCGTTTTAATTTGTTTGACATTTACAAAGTTGAGGTGAAGCACTTGACAGGTGTTGGTAAATAAACTTTGTTTTTTATGGATAAGTCGAGTAATATAAGGGTAAAATTAAAATCGACGAATTTCACTATTGGGATTTCACAATAAATAGCACAGTATTGATATTATCGCAATGTTAACAGCGACACGTGTACACTTCTATGAAGGTGCATACAAAGATAACAATTAATCAGTATATACTTGCTCTACTGAACACATAATGTACATTATGTATAGCTATATACATTCCCTTGTCGAGAGGCTTATGATTATGACAATTACACATTGCCGGTGGCAAATAATCATGGACTAGTACTAACGACAGGGGCGGATTTAGTTTGTGGGCCATCTCATTAGTTATTGAAGTAAGTTTAACTAGTCACGTTAAATTTAGCTACATGCTAGTGTTACTTTTATCTCATTTGATTCTTATATAATGTTAAGTTCTTTAGTATCACTTGAACTTTAATAATAGCAGGTTTTAAAGGTTTTAGTGAAATGTATAAATAATGTAACAAAGCTAATCTACCTTCCAAGGTTCTACGTACGAGTATAACATAGGATATCGTGAACGAGAAAACTGCCATATCTTGTTTTTTTACAAGATTTCGAGAAAAACAAACAGATTAAGGATGATAAAGATTTAAGGTTATATTATTTTTGGTGTTTATATTTTTGCCATCGGCGCTGCGTTGTATTTTACACCTAATCCCGAACCATTAAAAACATGGTAAATATATTTACTCGGAAAAAAAAGATAACAATTGAAAACCAGGGCCCCGTCACACATGTGTTCGTGAACGGACTTCGTCATCCCAGCGCGGCCCACACAGAGGCTGACCCCCGCGGCCGGCCTCCCAACTCCATCCCTGTCACGTGATGACGTATCAAGCGAGCTGTTATTAATGTGTCTTCATTACCCCCGGCGTTATGGTTATACGCGGCGTAATGGTCTGTGTGACGTCAAGGCTGTCATCTCGGCACTATCGCAGCCTCTGAGATAACATGTTACGAGTGCTCGTAATGCATTTGTGACAATCTGCAGACGGAATTATAACGGTCCATGTTAAATCCTTATCAATCATTGACACCTTAAAGAAAAGTATGCCTATTTTCGTCGCACTGCATGGGACATAATGGTGGTTTTGGGCTATACTGCTACGTACGTGGGCCTTGTGCGGATTGGTATAGGGGTGTTATAAGGCCAGTGACTAAACATACTGTCAATGTTAACATGCCAACTCAAAAAAAAAATCAATTAATCATATTAAACTGCTTTTAAGTATTATCATAGCATGAAAAAGCAGGCCTGTAATTAGAACTCAAAGTGGAAAAGCGAAGTGAAAATGATGAGTAAATCAAAAGATTTTTTAGAATCAAAAATGAACCCTAAACATTACAAAATGGCAGACTTTTTCCCCTAAAACAGCACTCCTACCGTTCAGTCACGTTGGGTGCGTTCAGAAACGATAAATATAATAAGCAGACAGTTTTATGCGCGCCCCACGAATTGCCTAAACAGGCCCAAATTAAAACTTGGCCTCATTACCTATAAATCAACACCTAAATCAGCCCTTTGTATTACAACGGCAGTAATTTTTAATGTGTGTCGGGACGTTTATGGGGCCCAAAGACTTATGTTCGGGAAAGTACACCCTACCCGTCGATCTATGTTTTAAATAGATTGTATACATGGTGTATAGTAAATGGTAATATATCAAGCCGAACCTGACCCATGTTAACATATGCATGCAATAAGTACTATGCTAAAGTCAGAAAATAGATACTTATCATACTTTTTGAAAAAAAAACATACAAATCGGAATTAAAAAAAATATGTTTTGTATGACAACTATATCAAATTTCTGAGTTCACCATAATATTTATAACAAAGGCTAGTTTCGGTTTGATTACCCTTTACCTAACACTCTGAATACAAATGAGTCTAACTTAAAGCATTAAATGCTGACTTAAGTTGTATAGAATATTGACTTTTTTGCGACTTCGAATTTGGTTCTATAGTAAAAGTTATTGTACCTTCATAATTGAGCAATAAATCCTTATACGTACATATAGGAATACAATAGGTGTTCGAACTAAAATGGGCTACTTAAATCCATCCATCATGGGAGTCAAAAATAAAAAAACAGTTTTATAAACTTCAATAAGTCTTAGTCTAAAATGTATTGAAAACTTACTTAGCTTACTTACTAAACTATTCAATCACGATTGTTATACATTTTAAGAGTTATTCTTTTCAAATAACAATAAGATTCATTTAAATTGTTATCAATGCAATTTAACATAACAAAGGAGCTAGCTTCTTACAGTGCTAAGTGGTTAGGATGAAAGTAAGGATGTCCCCAAATATAAGTACGGATATGAAAAGTGTCTATATCCGAAAAAATGCCTTAGGATTTCTTTACATCCACATCGTACGTTAGTCTGCTACTACATTCTAGATCCTACATTGACAATAATATTTATATGCATACAAATAATTGAGAAAGATCTCTTTTTATTCCCTTTGCGTGAATCATTGAATTCATTGAGTGACTGTTGAACATTACTCATCAACATCTCTCTCAAAAGATGATATGACACATCGCGCTGCGTAAAAACAATTTGCGTTGTTTATCGGATTCTCCGTTGAAGTGATTAAGCTTCGTATATCGGTAGCGATATTTTAACAGAAAGTGGACATCAAAGAAGGTGGCGCATATAATTGATAAGCTGTGGTGTTAATATTCCAACGCAAATTTTAACCATCTTGCTAAATATATTATCTATTCTATCCAAGTGATTGTGAATCGAGCGTCTTCCAGTTTGATATAGGCACCCTTTATCTGCAATTACTGCATCAAGGTAAGAAAACGAGCAAAATATCCGTCAGTAGCACAACACTAGTCAAAAGGCCGCCACAATGATCCCAAACATTCGCGATACAAAGTTATCGCCAAACCGCTGCAAAGGCCGGAATAAGTGGATTCCTCTCGCCGCCTTAACAATTTACAAAGACATTCGCCACTTTGAGCCCAGAACAGGCGCGTTTAACAACCATTTAGCACTTCGCATAGCAGGGAAATTAACAGGCTCTGCGTTTTCATATCCGAAAATTAGTTTTGAACTGACATCCAAGTTCCTAGAATGTAATTGAGATTCGTTCTTGTTCCTAAAACATTACTCGTAGAAGTGGTTCCCTGCAATTTCGTTCACGCAAAAGTTGTATTGTTTGACTAAATTTTTTTCGTTTACATTTTTAATATAATTTTATGAATTACGGTATTTTAGGTGGTCATCATATCAGTCTGTTGCAGTCCACTGCTGGACATATGCCTCCCCCAAGGAGCGCCACAGCGCACGATCTCCCGCCCTTTGCATCCAGTCGCTGCCAGCTGCCTTCTTCAGGTCATCGGTCCATCTAGCCGGGGGGCAATTCACTTTAATGCAGAAATGTGTTCTATAAAGGTAAATTCAAATTATGTATTTATTATAAATATAAATGAGAAATCCCACAGTTGGGAAAAAACTGACTTATGTGGCTTCTCAAATAATCGATTTGACCTAAAGTTTTTTTGAATTTGTACCGAAAATAATGTTAACTAGACAAACATCGGCCTCAGTCTTAGTACACTACACAACAACGCTCTTGTACCTACACAAGAAAGCCAAGAAAACAGGAAAAATATTTCGTAATGGCAGCATTACCGGTGGGTGAAAAAAATACGAGAAAAAATGCGACAATTCGCATATCCCAAGTAACGTAAACCAAAAGATACTTACAATACATCTCAACGAGCCCATAAATCGAGTCGGAGCGATATTAAATATTCGTTAAGTCGACGCAGTATTTCAATGTGCCATTTATAATAATATTGGATACATTCGGCGTTTGTGGAAACCGCCGCTTTTTACGTATGGCAGTTCCGTTGGGACGAACGGACGAGTGCTCGGCGAAATAAAATTATTTTTATAGGATAAACGGAAAATATTTGTTTTGATGAACCCACGCCTTAAATGTCACTTTTATTTGTAGAGCATTTTTTCAGTACTTACCTTATAGAAGAACCAATCATCATCATCATCATCATTTCATCCATAGGACGTCTTCTGCTGAACATAGGCCTCCGCCATAAGAACCAATGGGGCACAGAAATTGAAATAAAACAACAAAATTAAGCCAGTCAGCCAAAGCTGTTTTGTGGCTTATTTAATAATAATTAAGTCGGTAAAATTGTTAAGTTCTAAAATTATAAAATTGTAGGGCGCCTATCATACACATTGACGCAACCGTCCGCACGGTATACAGGGTTACATTGCAAAGGGGTGCCAAATTTTCAGGGACCACTTAGAATCAGTAACTAAATCGATCTACGTTATAAACAATCTAAAAGCCAAACTTTTTTTTATTACTGTGGTAAATGATACTACTGCCGAAGTTCTTACTTGGATTTATTTAACATGACTTGCCATATTAACTTATTACAAACTCTCCACTTCCTAAATTAGAAATTATGTCCCTACATTAATGATTACTTCGACTGACATAGTAACTGCTTAGCAACTGCCTACTTCAAATGCTCACGAGCAACTGACCGAGTAGCGATCTCTACCGAAACTACTGCGGTGTTTCCCCACCACAACTCAATTACGTCATGTCTTTTTCCCGGTCGACCAGTTAGTGTTGCCAACATTTGATTAAAATACACCGAATCACGACATTCGGCCATCCGGCACAGTGCAACCTCCCGGTGCACGTCCGCTACTAAATCAGTTGCTTTAACTATAGTTCCTTAACCTTAAATATTATATTCTGGGTACATGATATAACTTTACAAGGCTGGGATATGTTTACTTAACATTGTGAACAGGTCAATGAAAATAATTAAGCACGTCTACTACTGAATTAGTTGACTTAACTATAGTTTCCTAATTTATATATTAAATTCTGGATACATTATGTAAATTCAACATTGGAAACATATGAATAACTTAAATAAAACATACAATTTCAGACATCAATAATACTCATAACAAATCATAATCACGACATTCGTAAACACAACTAAACTAGATCTGCGTTTATTAGTTACTTTATTAAGTCGAAAATTTACGAGTTTGGTGACACTTAACATTGCTGGTTAAATATACTACTTACGAACTAGATCATTAAATATTTTAAATTAAAAAAAAACGTTTTCTTTACAAATAATTCTTTACGAATATTATTTCCGAAAAACATGGTAAGTTATTGAGGTTCTTGCATGATTAGGGAGTGCACATGTTTCGCTATTACAAGTAATATGGAAGATAAAAAAAAAATACAGTAAATCTTTTAATTAATTACTTATTATGAATTAGTGATATGACATACTTTGTGTCTCATTACAATTAAATTAAAATAAAGATAAAATATGTCAGGTAAAGTCAATTGTATTATTATTTACTATTCCTAATTTAAATTCAAATTCAAATTCCATTCCTAAATAGTCAAAATCATTCATGCCATGTATTAATTTATCAATAAGCCACTTATAGTATATAGATATTAATTGATTGGGATCTAGTTGTTTTATGTCATCTGGAATCCTATTGTAGGTATGTCTTTAAACACACTGTAATGCAGAACACTAGTCTATTTGCATCCTGTTTTGGTCTAGTGTTCCTATCACTTGCTTTGGTGATCAATTTATTATTAAATTAAACATTTTAAATGCTTAAGAATTATTAAAATAAAATCTTCTATGGTAGGTACTTTATACACGAAACGTAACGAGATTGGTACTGCGACTGCCTAATCGAAACTCAGTCTATGAATCGGCAGAATCAATGCGGTAATTCCGCAAAAACCTAACAATGGCGTCGGGGTCAATAAGAATGCGTATGTCTAGTATGTGTTTTCTGCTATTAACTAATCATATTATTGTTTTGTTATGTGGAAAATAAATAATTACTAAGGTAAATAAAATGTATATTTAACATGCCCTGTTAATTTTCTCGATTCTCACAAAAATCAATCGGACGGATTTCGTAAAGATGCAATGCAACCAACAGTTCAGACAGGGTTGGAACTTCGCTCACTTTAAAAAAAACTATCTAGAATCACATGTAGGTATACTATTCTAGAAATATGAGAATATTCATTATACTCTAAAATTTAATGTTAACCCATGGCCTTATCCTATCTGCAGCAACAATGCTAATATATATTTAAAATAATAGCCCGTGAGGTCATCTTTAAAAACTTGAACAGCGTGTTCCGATAATTACTAGGGTGAAAATGAATAATAATTAATCGTTTCGGCAATCACAACTAGCTAGGCCTACACAAAGCAAATCTTGAACTATGGTTACTAGATAATGAATAAACTTATTTCATGAGGTACATGACTTAGGCACAATTACCTGTGCTCATCACACAAACATTTGCCCCGCGATACGAACCCGCAGCCAGGCTTTGTAGTCCGGAGCAGGAACCACTACACCAGACGGTCGTCCAATTAATTTTCCAACATTACAATCTTAAACGGGCTTACAAATTTTCACAACTATTTAGAACAATTTTATAATATTTTAGCGTGGTTATTTTAACAAGGTCCCCTTTATAAAATATTGGCTCTAAAACTTTATAGTGTGAAATATATTAATAAGTGCAAAACGCTCATTTTTATCTTTGTTTGCATCACCCCTGCAACAAGCACCCACAGATCCAACAGGACCACGCATTGTCGTACTAACTGACGAAGCGTAACTACAATTAACGTAAAAGCTCCTATTAACGACCCACTAAAATGTGTACTCTATTAACGATCTAATTTTTAAATCACTTATATTAGACATAATATAGGGTTCTAGAAAAGTCATACCTTAAAAATTAGTTACGTATTATTGTTGGACAACATAAAGAGTAAAGTTTGTGTGTTTAAATAGCCAGTGAAAGAAATAATTTAACAGTAAGTGGGACGCGCCCGAAGTGGACGCACATTTCATAGTGTCGCGTCTCCAGCCACGTAAGTACACCTAAATATTACTTAAGGAAAATAACACACTAAAGATGTATTCGTCTTATTGCTATCACATTACAACTGTAACGTATATATTCGTTTTCCAAACTAACTCTTAATATAATACTTTTTATTGGTGTTTGTGTTATAAAATCATGTTTTAATTTAAGGCGGTAATAGAATCCAAATTTCAAAACTTGATTCTAAAAACGACCCATGGCGTTGTTAAATTTTTAAGAACATTTAGTATTTTAAAATAATATCTATTATAAACTACCTCTATTGATTTTATTTTTTTCTTGTTCAATTCTCAAAATTATTTTACTTCGTTGGATCTATTAACGACAAAGCTTTTTCTTAAAGTTTTTGTGTAAAACTCGATTCAACGTTAGACAATATCCCTATTATTATAATGATATTATACTGTAAATACTTTATTATCTGAATTAAAGACTAACTGACATTAAAAGAAATAATATAGCAATGAGATCGAATTTAACAGTATTCCATAAAGCGGATATTATATCTGTTTATTATTAATTTTATTGGGCGCTTATAGAATATTGTAACCTTCATACTTGATTCTATTATCGACTCACAGATGTGACGATATTCTTGGTAATATTACAGTACACAAAAATAAAATGTATATTTATGAACAAATTGGCTTACTTGCATACGTGACGTTTTGAGAGATTTTGTCACATGACATATTATTAATGTAAAATCATATTTGCTATCCAGTTTCATTTATGGCTTCATGGCATTGGCTATATTTCATATGTTTTCAAATCAAATGAAAATGGCAGGACGGAATGGGGGCCATGTAACTTTTTAAAGCTTCTTTCGAAGAATTAAATTCTATATATATTTAAAGATTGTGTTCTTTTATAGAATCATGGAGCCGCAGAAGCGCAAGCAGTACGCCTCTGCTCAACTAGAAGCTGCGCTTCTAGCTATAAATTAAGGGACCAGCATATACGAAGCTTCAAAAACCTACGGCATACCGGGGACAACTCTGTGTGACAAGAGAAATAAGAAATATATAAATGAACATTGTGGAAAACAAACTGTTTTAACGAAGGAGGAAGAAAAAAGACTGGTAGACGGGATTTTCTATCTCGGGAAGTCAGGTTTTTATTGTATTAACAGATAAAAATATTTTCGTTACTGATTTATAATATCTAATTAGTATGTAGGTAATTAAAAAGTAAGCATTTAATTATTTGAAGTCTGTTTTCTGAGACTGATTATATTTTGTTATAAATTAAAATAACAAAAAGTAAGTGCTCTTAGCGTTGAAATAAATAATTATGTTCATATTGTAATAATGTTGATCTGATACCTATTGTTTTTATATAAGAAATACCTTAAAAACGATTTTTTATTTATTTAATAGTATAGAAGAAGTGACAACTTCGTAGCGGTCGGTGAAAGAAGTAGAAAAATCGGTAATAGAATCTTGCCGCATTATATGGGTCGGTAATAGAATCAACTATTCTTTTGGATTAAATAATTATTTAGTAACTATTGTGTTATTGAATATTGAATTTAAGTACTGAATTGCAAAGAATACTTCGTTGAGATTAATTAAAAATTATAACATCTTCCCTAACATAACACCTTATAACTATTTTTTTAAAGTGAATCCTAAGACAGCTAAAACTGGCGGTAATAGGAGCGTTTACGTTATTGTCTGAACCTTCTCCACTGTTTAAGATAAACGTTAATGTTCTTCATACTTCAAAATAAAACTATAAACGAAACCTTTTTATCAAAGACCTGTTGAACATAAAAAAACCCGGCTGAAATGAAATTGGTCAAAAGAGGGCACACAAAAACTAATAAAAATAGTAGCTAAAAAGATATTAATAACTTTATAAAATTTTTACTACTAAGTCAGATGTGAAGTTCGGTACCATTTTTAGTAACTTGCACACTTTTTGTTATTTAAAATATTCTAATATTTATGCACCTTATAATGTAATAAGTACAAATAAATTTAATTTAATTATAGCCAACGTGGTACCATTATGCCTGTGTCATAAATAATAATATCCTATTATAATGTGCAAGTAGGTATACAACTTGCGTAGTGTACGTATTTAGAAACCTAGATTAGTAGCATGAATATATTGATAATCTTATACTATTAGCACGATTACTTTTTTTTTTATACAACGATTTATTAGTATGTGCCGATCTTATTGTATGTTTACACCGAACTGTAAACATTACTTTAATAAACTCTGATGTTTGTTTTACAAAGTTATTTTTGCTGTCCTTAATCTTTCGTCATTACCTGATTTAAGAATTTCTACTAAACATAATTGATTCGGTTTAGTTAGTTGGAAGACTATTTCTATATTCAAAAATAGAATAGACTAAAATTTCCAGTCCTCCCCTCTAAAATATTATTATCCCATCGCAAGCAAGCAACAACAGCGTCTCCTTTAGATTCTGAACCCCATCACATATTAACAGAAACCCTAATGTGATTCTTAGCATTAAGCATCAATAAATGATTTTTTCTTTATCAAAATACTATTGTGTATAGAAGTTGCTATACACAATAGTATTTTGAAGGCTAGCTAATGTAGCAATTAATTTTAGCCTACTTTAACCCATTCTACCTACCCCATCAATTGCATGAAATGTTTGAGTCTGAGACACTGGACCTCTTTTCTTATTAATTAGAGAATATCCAACAATTGGAAAGGCTCTAAGTCTAAACTTTTTTAAAATGTAATTTGTACAGGGCAAAATTTATGGCCTGCTTCTGTTTCATTGATTAATGCTATTGCACTCGTTAGCCTTTACAATCTATCTATTCATATTCTATGAGGATCAATGTGTAAGCTGGCGTACGGCCTCATTGAGCAAACTATTTAAATATAGTAAAATTAATGATGAAATATTTTTAAAACAAGACAATTACCAATATACACAATCATATAGACAACTTACCGTTATATTATTATTATGCTAAGTACTACTGCAAATAATAAGATTATTCTTTAGAAACACGTATCAACAATACTTTTGTGAAAGACCGGGGTAATTAACAAAATTAAATGATCTGTAGTAAACCTCAAGGATTGATGAGTAGGGGTGGATCATCCTGGTGTTGGTAGAATTGATCTCGCTGGGCTGACCCCTTCGACACCCATCCCAATATTAAAATTTCTTGTCTCGATCTGAAGGGAGCTACGAGCGACCTCACTCGTGTCTGCAGTCGCCTCTGCCAACAGCAGATCTCATCCATGGTCCCGAAAATAATTAAAACAAAAGCATTAGATATATACTCATTCTTACCATTATTCTTAAAGGGTAAGTCAAGTAGTCAACCTAATTATTAAACCTTTGGTCCATATAACATGTAAGTAGGCACATCTAAATTTGATGATTTATAAACTAATGTCCCTGCTGGACAAAAATAAAAAAGTAGTACCTAATCAGGCAGAGTGGAATACATTTAGTAGAGGGTTTTATAATTGCTCTTTTCTAATAAGCTTATTGTAAGCATTATAATGAGATTTACATCGGTAACCATATACGTTCTTATTGAGAGCTTCTGCTTTAAATGTGCGATAGACCTAGCCTAATGAACTGAAAGTTCATGATGATCATGATTTACATGTATGCATTAAAATTGTAGCATCACAAAAAGTTTATACGGCGTCATACTGTCACCAACATTCCTTATTGCAAATTAAATCGTAATATGTTCTAGGGTTCACTTAACCCTTAGCTCACTACGCACTTAGCCGCTACGCTTAACTACTAGAACCTAGGGCACACTTAACCGTTAGTGCAAAACACACACCCTGCCGCTACATTTTAATACTAAAATCTAGGGCACACTTGACCCTTAGCGCACGACACACTTAGCCGCTATTCGTAACTGCTAGAATCTGGGGTACACTTTACCCTTAGCGCACGACACAACTAGCCGCTTCGCTTAACTACAAGAATATAGGATACACTTAACCCTTGGCGCACGACACACTTAGCCGCTACGCATAACTACTAGAATCTGGGGCACACTTTACCCTTAGCGCACGACATAACTAGCCGCTACGCTTAACTACGAGAATCTAGGATACACTTAACCCTTGGCGTACGACACACTTAGCCGCTACGCGTAACTACTAGAATCTAGGGCACACTTACCCTTGGCGAACGACACAATTAGCCGCCCTGCCTAACAATAAAATTTAGGGTATACTTAACCCCAATCCAAATATATTTTAAAGGCAAATATTAAATATTGGACCATAAAACACACAACACATTCATTGCTGATCGTAAGGTAAGTAGCCAAAGTACTTTTGTTATGAAAATCAGAAAACAACGATGGTACCACAACACCCATACCCAAGACAATATAGTAAAGTTCGTTTTCCACATTGACCCGACCGGGAATCGAACCCAGAACCTCAGATATAGCAGCGGCGCCATAGACAGTCCGATGAGCTCGCCTCTCGGCTACGGAGGCCGTCTTTTTTTTTTTTGTGGAACAACTATCATTATTGTTTTATTTGAGACTTTTCGAGTTTTTAAACCTAGTCAGGGATGTGACATGTTTTGCGCTTTAGTTTAGCTCAAAAATGTTGCAAAATTGTGTATATTCTATTAAAGCAATAAAACGTCACAACTACACGTTAAATAACTAAATGTCTCACTGCTCTGTAGCTTTCATCGAATACTCAAAAGCTGGCCTACTCTATTTACACAACTGCTACAAGTTATGGATGCTCCTATATTAATTAGTATACTTAGCCAATCTCTTTTCATATATTTTTTTCTTTGGTCAAAGACTGACGTACTTAATCAGTTTGACTCCAAATTCCATATACATCATATAGCACACTTAGCTATAACTCTTTAAAACTAAATCAGAGGAACTAACATACTTAAGCGAATTTCGTCAACGAAATCGTTTATTCAGACCTTTTACTAAATTACACATAGTAAGTTCTGGTGCTCCACATTATGTCAGTAAAAGTTTATAATAAATTACCACCATATATAAAAAAAAACATAAAGAAGGATACTAAATTTCACAGAACATTGAAAGAGTACTTGACACAAAAAGTTTCTTTTGGGCATTGTATAAATTTTAATTTACGATTTTTTGTCTCTATTACCTTAAATTGTAATGCCCTAACAGGGTTCATTTTGAGGACATGTTAATATTTTCTTTTTTGACCTTATGTACCAAATGAAAGCAATAAATATAAGATTATGATTATGACTATACTTAGTTAGCTTATAAATTCTTATTTTCGTTTTGGACAGCACACTTAACTAGTCCCAAAAACAAAGATCGACACACTAATCTGCCTCAAAAGAAGAATTAACTTATATACAGATATGCTGGTATTGTGTCGGAGACTAGGTACCCCTTTAGTACTCAAACACTTTCGGTAGTTTCAAATTAAGGCGCGTCTAGAATGTGCCAGTATGGGTGGTGATAGTCCCGACCACATGCAAGCGCGTCCCGTTACAAAACCTTTCAAATATCGCGCTACCGATTTCGTTGAAATGATCAGTTGGTAGCCTCGAATAAACAAATATATAATAAGTTATTATGAAAGAATAATTATCTACATCCAGCACACATACATTAGGCATACATTAGGGGAGGCCTACGTCCAGCAGTGGACTGCAATAGGCTGAGATGATGATGATGAGATGATGATTATCTACATTATCGTAATACGAGTGTTTTGAATTGAGTAAGTATCATCAGAGAGTAGCCCCGACCATATACAAGCTCAACACAATATACTAAAAAAACATACGTTTTCAATTATGTTAATACTATCGGAGGGTAACCCCGATCACATACAAACAATTATTAAAACACAACCGTACTCAGTACCGTGCCTGTCATGTCGAAAAGTAGCCCCAACCATGTCCAAACACATTCCAGATACAAATGTGGTTTATAATAAAATAATAATTACATAGGTAGATTAAAATAAATTAGCATCAAATTATGTTAGTATTATCGGAGGGTAGCCCCGACCATATACGAACACAATTTCAAATTCAATGTGCTGTGCATTGTGCCCGTTCTATCAGAGAGTAGCCCCGACCATGATCGGAGCACAATACCGCACACATGAATTTAAAAATTACCCTTCAGACTTAAGCTAGCAATTTTTATATCACTCTCTCTCTTAATTGTATTTAAAACTTATAATTTCTTTAGGTACCTACATACAATTCAATTTTAAATAATTTAACATACCTTTGACTTATGTGGGCTGAAGATCACGGTGCCACTTCTGAGATGTGGTAAATGATACTACTGCCGAAGTTCTTACTTGGATTTATTTAACATGACTTGCCATATTAACTTATTACAAACTCTCCACTTCCTAAATTAGAAATTATGTCCCTACATTAATGATTACTTCGACTGACATAGTAACTGCTTAGCAACTGCCTACTTCAAATGCTCACGAGCAACTGACCGAGTAGCGATCTCTACCGAAACTACTGCGGTGTTTCCCCACCACAACTCAATTACGTCATGTCTTTTTCCCGGTCGACCAGTTAGTGTTGCCAACATTTGATTAAAATACACCGAATCACGACATTACTATCCGCTGTTCAAGGATGGTACGCGTGAATAATCTTGCCTCATTCATAAAAAAATACGCACGCACTATCTCTGTGCAACCTAGAACTGCAGAGTTCAATGCAATAATAGTCACAATGGCGCGTGAAAACAAACCTTAGCCTTTTCGATGTAAGGTACATTTCTAACAGCAAGAGCGTCGAAGCATTTCAGAGGTTCAAATTGACAAGAAATACCATAAGCAGTGCACCTCTAGATCTTATTTTAAAATTTTGGCACCCCTTTCCAATTTAACCCTGTATAAATGAAATTATACTAGCTGTTGCCGCGACTTAGCTCGCTTGATCTTTAGTTTATTCAAAGTATCTTACAGGATCATTTATCGGAGATAAAAAGTATTATATATGTTAATCCAGATCATATTCTATATGTATGCAAAATTTCATCCAAATCCGTTCAGTAGTTTTTGCGTCAAAGAGTAACAAACATCCATCCATACTTACAAACTTTCGCATTTATAATATTAGTAGGATACGAACAGCTGCATGTACGCAGGAATCGTTTTTACACATATTTTAGCAGCAAACGCACCATAAAACAAAACAATAAATAATAAAAACTTATTTACCCAAGTTTAAATTTAAAAAAAAATTGGTCCGGAACTTTCGTTGCGCCTCGTACTGGCCGGTTTTTGCGATCGCTTTACTGAGTGTTTCGTACAAACGTTCGCTTGTTCAAATTCGCCTTCACTAGCACTTCACTATTCAAAGTTAAAAGAGCACAATTCACATTCCTCAAGTTTTTAACTTTTTCTTACGTTTACTTAGTCTATTACGTATTATGTTCAAGTCGGCGACTAGCTCAAGCCCTGAATATGTTACGACGTTTACCGATACAAATTTCGCTACAGTATTTTAATTAGAAATTTAGTTACTTGTGTTACTTAATAACAAACAGCAACAAGACGTTCATAATTTATATTGAAGCGGAGAATTTCTGAACATAGTAATGTTTAACTCTGGCTTTGTGGACTCGAAAATAACCGTTCAATGGCAAACTGTTGTTCTTTTACTGGGATTTAACTGACAAATTACAGGAAACAGTAACCGTTCAATGAGTTTGTTGTTCTTTTATTGGCTTTTGGGTTCTTTTTAACTGACAAATTACAGTAATAGCTTATTGGTCGAAGAGTGGAACTAAGTATCGCCTTACATTTGTGGGTTGTGAGCCGTGGCCCCCGTGGGTTCGTATCCGACAGCGTTGTACCACATTTGTTTTCGTAATATGTGCGGATTTATGTGAATTCCTTGATAAATAGAGAGTATATCGTTAGGAAACCTGCCTATTCAATTAACACTGAATGCGCAACCATGGTCCAAGAACGGTCTGACTGATTTCTGCCTATGGTAGACAGACACACAAACATAGCCGTCAAAGTCATATTATCTCTTTATAAGCAGAGAATATATAGGGACTTTTGTTTTACATGTTGTGTGACTTTTTGATTGTCAAAGTATTATAAAAGTCACACTACCGCAGGACAAAAGGGTTGTAAGCTCCAAAGTTGTTTTATTTCAATAAGCGTTTTACGGTCCTGCACTAAAAAACAAAGTAACAAAACGCTATCTAAAACATATCCCGCTTGTCAAAACAGACCCAAAGCAATCCATCTCTGTAGCATAGAGTACTAAATTTTATTTGGCCAATTTGTATCCGAGGGTAAGAGGGGCTAAACGTACCACTCGCACGTACTCCGCGTGCGTTCGGAATATAAACAACGAAACTATTACGGATGTCGCGAAAAAATAAAGGATCTCAAGATTAATAGTTCAGCACACCTTCGCGGGACGGATTCGGCCTGCTTTTGAGGAGGCTGGGGAGAAACGGATCGTTTTTGCAAACAACTTTGGCAAATCATAGAAATTGGTGCTAGATACCGCTGATGGAACTCCTGCAGAGGTTTTGTCCTCCTATTATTATTACGTTGCGGTACGTTCTTATACCGCATTAAACTAAATAACTAATAAAATAAAAACAAATTTCAATGAAGTGCATGTAGAAATGGCATGTCAAAAACTGGTTGCTAATAAGAATTGTAGAAAGATCAAAATTTGCGATTTAGGTAGACTGTTTTGAATAATGAAATCCATCCATTTTTTTTTTACCCATAAAATCCAAAAACGAAATGTTCATACGATCTTAAAATGAACTCCAACTTTTTTATACTACCTAGAATCTACAATCACACAGGTTAAATCAAACTTGACCAAAGTTTTAACTAAAACTATCTGAACCATTTGTAGTTAAGACTATAGTTGAATATTGAAAACAAATAAAATTGTTCTATTTTTTTTCTGTAGTAACAAATAATACGTGACAGTCTGTAAACGCCGCCCAATTAAGCCTTACGGGCCTGGAGCCCTAATACGAAAGCGCATCGTTCGTTCGGTCGTATTATCCGATCAAATTGAAACATCCATTCCCCGTACCAAAGGTTTGACAATTTATGAACAATTGAAAACGGTCGGGTTTCTTACGCGGCTAGATTGAGTTTGTCATATTTTATTAAGGATTGACACATGAGACTGGCCATTTTAATTTGTTAGGTTTATACGTCCGAACGAAAGATACGCTTTCGTGCTAGGCCTCCTGAACCTGAATCTCGCAATTAAAATATATCAGAGCCAAACATGAGTTCCGATCATTAACCATGACAAAGCTGAATCTGTGCAGTCAATTCGCAAAAAAATGCTACTTTAGTGAACAAACAATAAAGGATTTATTTTCACCATGGTATTTAGCTCCACTTTAAACTGAGTATGTTATATATTGTGCCGTGTGGTGCCGGCACTTTAAAAGAATTGCACCATCCCTTCTCTTCCTATGGGTGTCGTAAGAGGCACCTACAGGAGAACCGCCATAAGAAGACGGGCAGCAGCGTCTCCTCTCCACCATTGGTCAAACTGCGATCGCCAACCCGCCTGCCAAGCGTGGCGATTATGGCAAAATCCTCCTTTTGGAGAGGCCTGTGTCCAGCAGTGGACTGTTATAGGCTGGTGATGTGATGATGTGATGATGATGTTATTAAATTTGAAACTTTGTAAGTATGTTTAATCCGGATGAAAGTACAATTATTTGACACCAACTAGCTACAAATCTGATGATCGATGGACGAGGTAAATAGTGGGACTTTTCTTGCTGTACCAGCTTGGCTTAGCTTGTTAAGCATTCGAGTTTGGAGTTTTGGACTCTGATTCGTTTTGACGAGTCCTATATAAAAGCGGATTACACAGTTTTTGAACTATTAATGTACTGCTTGAAGAGCAAGGCATCAAATCAGTGCGTCCTACCAGTGATACCATAAAGGTGCAAGTTCGTAGCCGACTCTACACAACAACAGCAGACGACGTGTCGCCGCGTCATGTCGTCACGACACGTCGTAACGTTATGTCGCCGCTGTCATGATCATCCCTCTGGCGTCAGCGGTTACTGATCTGCAGTTGGACGACAGTGTCGACTGCCGCCCGACGACGCGTCGCTAGCTTCATGTTGCTTGCCTCGGAAGGCATTTCATAGAAATACATAGAAACCAGCAGTGTCACAACGACACGTCGTCTGCTGATGCAGTGTGGAACTGTGGAGTCGGCTACGAACTGGCACCTTAAGAAACTCAAACGTTAAATTATTTCTTTATTTATAATCCATTTAGGACTAAAAGACACCTTACAAATTCCATTTCGCGCGGTTTCTTTTGAACACGGCAAGAAGTCGGGATTTTTCGTACCACTAAGAGCTCCATATTTCGGCGGCAGTTTGTTACAGTAAATCAAAGCGCCCACCTGCCCGATGACAAACATTTCTAAACTAAACAAGTGTCATTAATCCAAGACCATTTCGAGTGCCCGAGTTATGGACTCTGTGTATGGGCGATAAAATTTCACTTTTTTTTCTCAGCAATTTTTTGGCGATTTTTTTTGTTAGTGGGAAAAAAATATTGTAAAATAGAGATATATACTGAAGCTAAAATTTTAGTCATATTTTTTAAATTTATCTGCCTATTTATATCTTGGCCAAGCATCATGCCGAAATTACTGAATAAATTTAAATTATTTATTTGATTGCATTCATGATTTGAGTTTATGGTGGCAGCTAGAAATAAAAAAAACACATATCAAATTGTCATAAATCAGGAATAAACAACCCAACAATAAGAGACGCCTTGTAACACATGGGTGTTACAAGGTTTCTAACTTTAAAAGGGCGTCTCTCCCCACGATTAGGCAATTTAGTTCGTTTCCTAAATGGACTCTACTGTAAGTCGAATCTGGGATAATTGTGTTCAACTGATAGCAAAAATATTCTGGAATGGAGGCCACGTACCGGCAAGCGCAGGGTGGGACGTCCACCCATAAGGTGGACAGACGACTTAGTAAAGGATGCAGGCCGCCTCCAAACAGCCGATTTAGAAGTCACTGGGGAGGTCTATGTTCAGCAGTGGACGTCCTGTGGCTGAAATGATGATGATGATAGCAAAAAATATATAAAACAAAAGAACAAAAGAGTCATCATTCAATTTATCATTATTATCCTTGAAACTACGAGTATAGTCTTCCTTAAGTCGATCGTCTTCTAAGGCAACCATGTTTTAGGGGAGTATTCTTACTACTGGTATCCTCCATAGTATTCGGAGTACGTACAGCGGGGTAACCATGAACTCTTAAAACAATCTCAAATCTGTCAATTTCGTACGTCGTTGCGTACGAAATTTGATAGATTTGACAAGATTTGACAGATTTAAGATTGTTTTAAGAGTTCATGGTCCAGGTTTCGTTTACCTATAGAAACCGAAAAACAATCATTTTTCTGTTAGTTTTCCAATTTAAAAAAATGCGGACGTGCATCATGATTCACAAGATGAAAAAGCGCCATCTTACCGTCCCAGTATCCACTCGCCCTAAAACGGCGAGCGTAAAACGCCACTCCTCTCAGGGCCTGAGACACTCGCACCTATTGCCCGCCTCGAGAACTTTGTAAGGAGCCCGCCTTTTATCCTTTGAGAGTAATGTGCCGCGTAGCAGGGTCAATGAAGGCGAAACACGGATATGGTACAGACGAAACAAAAGACGCAATAAGGTCAAACGTTTACTTTTTACAGCCTTTACATGTATAGCCTTAAGTTGAACTCGCAACGCTTACATACAATGTTGTTTTATCGTCAAACTCAATACAGTTGAAACATAACAAAACATTTATCTTAGATTACACTGCTTTAGTGGATCAAAGGTAGGCCATAAATTACATTGTGTTAACGGATCATAATTAGGCCCAAGCTCTCTGTCTCTAGTTAGATTTTCGGTTTAAGTCAAATTCCAAAAACGGACTTCCAAATTAGCTTTGATCTGGATGTTCTGGAAGACGCATTCATAAGAGAAAATTCACGATCTCGTAGGTACGTAACCCAAGAATTCTAATTTCTTTCTTCGAGTTGCCTAGCGCATTTTTATTATATATTCCTTTAAGATGGTTCCAAACTTGACGACCTCCATAGCCGAGAGGCAAGCATGCCGGATTATGTAAGGCGTCACTATCTGTGAGGTTCCGGGTTCGATCTCCGGTAGGGTCAATGCAGTAAACGAACTTTTCTATATTGTCTCGGGTCTGGGTATTGTGGTACCGTCGTTGTTTCTTATTTCTATAGCACACGTGCTTTAGCTACTTACCTTAGGATCAGAGTAATGTATGTGATGTTTTCTAAATGTCAGATATTTATTTGTTTATATTTATAAACTTGCAAAATGACCTTAGCAATCTACTAGCACAACTATTACACTGCTAAACTGCGCCACTAGCAAGTCTTTAAAGAAATCGGGCTGCTAATTTATTAACGCCTCGAACAAAGTGAAATGTAAGCGTTTCGCCGTGACATTGCAAACGGGGCGAAAGTTTTAAGCCAACAAACAGTCCGGTGCAGCAGGGTTAAGCGCGGATTAGCGATCGCTGGAGTTTGGCTTAAACCTCCGCCGACTCTGACTAGGGGGGGACAAGATTGGAGAGACTTGCCTTTTTAAATTTGACGCTAAAGACCTGTTACTCGCCACTGATATTGCGATAGTGTGGTTGGAGTGGCAGAATACTGGCCACAAATAATTTGGGAAAATTCCCGTCGGCATGACAAAAAAGAAGAATAAGTCGGTCTGGTTCTTTTCGAGTTGTTCGTAGTTATACCTAATTAATACGCTGATGTGTTGTCATGATCCAAAAAGGGTTGACATTGGATTAGTGATCACTGGAGTTCGGCATAAACCTCCGCTAACTCGTGTGGTCATGACTAGGGGGGACAAGATTGGAAAGACTCTTTTTTTATTTATTTATTTTAAAAGGTACACCAACAGTACATTTACACAATAAAATAAATTGCATCAAACACACACACACATGTAACTATTATAGGCGTACACGACTTAGGCTGAGCTGCATCATCTTAACTTTAACCATAACTATAACCGGTGTTTGTATGGAGTTTGACAGACTTTTGACGTTTGATGGTGCAACCCAACTTACCTGTTTAAATTTGACTCTAAAGAACTCGCTATTGATTATGCGATAGTATGTATGTATTGTTGGTTGGTTGGAGACGACGGAGTGGCGGTACACTGGCCACAAATAATTTGCCAGAATGTCCGTCGATATTACAAGAGAAAAAGAATGAATGCGTCTGAATCTTTTCGAGTTATTTGTTAGTGTTTGTAAGTAAATAAATAACGAAATAATCATGCGGAAACCTGCATAACTGAATGTGAAAAATAGTATGGTTTTCGTTTCTGCCTAGCACTAGCAATAGTCAAATAGTCAGATCTTCGTTACTGAGATCTGATTGCGATCGTTCCAAATATCATAAGCAGCCAAAGTTTATCCCGATTAGGAACGAGGAGAGTGCGAGGAAAGGAAAGTTCTCTATAAGTATTCTTCTTAATATTAATAGGTTTTAAGGTGGTCTTCTTCTTCTGTCGTGAAGTGAGTCTGAACTAAACTCTGAATGGACTTTACCCAAAACTAGGTAACTTCTACGGCATTTTGTGTCGCTCTGTATTGGTCATCACTTTACCAAACCAAACGTGAAACGAGATGGTTAGTTAAACTTACTCAGAAGTCATAATCAATCTAAGAAAAAATACACAAGGAAAAAATCTACTTCAGATCAATTCACTGTTGCCTTGTTTTTATTGTTTCCCAAACCCATATCCGGATCAAGAAGTGGGGGTAACAACTAGCACCGAACAAAATAACAAGTTGTGATCCGTCGGCTCGTTCGCACTGTTATTATCCGAACTAATCAGTGTGTTTGTTTCAATAACTCGTCTCAGATCAGAACTTTAGTTGTTAACATTAGGTGTGGCTTTCAGGTTATTTCGATTCAATTTATCTGTAAATGTGTTGAATATTTCAAATATTGTATTACAGTAACTTAGTCTATTACAAATATCAGATGTGGGAACTTCCCTTTAGGCAAAACATCGCCTGTGTTAGGAAGAACCGCTCTTCTTTACACTCTGATAGATAGATACTCTTTATTGCACACCAAAAAAGAAAATTACAGTTGATATTTACAGAAAAAATTACAATTTAGGCGGTCTTATCGCTAAAAAGCGATCACTTCCAGACAACCATTAGGCAGAGGACAACTATAAAAAAAGGGGAAAGTGGTGCAGAGTGCTTAATGTGTAATTTTATTTATGTTGTATTTGAACAACAATATTAGCCCCATCAGACTAGCAAGCTAAAGTGGCAGTGGGCGGGGCACATAGCACGTAGAACCTCGTAGAACTGACGGCCCGATGGGGCAGAAAGGTTCTGGAATGGAGGCCACGTACCGACAAGCGCAGCGTGGGACGTCCACCCACAAAGTGGACAGACGACCTGGTAAAAGTTGCAGGAAGACGCTGGATGCAGGTTGCTTCAAACCGGCCGATCTGGAAGTTACTGGGGGATGCCTATGTTCAGCAGTGGACGTCCTGTGGCTGAAATGATGATGATGATCAGCCCCATCCGTTTTAAATTGTATACTCTTGTTTTTTTATCTACGAAACAGGTATGTTAACACCGTCTTTGTGAAAACAAACCCGTGCTTTTTTTAGAAACTTATTTCAAATCCTTCAGGACAAAATTGAGATTTTTTTTAGTGGCCGGTAAATTAAAACCAATGCGTTTGCAGAATAAGGCCCAATTGCGCATCTTAGGATTAGCGAATTTAATCCTGAACCAGCTCTGACACATCATTCTATATCTGTCAGTTTGTATGACGATGACTATCTTAATCTCGTACTAAACTAATCCGGTTTTGCGCAAGTCCACCTAGAAAACTGGAAAATAAATTATCTGGATAGACAAAAAATATGTATATTATGCTAGTGCATATTCTATAAGTGAAATGTGTATTACGTGCAATGCAAATATCATATAGATCATCTTTTTATACAGGATGACAGGTTTTGAGTGGCGGAGCCATCAAGGGGGATAGTAGATTTTTTTTTCATTCATTTTCACCCAACAATGTGCTGCTCTAAAATAAGCAAATTATGAGATAACTGAAATATTAAGTTTTGAAAAAAAACGTCATCTTTACCCTATGAAGCATAAAAAAATGTCTGTAATAAAAAAACATTAAATTTTGTTTTAAAAAGCTCTATTTTTATGTTTTTAGGGCAGCATATTGTAGGGCGAAAATAAATGAAATTAAACTCTACTATCCTCCCTTAAAGGCTCCGCCACTCAAAACGTCACCCTGTAGAAAAAACTTTCCGTCGCAAAACTCTGTTTAAATTCAGAATAAATGTGACCCCCATATTCTAAACTCATTGATTTATCGCTATGTCTGTGTTTGGGTTACAAAAATGTATGTGTTTATCAAATTTTTACTTAATCAATTTATTAATTCGGAGCAAATTGGCTGTAACAGACGGATAGAGACACACAAGTGATGATATAAAGGGTTCCGTTATTTCATTTGTGGTCGAAACATAAAAAAAACATGTAAATTTTCGTTTTCACTCCCAAATTCTACCGATTACAACTCAGAATGGGCCTTCAGATCCGGCCTCAAAGCTACTTATAAACCCATACATTCACGCGAGTGATAGGAACAATTTATGCGTGGCCCTGACAGCGTGCGATACATCGCGTCGCATCGCCCATAAATCGCCGGTTTTCTCGCTTTGATGAAACGTTTTATTTTACCCGTTGTCCTTTACGGCCTTTGTTACATTTAGGCATTTCTTCCTTGTATCTAATCTTCCATCTAGCGCTTTGTTTTGTTCCTGAGCGGTATCTGGCAAGTATAGTTCATTCTAGGCGTATGTATTTACAATTTATGGTGACTTATCACATGCATCTTGAATTAAAGGAACGTCAAAATCTGCCACTCCAGTTTGAGCAACAAAACACGATATGATATGATATGATATAGCGATTTATCGTATATTTTTTGTCAACATAATAACTTTTATCGAAAAATCGAGCATGACCGTGATATCGCCGGTCGCCGGCACGGACATGCTCACTGTTTCGATAAAAGTTCAAAATGGCGGCTATGTTACCATATTTTGAAAGTTGGGTGTCGATAAATCGTTATATCGTATCATATCATATCGTGTTTTGTTGCTCAATGCTAGAGGGGCAGGTCGAGGCTCATTTGCTCGATACTAGTCTTGAGTCGTAAAGCGTAGCCAGATAGGTTTGATTACATCTGACTGTAAGGTTTTGTCACTGGCCTTACGATTTCCCTCTATCAATCAGCATTGGGCTGAGTACGTCCCACTGCAGGGCACAGGCCTCACCTCAACTATGAGGTGGTTTGGGCCATACTCCACCACGTGGGCCCAGTGGGGATTGGTGGAGAGGTGTCGTAAGGCTAGTGACTAAACCTTACTTTCAGATGTAATCAAGCCACCATAAGGCCTCTGACAAGGCTTTACGACTAATATCAAGTGATATCAGCCGAGACGAACTTTTAACGTGCCTTCAGAAGGATGGATGTATGTATTAAACATCAAGCCCGGAAAGATCTACACACGAATAAAGGTTACTTTTTAAAAAAATAAAACCATTTAAATTAAAAAAAAAACAACAACGTATTTGGAACGAACTAATCAAACACCAATGAATCCGATATACATTATAGTAGCGGAATCATAGTTCGATATTCCGGATAATCCCTAATTTTAAATCATGAACCAAATCGCTGAAATAAGCCACGTAATTACATTTTATTATGGCCGCTATTTTCAAGCAGACCTGATAAATGCTAATGGCAAATAAAAATAAATGTTAAGCATTTAGAGACTTTATGTGTAATTGTTTGACAAATTTGGTATGCTGCTACTAATTTGAGATTTAAATTAGCAGCAGAATATCAAATGTGTCAAACGATTACAATAAGATCCAATTGATATTCAACTATTGACGACCTCCATAGCCGAAAGGCTAGCACGCCGGACTTTAAATGGCGTCGCCATCGCTGAGGTTCCGGGTTCGATCCCCGGTCGGGTCAATGTAGGAAACGAACTTTTCTATATTGGCTCGGGTCTGGGTGTTGTGGTACCGTCGTTATTTCTGATTTCTATAACACAAGTGCTTTCGCTACTTACCTTAGGATCAGAGCAATGTATGTGATGTTGTTCAATATTTATTTATTTATTTATCTTCAATACGTAGCGGTTCGAACGCAAGCGCAATATGACATTGACATTGTCGAACTGCTTCTTTTAAATTATCATAATTAGGGCCCTGTACGTATGCAGTGTTGATTTTACATCGAACTCAAAAGAAGTAACGCTGCCAAAAAAACTGAATTGACCGGCAACTAGGGTAATGCTGGTTTCAGTCAGTTCATACAAACTTTTCGAAATTGACTAAATACAGCAATAAAAGCTTTTTAACAAAAAAATTAAACCGCCGAAAAACTGAAAAGCAAAAAATAATAAACTAAGTTCAGTATACCTAATCAGCTCATTTTAGAAACGGTGCCAACCATTGTGAGTTAAAATGTGTCCATTCGCACCGACTCCAAAAAGAACTGATTAGGTATACTTACATTAGTTAAGGAACATAGTTATTAAAGTTAAATGAAAAAAAGGACGACGCTGGATGCAGGCCGCTTCCAACCGATTTGGAAGTCACTGGTGGAGGCTTATGTTCAGCAGTGGACGTCCTGTGGCTGAAATGATGATGATGATGATGATGAAAATTTCAACTGTCTAACTATCATGTTTTTTTGATACAGCCTAGTGGCATACAGACAGACGGACGTACAGCGGAGTGTACCTCGTTACCCTTTGGGCAAAGAACCCTAAGAAACTGAACTTACTGAGCTCGTATTCTGTATTTCTAATTACTTTCGGAGTTCAGTTCTTAATATCACAGTAACCCTTTCTACGTGTTGTCAGAACTCTAAGATCTCCCAACTACTTGTACCTAGTAAACTTGGCGCGGCAATATCACGACTAATAACAATTGCCGGATACAAGGGCGCTCTTGCAACTTCCTCCGTAGCACAGTGCGGAGAGAAATCAGATAGTCTTTATCAGACATGAGAGTGGCTTGTATGAGCGTCTAACTCGTTTTTCGTAGTACTACGATGACTACGGTCAGGCTACGAGCTACGGATTACAAATCAAAAAATCTAAATAATTTACTTCATAGCATATAGTTACACTATTAAGGTCTTAAAGCTAGATATATACTACATATGCTGCCACTTTTAGCGTTGAAATACAATAACACATGAAATAAATTTTAACAATTTCAATTTATTTATTTGCAGACTTCAATCCGAAATTACTCCTCAACCCAGATCCAATAAATGAAAATTCTACTATTACCAAGTCTCATTAGGACCGCTACATGTCGCAGCAGAACCGATGAAAGGTGGAGTAAACGCGTTCTCGAGTGGAGACCACGTCTAGGCAAACGTAGTTTAGGACGCCCCCCAGTCCCCAGCCATGGACCGACGGGCTTAGGAAGATGGCTGGCATGTGCAGTGGCTGAATGAAAAAAACGGTAGATCGTGCTCTTTAGCGCTCTCTGGGGGAGGCTCACGTCCAGCAGTGGACTGCAATAGGCTTAATAGATAGGACCGCTTGGCTTTAGCAATTTTATGATGCTATTATGTGTGTGAACATTATTGCATCCAAGCAAAGAGTGACTTGATTTAAAATGATCTAGCATTCTGGTGAACGAACTTTGCTCGAGCTTACCATTAAACGGTACCAGAGGATTGTTCATTTCAAAATCTTTACCGTGTTTCGTATGTAACAGTAATTAACGTATGACGAAGTGAGTGTGTTCTGTTAGGTTTAATTAATTTTAAAGTCATATTAATTTATATTATTTGATGTAATGTCCGGTAATTATCCAAAATGTAAAGGAATGATGTTTACACTCTGCACTTCCGGTTGCTAATTTAATGTTATGATTAATGTAAAATACTGAAAACAATTAATTTAAGTATGACAACAATTTAAAAATACATTCTGATTTGTTTAAAATATTATGAATTTATAATCGCATTAAAATGTATTAAGTATAGCCTAATTTAATTATCTTTAATTTAAAATACCGTAGTTTCCGCTTCCGGCGAAAACCACAGTATGGCGTTCGTGCCGCAATGGCGGCGCATTGGTTAGTGTACTGTCGTAGTGATCAGACCTATTTTTGTAAAGCAGACTCTGTGGAATAAATACCGTTGAAAATCATCAAGTTGGTGTTTGAACTTATATCGACGCCTAAAGTTCAGAAGTGGGATGAACAAAGGATAAATAAAATTTCCTTGCACGCCTGCAAAATTTCCAGAAACATGGATGGTATTATTATGATATTGCCCGAGGTCAAGGGCCAGGATATGATGATGCTCGAGGTCAAGGGCTAAATATGGATGATACCCGAGGTCAAGGGTCTGGTTTTGATGATGCCCGAGGTCAAGGGCTGGGAATGGATGGTGCCCGAGGTCAAGGGCGTAGATCGGGTGATGCTCGAGGTCAAGGGCTAAATATGGATGATACCCGAGGTCAAGGGTCTGGTTTTGATGATGCCCGAGGTCAAGGGCTGGGAATGGATGGTGCCCGAGGTCAAGGGCGTAGATCGGGTGATGCTCGAGGTCAAGGGCTAAATATGGATGATACCCGAGGTCAAGGGTCTGGTTTTGATGATGCCCGAGGTCAAGGGCTGGGAATGGATGGTGCCCGAGGTCAAGGGCGTAGATCGGGTGATGCTCGAGGTCAAGGGCTAAATATGGATGATACCCGAGGTCAAGGGTCTGGTTTTGATGATGCCCGAGGTCAAGGGCTGGGAATGGATGGTGCCCGAGGTCAAGGGCGTAGATCGGGTGATGCTCGAGGTCAAGGGCGCATACCCATACCCATTGAAAACAGTAGCCAAGTTTTTGTGGATGGAACCCAATCTCAAGGGTCGAATAGAAGTGACGTTGATGGAAGGAGGATTTTTAGAGGACGGGATAATGGAAGGAACGGAAACTATTGCACGGCGCAGATTCCTGGAACATCACGCGATAGCGTGATGCAAAAGCGAGCACCAAACAAAAAGGAAATCAAGAGAAAGGATTAGGCAATCTCGCGAGCGGCGAACGAGACTTAGACACAGGCATCGAAGTACTTCGTCGACATCATTTTCATCGGGTAGGGGTGAGTCATTTATTTTTAAAACTCGTTCAAAGCCTAAACTTTTAAAAACTACTGAAAATGACACGAATGCTCTTTTAGATAAAGTACTCTCTATTATTAAAGATGTGAAAAACACTGATAAACCTAAACTTTCGTACAAAGATAATGTTATCCCAGGCTTTGATCCCATGACTAAGGAACAGACAGTTCTAACATAGATAATTAAGGTAGAAGAGTGTACAGAAATTTATAACTGGTCCGAAAGGGAAATTATACATTATTCTCTTCCAAAATTATGTGGCGTCGCGAAGTCATGGTATCAGGGTCTGCCCACTCTGTTGAACAGCAGAGTTTGATATGGTGAATCATTAGAGCATTACTATTACGTCAAAAATAACCTCTTAAACCGTTGTAAGATAACTGGATGGCAGGCAGTAGACTGGTTACTTCACGGCGTAGATGATCGTGCTGTTAAGGTTGGCGCTCAAGCGGCGCAATTTTCGGAACCCGAACAGGTATTAAAGTATTTTAGATCAGTCAAGGTAGGCAATTCAAGTAATAAAGATAATGATAATCCAAGGAGAAACAAATTTGATAAGTCTTACTCAATTAATAACCGACCGAGCAAAACAGGTTTAACAATAGTATACGATGCTTCAATTGTAATCAAAAAGGGCACCTTAGCTGCTGCTAAATGCGAAAAACCCCTAATCAAATGTACAAATTGTGACAGGATAGGTCATCAGACGATAAATTGTTATAGGAATAAAACTACTGAAACTCCTTCAAATTCTCCTACAAATGATAAAAACGAAAAAAGGGTCTCTGAAGTTAGTATTGACGATAAAACAAATAGTAAATACATAATGGATATCAAGGTAAACAATTCGATATTGCAATGTCACTTGGATTTAGGTAGTCAGTGCTCTCTTATAAGAGAAAGTGAGGCGACACTATTAAATCTTGTTTTAGAACAGATGTTGAACTGCCAATGTTGAGAGGAATTGGCGCGAATCTTGTTCAACCGTTAGGACTTGTGGTTTCAACCGTAGAGGTACAAAATGTCAAGGAGGTTGTAGAGATATATGTTGTTGAGGATTATGTATTCTTAAGTATCCAATTTTGTTGGGCCACTCGTTCACAGAGTCATAACTAAAATGCCCGATAAAGTAGTAATCGAAAAGGTTAAATTTAATGAAAAGATACATATGATTTCCCGGGAAGATGCAACGATTCCTGTCAACACGTTGCGAGCTATTCCTGTTAGATGCGAATCTTTGGCTAAGGGAAATGTTTATGTTGATGGGTTAGTTAGGGGTCCAGAAAAAAAAACCACATTATCTTTTGCCTGGTGAATATATCTGGCCAATAATCAGTGCACTTCTTATTCACAATGTGTCCGATAGCGATATTATTATTCAAAACGGGGTCTTGTTGACTAGGGCTAACCAGATCCACGTGACAGCCAATATCTCTGAAATTACTATTAGTAAAACCGAACCAGACAACACAGTAGTTTGTAACCCTAACTTGACAATCGAACAGCGAATGGCACTTCAAAACGTTTTAGCAGAGTATGGAGACTGTTTCTCGAGTAGCTTAAAAGACTTGGGTTTTACTAATGCCACTGAGATGACGATTGAGCTCGAAGATTCTGAGCCAGTTGTTTATAGGCCATACCGTATGTCCCACTCAGAAAGGTGTTTAGTTCAAAACATGGTCCAAGAAATGATTTATAGCGGTATAGTTAAGGAATCTGCATCACCTTACGCGAGTCCAATTGTTCTCGTAAAGAAAAGTCAGTTTTAGGCCTCTCCGGGTTCTTAAGGAGGTTCATTAAAAATTATGCTATAATAGCTTACCCTATGACTGATTTGCTAAAGAAGGATATTGGGTGGGTGTGGGGAGAACCTCAGAACGAGTCATTTAAACGCTTTAAAGACTTATTAGCCAACGGCCGTTACTCGCTATGTATGACCCTAAGCTTGAAACTCAACTCCACACAGACGCCAGCAAGAATGGTCTTGCTGGTATCCTACTTCAACGAAATAGGGAAGGTATATTACAGCCCGTCTCGTACTTTAGCCGAAAGAATCCCCCAGAAGAGCAAAAGTATCATTCTTTTGAGCTCGAATCTCTCGCGGTTATAGCCTCACTGCATCGGTTCCGGGTGTATTTGGTTGGAATTCCTTTTACTATACTGACTGACTGCAACGCACTTAGATCAACGCTAACTAAAAGAGATTTAGTTCCGCAAGTTGCTCGGTGGTCGATCCAACTGCAAGAGTATGACTGCGTAATCGACTATAGGCCGGGGGCAAAGATGGCGCATGTTGATGCCCTTAGCCGCAACCCGATAGATACGCAATTTAATGAGTCTCATATTTTAGATGTACTGGCAATTGAGTCCGAGCAAGATTGGATCACCACCGTTCAATCCGCGGATACTGAGATACAAGAAATTAAAACCATTCTTGACAACCCAAACACAGAAAAAACTGCCGGTGTCTACAAAAATTATAAAATCAAAAACGGACGTTTATATCGGTTGGTAGGAGAAGAACTAAAATGGGTAGTGCCGAAGGGAGCTCGCTGGCAAATTTTAAAGAAAAACCACGATTGCGTAGGTCATTATGGCTACGAGAAGACGCTAGGTCGTATTAGAAAACATTTTTGGTTTCGACGAATGAGGCGATTCACAAAAAAATATGTTTCTGCCTGTCTGGAATGCGCGCATCATAAGGCCCCAGCAGTGGCGGACATTAGTTTTATTTCGAGGTGGGCAGTGGATACTTTCTTGGGTGTTTTATTGATGAATATCAGTGGTTTTCATCAATGACATACGTTTGTTGGTGCTTACTGCCCACCTAATTCCATTCACCTGGTAGGCACTGCCTAATTACCTATATGCACCGCACGCCCCTGGGCCATTTCGTAAAAAGTAAAGCCGGCAACTGTTATTTATTAGTTTTGATTGATAGTATGACAAAATTCATAAACATCACACCTGTCAAAAATACAAAAACACTAACCACTATAAAAGTTTTAAGAGACCATATCAGATTCTTTGGAGTACCAACTCGTTTAATTGACGATAGAGGATTTAGCTTTACCAGCAAAACATTTAAAGATTTCATCGAGGAACACGGGATAAAACACATCTTGAACGCAGTTGCTACTCCATGGGCATGGTCAAGTCGAACGCTTTAATCGAACGATCACAGAGGCATTAGCTACGTCAAATCACGGTAGAGACGATAGATCTCCTGGGATGAGCGCATTCCCGACATTCAAATTGGGCTAAACACTACAGTTCATAAAACCACCCAAAAGTCCCCATCCGAACTTCTGTTTGGTTTTGTTCTAAACCATAGAACACAGGGCATGCTAAGTACCGTTATTAATGACACTATCAATGTAATTTCACCCGAAGAGCTAGAATCTGTTAGGGAGGAAGTAAATAAACGCGTTGAAGCTCAGCAGGTTAAAGATGCTGACCGGTATAATCTACGCAGAAAACCAAGTAAAAAAGTACAAAGTGGGGGATCTGGTTAGGGTTGAGCGACAGGTACCTTATGACGGTCAATCGCAGAAATTAGTGGTTAAATACCAAGGCCCTTACAGAACATTAAAGTGCTTGAGCATGATAGGTTATTGTCGAAGATACGCCCTTGTCACGTAAGAACGGCCGTCGATATGAGGGCATGGTAGCGATTGATAAAATTTAGCCTTGGATGAGTTTTGATAGGGATTTTGACAGTAGCACGGGTGATGAAGATGATTTTGGCAACGGTCTAGATGTAGATAAAAATTTAGACGATGATTGTAGCCAGTCTAAATAATGTTTACTATAAGTATTAAACACATACTTATTATGAAACTGTACTGGAAAAAAAAAACATGTTGCTAATAAGGACTTTTTTTTTATTACAATTTCTTTTTACTTTGTGAATAACGTCTAAACTATAATATTATTCTTAAATGGTATCATGCACCCTTTCAAAGCTAATGTTTATTATAATAATCAATCAATCATAATAATTGTACACAACAAAAACTAATTTATCGATTGTTCTTTGTTGGGGCACCGTTGTGGTTTCTGATTTCTGTAACATAAGATAAGCTAAGTAATTACATGTTCACCTTAGGATTTAAGTAATGTATATATGTAGGTGATTCTGTCCAATGTTTGTCATAATTTAATGTATATTACCAAACATTATTGCGATCGTAAACATTTACGCGATGGGTCTCGCGTCTAACAGGAAGGCCGAGCTGTTAGGTTTAATTAATTATAAAGTCATATTAATTTATATTATTTGATGTAATTTCCGGTAATTATCCAAAATGTAAAGGAATGATGTTTACACTCTGCACTTCCGGTTGCTAATTTAATGTTATGATTAATGTAAAATACTGAAAACAATTAATTTAAGTATGACAACAATTTAAAAATACATTCTGATTTGTTTAAAATATTATGAATTTATAATCGCATTAAAATGTATTAAGTATAGCCTAATTTAATTATCTTTAATTTAAAATACCGTAGTTTCCGCTTCCGGCGAAAACCACAGTATGGCGTTCGTGCCGCAATGGCGGCGCATTGGTTAGTGTACTGTAGAGGTTTATAGCCGAGCGAATAAAACCTCTACGTCTACCAAGGTATGTTCGAAATATGAAACTGGCTTTTGAATATTTTTCTTTGACGTAGAAAGAACTTTTGTTTTCGGGATTGATTAGAAAGTCTGAAGTCGATGAAAAATAATAAAAATCTAGAGCAAATATAAACCTAGATATTGGCAATTGAGAAAAACGATTCAAAAGTTAAGTATTTGCTGCATTCCTCATGTAAAGAACCTTTTAAATAATATAATTTATTAAGTGAAATAATTTGTTCTCGATCAATTCCCAATAGTCAATCCCAGCTTCGGCCGTTGGCCGGTTACAGTACGTTACAGAACGTTATAGTACTGTCGTAGTGATCAGACCTATTTTTGTAAAGCAGACTCTGTGGAATAAATACTGTTGAAAATCATCAAGTTGGTGTTTGAACTTATATCGACGCCTAAAGTTCTAACTTGCTTCCTAAATGTATTTTGGCCAATCATATTGCCCCTTTAGTTCTTGATGGTTTCTTTTATAATAGTGTGTCTAACTATTACTAACTATAGTTATAAACTTTTGAATTCTATTACACTATTTGCAATTAGCACCACCTAGTTGGTAGTTAAGGCCTTAACACGCTCGAATGACCTTGACGCGTCGCGCCCATACAAATTCGACCTCTAAAAATCGGATAAACATGTTTTTTTATGAAATTAATGCCTTTAACGAGAATTTTCAAATAAAACTCTCAATTCAAAACATGTATATTTCCAAAATCTTGTTTTGTGTGAAAACAGTAATGAAATAGCTTGTGCCGTTTAAGAGAACATTTGCAATTTATGAAAATATTGACACTTTTTTGTGCATGTTTTAATCCAAGGGACTTAACGGAAAATCAAAATAAATCAATTCAAGATGTTTATTAAATCCTCTTCTAGCATATCGTATTTAAAATTTTTAGATTCAAGTAACAGGTATTCTGACAATTTGATTTTCATATTCGAGATTTACGGCACTTGGGTGCTGTTAAGGCCTTAAAAAGTGATTTAAATAGAAAACAAAGTTCCAATTTTAAATAAAGAAAATCAAACTATCACTCTCCCTCATCAATATGAATCAGGCTGAACATCGACCTGGTATAATTTGATTGTGAACGCATGTCTTTTTAAAACCTAAGCTCTGACACAGCCCAACACACAGTTGATCAAGAGGCTAAGGGCCTTTTTCACAATCGCTAAGTAAGTCTCTGTTAATTTAATCTGCCAGTTAATTCATACAAAATGTGTTCTTTATTTGAATTTATTTGTTGAGTAGTGCTTACTTTTCGATTGTGATTTGTGAAACAGGCCCTTAATAAAACAAAAGATAACTTACTTTGTAATTTTTTGTTTTTAGCAATTCCATGCAAGGTTTTAATTGAAGATAAATAACACTTGAAAAAAATCATCGACCTCAGGTGGGACTCGAACCCACGTCCCATCGCAAGCTGGGCGAGTGCTTTACCAACTAAGCTACCGAGGACGTCACGTGACAAGATGAAATTCCTCAAGTGTTCTTTCTCGCTGTCAAAGCCAGCGTATTCTGATCAATGAATGAATGAATGAACTTACTTTGTTTATAAATTAATTCTTCATGGATATCATGGTAATGTGGCACACTCATATAATTTAGCCTTATTGAAAGTTCCAGTAATAAAGTGGAGCAAGCTTCTAACTCGAAGCCAAGTTGAGCGAATATCGGAGATTTTAAACTATAGTTAAGTAAGCGGGAACTTTCTTAATAAACCGCCGTTTATCATCTTGAGAATATTGTCATGGACTTGCCAACGTAATAAGGGCTGGAATATAAGAATACTTTATTGAAATTGTCGCTTGTTTGGTCTAGTGGTTCTCAACACTGCTAAACTGAATCCCGCAAGGGGCAATTGTGAAAAAGGTCCAATATATTGTGAGTCCTATTGATTCGATTTCTGCAATAATCTGTAGCATTGTGATGCACGTTCTTCAAGTAGTAATCATTATTTGATTTGAAAAATCAACAAAAATCATCAGGGTCCATAGAAGTACCATAGAACTAATAATTATACTACACCTTTTGTAACATAAGGAATGCAATAAAATTATTGAAATCTTTATCTTTCAGAATTTGAAACTTTATTTATCTAATTATTTATTTAAATCTAAGTCATTGGTTTCTTCACGGCTTCATAATTTTAAAAATATAAAACAGCAAGAGTATTCATTTTCCTACAAAATTAATTATTTTTATTTCTTAATTTGACCAAACAGTTTAGGTATTTTCAACGTAATCACGCTATTCCGTAATATGTCATCTACACGACACTTGCTTCCTTATTGATTTACTAATACAATAATAGTTAACGAGGACATGTAATCATTACAACGAAATTATGTGCCATTATTAGAGCAACACAGATTTTGTGTTTCCGAATCACTGGTTGACTTAAACAAATATTATTACTGAACACGACCTAGCCTATGCTATGAACAAGAGCTTCTGTAATCTAATTTAATTAAGCCACTGCTACCATATACTCGTAATAATAATTACACAATGTTATCCCGCACAGCAGAGGCTCATAAAACAGTTTAACTTATTTTGACCTATTTTTTTTCTTTCTGTGAAGAGTTTGACGTAAAGGTAATACTGCTTTTAGGGTTCCGTACCCAAAGGGTAAAACGGGACCTAATTACTGAGGCTCCGCTTTCCGTCTGTCTGTCTGTCACCAGGCTGTATCTCATGAACCGTGATAGTCAGCGAGTTGAAATTTCACAAAAGATGTATTTCTGTTGCCGCTATAACAACAAATACTAAAAAACAGAATACAATAAATAAATAAGGGGGCTCCCATACAACAAACGTATTTTTTTTTGCCGTTTTTATAGTTAATGGTACAGAACCCTTCGTGCGCGAGCCCGACTCGCATTGCACTTAGCCAGTTTTTTTAAGTGATCTTTTAAGGTAGTCCGCGAAGTTTTATGTCTTACGTTTTTTTAAAAAATAGCTTCCCTGGTTTACATTGTTTACTAATAAAAATGTAAATTGCAGCTGCGGTAAGTAATTTTATTTTTACTGAAAATAATAACTTGGGCATTATTATTTACCCATAGAAATATTAATGGATCCTTTCTCTGATCTGAGTATTTACCTCATTGAATTGGGCAATTCACAAACAATTTATAATGCCAGAGAGAAAACAAGCAACAAATGTTCCGAATAGGGTTCTTTCAAAAAATGTTAAGAACAAAAAGCAAAAACATGGAATACGTCCTGGGGGCCTAGCGCGAAAGTGTAACTTTCGTTCGGTCGTATACACCTAACAAATTAAAATGGCCAGTCTCATGTGTCAATCCTTTGATAAAATATGACCAACTCAATCTAGCCGTGTAAAAACCCGACTGTTTTCAATTGTTCATAAATTGTCAAACCTTTAATACGGGGGAATGGACGTTTTAAATTTGATCGGTTAATACGACCGACCGAACGATACACTTTCGCGCTAGGCCCCCTGATTCCGAGGATCGATACCAATAAATGGTTATTTCAATTTGATATTTTAATACGTTCACGTTTATTATGACTCAACATTTAGAGAGGAGTATTTCTTCATAAATTTTTGAAAAGGTGTAACTAAAATGTGAAGTGACTGGCCGTTTTTTCACCGTCACGCGTCATGCGTAATGGTCAACGCACTTATTTTTCTGTCCGTACGGCCGATATCTGCTATGTGTAATTGATGGATGTTTTGCGGCGGAGTGACAAATTGTGCTGACCGTACGCGACCGAACGCGACCCATGTCACAGCCGTGACTGGAATCACCTAGCTGATGCTGACGCTACTTTTTGTTTGTTAAACTTTTACGGTGAACCTGATAATACAGATTTATAAAAAATGTTGTCAACGTCTGGTAAACTAAACTTTTTATGAACTTAAAATACTAATAAACTATAGCAGGACAAAGCGTACCGGCTCGTTTAGGGTAGGTACTTTTACCACAGGACTAATTTCTTTCATCGCATGATTTCATTTTTAATTAAAAACCAATTTATTTTCGCAAAAATGCTTAAGCTAAGCTTTTCACGTCCCGTCAAAAAATATATGGACACAAGAATTGGTTTCTAAGAGGTGTTGCGTTATTTTAATACAGGCAAATACGTCCGATATAAAACAATTACGAACGGCCTAGTTAGAAACGCGAAATTCTTTAAAAATTGCCAACATTAAAAGCCTTCGAAACTCGCTCCAAATCCGGCGCTTAGCGACGCAACTACAATTGATGCGCGCGCTTAAGCGCATTATTACAACTCACTCATTAATTAAACAATCATTCTTATTTACCGGCACAGACGACGGCGGCGTTACATAACATAGACGAGTAAATAAACCTACCTAATACAGGGTGTAGGGTATCCTCGCATAGAGCTTAAACAAAGCTAGCTCAAACAATCTATCAAAGATATGTAACTACACTGGTCATCACATCACAAATGACAATCAGTATTGTGTGTGTGTGTGTGTGTGTGTGTGTGTGTGTGTGTGTGTGTGTGTGTGTGTGTGTGTGTGTGTGTGTGTGTGTGTGTGTGTGTGTGTGTGTGTGTGTGTGTGTGTGTGTGTGTGTGTGTGTGTGTGTGTGTGTGTGTGTGTGTGTGTGTGTGTGTGTGTGTGTGTGTGTGTGTGTGCGTGCGCGCGCGTATCTGTGTTTTGTGTTTGTGTTATTATCTTAATCTTCATTTGTTTTCTCGATAGTCACTTGTGTTCTTACTAACAAACGGCTAAACATATGTGAATGTAAAAAATAAATCATCAATACATTGCAGAATTCGAACCCGAAACCGGCCCTATACAGGCCTCGAAGCATCGACCAGGCGATATCTGAGAGGCATTGTTTAAAGAAGAATTAGATTTATAATATTTTAATAATATTATTAGATTAGCTTTTAATGCCTTTAATTAGTGATTTGAGATAGTACGCAGGTTTGGGCGGTCTTAGCGCGCTAATTTGCTTTATTGACATTAGACGTTAAGCGATAGCTCGGACGGCAATAACTTACGACACATCAAAAGGATGACTACACCTGCTACCTACTGCTACAGTCGTTCGGTTACGAACTTGTCAAAACACGGTCACATTTAAAAAATATTTTGTGAAATAAATGATTGAGTGCATAGTCATTGGGTTAGGATGGAGTAGACAAATGAGAAATGTGTTGAGTTTTTGGTAGATTCCACAGATCACATGCTAACTAAGCCGATAGACGCCAGAATCAAACATAAAATGAGTGTAGCCACACATTTAACGCATAGTTTAGTGCACAATTTAATTAACACTAATCATGCCGTTATTTGAACGTAAGGCGTCACGCAGGTGAAGCCCCAGAATTACAACTACGATAATGCTAAACATCTATAACGCTTCCAAATTGTATTATAGCTTAAAGTTTCACGCCAACCTCCCAACCAACGATTATTGGAGCCAAAGCACTCAGTAATAATAAACTTCGGAGCCATTAGTTAGATATCAATTTGAGTGGGATTCGGGACGTGGCTGCTTAGAATTAGCTGCGAGCTATGAGCTTACTTCAGCTCTTGTAGGAGTTTGTAGGGTCGACGACGGACCAGTATGACTTAGTTTAACGACAAAAAAATGGTTTAAATGAAGAATTAAACTCATTGCGTATATGTTTGTCATTTCAGTCATTTATTATTAATTAAACGAACTTACCTTAAGTGAAGTTCTATTATAATTGTACGAACTGCACAGTCTCGAAATGATATAGATTACTAATGTAGTATTCGCATCCTGCAGCCTCAAACCACGAGAGTCCAGAGCACTATCTAGTTTTTGAACGAAGAAAAAATAATACAATATCAATTCCTGAACGTCTTCAACCAATCAGCGCCCTCGGCCGGACCTGTCATTAAGTTTAGAGCAATTAAGAAATAATTAGTTAGGTACTTAACACAAGTTTAATCAAAATAGTTTGTTTTTGTTGATTATTATTTCACGATTATTAATGTTTGGGCCATGTCAAAGTGACGGGGTGGGCGGGTTAGTATATCATTTCGAGACTGTGCAGTTCGTACAATTATAATAGAACTTCACTTAAGGTAAGTTCGTTTAATTAATAATTGTACTTCACTGCACAGTCTCTCATGATATAGATTACTAATGTAGATGTTTAGAGTTGTCGTGAAATAATAAGATGATAATAACGATTACAATCATTATTTATGTTAGGAAAATCTTGTTTTCATTTTCATTAATATACCTTATACTTAAGTCAGTTATTATCAATTAGACTTAAAAATCAATCCTTTCAGGAACAGTAAAAATGAGCATTTCTATGAAATAATTAACAAAAACAAATTATTTTATTAATTGGTTATACAATCAATCACATTATCAATTTTTTTTTTTTTTTTTTTTTTTTTTCAGATAATCAGATGACTATTTGTCATAAAATTTTGCTAAACTCACACACAATAATTTGCAGCCGAAATGGCATGTCTTATAATATGAGCTGTGAATATAGAATTTATAATGCCCCTTATTTAAAATGTAATTTTTTAATCATCAAATAATTATTTGTAATGTAACTTTGTAATAAGTATGTTTTTTTTTTAAAACTGTTATTGTCATGTTTAATTAAGGCATTAAGGTTTTCTGCTGGGCATTTTTGGGGTCTTTCTTGGAAAAAGGTACTGTTAGAAGAAGTTGGCTGGAACCCATATCTTATATCTTTATTAAATCTGGCATTTTAACTAATATCTGAAAGAGGAGATGATGTGATATTGTTTTAACTCTCTAGCCTATTAGGCTAGTTGACACCACCAATTAATTGATATACTTTTTATGCGCTGTCAAAACGCACCTTTGTCCTAATATTTGTAATGCGATTAGCAAGCTATGTCATCAGCCAGACAACTGCTTCACTTCTTATTGATTTTGAAGCAAACAAAAAAAAAAAGATTTTGATTATGTACCAGGTCTTCGGGCCTTAAATAAGGTGTCATATTAATAAATAATGTTTTAGAATTATTTATGATTGGTGTCCTTATCTCAAAATTTTCTAGGGTTAATTAATTTTAATTTGATTACAATATTAGTACCATTGTTTAAAGTACGTATCATACTGTATGGCAGTGCTGTACGATTGTGACATCAGTATTATTTCGTAGCTTTTTTTTTTTTTTTTTTTTATATATATAATATATCTATTCGTTAACCGTAACAGTGTCGCGACAACCAGGCTAAAACGGTTTTGGAACGTTGGGTTACTGGAAAATGATTTAATTTAATTTTAAAAAGATTTAAAACAAATCAGTATTTATTAAATTTTTGAATACCCAATACCATCGTTGAGCTTGCCATTAGGGTACCACCACTGTGTTTTCTGATTATTTAGTGATAATTTTTCGTAACATATTGAAGAAACATAGAAAAAACAAAATATACTGAGATCAAGGAACTGTAAACGCATTTATCTTATATGCATCCCAATCGCCTTTCCAAGATTGAATATCTTGACAATGATATTTAGCGTTAGCTTAGCTGGGAACTAGGACTAAGAAATGGATTTGTTTCTGGTGAACCAAAAGTATCTGTGATGTTTTAAAATAATTGTCACTATACAATTTCTAAGTGTTTTCTTCTGAATTCCTTGTCCTTCCTTCCTTGTTAAATAAGATGTAAATAATATAAAAAATATTTTGTGGTGTCACCATTTTAATATTTTTAGCATTACAATTCAGATGGTTGACTGTAGACTGCCTCCCACCTGGTAATGATGAATCAAAATAAATTCATTTTTGAAATTGTTTTAAATGTATGATTTCATTGTTAGTTTTTTTTTTTTTTTTTTTTTATGTTTTTAGACCACCACAGTACAACTTATTTAACACTATTGGAAATGTTAATATATTGTTGTATACTTAAAACTCTTGTCTCTAATTTTCTTTTGTGTATATCCAACCATATTCCACGGCTAGGCAGGCTAAGATAAGAAGATCTTGCAGATGTGCAAAGGGTTTTATTTTGTATAAATTAATATAAATAAATTTCCTAATTTCAGTTTTGATTTACATATTTTATCCTTTGGAAGTGACAGTTGAAAATTTTCAAAATCAAAAAACAGCCCTTTGAATTTTACTGATTTATGTGAAAATCAAGACTGGTCAGTATTATAATAAATTTTAGATTATACACACTGTTTTAAAATTCTTTTCAATGAAAATTATTATTATTTTATATCGTCTAATATAATATAGTTATGGGAATACCTTGAGATCTCAGCCACTAAGCAACTGGTTTCATAAGTTTAATGAAAACTGGGAGCTGTGTAAAGGCCAAAATAATTAACATGAAATTCATACATTTTGACTTTCACATGCGAAGGTATTTTATGATTAGCATGAATAGGCAAAGAAAAAGTCTTAAAAAAAAATTATTATATCTCTAGTGGCTAAATAACAACTAGGTGTAATCAGTTTTAGAACTGTTTACACTTTAATTTAAAATGTTCTGTCACAAGGAACTTATTCAAGTTCTATAAATTTAAAATAAATTTGCCTTCAGGTTTAGGAACAGTAATTATTTGAAAAAATATTGTCTTTCGGCATGGTTTACAACTAATAATTTCACCTCTATCTAGTCTATTTATAGTTTATCTAGTTATAGGTTTCAGTATAAAACATCAATTTCCTTAAAATTTCTACAGCAGAAAAGTTATTATTCTTTGAATTATGAGATCGGTTTGGTTTACAGCTACATGGATCATATAAAGAAAAAATTCTGCTTAGTAGTATCCTTTGATTTTGTAATTGGCCACAAAAAATCTTGGCAGTTGTACAAAGTATGTACATAATTAGAATTTAGCTAAAGGCATATTTTCTATCACTTGCAAATGATCAGGGAATTGCACTTTTGTCGCGACCCACATTTGGGGCAGTGACATAAGGTGAATGTCACCATACATATGCATCGCTACAATAAAGCAGTGTTCCATAAAAAACCATGCGGTTAACTTAGGGGTTTTATTTAAATATTTTAGATATCTCTTGGGCATTGAGAGTTTAAATGATTTTTGTAAGAAAATTTTTGTTAAAGTTTATACTGCCATCAAGTCTCGCCCGTTGTTCATTATAGCGGCAAACACATAGTTAACGAGCAGCATCACTTATTAGCTCTATGCTATCTTTGCTACTCACACTGGAATTACACGGAAAATTTAACTCCGAAAACAGTACTACCTCGCCTCAAGCTTATGACTAGGCTTCACAACCAGTATCAACTGATATTGGCCAGGGCCAACTTTCTTTTGAAGCACGGAGATGCTCGTGATAAAAATATCACAAATATGATCGGAATGGTCACCCAGCCACTCACAACCACGATGTAGGTTGCTTAACTTATGTAATCGATACCAAGGAGCTGCCGCCGCTGAGCTACGGCACCCTTTTATAGCCTCTATGCTCGATGCAGCCTGTGCCTCAAGGTTCAGCTTTGGTGCATCAATAGGTAGATAAAAAGTTTTTACATGCTTGGCCACAGTTCACGGCCATAAATGGTTACAGTAAAATTGCCCAATAATTTCAGAACATCGGAATCCACATCTTCAGTTATGACTGAAGATGTTTATTGTATTAAAAAAGAGAAACAAGGATCTACCCATACAGTAGAACGCAGGTTTAGTAGGACCTAATATTTGTTGTATTTAAAAAAGAGAAAAACAAGGATCTACCCATACAGTAGAACGCAGGTTTGGTAGGACTTAATATTATTTTGTTGTATTAAAAAAGGGAAAACAAGGATCTACCCATACAGTAGAACACAGGTTTAGTAGGCCTTAATATTATTTTGTTGTATTAAAAAAGGGAAAACAAGGATCTACCCATACAGTAGAACGCAGGTTTAGTAGGCCTTAGTATTATTTTGTTGTATTAAAAAAGGGGAAAACAAGGATCTACCCATACAGTAGAACGCATGTTTAGTAGGACTTAATATTTATTAAGTGTGGGATTGACAAGAAAACCAGGGAACTACACAACTTGTAGCACGCCATGCTTGTCGTTAGTTGGGAATTACTCTACTTAGTAAGTCGCCAATAATTATCCCATAGTTAATCACTTACCTGTAGATTCCTCGGTTAACAATTGGAAATTAGATTTCTTTAACTCTGTGATGAGCAGGCGATGAAAGTAACCTCGAACGAAATCTTGTTTATGTTTTGGTTCTTGTGCGAACCGGCGTGTGGGATTGACAAGAAAACCAGGGAACTACTCAACTTTGTAGCACGCCATGCTTGTCGTTAGTTGGGAATTACTCTACTTAGTAAGTCGCCAATAATTATCCCATAGTTAATCACTTACCTGTAGATTCCTCGGTTAACAATTGGAAATTAGATTACTTTAACTCTGTGATGAGCAGGCGATGAAAGTAACCTCGAACGAAATCTTGTTTATGTTTTGGTTCTTGTGCGAACCGGCGTAGAAGTGTTAGCGACGTAAACGAAGCGACTGTTGTGTTTTCCTGGTGGAATGTTATCTCGACCTCACTTTAAGATTATTTTTGATCTTCCTTAACTTTGTCAACATTTTTTCTACAGATTTCTTGGGTTCTTTACCCATTTTTTAAGTAATTTTAACAATAAACATTTTTAAAACGCAGTTTACTAGGCTGCACGAAAACGAGAATGACAGGTCCGGCCGAGGGCGCTGATTGGTTGAAGACGTTCAGGAATTGATATTGTATTATTTTTTCTTCGTTCAAAAACTAGATAGTGCTCTGGACTCTCGTGGTTTGAGGCTGCAGGATGCGAATACTACATTAGTAATCTATATCATGAGAGACTGTGCAGTGAAGTACAATGACTAATAGATAATGCTAGAATAGTTTGTTACGGGATTGCTATTGCATTATCACGGAGTAAGTTACTCCGTGATCATGGCGCTTGCAACAGTGCCGAGATATCGGGAACTCAAAAATAAGGTACATGGTAGCAATCCCGTAACAAACTATCCTAATGTTAGTGATCATGAAAGTTTAAAACAATATATAATAGATAATGCGTTTTATTTGCAATAAACATACCTGATTAGGGACAACCTTTCGCGCTCAGACATAATACACTTGCCTGTTGCCTGTGCCTTGATGTCTGTGCCTTCAAACTTCTTCTTCTTTATAACTTCGATAAATTAACCACTACCACGCTTCCATATACCAAATTAAATTAGGTATAGCTTGAAGCTTCACGCCAACCTTCCAACCAACGATTATTAGAGCCAAGCCAAAGCCTAGCTCTCAGTCATAATAAACTTCGGAGCCTCGATACATTTCTGTGTACGAAGCCATTAGTTAGATATCAACTTGACTAAGATTCGGACCGTGGCTGCCTGCTTAGAATTAGCTGCGAGCTATGAGGTTACTTTAGCTCTTGTAGGAGTTTGCAGAGTCGACGACGGAGAAGTAGATGCTTGTTTTAGGGCTAAAAACTTGTTTATACCTAAGTATAAACAAATTGCAAGTAAGTATAAACAAATTGCCCTAAGGCAAGATAGATGAAAAATTAATTGAAATAAATAAATATTGGATACCATCACAAACATTGCTCTTATTCTTAGGTAAGTAGCTAAAGCACTTGTGTTATTGAAATCAGAAACAACGACGGTATCACAACACCCAGACCCGAGACAAGATAGAAAAGTTCGGTTTCTACATTGAATCGGATGGGGATCGAACCCGGAACCTTAGAGATGGCTGCGCCATATTTAGTCCGGCGTGCTCGCCCCTCGGCTACGATAGTCGTCAACACATAGGTTTGGTCTATTACTATTTTTTTACTAAAAAAAAACGTTTTATTTGCTTATTAATATTAAAAAACGTAGTACTTAATATTAAAATAAAAATTCAAATATACCTAGCTCCAATAAAATCTAAATAATATTATGAATTAAGTTAAATGACTCTTGTTTATACAAATTCATACACCTATAAACTTGGCGTCACGTAAAAAGAGCGGTGGCCAAAATAGGAACTAACATTTTCAATACTGCTATAAGTGTTTGGTGTAGACAAGTAGCGCCACCCTCCAGCGTTCTTTTTATTTGACGAAAATTATACCCCACTATAGAGTCAAAAATTTGAAAAAGTCGTTTGGGAGTATTGAGTGTAAGGTGCAACATGTTTGTAGGTATATTATTAATATTATTTATTTAACTCTAAACTTTTATCTATTATTAATACAGGCACTACATGCCTAATGCGATAGTACAAACACATTGGTTCTCAAGGTGTAGTGGAACTTGTGAGTTAAACTAAATTCCACACAAGTTGACTCAATCAAGGGAAGTCCAGAGAAAGATCATAGAATAAAACTTCTTGTCAATCCTTCACACACACATGCCTGAGGACCAACTTACCAGACACAGGCGCCCAACCCCCTGCAACTAGAGTATACTTTATCATCGTCTTAAGTCTACATCACTCATTTTAACAGCGAGTTATCTTTAGTTTCTTCTGGTGGTTTTAATATTCTTTATTAATACAAAGTACGGACAGAAAAGTCTCGTTTAAATCCTGTGTCCAGCTAGATAACTTTGTGTGACTTACTACTAATTTCAGTTAGCCAGAAAGCATGTACAAACAAACAAACTTTCACATTTATAATATAAGTAAGATAAGATTAAATTACTTTTTATTAAATTGATAGAGAACAAAAGGTCATGTTATTTTATAAGCGACCCTGACCGCGTATCATTGTTTGTATTTGGCTTGGCCACTGTAACGTCAACCCAATGTACAGACACGGATTAAGGGAATGCCCTCGGGGCCACAGTATTTGGGTCATCTTCTTTTGCCTTCGTATATCAGTATTGCCGCTGGGAATCGCAATCAATACGCGAATATTATCGACACGACTGTCACATGTTATAAGTTAAACATCTCTCCATAAAAACTGATTTCAGCTGGTCAATTTCAAAAGCTGGCAATCGCGAAAATATTACTATTTTCGCGATTTATACTCAATACTCAATCGTTTATTGCTTCCATAATGAACTTAAACTAGGTAACTAAACTAAAGACATTGTGGGCCCCGTAACTGTAATTAGGAGAGAGGAGGACCATCGTGAATTTATCAGATAGGTACTATTAGGTTTACGTATTCGTTAGTTTTTACAATTTGTCGTTTATGTTTGCTATAAGTCACATATTGAAAAAAAATGTATTTGAGCAGTGGAATCACTCCCAATAAGATAGTTAGCTAAAAATTTAGACCTTGTATTTGTTACCTAATTACTTTGAGATTTGACGTACGCGTCATTTGACCCTTATGTGACAGAATCTGTAGCCTAATAATAATCACAAACAGTAAATAATAACAGTCAATCAGTGTTATTAATCTTTAACACTGATTGACTGTTCATTGATTGACTTTAAAATATGATGGTCCTGAATTCGCTCCTGTCCTTTCTATAAATCGTAAGCAACCGTTGCCCTCCACAGACAATTAACGGTTCTGCTCTAAAGGTGCCCTGCATGACCTACAATAATTGGGTTTTAATCAAACATTCAAATTGTGCGTTTTATTACTGGAACGTAGTACGTCTTTACACAATTTCACCATTGTGCAAAAAGTATTGGAAACTTTTCTTGGTATTTAATGTATTTAATATATAATGATTAATTTTGAAGCAAATACATAAGTATTTTTATGTTAAAAAATCTCTGGGTAAATTTATATTTCAAATAGTATTTTCTTAAGAAATTGAACTAGCAATATCGATAGGCAAATATTTCTGTAAAAAGTATTTGATGTTATCGTCCTTAATGTCACTATCTATTTTTTTATAATATTTTGGGACTTAGAATTTATGAAACTTCAACGTAATATGGAAAATAGTCATCCACTCTTAGTGTTTTTTTTATGATCGAATGAAGTTATGTATATTTTGATGAACCATATTATAATTGAAACAGTTTATTAAAAAATCTATTAAAAACAACACGGGGTGGTGGACATGGTGGCTCTCCTAAAAAAATCCGTAAAATTATTAACGACCGCGGCACATTAATTCGTCGTTTTATCCACAAAAACTTACCAATCAGAAACCAAGCACCCATATCCGATATTTACAAAGTTCGATCACAATTTTCCTCAGCTAAGTCCATTTAATAATTTTATCTGTAACTCTGTTTCAAGGACTCACTTCGGACGATTTGACCATTCGAATATTGGAATCGAGTCAAAGTTTACCTTTAAAATTTTGTTCCCGGCGGCATTTGTACGTGAATGGTGGGTTTTATGCTTTTCGCTGGATATTCAAAAAACGATTCACTTTGTAGAGATCGCTACATGCTAAATCCAACCGCATCTGAAGGGGATAGGGTGTATACTCAGTTGTTAATAAAGTTACGTATAGTTTATATAATGTTTCGCCAAAACTTTTCGACAAATAGCAGTCTGTCGGTTATTATACTAGCATTATGCATGGCTTTACTCGAGTTCTGTTTGTTAATCAGTAGGTTGTTCACATTGTATTATGTATGTAGGTACAAGTGTGTTGTTAATACGAGTAGATAGATAGACGGATACTTTTTATTGCACACCAAACAAATAAGTAACAGTTGATGTTTACAGAAAGATGTACCATTTTAGCGGTCTTATCGCTAAGAGCGATCTCCTCCAGACAACCTTCAGGTTATGGACAACTAAAAAAAGAAAGTGGAAATTTGACATTCTAAAGTTTACGAAAAAGAAAGTAATAAAAGTTAAATAATTATTATTTTATCAAAAGATTTAAAGTCCCCTTCTTGTTGGAATCTACAGAGAACTAATAATAATCTGAAAATAGCATAATATTATTTTCCCCTTGAAATCGACCTCCGCAAGATTGTTTTCTTATCACTCCCTCTGAGTGTCTTATCACTCCAGGAGGCTTACTACGAAAGTGTTCCGTTTGTTCGGACGTATTATTATCCTACTAAATTAAAATAACCATTCACTTGTATCAAACCCTTGACAATTTGTGAACTATTAAAAACGGTCGTGTTTTACACGGTTAGTTTGAGTTGGTCATATTTTGTCAAAGGATTGAGATGGTCATATTAATCTGTTAGGTTTATACGTCCGAATGAATGAAATATTTGCCTCCTGGGCCCTAACCATGAACTGTTAAAACAATCACAAATCTGTCAAACATTATCATTTCTGTCAAATTTTGTATGAAATGACGTACCAAAATTGACAGATTTGACAACTTTGTGATTGTTTTAACAGTTCATGGTTAGGGCCCTGTCTCCGTAATCGAATACCAGTATGAGAAAAGCTTGTGCCCATTTTACATAAAGATATTTTGTTAGTCTTGGATGGTAATGATGTATGATGCTGTGAGGCCGTTCATTCATTATTACGTGATGTCTTTTGTGACGTGTGGTGCCGGCACGTTAAAAGAATAGCACTACCCCTTCTCTTCCTATGGGTGTCGTAAGAGGCGACTACAGGAGAACCGACACAAGAAGACGGGCAGCAGCGTCTCCTCTCCACCATTGGCCAAACTGCGATCGCCAACCCGCCGGCCAAGCGTAGAGATTATGGCAAAATCGTCCTTTTGGAGAGGCCTGTGTCCAGCAGTGGACTGATATAGGCTGGTGATGTGATGTCTTTTGTTTTTAATTTGACTCCCTTTTCCCTTGGTCCGATTACGTGAGGTCTCGGTCCTCCACCTCCCCTGTCCCTCACATGAGATTAATAAATTATAATGGCTTTTATTACGCGAAATATGGAATGCCCCAAAAAAGGAAAATATTCAAATTTCTAATTAAAGATGACTCCCCTTTCCTATTAAATGTAATTTGATGAGATTTTGCTGGATCGATCCACCCTTTTTAAGCTTACGTAAATAACCAGATAGGCTAGATTTTCAAATCAAGACGCTGTTACAACTAGCTGCTCAGAAGTTGAGCGCTGGGCGAAGGATGCGCAGAAGACCATTACGATTACGAGATTGGCTAAATTTATGATTCTAGCCTTGGTCCTCATGTGTCAAAATATACAGCATCAGCAATAACGGCCGTATCTTTTCATCACACTAACTTAGAAGTTTAATCTTCTCACAACCCCAATGCATTGTTAACTTGAGTATTTGATATTAACTCGTATGCTCGGAAAAAAAGAAACAATTGAACAACAATGGCCCCGTCACACATGTATGCGCAAACTGAGCGAGAGGATGAATTTCAACTTTATACCACCTTTCCTCCTTCTTTATACTAAGATACGGAACCCTTAAACTTTTTAGCTCTGGGCCATAACCATGAACTCCTAAAACAACGTACGTCATTTCATACAAAATTTGACAGAAATGATAATGTTTGACAGATTTGAGATTGTTTTAAGAGTTCGTGGTTACCGCCCTGCCCCCTAACCATGAACTCTAAAAACAATCCCAAAGTTGTCAAATCTGTCATTTTTGGTACGTCATTTCATACAAAATTTGACAGAAATGATAATGTTTGACAGATTTGTGATTGTTTTAACAGTTCATGGTTAGGGCCCTGAGCCCTAGATAAACAGTAGCATTAATGAGTTGTTAGACAGACGTTGACAGAGCCTAGCAGGCAAGCTAGCGCATAACGCCGCGGGCGAACCATAGCGCGGGTTTTAATGGCGTTGTATTTCGGCGGATCGCGTCCGAAATGAAATTCATTGTGCCCCAAAATGAGTTCCATTGTTCTCCGTCTAGATAAAACATGGCAGGAAAATTACGGTGGCCCGGGCCGATTGTGTCAGTCATTGAAAGCGGTGTTACACAATATTGCTGGCGTTTGGGGTTGCGTCTTAATGGAGAAAAACGACGGTTCTTAACCTTACTGCTTTAGTAACAATGATTTTCTTTGAAGACGAACGTGGATTAAATGTAAATAAAGGTAGTAATAATACTAGAAGCCCTGAAATATTGGAGTCTCGCTATCTACCTCCGGACTCCATCATCAGATCAGCCCAATGTTGACAAATAAACTTATTACCATTCCGATTTAGGCCACTTTCAAGGCGACGCGGCGAGTCGAGCGGCGCGTCGAGCGGCGCGTCGAGCGGCGCGTCGAGCGGCGCGTCGAGCGGCGCGTCGAGCAAAACAAACATGGCGATGTATTGGAGCGTTCAAAGAGAAGCGATTTTTCACGCGTTTGTTTGTATTGTGCGACGCTGCATCAGACGCGGTGGGTAACGCAACAGGGTCTATGGTTGATTGTTTTAAGAAGTCATTATTTATTTATCATAACACGGAACCCGTGATCTATTCCTCTTTTCCGGATATCTTTCGGTTGAGATCGCGTCGCGCCGTTTTGCGGTTCTTTAAGCGGCACAAGTTGTAATTAAAATGTTCGATTTCACGAATGCTAGTTGTCTTTGTCCCGTCATACGGGGTGGGCTGCGTATTGTCGCGAATCCGGATTTAATTTCACCGTAACGTTGGCTGTGTTATTAAAAATGACTTTGTTTTTTGTGAATGAAAGTTTCCATATTTTCTATTAGTTTGTTATTTTTCTACTCACATTAAATAAATAAATATTGGACGACATCACATGTACATTGGTCTGATCCTATAGTCAATTATAGCTAAAGTACTTGTGTAATATAAAGCAGCAAAACGACGGTATTACAAACTCCCAGACCCAAGACAACTTAGAAAAGATCGTTTTCTACATTGACCCGACCGGGAATCGAAGCCGGGACCATAGAGATGGCGAAGCAAAGTCGAGCATGCTCGCCTCTCCACGGCTGCTATGGTCGTCGTACATGTGACTGTTTACGGATACCAAGTCGTTTGTCCACCATGTGGGTGGACGTCCCACGCTGCGCTTGACGGTACGTGGCCTCAATTCCAGAACCTTACTGCCCCATCGGCCATCAGTTCTACGTGCTATGCCCCGCCCACTATCAATTTAGCTTGAAAAGTAAACTAATTAGTTATCTTTTATGTAATACAATTCATTTTAATGGCTCCAAATAAATATCATATATCAAGCCACTTAAAGGCCCGATTTTATTAGTGTACATCCTGTTAACCTGTGACTATATAGGTGAAAAGCAATCGTAAAAACCAACTTTCAAATGTCTATCATAAAAACTAAAAAAGGTAAAAATAGTAATACAAAATAACAACAACGACTTCATATTGCATAAACTCGTCCCATCTTCAACTCTTTCTCGCTCTGTACAAGAGGAAGGAATAAGACGGATAATCAAATGGTTAAACGTACCAAAGATAGGACGACTTTATGCAATATGAAGTCAATGTTTTTGATTTTGATTTTTTACTTTTTTAGTTTTTATGGTACACGTTTGAAAATTGGTTTTTACGATTGCTTTTCACCTATTTAGTTACAGGTTAACAGGATGTACACTAATAAAATCGGACCTTATAATTATACCCTCATCGTCAAATGTAAATGGGCGGTACCTACCCATTCACCCTGACAAAGGTCTAAGGTTGTTTACGTAAATGCAAAATATAAGAGCGTTTCCTGCGGAGCGAGTCCGGAGAGGATTTACATACAAACCTGCAGCCTGCATAATTCGCGCTGTTCGGTACGGAAGCCGCCACATTAACAATTACCATGGCCCCATATTAGCGGACACCATGGAATGTTATATTATTATGGTCTGGGTGTTGTGGTACCGTCGTTGTTTGTGATTTCTATAACACAAGTGATTTAGCTACTTACTTTAGGATCAGAACAATGTATGTGATGTTTTCCGAATTTATTTATTTATCAGTTTGTTACAATGGGGGGGGGGGAGGGCGAATACCATTTTACACAACAACACACCTCACATATAGTAATACGTATAAAACTCTTAATTCAAGCCTATGTGCAGAATTAAATTTGATTTATTATAATAGTTTAATATAAATATTTGACAACATTACATCCATTGCTCTAATCCTAAAGTTAGTAGCTAAAGCACTTGTGTTATAGAAATCAGAAACAACGACGGTACCACAACACCCAGAACCGAGCCAATATAGAAAAGTTCGTTTTCTACATTGACCCGACCGGAAATCGAACCCGGAACCTCAGAGATGGCGGCGCCATTAAAGTCCGGCGTGCTCGCCTCTCGGTTACGGAGGTCGTAGTTTCAAAGTAAGGACAAAACATCTTTGTGTTACGATGAAACAGACATCCTTTTCTAACTTGATCTAAGCCGAGAATCAAATCAGGAACCGATTGGTATAAATATATTACTACAAATGATCACTATGCCAATTGAATCATCCAATCATCTCGTAAATTGTTGTGCTCGTATTATTACCGCCGGATTATAATCAAAGGTCACCTTAATATTTTGTGAGGTGGTAGCTACAGTTACACTTGTTTTATATTTTTCTATCTAATCTACTCCCATTCTGAAGGAAACGACTATTAGCTGCAAAATGAGCAAAAAGATAAAGATCGCGAAATAACTAGAGTAATTTTATTTATAAGGGTAAAACCGGGATTGACGCCCCAGTGGTATAGATGCCCCGATTGTAATTACTCTAGTTTCTAAAATACATAGCGTGTTATTTTATTTATCTATCAAGAGACTTTCCAACTATCACCAAATGGATCGTGTCTCATGTCTCTGTGCGATGGCATGGGACGGCTAGGTGCGATCAAAGTTTTTTCGGGATAGATGCCTTTTTTTTTCAGCGAGTTGTTATCTATATGGACATGGCAACTATCCCCTATATGGGATAGATGTCTCAAAATTTATAGGTCCGCAATAATGGGTAATACTCTGGAAATGTCAAAAGTAATATTTTTTTCCTTTCATAAATTCATAGATAAAGGACCAAAGTACTTGCCAGTTTTACAATTAAAAGAATGAAATAATTGTACAGAGATATATAACATATTTTCAAAAAGTGTGGCATCTATCCCGGTTTTACCCAGCGTAGCGAATCCTAAGTCTATGGTTTTACCCTATACAAGGTGTTAAGTAAATAGTATATCAAGCCAAAACGAGCCTATGTTAACATATACATATTGTATGGTGAAGTCCAAAATTTTATATCATCAGTTCATCATCATCATCACCAGCCTATATTAGTCCACTGCTGGACACAGGCCTCTCCAAAAGGAGGATTTTGCCGTAATCGCCACGCTTGGCAGGCGGGTTGGCGATCGCAGTTTGGCTAATGGTGGAGAGGAGACGCTGCTGCCCGTCTTCTCGTGGCGGTTCTCCTGTAGTCGCCTCTTACGACACCCATAGGAAGAGAAGGGGTGGTGCTATTCTTTTAACGTGCCGGCACCACACGACACAAACAAACAAACAATCATCAGTTAATTTTATTAAATTTTCATACTAATCAAAAATATTAGAATCCGATTTGTATGATTTTTTTTTTCAAAAATGAAGAATTGGCCTTCTTATTTCACCATAGTATTTATATGCAATTATGTTAACATATGCTAGTTTCGGCTTGATAAGCCATTTTCCTAACTCTGTATAAACAAGAGAAATTTCACTCTCCCATCACCAAATAACACTGTTAAATACACTTTTCATCAAGGACTTATGCTAAATAAGCACCTAAGGAACGCAAAACCTTTAAATTATGTCCGAGGCGACAGAGTAAATGAACTAGCGAAGGCAGGAATGTATAATAATCACAGCAATAATTACGCTGACTTTGCAATAATTAATAGTTCAGAGTTTCAGCTTTCCGTTTTGTTATTTGAGGGTAATCTGGGTAATATTCAGAATAAACCACAAGGGTAATGAATAATCGGGAACGTTCCCGTGGGAACACATAAACGGGATACACATTAGCCTGTTTGTTAAGCCGAATATGTGTACAAAATTTTACCTAATTCCGTTTAGCCGTTAAAGCGTAATTCAGTATCAAACACCCAAACAAACACACTTTTACATTTATATTGCAAACTTTTATCTAATCCATTTAAATAACTAGACTGACTTTAGCAAGTCAAAATATACCTTTAGAGTGGAAATGGGACGAATTTCAAAAGAAACCCTAATATTCAGCCAATCCACAGGCCGAATAGCCAAAAATTCAGCCTGATACATCCAAACGCACAAACTTTCATTCATGATTGTGTAATTTCGTGTAATAAATTTAGTACCTGGATTAAATTTAGAAATAGGATATATACAGTTTGGTAAACGATAAGATGGGACGGATAGTGATTTAGCTAAATAGCCGGATATTCGGCCAAGCCGTAGGCTGGTTAGCTGAAATTTCATCCTGATTATACGGCCGCCTAAGATGCATGCATTGGTCTTAAATAATAAATAGTAGGCTAGCAGCTTAAGGATATTAACCGAGAGTCGGTAGATCAAACTCAGGGTGTGCCAGAGTGTAATGGAACGTAGAGTACTAGTATTGAAAATAATTATTTTAAAGTCGGAAGGACGACCATCCGGACCAAAATCTTCATTTTTAATATAGGTTTCATCTTAAAGATGTAGGTGATTCAGCAAACCATTTTTTTTGCGGAGGAAATGCGTTAACCTAGAACCTGTTGTCGTGGGGACGCCAGCAGGTTGTGGGACTCCTTAACAAGTGGCAGGGACTGCTCGTCACCATTTGCCAAGCGTACCTACTATAACGAGACGACGAAGGATCGCTGTAAGCATGCACTCCGTCAAGTGGAATTTGGATGGTCATGTCTGCCCGATGGCTCGTACTCAAAACAGACTCATAAACACAGACTGAATGGATACTTGAAGATATATCTATCGCAGAAGAAGACGCTCAAAAAAACTGTGGCGGGACGATTTTAAGAGCCTTAGCCTTAATTAAGGTAAAAAGGCCCTTGCTCTCAACAAATAGACATAAAGCGACTTGGCTTAGGGAGAGTCTTTTGCCAAGCATTGTGACATTAAAGTTTTGAACAACGATTTGAACCCATCTTTCAATTTGTTGCGAGATTCTTAATTATGTAGGTACGCATAGTAGCTCTAGTGAAATGTTTTTGTAGAGGCTGGTGTATTTAATAAAACATCACACAGTCTAGAATTAAAATTGTCTGCCTGACCAATCGAAACCGGAAATATCCGGATTCCGGATACATACCTGACTTGGTAGTAGAACTTTAACAATTTTTCATTCTTACAATATTACGCGCAAAGCAATTCTCGAGCAAACACGATAAATCTTGCCAGCAATCGAAAAATGCGACTTGACGAATATTAACGCGTACTGTTCGTATTTCATTGTTAATTAACCGGCGGCTATTAGCGAGGTATTCCTCTCGTGGATTCCGGTCACGTAGCAATTAGTAGCCGTTAGTATAATCCGTACCCGGTATGTACCGGTTACAACCGGGCTAGGGTTGCCAATAGTATCATTTCGATTGATTACTCATATTATTGTTTTGTGAATAAACGATTATGGGTATAGTCGACTCGATAATTTTATCACACTTTCTCTATTATTACAAGGGAATCAGGTTGTTGAACTGACAAAAATGACATATTATATTATTTATTACCTGTTTTCGAAAAAAGGTAACCTACCAACTCCGCTCAAAATATTATTTGACTATGCCAATGCATTATGATAACAGCACTATCAATAAGACAAAACTCTAAACTAACTTGGCTTAATATCCTTCCTCTTTAGATTTACATTATCATAAGTTTAAGATAAACTTACTACATAAATCGTTAGAGTACCTCTATACATTAAAACTTGACATGCACAGAATAGTATACGTTGCAAATCTTCAAGCGCACCCTGTATCTGTTTACATTCCCAATCAATGCCAAATTGGTAGCCCTATACCTGTAACAGGCGGTTACAACCGGCCGGGGCCGGATTTGTTGCGTGTCGATTGTTTTTGTAGGCGATCGCGCGCGCGCGGAATCTTAAGCGGAACAACACACTTGTCGATTTGTTGGGTAGTTTTTAAATTTCGCTTACAATGTGGAAGGCGCACACTTCATACTTTGAATTGCGACAATCGGCGATCGCCGTTTGTTCGCCGTTCATTTGTATGTTCAAAGAAAAATTAAATTACCTCTTAAGGTAACAAGCCAGCAGATAGTACAAGTTCAATTGTGTTTTGCTTAATTGATTGTAATATTAATTATTGAGCGGGAGTTAGTGTAGAGAACGAGCGTCAGCTGCATCTAGAGACTAGACAAATGGCTATCGTCAAAGACATTATAATACGATTTGTTTATTACAATAAGAAATAGTTGATATGATAAAAAATTATGAGTCATTGACAATGTTCAAGGATCGGTTGAGGAGTTTAGAGAAGACCTCTGCCCAGATAATATAGGTTAAATTAAAATACTAAGTATTAAGTGTGCTCATATCCCTGCTAGAAATTTCCAGTTTCCGCAATTGTTTTTCATATAACTATAAAGTAAATTTAGCCGTGGCCGCAGAATACTTAATGTGCAACGTAGGATACAGCCACTTCGGGTGCACTAAGATAATTCCCATTTTCGTATTTGCTCCTCCGAGCGAGTCTGTAAAAGGAAAACGAGGCAGCAAATAGGATTTTCTGTACTTATTATGTTCTTAAGATCTTCCTTTGTTTCTTCATTGCGTCATTTCCTTAAAAACATTGGAGTGAAATAATGGAGATATAAAATTCATGTTACAACAAGAACTATGTGTGTTTCTGTTTCTGATTACTAGATTACCCATTTTTTTGCAGAAATACTAATAATCATCATGATTGGTACGTTACAGTTTTATCGAGTAATCAGAAGGCCTAGTGTAACATGCGTTTACTTACAGAAATGGCAGTACGTACGAGGCTCTTTTGAATACTATTGCAGGAATTTCTCTTTTGAAAATGATAATCGTGTTTTATCTAACTATAAGATTCCACTTCTGGGCAAGTACCTTTCTTTTCCTTCACAATGTAATCTTCATTTGTCTTGTCAATGGCGCTCTAGACCAAAACTTGGCAACTTATGTGACATTTTTTGACGAATCTTTGAAGGTATCCATCCTTTCATATTGGCGTACCATGTCTCTTGTACTTTTCGTACAGTGCTTTCGTAGTGGGGTGGTAAGCCAGTTACTAAAGTTTACTATCAGATATTATCAAGCAGCTTTAAGGCCTCTGACTAACCTTTACGACCAGTATTAAGCGATATCAGCCAGGACAAAATTTTAACGTTCCTTCCGGAGATGCTTGTGATAAATGTCACTAAATATGGTCGGAATGGTCACCCATCCACTCACAACCGCGGCGTTGGTTGATTAACTTTAGTAATCAAAACCAAAGCTCTGCCGCCACTGAGCTACGAGCACCTCAAAGTTTTAGAATGATTCTATAGGTATACCAGTCTCTTACCAACAAACTTATACCCTTACTCAAAACCTTCGCAAGACCAAATATATGTTGCAGTGACCTAGCTGAATCAGTCCTTCAATTGAATGGATAGCCTATTCATAAACTGCCAGTATTCAAATGCCTGCCTAGCTGGGAGGTTTCCGCACTTAGCCTCATGATTGGGCCATTGTGAGTGAGGAACATTTTATTATAAGCCAAGTAAATTGAAGCCGAGTTTCTTTATTTTAAGTTCTTTACGAACAACCTAATAAGCTATGCCGAAATCAAATGAATGAAAACCTTAGCCAAACTACGATCCGCCCTGATGTCAAACGTTGCCGTTCACATCTTACTATTCGATGTATTATAGTCATTCGATTAAACGCCAGAAGTCAATAAACAAGCTAGCCGTTTAAACAAATGGCTGTTTCAATTGCTTTTTTGCGACATACGATACACACACACGCCGCCGTTAGCAAGCGCCTATTGAGCGCGCACAAAGGCGCAGTACCGCGTCATTACCACATCGGGTTCCCATCGCGCTTCCCCGCCATAAACCCTCCTGAAAGCAGCAGATGTCCGTTAAATCTTTACGGTTACCACTGGCCCGGGTTTTTTATCCGGACGCTGACAATTTGCTACACACTGCTAATATGAACGGCCAACATTTTGGCCAACGTAAAGTGAACAGATGATAGCAAAAGGTTTTCTTATTCTGTATATACTTTTGTGGTGGTGCGTCCAAAAATCTTAATAAATTAATATAAACGTAACCCCAATTTAAAGCCCCATTTGTGGGGCTTCATCATGATTCTAACAGTAAGTAGATTAATCGAGATGAGATGGAGAAGTGATTTGTGAACGAACCGGCGGAATAATCGACCTTTGTAAATATCGGGTGATCTCACGGCGGAATCATTAGCGAAACTAAAGCGTCCTGAAATAGATTGACCGCGGGACGATTGCACCGCGGTAATCTAAACATCTCGAAAATCTCTCAAGAAATCGGTATTATAATAATTCGACTTTGGGCAGCTACAATCAACTCACACCGGCAGACTTACACCGTCCTCACTGACTTAGCTCACTGATCTTGCAAAACCAACTAAATCCTATAGATTTTATGAAATACATTTGGGTATGAATTTTGGCCGCGCTGTTGCGTGTAGCAACCGTCAGTATCGGAATCATATTATCAAAAAAATTCAAGTACTAGTGGCTTAAGAAAAAGGCATGTTTATTCACGCTTTGCTAATCATTCTAGGCAGCAGTGTGTCGCGCCAACGGACAGATCCTAGAAAGGCGTGAAATGGCAGATGATCTTTTAAGAGATTACTTTGCGGCTGGGATTATTTTCGTCCTAGTAGTTTTTTAAGACTGGCACTGCGGTGTAGATTATTTTCTTTTGTCATTGTTTTTTAATGACCCACTTTATATTGTTTGCTTGAGAACTTTGAATGCTTTACTGAATTTCAAGAGAAACTTAGTCGTTTTAGGTAAACATCGATTTTAAAAAGAATTCCATATTACAAGTATTTAAACAAAATTGCCTTTAAATATTTAAAATATTCAACCTTTTTCCATTTAAAAAAAGGTCAAAGCTTAACTCAGCGAACCTCTTTGGTAATTGGCGCGAAAAATAAAAAAAGCATTTGTCAAATCTTGCGGAGATGTCAAAATGTCAAAGGGCGGAAAGCGTGGCTCCCTGGCTTTCTTGTGATTAATCACGAAATGGGGGGAAACCTTACATATAGAACAGGGGGAAATGGAGAAAGTAAAGTTAAATTTCACCAAGCGATGATCCAACTCCAGTACAATATCCTTTAAAAATCATCAGGTCAGTTTGTTTAGTAAAATAAACAAGACAGTGGTTGTTGTTTAGAGCTTTATTAGGTATTAATGTAACCCATAACACTTTCCTAGACACACCAAGTCTGTTAAACGCTTAGAGCATTTGAATGCTCTAAGGTTAGACGTGATAACAATAAAATTTCTATTATTGTGTCTAGTGTTGTCCCAGAAAGCGTTAACATATGAACCTTTGACTGCTTCGTGTGCGAAAATCATAGCCGTGTCAAAAAGCAAGTGTTGCTTTACGGCAGTTGCTTAAAATAGATGTCTTGCAGCCTCAGCTTGCATGCCCCTTAAACCATAGCCATTCTCTTATCCTATCATCATAAACAGCCCCCTCGATTCCACAGTTTACATTACTATTTACTATTGGTACTTATTTTTACGCTGTCAGCTCCTTTGCTTAATATTATCACCGCGTTTTCGGAAGACGCCTGCTGCATTTGTTAAATCCCGGTCCTGGAAGTTAATTTTATAATGTTTTACCTTTCAAAATATAGGCTACAAGGCTCTCCGACGCAAACTTATGGAATGGTGGTACTATGGACCCCTGATATTAGCCATCGTCATGTTCCTACTCGTGGGCACAATCTGCGAAAGTAGAATCGAGGCTGCCATTCGACGCATCAGTACGTACGTCATTTATCACTAACTTTATTTTAATTACTGTTAAGCTTTCGCGCATAATTTAAATACACTTAAAAGGGAATTAACGCGATCATAATATTTAGGCACAAAATACCATAAGCAGATCCCACCCAGCCTCATCATAATATTATTTACACGCCATTTGAGGGTAGGTGAAGAATCTGCCTCTCATATGACCACGGTTGGTGTAACTCGGTGGAAACGTCAGGCAAAAATGGTAACATTTTGTGCATAAATATTATAATCGCGCTAATTCCCGTTTAAGTGTTTAGCTTAGCTTTAGCTTTATTTTGTTGAAAACCGTCTAGGGTGTGGGCGTACTACTGACAGCAAAGCCAGGTCATTGCGGGTTTGAATCCCGCAAGGGGCAATTGTTTGTGTGATAAACACCATCATTTGTATTAGTATTTATATAGTACAAGCTTTACTGTTTTTTTTCTACGATAAAAAACTTTTCTCTTCGAGACTTGAGTTTGAGCTGGCCAAAGATTCTTGTAAAATAATATTTGCATCGGCTATTGAACCAGGGTTCAGGCAGGATGCGATTCTCGGTCGTCTCAATTCAGAAAACGGTCATTTCTAAACTCGGGTCTGGGTTTTCAAGAGACGCCCCTGCTAAAAATTACTGTCGTACCTTGTACAAGTAACACAAGGGTTGATTTCTCACTTTGAGACCAAGACGATTATCGTACGACGACTTGCAGGGCAAGCATGGTTCGGTTATTTTTATGATAGACAAGACAAATTTTGTCTTCGACGAAAATTTTGTCGTTTCCCTAACCTAACGGATCACAGACGTTTCGAATCCTTTTTCTTAATATTTTCAGGGTCTCCCGTTGATCATAGCCACTTATTTTTACACGCCATTGCCATGATATTTTGAGTTTTTCTCTTTGTTATCTTCGAAGACAAAACAACAGAAGGTCGATAAAATGCCACGACAAATTTTTGTCGTGTTGCGCATGCTAGCCCTGCTGGCGTGTTATCTGGTGCATTTTCGTTGACTCAAATTAAAAAATGATAATCAACACGCTCAATTTTATAAAGAACTTTATATTTAAGCTGTCGTGTGTTAAAAGCTAGGCCCTCAATCTTTGTCTAAAGCTTTAAAACTTCAAAGCCAGCTCGTAAAATAGAAAATGCAAGCAAAAACCATATATTTTGATCAAAATTCTAATATCCAATTTTATTAAAAGCACCTGCCGCAGCTCTAAAATGCGAGCGCTTTAGGAAATCGATAGTGCTCGCATCGATTTATATGAAAGCGCATATTATTCTGCTCTGATCAAAAAAGCGGTGATGTAGTGGTTTGCCCTCTGGACTGCAAAGCCGCCTGATTTTCGGGTTCGAATCTTACAGTGGGAAAATGTTTGTGTGTTTTTAAAAGACATGGATGTTTATTTTGAGTATGTTTATCTTTTAGTTAGTCGATAGCACAAGCTTTGCTTAGTTTGAGGCTACATAATTGGTATGATTGTTTATCATCGTCATCATAATTTCACCACAAGACGTCCACTGACATAGGCGTCCCGAGTGACTTCCAGATTAGCCGGTTGGAAGCGGCCTGCATCCAGTGGCTTCCTGCAACCTTTACCAGGTGGTCTGTCCATCTTGTTGGTGGACTTCCCACGGTGTGTTTGTTGTAGGAATTTATTTATTATCCAACCCTTCTCTTTATTAAATAATTAATCTTTCCCTTTAGTATAGTTGGTTACTTATTTATCGATAAGTTAAAATCAAAATCATTCTTCCCTAGTCGAACGCCGGAGGGCCCTGATGCCACTGACACCACCATCACCTGAATACAAAGACGTCGACTGTTCCACCACGGATCTGCCCTTAACAATAATACCTTCTCCAATGAGAACCCCCTCGCAGAAATCCTCAGGGGATTGCATAAAAGAGGTTGCTTTGCTCACTTAAGGCGAGAAACTGACTATAAAACTGGTTGAAGACATTGGATGCTAGCATTTCTTAATCCAAAGTTCCATTAATTGAAGACTCCTTAGAGTTTGTTGAAACTTGCAGAATTGATGCTTCCTTGCACAAAAATCATTAGTTAAGTCTAAACTTAACTGATTAACCAATAAACTTGAAGAGGATGTTCTGTAAAGTTATCCACAGTTACTTAAAAAACGAAGTGTCAACATAAACAACTCTCAGGAACAACAGAACTGATACCTTCAAGCTCGGCAGTGATAATAGGCCAGTAGTTAAAGTATATAGGTACTTATGTAGGGCGACAGACGGTGATGGGATGATGAGTGGCGGTATGTACCATTAGGAGCCGATGTGGCGGTGAGTTTAAACACTTTCTTACTTACTAATATCTAATACTTTGATAATACGTAACGCATGTCGTCTCAGCCAACGCCTGTCGGCCCGCATAAGTAATTACTACTAGTTATACTCAGTAAGTTTCGCGCACAAACTTGACAGGATAATATGGTTGATGAGATAGACAACAGCCAAAAAGGTTTCCCTATAGAACCCTTGTTAAGACCTACAGAATAAATATTTCTGTGCTTTCATAATCAAGGTCATGCAATTAAACTGGTAATAACATTTAAAACTGTCAGGAATATAAATATACTTATTTAAATCCATGATATATCGTATCTTTTACTAGCAATAAAATCATAGCAATTAGAAAAGATTGTTTAATTTCTTGAACGTATTAAAATACTTTTACAATGCGGAACTTTAACTTTCTTAGATGATACATCTTAGTTTGCGCGCATGCTTTATGTATTTTAAATGTAAAGGTGAGTAGTACGTCTGACCACAAGTGAAGAAAGACGGCGTTTCATTTGCTACAACTGCACCATGTTACGAATTACGATCATCATAGTCAGTCCACTGCTGGACATCTCTCCCGGGGCAACCCACTAAACACGATCCTTGCCTATTCTTTTCCATCTGCAGCTATTGCGATTATCATCATCATCATCATTTCAGCCACAGGGCGTCCACTGCTGAACATAGGCCTCCCCCAGTGTCTTTTAATTATTGGTGCTATTATAATCGCAGCGAGTAAACGGCAAAAACGGTTAAATGCCGAGAAAGCGTATTACATATTCCAATACTCCTACGAGAATATAAAAATCTCGACCGCTCTGTCAAGAGCGTACCAGATAAGAGAGTAAACAGCGGCTATTTTCTTTCCTATCAAAACACTCGACAACCCGTCGGACAGGCATTCTTAACCCCTTCAAGCGCGAGAAGCATCAGATTAAAAAGCGAAGGTATCTCCCGCGTTCGGACAAGGACATATCGTCCGAGTCCCGCCGCCGTCCGGGCCGGGTAATTTCCCTTGTGACCGGTTACATGCGCGTTTGGACTACTGGTAGACGTCTGTCACTACACTACTTACTGCCAGGAGCTACTGTCATAGGAGGATAGTTTCGCATTAATTAATTCCAACGCGGTTTCCCAAGCGAAACCATTTGAAGATTTAAGAAAGAAAAAAGCTAGTTGGCTTTACTCATTGCTTTTCGGAAAAAAAATAGTAGCTTTAAACGTAATTATTTATATTATCATAGTAGCGCACCGTCTGTCTGTTGAGCCTGTCACGTCAAATGTCATGTCCGCGCGTGCAAAAGCTGAATGTCAAGCTGCACGCGTGATGCACGCCGCCGCTGTCCGCGCCGGTGTGAACTCGTCGATACAAATGCTATGGCACGATCTGAACGCCCACGCCAGCACGCACGCAATCGCGCCCGCGTTGATTTTGGCCGGGACTTAAGAAGAGAAGGGTTGGTGAAATTCTTTTAACGTGCCGGCACCACACGACACTATTTTATCAACATTAATAATACTATTATTTCACTTAGTTCAATCAAAGTAAGTATTTTGTTTTTATCGCAAGAGATATCGAACCGATTCTAGAATAACTATCTTCCGTGACTCTTAGACAAGGAAATTTTCAGACGATGATTGGATTTAATGAACGCTGGAAGTCTAGCTCTGGTCGACAATGGTCTGATTTCCCTGTCAAAGAAGGTCTAAAGGCAATTTTTTTATTACTAGATTGGCTGACTGACTCTTTTGATTACGGAATGTATGCTTGAACGAGTAGGTTTGGGAAAAGGAGTAAGTAGGAAAAGCAGTCACTGCTTTAAGGTAAAATTTTAGTCAAGTTCACTTGCTGTTGTAAACGGTGCTTCACCAGAACGCGTTTTGTCGCCACCATGACTCGAGGCTAAACGGGCGACTTTGTCATACAGTGAAACACATAGTATTCTCTTATTACACGATACACTGGATTTGTCAAGCAATACCAACGTAGTTTCAAATCCAAACATTTTGCAGGTTCTATGTTTAACATTAACATTTGTTAGTAGTCACCTAGAGGTATCAAAACTATTCTGAAATGGTGTTTGCGAATTGTAAGATGCTGCTGTCTTAAGTATTAAAGGTTCTGACATATTTTTTCTCTTTATTCTATCAAAGCAATTGGTGACTCAACTCGTAATCTAAAACAAAGTATTGTCCTTTCCACAAGGTGTATTTTTTAAATGCGTCATTAATAAATCAGTTCTTTTCTTATTTAGTTTACTGTAGTTTTCTTGTGACATGAAAGCACATTTTACATTCATGTTTAGAAATTTATATGTTGCCTATCATCTTTTACACTTACCCAATGAGCTGGCAGAAACTTGTAGCCACAGAGCGGCTCCATTACACAGCTCACAATTTAATAGGTATTATGTAGCGGCACAAAGATAATGTGGCAGGAAATTTAATAACGCACGGCGCATGTAAAGCATCCTGCCCTGTCGCAGTCATTAATGAATTTCATAAATTCAGTGGATAGACTATGAAAAATTCATCGCGCGTAGCGCGTACTCAGAATATTGAAAATGTTTTCTTTTCATTCATATGAAATGTCAATCGCATCTCATCCCAATATGGTTCGTTGTTTGCAAGCAATTAAGGGAACTATCGGGGATCTTTTTGATAATATATTCGTCTTTGCACAGCTGATGTGTTTCACACGTTTTCATTACTAAATTCATATTTAAAAATACTATCTCTATGCAGGATACCTATTCAAATTAGAGGATGTTTTTAAGGGGTCAACAAAAAGAAAAATCGTAGAATTTCTAGAATCACTTCATTGCCCTTCTGTCTACGTAAGTATATGTGTAAAAAGTAGAGGTTTCCTCTTAAAATAATATCACATACTAAGGTTAGTATATACGATATAGTCGTGAACCCTGAAATGCTATTAGCCTTATGGCGGCTTGATAACATCTGACATTAAGATTTAGCCACTGGCCTTACAACACCCCTTCACCAATCCGCACTGGAACCGCGTGATGGAGTATGGCCCAAACCACCTCTTGAGCCGAGGAGGCCTGTGCCCTGCAACGGGACGTATATAGGCATACTTTATAAAGGTTGTATACCTATCTGCTGGTAGTGCTTGGTGGTAGATGAAATTTCTCTCTCGCTGTCATTAGATTCTTTAATGATAACTTCATTTAATTTATTTCTCTCTCTATCTCAAACGTACTAGGAAAACTACGACACATTCAGGGAACAAGTAGAAACAACAGGAATTCCATTAAGCATTCCAAACAACTTTTTTATTGGCAACATGTTAAATATGTCTTTAGGAAGTGACTTGCGTTTATTTAGGACTGGCCAAATAACCTACTAACTCGATCCAACTCCTTTGCCACCAAAAATAATTATCAACATTCCTAATTCTATAAGAATAAGGTTGAAATTACCAAATTTTTCGGTTTGACATGTGAATTATTGTCTTGGTTTTGTACAGCAAATTGTTAGCACAATTGATGGAATTAAAATATAGAGGGCGCTGTTGGTTTTCGCATTACGATTGTGTTTGTCCCGAAGACGTCTTCTGTTCCGTATGTCTAGCCTTGTAGCGGATGTGGTAAAAACTGGTCTTTTTAGGAAGCATTTAAAATATTTACTAAATTCTAGTCTCAAAGTCAGTAAAATGTTACTACAATAAAGTAGACAGCCGATAGAGCAGAAGGGGGTAGTTGAAAAGTCATTGGAGGATGACTATGTTAAGCACTAGATGCCCTGTAGCTGAAATGATGATGATGATGATGAATAAAGCAGCTGTTGACCGCGATTTCAATCGCGTGGTAAAATCAATAAATACAGGAACCTTTCTCGGCGTAGAAGTACCTAGTTAATGCACTACTTACTAAAGTTTCATCGCTATCCAATGAAACAATAAGTAAATCTTAATCGATTTCGATAAATACCTAGATATTTAATGAATAGATCCCAAGATAATAAACTGAACGATAAACTTTTCTCCTTGGCTTTAACAGAAAGTTGGAACACTCAGACACCTCATCGATATTGGAGAAGCGAAGTGTCTAGATTTATGCCACTTCATCAGAACTCAGTAATATCTGCTGATTGGTACCGCGAGCACGTTCTTCGATTGCGAACCCCATTATCTGTCTGGCTTGATGTCTGCCCAAGTTGGGATGTTGACAATTTATAGGTACTAATTTCATGGCACAGAGGCGTGCGGTGCATATAGGCAATTAGGCAGTGCCTACCTGGGAGATGATATGTACTTACAAATGTGTGTAAACAAAAAATAAAACACAAAAGCAAGTGTCTACTGCCTACCTCGAGATATAACTAATGCTCGCCACTAAAAACACGATTTCTTTAAAATAACGACCTTAACACCAAGAATTTTTGTTGAGACAACGAGCTGACATCAATTGTATGCGGAAGTGATTTTTTTAGATTTCGATGCTGGTTCGTAAAGTTTTTGTATTTGAGCAGCATAGTCTGATATTTGCGATTCCAACAATGAAAATTTAACGCGCTAAAGATATCGTTCCTCTTTTTTTCTGCTTTTTCAATTTTCTTTTAATTTTATCATCAATGTAGCTCGTCAGTGTGTATGAAGCATTTTATTAAAAAAAATGATGTTGGTCTCATACAAAATATTGTTGCATAATATGAGCAGCTGGTTTATGTGGTTTTTATGAGTGTCCTATTCTCTTTTACACCCCATATAAATAAAAATAAATGCTGCTAGTTCAGCAGCATAAATCTTTGTCTGCACCCAATTTTTTCATTGAAGTGCTAATAAACGTTCCGGAACTCGAAATTAAACATTACTTTCTGACTCTATCGGTTCTCCAAAGAGCAATGTGTCTAGTAGGTTAAAAGCGCCATCTACGTAAACTGAGACAAACTTCTTGATAACCGATTACAGACTCTACACAACCTTGGCACTCAGAACCTTCTTAAAAATCGTGAACAGCCTTCGTTAAGTTTAGACACAGAGTGAGTATTAAACGACGTTAAAATTTAGATCACTGATCAGGCAATAATTATGTTTAGACCAAAAATCTAGGTATTTGTTGGATTGTTTTAAAATAACTTTTAAAGTTAGTCCGGTCTAGTGGTTCGCACTCCGGCCTACAAAGTCAGGCGGTTGCGGATTTGAGTCCCCTAAGGAACAAACATTTGTGTGATAAACGCCCTGATCAAATAATACTACGTAGAATAAACTCGAGCATTTGTACATTAGTCATAGATGTTTATAAGTATTTTATTATGTCATCCGTTACCTAGAACTTGCCATAGACAAGCTTTAGCATAAATATTGGTGTGTTAAAACGTACATACGTTAAAATGCTATCAAGCTAATGTTAATAAAGTTAAAACAGATCAATCAACAATGAAAAAATAAAAAAGGTTTCCAAAAACTACACCAATTTAAACATTACTCCCAGTGTCGAAGGGTGCAACCCCCAAACTCGTTCCAACCCAAATCCATATGGACGATTGCAATAATGGCCGTAAGTTATTAACCCGATAACTCCCGCATTTTGGCGAACAGATAAACAGGCCATTTTTATACGCCACTAAAATTCCACATTAGCCAGGAGATATCGGTAAACAATTAAAATTCACAGTGCACGCGTGAAATATGCCCCGTCCAAGGAATGAGAGGATAGCGATTTCTTTGTAGTTTTCTAAAAATACTTATTTGTATTTCATAAAAAACAAAGACTTATAAGTGCAAGGTTGCCAAATGTGTTTTTTTTATATTAGACAACATTACATAAATTGCTCTGATATAGTAATTAGCTAAATCACTTGTGTTATTGAAATCAGAATTGCAAATGTTATACAATTCCCTACTGCAATGGCAAAAACTGCAATAAAGAAAAAGAGAGTAGTAATTACTCGCCAAATTTTCTTTGCAAGTACTTATTACCCAGTATTTCACTATAATCTAAACAAATAATAATAGCAAGGTTGCCAAATCATTATTGCTAACACAATTTCACAATGGCCACTTTATTTTCCTTTCGAATGTGATAAAAAAAGGTTTATAGTGTAGGATGCTCTGCATTGTTTATAAATTAAGAAGTCTAATTCATTTACGACTGATAGTCTTAAAATAGTTAAAGTACGTGAGTAATGTGTAGTAAAGTGACTTGCTTGAAAGCAAAACAGCCAATTTCTTACGAAACTTAAGATATATAAACCAGTAATTCAATGTACCTACATTGTTCTTAAATACTAGTCTTGTAACTGAACACCGCATTCAAGATGAAGATCTTGATGGCTAGCTAATAAGGTGTCTCTAGCAGTGGGTACAGAAGCGTATCTTACGTAATGTACTTCGTGGCCACAGTGTAGTGGAGTCATAGTATAATAATGAGTACTGCGTAGTTCGTAGCTTGAAGACCTTGTTAACACGTTCTTTGCCGGGGGGGTGGGTACAAGGCAGGGTCCGGTCTTACAAGGCAGAGAACGTGTTAAATCTTTTTTTTTATCAGCGTAAGGTAAATTCCACTGAACAAATTTTGATTCGTTTCGCCGTATGGCTATATTAAGTAAATGTTAGCTAGTGTATTTACAGCACAATTAAAAATCGCAGTTGTCTGTACCTTGCGACACGCGCGAGACTGCACAGTGGGCATGATCCGGGAAATATGGCTTCGGTGGAGTCCCTGTTAACAATTTATTGCGAGACCGCGATACTTCAGGATCGGCTGATTTACGCGGCTCTAGTGTCCACTGCTATATGAGCCAACTTCCAACAGTAGTGTGGTTAATTTTGAACTCTTTTTGGATGAACAGTGACACAAGTGATAAAAGATCAAAAATCTAACAACTTTTTCTAAACGTCTTCGGATTAATCAGCGCGCTTAGTTACAGAAAATCATAACTCTTTATACAAACCAAAACAACTGATCTTGTAGTTCGAACGCGCCAGTATTTTTTGACAGGATTTTGATGAGTCTACTTAAATATGTAGTATTTTTGCTTCTCTATTACCTCCTGAGCCTTTTATTGGACAGGTTTAGTTTAATAGAACTATCAATGAGCGATCACCGCAGTATCAATTTCAAATGAACTTCCCTATAAGGCATCGCCAACCAGGCAAATAAGGAACGCAAGCTGATATCACCAATATGAAAGTAACAAAATGCTATTGGATACTCAAAGTCGAAAAAATATGTGAAAGAAGACGAGCGAATCATCATTTGGACACTGAATTCCTACTTTATTTGGTTTATTATTAAAACGAGCTTTGGAAACTTAATTTCACTACCTTAATATACCTAACCTTAAAAATCTAAACTATGTTAAACAATACTTTACTTTAAAAGTTTACTGATTAACTTAAGTTATAATTTTATACAGCATCCGTTGTTTACCATCGACAAACGTAGGTAAATCAAGGTATTCACGGTCAGTGCTAAGTTATTTAAGTCCAATTATTTAGATACGCTTGTAACTTTAATTGTTTTTTAACAAAAGTAAGGCAGTTAAAGTATTCCTGCACTAATTGTAAATATGCGTGTGAATAAACGCATCATTTTTAGTCCGATAAGTCAACGTTTTAAATAGTAGCGTTCATTATACTAGGGTACGATCTAAAAATAGATTTTTGTTTATTTAGTTCAAAATATATTTTCTTATTCTTACACGCTATAATCACAAAATAGTTAAAATCGCGCCGCTATACGTAATTTGTGCTATAATTATTATTTAATCTGAATGTCTGAATTATTCTAACTTCAGCTTGTCATTGATACAACATGAACCTCCAGTAAGGGGTGCTATCTCTTGATTTTCTAGCATTTGTTAAGATTTGTGTTTTTTTAGTTGTTATTTTTAGTATCTTTATGTATTATAACCACATTAAGTTATAGGTAGGTACCTAAGGTACAAGCAAGGCGATTTTGCTAAGTTTTAGTACCAACATCCTAATATTTGGAAACTAATCCGAATTGCTTACCTACATAGAGAAATCAATTTTATCGTTTATCTATTTTGATAATAAGTATCTACGATCTAATTGCATTGTATTCTATGTGTGTAAATAAACTCAGTATCTATCTAAAATCTTAAGTCCCAGCGGTCAACGTTATTGGTGGATAAAAGTGAAATTACGAGATAATGCGTCAACGCGTTTGCGGTGACCATACTCTTGGGATTTGTGGGATAAAATAAGATAAATTATTTAGATATATTTTTCCACGGGGTCCACTGCTGAACATAGACCTCCCCCAGTGACTTCCAGATCGGCTGGAAGCGACCTGCATCCAGCGTCTTTTTCCACTATCTTAATTAAACATCATTGAATTATATTCGTTTTATAATAATGACAAAAGGGACCCGTAGTGTAATGGTAAATTACCTTCAAAATCCTAATAAGACCTAGAAGTCACAAAAGGCATTAGAGAGAAGGTGCTTTTAAGCGACCCAAAGAATGTCCGATATATTTTTCTTCTTTTACAACCACGAAGCCATTAAAAAAGCTAAGTCCCAATTTCCAAAAGTAATTGAATGAAGTGCTTTAAAGTGGCCTACGCACTTATCCCAATGTGACCCTTTTGCATGGTGTCTCTACAAGAAGAAACGTAAATGTTTTGCAATCTGAGAGTGAAAGTCGGATGCAGCCTCCGAGGCCGGTCTCATTGCGTGCGCGCAGCCTCAACGGCACAGACACACGGCGACATGGTGAGTTTTGTGTTATTTATTTTAGAATTAAGGAAAGTTATGCGCAACCTGGCATTGTCAGTTAACGGGATACGGATAGGAACAAGCCACGTTGGAGGCGCTTTACGATAAAAAGATAAAAAATAATTTCTAAACGTGCTTACAATAGTGACCGAGTTCTATAGTGAGTTAGTAGACTTTTTCCTTTGTCTTTGTAAAGAGAGTTTAATGTGGCACACAGGTTAAAAAATATATTAAACTAGCAGCCCGTCCCGGCTTCGCACGGGGTAGACAATTATCGCTAATAGTTTCGGCAGCGCATTCGACGAAAGACATTTTAAGACTCATTTTTCTACACCTTCGGTTACATTGTTCAAATTTTACCAAGGATCCCTAATTTTTTTCAAAATGAAATGTAGCCTATGACAAATTGGAAGAATGTAGCATTCTATTGGAGAAAGAATTTTTTAAATCGGCCCAGTGCTTTTTGAGCCTATGCATTACAAACATACAAAAATAGGTACAAATCTTTCCTGTTTATAATATTAGTATAGATTAATTTTATTGTATGCTACTAACTTTCTGAAGGCAATGAGATCTCAGTGATTTAAATTGCCTAGACAAATCAGAATATAAAACTAATCCAGATTTTATTCGAGTAACATACGATTGGAATAAAAAAGATTAGTTTACCGAAATAAAAAAACTCTTCTAGCAAAGATTCGTTCATTAATTTAAATAGGACAGTTGTCTACAACTTTATGAAATTATGACCAATCTTTAAATTAATTAAATTGCTCATTTCCAGGGTGCGAATCAGAGCGAGCCCGCAGCACCAATTGGCAAGGCCGACCTGGTCTCCAGGATCAAGGCGCGGGTGACCACAGCCGACCCCAAGAAGGCGAGGGAACTTGGAGGAGTGTTCCTCTTCAACATCATCAAAGGAACCTCGGTGTACAGTTGGAGTGAGTATGATGTTATGTGGTTTCTGATTAGCCCAAAGACTAGGGAGAGAGTAATTGTTGTTATCACACCAATTTATTGAATCCCAAAAGTATTATTAAAATCTTTTCTGGCCCAAACTAAGCGAAGATTCTGCTATAGCGACTAAATAATAGATAAACGTACTAGAGAAATACGTTCGTAAATCGTGTCTTAGGTACAAATGCTAGTGCTCATCACACCAACATTTGCCATTGTGGGATTCGAACCTGCAACCGCCTGGCTTTGTAAACCGTCAAACTGCCTTATGAATATTCTTGAAATACTTATAATATGGATAAAACAACAAACAGATTTTTATGGTCCTAAAGTAAGGACTTCAAATTTACGAGATACGATCCATTTTTGCCACAGACGATTCCTTCCAAGACGCAAACCAGTTCAGAGAAGTTCGTTTTCTAAATTGACCCGACCGGATATCCAACCTTCGTTGTTTTTCATTTATTAATTTATCTCTAACTAGCTGACCCGGCGAACTTCGTAACGCATTACAGTTTTTTTTTCCGTCAGCTTTTTTTTATTATTTATTCTACTATTTGGGGCGGAGACAAATCCAGCAAATTATAAACCATGAAAATCTGTCTATCCGTTCTCGAGTTTTAGGTGTTGTAACAAACACGACTTTATTTTATATATAAAGATTTTCTATCCTAACTGTAGCAAAGCTCTGACTTATGTAATAAAACTTTATCATGTAGGCTTTTTCAATTTAGAAATGTTACACGCTTAGTTAAGTTTAACTATCAATACAATTGATAGGTACAGTGTTACAATAAATACAAATGGTGAGAGGTATTCAAATAAAACTAGAGATCAATCCATTGTATCGCAATGCATTTAAAACTTTCTATTTGATCCAAAGTTGCAAGTTTCAACGCCGAAACACAACATTATGTTACTGTACAGTCAGCGGCATCTCAGCACTTCCAAAAACTACTTTCCTCTACAGATTTGTAACTTAAATTGCAGTTATTATTAAGTTACACATAATAAGCTACTAATTTATTAGTTATTACTGCTTAAATACAGATTGCAGTATCAAAATTGATATCGCAAAATCACTTTCCTGTAGGTACAAAACCGGGGACTAGCTGACATCAGTTTTTATAGAAAAGTGATTATTTTTAAACTTCGATATTTTTGACATAGAAAAAATTGGAAATAGCTGTATTCGATCAGTAGAATCACCTCATGAATGTATTTAACTAATTAATTATCACATAGAGATGTGAGAGTAAATATCATATAGAGAAGTGTTAATTAATTAGTTCAATATCACATCAGATATTTCGTTTTGTGGCATATTGATGAGTTGTTGACTGTACGCACATAGCTTGAGGTAAACAAACTTTTGCCCTTTCACTCGAAACAGTTGTGATCGTGGTATGCTGTTTTGCCGCCGAAATGTTTTTGTGTTTGCTAAAGTTTTTGTGTGTTGGTATTGCAAGTTTGCCTGCAGTTTTGTGTTTGAGTTACAATTGCTCTAAAACACACTGCAAAAGCTTTTTCTGTAAACTTACGTAGGTAAATATGACCGCAGAAAAACTCTTCTGATTTTATGCAGTGTTAATTTCGGGTGTTGTATATCAGAGGCAAACACAATTAAAAATAATTCGTTATCTTAATTGAACAGTTCGGAAAAACGGGACTCACACCCGGGACCCTTTGCATTCAAGGCCAAACTCCCTATCACTGCGCCATCTGATATCAAAGAATCGTCAAAATAATAAATGTCATGTTCGATAAGACAGCTTCTTTCGATCTGCGAATCTTATGCACTGACACATGCTAAAAAGAGTGACAGTTCAAGAAGCTTATACTTAAATGAAGCGGTTTTGAACAGTAACCTTTAAGGATGCGGTCAACATTGAAATCATGAAAAAACAATTTTGCTGATCTATTACATTACATTACATTATCATCTACAGGAGAACCGCCATAAGAAGACGGGCAGCAGCGTCTCCTCTCCACCATTGGCACAAACTGCGATCGCCAGCCCGCCTGCCAAGCGTGGCGATTATGGCAAAATCCTCCTTTTGGAGAGGCCTGTGTCCAGCAGTGGACTAATATAGGCTGGTGATGATGATGATACATTATCATCAAGGTAGCATGTATGGAGAAACAAAAATGGAAATCGCAATTTCAATAAGGGACACATACATACGCCTCCTCAAATTTAGCTTTTGTTAAAACCACACCTGTACAATGTACATTAGCCTATTTAACTGTATCTAATTCGGCATTAATTATTTCCAGCTATGGACCTAAACAAGGTGACAGTCTACGAAGGGGAGCCAGAGGAGGATCCGGACACCACGTTCACGCTCACGGAACACAACTTCAAGCAGCTGGTGCAGGGCAAGGAAGACGCCAGGTGTATCATGCAGGCTGGACGCTGCTCCGTCACCGGAGACATCATGAGGGCGATGAAACTTGAACCGTATATCAAGTTAGAATAAGAGCAAGATTTGAACGACCGGAATACTGTTCAATGATGCTAAGCGACAAGTAATGATGAATTATGAGCTGATGTTGAATACTGTTCAATTGTGCTAAGCGACAAGTAATTATACATTATGCGTTTATGTTCAATTGTATTATGGGACAAGCTAGAAGTGGTAAAACATTATTTACGGCTCGGATAAAGAGTATTACGTATGGTTCACAATATAGATCATCTTTTACAAGCTAGCTGACAAATGTCATACATGCGACAAATAGTTATAGCTGTTATTTACTTATGTTTTTAATTTATTGTTCTACCGTTTTAAGGTAGCTCTATGTTGTATAAAATGCTAAGTAAAACTTTTTATGGCACTTACATTTTGCATTAAATAATTATTAGATTAATGACCAGCTATACTATCTATGTGTGAACGTAATAATTAATTATCGTAATGTTTGACAATTGTTTTATGTAACTATAAAATTAAAAACAGAGAAACGAGTTTGAGGTCAGTGTAGCCACTATCTCTATTAAATTGGAAACAAAATCTAAATACTCACAATGTGTGAGTAATACAAATAAATGGTAAAATCTTTATATTACTTGTAGTAAAATACTAAATGTGACTTGTTACCACATGTTCGTTGTTCACATGTATAAGTAGGTATTTCCTTGAATTCAATCTTAATTTAAATGCAACAAGAAAGCAAATTATATTATTTGTGTTAATTAAAGTTAAAGCTTAAAGTAACCGTAGTGTTTTTATAGATTAATTTAAAAAAATACTTATAGGTATCAAAATGACAATTCTAATAGTTACCAAGTTTAAAACAATGTTAGTTTTATTTAAATTAGGCCTTAATAAGTTTAGTTTCTTGCTTTAAATAAATGTATTATATGACAATATGATTCGTATTTGAATATAAAGTTTCAAAAGTAAAATTTAAACTCAACCCCTGACACTAAAATTGCGTAACATACACACCAAAAACTCAATCCCGTCGATTGAGAACCACCTTCTTTTTGCAGTCGGTTAAAAACCAAACATTACACATTAAGCTATGCAAAGCAGAGATTACGATCAAATGACAAGGCATCTGATACGTGAACTTAAACCGTAAGTAACGTTACATTATCTGTCAACTACGACATTGATGATTAAAAAAAATCTATTACCTAATTAATAATGCATCAGTATTAATCCGTCGAATGTCGCCTCTGGACTGGTTTGCGAACGGTACAAGGGGTCGTTGAACTCGGGTCAAGTACCTTAGACCCTGACATTACCGCAAATAGAACAAGGACGAGAAAAAACATGGCCGTCTCAGGGATGTTTGGGATGAGCAGCGCCCATACCAGTTGATATCCGACTTGCTCGCGTGGGTACCTGGATAAGTATAAGCGAGGGCAAAAGTGTTATTTTTTAAAAAGAAATGAATATCGCATGCCAGTAACAGCTTATTCGATTTCAATTTAATATCATTTCAGAATTTTAGTGCTTATTATCGGGAAATGTAGCTGATAAATAATAGGAAACTTCTGTTAGTTTTTAGGATCCGAGACTACTCAAACTTGCCATGAAATAATAAAAAATAAAAAAACACGATCCATAAAATCCTATGACATTTGTTTTCCTAATATCCAAAATTACTGCCAAGCTATTAGGTTATTTGAGTAGGTAAGATAAACATCAGTTAATTACTTGCATACTTAGGTAACCTTGATGTACAAAAAGCACTCAATGAAAAACACAAAACGCAGGGTTATAAGATATACGGAAGAATGCATGGATATGGTTAACCATGATGCACTCGTATCCCCGTATCCTTCTTCATAGTCGGTCTATCAGCGGTTAATCATGACACCGTTTATTAAGTCGCCTCGAAGATGAACAGTCTCTATAGTCATCGCGTTTCTGCGCCTGTTTGAAGGCTTACAACCGTATTTCCAGAGTCTTTTCAGGTAGAACCGACTGCTATGTTGGTCTTTGGCTACTAGTCTTATGCACTTTTCCCGATAAGGATAGCCTTTTCGAGGTTATTAGATTTCGCACAAGGTACACCCGTATACGCACTTTCTGTGCGTATAAACTAAGTGATAAGTGTAATTTAAAAAAGTAAAGATGACATAAATTGACATTTTTAACACTTTTAATACTTTTAAATTATTTTGTAGAGTCTAGAACTATAATAACAGGATAATATGTTGTTGTTGTATGAGTCTTGCCGACTGATATTTACGTTACCCTGGACTGTAAAAATGTATACTTACTACTAATTTATTAGTCTTTAAAAATAACGGCCACATAGTATTAGTCAAACATAAAGTCTGCCTGTCCAACCTTTGCCCAGCAGTTATATATAATTAAATGAAAAATTAAGGCTTTCCAAAAAAACTGTTCAGAATATTATAAGTAATAGTGCTAAACTTTATTTAATGTAGTCTACCATATGTACACTTTCGTGCCTTATCATCTTATATAGTGTCATGGTCCAGTTATGGAAAAAAAAAGTTTTATTTAAGTAGTTTATTTTTAGGACATTCAGTACCTCTTTAAAACCTGATGCCAAAATAAATTGGCATTGTCAAAATGTGGACTAAACCATTTATCCCGGCACTAACTGTCATATTTGGTAATCAAATAACGCTAATATACATAAAAATGAATAGATATGAGAATATTCAAATTTGTTAATGAACTTATTGTATGTAGCAGCTTTAACGCGGTACAGTCGCGCCGAAAAGTTTGTTGCTTCCGTAATTTCTTCCATTGTTATACGAGTTGTTACTATCTACAAATTCCGGGAGCTACAATAAATTACGGTTTCTTTTAAACACTTTTCTTTTCAAAAAATGTCGTTGACATTTGATAAAAAATAAAAAATAGTATTATTAAAACAGGCGACTCTATCTACAGTATACAACCAAATAGCATATTTTTATTTTTTTTTACTCACTTATTTATCAATACAATGTGATTTTAAAACTTTACAGACAGCTAGTTAACCTACTACAAAACTAAAAATTTTCTCAATTGAAAATGATCTCTATGTGCTAAACTTAAAGTTGAAATCAGTTGAATGACCTTTAACTTTTTGGGTGGGTTGACCTGCTGTTGAGTGTTCATATTTTTTACTACATTTAAATATCTATTTATAAACAGTTATCAAAAAGGCATTCAACTCTAAACAGGCTGCAATATCCGCTGTCCACTAATTTTAAATGTAAATCTATTTTCCTCTTAATAAACCGTCAGTTATATCATAACCAGTTAGTAATTGCCGGAGAACGGGCAAGGAGTTTAAGGACGACTGTCAGCCCTTGGACCACTATTTAAATGCATCTATAATTGGCAGTGGACAAGTACAGCAAATGGCAAACACTTTCAAATGACGTGTGCAATGGCGCGCTTAAGTAAACGTATTTTTATTTTAATCTTATTCTTGTTTTTGCCAGCGACTTCTTTCGCGAGGTCGTCTCCAATTCAATTCAGATACCTTCCCTGATTTGATTTGCACGAAACAATTTACTATAGTTTCATCACAATTTGGTTAATGATTTGGGAACGCAAGGGCAAACATTCATTAATTCTTATTTTTATAGAAATGTAATTGGAAAATTCAACCTATTTTTAATAACACTTGTATCAAGTTAAGTTTAATCAGGGTATTGTTTCTAGTTAAAAGTTAATAAATTGATAAAAGATATTAACTAACTTGAGATAAGTTTATTCTCAGTCCTTTGAAAAAAGTTATAATGACTGTTTTCGCTAGGCTCAAGAACTAATAAGCTAGCTGTAGTTTTAAAAGAAAATATATAATAATCTTAAGTAGAGATAGCTTAGCGGTCGAAAATCTAATACTTACCTACCTCACATCCGTAGGTCATGAGTTCAGGTTATATTTTTACGTCAACAACGATTCAGGTTATTAAAAAAACAATATTTTTGAATGCTTAAATCGTCATGTTATAGCTAATTCCACTTTTCTCATGCATGTGTTAAAACAGAATATTGTTTAAGACGCTTTTATTTAGCAAAAGTTTGATCGACTTTTCTACGCGATTGTACTGGTTAATCTACTGCCTATAAACTAAGGCTTATGTTATTTTCATCTGTATAGTTACTCGATTGGTCGCCACTGCACGCTCGACTCAGTGTCTGGAGGAAAGAAAGAAAATTTATTTATTTTCTAGTGAAGTGACGAGTTTCGTTCACTATGGATATCAAGATTTTCTTTTTAATTTTCGCAACTTCGATTGCTGGCAGCTATGGTGAGTTATTTGTAATTGCTATTTTTTAAATAAATTTATTTTTATTAAAAAAATGAAACAAAATATTAAAACTTTTTACTGTCATTGATAAAACAACGTCGTTAATTACCAATTGCAATTGGTTATTGCCAATATGAATTTAAATGATTTAAAGACTTTTTTTCTGAATATAATTATAGTTAATTACTGCATTTAATCGCTATCGCTAGATTTGTAATAACTAGACTACTAATTCATGGTCAAGCAACATGAAACAGGACAAAGTTAGTTTTGACTACCTCTGTTTTTACCATTTTCATTCATTTATTTTTCAGATACTATTCTACTAATAAATCACAAAAAAGTCAATTCACCTTTGTTTATGGCCGTAACCTTTGCTTTAGACTTTATCGGCTCTATGATTGCAAAATTAGAAAAAATAAAACTGATTCATTAAAATACTTCAATTTCTTTTATAATTCTACTACGTTACGATAACACTATCACTATATTTTTCCATTAAATCCTATAGGTCTAGAACCGACAAATTACGATTTGAGCAGGAACCGACTCGGCAACGGCCCAGCGAATGGTAAAATAACTATTTAATTTTCAATCGATTCACAAAAGTTCATTGACAACATTATCATTCTCTCACGACAGGTGATGGAATATCAAAAAGACCATGATCACAAACATTCGATCCTTCTTTCTTTTACACTGCAAGGAAAACATCACACACAACCAATACAATCATCTTTATGAATTTATAAATAGAAATCTACTTTGCTTCTTGGTGTAAAATCAATATCTTTAACAAAAGAAAGGTTTGTGAGTGGATCGGTAACCGCCTAGGCCCTAGACCGTATTTGGTGACATATATCACAATGCCTAGAAAGTCATCCATGAATAGTTTTTTATTATTTTGTGCCCTGCAGAGTAACCATGAACTCTTAAAACATTCTCAAAGCTGTCAAATCTGTCAAATTTGGTACGTCATTACATACAAAATTTGACAGATTTGATAATGTTTGACAGATTTGAGATTGTTTTAAGAATTCGTGGTTACCGCCTTGAATCAAATTACACTATACAAGATGTTTGGTAATGGGTGTACCAAGCCGAAACTAACTGTGTTAACACACACATAAAAACGGTATGGCGAAGTCAGGATATAATTTTTGATTAAAAAAAAAACATGCAAATTGGAATCTAAAAATTTGAAATTGAAATCTGAAATTTATGTATGACAATTAAAAAAATAATAAAGATGATATCAAACTTCTGACTTCACTATAGTATACATATGCACAAATGTGAACCTAATCTAGTGTCGGCTCGATATATTATTTACCTAACAACCTGTATATGGTGATGTATGGCCATTCCACCACTTGGGTAATTCCACCACTTGTGGTAAAGTTTTTGACGACCTCCGTAGCCGAGAGGCGAGCACGTCGGACTATAAATGGCGCCGCCATCTCTGAGGTTCCGGATTCGATCCCCGGTCGGGTCAATGTAGAAAACGAACTTTTCTATATTGGCTCGGGTCTGGGTGTTGTGGTACCGTCGTTGTTTCTGATTTCTATAACACAAGTGCTTTCGCTACTTACCATAGGATCAGAGCAATGTATGTGATGTTGTCCAATATTTATTTATTTAATTATTTGTGCCCAGTGGCGAAACTTATATTAATAGACTAAGATTGGCTTTTAATTATTTTTTTTAAATTAAATATTCAATTTCCAATAGGTTTAGTATCCAAAAATTACGAGCTAAGCAGAAGACTCGGCAACGCTCCTTCGTATGGTATACCATCAGTTTTACCTACTTTTATTTTATTCCTAAAACAAACACTATTCGTAATAGAATTACAATTTAATATAATAATTTCATGCTTCATTTTACGCATGAGGGCGTGGTATCGGACTACCTACTTACAATCCTAACACTATTTATCATATAAAACGACTAGAGCAACTAACATTTCAATATTTTTAAAAGTAAATAATAAGGTGTATTTAATCAGCCAGTCCTGGGCCATAACCATGAACTCTTAAAATAATCTCAAAGTTGTCAAATCTGTCAATTTTGGTACGTCATTTCATACAAAATTTGACAGAAATGATAATGTTTGACAGATTTGTGATTGTTTTAACAGTTCATGGTTACGGCCCTGGAAGTAACAACCCCGATTAAAAAGGAAGAAATAAAATCAGCCAGTACTTTAAATAGGTAATTGTCACATCATTAATTACCTATTTAATTTAACCTACCAAATGAATCAAGAATAATTTAGATTAATAGTACATTATGATACAGAGTGTGCAAAGTTGATTATTATACAGGAGGCATTATTGTAAGCGCGAGCCGCAGGCGAGCGCGGTAAGGAAGCCGAGTGTCTAATAATCAATGCACACGAGTTGCATACGACGTTTTTCAACACAATTGCCAGGAAAAAACCAAACTAAAATTTAAAATACCTTCTCCGTTTTTGCTGTTTTTCTCTAGATTTTGGCGGCAACAGGCTATCACTTGCGTTTCGTGCCTCGCTGAGTATTTCCGACGGGGTTGAATAACATTTTACTCGTCTTCACTATTAAAAGTAGACATTTTTGATAGTAATTAACCACACAGCAACAACTTTACCAAATATTTAGGGAAAATGGCATGTAAGTTTTGTTTTTTTCGCGCGCCGCAATTTCGATGCGCGCGCAGGTTCAATACTGGCACAGGAAAAACTGGCTGTTCAGCCGGAGTAGCGCGATTTAAAAAATAAAATAAACTTAAAATTATTGTTACTAAAAATGATAGTTAAGTTAATTTGTGTTTATTATTATACAATTTGATAAAATGAAATATTTATTTGTCATCTTAACCCTAAAATAATTAAATATTGGTAAAATATTCAATGTTCTTAGGCATAACCTTTTGCTGGATTTTAAAAAAAAGTTTACATTACCGCACTAGTGCGATAATGTTATTACAGCACAAGTGCGTAATATGATGAATTATGAAACTTAAAACGGTGTTATAAGAGTCAATTTACGAGCAACTGTGTTGAAAAATACTATTAAAACACGGGGCTCTAGTCAAAAGTTACAAATCGATATGAAATTAAGTATGTAGTTTATATTAACATCCAAGAATAAATAACTGAATTTAAAAAAATAATTTTTCAACACAGTTGCTCGTAAATTCACTCTTATAATACCGTTTTTAGTATCATAACTCATCATATTACGCACTTGTGCTGTAAAAAGATTATCGCACTAGTGCGGTAATGTAAACTTTTTTTTAAAAAATCCAGCAAAAGTTTGTGTCTAAGAACATTGAATATTTTACAAATATTAAATTATTTAAGGGTTAAGATGACAAATAAATATTTAATTTTATTAAATTGTATATTAATAAACACAAACCAACTTAACTATCATTTTTAGAAACAATAATTTATAGTTTATTTTATTTTTTAAATTGCTGCTACTCGGCTGAACAGCCAGTTTTTCCTGTGCCATTATTGAACCTGCGCGCGCATCGACATTGCGGCGCGCGAAAAAACCAAAACATACGTGCTATTTTCCATTATTATTTGGTAAAGTTGTTGCTGTGTGGTTAATTACTATCAAAAATGTCTACTTTAAATAGTAAAGACGAGTAAAATGTTATTTAACCCCGTCGGAAATACTTATCGAGGCACGAAACGCGAGTGATAGCCTGTTGCCGCCAAAATGCATAGGAAAACAGCAAAAACGCCAAGTCATATTCGGAGAAGGTATTTTAGATTTTAGTTTGCTTTTTCCTCGCAATTGTGTTGAAAAACGTCGTATGCAACTCGTGTGCATTGATCATTATCACACTCGGCTTCCTTACCGCGCTCGCCTGCGGCTCGCGCTTATAATAATAATGCCTCGTGTATAATGACCAACGTAGCACACTTGTATCATAATGTACTATTAAGTTGTTAACATCACTCATAAAATTGTCCTGCAAGTTCTTCGCAATAATTTTACGTTTTCTAGTATCCCATTTAGTAAATAGGAAGTAGATAATAAATAGGGAGAAAGTAAATGTGACATGACCATTAAAATAATGCTCATTATATTGATCACATTTATAATCATGTTACCTACTTGAATAAAAGTAGGTCGTATTATTACTGAGAGCGTACCACGTAGAGTCGTTTGTAATTTATATAAGTGATTATTTTAGTATGAGTTTCCTATCATTACAATTCATAGAATCGATGTAACAAATATATTATAGGTCTCTGATAAATTAATACCTAATTGCAGTGCGTATATATCTGTCTGAATGTAGTTTTCCTAACATAACTCTTCCGAAATCAAATCGCTATTCGACACTTCGTTTTGCGAAGTACGCAGTAAAAAGCAAAGAACCCCGGCTTGGATTTACGATTTTAATAAATTTAGAAAATAAATCATGTTTTTCTAAAATGTTGTCTGGGTCCCTGAGATGTGCTGGGAGATCCCTGGCATAATTAATTGTTTAGTGGAGCAATGATTTTTATTCTAGTAGAGCAATGATTTTAATTCCCTACTTCGAGACTAAAGCAATTGTTGTCTCGCTCATATTTATTCATTTATTTAGATCAACTGACTTGAAAGTGCAAATTCCTATAATGATCGTCGAACTTCGTCGGAAGATGGCACTTAAAGAAGAAATTTTCAGGGTTTGATTATAAATTCTGTTAGACTAATTGTCAATTAATCTATCGCTGGAATCTACTGGATGGAAACTGAAGAAAAGAAACACTTTACTGTAATTAGACTCGTCAAAACGAACTAAACATGAACTGTCTTATTCAGAGTGCATTTGCTAGACCGGGACTAAGATTAACCCACTGTACTAACGTACATAAAACAGTGGTTTAATCTTAGTCCCCGACTAGCAAATGCACTGTGAATAAGACAGGAAGGCTTTAAGAAGTCGCTGGGACGCCAGAGTGCATGAATACAATGAATAGACCGATCTTTCATAGTCCCGCTGATAGCGCCATAATTTTATTGGGAAAAGTGTTTATATGTACTTCGTCAGTGGTTGTGGTGAGAACGAAGTAGTAAGAGGCCGCTAGTACTTAAGGAGTCCCTATAATGTACTCTGTGGGGGTCCCACATAACCTGCTGTTGCGTCCTCACGGCGGCAGGTATGCGTAGAACCATTTTTCAAGAGAAGAGCAAGCTTATTTACATATTCTAATGAGACCTTGGCTGGGCCTGGTAGGACAAACCGCAACACGCACATTTTCCAATGGAATCACGAAAGTCAGTCACAGACAAGTATTAAGTCGAAAAGTTATTCCTTATGACTTAAAAATATTAATTAATATCCATTCGGAGACGCATTGTACCTGTATGCTCGGAAAATAAGACAACAATTGATATAACAATGGCCCGCCCACACATGTGTGCGCGACGCGAGCTTAAAGGTTAAAAAAAACTACTTAGGTACTTCATAATCACTTATCTTGATACAATATGAGTTTACAAATTATACGTCTTCCTACTAATTACTCGTCTAACTAAAAAGAAACAAGGAAAACTAACAAGGTCAAGGTGATTGTCTAACAAATTGTTTAAAATTAACTATTAAAGTACCCAATTAACACAGTTTATGACCAAAATATTGCACCGAGGGGTTAAAAACAAGTAGGTAAGACTACCAAATTATTGTACCCGGGTTGTTACTACGAAAACGCGATCAGACAAGTCACGCGATAGTTTCCGTCAAGTTAAATCCGTTCCGTCAAGTTAGATATGTATCAATGGATAATTCCGTCTAGTTTAATAACGGTGAATTCGGTCAAAAGTTACCTACTTAACATTCTATGGTGATTAAAATAGTAACGCCGAATGTTGACACGGAAAGTCCACTAGATCTTGCATAAGATAAAAAACAATACTAGTTCTTAGGTCTAACTCAAAGGAGCGGTAATTAACAGAGATTCAAACCAAGATTTACGCATACGTATCTACGTCATACAACTTCATTGATCATAAATAAACAAGGTTGCATTACCTGCACTACAAAAAATACTTAACGAAGTGAGACTTCATTAAAACACCAGATTTGAGGAAATCAACTTAACTTGTACAATACTGATAGTGATCAACCCCGCATTAGCATAATTCAATTGCATTTTAATTATGATTATAAATGTGGTCTCTTATTAAATTAATCATTGTACTTACCATGCCCGGGCAGTGCCCGTGTACAAACTTTGAAACTTAGTTATTAGTTAGTGTTTTTTTCACTTTTAACTTTATTTACTATTATTAAATTGACAGTTCTACAATCTCACTCTTGTCACAACTCACGATTCTTGCTACTTACACCAATTTACTTTTCGTTATTGATCAGTGAATATTCAAAGTAAACTACAACATAAATTATGTTGGTAGGCAGAAATTAAAAACTTAACGTTCTTTTTTCGAAATAATTAGTTAGGCCTGCGAAGCGTCTAAGCGCCTTAGATATTCTGCGCTTGCGCCTACGTCATCCAATATTAATTTTTAACATTCTAAATTCAAATAAAAATCTCCTGAGATAAAGGTACTAATTTCTGTTGGCTTTGCTAAAGTTTTTTAGGTCTATCTAGCAAAGGATTAGAACTATGGAATACATGGCCAGATAATTACGTTCTAGATAATGAAAACACAACAGTATCGTCTAATAAATCGGCTCAGGTAGGTAGGTATAACCCATAAAAATGGCTGACTAAACATTGATAAAAGAACGAAACACAACATTGCATCGGGAATTAATTTCTATTTATTATTGGGACAGACCATATTCTCATACTGGGTTCTCACCTCATCGACTAACCTCATCTCACCACATCACTAACGCTTTCAACAGGTTTCGGAATAAGAGACTTCCTGGACTTTTTACTAGCGGGCAGCTACGGGCAGTACTACCCTAACTATCCGAGCGGGCCAGGGTATTACCCCGGCGGGAACTACCAGGGGAACTACCCTGGCGGGCACTACCAGGGGAACTACCAAGGCGTCGCCGGGCCGCCGGGCGCGCACCCAGGATGCCCGCTCTGCGATTCTTCGGTCTACAGCTACTGCTCGTATAAGCAAGCGCACGATGCTTGCTGTTGTGATAATCCTTCATGTAGGTAGAACTTGACTTGCCTTTCCTTTTTTTCAGTAGACTATCAGAGACATCGATTGAAGATGTGGGGAACATTTATCGAAACCCCGTTTTTCTATACAAATCTCGTAAAAGAAGAGAAACAAAAAATCTATGATAAACTCTCTCACTGCTATGTATGAATGGTAAGTGAGAGCTGTTAATTAACAAAACTTACATTCGGAGGATAATAAAGCATTACGACGGTCAGATTGATAGATAAAGATGAACTACGCAAAGCGTCTCACCCAAATGCTACATTATGGCCCAGCATTTTCCTGATGGTGAAATATATCTATTAAAACTATACAGGGTGTACAAAAGAATAGGACACTCTTTTAAATGAAACTACTTTTACGGATTATTTCGCGATTTATTAACATTTTATTTAACCTGACGTTTCGAACACTTTACAGCGTTCGTGGTCACAGGTAGACTAAGGTGTTATTCGTCTTTACAATATTTTGAAAAATATAAACTACCGTCACTCAGTTAATATTAATTTGTGTTCCTATCTACGCAAAAAGAGCTAACTGTATCTAGAGGTCTTGCAGTGCGGGGCCTAGCATGGGATTTCGTTAAAACAGGATCCCATGCTGGTGGTATTTTCCAACCATCTTCTCTGTTGAAATTCGGGTGTCTTCTAATTTCAATTGCCTCCCGTAACATGCGAGGAACAAATCGTCGTTCTCTTGCAAGGACTTTAGGCTGGTCAAATCGTATGAAATGGTTTGGTGTATCTAAGGCATGTTCACACACTGCAGACTTAGTATTCCGTCTATGTTTGATGTCGGCTATATGTTCTTTTACCCGCACGCCTATACTTCATACATAAAACATACACAACATACACAACATTGTTTTATGTATGAAGTATAGGCGTGCGGGTAAAAGAACATATAGCCGACATCAAACATAGACGGAATACTAAGTCTGCAGTGTGTGTCGCGTATAAATCGCGAAATAATCCGTAAAAGTAGTTTCATTTAAAAATATCGTGTTCGCGAAAATAAAAGACAACAATAGGACACTCCTTAAAACCACGTGATCAGCTGATGTAGTTGTTGTACAACTTTTCGTATGGATGCCACATCGAAATCGTTTTTTTTTTAAATGCTCCATAAATAATCATCGAGGAGTAGATATGTTTCAATTACGAAGCAGCTAGAAAAAAATCACTATTTCAATGTTGCTTCCACAGAAAAAGTTGTTGATGATCCGCTGATAGCGAGATTTCAAGGAGTATCCTAAATTGTTATCCTACATCCTGTATAGGACGACATCTAGGTAAACCTCAAAACAAATCTACCAAAGTATCTACTTCTTCAAATAAATCACAAAGTATCCGATTGCCACATTAGTTGGTATTGTGAGTAACCTCTTATAATTTCTAGACATGCCGTTCACGTGTCGCAAGTCCAGCTGCGGCTTCCTGTACGCGAACTCCTGCCAGGAGTACAACCTCATCTCCAGCTGCTGCTGCGTTGATCTGTACAAGAACGGCGCGGTACCGGTGCAACCGCCGGTACCGGTCGCCGCCTAATCTGTGTTGCCAGGAAAAATAATCGTGGTGAAATGGTAGGATGTTTGTAAGCTGTGCAGTCACGCATAAATATTATGTTAGTCAAGAATTAAGTTAGTGTAATACGTCGACGGACAAAGTTGTCTTGGCTAATTTAATTCAAGTTTAGTTTGAGTGTCTCTCTTAACTTTCAGTGTGAATTGACAGCCTATTTAGCGTCATGTGGCCTAAACCAGACCTAGATATGTAACCCAATAAATTACGAAAAGCATAAATGACGCGCACAATCACAACTCAAATTACGCACCGTTAGGGCGCAGCAGTCTTAGCATTCGCCGCGACAGAGACATTCTACAAATAATAAGAGACGACACTTCAAAGCCAAAATAGCTTGTCTCGACTATCCAATTTGCTTATGGATTCCAAAACTGTTAAAAATTAGATACATTTCCATGCCTGACTGTACTAAAACTTTTTATAGACTGTATTATTTTTAGTGTATACTAGAACTTGCGGATAGATACTATTGGGCAATGTTTGTTTTATTTTTAGTAGCAAATCGCTATGTTGTAAGAAAGATAGATGCAGACGTATTCAAGAATGGCAATCATGACAAATTATAAATTATAATCATCATAAGTTCCGCAAACAATCATTTTCATTTTAATACATACTTAAGTAATTTAGCTAGAATCCTGTAAGTACTTATTTGTAAGATCTCTTATTATTTGTAACGCAGTATTCACTTCTATTGACTGGATAATAATATGTATAAGGTATCATGGTAACAATCTCAATATTGTCAACTCGAAGTACCTACTCAATAAAAATGAATAACTTGGTCACGTATTTATTTACTGTGTGATGTTTAGCTCAGTGTTTCTCAAACTGTGGTCCCAGGGCCGGCAACCTACCTCAGGTGGTGGCCCGTGGTGGGACCACCTAAGATCGGTCTGTTGGTTGGCGAACAGAAAAAAAGTATAATTAGAAGAACTTATTAACGCAGGTGTTAAGGGTCCCGGATAAATTATAGGTATTTGCCGATTTGGCGTAAAACGAAATGGCTCAGACAGCCGGATATCAGGCTGTCTGACCACACGTTTTTCATGATTCCGCGAAAACCATTGCTTTAAAATGGATGAAACTACTTTAGATGCCGTCACATATCGCGTCACTAAACTTTTGATAAGAAACGGGGCCCTAAACCCCTCTAGAATTGGAGATCCAGAGTGTCGGAAAACGTGAAATTCTGAAATTTTCAAAAAAATCTATTGCGTCACAAACTATGAAACCTAGGTATATTGGCGTCACCAACAATTCGTCATCAGCCTAGATATGCGAGATCTCTCTAGGACTCTGGCTCAGACGGCCTTGAAAAGGTTGAGCAAGGCTGATCTAGCTCACTAGCAAGCAACGCCTATAATTTGCATTTTATGTCAGCTTGTATCCTGCCTGTCTGAAGTACCTATGTATTTTGTATTCACGATCCTAAGTTATAAATGATCAATATTTTAAGTTTTATAGTCTTGTTTTATTACATGCTTACGCACAATTGGCTCTAAAAATTTAAAAATCAGTCCTAAAAAGTACATTAACGACGAAAATTCTTAGATTTTGCGTGGTGGTGTGTGTAATGTGTAAACATTATGCTGGGGCTTCACCTGCGTTTAAAGCTATTAATAAGTACGATATTATTATGAAATAGCGTACGTATTCAGCGGCATTAAACGCAGGTGTAGCCCCAGCGTTACATTTACATTTTATAGCTTAGTAAGAGCATGGGGGTTAAGACATAGAAATAAAACAACAGGGTCTGCTCAACTCATTTATGCACCTCAAATACTTAACCGTACTTACATTCACTCATCACTCGCTACAGTGTAGAAAAACAGTGGATCTGCCAGAACGGCATAACTAGCTTGTCATTAGCAAAATTGTTTCTCACAAATAGAGTCTAATTTGCTTTGCACACTTTGACACAAACAATACTGGGAAGAATTAGTAGGTACGATGATATATGCGAGTTTTGCTTACTTCTAGCTATTCGTTGACTTCAGTAGACTGTAAAAAGCGATTACAAAATAATTCGATAAGTCTACTACTGACTGGTCAGGCACCTTTCGCAAAAAATACAATCATACACCAGGTATTTTCCTATAGACCACAAAACAGACACATCCCAGTATACCTACATTCACAGTGATACTACAAAAATATTATAAAGTCTAGCCAGAGAACATATTTTTTACTTTTACACGATCGAAAAGTTTACGCGAATGTGCATAGAAAAGATATATCTCGTACCTCTCGTACCACCGTAAATGCCATTCAAATTAACGTTAACTTTTCAACTGCGTAAAAGTTAAAATACTACTTTCGATAGAAGACAACAGCACAAGTTTTAGTATGAAAACTAGCGCATCCCCGCTAGTACAGAGTACCGCGGGAGGGAATCCTTAGGCGGTTTAATACAATCATGAGAATCTTACTCATTCAGATGCCAGTTTGAACTCACTCTTCTGTATTATTACTTTTGAACACTTTGTAGTTATATTAATCCACTATTTCTAAGCTATGGGCTATATGCCTAACTGCTTAATAATAAAATCGCAGCCAAATTTGAGTTTTTTTGTGAGTAAATCTAGACATTTTTAGAAAATGTACGCATTTTGAAGAGTGAGTTCAAACACCTAATTATTTATTAAAATTAACACAGCGACCATGATACATTTGACGTCACAAATTCGTTTACGATAAGCCAGCCTTCAGTTCAACGTTAGAATAAGCTAAGCCGACTAAATCGGCTCTGCTCTTCTAGTAAACAAGGAAATACCACGTACTTTACACATTTCATTAAGCAAAAATTGCAAGATTTAATCTCATTTATTTTTTTATTATATCTGTATAGGTAGACTACACAATGCTCATGCAAAAAATGAGTTTTGAATTAATTAAAACTGATGATTTGAGATCTTTGTAAAAAACCGAAGTGGCTTACGTCTGCAACACTTTATTCGTAAACGTTTGCACCTACAGCTTGGTTGAAACGATAAAAAATATTGACATCACAAATAAATTGGTGTAATCAGATGTTCATTCCAATGCTTTTGGCGCTGTAAAATCAAAATTTTATTCAAATAAGCATTAAAGTGTCAACCCAAAAGCAATTAAAATCCTATATTTGGCATGTTTAACAGAAAAGTTTCCGCTAGGGTCAATTAACGCTAGCACAGTCGAGGCACAGTAGCGTTAAAAGTCGATCTAAAAGTTTACATAGCATGTAAAGTTTACATAACATGTAAACTTTAAGATCGACGCTACGCCTCGACTGGACCCTTACGTATATGGACGTTCACTTCAAAACAAAGTAAAGTATCATTAAAATCCTGAAGGCCCTAATTATATCTCCGCCAGGGAGGAACACCGCAATAAATGTGTCGTTTACAAATAATGTCGAGTTGACACTGAATTGCATAGTTCTAGTTTACAGTTATTTACAAATGGTGCGATTCGTGAGCCCACAATAAATTTACATGTTTGGCTAGATTGGTGCAATTGTAGAAATAATTTATTATATTTATTGATTGTTAGATGTAGTTGTTTGTTGTGAAAATGGTAGTACAGCTTTCTCAACGGCTGGTTAAAGTTTTTTGAGATTACGATGTTAGTCTGATTGAAAAGTTGTTGTAGGTGTAAGTTAAAATAATAAATTTTAACCATGAATTGTATAATGACACTAAAGTGGCAGTGAGTAGCGTAGGACACATTGCTAGACGTGCCAAACATGTCCCGCGAATCGCACCATACGTACATTACTATACAGCGTGTGGCCTAGAACCGGGGATAATATTGAAATCAGACTCTATAGGTCAATAGTAATTGAATTATTATGGTCCCAACGAATTAAAATAAAAGCTTTACCTGTCGATTTTTTCTAACAAACCTAATCATAAATTCAATGTAATGCAAACAATGCAATAGTTCCGCTCTATTCGATCGATTTGAGTTCATTATGGATCGTACTTTTTTGGCACCCTTATTCTCTATAAATTTGCAATCAGCAATCGCGCTGTCATCGTCCGATTGATGCTTAGTGTCAAAATCTATTGGAAGCACAGTCGGTAGACTGCTTTGTTATTGGTTTTTGCTGTCAATTTGTGATTTTAAAGCCAGAACTTCTCAATTTTCGCTATCGCAATGCCTTTGCAAGATCAAGAATCAGGGTATGGAGCTACTCATAACGTCTCCTTGACAATCGACATTGACGACTTTGCGATATCGTTTTGCAGTAATACATTGAGTAAGAATCGTAACTTTACTTCTTATTGTGTGTAATGCATGGGTTTTGGTCAGCTGGAATCTTTTCAGAAAAAAATACTAAGGGCTTGTCTCACAATATAAGGATAAGTTCCGCTTAGGTTCTGAATAAGCTATATTTTACTTATCTAAAGTTTATCCATCAGATAAGTAGAATATAGCTTATTCAGAACTAAATTGTGGAACAGGCCCCCAGAATCTCGTTTTTCAATATTATCCCCGGTTCAAGTCCACACAGTGTATGTTTAGATTAGTTAGTGTAGTGAAGTGGCTGGCTACTGGCTACTCGGCTACTGGCGCGCTCAGCGCATCCGGTAGTGGTTCTTCTCCTGCACCTGGCACAGCTCGCCCTTGAAGTCGAGTTCGACCTCGAAATCGAGGTCGCGGTTGTTGCGCGCGTTCTGCCGCATCGAGAACGTGCCGGTTATCTCCTCGCCTTTCTTCACCTGAGTGAGATTGAGACGGGACTTGAGAAATGAAGCTATTATGATATTTCATATTTGAAGATTTTTACAATGGTGGCCGAATTTTAACATACTGTCAATACAATTAAACATACACCCCTATTTTTTAATTACTACAAACCTTTTAAGGACTGCGTTTATTGATAGAAATGTACGTATTTTCCCTGGAAACATTGTGTGGTATCTTTAAAAAAAAAACTCTTACTAAAAACTGATATCATAGTATGGAAAAGAGATTTTAACCTGTGTCCTAGAAAAATATGTTCACTTTTATTAATTATAAATTCATCCCTTGAAAACTCCACCCTGTATGATGCAGTGCAGATACAGACCGGCATGTACTCGTCGAAGTAGTATCCGAGTCGCTTGTGCGACTTCGGGAAACGTTGAAGTACTGTTAGTGTCATGTGTTGGTAGTTATTAGTTAAGTACTGGCCGTCATGTAGGTACTCGTCGAAGTAGTACCTGAGCCGCTTGTGCGACTTCGGGAACCGGTGAAGTACTGTTAGTGTCATGAGTTCAGATGTGTAGGTAGTTATTATTTAAGTACTGGCCGTCATGTACTCGTCGAAGTAGTACCCGAGCCGCTTGTGCGACTTCGTGAACTCCACGTTGAACAACTGTTAGTGTCATGTGTCGCTATGTATAGGTAGTTAGGTACTGACCGTCATGTACTAGTCGAAGTTAAAGACGGTCTGCTTCCAGTGCGTGTACGGTGCCTCGGGCGCCGTGCTGAACCCAAGCCACTTGTGCGACTTCGTGAACTCCACGTTGAACAACTGTTAGTGTCATGTGTCGCTATGTGTAGGTAGTTAGGTACTGACCGTCATGTACTCGTCGAAGTAGAAGACGGTCTGCTTCCAGTGCGTGTACGGTGCCTCAGGCGCCGTGCTGAAACCGAGCCGCTTGTGCGACTTCGTGAACTCCACGTTGAAGAACGTCACGAGGGCTTGGATGAAGTCGTTGCGGCGCACCTGTGCGAAACCAGATAGTAAACAATCTTACTAGGAGTCTTTTACAGATGGTTTGTTTCGAATTGTGGCTGAAAAGACCAGTCCAGATAGAAAGAAAGAAAAAAAGGCAAGGACAGCGAGAGACACATACCAAAGGACCATATTCAAAAGTTAAACTTATAGGCTAATCAATATTATAATTTACTATTAATGTAAGTAAGGTTTTTTTCTTTGTTTCAATAAATGGACTGAATAAAAGCAAATATTTACAAAGTCAATTAAACACTCAAGAAGTTAAACATTAGAAACTTATTATGCGATTGTATTCTTTTTATTCTGAATGGAGGGAACAAAAAAATTTATAAGTCTGAAGTTGATTTAAAAAATTGAAAATAATCACTAGCAAAGCTCTAATATTTTTAGGGTTATCGCATACACATCCTAACATGAGATGGTTAAGTTAAATATCCCCTTAAATAATTCCTTTTAGATAAATGGGACATCATCACATGCATAGCTCTGATACTAAGTAGCCAAGCTAAGTACTTGTGTTACAGAAATCAAAAAACCCTTCCTATACGATGTCTGTTGCTTACCTGCAAATGGAACTTGGATTCAAAGTTAAGATCTTCCTTCTTAACAGTGTACAAGTCTATCTCTTTCAATAAACAGGAATTTGTTACTACCTGAAAAGATAAACATAGTACATAAATAAAGATGAGAATTCAAACATATACTTGTAAGATCCATGTTCAAAAATATGTAATATAAATAAAATATTCTTTATTGCATGAAACAATATATTATGACACTTTCATACAAGATATATTGGTGTAGAATAAAGGCTGTCTTATGGCCAAAATCATATACAGACAACATTCAGGTAAAGGAAATTTTGCTGAGTGGTGGTGATCTCGACAGTGTGAGAAACACATCAGAACCAACTATAATAATAATCATGTTCATGATAATAAAAGAAAAAAGAGATACATAAAACAACACAAAGTTAAGTATACACTGATATAAAAGTATGCATATACTGACTTGTTTAGCGTCAACAACATCCACAAGAGGCTCGGAAATGGCAACTTTCCTAATAGATGACATGTCGAATCCATACACATCATCCCACCAGTTGATCTTCTCGTCTTTGTACTGGCGGTCTTCAATACCGCATATAAACAACGTACATCTGAAAAACAATTTATTCTATTACAGAAATCTTACTTCTTAGTAAGTATTTATTCAAATTAGGAAAATACATAAATAAAATTTTCTTGCAAGGCATGTGTCCAGCCAGCAATGAATCTTATCTTTTCATATTGGGTCTTGTGGTATTTTCAATATAAGTCTTCTCACAATTCTCTACTTGCACTCTGAGACAGACTGCCAAAAAAGTTAGAGTTGGCCTATTGGGCTGGATGTCTACTCTTTTCTTACAAAAAAAATATATGATGACAAAAGCTTGAACCCATTGGGTCACAGAAACAAGACTAATTGGAAATTTTATTTATACATGGGCACATGTTGGTAATTTGAGCTTGATTTTTTTATAATTATATTATTATAGCCTTTATTACTAACAGCAACAGAGCCTATTTTAATCAATGTTAACTGACCTGTCAGGGAAAAGCATGCCATCGGGCCTCAGCCACTTGTCCCGCGCGTACAGCACCGTGTCCAGCATGCTCTCGTAGAACAGGCAGTATCCCATCCACTCTGAGATGATGATGTCCACTTTTTCTACTGGCAACTCTACTTCTTCCACCTTTTTTACAATAGAAATGCATTTCAGAAATATATTGAGCCATTTTAACCCGTATACTTGGAAAAAAATATAAGTATTGAATAAATGAATAACATAATATGTGCGCGAACTGAGCTAAGGTTTATAACATAAACTGATAACATACTCTTTTTTTACTATTAACTACTACAGTCATTATAGCAAAATAATTTACATTAAAGCAAGAATAGCATGACTTGAAGAATAATATGGGCAAAAACCTTTTTTTTTTTTCATTAATAAACCACACATAATAGATTTTCTATTAAGTCTTGTTTTTATGCAAACACTTTAATGCAACAATTTATACTAACATTACTAAAATTCACACCTAACAATGAGTCAATCACATCACAGGATCACAAAGTTGATAATTGTGACTATCATTCATCATGATAACATTCATAATAATAGCATTTATATTTGATTTGAATTCTTACCTTTCCTTTGACGATTTCAATGATATCATCAAGCCGGTTAGCCTCTACGATCTTCCGTGCATAATCAACTATATTCGAGCACTCTATGGCAATAACTTTGGCTGCACCTGCCTTCGCTGCAAACATGGAGAGAATCCCTGTCCCACAGCCTATATCTAGGACTGTCTGGAAGGGCAATATAGATTTTGATTAGATGCGAGGGTTAAAGAAGCTTAAATACTTCAGAATTTGAGATTTCAGAATCAAACAAAGAAATTACCTACTTATTTGTGATTTAAGTGTAAAATAAGTACTAAAGGTTTGATTGATTGATTAAATTTATAGAGCCTAAGTGTAAATTTAGAGACAGAAACCTTAAATTCTACCTATTTCACTAGATGGTTAAAAAAAGTTTTTATGACATTGTTTATCCCATGAAAGGATTAAATACCATGCAGTAATGTGAACATTCATAACTTACTTTTCCCTTGAAAAGATGCTTATTGTGGTACATAGCATTCCTGTACGTGAGAGTGCGGACTTCGTCTTTCAACATCTCCTCGTGGATGCCGAAATGGGCATACGAGTCGAAATAGTAGTCCCTGGACGTCATCTCTTCAGCTGTGACATTTTTGTCTGGCCCTACAACCCGTTATCATGATATAAACACCAAAAGACGAATAATCAAGAAGCACGTTTTCAAGACAAAGTAACGCCCGGCGTTGTTAGCATTTTGACGAAAAACTCACCATTTTCAACAACTGGCGTCGACACAGCCGACGTACTCTCTTGTGCGACATCCATGCTTTCCATTTCAAATCAACACGAGCCAAAAATAGTTTAAAAATCTAATTAATGTTTTATTATAACCTGAAACTTTGTAACGCGAATCGATCTGTCAAACGTTTAAAACTAATGCCTTAGACTCTAATTAAACCATAGAACTTACTTTCCACTAACTATAAACTTAATAGGCGAGTTTTTAAGGATAAATATATCACAATTATATTGGTTTTACGTGTTTTTCACAATTATGCCGAAAAACGCTTGAAACAAGCTTTTCCGCAAAAATTGAAAGACCAAATCGGGGTTACCGTAAAGAAAAATAAATTAAATACCATTTTTTTGCAAATTCTGAATACACTCTGTCATGTATTTAAAAGAAATCTGAAAATTCTAAAAATATAAAGACGTTATTATCTGATTGAATAAATCACAAATTAAAAGCATTAAATTTATTAAGTTTAGAAATTAAAAATAAAAATATTTTTATTACTAGCAACTGTCGAAAATTAATAGTGCTTCCAACTAAGTTCCAACAGTACGAATATAATCGATTTAAATATTTTTATTATCGAATGCGATAATAAAACTATTTGATTATCAGATTCTGAATATAATAATGCGCACCCGTAAATAAAAGCCTAAGGCTAGGTGAGAGTTTAATAAACAAATATGCGTTGAGGTGCCGCCGCCAGGCAGCGCCATAGAAGTCCATACCAATTCACGTATCACATTTAAGTACTTTTAAATAAAATCCGATACGCTTATATCTTAAACTCAATCTAGTACTACCAACTCTTTCCTAGGTCAGAAATACGTCCATCCTAAAAAACTCTATCAGTTCCATTCAGGGTTTCAGTATTTAGTGCTAAGTGAACTTTTAAACTAAATCCGTTATAAACCTTTAATATTTTGCAGGGAACAAACTTATTCTGGAATGGAGGCCACGTAACGGCAAGCGCAGCGTAGGACGTCCACCCAAAAGGTGGACAGACGACCTGGTAAAGGTTGCTGGAAGTTGCTGGATGAAGTTCGCTTCCGGTCGGCCAACCGGCCGATCTGAAAGTCACTGGGGGAGGCCTATGTTTAGCAGTGGATGTCATCATCATCATCATCAGCCCACACTAGTCCACTGCTGGACATGGGCCTCCCCAATTGCACGCCACTCTGCACGATCCACGGCTACTCTCATCCAGCTCCTGCCAGCAACCTTGCGAAGATCGTCGCTCCATCTAGTCTGAGGGCGTCCCACACTACGCTTGCCGACACGCGGTCTCCACTCAAGAACTCGTTTACCCCAGCAGTTGTCGGTCAGCAGTGGATGTCCTGTGGCTGAAATGATGATGATAAAACTTATTCTACGCACATTTATTTAATTTTAGCACAGAAAAAGAAATGACAAACTGTAAATCTATTTATTTCATTAAACACCGATGGATTATCTTACTCATAAAACCAGCATAAGTAATTACATAAATACATTAGCTTCGTAAATGTTTTTTTAAAGACACTTAATAACCATTATAATATAATATTACCAAATAGTAAATATTGGACTTAATTACATACATTGCTCTGATTCCAAGATAAGCAGCTAAAGCACTTGTGTTATAGTTTTTTTTTAATAAAAAATATCAATGTAATAATTTATTACATAAATGAGTAATAATTGAGAAACGATGAGTATATTAAAGTTATAGCGATAATTGGAAAATTATCGCTTCTCCAGAAATTAGTATTTCGTGAGAAGAAAACAAAAACTGAATTGACCCAAACCGGGAATACCTACAACTCAGACAGATCACAGGCCATTGAAACACAATCAACGACAGGTCAACATACCAAATTAACTTATTTAATTGATTTTGAACTTACACATAGATAAAAATATCAATTTAGGATACGAATACGTTTTGTGATATTAAGTTGATGACCTGTTGACTGAATAATTATAGGTAATTGGGAAACAATATTTATCTAATGAAACCTAATTATTGCTACGCTATTTTGATAAGCACCGGCTATTATCAATATATGTTTCTTATCACGAGTAGTAACTATGATTAAGCTGAGTTCGCAGTTCGCACCACGTGCATTTCTCTCAATATCTAGTCGTAGTAACGATGTGTAATCTTATCGTGGTCAGCCCTCGTTTATTGATATGAACGTGATATACGGACGAGTTAGTAAAAAGCCCACAGTATTGTGAGCGCGTTGGAGGGTCACGCACGACCGTGTATTCTGTTTATTTACTCCAATGTGCCGAGCGCGCCAACATCGAATACAGTAAAACAAGTACAAAGCCACAGAACTGAGATAAAGTTTGTCAAATAAATATAGGTTTTAAGGTGTGCAGTATAAGAATATTTTTTAATAATCTTCATAAGTTTCTCTTGTTGAAACAGAAGGTAATTATTTGTATTATTTACATATTATTATAAATTACCTACTTGTATTGTATTTCAAACAAAACGGAATTCTTAACTTTAAAAATATGTTTCAGTAGCATAATTTTTACTTATTTTTTGGAATTAGTCACTGTGAAAACATGAAAACATGATCATTTTTGTGTTAACCAATTGTTGACTGGCAAAGAATGTCAAGCTCTCACTTTTTTGTTTTATGTGATTTCGTATTGCAATTCTTAACTATTTATTATCGTTTTCGTCATTATTCTTCTAGAAAAACCCAATGGAAAAAACATAACAAACATGCCCTATATAACCCAGTTAGATAATATCTCAAAATTATTTATAATTCTGGTCTGTAGTGCAATCTTATATTTTGGCCTTGATATGCAGTCACTATCGAAATCAAGCAGCGAAAGCTAAAGTATAAGAATTCTTCGCATTTTTATTTACTTACTCGATAAAAGGTGGCTTTGTCAAGAGATATCATAAAAGTATTTGAATAGAACTACATTTTTATTTTATCACACATATCACATCACCAGCCTATATCAGTCCACTGCGGGACCAGACCTCTCCAAAAGGAGGATTTTGCCATAATCGCCACGCTTGGAAGGTGGGTTGGCGATCGCAAATACAAATACAAATATTATTTTATACAAATTACAAAATTTACTTATTACTTTATCACTTTAATGCCATGTCACCCGGCAACCTGATATAAAAATTAGTAGTTTCTAAGCGATTATTTACCTAATATATTTATAATTATCATGTTTTTGTTACGCGTTTTTTCGCTTTATATTTTTGTGAAATAACTTTGAGTTAAAAAAATACAATTGTGGATAATAATACCAGCCTTCTCCTTTGTTTTATAAAATACCACAGAATATTTGCAAATTAAAATATTACCTACTTAGACGATACAATTCTTTTGTCACTAATTCTGAGATGAGACAATTACTCTAAGAAAGCTTTGAGTAACAATACTAAGAGTAAGATACTTAAAAATATGAATACGGCCAAGGTCGAAGCTAAAAACATTTATTTAATTATCCTTAACATTGTAGCTGTTATTCACAAAGATATTTATTTGGGTCTTTTTTTTGTGTGAAATAAGACCAACGATATTAAAAACCCTATCGTTGAATAAGACTGAAAAAAAACGTTGGGTTCAATACAAGATGCCATTTCAAAGAAATCAGCAGTCACATGCTGAGTGCCCATATCAAATAATATGAGGAGTCGAATACACAAACACGCTTAGCTTGATATTTTTCTGGAATTCGTGTATCAAATATTTGAGTTGGCATTTTATCGCTTGTGGGTTCAGCAATGAATATTTTATGAAACAAAGAAAAGGAGTAAAAATAAACTCGGTGGTCAATGAAATGCATGACTTGTTGTTTTGCATTGACGATGCGTTTCATGTGTGCAGGATGCTGCAGGTCTCTTATGCTTGGCAAATGTGTTGTTTTATGTATATGTATATGTAAATATACACTACGTGTGCATGTTTAAATCGATAACGCTGGGCTGGGTTTGTTTCACAAAATCATTAATCTTTAGTTTGAAGTGGACTATCATTTTACAACTCACACACACATAGTTGTTTAATATGCAATGACTTTAAGTGACCACATATTATATTATATACACGTATAATGCTTTAAATACAGTCATGCTTCTCCATTAGTTAAAATTCTTCTAAGGCACCGTACTAGCACACGTGCTCTTGTTTGTTATTTGCATTACAGCAAAAGTCAATACATTTTTAAAAAATACTGTTTTTTAAACCCGGCCAAGGAAAACAAAGACACACTGTAAACTTTTATCGTATCGCAGTCTCATAAGTCCAGATGGCATTTAAAATAGGATTGTTTAAATTAGTTTTAAAACAACCCAAATATCATACTACAATTTTTTTTTTATATTAGGTTGAGTGGATTAAGTTTTAGGAACGTTGGTAATCTAGCCACGCCTTCCATTACAAATTATTAATTCCTAATAAAGGTTGGGCACGGGCACAGGCACGGCACTATAGGTATCCGTGTACTTTACGACAAGATTCTTGAAGTTGATTTGTAGTGCAATAACCGATGTTTTGAGTAGGTAGTCCAATCTAAATTCTAATGAATACCTACAGGTAAATCTAATTAACTATACCTACATTTTTAGGATTTTTGTAGTCATGCTCTGTCTGTAGGAAGGAACCCATATAGCTTCACCAAGTCCGTCCATCTGTCTAGCTGTGGGTGGCTTAGTTCAAAGTATTTTAGTACCTACTAGGAAGCTGTAATTGAGCAGGTATACACTTTACGTACTATCGCAGGCTCCGACGCCTTACCGCTTTGTAGAAATATTCCTGTGTACGCTTACACACACATCGCGCCGGACACGCCCCAACCCGCCCTAATTGGTTATGCATTTTACGTTTTACTACAACCAATTAGATACAAATAGAAGCTTGCTTGCTTGTGCCTAATGATTGAACCCGAAACATAAATGAACGTAGCGCGTGGCTTGAAGTGAGGGGCAATGAGGTGCTTGCAAACGATTTTAGCTTTAAGACTGGTCAGGCGTCGGAGCCCGCGATAGTACCACTAAATGTAAAATAGGGATATTTTATTTAGCTCGTCTATCCCATGGTGTCGGATGGTAGGTTCTTTAAAAATATTGTGTGTGTTTGCTAACATCATTTTTCGATTCAGGGGTTTTTTTTTTTTTGTTAGAGTAAAATGTACCTTCTTTGCCAGCTTAATGGTTGCTATATGAAATGTGAAAAAAAATACGACAGTAAATACATAATAACGAAGCTATAATGAAAACTATGAAAGGCCATGTACTGTAAGCCCCGTAGGTTCTCTACTGAAAGCCTTTATTCGCAATCTAAGCTGTTGTCTGTAAGAAGGCTCTACGCTGTACACACGATTCTAAGGTATCATAAAAATTTACCCTTCGACCATGCCAAACTTGACAGGCGACGAAGTTACTCTGTAGCTCCTGGTTTCCCCACTCGTACAGTCTTTGCAAGGCAGCAATATATATCTCAAGCGCCTTACTTTTTGGGAAGCCCCTGCAATTTGTACGTAAAGATTTTGGGAAATAAATACATTTTATTTATTATATTATTATGAAAGCTAGTAGGCTTAACGATTTAATGAGTAAATTTATTAAATATAGGTACTTGTACAAGAAAATTATTTTGATGAAGTTGTGAATTATTTAAAATATTGCATAATATTGTGTTGTTATGGAAAACTACAGAACCCTACACTGCGTGGCTCAACACGCACTTGGCCGGTTTTTTTATGCGTAGCGAAAAAGCGAGTTGATGCGAGTAGAAATATTTAATGTAAGCCGGCCAACAACTTTTAGGATAATAATATAAGTGTATGTTTATTTTACTTTGTTTATTTCTATATAGTATTATAAATATATAATAATTATTATTATTACTTTCTTATACTCTTCACCGCCTCCCCTCTCAACTTTTTTAAACTGTCCTCTACCTAAAGGCTGTCTGGACGTGATCGCTTCTAGCGATAAGACCGCCTAAATTGCAACTTTCTAAATGTATTTTTCTTTGTAATGTTAGACGTTAGTTTTGTGTGGTTTGCAATAAATAGTAGGTAGATATCTATCTATCTGTCTAAGTCCTGAGTAAGTTGACAACAAAAGCCGTATCTAATCTAATGTTTTGCTTCCTCATTCGGACTATTCGAGAAGATGGGTTTACTTACAATAATGACCAGTAAAAATATTTTCAAATTCGAAATAAATGATAACATGGTTAATATTTACTGCATTGTTAGCAGCGTATGAAATACGAGCACCTAATCATGCTAACACGAATTAGTCAGTACTTACGATAACAGAATTTGACAAAATATATTATAAGAGGAATTTTATTTATGACTGTATTGTATGTTTGTTATTTTTACAAACAAATCTAATGTTGTGGTGATTAATCCATTAATCATATTTTTCACTGAAGTACGTTAATATTATTTAGTTTTATATTTTGTGCGCCATTGGTTACCTACATAATTAAATAATAAATAATCATTCCATGATACGAACAAAAGTTGATATTTTATATCGCCATTGCCTGATCTGTTTCTCTGATTTTTGTTAAAATTTATTCTAATTGAGAAAGTATTTTAAATTAAATAACTCTTCCTTTATATCCTTTTTTAACAAAGTCTTAAAAATTAGACGCATAGGTAAGTTGTTGTTCAGGAAAAACTGGTTACTTGTGGACATTTAAAATTCATAAGTAGGTATTCATTTCGTATATTTCAAAGATGTTAAAATATGAAGCTGAAATTCATGGCAAAGCAATTATAGTGTGGAGGAGTAGGCTGTTATCCAATGTTTGATCGTGATGGTCTAGTTAACCTTAAGTGCTGCTTCGTCTTAAATACTTACCTTGTAAAATATAGCATTGCGATTTCGAATGTGTTTTATAAGCACAAATATTGTCATATAGTTCGTACAATGGTTCGCACTCAAATCAAATCGTTTATTTCCTATAAATAGGTGGTTACAGAGATCTGAAGATATGATACAGATATTTGTGTTGCTTAAGACCTATTTATCCATAATCTATGACCTGCAAAAAATCAAAAGTTTTTATTACAAAAATATTAAAAGTTAATTTAAAGTTAATTCTACGCATCAACAATAACATAATGTCAATTAGGTACTCAAAAAGGACCCTGCTACTCGGCTGTGTCACCCTGCTATTCTAAATCGTAAACGGAAGAAATACACTTGAAGACTATTGATCCAAAAACAAATAAGTAATAAGAAATCCAAATGCAAAAAATTGCCTTGGCACTTGGGAAATACATTATTATTATGTTGCAAAAATCGTCGTTTGAGGGCAAGATTTTTCTATTGAAAATTTCCATTGTCCTCTAGGACTCATTTTGTTAGTAGAGTACAAAATAATAATGGTTTAGGTCGTTATTTAAAAACCGGCCAAGTGCTTTTCGTGCCACGCGCACTGTAGAGTGCCGTAGTTACCCGTCGTTGCCACAATATATTTCAAAAGGAGTCGTTATATTCCTTATTCGGAATTATAATAAATTAAGTTTGCTATAACTTCATCTAAGTCAATTCTAATGTTTTCTTCTAAGGAATATTTATTAAGTTAAAAAATTTCCAAAACATAAGTTGAACGACTATTACTCTTAAGTAACTGATCTATATTAACCGTAATTATTTTCTTTAAAAGTTAAAAATTCATGAATGTAAAGCACTATTATCATGATTTTTTTCAGATTTTTCAAGATAATAGTTCAGTTTTTAGAGGGGGGCGGGACGTCCTACTCGAACAAAAATTAGCGCTTTAAAGTTCAATATATTGCAAACGGATCCCGAAAATTGTTTTAGCAATCCCGAAGTCATTTCAAAGGACCTATTCAACGAAATCTCACACGATCTCACACTAGCTGATGCAAAAAATACATACCCTCACGTTACATGGGAGCTACCATAAATTTTTTTTCAAAATTTTATTCTACCACTTTGTTGGCGTGATTGATATACTTACATACATTCCTCCACAAAATTACAGCTCTCTAGTGCCAACAGACTCCAACCAAAACCTTGGACGGATAGAAAAACAAACAGACGGACATGACGAAACTATAAGGGTTCCTTGTCAGGATTACGAAACCCTAAAAAGTAAAACATGGAGGGCAATAAAATTAGTTGTACACTATTTTGTTACGTAACTAAAATTGTAACTTGTTTTTGGATTCAAAAATTAATATTGATATTTAAAATACTTGAAACGCTCAATCACTCGTGGATTACAAAACCCTCGATGGGCGAAACCAACTCGTTCTCAACACTTAGTGGGGTTTAGATTATTATTCTGCCAACACGCGTAACTTATTACTTAACTAGGCATTGAAAAATAATTTAGAATGGGACATTTATGAATGTTATTGAAATGTATATGTTAATTGTTAAGCCATTGCGTTCAACGATAAAATGTACCTAAACAATGGTTTCTCATTACAAAATGATCATTAATAATATTTTTAGGGTTCCGTACAATCAACACAGCCAATTTGCTTCGAATCTACTGGACCAAATCAGGTGAACTGTGCAAAGTAAATAAATTTTTTTTTTAAATAAGGGTTATTTTCTGGGCACAAATTTAGCAAACCTTACTGAGTCATTTAAAAAATTTAATGAAAGGCCTCGTTATTAGGATCTCAAATATATATTTGTTATTATTTTAAAATGAATAGTTTTGATTTTATGAAAGAAGGTGAAAATTGACCTAAATACCCCCCCCCCCCAACTCCGAAACTACTGAGCCTAAAATTTTGATAAAATACAAAATTTAGTTCTTTGCTTGTAGATTGCAGGAAAACCTATAGGAATTAACTATCAATTTAATGGAATCTACACGCTAGTTCAACTCACTCTTGACCGGTTTTTTATAACAGCATAGGTTTAGATCCTAACTAAAACTATCCAAAACACAGGCGAAACTTTATTCTAGTAACTTTAATCTATCAATTCCGTATCATCTCTGTGTCCATTAATCAGAACCGCTAGCTAGTTATCATTAGGTATCACACAATTTATGTATCCTTGGAATGTAGCCTGTAGTCAAGAGGTCCAGTCAGACTTTCATGGACTATTCGTTCTTGATTGCCATAAGTGGCTAATTCGTCTCTTTATTCGACAATGAGTCTGTGGCCTGTAGTAGTCCCGCGTGACCTTTCGGCCGCGTCCTTTACATTATTACATTCACATGGGGACGTAAGTTCCAAGTTCATTCACCGCTAACTAACTCGATTACACTGCACCGGTCTTCCATTCTTATGGAGGAATTTATATTACCCTATCGGGTTCGTTCCATTGCGCATTGTTAAACCGGCAACTGCTGTGGAGGTTGTTCAAAAACTGTTATATACATATATATCTCCACTATCTTTGTTTGTTCATAGTTAAATATGATTTATTATGGAACTAACCACTTAATACTAGGTACCGAAAACGATATTTTCTATATTGTCTGAAGACTAGGCGGTGTGCTACCGTTGATGTTTTTCATTTCTTTAACATAAATGCTCAGCTACTTACCATAGGAACAGAGCTATGTACGGATGTGATGCAGTCCCTTATTGGAAATTTTAATCTAAAATTGAATGTTTTCAGGATTTACCTATTTTCATGCGTTAGTAGACAAACTAATAATTTTACGTTGTGCAAGTTAATGTCGTCTGTATAAAAACTAAAATCCCACTTTTCATTATTATTTTACATATCCCCTAATAATATTATTTTGGCTACAAAAGAATTCTACCCGTTATTATTTCAACCAAAATTTTTAGGTGAGCCTAGCTTTTATCTGCGGTTGCATGAGAGCGTAAAACCTTTAAATTACTTTGTGTCTTTATGTTGTTTCGTTTGTCTGGGTTGTGGGGTTAATTTTAGTTTGCGTATATCTTTTAAAATAATTTCTTAAAATTTATTTATAACTACAAAATCATTGGATTGATTATCTTGGTGAACATTTCAATTTCCTTTTTGTTTTGTTACAGTTGAAAAAACACATCGAAGATGGCTGACAAAGAAAAATGTGAAATTGATAATGAAATAGGAAAGATACAAGGCAGTACAGTTAAGTTAAAAAGAGAATTAGGTCTCTTTTCCGCAGTTAACTTAATATTGGGTGTAATGATCGGATCCGGAATTTTTGTGTCCCCAGCATCCGCCTTAGAACACTCTGGTTCCGTAGGATTATGTCTTATAATATGGACAGTATCAGGAATAATTTCATTACTAGGTGGGTGTAGGTAAGGCGCCTAGAATATTAATGTGATGCCCGTCAATTTTTCTTGTACTTTGTTACTTTTTATGTAAGCGTCAGAATTTGTATGCAAATTTTCTGTTTTCAGGAGCATTATCCTTTGCTGAACTTGGGACAGTAGTTGGAAAGTCTGGAGCTGAGTATGCATATTTTCAAGAAGCATTTGGAAACACACATAAGTACTGGGGACCACTACCATCATTCATTTGTGCGTGGATATACGTGGTCATTTTGAGACCCGCTGAAGTTGCTATTATTGTAATGACTTTTGCCGAGTACGCGATACAACCATTCACGATAAATCTGCAAGCGGATTATAAAGATACAACAATAAAACTGGCATCCCTAACCGCTCTCTGTAAGTATAATGTAAAAACCACAAAAAAATTACGACCGTTATGGTTTATTGGTTTACACTCCTGTTAGTCTCATGCTTAAATTTTGCAAGAATTGAAAAAACAACTGGCAAATCTTGTTAGAATTGCTAGACCCAGACAATCGTTTGCCTAAATAGCCTTAAATGAGGTAACATTTTGTACCTAAATTATGATCACGTTAATTCCCGTTTCATTGAGTTTTAAATAGCCTTAAAAGTTTGATTTTTGTTAAAATATAATTCATTTAAAGTGGCTACACTTCATTGAAATTGCGCTAGACATAATTGAGAAGAAAGTTTATTTTTTTCTAAATACCTTCCTGAACACAGACACAGCTCATTTATTCATCTACTTACAAAGGATAACATAATTTGGGTATTGGATTTGATTTATTTTAATCGATTGTGTTTTACTCGAACTTGGCATTTCCTCTACGAGAGCGATTACGTCACTACTGAACTTGTTCGAGCTGTCAACTGTCAATGTCAAAGTTTTGAAAAACCATAACTGGCTGCGTGCGTTGTGTTTGTTTGTAAAAATTTCTGATTTAAAACTATAATTTATATTAGTAGAAGATAAGTTTTTGCAAGATTAATCAGTGTTACAGTAAGGATCCTATTTACCTCGTCGTTCAAATCTTTGGTGTCACTTCAAACACAGTAAGTAAACTATAAAAGTGTTGTTACATAAAAATGTTTTAACTTTGCAATGTTTTTACGTTTATAATTTTATTTCAGAATAATAAGCAATGCCTAACGAACGCAACACGGAGACACAAGAGGCTGTAAAGCGTGAGGTTAAGTTACTTCAGAAGCGTTGCGTTGACGCTTGCAATATCATTGAAAATTCTCCAATCGATACTCAGTTTATGACTCCGGATAACTTGGAGGAGAAAACACTGTGTTACCTTGAGGGTGTTCGGACGGAAATAGACAATTCTAACACGCCTATAGTAACTGATGACAATCTGCTAACCAGTCAGTTCCTTAATGAGATCAAACAAAGAACTACAGAAGTTGAAGAACTAATTGCTTATACCAGAGGTTCAATACACGATGTAGATAACGAAATAAACAGGTGAACTTTGTACTTCTTTCAAAGGGATCGTTTTGAGTACTTCTTATTTTAATATTTAGATATAATTTTATTTTGTATTTAATACCCTAAGTAATTAATCATTTATTAAAACTTTGTAAAAGTCATTGTAATAACTGTAGTGGTATCTAAAATAGAGTTTTAAAACTTTAACAGCTTTGCAACTAAAATTTTCAATTGTAGGTTAAGTAACCTCATAAAAACCGCACAAGAAGCGAAATCCCGGCCTCGTGTTCAGAAGCAAGAAGTTCAGCCACAACACCTTCTAAAGGCCAAGGAGAGATTCCACACAATGAAGAGTGAGCTTCATGGACTTATACAATCATTATTCCCGAACAATGCCGAGTTGATCACTGAAGTCTTGGGAGTAAGTGTTATGTATATTTCATTAATCACTTTAATAATACAGATTTTTATAAAATTTGCAATAGGCACCAGCTCTCACAACACTGATTAGTCCATTCTGTTTATTATGAATAATAATAGGCCTTTTTTTCTGAACTTCATAATAATGAATTCTACTAGACATGTTTTTGTGATTTTTTATGAAATTAAGTAATAAGTTTTATTATTTATGAATATAGCTAAACATTAAACTAGGCTTATCTATTTTTACAGCAACTAATGCAACAAAAGTTAGACGAAGCGTCAAACGGTTACATACAGATCACAGCAGAGAATTACCAAATCATGGAGCTCCTCAAAGATATCAACCTTGTAACAGCCAACCCCTACAACAACACTGAAGTTAAATTAGCATATTAGGCATATATGAGGTTATGAGGAAAAAACAAATGCATTCATTGTGATAAAAATATATTATGAGGAAACAAATAATTAGTTTTATTGGTTCATTGACCCGTCTACTGTTGCTTATTGATAATGTGAAATAATTGCTTAGAAATTGAAGCTTGTGATAGTATTTTGAATCATTTGTTTACCTAATTTTGTATTAGATGGAATGTTATTGAAATCAGTTAACAATCTTAAAAGTTTTTGTAATCAGTATTATTGGATTCTGTTGCTATGTTGTCATTGACCTTTTTTTTTCTTTTGCATTGCAAAAAATTGCCGCTGTGATGTTCTTTCGAAATATTTTTTCCTTATTTTAAACCACAACATTACGAAAATGCAAAGGTAATTTGTTTTTATTTTATGTAATTATCAAAGATCTTTTTTTAAACTTTTCCAGTGGTATTGAGGAGCAGAACTTGACTTAATATCTCCATTAAGCCTAAAACCTTAAATTCTATTAAATAATAAGATTTTACACTAGGTGGCTTAGCTGCGCTGATGATTGGCTAGGTCGTATGATTACTTCATAATGTGACTTTAATTAATTTTAATACGGACTATATTCGCGCGGCTAAGTTCCGAATAGAGTGACTTATCCGCGCGGTCAAGTAGCGTAGTGTGAAAACGCTCTCTTAGATTGAAATTATCTTCCCAAAATAGGGATAAAATTATTTTAGTACTTTTCTATGACGGTGCGTGTATGTACAGTCAGCGTCAAAAAGATGTATTCCTTTTGTTGTTTCATCAAAACCTTACATCATTAAACACATTTTAACTGGGACTGTACTTTGGTCAATCTGTAAAACACACACACACTTGTACTTTACTGTACCCTGTACCTACTAATTAAGAAAAAGTTATTCACGCCATTATCAAGAGTCGATTTGTTTCAGTCATAATGACGTACATCAACATAACGAGTGTGAAGCTGTTCGTGAAGGTGCAAAATGTGTTCGGCGTGTGCAAAGTGCTCGCCTGCCTCATCGTCATCGGCGGAGGGATATACGAGATCAGTAAAGGTATGAACTACCTCCTTTATCTTTCCTCCTCGCACAATAAAGAATAACAGGTATCTGCCCCCTAGCATGCTAAACAAAACACGATATGAGATAGCGATTTATCGACACCTATTGTCAAAATATGGTATACATAGCCGCTATCTTGAATTTTTATCGAAACAGCAAGCATGTCCCTGCCGGTGACGTCATAAAAGTTCAAGATGGTGGCTAGGTTAATCATATTTTGACAGTTGGGTAACAATAAACCGCTATAACATATCGTGTTTTGTTATTAACCCCGTTTATTCACTAGCAACTGTATTTCTGTAAATGAACCAACAGTTTTTTAAATGTTCCTTAAGTAGCATTGTGCACCTATGTATAAACTATAAAAATAACATGATTATACATTATTTAAAGACACAAAAGTGGTGTAGTGCCAACACTAGACTAACGAAACATCGCGTCGTAAGCAAAATAATCTTATACAATATTTTAATAGATGTTGTTCAAAAAAGACGAATGATACCTTTTTTTTTAATCCCTCGAATAACCAGTAAATGAACGCCCGTTCATTCAATGGATTATAGTGCTATTTCATATCCTTAGTTGGAACATGCAAAAAAATACATTTAGGTTTCGTTTTTTAAGGAAACAAAACGTAGTGTTATGGTATTTAATCCATAACAAACAATTTTAAAACATAAAATAACCAATATCATGTCATAATTACCAATGAAAAACAACATGGTTTTGTAAACGGTACCTTACGTCAGGGTCCTACTATTTCAGTTCATACACTTTTTAGTGTTGTTACTGTGCAAAATTTGTGAACAAACATTTAAAAAATTTAAATATTCACCGATTTTCTACCACAGCTTTTATTCTACCCAAAAAACATCTGATATGTTCATCACTAGGAGGCGTTCATTCACTGGACATTACCCTATGACAATCACTAACGTTTTTTGAGAGGTTTTTGATATGCACTTTGACTTACTGATTACTAACTTGCTCTGTACTTACCAAGTGTAAATTGGCCCTAATGGCTAACATAATGTTATCCGTTTCGCTAAAATAAAGGTACGCGTTTGGACAATGAATGACACATCCGTTTTGTATAATTATTTACAATGCGGGCCAGACAAATGGTGGATTTACACTGTAGATAGGCTGCGGCCTCGACTCAAAGAGGCCAAAGAGTTAAGCATGGATTGTCAGCGTGCTTAGCTCTGAATGATTCTCATTGATGGTATTTAACACTTATCTGCAGTTCTTATCGATATTGTCGAATGTAGCTAAGTATTAATTGCTGATATAAAACAATATAATGGCTGTACACATTACACATTTATCTGACCAATAAATGGTGGGGCACACTCACAATGTAATATTTACTATCCCTAATAAATCATATTTTTTTGCCTTTGTTTTGAAAATGGAAGGAACTAGTGTCAATATTTTTATCATGTTCAAGTTACAGCTAGGTTGATAAAGCAAAAATTCAAAGATTACTAATGATGTTAAACAATGCTATCACAGAATCACAGTTCGGTTAATTATTTAAAAATATTAATGTCGATGATTATCAATTTAGGACATCGGTAAAATCACGGAATTTACGGCAAAGTCTGTCGTTCTGTCCTATCCGTAAATAAAAGCTCATAAATAAACCCAGAGCATTTTGAGATGCAATGTGTATGTGGTTTAAACCTCTATATTTAACTATACGCCGTATCTAATCAGAGCATAGCATTTATCGCGAAATCGTGATTCTCTTCTACCTGCGACATTTTTTACTAACCCACTAATAGCTTTCAAAAGAAATGCGCAAGTCTGTTTCAGTTCAGTAGAATGTTAAATTTAATCAAAGCAAATAAAGAGCTAGTAAGAGCTTTGCATACTTGCGCTGACAGTATTAAATACTACTTTTATACTGCCAAAACTTAGCGATCTTAGTAATTGAGGTGGCAAGCATGTAGCTGCAAAGTCATGGTCTGAGGCTTTAAACTCGGTCTATACCTTTAGAATTCGATTTGTACGAAAATATTTTTTTCATAAATTAGGTTATTATAACATTTCTGACTTCACCATAGTCATCATATGCATATGTTAACATAGGCTAGTTTCGGCTTGCTATACCATTTACATAACACCCTATATACAGGATATTGATTTCGATGTTAATATTGAATATTAAAGATATTTATGTTTTAGACACGCGCTACCTTAAATTTGACTACTGTTAAAAACCACACCTTATTACCTAGATAACTTACTCTTTCACTAACTATCTACCCTCCCATTCTAGGCAACACAGCGCATCTAGACAAAGGTTTCGAAGGCAGCACTACCAGCCCGGGCGGCATCGCGCTCGCGCTCTACTCCGGGCTGTGGGCCTACGACGGCTGGAACAGCGTCACCGTCGTCACTGAGGAGATCATCAACCCTGGCGTGTGAGTACAACTGTTTATGGGTTTTACTGGGGATGCTCCTATAAAGGATGCACCTGGACAAAGGTTTCTAAGGCAGCACTACCAGCCCGGGCATCGCGCTCGCGCTCTACTCCGGGCTGTGGGCCTACGACGGCTGGAACAGCGTCACCGTCGTCACTGAGGAGATCATCAACCCTGGCGTGTGAGTACAACTGTTTGTGGGTTTTACTAATGGTTTTACGGTGATGATCCTATATAAAAGTTAGAACGAATACTAAGTACACACTTTGAATCGGGCGATAGTATATATATTATAGGCAATTAAGCGCAGCGTGTGAGACGTCCACCCACAAGATGGACAGACGACCTGGTAAAGGTTGCAGAAAGCCGCCGCTGGATGCAGGTCGCTTCCAACCGGCCAATCTGGAAGTCACTGGGGGAGACCCTATGTTTAGCAGTGGACGTCCTAAGCTGTAGCTGAAATGATGATGATAGATTTTTTGAACAATCGCACTAATATTATACACCTTGATATTTTAATCGTCCTTATAAAGACGATTATCTTATAAGAATCACTTTAATTTGATATTAATACGCATTGAGGTATAATGTACTTATACCTCAATGTTAATACGCTACCATCACCAACCGTTGTGCTAAATAAATAAAAAAAAAACTTCTTGACCTGCGAATGAACACATTTTAACTCTCCATGTAGCACCGACTCCAAAAATACCTGATTAGGTATGTGTAATTAAGAAAATAATTTTTTTCGCCTTTTAGTTCATTTTTGAAGTCGTTTCCTAGTTTTTTTTTAAACTTGTTTGTAATAAATAAAATTATGTTTCCGTATTTGCTAATAACCTTTGAAACACCCGTATACCTACTAATCGCACAGATTGGTGTACTGTATATGGTGAATCGCCTTGATTATTCGCTTGGGATCCCGGTGGAGGTGGATGGGGACAATTTTCCAATGTTTTCGGGTCTGAGTGTACTGGAAGACGCCCTTAAAAATATTGCCTGGTACGCCGTAACACAAGGATGTTAATTACTAACTTAAAAACCATAATTGTATGTTGTATGGCGCACATTTATATTTACCAAGGTACTTATTTATTTGTGTATACCCAGGAGAGAATTGATGTCACGCAAACACTACACTCGATCGATACTATTTGCCGACCCTCGGCCTTCATCAGACCTGCTGATAAAGATAACGGCTGGCTAAGTGATTCGCACTAATGGAAAACACACATGATTACTTGACATACCAACCAGGTCAGACTGTTGCTATAGTTACGAAGGTTGGAAGAAAGGTCACTGGTTTAAAGGGCATTTGTACTTTATTTGTATTCTGCCTTTACTTACACTGGTAGTGAAATAATGCAAAAGCGTGTGCATTGCCGTGGTTTTTCGGGGATTTGCCTAGAACGTAAGGGGTCGATTGTTCGATTTGCGGTTCAGCTAAATTCAGAGAACGTTTTTTTTTTTTTCAAGTTATTCGGTCTTGGTTCACTGCCCTTAATAATTTATAAAATCTGGTACCTTTTAAAACAAAAAAGCAATCGCGTAAGCATATTTGTGTTTGTTAGTTTAGGATTCTTGGTTCTTTTGCTCAAAAGGATCAATGAAATTTTCAGGACTGTGAAAAAGTGAAAGTTAAATTGCCTTTTCTGATCTCGATTGTTTGGTAATGTCAACTATGTTATTCCTCCTCCGTATGTACAGTACTATGTTATTAGGACGAGAATTATAGCTTAACCACCGGATAACCTGAAGAGAGCTATCTTCATCGGGACAAGACAGGGCAAAAGACCACGTGGTTGAAGACCAGACGTTGGTCGGACCTACTTGTAAAAACCCTGGAAATGTCGTTCTACGAACGGGTGCAGGACCGAAATGCCTGGAAATCATCCAGGCAACTAAGTAGGCGGGGTCACGAGCCTCAACGTCTGAGGAGTGACCAACTATGGAGGAGAAGGAATAGTTTAACTCTTCAGCACAAGGAAACGAGGCATAAAGGATTTTTATTTTTACGCAGTCTCCTTTAGACTCCTGGGAGTCCTGGGATTTCACAAGTTAATTCAGGCTTATTTTCAGAAATAAAGTTTAACACCATAATCGTCCGCTAACAAGATCCTTCTCTCTTTACTCATCCACAAAAAAAAAACACTTTTTCTTTACAGAAACGTCCCACTCAGCATATCAATCGCAGTTCCCCTCATCACAGGGCTGTACGTCTTCATGAATGTAGCGTACATGTCGGTACTGAGCTACGCCGAGATGACGTCAGTGCCGGCGGTGGCTGTAGCGTTCGGGACCAGGGTGCTAGGCCCGGCCAGCTTCCTGATACCGCTCGGTGTTGCCATCGCTACGTTTGGGTGTGCTATGAGCGTGCAGTTCGGTGTTACCAGGTAAAAAAAATATTTTTGACTTGGGGATAGTATTTGGCCTGATAGTTCGTAAAATGTAGGGTTTATCGTCTAAGGAAATATACAATTTTAGTTTTATTAGTATTTCTGTCTGCTTTATTTTTTCTTGGCGAGAAAAAGAGTGTAAGTTCACTTGACTTACAAAAGGTTTTATTAGTAGAAAGTGACTGCTGGAAATAAACCTATTACTAAATAAGGCTGTCAGTGACATTGCCAGCAGCATAGCCTTTTTAAGTATTGCCATGAGCGTTTAAATCGGTGTTGCTAAATGACAAAATAATCGAATACATTGTAACGGTTTTCTCTTAGACGAACAGGGTGCAAACATAACTTATTCTATCTCTATGCTATTGGCGATAAAAAATCAATTTCAAAATCTTAAGCGATTGTAGTTTTGTGTACCAATCACGTGTGAGAAACGACCGTAATCTATAAAAGCGATTGTGATAAAAACGTGCTAGTCTACACATGTCTTTTATTAAACTAATTGTTTGTCGGTCTGTTATCAAAAAAACTTTCTTATAGAATTAGCTCTTAATGTCAAGTACCAATTATATACCAATTCCTTCTACTTGCCTGTTTCTTAATCTTAACGCACGGAATCAAAGGAACTATCCGTGCGGATAGCTGGTATGTGGAATTTTTATACTTACTTTTAACACTTATAGTACAAACAGCTGATCGACTTACGAATAAAATCGACACGCTCCTGGCAATATACATTTCTGGTACCCCGTAATACAAGGAAATTAATTCCTTACTTCCAGACGATAATAATACGTGTGTTGTCTGCTTGTCTGGCTCTGGCGCTTATTATTTTTTAGGGTTCCGTACCCAAAGGGTAAAACGGGACCCTATTACTGAGGCTCCGCTGTCCGTCTGTCACCAGGCTGTATCTCATGAACCGTGATAGTTAGAGAGTTGAAATTTTCACAGACGATGTAAAAACCAGAATACAATAAAAATTCAAGGGGGTTCCCATACAACAAACGTGTTTTTTTTTGCCGTTTTTATAGATAATGAAACGGAACCCTTCGTGCGCGAGTCCGACTCGCACTTGGCCGGTTTTTTATCATTTCGTTCTGAATAGCGCAAACAGTACTTTTAGCTGTTTGCAAATAAGATAGCAAGCAACATAAGTAATATGACTTTGGCACACTAACATAATAATTTAAAATAAGATTAAAAGTTGGCAAATAAATGCGATAAGCCTTACTGTACAAGTATTTTTTTATCAACAAATAAAGCTTAAAGCTATAGATACACTGACATGAATAATATAATTTAATCTTTTCTTATCAAATCGACCTTGTATTTTACAGTTAGAATTTGGAAAACCTTGAAAGGAAAGGAACCTCGATACTAGATAAGACTTCGCGTAGATTGCCAGTCTACTTTTTTAAAATTATTACATCAAATTTACACATACCGATTAAAGTTGTGTAATATGGGTCTGTGTCACAGACCCATATTAAAGTAGATACGGCAAGTTGATTTCAGCTCCGAAATTTTCAAAGTTGGGTCCGACTAAAGCAGATAAGCCATATTTAGTGGTGGAAGTCCTATGGCAAAAAATAAGATGATGAAGACTGCCAGTCTGATTTTGATTAGCTGCCATCGTAATGGGAAATATATTTTTTTAATTTACAATTCTTTACAGCTCTTTAATCAGGGGTCTAGTAAAATACTGGCAACTTTTACAAAGCACCATATAACCAACAAACAAAAAAGTTAATCTCTTTTTTTTCGTTTTATTTTTAAATAATAATCTTGGAAAAGAAAGGCAATCGGACTCGACCATCATACCGCTGCAAAAGTCTGGTCATGAACAGTTCAGTTATTTGTTTTATACTGTCCTACTGCCTCTATCCAAACATGATGCTGTGCCCTAATGGGTCCCGGTTATGTAACTGCCAAAATTGGAAGTAAGTTGACCTAACTGCTGAATTGATAAAGTATAATTGATTGGGTATTGAAAAGTGTACATTTGCTAATCACTTTAGCATAGCAAATCAAGTCTAGTCGCTATCAGCCAATCACCTGCTTATCACTGGACGGGAGTAAATTGAATTAGTAGAAACCATTTAACGCGATAACACCATGACTGTAATCTAGATAATGCTATGGAATGTCTTTCACGTGCCGCGCCCGGTGTGATGGAAACCTTTGACATTCTACTATGCAGGGTGAAGCATCAAGCTTACATATACTGGATGACTTTTTTTACCACCAAGAAAATAAACGTGTGAGATAGGTAAATTTTATAGGTGATGATAACATGATAATTTATAAAAAAAGTTTATTTTTTTATTTTATTTTTATCAACTATTTATCCTCATAATAATCTAATTCTAAGTTAATTTTGACTAACTGAACATTAAAAAAGGAAATTGGTAAAATAATAATAAAAATATGAAACCGACCAAAACTTAAACCCATATTCACTGATGTATTCTATGTTTTTAAATTTTTTGGACATTCCCAAATTTATAAAATCAGTTGTATTTTATAAACACACTCACATAATATCACATAGTTTTAGGTACAGAATACACAGTATTTTTTTCCTGACGGTAAAAAATGTCATCCAGTATATTTATCTACCAGCTGCTCCGGCGAACTTCGTACCGCCTCACAATCAATAAATGAATAAATTTAATGAGAAAATGATCTTCGTAAAAAAATTTTTTAAAATTAATATTCTGCTATTCGGGGCGGAGACAAATCTAACAAAAAATGAGATTTAATCAAAGATCATGAAAATCAGTTTAGCCTTCTTGTGTGATGTAACTAACACGATTTTGTACTTATTAAAAAAACCGGTCAAATGCGGGTTGGACGAATACCGTACAATTATCGGCAAATGGCAAAAAAACATGGCTGTTATGAGAACCCAACTCAAATATTTATTTTATTCTTTTTTTAGTATTTGTTGTTATAGCGGCAACATAAATACATCATCTGTGAAAATTTCAACTGTCTAACTATCACGGTTTATGAGATACAGCCTGATGACAGAGGGACAGACGGACACAGAGACGGACAGCGGAACCTTAGTAAAAGGGTCCCGTTTTACCTTTTGGGTACGAAACCCAAAAAAAAAACATAAAATTAAAATGCCTTGCGTCTCACAAAAACTCAAAAATGGTTCCATCGATTTGGCTGATGTCTCTTAGATTATGTTCGTTTCGTATTGTTAAATCAAGGTTTCTGTTTAAAGAAAAAAATCCCGATATGTTTTCGGGAAAAACTCCTAACTAACTCCTTTCCTTTTTTTTGACAACAGCATGTTGTATAACAGCTGAGGCATGTTTGGACAACACAACCTCAGCTAGTATAGGAAATAAAGTAGCAATTTTAGTTTTTTGTTTGATTGCCTTTGTAAGTTATAATAAAAGTCACTCAGCATTCTGAATGCGAGTGTTACTCGAGCAAAACCTCTGAAGAGTAGTGGGAAGGAATTTAATAACCGATAAGATTGATTTCTTATAATTGAGCGGAAAATAAATACTATGATAAAAATAATCGATTACCTACATGCAATGTGTTTAAAATTTTATATTGCCTACTTCTTGCTATGATGTGAGCTAAATTTAATTGATTAGGATGTTGTTTTTGTTTCTATTTAAATCTCAATAATTAAAATAGGTTATTGCTTATTATTATACTTGTATGCGTGGATACGCAAGGCCGTATCCAAGTAATACCGATGGATAAAATACTGTACCTAATTTAATGTGTGCTAGGCACGTATTTGTAATTAATGGTAAAGTCGTACAAAGGCTTAAGGGTAATATGAGAAATAAAAAAAATAAGATAGGTTTGATGTAAGGAATTACTTCGAACTCGAAGTTGGAGTGACAATTGGTGTGTTTTGGAGCTTATTTTTATTTATCTTTGCTGGCAACACATGACTCTGACGAACGTCTTAAAAATTACTAGTCCGTGTGTAATAAATGTGTGCTTAGGTTGTAAGGCCAGTGACTAAACCTAACGGTCAGATGAAGGTAATCTAGCCGCCGTAAGGCATCTGACTAGGCTTCATGACTAATATTAAGCAGGATCAGCCGGGACTAGCTTTAAACGTGCCTTTCGAAGCACGCAGATGCTTGTGATAAATGTCACTAAATATGGTTGATTAGTCACCCATCTACTCACAACCGCAGCGTTGGTTGCTTAACTTTAATATTCGATACCAAAGCGCTGCCGCCACTGAACTACGAGCACCTCACGTGGTGTTTGGCGTATTTCTATTCATCCAACCTTGCTGGCAACACTAGCGCTCTGAGAAGTATACTCTGTTTCTAACAGCCATGTTGCACATTAAAAAAATAGTATCTGTGTGTGAGTGAAAGATGAGTTTGTTTTCCCTAGGGTGTGCTACACTGCGGCGCGCGGCGGCCACATGCTGGAAGTGTTCTCGTACGTCAACATGAAGAGGCTGACGCCCGCGCCGGCCGTCGCCTTCCAGGTTGGTACTGCAATAACAAAGTAAATATATTAATATTAAAATATTGGACAACATCACATACATTGCTCTGATCCTAAGTTAAGTAGCTAAAGCACTTGTGTTATAGAAATCAGAAAAAACGACGGTAATACAACACCCAGACCCGAGACAATATAGAAAAAATTGTTCCCTACATTCCACCCACCATGACCGGGGATCGAACCCGGAACCTCAGAGATGGCGACGTCATATAGTCCGGCGTATTCGCTTCTCGGCTACGGAGGTCGTCGTAAGTAAAATCAACAAGAAGAAAACCGCCGTGAGCTACCTACAACTATGAACATCCGTGACTTCCATTCGGCTGCTATTACGTTTGATCGCAAATCATCACTTATCGCATTCGTATTGTCTAACTAACTATACAATAACTTGGAGCTAAATACTGATATATGCTGTCAGGGGCGAGCAATACAATAGGCAATTAGGCAGTGCCTACCTGATAATTGAAATTAGGTAGGCAGTAGGCACTTAAAAATGTGTATTATTCATAAAAACCACTGATTTTCATCACTAACATATGTAAGTATCTACTGCCTACATCGAAATAAAACCAATGCCCGCCACTGACTGCTGCTACCCTGTACTACATACATACCTTACATCAAGACATCTATTTCGTACGAAATTATATACGCCTGTAGCCGTGATAACAATAAACGCGCCTACCCCTCTAGCATGAGCAACAAAACACGATATGGTATGATATGATATAGCGATTTATCGCATATTTTTTGTCAAAATATGAACTTTTATCATCGAAAAAGCGAGCATGACCGTAATGTCGCCGGCACGGACATACTTACTGACAGTGAGTGAGTCACTGTTTCGATAAAAGTTCAAGATGGCGGCTATGTTATCATATTTTGAAAGTTGGGTGTCGATAAATTGCTATATCGTATCATATCATATCGTGTTTTGTTGCTCATGCTAGAGGGGCTGGAAAGCTACCGACACATGATCAGACACTGAGCACACCCATACTTTACATTATATCTTTATCCGTAACTTGTTATTGTCTATATTCTTACATTTAGCATAAAATGAACAATCCTATTAACTCTCGCTTATACTAAAACAATACAAAAACAGTGTTAAAAAATAAGGAAAAAATTCTTCAAAATGAAAGACTTCAAAGTGTAAACTGCCCCACAGATATGGAAGTACCTAGGTACTTGCTTCCCGGTGGAAGGAGGGGTGTAATCGCGTGGTTGTTGTTGACAACCACTTGTCACGTGACTGCACCTCTCCTGCTTCATGCAGCAACCACTGAAACTGAAACCGACTCGGTTAAATGGCACTAAACCAACGCGCTGTCATTTTCCCTAAATCTAACAAAACCTTTCTTTCCAGGCGCTTCTGACATCAGTGTTCATTCTAGTCGGCAACATCAAAACGCTGATAGAATTCGCTAGCTGGTTCCTATGGTTCTTCTACGGCCTCGCCATGGTCGCCCTACTAGTCCTCCGGAAGACTCAAGCAAAGAAACCCAGGCCGTACCGAGTGCCGACACTAGTGCCGTGCTTCGTGCTTGTGGTGGCGATATTTCTATCGATACTCCCGATTGTCCACGACCCGTCAGTGAAGTACCTAATGGCAATCGGGTTTATAGTAATGGGTGTGCTTGTGTACACGGTGTTCGTGTATTATAAGAAGACTCCGACTGCTTTACTCAGTAAGTAATAAGTAGGTATACGAACAAGGGTGACACACGAGGAGTGTATGCTAGTTGACCTTAAGTGACCTTCCAGACGGGCATCTCTTTCAGGCAAAGACTCCGCCTACAAAATGCTTATTATTTCTAAAACCAAAGTAGGCACTGTCTGGTAGTTAGTGTTGTATTATATTGTTGAATGTTCACAGCTCACATGATTCATCACAAATCATCATTGTTTAGCCCAATCGTCGATAGACATAAAATGCCACATGGCATAATGTCTACTTAATATACCTATTTAAAAAATGCAATTTAGTTCAAACGAATATTTATACTAATTATTAACTAGGTACAAAACTTTTGAGACATATCTAGTTCATTTTCACTTGAGGTGAGGCGGGGGGCGGGTGATTATTTCAACCCTTTCCACGCCGCTTTCACATTTCTGCCCCCTAGCATGACCAACAAAACTTTATCGACACCCAACTGTCACAAAATGAACTTTTATCGAAACAGTGAGCATGACCGTGACGACACGGGCACGGACATGCTCGCTGTTTTAATAAAAGTTCAAGATGGCGGCTTTGCATATCATATTTTGACAGTTGGGTGTTGATAAATCGCTTTAACATATCATAACGTGTTTTGTTGGCCATGCTAGGGGGGCAGGAGGTGACTAGGTTACATGCAGACTTATAGCAAGAAGACTAGATGACCTATTAATTCCCTTGTCCTTTTAATACTCGTATAATAATGATTTATAATTTGTCTTGTCTACAGGAAAATTCACATTCCTAACTCAAGTGCTGTTCGAGAGCGTCCCGCCGAGCAACCGACAAGACTGATCAGTATATAATTTTAAGCGCATGTTTGTAAATATAGTATTAAAGGACTAAATCAAATACAAAACATATTTTGATATCCATGCCGTTGTTTTTATTATTAACCCGAGTATTCCCCAAAAAAATGTAGAGCAAACTCATTTTCATGATGATTGCTCGCTCTGGAGTCTCTGGAGACGTAAGTCTTGTAATTTGTAAAGCATTACATCTAGTGAATTCCCCGCCTAAAATTAATCCCGAATTAATGTGGCATTCTTGAATGCACTCTTAGTGAGAAATAATAATTTACCATTCCTCTTTGTCTCTTTGTACTCAATATTGCCAAAGTACATAATAATGGTAGGCTCTCTGAAATCACTTTTGTGCTTAGAGCTTGAATCCTCTTAAAGCTTTTGGGTGGCCTGTAAAAAGTGACGTCTTCTTGGCTTAAATTCCAAGAATCAAATACAAAACTAAAAAAAAATATGTTTAAGGTTAGGGATGATGGATCTTCATTATATACATAGGTAATCGATACTGATATAAACGATGGAAGAATGGAAAATTTATTTTTATTAATTCTTGACTTTCTTAAGCTTACATAATTGAAATGTACAAGTCTTTCTGGATAACTGTATAAAAAAATTAAATAAAACCAACAAGTTACCAAGTAGTAGGAGGTACACAAAAAAACATAAATACAAAAATGTGAAACAATCGTTCAATTTCATTTGTTTTTCAGTACAAAACAACGGTTGAAAATAATTATAAGATAAGCTCTTGCTCAACTCAAAATTTATCATTGATCTGTCAAGAAGAATAAGAAGAATTTACAGGATATTGGACAGCTTTAAATTTATTGCCCGTTATTATCAAATTATAATTTTTTTCTTGCTTTGTCCTTTCTTTTCTTTCACATACATTGAATAATTTGATCGTTATTCGTATAGTATCGAGTTGATTTGAAAGTGATGTCAGTCACGCACGAACAACACTAATCTATTTCAAACAAGGAGGCCCGCTCGGGATTGTGTTGTGAATTTTACGAAATATAAATTGATGAATTTCTTGAATAATAGTGATTAGAAGTGTAAATTATCACCATGGCTTATCATTACGTGGTTACTGCTCAGAAACCAACAGCTGTAATAGCATGTGTTACAGGTAAAACGTGAAATTCAATGATGTTTCACTGCATTGAGGTTAACTACAATATTATAGCGCACCAAGCTATTTTCGCTTTGTATTGATGTACTATTTAGGTATTTAGCAATATTAGATTCGTGATTGTCTACACTCTTCAACCAGTGTTCGCTACATATCATGGTTTTATCGTAGAAATGTCCGGTTCAGATGGTCATTTGAGCAACGCATTTGCGTTGCGACATATCTGTCCTAATTTTAGGAGATTTATACTAATTTTAACATGGATAAGGGATCCTAGTTATCCCTCATAAATTGCTGCAAGGTTTAAACCTGGGCTACACCCATCTATGCATAGCACAGAAAATTTAAAAAGCTATATCGAAACCATAATATTAGTGTTGTTTTCATAGATAGGGTGCCCTCGTAGGGTAGCAACGACCACTCTTTTCCTGCTGGCTTAATGTTGACCAGTTACGATCCAGTTGTTTGTAGACTTCACTAATACATCAGGTCATCTTTTTAAACTGCTCAAGTCCATAAAAAATTCTCATCCGTAGAGTCTTTCCTTTATCTTTGAAAAGATGTGGCCAGCCCATTGCCACTGCTGTCGCAATAAAATATAGACATGCTCTTTGGGAGCAAACTATCTTTTTCTTCACCTTTATTTGTAGAAAGTTTGCAATGGCAGACATATGTTTCACACTTTTCCATAGCTACATTTTTAGATTTGAGATGTAGATTTTTTTTATATGCCCAGTACCAATCCGTTTCATATGTTTGTATTTCATAGGCGTTATTTTTTTTAAATATTGGACAACATCACATAAATTATTCTGATCTTACAGTAAGTAGCTAAAGCACTTGTGTTTTTTAAATTTTTGTTTTTAGCTATTACCATGCTAGGTTTATCTAAGATTTTTAATACTTGAAAAAAATCGTCTGCCTCAGGTGGGATCCGAACCCACGTCCATCGCTTGTGTTATAAAAATCAAAAACAACGACAGTACCAAAACACCCATACCCTAGACAATATATAGAAATGTTCATTTTCCACATTGACCTGAACGGAAATCGAACCTCAGAGTTGGCAACTCCTAATCACGCATGCTTGCCTCTCAGCTACGGAGGTCGTCTATCTGCTTTATTTTCATTACTTCATCCCAGATTTTTCAAATTTGCTAGCTCTTTTTGCTGGACACTGACTGACTGTAACTTTAAAAGAAATGGCTATAAGAGTACAGCCAAATTTTAGGGGATGGTTCATATTTCATAATCGAGTCTAAAATACAGATTTCAGTTAAAATTAGATAAAAGAGAAGCGTATCAAAATTACTCAATAGTAGTTAATTTTCCAGTTCCTGTATTATAGCATACAAAACTACTCTTATCACCACTTTAATTATAGCTCATTCTATGTTTATCACCCTGTAAAGATTTAATTAATTATTCAAGACACTTTTATGTTACCCAACTGTACCTTTGTTGTTTGTGATTATGTAGGCAACTTCACATCTCCGACGGATCTAAACCTGCTGGTTGCCAAGGTGACCCGCCTGGAGATGTACCTGGTCACTCCGGAGGGCCTGCGCCCCATGAAAGAGGTGGGACTGTATGGGAGAGTAGCTAAAATGAAGATGTTCAGACCCCCGGTGAGTAAAATATTGTTATGGATAGCAGTCAATTTTATAATTCATGTGACACTTGTAACAACTAACAACTGTTACAAATTAATTAAAATCCTCTTCCATAAATTGTTTTAAGTTAAAGTGTTTCCTGTTGGTGTTCATTTAAAAAAAATATTTTGCATACACCATAGAATACACAAATGAATTATTTATAGACAACACAATACAAATAAACTACAAGTATTAAAAATGTTCAATCTTTATGGCATCACCTATAATAAATAAATGTATTCTGACAACATCACATACATTATAATTATCGACATTACATCTTTACAGGATGAAAACAAAGACTTAGTATTCATCCTCACTGCCCGCTACAACGCTATGATATTAGAATGGAAGATGGGCCCCAACGAGCAACTAGAAGTGATAACCCGAGCCCACGGTGACGTCTCCAGTCGCGTCGGGAAACCTTCGGAGAACGGCATGCTGGCCGTCATTGATCCGCAAGCGAGGGTCATAGGCCTTAGGCTGTATGACGGTTTATTTAAGATTATACCTTTGGATAAGGACTCTACAGAGTTGAAAGCTGTATCTTTAAGGTAGTAGATATAAAATTATTTTTTGTTGGAAATATATGCACATACCGCGCATCTCACCTCCACATGCTAGAAAGACTATGTCATACATTGACTTTTCGCCATGAATTTAAGATGACGACTGTCTTAAGTATTGTTGCACAATTTCCAAGTCTTGGCTTTAATTTCGATAAAATATCAGATACAAGACATGCAATTTAGATGAACTTGTGTAATCTTCTTTAATACAGAGTTGCAGTCATCCTACTATCACCACACACACTCTTAGACGCACGGCACGGTTTTATGTACATATATTTCTAATAAGTATGTATATGCATTTTATTCATATTATTAGACTTTTGTTTTATAAAGAACAATTATTTCAGATTGGAAGAACTGAATGTGTATGATGTAGAATTTATGCATGGCTGTGCCAACCCTACACTAATTTTAATTCACCAAGACCTCAATGGTCGACATATAAAGGTAATTAAATTATTTATGTATGTACTATTTGTGTAAAAAAAAACAGAAACTTTCTTTCCGAATTGATGTGGCCTGGCCATTGCTACGTATGCGGCTTCGATGTTGACTGCTGGGGCAAAGAGTGGGGATCGCTTTGCGCATGTTTCGAGACGATCATCGTATCAGAGACGCGTGTGCGTGGAGCTAACAAACAATCACGGCCGGCGGTGCAGGCGTCGCGCGCGAGTAGCCAATTACGAAATCGTAATGGTCTTCTGAGCAACTGCGCAACTTTCGCCCAGCGCTCATATTCCGTGCCGCTAGTTGTACTTATCCTTTAATCAAGCAGTATCAAAGTAAGATCAACTGTACTTAGAACCTTATTCTCTTGTAAAACGGGCGTAAACCAATGAAAAAGTTCGTCTTCGTCTTGTTTCATCTCGTATGCATAAGCTTAGGTTAAGGCTTAAATTTACAATAAAAATAGCTCTACTTGTGTAGTTGTAAAGAAAATCAATTGTTTTATATTGAACTTTACCTTTCAGACACATGAACTAAATGTAAGAGACAAGGAGTTTTGCAAAATACCATGGAAACAAGATAATGTGGAGACAGAAGCCTCAATACTCATTCCCGTGCCTAGCCCTCTTGGTAAATATAGGGTGTAGTCGTTTTATGATATTACTTAGGCCTTATTATGCGGTTATTCAGTAAATAATATCCACAAAACAACATTGTGTTGTTGAAAATTTTTAAGTACGATATTGATTTAGAGAGAAGCAGAAGACACTAAAAACTTTAGCTCGTAGAGCATTGTCTCTTTCACTCGCGTGCCAAATTTAAAGAAGAATGGCAGACTTCTATAGAGATCCGGATTCAAACTTCGAGACCCCGTTCACAAATGAAATTGACTTCGTACATTTAAGCAAGCCTATTAAAATAGTTAACCGAGTGTACCCTCTTCAAGTTGGGAATAAAGAGATATTACGATAAACTTTAAATGTTGAGATTAGGTTCTGTAGTAAGTTATTTCTATTCCATCTTACTATGAGCACAATAAATTAACCAAGTATGTCATCAAAACTCGACTACTTACATAAATAACTTCCTATTTTTATACACAATATAATAATACTTACAGAGATAAACATATGTCTAACAAGCAAACAACACTTCATAAAAAATATTTTTGTTTACTTTTTGCAATTTGACATTTGCAGCTATATTGGTGAAAAAATAAATAAGGAGTCCGGATTAAGCTAAAGTTGGTTTTAGCAATTTTTTATCAGAGAGATTAAAACACTATTTTTTTTTCGGTCACAGGTGGCGCTATTGTGATTGGACAAGAATCAATAGTGTACCATGATGGGCAAAATTATGTAGCTGTAGCTCCTCCACAGATAAAGGTATCACTCATTTTGTACCTCAAACAGTTAATTTATTAAAACAGTAAACAATTAATTAATGTGGTTATGTAACTTGGAACCATAATAAGAAAAACTAACTTAGGAGTTGTGTTTAACGAACCTCTAACTGTCGTATCGATTTGAAATTTAGTATGGATTAGTATTTCATATGGATTACAAATTTACAATAATATATGATAATTAGATACCATCAAGCTAATATAATAGAGCTTGGAGGTGAATAGTGGAACTCTTAAATGGCTACTAGTAAAACAATTATGTTTGGGCTTGTTGTATTGTCCAATTCAAATAATGCGTCATTTGATTTGTTTTGACGAGGCCAATTCATATAAAATTGTGTTATAGTTTTCAAACTAACTTATTAAATTATTTCCAGCTAACTCCAATAAACTGTTACTGCCGCGTGGACACGCCGGGCCACCGCTATCTGTTAGGTGACATCGCTGGGCGACTGTTCATGTTATTACTAGAGCTGCAGGAGAAGATGGACGGCACGCAAACTGTTAAGGACTTGAAGGTGGAGCTGCTAGGTGCGTATTATCTGTACAATAGCTCGGAATAACTGTGCAACCTGCGTCACTTGAATCACTGTCGTTCGTCACATGATAATTTAAAATTCCTTAACATCGTAGAAAACAGATGTTAATCTGCTGTATTTATCACTATAGCAAAATTTGTCACTGCTTTCTGATTCTCTAATTAATGTTGCTGCGACAATCCTTTTCATCACCATAATTGAACCTTGTCAGTCGTAACTATTACGTATTAGAGCCTTTTTGGCAATTCCATCGACACGTACTTGCGCGGGCGCTCCTGCTGTTAGAAATGTACCTTACATCGTAAAGGCTAAGGTTTGTTTTCACGCGCCATTGTGACTAATAATTCATTGAACTTTGCAGTTCTTGCACAGAGATAGTGCATGTGTATTTTTAATAAATGAGACAAGATAATCTTGTCTCCTTTATATCACGCTTACCATATTTTAACAGCGGATAATAATAATTAAATATGAAAATAATTGAGTTTGTTTTTTACGTAGATCGATTTAGTTACTGATTCGGAGTGGTCCCTGAAAAATTGGCACTACTTTGCAATGAAACCTGTATAGCCAATATTCAAATGTCTTACAAATTAGTCTGCCTTACTAGTTGACCTAATAGAAATTTATAATAATAGTATTAATTGTCCTCAGGTGACATCCCAATCCCCGAATGCATGACGTACCTCGACAACGGCGTAGTATTCATCGGGTCCCGACTCGGCGACTCCGCGCTAGTCCGGCTGTCCACCACGCGGGACGAGGCCAACCAGTACGTGCAGCCGATGGAGAGCTTCACCAGCCTCGCGCCCATCGTGGACATGTGCGTTGTGGACCTCGAGAGGCAAGGGCAGAACCAGCTGATCACGTGCTCTGGTGAGTCATCATCACTATCATCATTTCAGCCATAGGACGTCCACTGCTGAACATAGGCCACCCCCAGTGACTGTCAGATCGGCCGGTTGAAAGCGACCTGCATCCAGCGGCTTCCTGCAACCTTTACCAGATCATCTGCCCACCTTGTGGGTAGACGTCCCACGCTGCGCTGCCACTTTAGTTTTACCACTGAACCAGTACGTGCAGTCGATGGAGAGCTTCATCAGTCTCGCGCCCATCGTGGACATGTGCGTTGTGGACCTCGAGAGGCAGGGACAGAATCAACTGATCACGTGCTCGGGTGAGTTACACATACACACATCACCAACTTATATCAGTCCACTGCTGGGCACAGGCCCCTCCAAAAGGAGGATTTTGCCATAATCGCCACGCTTGGCAGGCGGTTCGGCGATCGCAGTTTGGCCAATGGTGGAGAGGAGACGCTGCTGCCCGTCTTCTTATGGCGGTCCTCCTGTTGTCGCCTCTTACCCATAGGAAGAGAAGGGGTGGTGCAATTCTTTTAACGTACCGGCACCACACGGCACGGGTGAGTCATCATCTAGTAAACGTATCTAGACATGTACGTTGTGGATCTGGAGAGGCAGGGGCAGAACCAACTGATCACGTGCTTGAGTGAGTCATCATCACTATCATCATTTCAGCCATAGGACGTCCACTGTTGAACATAGGCCACCCCTAGTGACTTCCAGATCGGCCGGTTGGAAGCGACCTGCATCCAGTAGCTTCCTGCAACCTTTACCAGATCATCTGCCCACCTTGTGGGTAGACGTCCCACGCCGCGCTGCCACTTTAGTTTTACCACTGAACCAGTACGTGCAGCCGATGGAGAGCTTCATCAGTCTCGCGCCCATCGTGGACATGTGCGTTGTGGACCTCGAGAGGCAGGGACAGAATCAACTGATCACGTGCTCGGGTGAGTCACACATACACACATCACCAACTTATATCAGTCCACTGCTGGGCACAGGCCCCTCCAAAAGGAGGATTTTGCCATAATCGCCACGCTTGGCAGGCGGTTCGGCGATCGCAGTTTGGCCAGTGGTGGAGAGGAGACGCTGCTGCCCGTCTTCTTGTGGCGGTTCTTCTGTAGTCGCCTCTTACGACACCCATAGGAAGAGAAGGGGTGGTGCAATTCTTTTAACGTGCCGGCACCACACGGCACGAGTGAGTCATCATCTAGTAAATGTAGCTAGACATGTGTGTGTTGTCGATGTAGAGCGGCAGGGACCTGTGCACGGGTGAGGCAACAACTATTAACTGTATTTAAACATGTGTACTGTACACCTGGACAGACAAGGGCAGAACCAGGTGATAACGTGCTCTGGTAAGACATCAACTAGCAAATGTATCTAGACACGTGCGTTGTGGATCTGAAAAGGCAGGGGCAGAACCAATTGATCACGTGCTCTGGTGAGATCATCATCATTTCAGTCATAGGACGTCCACTGCAGATTAGGCCTCTCCCAGTGACTTCCAGATCGGCTGCAACCTTTACCAAATCGTCTGTCCACCTTGCGGGTGGACGTCCCACGCTGCGCTTGCCGGTACGTGGCTTCCATTCCAGAACCTTAGAGACATCAACTAGTATAAAATGTATCTGGACATAATATGGACATCCAAGTTGTGGAACTGAAGCGGCAGGGGCGGTACCAATTTATCACGTGCTCGGGTGAGACATCCACTAAACAACGGAGTAGTATTCATCGGGTCTCGACTTACGTAACCCGATGATGTTGAGCGCTGAGGCAAAGGTAAGATCGCTTTGCGCATCTTACGAGACGAACACCGTATCAGAGACGCGTGTGCGTGGAGCTACCACCAATCCCGGCCGGCGGTGCAGGCGCTTCGCATAACTAGCTAATCACGTAATCGTAATGGTCTTTTGCCTAGCACTCAACATCCGTGCCACTAGTTTTACCACTGAACCAGTACGTGCAGCCGATGGAGAGCTTTACCAGCCTCGCGCCGATCGAAGACATGTACGTTGTGGACCTCGAGAAACAAAACGTCAGAAATGAGGAGATCCGTCAAAATGCGATAATTAATGAATATTATATTGATACAGGTGCATTCAAAATGGGCTCTCTCCGCATAATCCGGAACGGAATCGGCATACAAGAGCAAGCGTCTATAGACCTGCCCGGCATCAAAGGCATGTGGGCGCTCACCCTTGCAGAGAACTCGACATACCACGATACATTGGTGTTGGCTTTTGTAGGACAAACTAGGTGAGTTAACACATCGTATTTTAACCGTTTTAAGATATTTTCAGGATATTCTTCCCATGAACATATACCACTTTCTATAAAACTAACATTGATATCCCAAAAAAAATCGTTTCCTCATACTAAACTGCAGACCAGCTGACATCAGTTTGTATGGAAGAGTTTTATTTTTTGATTTCATATACACATTTATAAATATGTATGTATAGACACTACCAATAAAAGCATTGCTTTAGTTTTTCAGCTATTGCCACAGGCTTCTTGCCTGCTTATTGTTATGCACTAGTACTAAACTTACTATGATACTAGTGCTTAATACGAGGCAGACCATGAGATATATTCAAAACTAGATAAAAATAGGAATTATTAATACTAAAACATTGATTACAGGGTTTTAGCGCTAAATGGGGAAGAGGTGGAAGAAACAGAAATCAAAGGATTTGTGTCAGATAGGCAGACTTTCTTCACGGGGAATGTTTGCCACAACCAATTAATACAAGTAAGTAACATTTAGGAGTTAAGGCCCTCATGCTTTTATTTAACATAGTGAAGTCTCTCAAGGGATGTGAGTGGGTCGGGTCGGTGGTTCTATTAAGGCGTCTACTATCGAAAGAAATACGTTTTGATCCGTGCTCTTATCCGAGAAAATCAAGACCTTTTTGCAGAAGACGAGTACGAAAAACTGTATCGTTGTAAGTCACACCAACCACCTAAGTTATATGGTCTGCCTAAAATTCATAAGACTAACGTCCAATTGTAAGTCAAATAAATTCGCCTACTTACGATCTTGCAAAGTACGTTGCATCAGTATTGCAGCCTCTGGTGGGAAAAGCACCGTCTTTTGTAAAAGACTCACGCCATTTTGTTCAGATTATTAAAGAACTAAAGTTGGAACCTGATGAAGTTATGGTGAGTTTTGACGTTGAGTCGTTGTTCACCAACGTTCCAATTGGGGAGTGTCTGGACATTGTAAAAAAAAAACTGTGTGACAGCGAAATGGCCTTCAATTATATGGATTTGCTGAAAAACTGTCTAGATGGGAATTATTTTCTTTTCCAAGGTCAATATTACCTCCAGATTGATGGTGTCGCAATGGGAAGCCCTGTAGCCCCTGTACTTGCTAATATCTGGATGGAACATTTTGAAGAAAAGGCGCTGCAACTTGGCCCTGGAACCGTCAGACTATGGAAACGGTACGTTGATGATATTTTCAGTATCATCAAAGGTAACGAGCAAGAAGTAGATCGATATTTAGAACATCTCAACTCGATTCATCCTAAGATGAAATTTACATATGAGTTGGAATCGGCCAGGTCGTTGTCATTTCTGGATATCAAAATTACAGTGAGATCGGATGGATCCTTGTCGCACTGTGTCTATAGAAAGCCAACACACACAGATAGATACTTACACGCTGCCTCACATCACCATCCACGCCACTTACAATCCGTAATGTCATCATTAATAAATAGAGCATATGATCTCTGTGACCCTGACCATTTGAAGCAGGAGCTAAATCATGTTCAGGAGGTTCTCATTAAAAACGGATACAAAGTGTCACCACATCTGTTGAAGCCACCGATAAAACGCTCTCTAAGTCCGAATGTAAGCAGACATCCCGCATTTTTGCCTTACGTGAAAGGAGTGACTGATAAAATTGGCTCCCTGCTAAAGAAATGGTCCATTCCCACGATTTACACCCCGGGGTTAAAAGTACAGACTTTACTAGGCACACCGAAGGATGTCTTGCCGTTACAAACACCAGGTGTTTACAAAATAAACTGTAGCTGCGGGAGTTCCTACATAGGCCAAACGAAACGAACCATCGCTGAAAGGCTTAAAGAGCATATAGCTGCTGTGAAAAACCGCCAAACTGCAAAATCAGCGATTGCCGAACACCTTCTTGAATCGGGCACTAATCACTGGATTGAATTTCATCAAACGCAAGTTCTTTCCACGGATCGCCACTTTTAATCAAGAGTTGTGCGTGAAGCTATTGAAATCAAAAAGTATAAAAATTTCAATCGGGAAGACGGTTTCAAATTATCCGCGACATGGAATCCAGTAATTAAAAATAAACAATCTCGTTTTGTTTCGCGATCGAATTCTCACCTGAATACGGACGCGGCGGTTAGTGTGCAGGATAGGGACACAGTGAGTGTAGTGTGTGACGGTACTTGGCGTGAAAATAATATTATGAGGGTAGATGAAGAATCTGCCTCTCATACGGAGTGAAGACATCGCTGTTCCAGTCAGCCAAGGAGTATTAAATCACTACGTTTTAAGAGACAGCACTCTCTCACATTAGGTTGAGCTCACGCACACATAAATACACTGTACATGAACTGTATACGCGCCATTACCAACCTGAGAAATATTACTCGGGCTGATAGTTCTGCCAACCTAATTTTTGACAGGACTAGTGCTGCGCATGTATGTCGACTATGCATCGATCTTGTCGATGAAATAGTGATGTGCCTCGTTATCGATAAGCTTGGTGGGACCTTGTAATTTTGTTTTTCAGATTTCCAGGAAATATGTTACATAGAATTATCAATCAAGCATGGCTAAGGCTACATTTGAAAAATTATGCAATATAATAAATGAGCCGTGCGTGAATGATAATAATTCTATAAAACATTTAAAATAATAAAAACAAAATAATTTAAACATCTTTATTTTGTTGTTGGGCTTTTTTGATTTTATCGCCAATATCAATTTCAGTCTTAGCAAAGTCATTATTTATAATTTTACATGACTTTCTAATAAAAAGTTTACTTAAAAAGTTAAATAAATAATCAGCAACATGTTCAAAATGAGCATTACATTTAAACCATTGCATATCGCAGCGAGTACTCAGCTGCAAAGTGCAAAGTTGAGCTATGTGTCGCTAGTGCAGCACGGGCAAGACTGCAGTCTCATACACATTCTTAGCTTCAGTAACTAAAATGCATAGTTGAATTTTTGGATAAGTTAAAGAAATTTTATCCTGCCACCATTATTTTAAGGATATAAATTTGTACAATGGATCATCGAGATTAGGATTTTCCTCTTTTAGATTAAACTTGCAAGTATCACAATTAAATTTACTAAGAACTTTGGCAGCTAAGTATCCACTAACATAAACAATTGGTTGCTCATCAAAGTTACAAAAATAATCTTCTACCAATTCAATTTCAGGTTCTTCGGGCAAAGACAGCACAGGGTAATTATTTGTCTGATTATCAAAATGATGTGTAGCCAGTTCGTTAAAAGAAGGTCCTCCGATTTTTTAGTTAACTCACGGTGAGATATGAATAATTTATTGTAATCAACATCACAATTGGAGCCACGGCTATGTGATCCTGATAAACCAGAAATTACAGTAGATTTTAAAGCGGCATTAAAATGACTGCAAGTTGGATTTCTGTTTGTTGCACTGTGCTGCCTTATGATCCCAAATAAATTTTCCAAGGAATCTTGGTTAAGTTGGCGTAAATTTAAATACTTGAACTTAGCTTCCTTGTTTAAAAAAATCCAAATATCTTTTAAGGATTTTAAGGATATTTTAAAACCATTGATGCAACGTACATTTCGTAAGCGGATTTGTGAATCCCACTTCAAAAAATTTATAGAATCAATATTTTTTAAATAATAGTTCCAAGATTCCTCGTGATTGGTTTTTTCTGACACATTCTCTCGTATTCCCTTTTTCACATCATTTGGTGATGCTGGTCCATTTGAGCAATCAAAAAGTTTGTCCAATTCTTCAACAACAAAAGCTGTATTGTAAATATCTTCCGCGTTGCTACTGCTCCACGCCAACATCTTCAGAACTGCGGCCATCGTGTTGCTTAGCGCATGAGCTGCAAATTTAACACGCATTTTAGTTTTGTAAGTTGGATTGACAACTGTTTGGGTGATTTTCTGGATGTTTAAAAAATTCCTATTTTTTTCTTCTACTTCTTTTAAATGACTCCATTTTGTTTTTTTTCCTTTGTACTCCATAATTCCAGCTTGGAAAAAGTTATTTCTTATTGATTTAAAAAGATGTGGTATATCAAAAATAATGTGCACTTTTCTTTTGTCAACGAAGAAATAATTATCTCCTGAAGTGAGGCCATCAAATTTTTTCAACAAATTCAAGGCACCAATGTTTGTAGGGCCTTGATCACAGACCGTAGATACAACATTGAATCCAGCTTCATGTATAGTTCTCACAATATTTTTTATCAAAACTGCTAACTTCTCAGTTTTAATTGTCCCCTCAACAAAGTAATGAGCCACAGGCTGTTTAAATTTCTGTTTTAAAAATTGAATCATGAATACTAAAGCATGCCCTGAAACTTTGTTATATCTGCCCATACTTTCTTCAGTGCCAAGGTCGACGAAACCATCAACTTGATCCATTGTTTCATTGTATATTAAACGTTTTTTCAAAGCCATCTCGTCGAATAATAAAACACATTGCTTGTCTTCTTCCTTCATATTATGAGCTTGAGCTTTTTTACTACACATCTGTAGTATTTTTGTGTGAATTCCTGGTTCCATAGGAATTTCTTTTAAAATTCTCTGGAGTGTACGTGTGCTAGGCAGAGGCAGCCATTTTTGAAGGTGACGGTAAGTCTTTGGAGAACGTTTAAAGATTGACAGAGCATAGACTTTGTTTTTTACATCCCAGCGCTTTCCATGAGGAGATTTTTTGTGATTGTTTACTGCATTCTCAACAATTGATTTTAGTAGGTCAGAATCTAATTTATCAAAGTCTATTAATGATTTTGCCATGCTTTTTATTGTGGTTTTCGCCTCTTGCAAACGTTTCAGTATTTTAATTTCCCTTTTTGTAAGACGAGTCTTTGCAGCTAAAAATAAAATACAAAAATTATGTCACAAAACTTGAACTTTCGGCAGCACAGGTTGAAGTGAGCTAGAAGTAGAAGGAAGAAATAAATAAAATAAATGATGACAATTTTTTTTTTCATATTCCATTATAATTCGGTTTTATTCAAATAGCAGCAAAGCAGTCAGTCCTTAAGAAATGTGATATATTTCTTTTGGATAATTAATTCATTCAGTAGCCCCATGCGGTATTTATTATTTCTTATTTGAAGACGTCAATTACAAAGTTAACTAACTGTGATACTTTGCTATCAATTAAATATTTTTGCAGGCAATTAAAAACAGCAAATTTCATTGCGCAGTTGATCAAAATGATAATACTGGTTGATTAAGCTATAGCCAAACTGTTTTGCTCCATTCCACGCACCTATTTGCCTCCTATGTTTTATGAAGTACATTAACAGCAAGACATAATATTATAGTACATTCTTCCTATTACAGATTTAAAAGCATTTTTACACTCATCGTTTGAAATCTGGGTCTTGCTGTTCATGCACTTTTTTAATATAAGACTTTATTTAATAAAATTTTAACATACCTGTTGCATGTCTTTTTCTTGTAGTTTTGTAGCTCTGAACCAACAATTCATTACCCTCCATCTTAGATACATCTTCTGGAAAATAAAAGCAAAATTTAATAAAATGAAATCAATTTTTAAGTTATTTATTATGATCAATAGTGTTCGGCATAATAAACTCTTCTAACAATTAAGATAGAAGATTTATATTATTTCTGCCGTGTTTGCTGTTACAATTTTTTATTCATAAATGCTTATGTTTTAAGCATTATGAAGTATCCGATAGATGGTAATTCGATAATAGGTATTGTGTTATTTTTAAATATTCTCCATTTTTTTCACATTCTCAGGGCCAACATCATGACTGTTGCAGGCGTCACCAGCTATAATTTAATTTGTTTTCTTCTTTTTCCTCGCTTTTTTTTATTGCTGAGGTATTTCAACTTTCATTGCTGTACCCAGCGAACAGTCAGAGTCGTTCCACAGAGATCCTTTTCAGTTCATTTAATCACAGAACTATACACACAATAATCTTACCATCAAAGGATTTTAGTACTTGTGCGACGAATATATCATATTTCTTACCTCCTTTTCTTTTGAACGTCAGATGCAAAGGAGCCTTTGATGTTGATAGTACTGGTACAAAGTCATGAATACCTGATGAATCATTTGCAGTTGCAATCACTTGTTTTTCTGAAAGTTCATAGAATGCGGTTACTAAATAAATTAAATAACATTATGTTACAGTCTGTTCAGCACTCTGCCTCTCCTTTTAAAGACAAATTTTTAAGTCATCAATAATATTAAAATAAAGCCAACCTCAAACCAAAGCTATTTAGGTAACTAAGTTTATATTTTTGTTTTTTGCTGGCCTTATAAATATTATTTTCCCCTATTAATTGAGGTGTTTAAATATTTTTTATTTGTAATTGTTTAGTATTTAAAAAAATATTTGAAGATAAATAACACTTGAAAAAATTCATCGACCTCAGGTGGGACTCGAACCCACGTCCCATCGCATGCCGGGCGAGTGCTTTTACCAACTAAGCTACCGAGGACACGTGACACGATGAAATTTCTCAAGTGTTTTTTATCGCTATCGAAGCGTATCTCTGATCAATGTTGTAGCTATATGTATAGCTGAGTAGTATACTACCGTCAACACCCGATAGAAATATTTTGACAAATATTTGACCATCGGTTAAGATCAGAAATGCTTAAACAATTGTTTTTTTTTTGTTTTTGGCAATTCCATGCAAGGTTTTAATTGAAGATAAATAATACTTGAAAAAAGTCATCGACCTCAGGTGGGACGTGGGTTCGAGTCCCACCTGAGGTCGATTACTTTTTTATTATAAAACCTTGCATGGAATTGCTAAAAACAAAAATGTTCAAAAAAATATATATTTAACATTACGTAAGTACACTTAATATTCAAAATATATATTTTTTAATACAGAAAAATATCCCGCAAAGCAATCTAATTTACTTAATGGAATAAGTTGCTAAATACCTCTCAAGTTCAGTGCCTGTTGTTCATTTTCCTTAGTGATTGTTTCAACTGACGCAGTTATATCTGTCTCATCAGGATTAAAAGATCCACCTGAAAAATTTAAGCTAATATAATTATCTTAACCAATAGTCAAATATTTGTAAAAATATTTCTATCGGGTGTTGACAGGTAGTATACTACTCAGCTATACATAATATAGCTACAACATTGATCAGAATACGCTGGCTTTGACAGCGAGAAAAAACACTTAAGGAATTTCATCTTGTCACGTGACGTCCTCGGTAGCTTAGTTGGTAAAGCACTCGCCCGGCATGCGATGGGACGTGGGTTCGAGTCCCACCTGAGGTTGATGACTTTTTTCCAGTGTTATTTGTCTTCAATTAATATAATTATGTCATTATAGTTAAAGTTAAAGTTTCAATACAATAACTTATATCTAAACTAGTATTAAAATGTTTATATCTTTGTAACATATAAACTCAAAAACTACTGGACCAATTTAAAAAAATCTTTTACTATTAGAATGCTTTATTATCCTAGCTTTATTAATATAGGCTATATTTGCTACTAGAAAAAAAAAAAAAAACTCTACCAGTGGCGAGAGGTCGAAATATGGTAAAGCCATACCAGCTTCGAGAGACTGTAGACCTTAGTATGTCTTTTTAATTTTAACTCAATACCTACACGCGTTCCCGAGATAAAGGGTCTTGACAGACAGACGAACCGATGGATGGACAACAAAGTCATCTATATGAGGATTCCGTTTGTTTCCTTTTGAGGTATGGAACCCTAAAGAACATATCAATATCTACAAAAAACTTTGCGATCCCTTATGTGATATGTCCAACTATTGTTGTGTTACTAATCTTTAGAATATTAAAAGAGGATAGAAATGCTCATACCAACTAAAAGGAAGGCTAGAAATACATTTAATATTATTATTAAGTTTACTATAGTTAAAATCACTCAACTCACCTGACTTTTTTTCAATTTTTTCATAGTATGATTTAACATGCAAAGGAAACTCGGTGAAAAGGTCATCAGTCAGAAATGGCCTATTGAGTCTCAAAGTTGGCACAGCAGTACTCAGCAATCGGTTTCCTTTTGCATTAAAACATTCTGGGGCAAAGTGAGAACCGCAAACATATTTCAACTGATGCAACTTCTCAATTGGTATATGTACCAGATCTTCGATACCCGATGCTTTGACCCATAGTCGGCACCTAGAAAAAATATTTTAAAATTATTACATTTAAAATTCAAAATTATGTTCTAAAATTAAAAGTAATATTGGGCCTAAGATTAATAATATACAATGCAATGTCAACATTAAATTCCATTTGTAGTTATTTAGCAGTCAACATGGATTCTTTTATTTTGATGTCAATCAATTATTTATTAGAGTAGAAGCCCTCTTTCAACAGCCATGTGTGTCTAAATATATTCAATGCTCTAACTTTAATAAGAAGTATTAAATTACTTGCTTAAACATTACTTTTTACTAATAAATTGCATTGCAATACCTACATACTATTGGTTATGTTTTTTAGTCTTTGGCTTGATACTTAAAATTTACTCAGTGTCTCTGCTATTAGATTAGTATTTCCAAGCACCGTTTTTACAAACATACAGAGTTCCAAGATAAAGGCAAGGCAAAGTATAGGCAAAGTTTTAAGGCACTTATACAAGGGTTTACAGTAGTAGATAATCTAACCATTTATAGCACGATGCACTTTAAATTATTTCAATACGTTGATATGATAAAATTATACGACATTGATCTTTATTATACTTACCGATCTGGATTTAAGGGAAAACTTGCAAGAAGTATGTCTGACTTGGGCAACTTTCGTACGCCACAAATAGTACACTTCCTGTAGCGACTTTTTTCCATGTTTCTAGTGATTTTTATCAAGCTTTTATAGTAAAACTTGAGCACAATTATGATCCGAGAAAATTGTTGTCTCAGCACATGTAAGGTACTAAAAAACACGGAATCGCTAAATCACAGTCTGTTAAGCGAAAATATCACTTTTTCACTTGGTTGCGGGATAAAATTCACATCAATTAAGATGAAAGTTTAAACTAAAAACGATAAATCGAATTCGAATTCAAACTTATCAAACGCGTAACGTTTTATGACAGATCAGTCAAGACAAAGTCAGCTATTTTCACTCAGTAGAACCAACAGCGAAGCGTGAATTTCAGAATCTGTTGGTTGGTATCTATTTGGATACACTTCTTGAAAAATCTGTTTATATAAATTTTTACCTTAAATCTAAGGAGGTAGAGTTGCTTTTCGTTTAAAATAATATTGCTGATATCCTCTTGTAAGGCAGTGTCGCGCCACTGCAGTCAGCCTGTGACCACGGTCGGTGTAACCCGATCGAAACGTCAGGCAAAAGAGGTAACATTTTGTACCTAAATTATGATCGCGGTAATTCCGGTTTCATTGAGTTTTAAAATACGTTTTGATTCATATCAAAGTAAAAATTATTTCACTTAAATGTCGGTCTTACAAAAATATGAAAATTTTTAGCATACTTTTCAGGGAACGTGCTGCGTTCGTTACACGGCATTGCCATATCCATCATAAAAAAGGAAAATATCGTCAATTAAAAGATCAAAAGTAATATTGATTAGTACATCTGCTCACTTTCCACATAGTTTTTATATCATAAGCTCTTTCTTAAACCACTAGAGAAAATCTTATTGGTTTTCAAAGATAATCGCGCTCTTAAAAAATCTAGTATTTCCTTGTTTATTGCTACTTTAAGACGCAGCCATAGTTGCATCAACCACATGTACCCTATTTTAATGTTGTTACGTTCGCTATTTGTCCCAAAACGCGTCGGCACCTAATTATGTTTTGATGTTCGATAACGCATAGCCAGGTAGCCGGTGTGAGCTTATTATACCTCTCATATATGATGCAAAAAGATTATGTCAATGTAACTGGCTCTTCTGGAGGTCGATGACGCACCACTACCATGGACAGAAGCCGGGCGAAGGCAAGAGTCTGGGACGCTGGCGCGTCGGCTTTAAATTCGTCGTAATCAATGCATCCCCAACCGGGATGAGTGCCGCGCGTAGACTCATTCGCTACACGGCGTGTACTACACTCAAAGCGTGTAGTACACGCTTCATTGAGCCGCGCGTCTCACACAGAAACGACTCGACCCGCTTCCGTTACGCACGTCTTCTTTGTGTGGCAAGCTTATACCTAAAATACAAATTGTTTTAATAGTTTTAAGTGAAATACTTGATGCTATTCGGGGTAATAATCAGACAGCATTCTCATTATTTAAATGGGTGTTTCGTAGGTAACTGACGAAGGCATCCGGCTAATCGCTCGCGGTCCAAACGGATGGGAACTAGCCGCATCATGGCGCGCGGGCGGATCCCGCGGCGTGTCCGTGGTGGCGTGCAGCGAGACCGTGTGTGTGTGCGCCGCCGGGCCCAGGATCTACCTCGTGGCGGTGCTCGAGCGCGCCCTGCAGCCTCTAGCGTAACTATTGTACCTTGTACACTGTCTATGTAGTGTATAACATACGCGCGGGCGGATCCCGCGGCGTGTCCGTGGTGGCGTGCAGCGAGACCGTGTGTGTGTGCGCCGCCGGGCCCAGGATCTACCTCGTGGCGGTGCTCGAGCGCGCCCTGCAGCCTCTAGCGTAACTATTGTACCTTGTACACTGTCTATGTAGTGTATAACATACGCGCGGGCGGATCCCGCGGCGTGTCCGTGGTGGCGTGCAGCGAGACCGTGTGTGTGTGCGCCGCCGGGCCCAGGATCTACCTCGTGGCGGTGCTCGAGCGCGCCCTGCAGCCTCTAGCGTAACTATTGTACCTTGTACACTGTCTATGTAGTGTATAACATACGCGCGGGCGGATCCCGCGGCGTGTCCGTGGTGGCGTGCAGCGAGACCGTGTGTGTGTGCGCCGCCGGGCCCAGGATCTACCTCGTGGCGGTGCTCGAGCGCGCCCTGCAGCCTCTAGCGTAACTATTGTACCTTGTACACTGTCTATGTAGTGTATAACATACGCGCGGGCGGATCCCGCGGCGTGTCCGTGGTGGCGTGCAGCGAGACCGTGTGTGTGTGCGCCGCCGGGCCCAGGATCTACCTCGTGGCGGTGCTCGAGCGCGCCCTGCAGCCTCTAGCGTAACTATTGTACCTTGTACACTGTCTATGTAGTGTATAACATACGCGCGGGCGGATCCCGCGGCGTTTCCGTGGTGGCGTGCAGCGAGACCGTGTGTGTGTGCGCCGCCGGGCCCAGGATCTACCTCGCCTATCTATGTACCTTATAACTATAGTGCTACTCGATGGAAGGTTTCTAATGGCTCATTCACATATTGCCCGCGGTACTGCCCCCTGCCTTGTTGACAGGCAAGCCGCGGTAAGGCCGCGGCTTACAAAGCTGCTGGTGCCAGCAGTACCGCCGACAATGCGTGGAGGAACCTTAATGAAGTATCCAAAACATTCCAACCGCCCGAATTATTGTATTAAATTGTAATAATTGGTTTATTCCGTGAGCAGCCGTTGTATACAGTTGTAGCCCTAAGTTTGTTTAACGAGAAATCGTTGTATTAAACTCATACTTCGTTCATTCAGTGAGGTGTGCATGGACGAAGAAGTGGCCTGCCTAGACTTAGGCCCCGGTGGGGACAACGCGCTTCTAGGCGTGGGGCTGTGGACCGACATCTCCGTGCGCGTGCTGCGGCTGCCCGACCTGCGGCCGCTGCACAAGGAGAAGCTGTCCGGCGGTACGTAGTCTATGGTGCGGGGTGGTGTCTGTGGTATGTGTGGGCCCCGGTAGAGACAACGCGCTTCTAGGCGTGGGGCTGTGGACCTGCGGCCGCTGCACAAGGAGAAGCTGTCCGGCGGTACGTAGTCTATGGAGTGGGGTGGTGTCTATGGTATGTGTAAGCCCCGGTAGAGACAACGCGCTTCTAGGCGTGGGGCTGTGGACCTGCGGCCGCTGCACAAGGAGAAGCTGTCCGGCGGTACGTAGTCTATGGAGTGGGGTGGTGTCTATGGTATGTGTAAGCCCCGGTAGAGACAACGCGCTTCTAGGCGTGGGGCTGTGGACCTGCGGCCGCTGCACAAGGAGAAGCTGTCCGGCGGTACGTAGTCTATGGAGTGGGGTGGTGTCTATGGTATGTGTAGGCCCCGGTAGAGACAACGCGCTTCTAGGCGTGGGGCTGTGGACCTGCGGCCGCTGCACAAGGAGAAGCTATCCGGCGGTACGTAGTCTATGGAGTGGGGTGGTGTCTATGGTATGTGTAGGCCCCGGTAGAGACAACGCGCTTCTAGGCGTGGGGCTGTGGACCTGCGGCCGCTGCACAAGGAGAAGCTGTCCGGCGGTACGTAGTCTATGGAGTGGGGTGGTGTCTATGGTATGTGTAGGCCCCGGTAGAGACAACGCGCTTCTAGGCGTGGGGCTGTGGACCTGCGGCCGCTGCACAAGGAGAAGCTGTCCGGCGGTACGTAGTCTATGGAGTGGGGTGGTGTCTATGGTATGTGTAGGCCCCGGTAGAGACAACGCGCTTCTAGGCGTGGGGCTGTGGACCTGCGGCCGCTGCACAAGGAGAAGCTGTCCGGCGGTACGTAGTCTATGGTGTGGGGTGGTGTCTATGGTATGTGTGGGCCCCGGTAGAGACAACGCGCTTCTAGGCGTGGGGCTGTGGACCTGCGTCAGCTGCACAAGGAGAAGCTGCCCGGTGGTACGTAGTCTATGGTGTAGGGTGGTGTCTATGGTATGTGTGGGCCCCGGTAGAGACAACGCGCTTCTAGGCGTGGGGCTGTGGACCTGCGTCCGCTGCACAAGGAGAAGCTGTCCGGTGGTACGTAGTCTATGGTGTAGGGTGGTGTCTATGGTATGTGTGGGCCCCGGTAGAGACAACGCGCTTCTAGGCGTGAAGCTGTGGACCTGCGTCCGCTGCACAAGGAGAAGCTGCCCGGTGGTACGTAGTCTATGGTGTAGGGTGGTGTCTATGGTATGTGTGGGCCCCGGTAGAGACAACGCGCTTCTAGGCGTGTAGAGACAACGCGCTTCTAGGCGTGGGGCTGTGGACCTGCGGCCGCTGCACAAGGAGAAGCTGTCCGGTGGTACGTAGTCTATGGAGTGGGGTGGTGTCTATGGTATGTGTAGGCCCCGGTAGAGACAACGCGCTTCTAGGCGTGGGGCTGTGGACCTGCGGCCGCTGCACAAGGAGAAGCTGTCCGGCGGTACGTAGTCTATGGAGTGGGGTGGTGTCTATGGTATGTGTAGGCCCCGGCAGAGACAACGCGCTTCTAGGCGTGGGGCTGTGGACCTGCGGCCGCTGCACAAGGAGAAGCTGTCCGGCGGTACGTAGTCTATGGTGTGGGGTGGTGTCTATGGTATGTGTGGGCCCCGGTAGAGACAACGCGCTTCTAGGCGTGGGGCTGTGGACCTGCGTCAGCTGCACAAGGAGGAGCTGCCCGGTGGTACGTAGTCTATGGTGTAGGGTGGTGTCTATGGTATGTGTGGGCCCCGGTAGAGACAACGCGCTTCTAGGCGTGGGGCTGTGGACCTGCGTCCGCTGCACAAGGAGAAGCTGTCCGGTGGTACGTAGTCTATGGTGTGGGGTGGTGTCTATGGTATGTGTGGGCCCCGGTAGAGACAACGCGCTTCTAGGCGTGGGGCTGTGGACCTGCGTCCGCTGCACAAGGAGAAGCTGCCCGGTGGTACGTAGTCTATGGTGTGGGGTGGTGTCTATGGTATGTGTGGGCCCCGGTAGAGACAACGCGCTTCTAGGCGTGGGGCTGTGCACCTGCGGCCGCTGCACAAGGAGAAGCTGTCCGGCGGTACGTAGTCTATGGAGTGGGGTGGTGTCTATGGTATGTGTAGGCCCCGGTAGAGACAACGCGCTTCTAGGCGTGGGGCTGTGGACCTGCGGCCGCTGCACAAGGAGAAGCTATCCGGCGGTACGTAGTCTATGGAGTGGGGTGGTGTCTATGGTATGTGTGGGCCCTGGTAGAGACAACGCGCTTCTAGGCGGGGGGCTGTGGACCTGCGGCCGCTGCACAAGGAGAAGCTGTCCGGCGGTACGTAGTCTATGGTGTGGGGTGGTGTCTATGGTATGTGTGGGCCCCGGTAGAGACAACGCGCTTCTAGGCGTGGGGCTGTGGACCTGCGTCAGCTGCACAAGGAGAAGCTGCCCGGTGGTACGTAGTCTATGGTGTAGGGTGGTGTCTATGGTATGTGTGGGCCCCGGTAGAGACAACGCGCTTCTAGGCGTGGGGCTGTGGACCTGCGTCCGCTGCACAAGGAGAAGCTGCCCGGTGGTACGTAGTCTATGGTGTAGGGTGGTGTCTATGGTATGTGTGGGCCCCGGTAGAGACAACGCGCTTCTAGGCGTGGGGCTGTGGACCTGCGTCCGCTGCACAAGGAGAAGCTGCCCGGTGGTACGTAGTCTATGGTGTAGGGTGGTGTCTATGGTATGTGTGGGCCCCGGTAGAGACAACGCGCTTCTAGGCGTGGGGCTGTGGACCTGTGGACCTGCGGCCGCTGCACAAGGAGAAGCTGTCCGGCGGTACGTAGTCTATGGTGTAGGGTGGTGTCTATGGTATGTGTGGGCCCCAGTAGAGACAACGCTCTAAGATACGATATGATGCTGGGCGGATGTTCGGTGCAACGCACCTTACACGTGATTTTAAAACTATGCGTCGTCAGCAATAACCGCGCATCGTTTGAAATATAATTTTCCACATTAATTTTAGTGCATATTTCGGAGCCGTCGCGACCATTTTACAGAGATTTTTTAGGTGTATTGGTGTATACCTCGGTATTATAGATCTCAAAAACATCATATAACATACTTAACACATTTGCAATTAAATCATAACAAGTTGCCCTAGCACCTTGAATAATTCCACCTTTACTACACTTTTATAGGTTTGTGCAATAAAGTTGTACATAAAAAAAATCTAAATAAAAAAAAACATACATTTATGTCGGCCGATTAGCATTTTTTTGCGATTTGAATGTTGGTCTCATAGTATGGAATGCTATTGCTGGGCAAAGGTCTCCCCCAGACTCTTTCATTGGTCTCTATCTATCGCCAATGACCCCCAATCACTGGTCAGGTTAGCCAAATCGCACCATCTTTTCTGGGTCTGCCAATTCTGGTCTGGTCTGGTAATTCTTTAATGTGGCCTAGTAAGTCTAGGAACTCATTTATAACTTTATTTCTAGAAATAATCCCCCGCTCGCTGCTAATCTGCGTGCTAGAAGGCGTGTGCTACCTGCTGTGCGCGCTGGGCGACGGCTCCATGTTCTACTTCACGGTGGACCAGGCCACCGGCGCGCTCAGCAACAAGAAGAAGTTCACGCTCGGCACACAGCCCACTGTGCTTAGGACTTTTAGGTACTTTATCTTACTAATCAACTCGCTAAAGTGGCCATCTACATATTACGTCTTTTTACCCTTTTTGTATTGATGAACACACTCTCCTTCTAGCAACTGTTTGAAAAGTAATACTGTATTTGTCTTGAAACTTATATTTTATTATAGATTTATTTCCGTAAAGGGAGTTGTTGAGATTTCGATGCAGAGAAAATAAGATTATACACCGTGAATTTTTAATTACCCGAGAAAATTAACTAACATACTCAGATATCGATATACATCGAATTTGGCGAATAAAAAAAACGGAACGGCGTACGTCGTTGGCGTACGGAAGTAATAACTATGAATGAAAAAAAATTCATTCATAGTTATTTCTTCCGTACGCCAATATTACGCGACCAAATTAGGTGGATTTTGGTTCCGTTAATGTTGGAATGATAATGATTACTATTTGAATTAGCAGGACTTTTATGGTGCATATTTTTTAAGGAATGTTAGGGACCTTTTAAATAAATTTCTCATAAAAAAATTTTTTTTATTCGCCAAATTCAATGTACGTATATCGATATCTGAGTATGTTAGTTAATTTTCTCGGGTAATTAAAAATTCACGGTGTATATTTCCATAAATAATGAAGCAATGTTAGGGTGTTACCAGACCGATCGGTCGATCGACGACATCGGGTCAATGTCGATCAAAGTTGATCGACTATGTTATTTATCTTTAATTAAACCTTGCATGGAATTGCTAAAAACAAAATGTTCAATTAATCGACTAATCCATTCTTCCATCGATCGATGCCGTCGATCGGCGATCGAACGATTGGTCTGGTAACATCCTTAAATTTTATTGTTAGTACTTAACATTCATTGAGACAATTTTTAAGATATACAAACGCAAAAGTTATTGTATTTGAGCAGTAGAATCTCTCCCCTAAAAAGGAAGTTAAATAATAACATTGGATTTTCTATAAACTTTAACCTAATTCACGTACATCCTCTTAAGGGCTAAATCTGTTGTTTATATACGACCACTTTTTGTATAGGACAAACATCAAAATCTCACAGTAAAATCAATCCTCGTCTTTAAGAAAAGATGCTTTATTAGGTTACACCATGTATTGAGGCTCATAATTTTCTATGAATACATAAATAACTGTTCCCCCAGGTCACTCTCCACAACGAACATCTTCGCGTGCTCGGACCGGCCGACGGTGATATTCTCGTCCAACCACAAGTTAGTCTTCTCGAACGTCAACCTGAAGGAGGTCACGCATATGTGTTCGCTCAACGCGCAAGCCTACCCCGACAGGTGAGCTACCTATAAGTCATTTATCCCGATAGATATATTTTTCCCTAATAGGTAGCGTTTTGTGTTTTTTCTTTACTACTGTAGCAGAACCACTGCACTAAGCGCACCAGCAGACAGGCTCAAAACGAAACAAAATTACCATTTTTCGTTACGTAAAATGAGTAATTCCAGCCGGCCAATCTGAAAGTTATTGGAGGAGCCCTATGTTCAGCAGTGGACGTCCTGTGGCTGAAATGATGACGATGTAAGCCAATGCTTACTTTGCTGATTAGTAAAGTAAAATGTTTTAATTTCACAGTTTAGCGTTAGCGACAGACAGCACGGTGACCATCGGCACCATCGACGAGATCCAGAAACTTCACATTCGTACTGTCCCGCTTGGCGAGACGCCGCGACGCATCGCCTACCAGGAGGCTACACAGGTATGTACATTTTATGAAAAAAAAATGTATATGTCTATCTTATTTCTTTTAAAATAAATGTTAATAGTATTTACAATTTTCGCCTAGCAAACGAAAATTGACTTTTTAGATCTTGTATTTGTGCATAAGATCGATAGCTTTTTTGTTTTATTTAAACAAGGCGAAATGTGTTATTTATTCTTACTTTTAAAAATAAAATCATTGGATTAAAACAGACGTTCGGCGTAATCACAATTCTATCCTTCTTTCATAACAGACGTTCGTAGTAATCACAATTATATCCTTCTTTCACAACAGACTTTCGGGGTATTCAAAATTACCTACTCGTATATCCTTCTTTCACAACAGACGTTCGGAGTAATCACAAAAGGGACGTTGACAAATTCTTAGAACTGTTTTCATTTTATAGATAGACGCGTAGTTATAAAAAAAAAACAAATTCACAGAATAAATAATAGTAGTACAGAAGACGCACTCTGCAAACTCATTCAAATAAAAATAAACCTTGCCGCACAAAAATAAAGTCTAATACCGGTCGCATTGTTATCGCTTGCCTACTGCTATAATAATCTAAAGTTCGCTTAAGCAAGCAAAAATGTATCGAATATCTACGTACGAGAATATCTATTTCTATGGCAGTCCCAAAACGCTCGCTCGTTCGCACGATTTAGGGTTACTACTTGCCAGTTTTGTGAAGTTGTATTTGGAGGATCGCGTGGTAGGCAATAGGTAGGTATACATACCTACATGAAAAACATACATTCTGGTAAATAAGTTGGCATAACTAAGGTACGGTAGATACTCGTAACTGGCTAGACTTTATCTATTACTTATTTCTCTAATAATCTCCACCTTATTTTTCCCTTACATTCTTCTCACACATATTCGCAGTCCTTCACTGTGCAATCCATCCGCTTATGGAATTCCTTGCCGATGTCTATTCGGCAGTCCCAATCACTCACAAGCTTTAAAAGTAGACTAAAAGCCTATCTCCTTTCACTTTAGTTTTCTCCTGTCTTTTCTTCATGACTCTTTCATGTTAATTTGGGTTTGTATATATCTAAGTATATAATGTATTATATAGGATATTATATATAAGTATGTTTATAATTTATACTGATTATTTATATATTATGTATTATTAATATAATAATAATAATAAAATTATTACTTTGTAAGACTCTTCACTGCTTCCCCCTCTCAACCTCTCAATAAAGAGTATCTATCTATTACTAGCTGACCCGGCGAACTTCTTACCACCAAACAGTATCTTTTTCCGTCAACATTTTAATGTTTATATTATTTATTCTGCTATTTGGGACGGAGACAAATCCAACAAATCATAAACCATGTCAATCGGTCTAGCCGTTCTCTTGTTATAAGTGTTGTAACAAACACGATCAATTGTAACATTAGCTGTAAGTTTGCCAAAAAGTCGTAAAATAAAATATGTGCAATACATCGTAATGTACTGTTGTCTCTTATTTACGCGAACACGATACCTGTGACCACGAACGCTGTAAAGTGTTCGAAACGTCAGGTTAAATAAAATGTTAATAAATCGCGAAATAATCCGTAAAAGTAGTTTCATTTAAATACATCGTAATGTGTTATAATATAAACAAGTTTGACAACGACAACTTGTCTGTGAGTGTTTCTCACATTCTGACCTAACCTAACGTAACGTGCCTCGTTTAGCGTTTATAATCACGTGATACTAGGCATTATTTTAAATATTTTTAATTAATTTATTACGCGTATTTATACTAACATAATATGATTTTCAGCATTCTAATATTCTATGTTGAGGTAAAAACATAACATTTTATTTATTCGCAGGTCATGTCAACATCCCTATTCTAAACTTCTTACTCCATAACAGACAATCGGCGTAACCACAATGCTATCCTTCTTCCATACCAGACGTTCGGCGTAACCATAATGCTATCCTTCTTTCATACAGGACGTTCGGCGTAACCACAATGCTATCATTCTTTCGTACCAGACGTTCAGCGTACCCACAATGCTATCCTTCTTTCATACCAGACGTTCGGCGTAACCATAATGCTATCCTCCTTTCATACCAGACGTTCGGCGTAACCACAATGCTATCATTCTTTCGTACCAGACGTTCAGCGTACCCACAATGCTATCGTTCGGCGTTACCACAATGATATACTCTTTCATACCAGACGTTCGGCGTAACCACAATGCTATCATTCTTTCGTACCAGACGTTCGGTGTAACCACAATGCTATCATTCTTTCATGCCAGACGTTCGGTGTAACCACAATGCTATCATTCTTTTGTACTAGACGTTCGGCGTCATCATAATGCTATCCTTCTTTCATACTAGACGTTCGGCGTAACCACAATGCTATCCTTCTTTCATACTAGACGTTCGGCGTAACCACAATGCTATCATTCTTTCGTACCAGACGTTCGCCGTAACCACAATGCTATCCTTCTTTCATACTAGACGTTCGGCGTAACCACAATGCTATCATTCTTTCGTACCAGACGTTCGCCGTAACCACAATGCTATCCTTCTTTCATACTAGACGTTCGGCGTAACCACAATGCTATCATTCTTTCGTACCAGACGTTCGGTGTAACCACAATGCTATCATTCCTTCGTACTAGACGGTCGGCGTAATCATAATGCTATCCTTCTTTCATACTAGACGTTCGGCGTAACCACAATGCTATCATTCTTTCGTACCAGACGTTCGGTGTAACCACGATGCTATCATTCCTTCGTACTAGACGGTCGGCGTAATCACAATGCTATCCATCTTTCATACTAGACGTTCGGTGTAACCACAATGCTATCCTTCTTTCATACTAGACGTTCGGCGTAACCACAATGCTATCCTTCTCTCATACTAGACGTTCGGCGTTCCCACAATGCTATCCTTCTCTCATACTAGACGTTCGGCGTAACCACAATGCTATCCTTCTCTCATACTAGACGTTCGGCGTAACCACAATGCTATCCTACTTCCATACCAGACGTTCGGCGTTACCACAATGTTATCATTCTTTCGTACCAGACGTTCGGCGTAATCACAATGCGGGTAGACAAACTGGAGTGGACGGCTGGCGGCGGCACGGCCGCGGTGTGCGTGCGAGCCAGCGCCTCCAGCGCCGCCGCCGCCACCAGCGGCGCCCCGCCCCAGCAGCCCAAGCACGCGCCCAACGCGCTCGACCTGGAGCTGCACAACCTGCTGCTGCTCGACCATCACACCTTCGAAGGTGACCAGTATATACTAGCACCAGCGGCGCCCCGCCCCAGCAGCCCAAGCACGCGCCCAACGCGCTCGACCTGGAGCTGCACAACCTGCTGCTGCTCGACCATCACACCTTCGAAGGTGACCAGTATATACTAGCACCAGCGGCGCCCCGCCCCAGCAGCCCAAGCACGCGCCCAACGCGCTCGACCTGGAGCTGCACAACCTGCTGCTGCTCGACCATCACACCTTCGAAGGTGACCAGTATATACTAGCACCAGCGGCGCCCCGCCCCAGCAGCCCAAGCACGCGCCCAACGCGCTCGACCTGGAGCTGCACAACCTGCTGCTGCTCGACCATCACACCTTCGAAGGTGACCAGTATATACTAGCACCAGCGGCGCCCCGCCCCAGCAGCCCAAGCACGCGCCCAACGCGCTCGACCTGGAGCTGCACAACCTGCTGCTGCTCGACCATCACACCTTCGAAGGTGACCAGTATATACTAGCACCAGCGGCGCCCCGCCCCAGCAGCCCAAGCACGCGCCCAACGCGCTCGACCTGGAGCTGCACAACCTGCTGCTGCTCGACCATCACACCTTCGAAGGTGACCAGTATATACTAGCACCAGCGGCGCCCCGCCCCAGCAGCCCAAGCACGCGCCCAACGCGCTCGACCTGGAGCTGCACAACCTGCTGCTGCTCGACCATCACACCTTCGAAGGTGACCAGTATATACTAGCACCAGCGGCGCCCCGCCCCAGCAGCCCAAGCACGCGCCCAACGCGCTCGACCTGGAGCTGCACAACCTGCTGCTGCTCGACCATCACACCTTCGAAGGTGACCAGTATATACTAGCACCAGCGGCGCCCCGCCCCAGCAGCCCAAGCACGCGCCCAACGCGCTCGACCTGGAGCTGCACAACCTGCTGCTGCTCGACCATCACACCTTCGAAGGTGACCAGTATATACTAGCACCAGCGGCGCCCCGCCCCAGCAGCCCAAGCACGCGCCCAACGCGCTCGACCTGGAGCTGCACAACCTGCTGCTGCTCGACCATCACACCTTCGAAGGTGACCAGTATATACTAGCACCAGCGGCGCCCCGCCCCAGCAGCCCAAGCACGCGCCCAACGCGCTCGACCTGGAGCTGCACAACCTGCTGCTGCTCGACCATCACACCTTCGAAGGTGACCAGTATATACTAGCACCAGCGGCGCCCCGCCCCAGCAGCCCAAGCACGCGCCCAACGCGCTCGACCTGGAGCTGCACAACCTGCTGCTGCTCGACCATCACACCTTCGAAGGTGACCAGTATATACTAGCACCAGCGGCGCCCCGCCCCAGCAGCCCAAGCACGCGCCCAACGCGCTCGACCTGGAGCTGCACAACCTGCTGCTGCTCGACCATCACACCTTCGAAGGTGACCAGTATATACTAGCACCAGCGGCGCCCCGCCCCAGCAGCCCAAGCACGCGCCCAACGCGCTCGACCTGGAGCTGCACAACCTGCTGCTGCTCGACCATCACACCTTCGAAGGTGACCAGTATATACTAGCACCAGCGGCGCCCCGCCCCAGCAGCCCAAGCACGCGCCCAACGCGCTCGACCTGGAGCTGCACAACCTGCTGCTGCTCGACCATCACACCTTCGAAGGTGACCAGTATATACTAGCACCAGCGGCGCCCCGCCCCAGCAGCCCAAGCACGCGCCCAACGCGCTCGACCTGGAGCTGCACAACCTGCTGCTGCTCGACCATCACACCTTCGAAGGTGACCAGTATATACTAGCACCAGCGGCGCCCCGCCCCAGCAGCCCAAGCACGCGCCCAACGCGCTCGACCTGGAGCTGCACAACCTGCTGCTGCTCGACCATCACACCTTCGAAGGTGACCAGTATATACTAGCACCAGCGGCGCCCCGCCCCAGCAGCCCAAGCACGCGCCCAACGCGCTCGACCTGGAGCTGCACAACCTGCTGCTGCTCGACCATCACACCTTCGAAGGTGACCAGTATATACTAGCACCAGCGGCGCCCCGCCCCAGCAGCCCAAGCACGCGCCCAACGCGCTCGACCTGGAGCTGCACAACCTGCTGCTGCTCGACCATCACACCTTCGAAGGTGACCAGTATATACTAGCACCAGCGGCGCCCCGCCCCAGCAGCCCAAGCACGCGCCCAACGCGCTCGACCTGGAGCTGCACAACCTGCTGCTGCTCGACCATCACACCTTCGAAGGTGACCAGTATATACTAGCACCAGCGGCGCCCCGCCCCAGCAGCCCAAGCACGCGCCCAACGCGCTCGACCTGGAGCTGCACAACCTGCTGCTGCTCGACCATCACACCTTCGAAGGTGACCAGTATATACTAGCACCAGCGGCGCCCCGCCCCAGCAGCCCAAGCACGCGCCCAACGCGCTCGACCTGGAGCTGCACAACCTGCTGCTGCTCGACCATCACACCTTCGAAGGTGACCAGTATATACTAGCACCAGCGGCGCCCCGCCCCAGCAGCCCAAGCACGCGCCCAACGCGCTCGACCTGGAGCTGCACAACCTGCTGCTGCTCGACCATCACACCTTCGAAGGTGACCAGTATATACTAGCACCAGCGGCGCCCCGCCCCAGCAGCCCAAGCACGCGCCCAACGCGCTCGACCTGGAGCTGCACAACCTGCTGCTGCTCGACCATCACACCTTCGAAGGTGACCAGTATATACTAGCACCAGCGGCGCCCCGCCCCAGCAGCCCAAGCACGCGCCCAACGCGCTCGACCTGGAGCTGCACAACCTGCTGCTGCTCGACCATCACACCTTCGAAGGTGACCAGTATATACTAGCACCAGCGGCGCCCCGCCCCAGCAGCCCAAGCACGCGCCCAACGCGCTCGACCTGGAGCTGCACAACCTGCTGCTGCTCGACCATCACACCTTCGAAGGTGACCAGTATATACTAGCACCAGCGGCGCCCCGCCCCAGCAGCCCAAGCACGCGCCCAACGCGCTCGACCTGGAGCTGCACAACCTGCTGCTGCTCGACCATCACACCTTCGAAGGTGACCAGTATATACTAGCACCAGCGGCGCCCCGCCCCAGCAGCCCAAGCACGCGCCCAACGCGCTCGACCTGGAGCTGCACAACCTGCTGCTGCTCGACCATCACACCTTCGAAGGTGACCAGTATATACTAGCACCAGCGGCGCCCCGCCCCAGCAGCCCAAGCACGCGCCCAACGCGCTCGACCTGGAGCTGCACAACCTGCTGCTGCTCGACCATCACACCTTCGAAGGTGACCAGTATATACTAGCACCAGCGGCGCCCCGCCCCAGCAGCCCAAGCACGCGCCCAACGCGCTCGACCTGGAGCTGCACAACCTGCTGCTGCTCGACCATCACACCTTCGAAGGTGAAATTTGGAGTCAACACACGCACACGACACCAGTGGAGTTTGGTTCCAACAGTGTGCACAGGCCCATCAAACTTTCATCATCATCATTTCAGCCACAGGATGTTCACTTCTGCTGTTCAAGTGACTTCCAGATCGGCCGGTTGGAAGCAACCTGCATCCAACGGCTTCCTGCAACCTTTACCAAGTCGTCTATCCACCTTGTGTTAAAAAAAATGTTTATTTTAAATGGACAGTAAGGTAAATTTTTAACCAGTTTTTAAAATTTTGACAACTAGCCTATTCAATGTTGATCTCTTAAAAAAAGTTGTCGTACTTGCACTAAAAATCTGCCTGTAAGGAAGTTTTCCGTTATTACAATACCACGTTTTATCTGCAGTTCTCCACGCCCACCAACTGATGCCGAACGAGTTCGCTATGTCCCTGGTGTCGTGCCGGCTGAGCGACGACCCCAACCACTACTACGCCGTCGGCACCGCCATCGTCAACCCCGAGGAGTCGGAGCCCAAGCAGGTAACAGTATAACAGTGACACGAACTACCTTTTTTCGACCAAGGACAACTTTAATTATTTTGTTATTGACAAGAACGACTAAGTACTTTCATGGAAATTCAAATATCGGGTGTAAAAAAAGGCTTAACGAAGCCGAATACTACATATTCTACGTATTATTACGATCATTCTTTCTTTTACACTATACCTGGCAAATGACGGGTTACCGAGTTATTGACAGTCAAAGTTACCATTTTTTTTCAAAGATTTTTACAAAATTGACTTCAGTTTGATAATACTAAACTTTTTTACAAAGAAACATGATCCGCTTACACACAGGCATAGTCTATGGCGTGCGCGCTATACATTTCGGGTTAGAAATAAGTTATTTTTTTGATACCCAAAAATAAAAGTCATTTACCAGCAATTATATTTTTTTGCATTCTACTTGGTTTTATGTATAGAATTCGTGGTTTAAGGCTTCGTTAAGCCTTTTTTTACACCCTGTATATGATATCTTTGAAAAATGGGTTTTAAATATAAGTTAGCAAACCAAGTCGTAAAAGCCAACTATTCGGCATCGTTTGTGGTCTGTAACCATTTGTCAAAATGTGCCGCTCCTATCGTTTTTTATTAAAAAAAAATGACCAGAAGCGACGGGCAGCGAGATATAAACAAGGGGTGTGTAAGGCGAAGAAGAGTGTCGTCGTTGTATAAAATACAAAAGGCGTGACGTCACGCTCACGCTGCATCCGCGAATCGCCATGCTACAGAAAGTTCCATCCACGAAGTAATCGCTGCCAGTACAAATGTGCAACCTTCTCCTAGCATTTTAGTTCTGTAGATACACGATAGGGTGACGACGAACTTTTTTTTATTCGTTTCTCAGGTAGATTATCCAAAAGTATTGGACACGTATTTTTTTCTTTTTTCACATAATAAAATTGATTTGAAATGTCATAATAATTTGAAATGTCGCATGACGTCACGCCTAATTGCAAGTTCTACTTAAAAGTAACGTCACGAGCCCCCTCTCCCGAACTTTAACGCGCTTTATCTTAGTAATTTTTTTGATTAATTGACAAATGAAAAAATAAGAGATGGCTGACTAAATAGAATTAAATTTTCCTTACCCAGTCATCATCCCTATAACCTATAAAATCTGTAGCGCCACGCCTCTTGTACACGTCCCACTTTTTAAGAAGGGCGCTACTACTTGATTGTTTCATTTTTTTATCTAGGGTAGACTTCTCCTCTTCCACTGGACGGAAGGCAAGCTGATCCAAGTAGCTGAAAAGGAGATCAAAGGCGCTTGCTACGCGATGGTGGAGTTCAACGGGAAACTGCTGGCCTCGATCAATAGTACAGTGAGTCGCATCACACATACTTGTTTATACATTAAACTTTTGAAAGTAACGAAGTTAGCATATTTACCGAGTACCCTTTCTATGACTTTTTAATATTTCAGCACTTTTGGTGTCCAATGTTATTTAAAAAACTATGATGGAGGGTAGATTGATTTGTCTGATAATAACATCCGCGCGCATAGACTTCAGTTCATCCGATCATATCGCTTGCAACAGTGGCGCATTATTAAATGATGATTTATCAGATAGATAAATACTCTTTATTGTACACCAAATAAAGAAGTTACAATTGATTTTTACAGAAAAATGTACAATTTAGGTCGTCTTATCGCTAAATGCGACCTCTTCTAGACAACCTTCAGAAGTCCACTGAATCCAGCGGCTGATCCATACTTGACTTGTTGTCAGTCTACGCTACGTCTTTCAGCTCGTGGTCGCCACTCGAAAACCTTTCATTCCCAGCCGTTGTCAGTTCTGCGAACGATTTGGCCTATCCATTGCCCCTTTAGATTTGCAATTCAAAAAGATATGTCCATGAAATAATTCGAACTAAATACCCAGGGTAACTTAACAAATGCTTCCATTCAAATATGAATAAAAAGTGTGCAGAAATAATAAGATAATCATTTTCCAGGTACGGTTATTCGAATGGACGTCAGACAAGGAATTGCGGTTAGAGTGCAGTCACTTCAACAACATCGTAGCCTTATACTTGAAAGTGAAAGGAGATTTCATATTAGTTGGTGATATCATGAGGTCTATGTCTCTATTACAATATAAACAGGTTAGTCACTACTACTGATTTATAATAGTTTATGGTTGCTTCTGTGTCTATGAAATGAAATGTCCATGAATGTTGTGTGTGAGAATGTTATTTTACAAATCAAGCAGGTTAGTTACTTTAACTGGTTTATGTAGATTATAGTACTCTGTCCAATTCTAAGTCGTAAGTCGTAACACGATTGGACACATGCCTAAAGGTAATCAGCAAATTTTCAAAGACTTCACTCTCACTATATTGTCGTTTAATTTATTTTAAAGATTATTAGGAAAATTAAAGAATAAATGTTTCTAGAAATCGTAACCAAAAATTCAATCCATTTTATAGCTTACTAATACTTGATGCGTGATACAAAACGTTTACCTATCTATAAAGATTGACAATCTGTCTGATAAAGAAACGTTGATTGTCTGTCTTGTGTATCATAAAAGTTTGTGTTATAATGACAATTTAATATAATTATCAATAATATTATACAAAAATATGTAAAATAAAATATAACTTAAGATGAAAATCTATTAACTCTGTAATAGTAGTAACCATACACTAAAGTAACGCTGAAGATGCTAGCTAAATAATGCTGAAGGGTGGTGACTCCGAAGAGAGCTAAATAACCAAACCCGACGAGTGTTAATCATACACTGATTTATTGCATTCACCTAATTACTCAACAATTACAAATAAACGTTTACACTGACGACTACAAGCTAAACTTAATTTAAGCCAACTTAAATTTTTTACGGGACAAACTCTCTTTATCAACTTTCTCTATATCTAGAAAACTCGATTGGATTTCGTTAAAGCGCATCACTTATATTCCCAATAGTGATCTGTCCTATAAACTCACGCTGACCCGAAAAGACTAGTTGTATTGTTACACGAAATTATCTAACTACCCGCAACTAAGCCGTAACGTATGTCCAGATGGAAGGCAGTTTCGAGGAGATAGCGCGCGACCACAGCCCCAACTGGATGACGGCCGTCGAGATACTGGACGACGACACCTTCCTCGGCGCTGAGAACAACTTCAACCTGTTCATCTGTCAGAAGGATGGGTGAGTACATGTACTGTAAGTAAGAGCAATACTGCATGCAGTATTACTCTTTTCAGGGTTCCGTGGTCAAAACAAAACCCTTGGTGTCCCCTGTCCGTGACGAAAAACTACGGAACCCTATATTGCGTGCGTCTCGACACGCATTTGGTCGAATAATTAGATAATACCTTATTTTATAAATAAAAACTCATTACAGGAGATAAATTGGAAAACATGATCAAAATCAAGGTTCAATACGATCTCTTTTCATTATTGTCAGAAATTGTTTTCTCGTGGACAAAATTGTGAGTTTTAAACTACAGTCCACTAATGTCAAAATAAGATCGAAAGTCTTTCCAATAATTTATATTATTTTTTCTATTTCCTTCGTTATTTTCAGCTAAAATCATCATAACCTTGTCATATTGTATCATTATATCTTGTCGACCTATGAATCGATCAATCAGTTTTGACTAGCCTATCATTCTTGAAATTGCATGGTATACAAAACAACAGTGATTCTATCTTCTTCGGAATTCACTTCTAATACTACTTAACTCTTTTAAAACCTTATGTTGTAGGATGTCGCGTAAATGCTTGTCTCTTTTATCAGGGTAAGCGGTACCGGTATTTAAAATCACAAATTGACAGTAAAAAACAAATACAAAGCAATCTACTGTCAGTGCAGTCCATAGATTTTGATACTAATCATCAATCAGGCGATGTCTGCGTGATTATTGCTGATTGCAAATTTTTACGGAATATAGGTGCGGGTTACTTAGCGGTAAAGGCTAGTGGAAAAGATTCCTAACGCATTCATGCACTGTATTCGATCCGCATCCTCTATTGGCTCCAAGGGCTGAAGAACTATCCGTCCGTTTGTTACAGCGCGGCGACGACAGACGAAGACAGACAGCAGCTGGAGAACATGGGGCGGTTCCACATCGGGGACATGGTGAACGTGATGCAGCACGGCTCCCTCGTCGCGCAGCACGCGGACACCGCCGCGCCCGTCGCCAACCCCGTGCTCGTCGCCACCGTCACCGGCGCCATCTGTGAGTGTACTAGCGAGCCGACAGCTGTACCGGCTAGGGGACATGCAGGCTCCACATCGGGACACCGTCGCCAACCCCGTGCTCGTCGCCACCGTCACCGGCGCCATCTGTGAGTGTACTAGCGAGCCGACAGCTGTACCGGCTAGGGGACATGCAGGCTCCACATCGGGACACCGTCGCCAACCCCGTGCTCGTCGCCACCGTCACCGGCGCCATCTGTGAGTGTACTAGCGAGCCGACAGCTGTACCGGCTAGGGGACATGCAGGCTCCACATCGGGACACCGTCGCCAACCCCGTGCTCGTCGCCACCGTCACCGGCGCCATCTGTGAGTGTACTAGCGAGCCGACAGCTGTACCGGCTAGGGGACATGCAGGCTCCACATCGGGACACCGTCGCCAACCCCGTGCTCGTCGCCACCGTCACCGGCGCCATCTGTGAGTGTACTAGCGAGCCGACAGCTGTACCGGCTAGGGGACATGCAGGCTCCACATCGGGACACCGTCGCCAACCCCGTGCTCGTCGCCACCGTCACCGGCGCCATCTGTGAGTGTACTAGCGAGCCGACAGCTGTACCGGCTAGGGGACATGCAGGCTCCACATCGGGACACCGTCGCCAACCCCGTGCTCGTCGCCACCGTCACCGGCGCCATCTGTGAGTGTACTAGCGAGCCGACAGCTGTACCGGCTAGGGGACATGCAGGCTCCACATCGGGACACCGTCGCCAACCCCGTGCTCGTCGCCACCGTCACCGGCGCCATCTGTGAGTGTACTAGCGAGCCGACAGCTGTACCGGCTAGGGGACATGCAGGCTCCACATCGGGACACCGTCGCCAACCCCGTGCTCGTCGCCACCGTCACCGGCGCCATCTGTGAGTGTACTAGCGAGCCGACAGCTGTACCGGCTAGGGGACATGCAGGCTCCACATCGGGACACCGTCGCCAACCCCGTGCTCGTCGCCACCGTCACCGGCGCCATCTGTGAGTGTACTAGCGAGCCGACAGCTGTACCGGCTAGGGGACATGCAGGCTCCACATCGGGACACCGTCGCCAACCCCGTGCTCGTCGCCACCGTCACCGGCGCCATCTGTGAGTGTACTAGCGAGCCGACAGCTGTACCGGCTAGGGGACATGCAGGCTCCACATCGGGAGACTTACAGAATTTTAAACATTTTGTTGCTGTCAGTTACCGCGGCCTGGTTCTTCAGTGGAATTCTTATGGTGCTTAAAATTGGTCGTCCAAGATTTTTTTTAAGACATAGGCGTTTCAGTATCTCTGAATGTGATTTCAATAACTGTTATTTTATTGTGATGACGACCTCCGTAGCCGAGAGGTAAGCACGCCGGACTAATGGCGTCGCCATCTCTGAGATTCCTGGTTCGATCCCCGGTCGGGTCAATGTAGAAAAATGAGCTTTTCTATATTGTTTCGGGTCTAGATGTTGTGGTACCGTCGTTGTTTCTGATTTCTATAACATAAGTTCTTTAGCTACTTACCTTAGGATCAGACCAATGTATGTGATGTTATCCAATATTTATTTTTATTTTTTAATTTACACGTTTTTAAGGTATAAGTGCCCGGAAGAGTGCATATAATATACTGAATAAATGACTTTGACAGGCCAAAACCTCTACTTTTTATTATTGCCCTCAGGTTTAGTAGTCCAACTGCCGCAAGAGCTATACGAATTCCTTCACCAGCTAGAAGAGCGACTGACGCACACGATCAAATCGGTCGGCAAGATTCCGCACTCCTTCTGGCGGTCGCTCAATTCAGACATCACCACCGAGGCGGCTGAAGGTTTCGTGGACGGAGACTTGATCGAAAGCTTCTTAGATCTCACCAGGGAGACGCAGAAGGAGACTATACAAGGCATGCAGGTTGGTGCAACAGTTGTTTTATTAATGTAAAGTGGAATCCGTTTATAATGACATCGAAGGGAATTGACAAACACGTCATAATAAGCGGATGTCATACAAACCGTTGTAGGAAGATGGCTGGCAGTGGATAGATGAAAAAAGCGGGAGATTGTGCTCTTTGGCGCTCTTTGGGGGAGGCCTACGTCCAGCATTGGACTGCAATAGGCTGAGATGATGATACAAACCGTTAAGTGAAAAAAAAACATTTTTAGGTGTTATACACTTATTTAATAGACATTGCCTAATCCGGTTCTTGTTTTTGAAAATCATTGAGATTTTTGAGTGACCCACTCCATATTCCTCCGCGAAATAAGAGTTTGATTCTCCATTTTCTAATCTGCATATTATTGCACCTTTACAAATTACATGTCATTTTTTTCACCTTCAAGTGTCAATTTCTCACTAAGTTTCAAAACAAAAACATGCCCATAATTTATTAAAAATAGGTCATAATAAGCGACATGCCACTGTAAGCGAAGTCAATTTATCAGACTTTTTTACAAAGAAATTTATATAAAAACCAAAGTGCGTTGTGTAATTACGTCATAATAGGCGGTTGGTCAATAAAGTTACAATAAACGGATTCTATTGTAGTTATAAAGGTATTTTGGATCGCAGCGTAGCCTAACCTACAACCTAAGCGACACAAACAAATATAGCCTCTATTTCGCTTTCAAGTAGGTTCAAATTACTTTTGTCAATTACTGACTTCAGTGTTAAAATGACACCGTGTATCACCGATGCGTACAAATCGATTACGTTACTAATTCTCTGCCAATATTGGCTTCAAAATAATTTGGCGAATTAACTGAAAAATACAAGATTACGCAACTGTCTACTTTCTGTTTCTAGATCGACGACGGTGATGGAATGAAGAGGGATGCTACAGTAGACGACCTTATCAAAATCGTGGAAGACCTCACGCGGATACACTAATGTTTACAGTGATAATTGGGTAAAATAGTCCACCAAAACAACTCGCTTAGGTGACAAAAGCATCCTAAATCACAAGTACAAAATGCGAGTATTGAACTGTGGGAGAGCAGACCTAGTAAATTGTTGCCAATTTCTTTTTACCCAATGTTAAAGACGATTTTTTCATCAGAAACGACTGTTTTGTGGACTGTCTTATCTACTATTTAGTCGAGAATATAAATACTTTATGTACTTCAAATAACGATTTTTTTTATTTACCTATCTAAAGTAATATTTTACAAATAGGGAACGACGATTTGTTCCTCGCATGTTACGGGAGGCAATAGAAATTAGAAGACACCCGAATTTCAACAGAGAAGATGGTTGCAAAATACCACCAGCATGGGATCCTGTTTTAACGAAATCCCATGCTAGGCCCCGCACTGCAAGACCTCTAGATACAGTTAGCTCTTTTGCGTAGATAGGAACACAAATTAATATTAACTGAGTGACGGTAGTTTATATTTTTCAAAATATTGTAAAGATGAATAACACCTTAGTCTACCTGTGACCACGAACGCTGTAAAGTGTTCGAAACGTCAGATTAAATAAAATGTTAATAAATCGCGAAATAATCCGTAAAAGTAGTTTCATTTAACCTTTGACTGGTGACCTGGTATCTGTGGGACGTATCTAGTGACGTGACGTCTAAAAAACGTAAACTAAAAATGGACAATACTAAAAAAATTGTTAGGAAATAAGAAATGTTAGGTAAAATATAGCACAAAATACATATTTTTATTACATAAAAAATTAAACGTGGGTTAAAAAAACAGCATACTACGTGGTACAAATCAGTCTTTATTCATGTATGGCACTTTTTCATTAACATAGGAACAAACTTAAAATGGGCCCTCTAGCACCCTACAATTAACTTAAAAAACTTATACAACATATTTTTTTGTCTTTTAAGACACAAATCAATAAAACGAAATTATTTAAATTACTCTTAAATACAAGAATAAAAAAACTGCAACAGTCAAAATAGAAGCTAGTAGGAATGGCTACGTACACAGTCTTCACATATTTGCTTACAACAATTTAGGCACATAGGTTTATCACAGTATGTACATGAGAATCTAGTACGTCTTTTTAGACGACTAGGACATATGGCGCAAGTTCTTTTAGCTCTCGTATGATTTTGGCCTATAGAACTTGTTGGTCGAGGTGGTAATTCACTAACACCAATAACTCTTTGTATAGTCGAGCGCAACTCGCGAGGAAGCCTGTCATTATAAACCCTGAGTTTCAACTGAGTTATGACCAAAGATCTACCTCGGTCCTGTTTTGGCTGACATACGAACAATATTATGCAGTAGTGTTCTGGCCGACCTAGAAGGCGGTTGTGATGACCATTTAAATCGATTTCGTCCCCAATAAAAGTTTGGCTCGTTGCTCCCGTCATCATCTGCGGCTGTTTCCAAATATTGCTCAGTATCCTCGCCTATTACCTGTTGTTCCGTCGTATGTGCTTCCCCTTGTAGAGTCCCCAGACTGCTCAGATTCTGTCTCATGCTCACTATGCAGAACAAAGTCAGGATCGTCTATGTCGTTGTCAAAATCACTGAACTCATCGTCAGTCTCTGTTAACAACTCTTGAGATATTTCTTGCTGGCTCAGAATCCTCCTCCTTTTTGCAGAACTTGGATGGTTATCGTGCGTCATTCTATAAAAAGAAAAGCAAAACGATACTACCGGCGTGACGTTTTTCAGACACTATGAAATAGCGAACACTAACTGTGAGGTAACGATCAATAGACACTATGGGTAATATCACACTAGTACTGACCTGACGTCTGTGAGACGGCGAGAGCTCCACACTGGCGACACAGGCGTCGATGCGCGGGCGAGCGCGAAACTGAGTCCAAGGACACGCTAAACGCGGAAGGTACTGAGGCGCGCGGGGGGGAACGACGTACAGGTAGGGAGAAAGATCACAAAAATATATCGCGGTGTCTGTGAGACGGGCAGGTCACCAGTTAAAGGTTAAAAGGGATACCTATATTAGAAAGAATAATACAAAAGTGGTGATTAAAGAAAAAAAGAGATTTCATTATATTTATTTATTTTATAATTTCTATGATTAAATCACAGAAAGGCGTAGCATCACAGTTTCATTATTGTTTTAAAAAAATACTGAATGCATTATTATTGCAAAAAAAAGATTATGTTATACCAGTAGTAAAAATATATAACAAATCACAGCAATATGAATTTGTAATTATATTACTAGAACAATATTGCCATTAATGACAAAATCGTTAAATAAATCAAAATAAACAATGTTTTTATTAAAGGAACTATGTATTCGTCCTTATACAGGATGTCCCAATCAGAGTACCAATATGGGTGCTTAATGTTAGAGAACAATTTTACCTATCGATTGGCCCCTTACATTTCAGTGAAATAAAATTACGGGAGCTGGTCTTGGGACGACCTGTATAAAACAATTGTAAAATAATTACTGGTTTAGATGCAAATAATGTATTTTGAGACAATTACATAATACTGTATAATGATAACTAAGTCATGATGATGTGTTGAATTGTTTATCTACTTGGTTACAGGATGTCGAATGAGTTGACCTTGTGAACTCTACGATAAAGTTAAATTAAACTTTTCACCCAGTATCTTGCATATACTTACAAATTGTCTTTACACTCGCCACAAGTTCGTTCAAAAGTCCTGCAGTAATATTAACATTAAAATTTGTTTTTAATTCAATCACATTCATGAAAAATACCATAATAAATAATAAACTTGGCTTGTTAATGGCTGTGATGGCCAGGAAAATGGGCCTTAAAAGGAATAATTGATGATACAAATAATATTATGCATCAATGTGGCATAGCTCATATTCTGAGCTGTTCAAATTATACTAAAAGTAAAATCCTATCTGCATTATAATGGAACCTGCTTACTTTCTGTACTTCTCAGCTTTGTGATGGAGGAACCACATGAGCGCAAAGAGGCAGCTGGGGGGACTAGACAGAGGCCCTGGGGAATTGAGCATTTCCTCTATCTCAGGAATTGTCTTCTCTATCACTTCTATGATTTCGTCGTCTACACCTCCACCTGTAACACATTTTTGTATTGTAATGACAGTATATGAGTAGTTTTACAGTAGGCATTTATCTATAATTTTTAATGGTCTACAGTCAGCTAAGCAGAGCCACCTAGCCTAACACAAATCAGTCAAACTTATCATTGTTAGGATAAATTTATTGAGGACAGCTAACCCGAGTCTAATTTGTAGCTTAAGTCAATTAAATTAAACATATTCATTCTATTAACATAAATGTTAAAGTTTGGATATTTTTACTCAATCTTATATAGAAGCTTTAACAACTAAACAGAACTAGCCGAAATATAGGATAATTATTTATTAATTTTAAAATATAAGTAGACAAAGTCGCATGCAGAAGTTTTTTTGTTTATAAGTACCTTGTTCAGTTTTCATGTCATCAGTGACTTCACAATAATATAATGTCTGCAAAGCTCCTTGAACTCCCACTCCAGATCTGTAATGAGATAGTGTTTATTGATAAGATTACATAAAACTGTTACTACTAGTTAATGAATAATTCTTGAGTTTAAAACAGTTTCAGCTTATGTTTTATGTATAATAAAAGCATGATTCGAAACAATATTATTTAAAGCAAGTGGATGAGATAGTAATGTCAAAATCTAGATTTACACATTACCTGTATGATAAAATCTTATGCAAGTCTTTAAGTTCAACATTATAGCCACACTCCTCCAGCACTTCTTCTCTGGCAATTTCAATAATAGGTTTGTTCTTATCAATGATGCCTGCACACATCTCTAGAGCAATTCCTAGAGACGCTGGGTACTTTTTTGTGTCTATGAAGTCTTCATCACGGTCATCAGGGTGGATACAATTGTAGTAAATAGCTGAAACAGAGCAAACACACATAAACAACATGCATTCCAGACACTGATTATGTCGACTGAGTACGACAGACTAAATTGACTGAGCAGGGCAATCCTAAGGCTATGCTGTTTGCAGACTCAGGAGGCAAGTGTGGCATGTAAAAGCGCATGGTGATAATTCATGCTACCTGTCAAACAACATTACTGTGTTTCTTCAGAGTCAAACAAGAACAACTACGCTCGAATTCAGTCGGCGCGCGTCGTAACAGCAGGCAGGTATCAAAATAAAACGGTATACGACATCAATGGCTTACACATGAATGGCAGCGCGACTATGCAGCCAATGAACAACAGTGAGGCGAAGCATCGTGTTCAAACACAAATCCTACTTGCGAAGCCACCGTGCAACTTCAGCTACATTGAACGAGCAAACAAAGCTCACCAGGACGAAACTGCTTGACAAAGACCATGACTTTACGGGTCACGTTGAAGACGATGATAGCAACACTATCATGGACCTCCAGCAAATCCCAGGTCTTCTGCTTGCCATTTTGCGTGTAGTTTAGCCTGAAAGGCTTTACGTATGGGGAGTCCGGAAGAGGACTCAGATACACTTGCTTTAAATCTTCCATTGTAAAATAACTAAAGCAATGATCTGACACAGACAAGCGCAAGATAATGATATAGAGTAGCTTGGCTTCCGTATAATAAGAACAATATTCTAAGCTGAAATAGCAAATGCAAATGTACCAAAAACTTTTTTTGAACTTTGACAATGAATGATGTGTCAATGACAGTGACACTGACAACACCACATTTGTCAACACTAGTAAGTGCGTTCCGATTTATATCATAAAATTATTACAGCATACTAAAACTCATTCCGAATAGCGTGAGTCTATTTTTCATCGCGTGCATGATCAATAAAACAACGTCTTACTCACTACCCGCCTATTTATTGGGTTTTCGCTCCTGTTGCTGTAACTTTCGACACATTAAAGGGATTTAGTGGGCCTCTAGTGCGTTGTGTTGCTTCTACAAGCTACTACACGTAGGTGCAGTAGCTTGTAGAAGCAACACAACGCACTAGTAGTAGTAGTACTACAGCGTCAGCCATTGCTAACATCGAACTTGTGAAATCACGGTCACATTAAAAACTCTTTGGGAAATAAATGTAAAGAGCATGGTCATTCATTGGATTAGGTTTTAGGTACCTACAATGTAGGACGGAGTCTTGGAGCATTTTAGATGCTCTAAGGAAGGAGTGGACGAAATGAGCTCTGGAAGCTTTTTAGGGTTCCGTACCCAAGGGTAAAACGGGACCCTATTACTAAGGCTCCGCTGTCCGTCTGTCTATCTGGCTGTCTGTCCGTCTGTCACCAGGCTGTATCTCATGAACCGTGATAGCTAGGGAGTTGAAATTTTCACAGATGATGTATTTCTGTTGCCGCTATAACAACAAATACTAAAAAACAGAACCCAATAAATATTTAAGGGGGCTCCCATACAACAAACGTGTTTTTTTCCGTGTTTATAGAAAATGGTACGGAACTCTTCGTGCGCTGCACTTGGCCGGTTTTTTTTTCTTATGTTAAAGACTACAAGAATCGAACATCCAACGAGTGTAGCCACACAGTTATCGTATAGTTTTGTGCTTTAGTACCTTTGCACTACAACACGAAGGAAATGCCTCCACTGCCGGCGCCAGCACCCAAAAATTACGACAATGGAGGCCGGCAGTACCAAGAAAAAAAACCAATTGTCAGTTTGACGACAGCACAGTTTTTTGTTCGGGTTGTGAAATTATTGTTTCTTTTTGTTATATGAAAAAAAGATGCAGGTTGGAGGCCAATTGTTATCATACGAAGAATTTGAAAACGCAAGCAAGTGTTAACAATTAATTCTGGATAATTTAAGAGATGCCAAAGGTTTGTGTGTAGCAAAGGGTGTGCAAGGCGTTTGGGACTAAGAAGCCAAAAAAGTGTTGGAAAGAAAAAGTCACATGTTTATAAGGCGTTTAATTTAGGCTCTATAATACGATAAATAACAAAGATTTTAATTGCATACCATAAAATGAATAACTTAATAAGGCTCGGTCTATACGCTGCCGGAATCCGTAAGAATCCGCAAGAATCCGTTCAAAAAAACGACCTTATTGCTTAATCCGTTGGACGATGGATTGAATCCACAGACTTCTAAGAGGATACTACGTATATTAAATTCGCGCTACCCCGGCCCGGTTTCCGGCTGGGTATAATAGACCGAGCCTAACGGTCGGCATCCGTAGATGCTAGCGCCGGCATCCTTGTTGGGTGCCAGCTGCCGGCGCTGGCAGCGGAGGCACTGCCCAAAATGAATAAAAGTTATTTAATCGTTTGGCGTCACCGGTCACGCGATCACGGCACGTCACACAAAAAGTGGATCTCGGACCAAGCCACATGTGACAATTCTGCTGACAGTAATGACGTTTAATCGGGAAAATAGAGAAGAGAAAACGTTTATTTTCCTTGCTCGACGAAACTGAATTTGAGAAATCTTGGTTTAACTAAAATATTTTTTAACCTTTCCTTTATTGACGCCAATAAAATGTGGTCAGTTAATTGTGAGTGACAATAAAATATATAAAATGGCTAAACAAGACAAAAGCTCTCGATCTGGGTTTGTCATAAAGTTGTCTTCTGAGACTGCACAAAAATTAGCTGAGGAAGAGCAACTTGCTAAAGAAAAGGCTGTCACCGAAGACATTATCAAGGGTCCCGAGAAAAATGAGAATATAAACACCGTCAAAGATGCCAGCAAGCCAGTGAACGTTGAAAATCAAAAGACTCGGGTTGTTTCTACAGATAAAGAATCTGCTAAAGAATCTAAGGAGATTGTGGTAAGTTCAAGTGATACAACTGTAAACACAAAAACTGCTCTCAATGAAGGACATGCGTCTTGGGGTGACTATGCTCCATACATAACATATGAGAAAGAGGAAGCCATATACACTGATCCTGGCACTCAGCAAAAATACACATGGAGCCAATCCACTAACTCTTGGGCTCCTAAAAGTTTGGAAACAGAAGTACCTGGGAGAGTCTACAGTTATGAAAATGACACTCATGTTTATACAGAATCAGATGGTTCAAAATGTTTTTGGGACGCCGATAAGAAGGCATGGATACCAAAAGTGGATGATGACTTCATGGCTCTGTACCAAATGTCATATGGCTTTGTAGATAACACTAGTGATAATAAGGAAAAAGCTGACACAGAGAAAAAAGAAATTCAGAAGAAAGAACCAATAGCTGTTAAAAGGAAAACTGAACCACAGTGGTTTGAGCCCTCGGAAGAGAAAAATACTAAGGTGTATGTATCCAATTTACCATTAGATTTGACCGAACAGGAATTTGTTGATTTTATGCAGAAATGTGGTCTCGTAGAACGAGATCCAAGCACACAAAAGATGAAAGTAAAACTTTATACAGACAAAGAACACAACTGTTTCAAAGGTGATGCCTTATGTACTTACATAAAGATTGAATCCGTAGACTTAGCTCTTAAGTTACTTGATGGCAGTGATTACAAAGGGAATAAAATCAAGGTAGAGAAAGCCCACTTTCAACTAAAGGGTGAATACAACCCAGCCTTGAAACCAAAAAAGAAGAAAAAGAAAGAATTGGAGAAACTAAAAAAAATGCAACAAAAACTTTTTGATTGGAGGCCTGAGAAGTTCATAGGAGAGCGCTCAAAACATGAAAGAGTTGTTATTGTCAAGAACCTATTCCATCCATCAGATTTTGATAAGGAAGTTCAATTGATACTGGATTATCAACAGGATTTGCGAGAAGAGGCAACAAAATGTGGTGAGGTGAGGAAAGTGGTTATCTATGACGGGCACCCTGAGGGAGTGGCACAAGTTACTATGAAGGAGCCAGAACAAGCAGATGCTGTGGTCGCTCTCATGAATGGAAGGTGGTTTGGCAAGAGGCAGATAACTGCTGAAATCTGGGATGGTAGAACAAAATACAGGATTGCCGAAACTGATGCAGACATCAATAAACGAATTGAAAAGTGGGATAAGTTCTTGGAGCAAAAGGATGATGCAAAACCAGAGACAAGTGCTGAAGAAAAGGGAGCAAAATCAGAAGAAAAATCTGATGAAAATGAGAAAAAACCTGATGTTGATAAATCAATGGTCACACAAAATCAGGCAAAAGAAACAGAAGTATTGTAGAAACCTGTATTTTTTTAAAGTCTAATGCATTTTATGTGAAGTACACAATGTTAAATATAAGAATGTGTGGTTTATTTACAAATAAAAAAGTTGGATCAACTAGCAAGATGCCTTTTCCTAAGGTGATACGCATTTATGAACACTGCAATACCTGCAAGCACCGCAGTCATTGCGTTTTAGAATAAATTCCTTGTATGGAATCTTAATGAACCGCGCGCTTCGCCGTATTAGTGCTCAAGCGGATGCCGTCATAGGACTTGATGCGCGCCTAGGTGCGCGAGGTTCCATACCATTTCATACAAAGATAGTGCGCGTAGGTACTGCGGATGCTTCGGATAGTACGGGTATTGTGCTGCGTGCGGTGCGCCGGTGCAGCTAGGTGCGCGATGCTGAACGAGCATACTGCCTGCCTGCGCCTGCGGTGCTTGCAGTTGCAGTGTTCATCATAGATATGCGGTCACCTCTACCAACCGATATAGATACTTGCTAGTGATGTCTGTCGCTCGATCATCGAGCTCATTCTCTTGGTACCACAGATTAATATATGTCTAACTATAAAGTGCTTGGTACCTAGATGTGATGCACTCGAACACGATAAAAACACCAATAGACTATCGACTGTAAATTAACAGCAATAGAATTAAATTGAGCTATCCATAGTACTTATTCGCTTTTCAATATTAATAAAAACGCTCGGCCGATCCTATGGGGCGTTCCAGTTTTTTTGCCATTCGTGATCAAGATTGATGTCTATACACACTCGCATACTTTAAGCATAGTCATATGACACACAAACACATACCCATAATAAATAGGTTGGTTAGACCATAGTTTAATTATGAGTTTTATAGATAGGATAGGGTATGATGTGATGTGCTCAATGCTGGCAAACAGCTATGGGGGGCCTGTGGGTTGGGTTAGGTTTTCAGAAGCTGCTCAGCTTTTTTCAAACATGATAAAAATTGGAGAAGAGATAATTATAAAATGATAACTATTTTCCATGAAACCATAATCCGTCATCACCGGCGCAGTGGCGCCGTAAGCCGTCTCGTCCAGTCTCGTCATCATGGCTCGTCTGTCAATTTCACAAAAATAAAAAAATATACCATAAACAACGAGCCGTCAGTCATGTCTGACACCTGACTTTTTGTGTTGCTGCAAACACAATTTGTAAAACGTAGATAAATGGCCAATGTTAATAATTTTATATTTAAGTGATTCGGGTCGACTGTTTCATGCTTGCACTGGTGTAGTTTGAAGCTATGAAAGTGTTGTTTATGCGGCATATTTCACTTCCGTAGTTGAGTTAAGCTGTCATCTATAATCGGGGCTTCTCCAGCAGCCGAGTCGATGAATATCCACCGGATAATATGTTAACATGGCTGTGCAACCTGACTCTGGCGGGAAGGACGACGTGAAGACCCAGTTTGTGACTCGCGAAGGCACTTACCGTTTGATGACTTTGTCGGAGTATTCTAGACCTAATCGCGTGGGTTACACCAGCGGTGCGGGCTCCTCTCATGTGCGCGTGTCGCTGGTCTCGCTGCCCCCTGGGCCCGGGAATGGGGCCCCGGGCTCTGACGGCCAGGGCTCGGACGATAGAATATGTTTCAACCATGGGAAAGAACTTTATGTTTATGTGTACAGAGGAGTTAAAAAGGTACTAGTATGTTGAATATTTTAGTTGGTTTAAACTAGGTACTGGCAATTTGGTAAATGTAAGAGAATATTACACCCACTGAGATTGGCACCATTATAATTCTTTGGTGTAATCATGACAATAGAATGTCTTGTTTAAAATTTAATAATATAATACATCATTCAGTGAATGTTTATCATTTTGTTATCAATAAAGCTACTTTATGTGCTTAATTAATATGTATTATGTGTCGATTCAAATTTTAATTAACTGTCTAGCTAAAAAGTAGCATGAATGCTTTAATATATTTTTATCACAATCATTTTCATAATTTTTGTGTTTTCTTTATCAGGCAGCGGATCTTTCAAAACCAGTTGACAAAAAAATGTACAAAGGCACAAACCCCACATGTCATGACTTCAATACGGTCACGATGACATCGGAGAGTGTTTCTTTAGTCATAGGATTTTCTACCGGCCAAATTCAACTAATAGACCCTATTAAGAAGGAATTAAGTAAATTGTACAATGAAGAGGTATGTATGTATAAAATTTTACTAAAATTGCAAATGACGAAATCAATTAGTATTTTTGATTCCTAATTTGTTAAAAGATACTTTATTTATTTCTCATTTCATTTCTTCATTTCATTTGATTTGTCAGTTCTCGATTGATCAACTTAAGCTTAAAGGGAAGGATTTACAAGTACTTATAGTAATTCTACAGACAGGGAAAACTAAATTACACTGGAGGAGACCTATACCCTAATAGGGGTTACCATTCAAGAAGATATTATTATTATTATAGTAATTCTACAACCCATTTCAAATGTATCTTATTCTTATCGTTAGCTAAGCTGGAAAATAGTAATTTAACTATTTTATTTATTTTTATTTTTACCAACAAGGTTACACTAACAGTATGCCATTTCAAAATAGTTATCATAATACATTTGCTAAGTGCAAATTTAATCATAGGCGACAACAGTATGTAGTAGTCTAGCTAGAGATAACAACAGCAATACATCACTACTTAAAACAAAATATCAGACAAAAAACAATAAGAGACCTTTCCAGACTTTTAGTCTACCAGTTTAGGTTGGTTTAGGCATGTGGAGCTAAATTTATTTAAAGTGTCAAAATGTATATTGACATTTGTGGCCTCAATTAAATATGTTAAATCAAGATATCCTAGGTCATTTAACAACAGCATTTAAGTTAACTCTTGACGGCTACTTGGGGCATTCTAATATCTTCATAGTCTGGCATCTTTGAGAGAATTGAGTTTAAAGTGGCTCAGTCTGTCCTCATAGTAGTTTTTTTGCTACATTCAGACTAAAAGACAAGTGCCACAGACTTTTTTGGATACACTTCAGTTTTATAAGTATATATAGTAATTAGTTTTATTAGTTTATCAATGGAGAAAATTATGAAAAAAAAGAACTTTTGCACTTTTCATAAATTCTATTAATAGTATAGGTGTAATCAACCAATAATTATATTTAAAAATAGGTTTTTACCAGTGCTACTACTTAAAATCTAATGTTATTGATCTTTTTATTCTCCTGGAGCTAAAATGATGATGATGAAAACAGATGATTATTCACTTTTTGAAAAATCTGCTGTTTTTGTTGAAGTTGAAGATCAAGGTTTCTCCAAATATAATCACCAGAATACATCATAAAACAAACAAACGTCATGTAAACTAACTTGATACCTACATTTCCAAAACAAATGGTTTAAATTATTGTAGTTGCATCCTAATCCAAAGACCTGGTCCAAAATTTGATAATTATTGTCTATTCATTACCATTTTAAAATGGCAAAGTTGTATATTTTCCCTTTGTTGTCTTTTCCAGAGACTGATTGATAAAACTCGAGTAACCTGCATCAAGTGGGTTCCCGGTTCGAGTAATCTTTTCATATCTGCGCACGCGTCGGGGCAGCTGTACGTGTACAACGAGGAGCTGACGTGCGGCACCACCGCGCCGCACTACCAGATGTTCAAGCAGGGCGAGGGTTACTCCATCCACACCTGCCGAACCAAGTCCACGCGAAACCCCCTCTACAGGTGGGTCATAGGCGCCGAGGGGAGCTGTATCAACGAATTCGCGTTCTCACCCTGCGGGACGAATCTAGCGGTCGTGTCGCAGGACGGATTCCTCCGAGTGTTCCACTACGACACGATGGAACTGATCGGGCGGGCGAGATCGTACTTCGGCGGGTTTCTGTGCGTGTGCTGGTCGCCCGACGGGAAGTACGTGGTCGTCGGGGGTGAGGACGACCTCGTGACGGTTTGGTCGTTCGGCGAGATGCGGGTCGTCGCGCGCGGGCAGGGTCATCGCTCCTGGGTGTCGGTCGTCGCCTTCGACCCCTACGTCGTTAGCTTCGCCGACCCCGACAGCGAGGAGGGCGGGGAAGACGAGCGGACCGAGAGCGTGCAGTGTTACAGGCTAGGGAGCGTCTCGCAGGACACGCAGCTGTGTTTGTGGGACCTCACCGAGGACGTTCTCAAGCCGCCGGTGCGGGCGCGCGCCTCCGCGCATCTCTCCCCGAACAGCCAGGCGTTCGCGCCGAACGGCGTGCCCGGCACCAAGCTCCCGCCGAAGGGCGCCAAGACGAACAAGATCGGCCACAAGCACGCCGAGCTGAGCGGACAGGCCACCGCGGCCGGCGAGACGTCCGGCGCGAAGCCGGCGGCCAAAGCGAAGGCGAATAACGTCGCGACGCTCAACATCAGCGTCGGGAAGGCTAAGGAGGAGAGTTCCGGTGTGAATTCTTTAACGCAGCGGCTCGCGGGCTTCTCTTTCGGGGATCGACGATCGGAGCACCGGCGGAACTTCAGTCTGTCGAAGCCGACGGAGAGCAAGTCCGCGTCGAGTACGGTAGCTTTGCGGGGTAAGTCTGCCGGCGGGGGGGATATCTGTGATACGGGGCGGCTAGTAGGTACGGCGTGGTGCCCTCGATTCGACGAGTGTCCGGTGCTAGAGCCGCTGGTGTGCAAGAAGATAGCGTCGGAGCGTCTGACGGCGCTGCAGTTCCGCGCGGAGGCGCTGGTGACGGCGTGCGCGGACGGCTGCGTCAACACGTGGGCGCGGCCGCAGCGCGCGCTCAACGGCGAGCCGCACCGCCGCCTCGAGCGCATCGACCTCGTCGACTAGTGACTCACATACGATCGGTTCTGCTGCGTGTGGGCGCTGTGATGAGCGGCCACGTGTCGTGTCGTGACGCACCGTTCGGCGCCGTCTTTTGTTTTTTGATGAAAAATAGATCTGGATATCAGATCGTGTTTCCCGTTCGACACAGTCTTTTGTTTTTTGATACAAAGAATAGATCTGGGTTACAGATCGTGTTGCCCGTTCGACACCGTCTTTTGATTTTTGATAAATAAAAAGATCTGGATTATTAGGGTCGGAGTACACGGTGATTTTTGTTACCGAGTTCGTGGGTAATTGACTTATTTTGGGTTACACATTAGTTTTAACCATACATGTGTGTTGTCATAACCAACAGTTAAACTATAACATACATGGCGATGCTTTATATTGTGCCAAGTATTATAATGACAAAACGGTTATAATTTCTTATAATAACGCAAATAAGTTTATTATCTTCAATTTACCTGTGATATGAAATGTCATACTTTTTTTGTTGTTGTGCTTCTGTCTTAGTAATTGACATAATCCTGACTTATCATTTTCCAAATTTTCAAGTACCTACCTTCTCTTCCGACGACAGCCTACTAAGACTCTTTCCCCTAAAAAGGACCACTAAAGCCACGTCCAGTGGAAATGGTATAACATGTAATCCATCCTGTCTTTACGAAGGAATAGTAAGTTAATTAAGAAAAGACATGATTGCGGTAACAAAAATCACCTGTGAACTTTAGACCTTAGACGTTAAAAACGTAAATATTTTTTGTGTAACACAATTCTTGAATACACCAAACTATTAATATGTAATTGGGTGCCCACGCAGCAGAACCGTGACACAATAAAGTTGATGTGACTTTGAGTGCTAATGAATTATTCCATTTAAACAGGTTTGGTTGAGTGTGGTGTATTGCTAAGACAAGAAGCTAGAATTTTTCTGTATACACTTTTACTGATAAAAACTTTTTTTGAACGACCATTTATTAACAAGTAAAAAACAGGCCAGTTCAATTTAGATATTTATTTTTTTGGTTAAAGCATAATCGAAATAGGTCCTATCTTTTCATTAAGTTTAAATCAGCAGTTTATTATAGTTCGCTTTAATTGTGACATCGATCTCACAAAAATCATGATTGTTTGTTGTTGTTAGCTAAAAAACATGTAAATAAATAAAAAAGTAATTATAAAATAAAAGTGGGGCGTACGAGAAACGTTATTGATAAATCATGAAAATCAAACACACTGTGGTTTATCCATCCTACTTAGTCTTGGCCCAACTAGACATCATAATGATTTTTCTTTTCAAAAAAAGATTTTAAAATAAAATCCGCGTTATAGCTAAATAAAGGCCCCGTTAGTAAAAAAAAAACTACGCGTTGGAATAGTCAACGCATTCGGAGTGGCGATGCCTTGTGACCTTTAGTTGTTATCAGTTTAGTTAAATATTACACTTCAAAATGTTGCATGTATGATTAAATTTAATTTAGGTAATAGGTATGTATAAATGTCTTCATTCACTTTTTAGTTATTTAAATTGGATCATGTTATTAAGTGTATTTCTTATTTATTCAAACTTGCATGTGTAACATATCAATAATAATGAAATAAAATAGTTATTTATTATGGTTTAGTGAAAATACTTTTATTGGTATAACGCGCCTTTGTACTTAAATATTTATTTCGTAATAGTCTTTTTTTTCTAGATATAATAGTTATTTTCCACATTACTAATTTAATGTAAAAAGCGTGCTAAGACTTTTAGGGCGTTTTTCCACCGCAGCCGTCAACGAAAAACGATATGACGCCGAGTAACATATATTTCTAATTAATTATTGCTCCATGTCTAACCGCATAGCCGCCATCCGAGCGCATAATGTAGTAACCTATAATTATTAAAGCTATATTGCAGGTGAGTACAATAAAAGGATTTAATGATATACTATTATACACTATTCGCTGTCAGGCAACTCTGAGAAAGTGCAGATCGATACCTCCAATAAACACTACATACGCCAACTTCAAATGTGTAGGTTTACAGACGGAGCTCTTTTACATCGGGTTGTCCACCCCGTTTTTGAAGAAAGTACATTTACTTGGCGTTATGTGAATTTCAAAACATTTTTTCTATCAATATTATCATAAAATTTTGGGGATATGAGTAAAATAGCAAGTCAATTTGGAAAAAAAACTAAAAATACCCTAATTTTAGTTAGCGTAGTCGTGTTCATCAGAGCTATCGAGATAATTCAGCTTGTTTATTCTGACTGATTCTGATTCGTTCTCGGTTGACGGTTGTAGTGTACAAACGCCCTTAATGCCTTAAAGATTTCTGTTATTATTCAATAGATAATAATTGGCACTTCAGCACTCTTGCAGTTATCAGTATAAGTGTAAGTGCCTGGAGTAGGGCCATTGTACACAATAAATAATTTCAGTAAAGTGTTGTACAGAAAAATTCTAGTAGGCATGAATGCATTTCCATATTTTAAGGAGATATACGATTGCAGGTTTAGCTAGCAATAGATATGAGATTTAACTGAGGGCATAGTGTGAGTTTTAACGAATAAACCGATCGAAAAGTTAACGTAAATGAATTTGTATGACTTCCGAGTAGCGTCACCTGGCGGCGCATCAACGAAACTGTTTTTTACAAATCTGCGTTTACGTTCTCATCAAAAGCAATCGAGTAAAACTCACACTTAGTCCTTAACTGTCTTATTCAGAGTGCATTTGCTAAACCGGGAATAAGGTTAACCCACTGTACTATACCCACCAACTGTCTGTACGTTACGTTAACCCACAGTGGGTTAACGTAACGTACAGACAGTTGGTGTGTCAGTGTGCCAGTGTCTATGGGTGGGTCACTGTACGTTAGTAGAGTGAGTTAACCTTAGTCCCGGACTAGCAAATGCACTCTGAATAAGACAGCTAATGTATAGCAGAATGTATATTATATAGTATCGTTATAAGAGACAAGATTTTTTCTCAGCTCACTTATGTACATATAGTGATAGGTAACGCGATCGAAGATTGCTTGGGTATCGCAAGAACGCACTCGTGTGCTTTTCATAATGTATGTGTAACTATTTATTACTTTATCGATTTAAGTGTTGGATCGGTTGACGCGTCTGTGAGACTCGCTGAATTATATTTAACGTGTGACACTTACGTAAGTTGTTATTGAAGTTCAGCTATTAGTTAATAGTTAGAGCTTAGTCAAATATTTTATTATAGACAATCGTCACTTCATTGTGTCTGTTCTTATTTCTTAGATTTAACGCGGAGTATAGTAAACGAACAGTCAGGCCTTTTCATAAATCAAAATGTTACGCTATGATCGGATATCGTATGCGATATATTTTATATAGAAAGGAATTTTTGATGTAAAACAATTAAACTGTATACTCTGAATGTATAAAACTAAACATACAAAGTAAGTGTAGTTGAACGAGTTGCCGGTGTACCAGTTTATGGGTGAATCGTTTATAACGCGTCAGACAACATAATAAATAGTTATGATCTCGAAATAAGGAAAATTATGTTCTTGTTTTACAATATTCCAGACAGAAAATTTTGCCAAAGGCGTTTTCCAGCACACCCGAGCCATTTTAGATAAATACTTTTCCGATTTGATCCAAGCCGGAAATCACTGCGCCATTAGTATAGTCACTATTATTTATGTGTATCACGTATAACGTATTGTTTTAAATGTAAATTATATTGTAGCATGAGTCTCTGTATAGATTTCGGACATTGTATCTTGAAAATTATTTGCACTACGTTATAATTTTTATTTGTAAACAAGTAAAAAACTATAAAGTCCTATTTTATCAGTTTCTTTCTTTTTAACTGCCTTAAAAGGAAGAAGGTTCTTAATTTGACCAAACTTTTACTGTGTGAGTAACATTGTAATCGCAAAAACCGGCCAAGTGCGAGTCGGACTCGCGCAAGAAAGGTTTCCGTACCATTATCTATAAAAACGGCAAAAAAAAATTCGTTTGTTGTATGGGAGCCCCCTTAAATATTTATTGTATTCTGTTTTTAGTATTTGTTGTTATAGCGGCAACAGAAATACATTATCTGCGAAAATTTGAACTGTCTATCACGGTTCATGAGATACAGCCTGGTGACAGACGGAAAGCGGAGACTTAGAAATAGGGTCCCGTTTTACCTTTTGGGTACGGAACCCTAAACAAAGATTACTTAAACATACCTACTATAACTGCTGCTACTATGGGTTTTTTAACTTCTTTTTCTCAGTTGTAAGTAAATTTGTATTTGAGCAATGCAACAGCAATAAACCAGAAGGAAATAAATGAATAAAATTGGACTTTATACTAGAATTTGGTTCATATCATAAAAAGAAAGACAAATAATTTTAATTATCCATCCATTTTCATATATTTTACCGTGATAATCTTAGTGTGCGCTGTATAAATTGATTTATGCGGCCTTATACGTGTTGTGACATTTAAATGTTGAGTGCAATTCTCTTATCAAGATGTTTAGTCATCGAGCGCATAGCCTATTAATATAAATGTCAATAAATGTTTTCGACAACAGTGAGGAAGCACAGGCAAAGCTATCCCAGCCCCTCTAGCATGAGCAACAAAACACGATATGATATAGCGATTTATCGCATATTATCTGTCAAAATATGTTTTTTATCGAAAAATCGAGAATAATCGTAAAGTCGCCGGCACGGACATGATCACTGTTTCAATAAAAAGTCAAGATTGTGGCTATGTAATCATATTTTCAAAGTAAAGAGGCGATAAATCGCTATATCATATCGTAGTTTGTTGCGCGAGCTAGAGGGGCAGATGGCGCTAGCGTGTTTGGTCTTGCCAACCTGTCAAAATGTCATGTCAAAGAAAATGTGCTCTATAAACACAAAATATATTTGCTACATAATACGATTACGACTTCTTTAAGTTATATATGTCCACAAAATCACAGAGGCATCGTTTTAACAGTGCTATTTATTTAATTATATTGTTACGTGTTTGACGCAAGTTTGACACACATTTGTTAACTAAGTGGAACCTTAAGCAATGGATAATTAATGATCAGTGGTAGAAATACTTAATCAGTTATCAAATAATCACTACGGGAAAGACCGAACACTATGCGCCACCTATCGGGATAAGTGTGCAGGGGTTCCCCATTCCGCCATCATTCGTTCAGTGACATTACTATTTTAGTAATCAAGGAGAAGTTAAAGATTAAGTGAAAAATCGCAGATCATTTTCAGAGATAGAAGTTGCCTGTTACTGGAAAGGGAACTTGCTCGATGTGTTTTGTAAACCATTGGCTTCTCGCCAGTTATCGCAGTTATCGCCACAGAGATGCGATCAAAGACTATACTAGTGTGTAAAATATTTGTTGAAAGCACTGTAAATAATGTGAATCAATTATTATTCTATTGCGTCCTGTTTTTTATAAAACTCTTTGTGGCGTTTACCTTTATGCCAAAAATGGCACAGAGTAAATAGATTTGTATCTTGAACACTACCTTTATGCCAAATATGGCACAGAATTAATGATTTGTATCTTGAACACTAAACAAATAATAGATGGGCCAGTTGCACCGAGATTGTACTAACACAAAACAAAACACATGCTTACTTACTGACATCCTCCTTTATAGTCCTCAGCTGTTAAGGATCATGTGAATCATGTCCCTTGCTTAGGCTCGATCTATACCTAGCCGGAATCCGTTAGCATCCACAAGAATCTGTTCAAAAACGACCTTATTGCATCCCCTCACTTGATGGCCGGTCATATTATGACCGGCTTACCAGAAAGTCCGACCATCTTAATGGTCTTATAGGCCGCGTTGTCTTTTGCCACTTTTTTCCGTAATTGTTTCTGGACGGTTTAAAGTAGTATATATTATACGAATTAAGAAGCACATAAAATAGCTAATGTGAGATGATGATGAAAAATTCTCAGTAGGCATAACCTGTGGTATAACTGGGCCATTTATTTAGTTGTCAGTAATCGTCAAATATTTTTCCCTTTCGGCAAAAGGTCGTGGGTACCATCAAGTTTAGATTAAATGTTAACTTATTTATTGTACTACGCCTAAATTATCACAATTTATTTATAAGAGCTACTAACAAAACTGATGGTGACCTATAGACTGGCTCCCGATTTTATACAACACTTGACAATTGGTAACGTGAGACATTCACAGAAAAGGTGAAACCCTTTAAAAAAGTTGTTGTTTCTGAGCACCAGAATAAACCCCTTAGAGGTTTTTACATTACTGTATTACTGCGGTGTACTGGAGGTGTAATTAAATACAAATTGGGCCTGAATCTAGTGTCACTTATTTAAAAAAAAATATGGCTTCTCTTGTAATTATGTAATCAAATTTTAAAAGTCTGATTTAAACCCAACATTAAAGGACATAATTATTATCAACGAGATATTTTTTTAAACTATAATGATTAATTTATAGGACTCTTTTTATTCTCTAAGGGTAGAAAGGGACAGTATAGAGTGTCTGCAGAGAATCGACAACATTTTGTTTTCACTACGTGGATGATTGTCTCGCGTTATATGCGTCGATTCAGAGTGAATTTTATTTGAATATTCTAAACTTAATAATAGGTTGTGCTCCTTGGTGTAAATGCTCATAGATGTAAATAGACTTCAGATGCAGATTATTATGTTATATCATAGAAAACTTGTACAGAGAAGACTATAAATGAGATCGTAAAAGTGTAAATGTAGATCTTGTTACGTTTACATTAGAGTGAAAATCCAATGTTTTTGCACTTAACAAGTTTATATCATATTTTCCTAGCTAGAAATAATACGAAAGTATAGTACGGACAACAGCTCGTCGACCTACCACAAAATGTCAAATTTTCTCATTTGAAAATGATCTCTATATATCGGGCTTAAAGTTGAAAATCTATTGGAGAATGTTTGACTTTTGGGGTAGGTCGACGTGCTGTTGACTGTACCTTTCGAAAGGCATTGGCTAATTTCAGCTTTTTATAGCGTCTTCCTATGGGTTCCTATTCCGAAGTTCAATGATTGGTTTTGATTTTCTAAAAAAGTAGACGCAATTTTGTATGGCATTTGGGGTGGCGCCGCCTGGTGTCACGTTAACAAAACCATTTTTTTATGCAAATCAATTCGCTTTAACGCTCTCAATGTGTAAAAATGTATTCAACAAAGAGAAAAGGGGATCGTTACTAATGTTTTAATCGAATTATCAAGTAGAACTCGGAATCGGACCTCGGATAAGTCATAAATTGACACTAATGAAATTGATTACAAAGGAGACGTCACTAAAAAAACGAAATAGCGATCATTAGCCGAACTTCTTTCTAAAGTATTTCTTGCTGGGTAATAGACTGTGACTTTTAATTAGTATATTTTGATAGAGTGAGTGTTCTATCCATAAATATGAACAATATTTACCATATATATTATAGAACCGATGGTCAGATAAAGAAAAAAGTTAGCTCTTGCATACGGCGTATTTTTGAAGCGTCGAATTCCAATTCGCATCATGGAATCCAAGGAATCGTATACATTATCCTCAGAGATCGTATGTGATTCATTGAAATTCAAATGCTTCAATAATACGCCTCCAGCTGTTTTTTTCCCTGATTTTACTTTTGATTTGTATAAGTTGGTTATATTTGAATTACTTGGATACTCATTAAATGGCACTTGTATACACATACCATATATATTTATATAAAACTATAATGTGTTAGCAAAATATTGATGCATTTAGAGATATGTTCCTAACTTTAATTTAATATTACATTGTTAGTCTTCTTTGTATTTGGATAACATTATTAGAGAAATAAGTTCCTCGAGCGAACGCATTGGCAAAGTTTATTGGACTGGCGATAGTGTGACAGATCTAAATTATACATTATTTGGTGAATGGAAAATACGTAAGCTTTATACTGTTATTTAAAAAAAAATATGCTTTTTATAATACAACAGACTCCCAGTCGCAGTCCTATAAATGTAAGTAGTCTCAAACAAAAACATGTATAATATGGAAAATGGTTAATGTTATTATTAATTTATTGGAATTCTTTGTTCAAAACTAGTGAGACATGAATTACAAGCCTATCAAGTTATTATATAAATAGATAGAGGATTCTCTTTATAAAACCAATGTATTTTTATTCACCTACCTACCCTTATTTAAATAGAGCGAGCGAGTGAGATTCATTCGTTCGTTCGGTCTTATAAACTCGAATCGAAATGGGATATGTAAATGATTAATGATTTTTTTATGATTTCAAAGTAAGGAATTGACACCTTTGTTTACGGGATTAACGGGGTATCAGAAAATGAATTTGCTGGAAGCGTCTTCCATGATGCCCCAGTGCAGGACGAACTGGGGCACGTCAACAATCCCGAGTAAAAAAAACAAGGTTTTATGATTAATCCGGGAATGCCTTTGCGTTTAAGGTGTCAACTTGCCTATTGGGTCTTGAAAATGACACGATAACTGAATTGCAATTGCAATGGAATTTTAAAAAAGTCAGGTCAATCATTCACACTTAAAGTCAAGGGGATCAGCTAAATTAAGGTAGTTTTATAAATAAAACACCAACAATCCCTCTAAACATGTACTAGTAGCGTATCTAAAAGCCGGGGTCCCACCCCGTGCTGGTCGGCGCGTCCACCATCTTGTAGCACACGACGGTGTCCCCGGGCTGCACTGCGAGCGCGGCGTCCGCGAACCGGAGACCGCACTCCATGTCGCGTTTGATCGTACTCACATCGTCTTTGAGGCTAGTTTTGTTCCCAAAAAGTGCCCAAAGCAATTGCTAAACTTACAAAATTATAGTAATAGTCCGTTGAGCATACAAGGAAGAGGTTCCGCCTAGTCTTACTGAGTTTTCGTTTGGAAGAACTACCTACTTATAAAAGCCAGGAATATGATTTCATACAGGGTGTCCCGTAAATCAAGGTCAACCTTGTAACCACATATTCTATACATCATGGTGAACAAATTTTGATTTATCAAGGTTGACCTTGATTTACGGGACACCCTGTATATCGACAAACATAGCTGTGCTCAAAGAAAAGACCAGGAGACGTATTTTTGAAGCATTCGAAATGAATCTTGAATTCGAACACGAATAGGATTCGTGTGCGAATTCTATTTCTATCACTCCCGATTTTACGCATTTTTGAATCACTCGAATTCTGTGTTGCTATTATGGTAAAATTCTTTAACTATTTTCGTTTTACGCAGAAAATATTTAAAACCGGAATGCAAAAATTTATTGATTTTAAAAACCGGCAATGAATCGCATGGAACGGAACGGAAAAAAAGTTTTAATCTGTGAACCATATGTTTACTTGTCAAAGTCATACTTCTAAACTTTCTACTAGTAGAATTGAAATAAGAGTGGGTCGGACCACTCCTTGCAGAATTCACAGAATGAATTTTCAAAAATAGCGATTTTAGTCATTCGCGTGCGAATCCTGCCATTTCGTATTCGAATTGGAATTCGCATGGTTCAAAAATACGTCTCCTGTGCTCATTTTACGTAACAACAGCTATTTAGTGCTCTCCTCGGTGGTCAGTAAGCTCACCTTAAGAGTCAAGGGGATCCAATTTAATAAATAAAACACCAGCAATCCCTATATACATTTACTATAGCCTATCTAAAAGCCGGGGTCCCACCCCGTGCTGGAGGGCGCGTCCACCATCTTGTAGCACACGACGGTGTCCCCGGGCTGCACTGCGAGCGCGGCGTCCGCGAACCGGAGACCGCACTCCATGTCGCGTTTGATCGTACTCACATCGTCTTTGAGGCTAGTTTTGATCCCAAAAAGTTTCCAGAGCAATTGATAAACTTACAAAATTATAGTAATAGTTCGTTGAGCGGTTGCGCAGGCGTTCGTCAAATACTTGTTTTGTCATATCCTAGACAAGTCATAAGCTTAATTCGTCAATTTCGCAATTCGTCAAATCCTTTATTGGTCACATCCTACACAAGTCAAAGGCTTGATTTGTCATTTTCGCAATTCGTCAATTCATTGATTCGACAAAATTTATATACGTCAAACACGTGATTTGTCTAGTCATTGTGAAATCGAACACTTGTGTTTCTTCTATCTTTATACACATAAACAAAAAAAGTATCCCTATTTTCCCTTGCTCACGTCAACGAATCACGCATGAACAAGTGGACCAATTGCGCCATTTTTTTTTTGTTGTGTTTGTTTTCTGTTTTTTAGGGTTCCGTAGTCCTGACAAGGAAACCTTTATAGTTTCGTCATGTCTCTCTGTCTGTCTGTCTGTCCGTCCGAGGTTTTGCTTCGAGACTGTTGACACTAGAGAACAATTTTGCAGAGCTATGTATATCAATTATGCCGACAAAGTAGTACTCAAAATAAAAATAAGAAAAAAAAATTTTTTAGGATAGGTCCCATGCATGTAACGACCATGTGGCAACGACGGGCAACTACTACCCTACATTGCGCGTGGCACGACACGTACTTGGTCGGTTTGTTTGTTGTATTTTCAGGAGAAGGTTCGAAAGAAAAAGATGTAAATTTATGAAAACAAAAGACCACGAAAACAAAGTCGTGGACAGCTAGTCTTAGATAAACCCTAAATAAGTGATAGCGTAAAGCTCTATGTTTATTCTATTCTAATAAGGATCTTACTAACACAACATAAAAAGAATTAGCGCAATTGGTCCACTTGTTCGTGCGTGATTCCGTGACGTGAGCAAGGGAAAATAGGGATACTTTTTTTGTTTATGTGTATATAGATAGAAGAAACACAAGTGTTCGATTTCACAATGACTAGACAAATCACGTGTTTGACGTATATAAATTTTGTCGAATCAATGAATTGACGAATTGCGAAAATGACAAATCAAGCCTTTGACTTGTGTAGGATTTGACCATTAAAGGATTTGACGAATTGCGAAATTGACGAATTAAGCGTATGACTTGTCTAGGATATGACAAAACAAGTATTTGACGAACGTCTGCGCAACCCGTTGAGCATACAAGGAAGAGGTTCCGCCTAGTGTTACCGAGTTTACGTTTGGAAGAACTACCTACTTATAAAAGCCAGGAATATGATTTCATACAGGGTGTCCCGTAAATCAAGGTCAACCTTGTAACCACATATTCGATACATCATGGTGAACAAATTTTGTTTTATCACTTTTGCAAATTTGCATGGAAATTTATCGACTACAAAATTAACAAATTAGTCAATTAGAAAGTAAAGAAAAACATAAGTATGCATAATTTAAAAAGTGATAAAACAAAAGTTGTTCAATATGATGTATAGAATATGTGGTTACAAGGTTGACCTTGATTTACGGGACAACCTGTATATCGACAAACATAGCTGTGGTCAAAGAAAAGACCTGTGCTCATTTTACGTAACAACAGCTATTTAGTGCTCTCCTCGGTGGTCATTAAGCTCACCTAAAGAGTCAAGAGGATCGAATTTAGTAAATAAAACACCAGTAATCCCTATATACATTTACTATATCCTATCTAAAAGCCGGGGTCCCACCCCGTGCTGGTCGGCGCGTCCACCATCTTGTAGCACACGACGGTGTCCCCGGGCTGCACTGCGAGCGCGGCGTCCGCGAACCGGAGACCGCACTCCATGTCGCGCTTGATCGTACTCACCTCGTCTTTGAGGTGCTTCATTGATGCTAGTTTACCTGTCGGGTGAGAAAGATGTTAAGGATGTAAGTTAACGCTAAGGGATGATTTATATTAGACGGCCGTGGCCGGGCCGGAGCGGAGCCCGTCCAACGAGCGTCATCAGGGCCCGGACGGGACACGGATCATTTTATTTTTATTTTTATTTTTTCTTTATTCAAAATCCACAGCTCTTAAAAAAGTTACAATTCACATATACACCTAACCTACAGCCAATAATGGATTCTATATTTATTAATAAACATCTTTAAAAAACAACACAGTCAAAGGGATAGTTATAAAGACAAATATTACCTATATAAGAAGAAAAATAAAATCAGAGAGAATACTTGCATGTAGGTGAATGTCTGGCTCTGAATGAATGGTGTAATGAGTGCGAGTGTGTACGAGTGTTAATGAGTGTAAATGAAATGTGTGTGTGTTTGTGTAATCATGCACTGTGTAATATAAACTGCTTCATACAAAATGTATGTAACGTTTCAAGTCCGTATCACGTCCGGGCCCCAGCCTCAGCCCGGCCCGGTCTAATATAAATCATCCTTATGCTCGGTAAAAAAAGATAACAACTGAATAACGATGGTCCCGTCACAAGTGTCGCAACTGAGCGAGACGATTTTAAATTAGAGAAGACAACACTTGCTGATGGACCTTGAATTCCTGCATAGCGCGCAAACGCTTTACCAATAAGTAATAACCTACGAGGGCTATTACAACCAAAAGAATTTGGTGGACTTACCATTTCCTAGGCTTTTGGCCTTTAAATTTAAACATGTTATTCATAATAATTGGGCAGTAAATTGTTAAAAGTAATACCTCTTTAAATAAACATTATCATGAGAACGTAGACTACTATATAAACTACTAGAGTACAAGGACTTTATGGTCTACCAGAACCTACTATATAGGTCTTGCAACTGTTGCCACTAGCCAGTGGTTCCTAACCTTTTCGATATAGTCACCCACCCCTATGATTTAGCTAGGGTACCTAATAGATTTACAATCGCCTTCGAAAAATCTCGTCCGTAACTTGTAGCGGCTACTATCGGCGATCATAAAGACTTCGTTTTCATCATCAGCACCGATGGTAGGCAGTAAATTCAGATGGATAACTATCGTAAAATCTCACTTCAACATTATCATCATTTCAGCCACAGGACGTCCACTGCTGAACATAGGCCTCCTCCAGAGACTCCCAGATCGGCCGGTTAGAAACGACCTGCATCCAGCGGTTTCCTGCAACCTTTACCAGGATGTCTGTCTACCTTCACCATTTGATGTCATCAAAACGCTAAGAAAATTAACGTTAACAAACGAACCTTCGTAAATAACATCCTGTCCCCTAATGACCCGGTATAGCGCGTTTCTAGCGAGCGAGCCCTTCATGCAGCGGCAGCCCGCCACGGGCACCTTCTTCTTGCCTTCGCTCACCATGAATTCTTGTAATACGTTTGCTTCACCTGTGACAATCAATTGGATTAAAATAGAGAGAGCCAGGTTATAGTCGCTTCAGTGTAAGAGTGTGACTGCATTGATGTGGAGGTTAACACTTGTTAAACTGATCTTTCAAATGTACAAAATTAATCCATTTACCCTCCCCGAATCATAACTAATGAAGAAACCATAAATACCTTTCACAATTTCGTTTCGTATGATGTTAACACACTTAAAGATTTCAACAAATAAAACACTAACTCATTGATGCTACTACTTTTCACGTATTCAAATCTGTGAATTCGATTAAATACCCATTTTGCGAGTCGGACTCGCGCACGAAGGGTTCCGCACCTATATCAAAAAAAAAATAGCAAAAAATCACGTTTCTTGTATGGGAGCCCCCTTAAATATTTATTTTATTCTGGTTTTTAGTATTTTTTTGTTATAGCGGCAACAGAAATACATCATTTGTGAAAATTTTAACTGTCTTAACTATCTAATGAGATACAGCCTGGTGACAGACGGACAGCGGAGTCTTAGTAATAGGGTCCCGTTTTACCCTTTGGGTACGGCACCCTAAAAACTACTAGCGCAGGCTCAACGAAAGATTCTTTTGGGGAGAGAGCGGCTGACCACAGTAGTCACTGGCAACATCAGTCATATTATAGAGAAATCATATCGAAGCTTTGTATCAGAACGACAAGTAAGTATCAGATCAGATAGAAGTCGGAATTCGGCCTTCATATTTTGCATAAGAAACTCCACTGCATTTTATTTGACGACCGTCTGGTGTAGTGGTTCGCGCTCCGGACTACAATGCCTGGCGGTTGCAGGTTCAAATCCCGCGAGGGGCAAATGTAAGTGTGATGAGCACGAGCATTTGCACCTAAGTCATGGATGTTTATAAACGTATTTAAGTATGTTTATCCGTTATCTAGTCGCCATAGTACAAGCTTTGCTTAGTTTGGGGCTAGATAATTGGTGTGATTGTGGAAACAATTTATTTATTATTTATTAATTTATTTATTTATTTTATGCGGCAGAACGGTGCTAAGTTGTATTGTTGTAAGCTGTTCTGATTTGAAATGATAATGCCTGGGAGCAACTCTTTGTGGCTGCGCGTATGCCGCTTTTTACTGAAGGATAATATTATCTTTCTTTTTCAAGTTGACCACAAGCATATCCGGTCATTTAGTTTCAGTCACAAAGAAAAAACTTATGGCTTGTTTACGATATCTGCCAGAAAAATTATACTTTACCAATAATTTCCTCCTCTTGCATGACCGGTATCCTGGCGGTGAGCTCTTCCTTGACGTCGTCGACGAGTTTGTAGATGATGTTGTGTTTCTTGACCGCTATGTTCTTCTTCTTGGCCTCGACAGCTAATTGAGATGGAACGTCTACGTTGAACGCGTATATTACCGCGTTAAATGCTTCGGCTATCTGTGGTAAAAGATGATGATTAAGCCTAAAAGATTATCTTTTTTTATGTAATGCCGCCAAAAGCCGAACAAATCGAGGCGAGGTTATCAAAGAATTCTGAAATTCGTTACGCATTCGCTCAGATAAATGTACGTTCACCTGCAGGGCTAGCATGCGCAACACGATAATATTTTGTCTTGGCATTTTATCGACTTTTGACGTAAATATGTCATTTTGTCTTCGACGATAAGAAAGAAAACACCGAAATATCATGGCAATGCCGTGTTATAACGTAAAAATAAGTGGCTATGATCAACGGGAGACCATAAACATATTAAGAAAAAGGAATTGAGACGTTTGTGATCCGTTAGGTTAGGGAAAACGACAAAATTATCTTCGAAGACAAAATTTGTCTTGTCTATCGATAAAATAACCGATGCGCGCATGCTAACCCTGCTGTATAGGTCAATTATATCCGTATGCTCGGAAAAAAAAGTTGACAATTGAATAACAATGGACGCACAAATGTGTGCTCGACCTGAGCTAGGGGATTAAAATAATTCGTATGTATTTAACATTTACCGAAAGTTAACAAAGATAGGAATAGTTAACGAAAGTTAACAAAGATAGGAATAGAAGGGCTTACTTTTAGAAGACGCCCTTCGCCAAAATATCATTATTAATAAGTATTAACCTACCTCCAAATCATTAGGCGTAACTGGCCCGACTCCAAAGTTAACCAAGTCGAGTCTCACTCTATCATGCTCGTCGTATGTCTCCAATATGTCTAGTATCGCTTCGACTGATCCGTCTACGTCACCTGACAAATATTGTTCGTTAAAATGTTATCGGAAGAAAATGTTTAGCATTTAAGAACGCAACCTCTTGGTTGCAACAATGTTGGTTTATGATTTTATTCTTCTATGAGTCACTCTTTAATTGATTATAAATTGCATTAATGTTATTACTAAACATATACCTACATCCTGCGCGAGAAGTGAATGCGTTTGGAAATATAGTCAGCTATAGTCGGATCTCTCTTTCTCTTATGATTGTGAAAGGGATACGTTCAGCTATCGCGGTTTTTTTTATAACGTAGCAGTATTTTGACCTGTATATCTTGTAATTAAGAAAGAAAATACTTAACCTTTTAGAAAAAGTTTTCGATAAATCCGTCAATCTCACTATTCTCACCTTTAACAAGCACGTTTAGCGTAGGATGCGTATTCTCTTGTATCATCTTCTGTCTCGGTCCATCCCGCCTGAGTTTGTACCGGCCCATCGCTCGCTTGCGCGCGAGCATCGCGTGGTACTGCGCTTTGTGCTCCGCTTCTTTAGCTTCGATCGCTTCTAAGTCGACCGCTTGCTTTTCCTTCATCCGCTGACTGTGCCGCCATTTCATTACTTCGTTTGCTCTTTTCTGGTGGGAAAGAGGGAATCATTTATTAAGTATATGGTATAGTTACAAGTTCGTGTGCTATACTATGAACGGGCTATAGCATCAATAGCATCGATACGGTAAATAATAAATTGATTTAGCTAAAGAATTCTAAGTCTTCGTATCTTAATTTATTAGGGTAGGGTAGATAAACGATAATGTTTTAATTTATCTAAAATGTGGCTACACATAGAATAAAGCTTAAATAAAAAATCCTTAACGGCGTAAGATTTTTAAAAGATAAATACACAAGTTTCAATCGAACTAGTTTAATAGGGCCTACGGACGGACAGGGTTCATACTTTAAGTCCAAGAATGGGCGAGTTGGCTTTTTAAATTCTATATTCACTTAGACTTATCAAAAGCTTTTACACAAATAACATTTAGAATTCACCTAACCAGTTGAATATACCCACGTACCTCAGACGCGACTTCCAACACCTGGTCCCCCGCAGACGGCAAGTCGCGCCACCCCAGCACGGACACAGGCGTAGCGGGCGGCGCCGCCTGCACGGCCGCCCCGTCGGCAGAGTGCAACACTCTTACCTGGACGACATGGTTGGTGTGTCAGAAGATGTTGCGTATCGAGGGGTATTTGATTTTAATAATATTTGGGGTGTGCAAAAGATAGAAAACTCTTTAAAACCAGATTATCGTTAAAAAGGTGGTTAAAATATCATCAAGGTAGCTAATTAGTTAGCATGGAAAATCAACATTTTTTTTCACGGTTTTTATTTCGCTCCCATAATAAAATCAAGTGTGAAACACTTGACCACGGCGGTCATAATCATACACATACATATCATTACGGCATTGTTGATGGCGATGATGGTGGTTGATGGTGTAATGTTATCACATACTTTCAAACCAAATTTAGTAATCAGTGCTGTAGAGGTACAAGCACCTCTTAAAATAAATGATAGAATAAAATAATTTAATTTAAGGCATACCTTCGCCCACCCAGTGCCTGCTACGATAACACATCCGCGCCGTAACGTGCCGCGTTGCACTAATACTGTTGCTTGTTTGCTGTACAAAACAATACAAAAATTAATAACTTATTTAATACGCCTTATTATCACACTCATTTCTTGACACGAAAGCTGAATCAAATTAAACCTTAAAACAACCAAACTTGAACATAAAGGGAGATGATTCCTGGTTCGGATTATCAGTACGGATCTGATAAAAAACGCTTCTAGAAAAAAAACACTGTCTAGTACGACGCAGCACAAGCGTTTCTGCCATCCCATAAAAATAGTTTTTATTAAAAAGGAATATTAGTGTAGAGCACAGTTCAATATTAAATTTCGTTGGTGTGGGAATAAAGGTATCTTTTCAATTTGAGATTTACATTTAAAAAAACAATGTTTTTGTTTTCCTTTTCTTTATCCTAGCCACTTCCCATTATTTGGGGTCGGCTCTCCTCGTTCTGCGGCGCCAGGACAGTCTGTCCTGGGTTGTCGAAATATTTGTTTGGGCAAGCTCTAAGTCCTTGGCCACCGTGGACCACCAGGGCTAGTAGGCGTCCTTTACCTTTCCTGTTATTTGGTATGGCTAGGGCCTGTTTAACGACAAGATCTTCAGGGCGTCTGATGACATGACTGAACCATATTGGCATTTTTTTTTGTTTTAATGCAAATATGTCGTGCCGTGTGGGGACGGCCCTAAAGAATACACTTCCCCACCGCCAACAGGAGGCGTGTCGTAAGAGGCGATTAAATCCTGTAGCACGAGACGGGGAGCAGCGTCTGCGTGCGAAATAATAAAAAAACTGCGCTCGCCAACCCGCCTGCCAAGCGTGGCGAGTATGGCAAAACCCCCCCGATGACAGAAGTCACTGGGGAAGGCCTTTGTTCAGCAGTGGATGTCCTGTGGCTGAAATGATGAATGCAAATATAATTAATGGTCTGGTTTGATGATTAATTACACTTACCCTGTCTTTGGATCCATAAGTGCTTCTATTACCACCCCCTCTACATATCCCCCTGGGTCTGCCTTCAGGTCCATAAGCTGCGCTTGCAGCGTTAATGCTTCGACCAATGTATCCAAGTTCTTTTTCTTTAGCGCTGAGACTTGTATCGCTTGGACGTCGCCGCCGAGCGCCTCACATACTACGCCGTGGGATGCGAGCGACCGCATCGTATGCTCCTGAGAGAAATAAAGCGTTTAGCTATAAACGCTTGTGTGGTAAATCGTGTTCCTTTTTAGCGTAACAATGCCTTGGGACGTGAGCGACCGCATCGTATGCTTTTGAGGTAAATGAAGTGTTTATATAAACGCTTGTGTCGTAAATCGTGTTTTTGAGCCTGTGTAGTAAAAAAAGGTCGTCATTCTTAAGCACTTTATTTATTGAAACTGCTGCTGCTAAGATTAATAGGGAATTGTACACAAGGAAGACTAGAAATGTTTTTGGGGACGGTGCGATGTTTATAGTATTATCAATAAGATAGACTTTAGACAGTAACAGTAATCAAATTAAAATAGAGGCATACCTACAATGTTCACACCTGGCTTGTCAATTTTGTTGATCGCCACGAGTATTGGTACTGAAAAGAAAATGAAAGGTCACTAAAAGTTTATAGTTTAACCCTAACAATTTATTTTGTCTAACCTACAGCTGTTTTGATCTAGTGCTATGCGCTCTGGACTACAAGGCCAGACGATTGTCGGTTTAAATCTCCTAAATTATATAAAACAAAGTGCTTATGTTGTGTTATACGACTGGGTTGTTGTAACTGCGCTTTATAAAAATGATTTTCATTTGATAAGATATTGTATGGAAGTTACACAAATAAATTTATGCTCGTGTCTGTACTACACCATTCGTCGTCTTAGTTTGTAGTGTCTGCCGCGCGTGATCGCTTTTTCAGGCCACTAAGGGACTGCGCACACTATCGGCACGGCAAGGCATTTTTTAGTCAAATAGTAATGTACCTTTAATGTTATAGCACTTGGGTTAAAATTACAATGATAGTGGGTCCCAGTAAGCCGCGGTATGCTTAGGAATAACGAATTATTCATTTCAACATTAGTTTCATATATTAAAGTACATTACTATTCGTCACCTAAAATTCCCTTGCCGTACCGTCCCAAATTTGAAACTCACCATTCGCCTCCCTCGCCATCCGTATGGACTCGACCGTCTGCTCCATGACGCCGTCGTCGGCCGCCACCACTAGCACGACGATATCGGTCGCGTGCGCGCCGCGCGAGCGCATCGCGGTGAAGGCCGCGTGCCCCGGCGTGTCTAAGAATGTCACGCGCTCGCCGGACGGCAGCTTCACTGGGGACGAGGCGACTATAGTCAGATAGTTGTCATATGTTGGCGCAACGGCTGATGCGGTTTAGACTGATTTTGAATTATACGTGGATAGAACAGCTTTATGCCGACAGAGAAGTGTTGACAGTCTTTATTTGATCTGTATTCTAAAAGCACGGAGATTGCTAGAAAAGTTGCCTGTTATATTATACGAACAATTTTCGACCGCAGAACTTTAAATCCGTTTGACTTAGCCTAATCAACATAGAGCAAACATAGTTTGGGGCTAGATAATTAGTGTGATTGTAGAGAGAATTTATTGTATTCATTCATCTATTGAAGTGGCGGTGGGTTGGCCATGTCTGTCGCAGAACCGACGAGAGGTGGAGCAGGAAGGTTCTCGAATGGAGACCATGCTTAGGCAAACGTAGTGTGGACGCCCCCCGGCTAGATGGACCGATGACCTGAAGAAGGCAGCTGGCAGCGACTGGGTGCAAAGGGCGGGAGATCGTGCGCTGTGGCGCTCCTTAGGGGAGGCCTATGTCAGCAACAGGCTATGTCAGCAACAGGCTGATATGATTCTATTACTGTCTGTGCCCGCGGCTTTGCTCGCGTTAAATACGTTTTCTCATCTCTATTTTACTTCGTTAGGGAAGGATTAAAAAACCTTTAAATGATTTAGAATAAGGAAAGTAACTTACTTTCTACTAAATTTAATTCAAATCGGTTAAGTGGTTTTGCTGTAAAAGCGAAACAGACAGGCAGAGTAACTTTAGCATTTCAAATATTAATTAATTAGAAAGAAAGATTATTGTGATTTTGACACCATAAAAAAATATATAAGAAACAAAATCACATACTTTATGTGCTTTCGAGTTGATGTTTACCTTCAAAAGCGCCAATATGCTGCGTGATCCCCCCAAACTCTTGATCGACCACGGAGGTGTCCCTGAGCGCGTCCAGCAGCGTGGTCTTCCCGTGGTCCACGTGGCCCATCACGCAGACCACCGGCGGCCGCGGCTTTAGGGCTTCGGCCGGCGCCGGCGGCGACGGTACTGCGTCTTTGCTCTGATAAGTAACACTCAGAAATGTATCTCTTTGACGTGATAATAAATAATAATAAATTATTATTTATCTTATAATTCGCCTGCTGCACGGAAAAGTGTCACGTTCCGCGTGCAAGCGAGAGCGCGGTACAAGCGAAAGGGAGGCACCATCGGCCTAAGCGTTCGGCTTGTGACGCATCTGTCTCACTTCCATTACATCGGCCGATGCTTCCAAGAAGCATTTTTTTATTTTTTAATACTACAACAAAATCCACAGCTCTCAAAAATTCAGTTTTACATGTTTCTTAAATACTTATCATACAGCCAACATTGAATTTACATTTTATAAAACAAAAACATCGAGTCCGAATTGATGGCGCATGCAAGTTTAAGAACAGCGACGTCAGGTCAGTGGAGTCTATTGAACCACAACACACATCGTACAAAAAAGACATATCCAAAATAGTGCGTCTGATTTCAAGAGGCACCATCCGGTGATAGTTACACGAATCCTTATAATCATCAATTCTTATAAGCATCAATGATGTTATGTTATCACGTAAAATTATTGTTCGTTAAATAACTTTACAGACAATTAATTTTTTGAATTAATAAATGTTACGTTTACGTGATGTAAACTTAATAGAGAAAAGGCACATACAGTTTTTTTTATGAGTTATCAGAAGGAAATAACAGACGATTCTTTAACAAATACTAGAGATATTATTCATATAGTGTGCATTTCTGGTAGAGTTTATCAACAAAGCCAAACTACAGAACGAATAGAGTTAGCAGTGTCAACCATATCATTCTTGAAAAGACTGCACTGCATACCTATTTTACAGAACTGTGAATGTTTCTCTTCGCTTCTAATGTGGCATGCACTTCAGCCCGCCTAGCATGACCGACAAAACACGATATGATATGATATAGCGATTTATCGACACCCAACTATCAAAATATGAACTTTTATCAAAACAGCAAGTACGACTGACTTCACCGGCATGGAAATGCTAGCTGTTACGATAAAAGTTCAAGATGGCGGCTATGTATATCATATTTTGACAGTTGGGCTGTCGATAAATCACAATATCATGTCATATAATATCGTGTTTTGTTGGTCTAGGGGTGTTGAATACTCACTTCTTCTTCTTCTGTCTCCTGGTCAGGCCTTGGCACAATTTTAAACCTAAACCCGGAGATCTTGACAACATCCCGTACGATTTGTGGGTTATGTATCACTGTGTCCTTTGTGTAATCTGTGTCAGATGTTTTGTCTGCAAACTCTAGTGCTTTGAATACATGTTCTGAAATGGAATTTATTTTTAAGATATTGATAACATCTAGAAATCTTGAATGGAGAGTATATAATATAGTCCATATTTTGTAACAAAAATTACAAACATGATCTGTGCGGTCATGTCTTTATTTTATAGTAATGGATATTTCAAGCCTACTCTTCAATAATTTTATAACAATTATATTTTCAATAGTTGAGGCTGGCATATAAACTGACATCAGCATCATGTAAGTTTTTCAAACAATTGATTATTATGGAATTCCTAAATACTCTAGAAAAATAATTATGACATTGCTAATTTTAACAGGTGCTGCTAAATTGTTTAAGAATTGTATAAACTTGATATATTCTTTGTATATCAAAATTAAATGGGTTAGAAATACTTGCCTACATCCTTTTTCAGTACACTAGCTATATCTTGGACTGTCATGTTCCGCCATATGCCAACCACTTCAGAACCCCCTTTAGGGGAATATTTAATTGCCGGCCTGCCGGTTGATAGTGCCTTAAAAAATACAATACAAATTATACCATTAAATAGGTGGGTTTATAATCATAAATCAAAAATTGTCTATTGATAAAAGTGGAGAAGGGTAAAAATTTGGGTAAAAACGATAAGAGTAAATTGGCGATATCCTGGGTATCCACGGACCTTAAGTTGGACCAAAAGACTTAAGTTTGTCTACTAAAATCAGCAGTTTATCTTGCAAACATTAAAAAACTTTTATCATCTTACCTTTTCTTCCTCAGACCTCCTTTTCTTGCAACACACAACAGATAAGGACAACTGTCTCGCCCATTGTTGGCGTACATTTAAGGACCTTTTAAAATCACCAGGTTGCAAGTAACACTCCTTTTTAATCAATCGAATAGGTAACCTAAAAATACACTAATATTTATTGATGTTTTCTAAATGAAACTGAATAAGAATAACTTTTGTACACTTACCAACGAGTTAGGAGCGTTTTGTACATGATTTTTGTTACTAATTTACGCTTCTTAACTTCATTTAATCACAAATAATATATATTATGTGATCATTGAAAGAGGTTATGTTACAAGAGTTAGGAAAAGCTTGGAGGTAATAATTTGATCCTCTCTTTGTTACATAACATCTACACCTATGCATTAATACATAATTTATTATTGGGATTTTAAAACAAATGTAAAGTAAATTATATGGATTAGAGCAGCTGAGAATCCCCAGGTAGGTTACCCAAAACATATGACATTGACAGTTGACTCAAACGTCAGTTTTCAGTATAACAACGTTTTGTTCCTTCATTGGGTTTTTCGAAGCGATAAACGGCACACGAGACAGCACGAGACGACCGTAAGCCGGTCATATCCATTGACAATATTTTCCTCCAAAAAAACTTAAATCATAGACAATTTATATTTATGTCCGCCATTCATTCTTTTGAGTTGGTTTTTCGTTTTTACGATTCCAAAAGTGTTCGACGATTTGTCATCAAGATCTACGCAACACCATCGCGTAATTGAATAACCTACCTGGAAGCAGCTATATTAATACAGACCACGCGTCGAAGGTATCTTCGGCATCAGTGTAGTGTAACATCGGAGTGACGTGATCTATTCGCGAGATCGTATCGTACTTCCAATGATGCTTTTGCTTCCCTTTTACGTTATCGGTTGCGACGTTCGTTTGAGTGCCTGATGGTGTGGGAACTATGTGTGATTAACGGATTAAATTTGGAGGACTCAGCATGGGGGCGTTTTTGAATAAGCCCGAAACTAAGAAGTACAACGAGACTGGAGAAGGGAATGGTCTTCGATATGGCGTGGCATCGATGCAGGGCTGGCGGGTGGAGATGGAGGACGCTCACCACGCGCAGCTAACTTTAAACGGAACTCTATCGGACTGGTCTTATTTCGCGGTGTTCGATGGTCACGCGGGGGCGCGGGTGTCAGCACATTGCGCGGACAACCTCCTCGAATGCATCTTGCAGACGGACGAATTTCGGCGCGAGGAAATCGCGGAAGCCATTCGCACGGGTTTCCTAGACTTAGACAAGAAGATGCGCGAGCTCCCGGAGCTATCCAATGGCGAGGAAAAGTCAGGGTCTACGGCCGTCTGCGCGTTTGTGTCACCTAAGCAAATTTACATAGCAAACTGTGGGGACTCCCGCGCAGTGCTCGCACGAAACGGAGTGCCGATATTCGCTACCCGAGATCACAAACCTGAACTCCCATCAGAGAAGTCTCGCATAGTCCAAGCAGGTGGTTCTGTGATGATCCAGCGTGTAAATGGAAGTTTAGCTGTATCTAGGGCGCTTGGGGATTATGAATACAAGAAAGTTCTGGATCGCGGTCCTTGCGAGCAGCTGGTCTCTCCTGAGCCAGAGGTGTCAGTCCATGAGCGGTCAGAGGCTGAGGATGAGTTTCTGGTGCTGGCGTGTGACGGAGTGTGGGATGTGATGAGCAACGAGGCACTGTGTGCATATGTGCACTCCCTGCTGCAGCTCACCGATGACTTAACAGCTATTACCAATCAGGTCATTGACACCTGCTTATACAAGGTAATTAGTATCATGTTATTGAACATCTTTTATAACAACTATACTTTCAAGATTTTACATTGTGCTTATGAAGTTATCTTTTCAATCAGATAAACTATTCCAATTTTGTAAATATAATATGATAATTACAAAATATTACAATTGACATTGCACAATTATTATTCATTTCACTGCAATTTAATTGAAATCATTAAAATTGAATATATACAACATACAAATATTACTCATAATTTGTTTAAATTATTAGTTATTGTTGCACATAAAAGATTAGAAAATGTAGTTAGTGTACAGTAGGTATTTATTTTGCTTGCTGCATTAAATCAATATGCCACTGTGTTTATTTTTCAACAGTTTCTTGTAATAAAATATTTACTTAATGATCTATTACTTAAAACCAAGAAAACAGATGTAAATAGTGAGATGGGTTTAGTATTCTAAAACAATAAAAGTAAACAAATTATGTTGGTGACACGAATGGTTTATTGAAACATTGGACATTTAAATCATTCTTTTAACGAAATCCTTCAATTGTGTGTAAAATAGGTAACAATTGAATAACATTTGGGAGTTGCAAGGGTTTAAAAGACCAAATTTTGTTTATTTACAGAAAGAATAATAAAAACATACCTTAGGTTAATATTCAACAATTAGTTACTGGCAAGGTTTCTTATTAATTTACTTGATTGCAAATTATCAAAATATTAAAATTATAAGAGATTCAGATTCCATTTAAGCATTTTAGGTATCACTTTCTGTTATACTTGATGTGTTAAGCTGCAGTTTACCTTATGGCATATTTTTGACACATTCATATTCCAAAAATCATATAATTTCCTTGATATTTAGATACAATTTTTAAAAGAGTGTAAATTTGAATGCCTCAAAAATATCTTTACACTTTCAATCCCTAAATATTTATTATTAAATACTTACATATACATACATTTTCCAGGGAAGCAAAGACAACATGAGCATCGTTCTGGTTGTGTTCCCCGCTGCACCAAAGCCCAGCCCGGAGGCGCAGCGCGCCGACCGCGAGTTGGACGAGACGCTCCGACAGAGGCTCACAGGTTGCTATTACTCACTACTGCATGCCTGCTCACATAAAAGTAGGGACCGGAACACACCGACGGACAGACGAAACCAAAACATTGAGTGTAGGACCTCCAATGAAGTTAGGGGTTAGAATTCACTTTTTGTGTGAAAAAAATATTGCGAATATTAACAATTTGATATGAAGTTTATCACTAAAAACGAAATCTGAAATATAATTTGGTTGTCAATTAGGTGTTGTGACAAAAATTGCGCAATTAAAGAATAAGGTTGTAAATTTTTTATATTTGGATTTGAGTATTTAAATTAATATGGAAATACCTATACTATGGTATACTTAGGTAAATGTTATAGGAATTATAAATTTTTGAAGAAAATAACCATTTGTGTCAACAGTTTCAAGGGTATCTTACATAAGATATACATATTGTAGATCAATTAAAGATTATTCCAATGATCAGTACATATTTTGCCAGTATTCATCTTTAACCAATACAGGGTTCATATAGTTACTTAATTTTTTATTTTTTTGTTGGTTTTTTTTATAGTTTATAATAGTTATTATAATTTATTGTTTTAAACTTTCATGGTCACTAACATTAGAATAGTTTGTTACGGGATTGCTACCATGTACCTTATTTTTGAGTTCCCGATATTTCGGCACTGTTGCAAGCGCCATGATCACGGAGGAACTCAAAAATAAGGTACATGGTAGCAATCCCGTAACAAACTATTCTAATTATTATAATTTATTCAGAAATTTTATTTACATAGTTATTTAATTTTTATTATTAGATTGAAATCAAAACAACGAATTTTACCTCTGAAAAATAAATTCCAGATTGATTTATAATTTTATGCCTTAGCTACTAAGTGATAAGGCAAGAAAAAATCATTATTCTTATCTAAATGCCAGTAAAAGTGTATCAAGTTTATCAATACATGCACTGTGAAACTATCTTCTTTGCTGCATGACTGCATGACTGCATGCCATGCATTAGTATGAGTAACCATTCACTTCGGCTGCGTCTACATTAGATGAACAGTGAGCTGACTGTCCGCTGGCTAACCAAGCGGCGTATCGATCGCTCGGTAACTAAATGTTAAGTAAGCGGCGAACTGTAGAGTATTAGCCGCAAAGCGCTTGCAAAGTCTTCGGAGGGAAGGTTAAATTTAAATTTAAGTTAACTGCGCCGCGAGTATCGTTCGCTGCGAATAAGCCGCCACTAATTGACGACCTCTGTAGCCGAGAGGCGAGAACGCCGGACGCCGCCAGCCACATCTAAAGTTTTGGGTTCGATCCTCGGTCAGGTCAACGAAGAAAATGAACTTTTCTATATTGTCTCGAGTCTGGGTGTTGTGGCACCGGTCGTTGTTTCTGATTTCTATAACCCAAGTGCTTTAGCTACCAAAGGATCAGAGCAATGTATGTGATGTTCAATATTTATAATATTTATTTATAATTATAATCGATCATCGCAAACTGCACTGCGTAGGTACATTACGCGTTGTATGGACACTCGGTTAGTAAATAATAGGGAGGCCAGTAAACTTTAGCTGCTCACAGTACGCTTAATGGAGACACGGCCTTATGCATGTCTCATATTTAGAGACTAGAATAAATCAACCATTCATATGACAAGTCTAAAGTTAGAAGTTACCTACTACACTACTGAACATATCCATTATCAGAACAAACCATAATAATTCCGGTGTTGAATTGAAAGCTTTCTATATCTATGTGCCATAGACTCATGATTAAAAAAAGGGGTGGACTGGACTCCATGTTGCCTAGTAGTCAAGTAAAGCCGGTTTTGGCTGTGTGCATAATCAAAACAGCTTCAGCATGACATGACTAAAATGTATGAGTGAGCAAGTGTGTTTACAAGCTTGCCAGCCAGACGGTACTACACTTTGGTACATAGGGGAGAGTAGTCCATCGTATTTTATAACTCCATGCATAGATTATGTAAATTTATTTACTATTTCACACAAGCCAGTGAAACAGAATCCTTCTAAGTGAAGCCAGTCTGCTTGTTATCTTTGAATTGTGTAAGCGGTTTATGATTCAATTTATTGATTTTCTATAAATATCAGGATGAGTTTATAAAAAAAATAGTTTTCAATGTCAATAACTGAACTTGCTATAGTGATAGGATTTGCAGCTATAGCTACGCACTTTTCGCTCATAATGAATCTCAAAGCCGATATTTTTTTTAGGATTCCGTACCTCAATAGGAAAACGTTTATGGACAAACTATTGACATACAAGTTTTTACGGAATCCTCGGAGCCCGAGTCCGAGGGCCGCTTGGCCGGGTTTCCTTGCTTGGTTCCTATTTAATTTTTTATACAAGAAAATATTTGAGCTAAGGAGAACGTAATGAAAGTGATTTGATTGGTTTTGCCAGTGATTTGATTGATACCAACGGAAACGAAATTCCGCTCGCTGATTAATTACGAAACCTTAGGAAGTAATGAAGCCAGCAAAATCTTATAGGTAGAATATTTAAAAAACTATGAAATAAATTAATATACTGCAAAAAATAATCTCTTAAAAAGTATTTGACTGTTGACTTGACTTAGGGTTCAATTCTAATAAAATTTTGGCACAAATACCCATTATTAGGTTCTCAAAAGTTTGGTTTAGACTTACTGGACTTATGATAAAACATAACGTTAATACAATAGCTGTTAATGCAATTAAACATATTCTGACTAAAGAAATATTAAAAGTATCATTGTAGTCATGCATCCTAATCCTAATAATGTGTGAGCCAAGACAGCATGCCTTAACCATCTTCATTTATAAAGTCGATAATTATGATTAGTACAACCATGGTACGTCATAGTTCTGCCCTACAGATTTTTCTAATCATGCATTGCATATTAATTAATTTACATAATGGAGATCCATTATGCATGACTTATATGTAGTTGCGACACCATATTCTTATTTAGTACCAATATTATAAGGGTGATAGTAAATACAGACAGGTGTCTAAAAATATCATAATCCGAAAATAGAGTCCTGCAGGGCTAGCATGCGCAACACGATAAAATTAAGTCGTGGCATTTTATCGACTTTTGACGTAAATATGTCGTTTTGTCTTCGACGATAATAAAGAAAAGACTAAAATATCATGTCAATGCCGTGCTATAATGTAAAAATAAGAGTCTACGAACAAAGGGAGACCCTAAGAATATTTAGAAAAATGATTCAAGACGTCTGTGATCCGTTTGGTTAGCGAAAACGACAAAATTTGTCTTGTCTATCGATAAAATAACCGATGCGCGCATGCTAGCCCTGCAGGTGTCACAAAACCAATGTCAATCGCTTCGGATGGATCAAAAAATAATACAAATTAACGTTTACTATTCGATCAATGTATGCGAAGCGTCCTTTATATCAAAAATTTTACAAAAAAAACTTAAAACCTAAAACGACAAGGAACGTAGATGGGGTTGATTCGCTTTTCCTTGTATGCTTCCCCAGGTTCCCTATTTCTGGACTTCCATTTGACATTTATTTCTGGGACACCCTGTATTTCTCACCTAGATACAGGGTAAACAACTCTTTACTTAAGATAAAGCAATTGCTCAATTTGTTTTAAGACAAAGGCGAAAAAATATCTAAAAACGAAAATAAAAGATTCTACCCTATGTTTGAAGGAAAATACTTTTACCCAACTTACAAACATGGGATAATTATTTCTAATTTTGATGCCAACAGATTTAATTATTTAAGTCAATCAGTAAATTAGACACAAGAAATGGTGTAAATAAGATATAATTTATCTGTAAATAGATCTTAGATTAATCAGGACCAAATAATTTACTTGTAATTATATATCCAAGAGTGGTTAAATGATATAATTACCTGTTTTTGGGAGAAAAAGATGACCTAATAGTTACTCATCGTGTGCTGTCACTATTTAAATGGCGCCAAAATGATTTGGACACTGGGGGCCTAGCGCGAAAGTGTATCGTTCGGTCGGTCGTATTGACCGATCAAATTAAAACATCCATTCCCCCGTATCAAAGGTTGACAATTTATGAACAATTGAAAACAGTCGGGTTTTTTACACGGCTAGATTGAGTTGGTTATATTTTATCAAAGGATTGACACATGAGAATGGCCATCATAATTTGTTAGGTTTATACGACCGAACGAAAGATACACATTCGCGCTAAGCCCCCTGGTATCTAGGCTACTTTTTATTAGGAACAATGTATTTTTAATCCTTTCTTATTATTAATAATGAAAAAAGGGGAGCGTTCGTTCCAAGAATTTATTTAAGGAGGAACAAATGCATATTATTTGAACCTGTATGACTAACGCACTTTTAAATATATCGGGCTCATCATAACGAATTAAATATGCCTAAATACGAAGATCTTACATACAAGTAGCCTTTGAAAAGTTCTACTCCTGGTTCCAATAAATAGTATACAATTATTGTATTGTCACTTTTATAGTTTCCAATCGATATCTTTGTCACAGTTAGAAGTAGGTTAAAATCGATTTCCTAGGTATAAAAGACATTTTATTTGTTGTCTTCGGGTACTTTTTGATCCGCTCTTGTAATACTTAGATAAAATAATTATACTTCCCTAACTAAAAAGACAAATGAACTTAGTACGTAAAAAATATTCGTAACTTATACATTATATTCTAATGCCCTTTTACGGCACATAATTAGATCTATTTGACACTTTATTTACTTAAATTATAGATTTTTTAATGTAGGTATTGATATCAAGTATCAAGATTATTACGTGTTCAACTTTCAAGGAATGTTATTTTGTTCTTGTGTACTTAACATTGAATCTATTTTACTTTTCAGTAGATAATACTATTTATAAGTTACCATTATTTGTGAAAAACAGTTTTGCCAAACTATTTTTAAATGTTCTATAGAATAGTTTTTTTTTGTTTCGTAGAGAAACGTAGAACATTTTTTAAAATAAATAGCTAATTAGTATTTTTAATTACTATTTTTTATTTAGGTCGTTATATTTATACCTATGTAGTTGAATTGATAAAAGTATATTTGTATTGTTTTATTTATTTATTTTTAGGAGGATAATTATAACAGTAATTATTTGTAGATAATAATTATCGATTTGTAGTAGCGTTTGTTTTAAATTTTATTTTGTGGTTTGTTGAGTGCAATACTACTGTATATGACATTTTAGGAAAATATGACAAAAAAAGGGATTTTAGTTGTTTTCTATATTTCGTCTAACCTAGTAGTAACTTAGAAAACCGTTACTTGACCAAAACAAAAATTATAAAAGACATTTGAATATTATTAAGTATATAATAAAGTCTATGAAACTAATCCTATGTATAAAGTTATTGCAGTGTTTGTGTAATATAATAACTTGCTGTTCTTGCTTATCAAATTTATGTAATCTAACCACGATTGTGATATTAACTTTCTAAATTCTAAAAGACTTACTTGTCTTAACATTTTACTAATATTGTGATAACTAAATTTTATACCTCCTACGATAATTGTTAATGATGGTTGCTATTAAAATTTTTGAAAACTGTAAAATGTATTTCATTGCTTTAATCCTGGCCCTAGTCACCTGCACACTGAGGGGTTAATTACTAAGTTTAAAGTCGGTTTGAAGGGTTAAAGCAATGAATGCGCTCCGGGCGGCGACTGCACGGCTTGTGCGTGCCTCAGCTAGTAACGTAGACTACATTATAAGATCTCGAGAAGCCGTACAAACACGTGTATAATAATTTATAATCCTGTTTCTTGCTGTTATCGATTTACTTGATTCTGTCACGTGCATCGTTATTACAGTTCGCAGAAATACAGGGTGACGATTTATGCGTGGATCTGAACAGAAATCATGCATAGGGAGCCCAATCATAAAAAGGCTATTCAGTAAAACCCCGATAGAGTCGCGAAAATTCATAATTTTTAAACTACATTTTTTTTTAAGTTTTCGGATTTTTGGTAACCCAAAATTAAAAAACAAAACTGAACTCTGAGAGTTGTTAAACCACGTTTTTTTGGAAATTGCGTGGAATCAAGACGCAAACTAAGTTTTTGCAAAAAATAATCAGAACGCAATTTAAAAGGGCTTACTGTAAAGATTTTACTGAATCGTCCAGAGTGTTTGTCTGATATATTCTAACTAAAGTGACACCCTGTACATCCACTTTGGCACTTTGCATACAATCGTGACGGAACGGACGGAATTACGTGTAATTTTCTCCCCTTCGAATGCGGTTGCAATGATCTGTCGATACTATTTCAAGGCTCGAGACGATTAGTCAGGCTAGTGAATACGAAAGCGTCATAAACGTATCGGGGACGCAAATGTTATTGCCTTGAGGTATATTCAGTGGCTATAAACTTTCATTACCGTTGCACTGCAGTCGGTATGTCTGTGCATCGATTTTACTTTGAGACTTAAAAAAGCGAAGCTTTATCAATTCATGACAACAAAATTGTAAATTAACAAGCTGATATATTATGTTTAGTAATCGTTGTGACTTTTGCATAGTCGTATCGTAAAGTCATCAACGTATACTTTTATAGATAAAAGTATGATGTCACTTTCTTAGATAACAATGATCGTTTATATTATATATTTTGTAGCTCTACTGTCCGATGTTACCTACAAGTTAAAGTCCCTCGAAGACGCGTGTAAGTCTAGTCTGTTAGGGCGCATTTGAATGGACCTATGATTCATCTGCCCTTGAACGAAGTAAGGCAGCGGTCACGCGAATGTCAGAGCTGAAGTGTGGTTCGAAGGATGTCATAACTCGTCACTCGCGTGAGTGGCATGGCACCTCCACCCACGAGGTTTCGAGGGGTTAAGAAACTAAAAATAAATGGCCGATGTTTCACTGATCACATACGGTAAAGCGAATACTTTGTAATCTTTTACACTGTTTTAGCGTGCTTGGTTATCGTATATATTTTTCCTACTTTAGGTCCGTTCAACTCAAATAGCAGCTTATCACGATTGGACTTATGGTTTAAATTTATTCCTAAAATCTAGCACTGAGGAAAAATATAATGTAATAAGAAATCTACAAAACTAAAAAAAAAAATTAACAATGATTAAATAATTGTCATTAGACTAGTTAAATGGTACACAGTTATTTCTTATGGTTACTATATAAAATAATGCAATACTGACATAGACTATCAGTCTCAGTCGCATAGACAGCGGAGATTTTGTAACAGAAGGCCTACTACGAAAATGTATCACTCGTTCGTATAAACCGAACAAATTGAAATAACCGGTCACTTGTATCAATCCTTCGACAAAATATGACCATTCAAACGAGCCGCGTAAAAATACATCAATTTTCAATTATTCATGAATTGTCAAAGGTTTGGTACAAGTGAATGGTTATTTAAATTTGATAGGTCAATACGTTCGAAGGAACGAAACACTTTTGTAGTAGGCCTCCAGGTTCCTATTGGTGCCCTTGAACTAGCAAAGATGTTTTATATTGCCAACTGTATAAGTACTCACATTTTAAACATACCTCTAGTACAGCGTTTCTTAACCTTTTTTGTCCACGGACCCCTTAAGAAATCAAGCACAATTTTAAGGAACCATTTATTTTAGTACTACCAATTTTAAAAAAAAATATTTTTTCGTACAAAATAGGTTTTTGGTGGTATTTATTTATGATTGTTAAATGCTCCATAGATAAGACTGCGGACCCCCATACATATGCTCGCGGACCCCAGGTTAAGAAACACTGCTCTAGTAGGTATTTCTTGCACAAGTTTCTTTACGTTGTAACGAACTAGTAATAAATTACTTATAGAATATGGAAGTTTGTTCCGCCGCAAAAATCGATCTGACCGTCCTTTGTAGTTTGTAACTATACATATGAGCTGTGCATTGGAGAAATATTTTATGAAAACTGGTAACTAGGGCAACATTCATTGTTGCTAAGGTGTTTAATCGAGTATAAATTTGCCGAAAAGAGTAAAAAGATTACGTTGAATAATTTAACACTACACAGCGCGGGTATTATGCAACATACCTTTTTTATTTATTATTTGTCCCGACGTTACGTTGAATATCTTTTGCTTGTGCTCAATGCGAACTGGGACCGTTTTAAGCTTTACTTAGATGTGTGTCAATTTTGTCATTCAATTGACACTTTTTACTATTTCGTAATGGCCCATCCATACTTTCTTCTCGTTACCTTAACTATTTGTTGAAATAAGTGGTTTTGAGTTTGATTTATGTTTAACTAAGAGAGAAAGAGCATCTCTATCACTGGTCGCTAGGTTCGTTTTAAGGCAAAAAAATGGGTAAAATAGCCCAAGAGGGGTAAGATATCCTAAAAACCGCAAAACACTGATTGATACCTCAACAATTAGTTTTATTTATTTTAGGAAATCCAACAACAAAGCATACACTACAATACGAAATACTCACTTTTTGTAGTTTCGGAATAGATGTGTTATTATATGTTTTTTTATTCAAATCTGTGCAATAAAGTTTAAATAAATAAATAGAAGCTAAGTTAAACACTTGATCTGTCATAGATAATTACTCTCTAATGCAAACCAAACAAACTTTTTATGTGCTGTCAAAACACACCTCTTATAATTCGTCCTCGTCTTTTAATTTGTATGGCGATAGCAAGCTACGACGTCATTGTTTACTGGCCACAATTGCCTAACTTTTTATTGATTTCGAAGCAAACAAAAATCTGTTTTTTTAAATTATTAATAATGTACCGGGATCCAGGTTATCGGGCCTAAAATAAGGTATCCGATTTAATAATGATGACATAGAATTATTTATGATCAGTGTCCACATCCCAATTAAGATAGATAGATACTCTTTAATGCACACCAAACAAAGAAGTTACAGTTGATATTTACAGAAATATGTACAATTTAGGCGTTGTTATCGCTAAAAAGCGATCTCTTCCAGACAACCTTACAAAAATACTTTATTTAGGTACAAAAAGATGTTCAATTTAGGCAGCTTTATCGCTGACATACTGTGTTGTTGGTGTTCTAGCCCTGATCGAGCGCAGCGCTGGCAGCGAGGAGCGCGAGGACACATCGTGCCACTTCTCGTGGGTGCTGAAGCAGCTGGTCCAGGAGAACATCCCGGGCCTCCCGCCTGGCGGGGGGCTGGCTGCCAAGTGAGTACTGCTTCATTATCATCTATCATCATTTCAGCCACAGGACGTCCCTGAACATAGGCCTCCCCCAGTGATTTCCAGATCGGCCGGTTGAAAGCGACCTGCATCCAGCGGCTTTCTGTAACCTTTACCAGGTCGTCTGTCACCTTGTGGGTAGACGTCCCACGCTGCGCTTGCCGGTACGTGGACTCTATTCCAGAACCTTTCTGCCCCATCGGCTGTCAGTTCTATCTACGTGTGCCCCACCCACTGCCACTTCAGCTTGCTAATCCGTCGGGCTATGTCAGCGACTTTTGTTTGTTCCAATCATTCATTAAAATTTATTTCCATCTAGTTCGGATGAGAAGACACTGGCAATCTGTAATACAGGTCTCCGGTACAGACGCCAGTCTCTCGCGTAGAAATTGATTGTAATATTTTAATTCATAATTTAAAATCTTTCTTCCTATGTGAGAAATTATTATTTGACGACTGTCTGGTGTAATGGTTCGCGCTCCGGACTACAAAGCCTGGCGGTTGCGGGTTCGAATCCCGCAAGGGTCAAATGTTTGTGTGATAATCGCGATCATTTGAACCTAAGACATGGATGTTTATAAATGTATTTAAGTGTCTAGTTGCCATAGTACAAGCTATGCTTAGTTTGGAATTAGCTATTGATGTGATGGTGGAAACAAATTATTTTTAATTATTTATTTATTAGTTCAGTGGTCATGGTCATCATCATGTCAGTCTATTGCAGTTTACTGCTAGACCTAAGCCTCCCCTAAAGAGCGCAAAAGAGCACGAGCTGTTTTGCATCTAGCCACAACCAACTATTTTCTTATGAATACTTTGAACCTTAGGTATATCAGTCCGTCTTTTATTCAAGACTAGCTGACCCGGCGAACTTCGTACAGCTTAACAGTAATTTTTTTCCACAGCTTTTCCAATGTTTTTATTATTTATTCTGCTATTCCGTGTCGTGTGGTGCCGGCACTTTAAAAGAATTGCACCACCCCTTCTCTTCCTATGGGTGTCGTAAGAGGCGACTACGGGAAAACCGCCATAAGAAGACTGGCAGCAGCGTCTCCTCTCCACCATTGGCCAAACTGCGATCGCCAACCCGCCTGCCAAGCGTGGCGATTATGGCAAAATCCTCCTTTTAGAGAGGCCTGTGTCCAGCAGTGGACTGATATAGGCTGGTGATGATTCTGCTATTCGGGCGGAGATAAATCCAACAAATCGTAAACCATGAAAATCGGTCCAACCGTTCTCGAGTTATGAGTGTTGTAAGTTAGTTTGTAACAAACCCGACTTTGTTTTATATATTAAGATAATATTATAATACTTGAATAAAATCGACCGCCTCAGGTGGGGTCCGAACCCACGACAATCGCATACCGGGCGGCGAATTTACATTAACATCTTCCGGGCTTAATTGTAAACGTTATTTCCAGGCAAGCGCTACTGGATAAAATATACAGGGAGTTCTACCCGGAGCACGCCGACAGCTCGGAGACGTTCGACTGCCAGGCCGAGCTCGCCGAAGCCTTCGGCGCCAAATGAGCCACGCACCAACACTCCCACCCGGGCTAGCGACCATCTGCTATACCTAGTGCCGACTAGAATGGCATAAACTCCATCGTTCCACTTGTAACCATAAAATAAACAAAACAGCTGTCCAAAAACTAATTTTGCGACAGTTTGATCGCCCAAAGTGTCGTGGAACCACACACATACAGATACGTTCAATGTTTATCTACCGCTACCAAGTTATATCAGTTTTAGAAACTTTGCGACAGGAAAACGATACGATATCCATTCAGGAGCGTTGATCGTGGTACAGGATGGTTTTTCAACAGACTTTTTTTAATTGATTCTAGTAATTTTTACTTTAGATTTATAGATAACAATGGTACGGATGAATTGTTATGCCAATTTAAGCGGTACGTACTTCAAACCTACCTGATAGTGTACGCTTTTTGTACTTTAGATGAATATATTTTCGTAGCGCGAATCGGCGGGAGCGGCGGCCGCCTCAGTTGTCGAGAGCGACATAATTTTTTGTAAATAACATACGGACACACGCGGCCGCCGCTGGCGACATCTATAGCTACGAAATACTTCGTCTGTGTCGAACGTCGTTAGTTTATCGCCCGCTTTGTAAAAAAAAATCGGCGCCATACGTGCAAAATAAATTAGTCTATAGAATGGTTGTCTATGGTAGCGGGTAGTGCGGCGATATCGGCGCGGACTTCCGGCCACGGATAAACGTTTGAAGTATGACATCAATGTGGGCGGTGCCTCCGTCTGCATTACCTCGTGGCCGGAATTAGGCGCGGTGTACACTAGACGCGAAATAAAACATGCAAAAGATCACTTTACGTCCCATTTCCATAGGCTCGTGGAAGAAGGTAAGTTTAGGTTGCCTGTTTTAGAAGCAGTTTCGCGTTGACCGCGCCCACGCAAACAACTTTGGGGCCGGAGAAGTGTATTTTTATTCTGAAACTGCTGTGGTCGGCAACTCCTTTGGGTGTTAGACGAATTCGGTTTTAACTATAGCGGAACGTTTCCTTCGCCCCACAGCAGGTTTATAGCCGGTTGAAGTCGATGTGTGGCACAAATTTCCATTTCCTCCGCCGTCGCAAAGCGTTTGTACAGAACTTAACGGGTTTTTCCTTTGGCCGGTTCACAATTTTACTTGGTAGATTAGATTTTTAATTTTTCGTGTTTTCATTGGCCGTTTATGAATGTCATAATATTAGATGTGTAATATAGAGACTCGAGTAAAAGAATATTGTTAAAAATGTCTACATATAGTTACTGCGGAACTTCCTTGTTTTGTGTCGTCTGGTTTCATAGTCTATGGATTCGAAGTGGCCAGTCGCAGGTAGTCTTTTATCTATTGAGTAATTCCTGACATGGTATCTAAAATGTTCATCGTTTTCCTTGTAGAAGCCTAAGAATCGGTTATTCTATGATATTGACAGAGTTCTCAATTATATTCGTAGTTTCTTTTTGTACATATTTTCTATATTACAACATTAATAGCTGTAATTCTAATAAAATGTACAAGTTCAGTTGCCAAATTCTTAAAGGCGGCAGTAACTGGAAACTTATATCTGTTATCAATGCAGATAACATTTTGATGCGACTTAGAAGTTTTAAAATCCATAAAGATTTTTAATGTTCAAAACCTTTTTTTATTGTGTTATGAAATGACTAGATTTAATTTTCGCTTCTAAATTTAATTGCGAGCTATTTCTTGTTTAAGAAAAATTTTGGAATTCGCTTTTTATTTGCTTCGTTATATTAGTTAAATAAACTGATGTCGAGCATCGTTTGGAAATTTAAATTGTTTTAAAAAGTTGTACTATGACCGTACAAAGTTATCGAGTAGTCTGAAATCCAATATATCATATTAGCACTATTGTTACCAAATTTATAAGAACTAATAACAATCTTACTTAATGACAAAGACTTTATTTTAGGGCTGACCATCAAACGTGTCGCGTATATTAAATATCGGAACAGAAATTACAAGCTTCTATGTACTTGTGAAAGGACAACACTGAACCCCATTGATTATTGCAAACAAATGGTGAGTTCCTCCTTTTCATAATATTTTTACATCAAAAGCGTCCACGTTTTATGGCTAGCCCCTTTACTCTTGTATATAAGAGTGAGTAAAAAGAAATAATATACTTTTTGTACCTGTTCGAGCGGATTAGTGTATATGCGGAAAATAAATTCACCTTCAATATTTAATTTTGTAGTCTGATAATTTCCAAGATCAATTAATTCTATAGTGTGGTTTTCTCCAACATTTTATCTTTACTATGACAGGAGATGTTTTCTACTATTTGAAAGATTTATTGATTTTTTATACTGCGACATTTATTGGCTTGTAAAATTAAGAAAGTTCTAGGTAGATGAAGTTATGTAGGTAAACCCATCTCTAATTATACGATATGCATGTAGAAAAAAACATCTGTGTCATAGTATTTCATCTCATCAATTAATTCCATTTTAAATATTAAAATACAAGTGTCAGATTAGATAATACTATCATTTCAATCACCGTATATTTATTATTCCCATTGTCTGACCCATTCCCATCGACAATAGTCGCAGAGCAAACTTAACTATTTATTAATATTTTTATTTCTGATCCTGGCAACACTGCTTTTTATAAATTGATTTGTTTACATAGTGCTATTTAGGTTTAATTTAGATAGTTCGTTTTGTTTAATGTACCAAATATTGGCAGTGGGTTTAATTGGAATCATTTTATATCCACCAGAGTAATATGTAATGTAGGTTGTTTTTTTTATTATAATTTTGCTTTCGGTCGGAAGTCGACGTTGTCATACAGTGTGTCTCGTTATTACCTAGTAGACGCTTGAACAATAAATACCTGTACCTTTACTAATGTTTATTTTATTGTTTTATATCACATTTCCTTAAAATAACATGTCTGATATTAATGAAATTTTATTGAATTCTCGAAGTGCCCGCGTTTAGAATGTCTCAAAATATTTAAGAGCGGTAGTAATACAGCAACGTATATACAAACTTTCAAGTTCTAAATACATTAAACCTCAAAAAAATGTTTGCTAAAAAGCATAGCGTGCATTTGAATGGATATTAATACAAGACAAAAAAAAATCTAACACCCTATTTGGGCGGCAAGTAGATTATGGTAAGAAAGAATATTTACTGCACATTTCTAATTTTTAAATAGAAATATTTACAAATGTGCCTTATTGTCGGATAACTATAAAACAAGATGCGGCTTTCATAATTTATTAAAACAGTATCACGTTTAATTTTATATCAAAAATTCGACATCTTCAGAAGGAGTCAAATCAAAGGTCAAGAGAAAACTTTTTACAATAAAAAGGTCTAACAACGATAAATTCTTCGAAAACATCGGTATCAAAAGATAATTAAGAAGGCGCTTTTTACTATGGTTCCATTGATTTGGCTCAACCTATGTACAGCAGTCAACGGGTCAATCTATCCAAAAAGTTAAAAGTTATGTATTCAACCTAATTTAAAATTTTAAGTCCGACACAGAGATCAATATCAATTAAGAAAAGACTTTAACTACTTTGACTAGCCGTACGGACCAAGGAGGTCGATTCTTTAAAAAATCGCAAGTAAACTCGCTCTTAATATCACCTTATCGATACAAATAAACATAGCCTCTACTCTGAAGTCACTCATCGACAATAGTAATGTGAACCCACTCTGTAACAAAATAGAGTTCATATTCGTTTGTTTTTTTTTTTATGGCAATCAAACCTCAATGTGTGAGGTTATTTCTGCCAGTGTCGAGTTTGTTTTTGATTATAGTGATCACAATAAATCACGGGTGTTTAGTGTTATTGCTTTTCCAGGATTCCGTAGACTCTACTCTTCTCGTATAAGCATGTTCGAAGACGCCAGCGGGTCTAAAGCAAGTTGTCTACGAGACAAGTCACTTGACACTCGATGCGCGTTGAATACATACAATCATATTTCAATGGTTCTAAATCTTCTTCACCAAACATTAGAACACAAACTACACCAAACTTGCACTCTAAAGCTCTTTAAATGATAAATAAAAACCATAAAAACAGATACACCATGCTTGTCGTTCGACTACCCTCCACCGAATCCTATAATCGTTTGTACCGCTTAGGTTAACCACGCTGTCACTTTGACACATGTCACGTCGAGAATAAGATTAATGTGAACCCACTTCTTAAATAGGCTATGATCGTTGGTACCGTTTAGGTGATATTCAGAGGATTTTTTTTTGGTTTCTTATAGAATCGACGGGTTGTAAAGTGAACCGTTTTTTAGTATAAATCTATATGTAGGTCATAGCGGCAAGGAACATATTCGTGGCGGCTTCCGCGTCGTACGCGATTTGGTTGTCGGTATCGTCCGATTCCTCGGGCTTACGACGACTCACTTGTTTCGATTTCCACTTCTTGCTGGCCGCTATTGCTCTCTGGAAAACGATTTTTTTATCTCAGGGCTAATCCAGTTTTTTTACTATAATGCGATCGAAACGTATGCTCGGTACCCTGATTCCAAATCTTGCAAAAGCAATACGATAACGAAAATTGTCCAATTCTGGCTTTAAAATCGCAAATTGACAGCAAAAAAGAAAAACAAAGCAATCTACTGTAAGTGCTGCCCATAAATTTGACACTAACTTCTCAATCGGGCGACGACTGCGCGATTATTGCTGATTGCAAATTTTTAGGGAATGAGGCGGATTTGTATCGAGCATAAGGTTTCGTTGTGTCATGTGTACCGCCAGAAGTACATACTTTGCGTTAAATTTTTATCGCGTTACTGTAAAAAGAACTCTGAATTAGCCCTCTTTTGTTATTGGTGCAAAAATCGGACAAACTAGACAATACTTGTGCAATAGAGACAGTGCTCTACAAAACTTGAAGGCAGACGAGAAAGCTTAGGATTTTACAAGGTTTTTTTTTGCTTTTCGAGCGCTGTAAAGTCTATTGTACGGGTAATTATCTGTTATATCTATCTATATGCAGAAGTCAAATAGTTTATGCGATAAGCACGTAAGCGCACCCAGTATTCATTGGAACCAAGGTTTGGAGTACCAATTCAGAACCAATCGATAGCTAATTGTCATCCGAAAAAACGACGTGACACTGTGTTTTAGCATTAGTGTCATGTGGTTTATCGGATGTCAATCTGTAGTCGCAGGGTTTCGAATTAGGGGGAGGGGGAATAGAGAGATCAACTTCGTGGAAGATGAAAGAAGATGATAATGTATGAACTCTGTAGCCTAACTAAGTAAAAGGTAAAATATCGCATACATCTTTCCTCTCCTTGAAAATTTTGGTGCGATATTCTTGCGATTCTTTCTTCTTCTGCTCGAGTTCCGGTATCGTTTTATTATACCTAAAAGAAAAAATGTATTTGAATCAAGTGCTTGGAACATATGCTGTGTATTTATAGGTGCCCTGAAGAGAGCCTACATACTGAATAAAGAATTCCATTTAAAGTTGTTACAAAGTAAGTTGTCGTGTGGTGCCGGCACGTTAAAATAATAGCACCACCCCTTCTCTTCCTATGGGTGTCGTAAGAGGCGACTACAGGAGAACCGCCACAAGAAGACGGGCAGCAGCGTCTGTTTTCCACCATTGGCCAAACTGCGATCGCCAACCCGCGCCTCCCAAGCGTGGCGATTATGGTAAAATCCTTCTTTTTGGAGAGGCCAGTGTCCAGCAGTGGACTGATATAGGCTGGTGATGATGATGATGATGACAAAGAGACTTGGGACCTGTTTCACAATGCACGGATAAAGTGTCAAATTGCTATGTAACAGATATATTGAGGATAAAAGTGCTTGGATCAATGTGTCATATAGCGCTATATGACGGTGGTGAAACGAAAAAATTGTATTTATACTTTATATAACTACAACATAGCTTATTCAGAACTTATCTAGAACTTATCCGTACATTGTGAAACAGCCCCTTAGTCCTTAAGCAACTTAATAATATTTAGGTATAAAATTTTACTTATGTAAAAGCAGTTTATGTGCTAAATGCTGTATCGGGTTTCTGGTGTGATGGCGTCCCACGTCATGAAGTGCGAACGGTAAGACGTGTCCGAAGCTGTCCCACAGGTACTGTACCACTTCCGCGTCCAGGGTGCCTGGAATACGTTTACCAACTTGCAGATACTGGGTGAGCAGTGTCACCAGCAACGAATACTCTAGTGTTGCCGATCGATAGTTGGACAAAAACGATAGTATCGAATATCGATAGTATTGAACTATAGATATTGTCGAAACTATCGATATCGATAGCTCAGTGAGATACAATACTATCGACACAGAGCATCGATACTATCGATCGTGCTTCCGATATTCAGCTTCTATACTATCGATAGTATTGCTCTGTGTCGATAGTATTGAATCTTACAGAGCTATCGATACTATCGATAGGCCTATCGATATTATAGATAATTTCCGAGGTCAACTATCGATAGTACGGCAACACTACTCTACTTCCTAAAGGCTGGAGATGTGTGTGAAAAGGCTTCTATAGATCAAGGTCGGTCAGCCATACAGGGTTACATTGCAAGGTAGTGCCAATTTTTTAGGGACCACTCAGAATCAGTAACTAAATCGATTTACGTAAAGAGAAACTCGTTTTTCATTAGGTATTTTAATTATTACTATTCGCTGTTAAAAATGTTATGAATGGATAATCTTGTTTCAATTATAAAAAATACGCACGCATTATCCGTGTGCAACCTAGAACTGCAAAGTTTAATGCAATAATAGACACAATGGCGCGCGAAAACAAGCCTTAGCTTTTTCGATGTAAGGTACATTTCTAACAGCAGGAGCGCCCGCGCAAGCCAGGTGTTCAAATTGCCAACAAGGACTTTATGCAAAGCACCTCTAGAGCTTATTTTTAAAATTTGGCACTACCTTGCAATTTAACCCTGTATAAAGTTATGCAACGTAGGTACGTTGCCGTGTTTAAATGATGATGCGCAACTTCTTTCGGTATATGTGAAAAACCGGCCAAGTGCCGTCCCGTTTTACCCTTTGGGTACGGAACCCTAAAAATCATCCTAGTAAAAACGGGGTCTTAGGCATTTCAGGGTGTTCTGAGATTTAGTTTCGCGCTAGCTCTAGTGCGAGGTGTATCTTAAATTCTTATCAGAAATTAAGATACACCGAGCGCCGAGCGCTAGAGCTTACTACCTATACCATAAATAACATGGGCTACCCATAAATAAAATATTATTTCTTGACTAAACTTTGTTGTAGGCACAACATTTTTACAACAGTTTCATCATCTTTTAATACACTGACCGTTGGTCTCGATTTTCTCCGTAGGAGGCAATATTTCCCCGACCCTCGGATCCTTGATGCGCATACGGCACTTCTTATTCAACTTCTCCGAGTGACCGCAGTCCACCGTCGTCTTCTTGAGCAGGTGGCTGCTGGTCAGCTTGTACGTGCTGGTGCAAGGAGCCAACTGGTATACCTTCTCTCCTTCAGGATTGAGGATGTACCGACCGCGGGTGTCGTAGTAATATATGTCTTTTTCTGAAACCTGACAATATAGTTTGTGCAGACAGAGTAATTTTTAAAGTCTGCTTATTACGACCTGCGTAGCCGATAGGCACGCCGGACTTGGCGTCGCTGTCTCTTAGGTCGCAGGTTCGATTCCCGGTCGGATCGGCGATCAAGGCGAATTACTGCGCCACTATCTTATTATAATGAACCAGAAACTACTTCTTTAGGCACTTAGACACAGTATTGTACTGAAGATAAATAAAACTTGAAAAAAAATCATCGACCTCAGGTGGGACACGAACCCACGTCCCATCGCAGTAACTTACTGAACCTAAAATACGAAACCTAGAGTATCCTTGACTAAAGTAAATAACCTACAGCTATATTACAGTATTATTCTAAGTTATTATTTATTTAAACTTTATTGCACAGTCGACCACTAGGCTAAACAGAGATGTGTAGATGATTATCTACTGAACCTAAATGGAGTTCCGCAACGCAACAATTGGTTATTGGTAGTGTCGTAAGTTGGACGAAGTGGGATTTTCATCATCATCATCTCAGTCTATTGCAGCCCACTGCTGGACGTAAGCCCTCCCCAAAGAGCGCCAAAGAGCACGATCTCTTGTTTTTTTCATTCAGCTACAGACAGCCATCTTCATGTAGGTAAATAGAACAAGGGGTATTATTAGTTGCCAAAAGAATAAATAATGGTCATAATACCTTTTTGAAGTCCCCCTCACAGTTGAGGTGGTACACTCCCATGCCGTAGTCGAAAATGTACACTTGGTGGTTATATTCGTCTATGTAGAACTCGCCAATGTCGTCTGCGTATAATTTTCGGTCAGATCCTATCGAAGTTTTGAAAACAAACGAGGGTGTAAGTTTTGTACGTTTTAATTGAAATTAGCTAAACGCGAACTGTATGGATTTCAGGGTAGCGCTACCTGACGGTGCATCAACGAAACCATATTTTGTCTTACAATATTATCTAGTCAACGTTGACATAGAAAGTAAAAACCGGCCAAGTGCGAGTCGGAATCGCGCACGAAGGGTTCCGTACCATAAAAATGGCAAAAAAAACATGTTTGTTGTATGGGAATCCTCTTAAATAGTTATTGTTTTCTGTTTTTTAGTATTTGTTGTTATAGCGGCAACAGAAATACATAATCTGTGAAAATTTAACCTCTCTTACTATCACGGTTTATAAGATACAGCCTGGTGACAGACAGACAGACAGGACAGCGGAGCCTTAGTAATGGGTCCCGTTTTACCTTTTGGGTACGGAACCCTAAAAACTTAAACAGGCCCTCTACAGTCTAGCTAATATACAATGCGAAATATGAGCATACAATATGATGAGTACTAACATTTTTACCAGATTCGTTTATTTAAATCTACATTACAACTTGATGTTTTAAGGTGTGTTGGTATGTCTATTCGTTATCTAATCTACATAGTACAAGCTTTTATGCTTAGTTTAAGGCTAGATGATTGGTGTGAATGAGAACAATCATTAATTTTTTTTTTCTTTACTATAGACACCGCCGCGCCGGCATTCAACCAAACCAACATTGTCTGTGATTTGCCTACATGAAGCTTCAGAGAGTATATTTTACCTCGAATAGCGAAGTAAGTTAACAAAGGCCTGGCGGCTTCTATAATTTTCTCTTTGAGATATTCCTTCCTTTGGGCAAAGCTTGTGCCCATGCGCAACCAGCACTGACGTTTCGATCCGGGAAGTTCTGTCGTTCTGCAATGAACAATGACGCGTTAACCCTTTCTGATTTGGAGCGAAAAATTTTTTCGTATTAAGTATTTAGGTAATAAATGAAAAATATTTAAAACAAAATATTTCAAGAAAAAAGGTGTTTATTACAAAAAAATATGATAGTAGACATTTGGCAACGCTATGCGTTTAAGACTTAATTAATTCTTACTTATTATAAACTGGCTGGGTATAAACCGAGCCTACCGTCAGGGTCCCTGCTGAAAATCAGCGTCGTGATACGTCCCTGACTGACACGACAAATGCTGAGCCCCCGCTTTTTGACACATTTTTTTTATTTTTAATCCTGTTATGTATTTCTTTTGTATTCTGTGTGTGTCAAATAAATCATTTTCTATTGATCTATTCTATTCTATTAAAATACAACTAGCGACGCGGTAGTTGAGCGCTGGGTAAAAGTTGCACAGAAGACCATTACGATTACTGTGATTTGCTAGTCGCGCGCCGCGCCTGCACCGCCGGCCGTGATTGGTTGTTAGCTCAGCGCACGTGCTTTTCTGCTCATATACTTACAACTTTTTTATGGGATGGGATCAACCACAAAAAAATAAATATCCTAATCCTAATTTGTTGGAGTGACTACCCAGTCAAGATTACGGAAAGCCATAAAAAATCGGCTCAGAAGACGTATTTTCGCTTTCCCAGAGCCGCACGCTATAGGAGGCCTGTTTTCAACAGTGGACTTTGACGACCTCCGTAGCCGAGAGGCGAGCACGCCGGACTGTATTGGCGTCGCCATCTCTGAGGTTCCGGGTTCGATCCCCGGTCGGGTTAATGTGGAAAACTAACTTTTCTATATTGTCTCGGGTCTGGGTGTTGTGGTACCGTCGTTGTCTCTGGTTTCTATAACACAAGTGCTTCAGCTACCTTAGAAAAAAAAATACAAAAAATTGGTGTAGATCTCATCCTGCTTCAATACGTCCTCCTGCTCCTTCTTCAGCTGCACCAGCTTGCCCGCGACCTGGTGGAACTTGTTAGGTAATTCCAGTGCGGCGCCTCTTAGGACATTCCATAAAATAAACGTACCTACCCAGTGCATTAACGAAGCCGCTGAATGCAAACAGCCTCGCGCTGCTCATTTGAGATGTTCTAGGCCTATTTCCAGCCGAGAATTTTTAGGATTGTAAATTTTTGTTTTAGCAATTCCATAGGATGTTGTCTTTTGATGAATATGTACTAACTGGTAGATTTCATCTTGCTTCAAGATGTCCTCCTGTTCCTCATAGTGCCAGCTGCACCAGTTTGCAAGCGATATGATGGAACATGTTAGCGGTGCTCCCGATGAGCCGCGTTTAACGATATTTTATATTATTTTATACACATTGCCGTTAACCTAACCAGTGAACAGACGACCTAGTTGAGGTTGCTATAGTGTTGTAAAAGACTTGAGTCCTTAAGTCTTATAATAATAGGACTTCAGTTATTTTTTGAAGACTGAGTTCTTTTTAAAGACTCGATACCGAGCCCAACTCAAGTCTTTAATCGTTTTAAAAAGACTTGAGTCATGAATACGAGAGTCGAGAACTCGTGTCATGGCTGGATCTTTTCAAAAGAACTTGGCCCGTTCGTTACTATACACGCCTACCACCGCTCAAAATAAAAATATTCCCAATACTCAAATGAAATGAAAAGCTCATGACTCGCGAGACTAATAGTCTCACTCAAGTTATGCAAAATGACTCGAGTCTCGAATTTAAAACTGAAAAACTCAAGTCTTTTACAACACGAGGTTGCTAGCTACTAACTGCATATTGTTGTATATCTCATCCTGCTTCAATATGTCCTCCTGCTCCTTCTTCAGCTGCACCAGCTTGCCCGCGATCTGGTGGAACTCTTTGACGCGATCCTCCCAGTGCGCTACTTCCTCCTCCAACCGAGATATGGGAGGGTCGAAGGAGTACTGCTCGATCTTGGTGCGGATGCGGTCTATGCCGCGACTGGCCTAGGAGTAGGGCTTACTTTATTGACACCGGATTTATTACTAAGGGCGGCGAAGGCATTTGTAGGTATGGAGCAACAGGTTTTTTTTTTGACGCGGTCGCCCTATTGGAATCCTATATTTTGTGATTTAGGTACATAACGCCAAGAAAATGTAGGTCTTTTTTCAATAACGGGGTGTACAAGCTGCTGTAAAAAGCTCCGTCTGCAAACCAAACACTTTAAAGTCTTCGCGTCGCGCTTCACTTCGCGCTCCGGACTACAAAGCCTGGCGGTTGAGGTTCGATCCCGCGAGGGACAAATGTTTGTGTGATGAGCACAAATTATTTGTACCTAAGTCATTTTAAACGTATTTTAGTATGTTTATCCGTGAACTAGTTGCCATTATGTTATGCTTAGTTTGGAGCTAGCTAAAATTGGTGTGATTGTGAAAAAAAATAGATTACGATGATGCTATTAACCTCTCAACTGTAGGTACCTATACCGGCTCCCGGTATAATAAAATATGGCGGATCTGTGGGCATACTGGAAAACGGTCCACTTCGTAATGGGAAACCCCACACCGACCCCAATAAACGTAGAGTTTTACTTGCATGTAAATAAATACTAATATCGTAGTATACAATATCGAATTAGAAAAAGAGTAAGTAACTATTTTTTAATTGTTACTGAGCAAATCCTTATGAGAATTAGAGATAGATCATTAAGAATGTTAGAACCTCGCATGTGTGGCAATACCGCGGACCCGGTATTTTGCTTTGTCTGTGGGTATACCGGAAACCAGTTCCACAGATGCGTCATATCTTTTAAAAAAGAGGCTTCACAGGTGCTCCACTGTTGAGAGGTTAAGCAGTTACTTCAGCTATGTCAATGGAACACTTGCGGTCCTTCCGCGACACTTGCAGCAGGCTCTTGTTTTTGTCGTAGAGCTGTTCCAGCAGCATGCGCAGCGTCTCGAAGGAATCCGAGCGGATCTTGCGCAGGTTGTTCTGCGCCCGCAGGCAAATCTCCTCCACGCTGACGCGGATTTGGTTGAGCTAAATCGAATTGTAGTGGCAGTAAAAACAAGTTTAGTTAGTTTCAAAAACATAACGTTGAAATATATGATCATTATTCAAATCTATGTCGTAATCGTAATTAACGTTTTAGAGCGGCATCACACTAGCGTTTTTCCAGCGTTGGCGTTGCGTATGCGCAGCGTGCCGCACGCTGCGCATATGCAACGCCTACGCTGCGTGCGTTGCGTTGTCGCGACGTCTGCGTTGCGCATACGTTTATCGAACGCCTACGCTTGACAAGCACTAGTGTGAAGGCGTTCTTATGCGATAGAAGCCGCGATGCCAGCTTTCACAACTGCACCCATGCATGATCCAAAATATAGTCTAGTCATATCTGCCCCCCTCCGGGATCTGCGCACTTGGCACCGCCCTAGTTTTGTTGGTACTGGTAGTTATAGCGATTATTATATGGATAAGAATAATTAATGTTTTGCTAAAAAATGAAAACTCACTCGATCAGCTAACATCATTGATAAAAATACATAGGTCATATCAAAAAGTTCGCTAGTTTCCCTAACTGGAATTTTGAAGTGGTCTTTTGCGAAATTGTCAACTTTCTCTTGCTTATCCAATCTTTCTATATCACTTTTCAATTCTAATAACTTTTTCATATATTGATGAAACAGTTCTTCCATTTCTTCATAAGCCTGTTTCTCAATAGGGGATTGAACAGGTAAAAATTTTCGACCAAAATATATATGCCGAGATTGGTGGATATCTATAGTTCTATCAATCAATACCAACAATTCATTACGATCCATAACATTTGTACATCTGTCGGCTTCTTGAATAATATCATCAATGACGTAGTTAAAATATGTTAAAAAACCATTGACCACTTTCTTTACATCGCCATAATAAGTATGGTAAGAGCCATCTTCAAACGTGATGTCTTGTATTAATTCTATAAAGTTTATTAGTTGCGGAAAAATATCTACATTTAATATAATGTATACTTCGTTGAAAGATTTTTTTCTAAAGCGAACCATATATTCTTTACGAGCATTCATGTTTGGGTGATTTTTGTAGATATTAATACGTGAAAAGTTGACAATCTTTGGTTTTCAAAATTGACGCCAAAAGTCATTCTCACTGATCAAATAAATTACGGTCAATCTCGCCCACTGACTAGACAGACAGAGTATGTTGAACAAAGAATAAAAAAGCGAGCTTAAAAGGATGAGCTCACTTTTTTGTAATGCATTTTTTATATTTGCGACTTACACAAAGTTTCAGTCCATGAAAAAACAACAGCTTCCCGAATATTGTCTTTGGTTGATTGGGTCGGCGGTCTCAATAAATAATCTGTGGTCTCGGTGTCGGTTGTCGAATGTCGGTGGACTTTGTCTTGTCGAAGTTTAAATCTGTCAAATGGTTATCAAAATTTATCAAAAACACCTCAAAATATGAGTGATAACATGTGCTTCGCGGCCGAAACGATTCTTTATAGTATAAAATAGGCCCCGTGAAGACTACTGGCGGCCGTAACAAAGTGTCAGCATCGGTTCGTGAAGCAAAAAATTACAATACAAAAGTGCCTCCGGCTTAGTGGTACGTTTGCATTTTACACCTAATTTACAATGTGTACATGTGTTTTTTGTGTGTAATTCCATCATGTGATGTGCCGTGATTAATTCTTAAGTTGCGTTTTTGTCATTCGTTTCACTTCGAATTACCCGTTTCGAATAACCGAGACTGTCCTTCAAGTTCAAATAAATTAGAGTCGATTTCACATTGTGTTTACTTCATGCCTTACTGAACGAATAGGTACGTGACGATCATCACGAAGCCTTTGTGCCCACGCTTGTCAGTTCATAACTTCTAACTAGTTGATCCAAAGTCAATCTCTGACCTACTTTATTGCTGTTTATGTAACCCGATATCAATTTCTAACACGCGAGTTTGTTGACAAAGTTATCGACCGCTGTTAACAATTCCCGTGTGTCGACAGGTTTTATTGTGGAAAACAAGCATGGTGTCCTGTTGATTTCATCAACACTGCATAACATCATTCCAGTATTAAGATAGTTCAAGTGCAAAAAATGGCAAGATACTACGAAAACACTGCAACATTCAACTTCAGTTGGGACCAAGTAGCTTGTGGATATTGGAAGAGGTACCCCAACCCACAGAGGTAAGATATTGTGTAACTTAACAAAAAATAACAAAGATGTTGTTCCTTATATGAGGCCTTTTGTGACCTCGAAAATAGATTGTTGTTGTTGTGTCCTTGACACTTGTGTTTGTTAACAGTGTGAAAAAAATACATTTTATTACAAATTTAATAATCTTTATTAGTTTTTTATCACTCCTGCATTATTTATTCCTTGTAAATAAGGTTTTAATTACCAATGAAACAGTGGTAACTTGTTCATTTAAGTTGAAATAATTACTTTATTGCTTGTGATACATTCTGCAAGTTTAAGAAGTAATTGTATAAGTTGATGCTTTTTTTTTACATAATATGTTTAGATTAAACCGTTATATATATTTTTTATATATAATTGTTTCTAGCAATCATGTGTTGTCTGAAGACACATGGAGTAGGCAAGTAAAAGATGGCTGCCTGTACACAAAGCGGCTTCTCACTAAGACCAACAGAGTCCCGAAGTGGGGAGAAAGGTTTGTGTTAATGTGTGAAATTCCACCATTTTAAAGTATTGAATGCTTTGTTCTAGATTTGTAATATTTTAGGACTATTTATTGTAGTGACACATTCAAGTGACTGATTAAATTCCAAGATAAAAAGTATTTTTAGGTAGACTTAACTTGCAGAAACATTTAAAGAAATATAAATTGTGATTTTTTATGAAACATCAATTAAATCTAAAGCTATTTATTGGAATGTGCACTGGAATGTATCAATGTTTTATTATATTATTGTTAAGGAATGCATATACATATACAAATAAAGCCAAAATTTATTTTAATACACATTATTTTCAAAGTGTATCAGTAATGTAAACATATTTTTGTATTATGGCAAACATTTTAAAACATTGTGACTCATGTATTCTTTGTGCACAAAAATACCTTTGCTTCATTGCTGTCATGTAAACACCTTGCTTTCTTGTTTTTTTGGTTCTGCTGTACAGCTAATTTGTTAAACTTAAATTATAAGTAAGTAATCAATTGAATCATATTCAAATCAATGTTTGCTGTGTGGTATTTCTACTTAGCTAACTAGTGATCTAATCAATATTGTGGAATATCAATAAAATTATCCAATTTGTTAATATAATTGTATACAATTTTATAGGTTTTTCAATGCTAAATCAGTCAAAATTATTGAGGAGAGTGTTGTTGATCCAAAACAGAAGATTCTGGTGACATACACTAGGAATTTGGGATACACAAAAGTCATGGTAAGTTTTTTACATATTAATGGGTATTAAAATTTTATGCCTTTGCTATTAATGGTACATTACTTTATTTTATTAATAACTGTTGTCAGTGAGTGCTTATAGCAGTGTATACAGGGTATTTGTCTCGATTTGTCCTTTTGTGGTAGGTTGATAAGCTGGCGCTACATGCTGTATATTTTATATGCGAGTTACAACTTATTAACAAAATAGTATCATATTACATTCAAAAACTTTTTTAAGATGGTAATATTTATTTGATACTCATCAATTCCTTGTTGAAATCAATTAGATTGTAATGTGTTCCAACAGCTAAGTCAGCTAACAGTCTTGTTAATTAATTAGCGATTCAATCGCGTGCAATCAGTCATTGTTTTAAACAACAGAAAAGAAATATGAACAGTTCATATTTTTTTGTAAAAACTGAATGTGGCTGTTTGTAAAAAACTTGTTACGATGAATTATGAGAATGATAGTTGTTTTTGTATTTGTGACTCATGCACTACTTCGCCTTCTTGAGGTTGGTTTTAAACGAAAGGAAATGTTTTTATTGTAAACAAATGACAACACAAATAAATAAGCTTCGCTAGTGGAAAACACAGCCAAATTTTGGAAACTGTTTTAAAATTAACTCTGTATGTATTAACTATATTTAAATGCGTTAACGTCGCATGGTTGTTCATACAAACTTTAACATCGAAAAAATTGTAAACAAACAAACCTAACAGCCGTCGCTAACGCACTGTCACTTTATATTGACTATCTCCGTAGCCGAGAGGCGAGCACACCGGACACCGGATTTGGATCCCCATCTCTGATGTCCCGGGTTCATTTCCCGGTTAATGTAAAAAACGAACGTTTCTTTATTTTCTCGGGTCTGAGTGTTGTGGTACCGCCTTTGTTTTTGATTTCTTATACTCGTAGAAGTCCTTTAAATTAGAATCAGATCAATGTATGTCATACTGTCTAATATTTTTTTATTTATATTTATCTTATTATTAAAATATAGATACTCTTTATTGCACACCAAGCAAAAAAGTTACGATTGATATAAATAGAAAGGTGTACAATTAAGAGGCCACGTTTCTGTACCATTGTTCCGTATGTCATCACTGGTTGTAGACATTCTCCTCTAGGCACTGAGACAACTTTGACAACCAGTAAAAATTCATGTCGTATAAATTAAGGCATATACGTAGATGATCGCATAACTTCTTTCCACAGAGTGTAGTAGAGCGGGTGGAGTACCGGTCGGCGGGCCCGGGGCAGACGGTGGCGCGCCGCTCCGCCTGGATCGACTCGCAGGTGTTCGGCTTCTCGCGCGCCATCCGAGCGTTCGGCGTGGATAGGTTCCGCAAGAATTGTAACCAGATGGTAAGTTTTATTACTGTTCATTTCTCGTTGTTTTAGGGGAGTTTCGGAACTGTGGACGGTTGCGTTTTTCTGGAACGATAACCCACAGTTCTAGCTAACTCAATAACACCCGAGGACTTCAGGTTTTTAGTGGGTAGACGGAGGAGGAAACCGTCAGGTCATATGAATGAACCTTTCTTTGAGGTCGGAGTACTAAAACAAATTTATTATTAAATAGGCCTAAACTAAGCAGCTCCCAAGTCCCAATATATTTTTTTTTACCCTACCACTGAATCGGGACAATATTGTGTGCTAGCCCCAAAAAGAAGCGGCGCATTAAATAAAACCGTCCAAGTGCGAGTCGGATGTCATTATCTATATACACGGCATAAAAATCATGTCTGTTGTATGGGACCCCACATAAATATTTGTTTTATTCTGTTTTTTGGTATTTGATGTTATAATATAGCGGCAACAGATATACGTCATCTGTGAAAATTTCAACTGTCTACTATCACAGTTCATGAGATACAGCCTGGTGACTGACGAACAGACAGATGTACGGTCAGCGCAGTCTCAGTAATAGGGTCCCGTTTTACTCTTTGGGTACGGAACCCTAAAAATAAAAACATCCGTTAACATTTCCAGGTGAATGGCTTCAACCATGTGCTCCACAGCATGTTCCCCCGCCCAGCATCGCAGCACAGCATGGCGCCCGGGTACTCACTGAAGGAGATGCGCGACGCCGCCGCCGCCGCCACCGACCGCGCCAAGGCCAACGTGCTATCCTCCGTCAACAGGACATAACAAGATGACGAGAAGCGGACTTAAGTGATCAAGTGATAGTGTTACAGTGTTTGTGCGGTGGTAGTGGCAGTTGTGTGGAGGTTCACTGATACACATGTAGGTGAGCGTACCCAGCAGTTGGTATTCGGACAAGTCAGTCCTGGTTGGGAAGGAACAGACCTGGACTTAAGATCACATTTATACTGGGTGCTCCAAATGCACATTATCATCATCATCATCATTTCAGCCACAGGACATTCACTGCTGAACATAGGCCTCCCCCAGTAACTTACAGATCGGCTGGTTGGAAGTGACCAGAAAAATGTGTCAAGTGCCAGTCCATGGATAGAGAAAAATGTAGTAATACCTGAATTATACCTATATATGTATTTTCCGCGATTTTTAAGTAGTTTTCCCGGTTTTTTTTAAACCATGACGACTTAGGGGCCATTATTAGTCACAAAGACATGAATTATAATTATTATGCTTGTATATTTGCAAAATAGGTGAGTAGCATGCCTTACACACGCAAAACTGATTGTGGGTCGATTTGACATCATACCACTATAAAAATTATTTAATGAAATATTTGATGGAGATTAAGGTGCTTATTATCTCTGTCTCGTCTTCCACTTAACACTATTTTTGGGACTAGAAATTTACTTCATCTGTAAGTACCAATAAGGTCAAAAGTTGGCTAGATAAATAGATCTCTGTTTGGCCACATGGTTGAGTGGTAGAGAATGCTTTTGGCATTAAGACCGCCATTTATACCACTTATCTTTTGTCTGCCAATAAAGTTTTCAATAAGTAAGTTCCGAAGCTTCCCTCCTCTCCTCCCTGGGTATGCCATAGTAGCAATGCTGCTAGGGTCTTCTAAAGAATGTGAATTGATTGATGAATTGCCAAGAGCTGGTATCTGGGGGCATTCAAGATCAGTAAAAAGTACCGATCACAATATTGATTCTATTGGGGATTCTTTTTGATAGCTTTTGACGTCATGAATTAATTAAATCAAATACCTAATAGCACTTAATATACACACAATTTTAACATAACATCAAAAAAAAAAAACTATTGAATTTCAGCTTGGCTTTTGAAGAAAATTGGTCATTTTGTAAAAGGTTGAGCCATTGACTGTTAGAGGTTAATATCAAAAAGGATACTCAATAGGACTACAAGTAACTGGACAATGTATGCATAGAGCGACTTACATTGCAACCTGCACTAAACCCTACTATTTTCCAAATAAATAAATAAAATATTAATATATTTCAGCCTATTCTATTCTTGGCTTATGAATACCACATTAAATTTTGAAGATTACAATAATAATCCAATTTCAAAAAATTTTCTTCAAAGCTGAGACATATCAGAAACCTAAAATACATAAACCAAAAGAAAAAAGCCTTAAAAACCTCCTATAATATTAAGTTTTTTAGCTTCGCTGTTTCATATTTTAAAATCTTTACAATGATTGTTGTAAAAAATGTTATGAATATAACTCAACACTTAATGAATCTACTTATTTATCTCACTGGTCTGATGATTTATCTTATGACTGGCTATTGGATGGTTTTCAGGACCTACATATTAATCATTGATGCCACTTGTAGCAAGAGAGTTTCCAAACATTCAAGAGATCATATTATCATAGGTGTGGCATATTAGTATCTTATCCGTGTGATAATAGGTGAATGTCAGGCCTCACGAATTCAGTATAAACCCATAGTAGTGCATACTTTATGATGTCTTTGTCGCTGGATTGATTGAGATTATCTATATGAGAATGTTTGCAATTATGATGCATAATGTTTATTCACCATCAGATAGTTTATCTTTGTTTTACAGTCAATATCTTTTCTGCCTACCACAAAGAACTATGCATTGTTATTTAAAAAATTGAGAAACTTTTCCAATTTTTGGATCCATTGATTTGATGGTGACTGTAGTTTGAATAGTTTTCTGTTAGTTTATTTTCTTGCCTGAAATGTTTTTGCTATGAAATGTTTCTTTTTCCACTGCCATGTCAATTGGGCGTTATACGCTACCGGTACCTTTGGCCACATTCCAACCTGTGGGTATATTGTGCTTTTGATTAATTTGAATATAAGTTTTATTATATGGCATTTCTAAGCATATGCTTTTCTGACTGAACCCGCTGATATGTATGACAAATAAAAATAATGATGGCGATTGAAAAATATATACTTTATTTATTTATAAAATGGTTTATTAAATATTGTGTAAATAGAAATTTAGGTTGGTTTAATATTTGAAGTTGTTAACAACAAGAAAGCTTGGTTGATGTTGTTGTTCCTAGTATTAGAGGGTAGAAATTAGAATTGTGGAGTTGTAATTTAACCAACTACATATAGGCCTCCTACCACTTAACTAAGTGGCCCAGTTGAAGTGTTGGCCTATATGTAACGGTGCGTCCAAATCTGGTGAATGCGCTGCGACCTGTGAGCTACACCTACTTCCTGGAACTGCACGAGCGCAGATCTGTAGATATGTACGGGCCTTGCACGAGTTGCGCTAAAGAGGCGCACCAAACTGCGAAGAACTGCGCATTTGCTAGATCTGGACGTACCCTAAGGTGTATAAAATATGTAAAAAGTTGAGAAATTGGAAAATGGTACATATTTTGGCACCTGTCTAGATTAATTCGATCCTAAGGTTGAGACATTATATTTTTTTATTTTGTAATAATTCAAAGCCACATATTGACAATATTTTTGCAAACAAAAAATTTCGAATACATTGCCATACTCTTCTGGTAAATCATAGTTAATTTGTTTAGAAATATATTTAACTGTAGTATCCCTTACTTATGTTTGTGATTCATTTATCTGGAAATGGCTTTTTAGAACCTGTAAAATTAGAGTTTGTGAGGTGGTTATGTTTATCTTGTCCCATTATCTATTTCTGTTGCTTAAAATAATGCATTTCAGGTCTCGAAATGTCTATGTTAGTCTGTACATGTATAGCTATGATAATATAGCTTGGAGCAGACACGAATTTCAATAAAAACGTTAAATTAAACTAGAAAACACTACAGATAGATCAGTCTTTGAATTACTATGAAATGTACATTAATGTTAATTAAAAGACCGATCAATTCTGGGCTTAAAATAATTACTTCGTACCAGATGTCATAAAATGAATAGCTAGTCACGTATTTGAAGATTGTAAATTACCATATTTGATGTACAGTCAATGGCTCTCATTCACCTACTACAAAACATAAACTTGAAAATCGGTTGAATTTTAAATTTGTAGTCATTGACTGTACAAGTACACATTTTAATGACTGGACAGTTTTGTCGCACTGGAGAGCTAAATCCGTAGGATGAATTAGTATTAGTTACCATTTTCAATAAGAGTATCAATAAATCAAACTATGCATACTAAAAATTGTTTTCTTTGAACCCTTTCACCTTTCACCACCACAGCGGAGCGTAGCGAGTCTTACTTGTTCTGTGTTCACCACATAACAAATAAAACTCGCGTCGCTCCGCTACGCGCCTTTCACTGTCAAAACTAAAAATGTAACTACAATAATCGAATAAATTTTCTTCTTTTGATTATGGCAACAAACTTGTGTTGTCTTTTTAACCGACTTAAAAAAAAGGAGGAGGTTCTCAATTCGTCTGAATGTTGTGTTTTTTAAATATTTATGGAGACAAATAAAAACCCACCATTAATGTGTGATATGCATTGACTTATATATTACTATGGTGATATGGCATATTTGACAAATGTATGTAATAATAAAAACTAGCTACAGCAATAGAAATTAAATCAAAAAGTGTACAGAATCCTAAAAGATCACAGATTAGCCAGAGTATGTCTAATTAAAGATGCTGTTTTTTTTTATGACATTTCATCCAGGGTATCACTGAACTGAATGCAAATAGAGAGCTTCTAACTGTTGTGTATTGTGACAGAGGCTTAAATCTAGCATTGGAATTAAAGAACCTGATGATGATTAAACAAAATTAAATGAGAAGCATACAGTACTAACTAATACTTTAATTTGTACATAAATTAAGTTAACATCTGAGTACATGATTATCTCCAAATCAGACAGTGGCAAGCAGAACTAATGATTCATTTTATTTTTATTGCAGCTCGCAATCTTGCACTTCTACTCCTAGGGTTTCTATTTACTTCATCATCTGTCGGCATTTCCACATGTTTTGTGATAACTTGCCAGGGAGTGTCCAAGAATTGCTCTATAGTTTCTTGGTTCTGAACCAACATCGGGCTGAGATACTTCAGAGGTACCGGGTTTGCTACCTCATTAACGATGTTGCCAGATATGTGACGTTTCACAATTGTATCTTCCAATGAATGGAAGCAAATAGTGACTAACCTTCCGCTAAGTTTCAAATAATATTTTGCCAGAACCATGCCATAGTTAAGTTCGTTTAATTCATTGTTTACAAAAATTCGTAATGCTTGAAAGACTTTGGTTGCATTTGATTGTGGTCTTTGTAATTTGTCTAATCTCACTTCGTCTGGAGTACAGGAATTGACGACATCCACTAGTTCTTTAGTTGTGTCGATATTCTTAATCATATACCTAGCCTGGATTATTGTTTGTGCTATTTTTGCAGCTTTCTTCTCTTCTCCATATACTTTGAAGATTTTGTACAATTCTTGTTCATTTGCAGTTGCTAACACTTCTCTTGCAGTTATTTGATCAGGATCCCTCCCAGCATCCATTCTCATGTCTAAATAGCCATTTTTACTAATTGAAAATCCTCTCTCCCCTGTATCTAATTGCATTGATGAACACCCGAAGTCAAAAAGAATTCCATCTATACTTGATTGGCCATATCCTGCATTTTTTAACAGTTCTGGTAGTTCACTAAATCTGCCTAGTAATGGAGTGACTCTGTTTGGGTACTCCGCAGCCAGTTGCTTCGCTTTCTCATGGGCAACTGGATCTCTGTCTAAGGCTATCACTCTGCAATCCGCTGAATCGAGTATTTGTTTTGTATGTCCTCCGGCGCCAAAAGTCATGTCGATGTAGACTTCATTATCTTGTGGGTTTAGGTGTTTCATAACTTCATTTAGCATAACAGGTGTATGATCTTTGTATTTAACAGGCTCTGTACTGCATTGACGACAAATGTGTAGCGTACTAGCTAAGTTTAGTCGCCTGATGTGTTTGAGAATCATTTTTGATCTTTATTAAAGATTTTACTAAAGAAACCTTTGTTCTCTTCTTTTAGATAGGATAAGACTTCGTCGGAAAGTATTAAATTACACTCTTCAGTACTTAAACCTGTCGCAGAACTGGTTCGCGTGCGTTTATATTTGTTTTTGTAGTGGTTATCTGCAAGTTTATTCAGAGAGTTGTATTGCCGGGTACAGAGGTCTGAATCCAATTTCTGTTTATCCGATGACTCAAAGGCCTCTTTTACTTTATCCCTGATAAATTTTCCGAGGTCTCTGCAAATGAAATTGAAGTGAAACTTTAAAAATGTAGTTGATGTTACGTTTATAGGTTATGGTACTTCTACGGGAATTATTACCTTTCTCCTTTGGTATTATCCACTGGCCACTTTGCAATTAGCCTAGTAAACTTCTTATATTGAGAAGTCATTTCAAATTCAGTTCATATTAAATCAAGTTTTTGGATAAAATTGCTAAATTCCAAGGAAGACCGAATGAACGAAACGTCAAATTGACACAAATCTTTTGTCAACGTGACATTGACAGTTTATTTTTATTGTTACCATAGATAGCCTTGAGTATTTAAAGTGGTACAGCCTACATAAGTTATTAAAGTACAAAAAATTATACTGAAAAATGTGAACAAGGGCGTTTCTACCGTAGAAAGAAAATGTAGAATGAATGTTATACCTATAGATTCAAGGTCGTATTTACCATAGGACCAAGGGGGCCATGGCCCGGGGCGGCAGGCTACGGAGGGTGGCGAAGCCTTCTTTAAACAATAATTATTATAAAAATAAAAGGCGCTTAGTGAGTGCCGGCCGCTTCGCCGCCTTATCAATAGCTGATAATTTAATTAAATTAAAAGCACGCTTTGCTCGCATATTACCTATTTCAGATTTCTTAGCTTGCGCCAATTGCTAGAACGCGTCTGGTTTCAATTACGGTGAAAACATACATTATTTAAATATTTCAATTATATTCACCGATTCTTAGTTTAGGGCAGGGCATGAATGCCCCAGACGGATTCTCTTTTGGCCCTTGGCTTCCCCCCCTAGGCAAAATCCCTAGCTACAGTAATATGTATACCCGTTAGATCTCGCGGTAGACCTACTAGACGAAGGTGTTCTACTAACACTTCTTGGCAGCAGTGGCGTAGCTACTGTTGGGTAGACGGGGCAGTGCCCGGGGGCCCCCAAACTCAAGGTCCCTTGTATTCTTAATAAACGAAGTTCGAGAAAGTATATCATACCCTCATCATCATCATCATGTAAGCCCATCTCAGTTCACAGTTGGATGTAAGCCTCACCAAAGAGCCCCAAATAGCAAGATCTTCCGCTTTTTTCATCCATCCGCTGCCAGCCATCTTCCTTAGGTCATCATTATGGCCAGTCCACTGCCACTAAAGCTTGCTACATTTCTGGACTTATCTCCGTTACTTTAGTCCGCTGCTTGATTATCTCGTTTCGGATTTCATCCTTTATCGAAATCCCAAGCATCGACCTTTCCATGGCTCGCTGAGTGATATGGAGTCGGTGGGACAGCTTTACTGTCATGTTCCACGTTTCGGCTCCGTTCCTGTGTCCGATATGACCTACTATACCCTAGTCAAAAATAAATTCTCGACTACTTTGGCCCCTAACCAAGAAACCCTGGGACAGATTAAGCTAAAATCACACATTTCGCACAAAAATTCGCGCTCGCTTCGCTCGCGCTGGTGGAATTTTTTTTTTCATCCTTGAAGTTTTCGTAGATTAGTGAGAGTTATGTGTATAACGACGACCTTCGTAGCCGAGATGCGAGCACGCCGGACTTTAAATGGCACCGCCATCTCTGAGGTTCCGGGTTCGATTTTCGGTCGGGTCAATGTAGAAAACGAACTTTTCTGTATTGGCTCGGGTCTGGGTGCAGTTGTGGTACCGTCTTTTTTATGATTTGTATAACACAAGTGCAACTTCCCTTAGGATCGGAACAATGTATGTGATGTTGTCCAAAATATATATAATTATATATTTCCATAAAATTTGCACATGCTGTCGCACTCGAAAATGCTTTTGTCGTTAGCGCGCTGTGTAGTATAAGACATCCGAATCACGAAGACAAAAACATTTTGTTTAATTCTCTTCCAGCTGTAGTTCTGCTTACATTAAAATTATACTTTAAGCATCACACAATTTGATATTTTCCAAAGTTTTTTTTATACAAAATGATGGTTTAATTTTATGTACAAAATAATGGTAATGGTTCTCTTTAAAGGATTTTTTCCATTTATTATCTCACACTGTCAAATACTTTATCATCACTTAATTATATGTAATATAATATACATAATATTATAAGATACGAACAAAATCACCTTATGATGACGAATCTTTGATTACCAATAAGGAGCAATACATTCCGAGAACTGTGGGTAACAAATCCACAAAGCAGTCTTATTACAATTATTTTCTACCCGCGCTAATCTCCTTAGCAGCCGGAACCCGGTAAGCGCTTTAATTACCGATTGGAGCGACTTTTGTAACGAGAGAACCTTAGAGCATTCGTTGGTTGAATGCTCTAAGGAGAGAACAGATTACAAATATGTTTATTTGGTACTAAAACTTTGTTTTTCTTTTTTTTTGTATACAGATTGTTAAAAAAAATATTATTCGCTTTGTTTCGTTTTGTTTGTTACGTGCTTAATTTTATGGGGTGTTTAGGGTTGGTACAGGATCTTAAGAACCTTACGGCGAATTAAGCTCAAAATAAATCGATCGATATCGATAGTTTATATTTTGTTTTCGATTGGTGTCATAATGTGTGCCGAAGCCAGACCATTACATATTTATGTAATATTATATATAACAGCTCGTCAGCCTTCCACAAATTCAATATCTTCTCCAACCAACAAAATAGAAACAACCGTCAAATAACTATAACTATACAGGATGTACAAGAGAATGGAACACTCCTTCAAACCACAAGATCAGCTGGTCTTATACAACAACTTTTCTTAGGAGATCAACATGAAAGCGTATTTTTTTTCAGATGTTCCATACATTATCATCGAGGTATGCGAGTAAGTTTGTATGGAGCAACTAGAAAATAATACTCGATTTCGATGTTGCTTCCATAGAAAAAGTTGTTGTATAAGACCAGCTGATCTCGTGGTTTTAAGGAGTGTCCCATTCTCTTGTACACCCTGTATAAAGGATATATAACTTTTTAAAAATCACAAAACATGATCTTGAGAAAAACATCTAAACGTATTACGAAAAAAATTAAAGACTACGTTTTTCATGAAAAACCGTTTGAAAAGGTACCTATAAAGTAACCTATATTTATCATAATTTTTCTGTCAATGCAGCTGATGCTCAATCGTAAATAAGTAGGTATAACTACTTTGTAAAAACCGTAAATACTTTTTCGAAACGTCGTAAAATGGATTCTTAATTCCGACATTAAATTCGCAAACCTTGGCTCAGCTAGAAGTGGAGTATTCTCAAGTTAGCAAACTGTATCGTAAAAGATTTAAAATATGCACCAGTTTGAAATAGAAAGCCGCGAATATCCGACTCGAGTGACATTCGATTCGCGAGTGGGCCAAGGGCGGTGGTCAATAATTGATTAGTTGTAATACAGGGTGTTCACCATGCATTGTATAATACATTAGATGTAGGCCGCTTCCAACCGGCCAATCTGGAAGTCATTGGGGGAGGCCTATGTTCAGCAGTGGACGTCGTTAAAAACCGGCCAAGTGCAAGTCAGAATCGCGCACGAAGGGTTCCGTACAATTATCTACAAAAGCGGCAAAAAGTCACGTCTGTTATATGGGAGACCCCTTCAGTTTTTTAGTATTTGTTGTTATAGCGGCAACAGAAATTCATCATCTGTGAAATTTAAAGTGTCTAATCTAAATCTAAATCTTTTATCATGGTTCATGAGATAAAGCCTGGTGACAGACGGACAGACAGACAGACAGACGGACAGCGGAGCCTTAGTAATAGAGTCCCGTTTCACCCTTTGGGTACGGAACCCTAAAAATAATGATGGATGATATTGGACCACATCACATACATTGTTCTGACCCTAAAGTAAGTAGCTAAAGCACGTGTTATAGAAATCAGAAACAACGACGGTACCACAACACCCGAGACAATATAGAAAAGTTCGTTTTCGACATTGACCCAACCGGTAATTGAGCTTGTAAACTTAGAGATGGGTTCGCCTAGTCCGGCGTGCTCGCCTTTCGGCTACGGAGGTCGTTAAATACAATAAATTCATTCATTATACATACATGCATAACCTAAGTGTATTTTTTTAGTTCTATTTTATTTATTGTTTTTCGTTTTCATCATCATTAGCCTTTAGAAGTCCACTGTACTTATTTTTGGCCTTCCTAAAACTACACAGCAATTAAGCGTTATTGAGCCATTGTTGATTCGTTATGACGAGTCCCGCCGTTTTTTAATCTATCACAAAATTATTAAATTGTTTTGGTCTACCGATCAACTGTTGGGGTATTCTAAGCCTTAGAGTTTCGCTTGTTAGTTTTGGTACACCCTGTATTTTCTTTCGGAAAGATTTATATTCAAAGATAGTTTCTAGATATAAGGGATCAATCAGATGGGCGTCCTTTCATAAATATAGATCACTATCTTATAACCAACTTGCTGTTGCCCGCAACTTCGTTCACGTATCTTTAGTTTACATCAAAAACCTTACCGAACGGTTAAGGTTCAATCAGATGAATGTTGAAAGTGCTATTAGAAATCAAAACGATGGTACTGCACCATCAAAAAGATTGTTTCTATATATTAACCAAATCGGCAATCGAACCCGGAAACTTAAAGCTGGCGACGCCAAGTCAGGTGTAGGTTTTCGTTCTTGGCTACGGATACCTCCATCATTACTATTAGTGTAAAATGATTTTTTTTTTCTTCAAACAAAACAAAAAAAGAAAAACAAAAGAAAGGTTAAACTTAGAATTTAGCCGAAAACCTTCACGTATTGTTGTTCTAACTCAAAAACAATTGAACAATAAAAACACCTATCGCACGAGAGGTTAAACTCAACCCTTTGATTGACCCTAGATCAAAGGGTCTTAGATATTCCTAAATCAACCGTGACCTTTAGCGCCAAAACCTTTACGATAGAATAATTCTAAGACTTTATGAAATGAAATTTCCATATAAACAACGTGTTACATACATTCTTATTCTAAATATTGGCATCTTTACCGCTACTTTAGTCAGATTTCTAAATTCTCACTGCACCGAGAGCCAGTTCAGGAGAATCAACATTTTTTTTCACGCAGACATGCTCGTATCATAAATTTATTACTACGCGTAGGTACGTAACGGGTTCGTGTACACTGCGGGTTTGATTCGAGAGTTTGTGATGCGTCTTCGTAGGCGAGGGGAGATGTATGCGACTCGTTCTAGGGTGTCTTTCTAGAGAGGGATGATGGCGAAAGGTAACGCTGAACGTTACAAAGTGTGAGCCTGTTGTCTAGATTAAGGGGCGGTTCCGTTGTTACGTCTGTAAGGTTTACAAAAAAATGCTATTTCTAGATTTTGATAAATAGACAGTTTATTGCACAAAAAATATTTTATTAAAACAAGACATAGTGTAATCTAGTGTACAACAAGGCGGTCTAAAAGGCTTTTTATTACTTTACTCTATGCTAAATGGTTAAAAAGTAAAATTGATAACCGGAACACAGTATTAAATTATCAGATGTAAGTATACAAATAATAGGACCGTGTAGGTACTTAAAGTATGTTTAAATTTAAAAGTATTTATTTAAATTAAACACAAACAAACAAAAGTCTGTTCTTAAGTCTACGTTCAATATGTATAAATAATTAACGATGAGAATTATTTTTTTATTTGTTTGTAATGGCATTTTATTTATTTATAATAAACAATATTATTATTTTATGTTATACATCCTCAATTTGTATATTTTATAGCTTACGAAGTGTTGCATTTCAGCAATAAAAAACCTTTACACAAATGTCAGATTTGACATAGAGAGAGAGAGAGAGAGAGAGAGATACCTACAGCTGAAATCAGTTCGCAGATCAAAAACGACATTAATAAGTAAAGAAATTATATAATAAGTAGCTTACTTTTCTATTTAACTTGATACTAATCGACTAGTAGCTACTTAATTCACTTTAAACATCAAACACGACTTTCTTGAAACCAGCAAACAAATTCCCGCAATCGCGCCCATGCAACCGCCCCCTAACCGTAGGGCGGGCGGCGCGCGCAACGGCGGCCATTTCTGTCTGCATTCGGGCACCGCGCGCTCCGCTCGCGCCATGCACCCAATCCGCGCAATTACATAATCCAAAAACAATCCAAAATCCACAGTGCTTGTGCAGGAACCAAATAGTGAACTGTGTCTGTGAGTGCTAATGCGGAGATCGATCATCCACTTATAGGTAAACCTTTTTGCTGTTTCGAGTTTTCACATCACTACTTGTGAGTTGACGCTAGATTTTTTTCATAAAAAAATATATTTGCGGCCAGTATGGCCGTTTTTAAGTTATCAATCGATTGCGTTGTTGTGTTATCGAGTTGTTTTCATTCGATGAAACGCGGTGGCATTATCGATTGAAGGCCGGCGAGCGTTTTCTTGGGGGGAAGGCTGTGGCAGTTAATTTTTTACTGCTACACGTGCTATTAGAAGCCTTAGTAGGGTTCGCAGACAAAGTTGAGTGACATAAAATTACGTCGATACGAGACGAGGATTAATTTATAATCTAGACTACATGTGCGCTAGAAGAGATAGAAACTCTACCGGAGTTTAATGAACTTTAAAGCAATTTAATAGGTAGGTATTCTGATAGTTTACTATGTGTCTACGTCTTTTACTTTCATGTCATCAAACTCAAGGCACTTATGCAAATTTAGATGCTGTTAGAATAGTAAGAATGTTAAGTTGAACAACTCTATCACAATCCTTTAGAACATTAGTTTAGTACCTACGTATGGAAGTAGAAAAACTAACTTAGCTTGTGGTAATTAATGTCACAAATAGGTCAACTTTACTTCATAACAAGAAAGCAACATTGAAGTGTTGGTAATTACGTGAAATGCATTACCATTTTTTTCTTTTTGTACATGCACCTAACATTAGCATATTATATTCTGAAGGTTGGCAAAGTTTTATAATTGTTTTGAATATCGTTTTTGCAATTATGTACTTGTCAGTTAAGTAATATTAAGGTCCTGTTTCACAATGTTCCGTACATTGTGAAACAGTAAGTTCTACATTACATAGTTCTGAATAAGCTATATTTTTAATACTTGAAAAAAAAATCGTCCGCCTCAGGTGGGATCCGAACCCACGTCCATCGCATACCGGGCGAGTGCTTTGACCACTAAGCTACCGAGACGTTAGTCAACTCGACGAAATCTTTCAAGTGGTTCTCGCTGTCAAAACCAGCGTATTCTTTTTTCAAGTATTAAAAATCTTAGATAAACCTAGCATTGTAATTGCTAAAAACAAAAATTTAAGCTAAATTTTACTTATCTGAAGCACTTTTATCCTCTACATATAGCTAAGCGACGTGGGTTCGATTCCCATCTAAGGCGATTGATTTTTTAAATTGAATTATTATCGTAAGTACTTTTAAGTACTAAGTACCTAATTTCATGTAAAGCAGTAAATAGGTAGTAGGTACTAAAAATAGAATAAATAAGTATTTTTGGGCAGCTTATTTTTGCATTTATTAAGTAAAGTGAATTGTTTTACGATTTCCATTTCGATTTTTGTATACTGCTTCTTCTTGCTGGATATTGCAGTCAAATACATGACTAAATATAAGCTTAATACATTATTTTTGATATTTATTATGTGTGTCATAATCTCAAAGTACGGAATTACACCCTTTTGTAACGAGGTAGGTAATTAAGACCTCTGACTGTCACGAAACTAGACACAATGGAAAATCTATTATTTGGGGTCACCGGTGATCATCATGGCTCTCAATGCGTTAAGAAAAGATCATTTTCTCATTTTCTTTTACGAACCGGGAATCTAACCTGTAGAAATCGAACCCCTTCGCTTTATAGGCGAGTTACCGCGCCATTGCTGAAATCGGGTCATCGTATAATTATTTAATTAAATATGGCTTAAAACAGTAAAGCTCATAGCTTTTCATAGATTATGAAACTATGGCGGATGCTAAACTGATTCAATTAGTGGTGAATGTAGCTCAAATTATATGGATTAAATAGTTTTAAATAGCGCAATAGCATACTTATTATTGACGACCTCCGTAGCCGAGAGGCGATCACGCCGGATTTGGCGTCGCCATCTCTGAGGTCTCGGGTTCGATTCCCGGTCGGGTCAATGTAGGAAACTTACTTTTCTTATTATTGTGCCGGGTATGGGTACTGTGGTTCCGTCGCTGTATCTGATTTCTATAACACAAGTGCTTTAGCTACTCATCTTAAGATTATAGCAATTTATGTGATGTGGTCCAATAAATAACATTTAACTCTTTCAACAAACACACTAATAATTATCAAGCCCCAAGTACAAGTTAAGCATGTACTATGGCCACTGGATAAGGGATAAAAATACCTATTATACTATATATATATATATATATATAAGTATAAATGCATCCATGACTTTACTAATGCTCGTGCTCTTCACATAAACAGTTGCTCCTTGCAGTATTCAATAAAACCAATAATAAAACCAATTTATTTTTGCAAATAGGCTTAAACTAAGCACTTTTACACGTCCCATTGTTATTTTATTCCCTACCACTGCTTCGGGACAAGTTTGGGCTAGCGCCGAGAAGAAGCAGCGCAAGAAACTCGGTCACTATTGTCAGCTTCTTTTAAAAAGTTTTAAATATACATAACAAAATATTAAATTACAAGATAAATGCACCTGTGCGAGCAAGGCAGTATTTATATCCAAACATTTTTATCATTTAAATAATCTATAACAGTATAATACCCTTTTTTCATGAGAATATTTTTTACATGAGCTTTAAATTTAAACATGGGCAGTTCAGCAATAGATGCTGGTAATTTATTAAAAAAGCGAATACATTTCCCCATGAACGAATTACCCACTTTATGCAGTCTGAAATCTGGAACGGCAAGCTTATCCTTATTCCGGGTGTTAAAATTATGAATGTCACTTTTCTTAGGGAACTGATCCATATGTTTGCGAACGTAAATGATATTTTCGTAAATAAATTGCGAAGCTACTGTCAGTATATTAATCTCTTTAAACAGTTGTTTTAACGAGTCACGAGGTCCAAGGTTATAAATTGCTCGTATAGCTCTCTTTTGTAATATAAATATAGAGTCGATATCTGCTGCTGAGCCCCATAATAGAATTCCATATGACATAATGCTGTGAAAATAGCTAAAATATACCAATCTTGCCGTTCCAACATCAGTCAATTGTCTTATTTTCCTCACGGCGTAAGCAGCAGAGCTAAGTCTTCCTGATAGAGTCTCAATATGAGCACCCCATTGCAAACGGGAATCCAAAGTTATTCCCAAATTCGAACCCGCAACCTCTAATCTTTGCTGTCCAGAGCGCGGACCACTACACCAGACGGTCGTTTCAATGACATATTACTCGTTTTTTTTGTTTTTAAACCGCACAGCCGTACAAGTATTGAACACACACATACACACACACACACAGGTTTCAAAGCGCAAAACTAGACCTTACGGCAGTCTATTCCATACAATAACCTTACCAAACCAGAAATCTATTCTCCCAAAAAAGCCAAACTTGAAATATGCCTTATCTACACTCTCTCCCACAGTGCATCAGTCAAGAAAGGGGTGAATTGTTAGCACTTTCATCCCCATTTACGACCCTCCAACTTCGATCCCACGCGTTCATTACGTTGTCTGATCACATACATCTCCCCGATTACATATAGCCTTAACCATTATTGTAATTACTGGGTGTAATATTATACTAGTACGATTAGTTTGAGTTAATATGTTTTCGATATTTTGTATACCTTAATGCTCGCGAGTTGGAATGTAATGTCGGAAAACTCGGAAACTTGGAGAGCTCTGTGAAGTAAAATATATTATTGTAACTTTATTATTTGAGTCTCAGTATTCTGTAGCTCATTCTCAATAAAACTTATTTTAAATTTATTTCTTTGCTATTATTTTATGTAAAATTCAATTAAACACGCTGAATTCGCGTCGGTTTTGAAGTCTAATAAGACACATTCATTAATTCACACATACAAAAGACTTCACTATCTGAAGTACTCTATATTTGCGATTTCAGTGTTGGTCTTATATTAATAGGTAGTTCTTATATTAAGCAAAATCAATGAAAATTATGACTTCTTTTACTAACTAACACAGACACCACTTATACCACACATTTATAAGAAAAAAATAATTACGGTCGTCAGTTCATAAGTAGTGGAGTCCAAAAAACTTTAAATTACAATTTTTATCTCTTAGCATTAAATTTTATGTGTCACCTATAGAAATCTACTGAACTGATTTTGATAACACCCTTAACGTTCCTATAGACCTTTCGTCTCCAATAATTTTGTAGACCTAAGAAACAAATTCACCACTCTATCCTATGCAATCTATCGGTATCGGTATGGTACAGTACATGTACCATATGTATGGTATGGTACAGACGGAGGTCACAGTTAATTTGACATCTCAGATTTCGTAACCAAGCCTAATTGCAAAAGGAACTAAAATTATCGTTGCGGCCAAAAGCTAGCTAGTTATTCATATTTTAATTCATTTTTCTATAAAAAATGTTGAAAATAAACAAAAATAATATCCGTAAACAAGGCTTAATGTCACACATTTGCCAGAAAAAACATCACTAAAGCAGCTATTATAAGATTCATTTATAGGAAATTATTTTAATCATGAATTTAAAACTTGATGCTTTATGAATTAACTATATAGGTATTAGTGATGTGAAATCACTTTTGCGTATAAGTTTGGTAAAATGAAATGAAATAAAAAACTTTAAGTGCTAGCTAGCTCTAAGGAAAATACTTTTAAATAGCCAAAGCGCGGGAGTGGAGTATGCTGCTATGTGGACTCTCTATTTGTTTCAATCAGGAAATTACTATTGATTCCCTACTCCCTACTGTTTATTTTGTTACTTTCTCTATATTTTTATGTTAGTTTAAATTACAGTATTATGTAAACAGCTCATATATAAAACATATTCTGTTACTAAAAATATATTTTCCATTACAAACATTATAATGTTGTTCGACCTAGATACTTTATTTATTACTAAATACATTTGTAAGTTTATTACTTTTCTAGCCGAGCTATAACTTGAGCATTTTTTTTATTTTTTAATAGAAGTTGTGTTAAGGAAAGTTAATTTTTGCTATCTGTTCTTTTGTATTCTACTTACTTAGTCATTTGAAATACGTTGACGGACGTGGATAGGTAGTTTCAATTACAACCGTAGAACAACTTTGTTTTTTTTAAAATTTATAGGTTAGGTTTTATACATTTTAAGATTTTTAGCGTTCGTAAGTTTTGTATTCAGTACACGGAAAAAATGGGTGTCTTAAATCATACCTATCATTATTTAAAAAAAATGTTTTAATCCAAGTGAATATTTTCTCTTAATAAGTAATAAATTCTTAATTAAAAAAAACCTTACGTAAACAATAATTTATTCTTGTCCTATTATTCTTGTACCAATTAAATAGTTTACCAAGTACGGACAACAGCACGTCGACCTACCACAAAAGTCAAATTTTCTCATTTGAAAATGAACTCTATATGTCAGGCTTAAAGTTGTAAATCTATTGGAGAATTTTTGACTTTTGGGGTAGGTCGACGTGCTGTTGACTGTACATACATACCTAAAGTATACATCCGTTATTGGTGACGGCAAAACAAAGAGAGAGAGAGAGAGAGAGAGAGAGAGCCTCGTGAAATTTAATTTCATCTTTTGTACTACGTACTTTCACCTTTGCAATAAGGTGTAAATAACAGTCCATGTGCGTTAACGTAATATCGACATAAAACGTATAGTGCAACGTGCAGTGACAACAGCACAACACTAGTCCCATTCTCAGCCCGCTTTCCAGTCAGCGCCTTAAAAGCAACCCGTAAGATGTTGGGAACCCATTTGCGAACGAAGCTCATCTAGTCTACAACAGGGTACACTTCGAAATTGCGTTTCTGAACAAGCATATACTAAATGCAGTCTTTAGCTGCTGAGTAGCTAAATAAATTTCCGTTACTGGACAGGGATTAAAATATATAAAGAAAGGGGTAATTCCAATAAATGTTGGGACTGTGCTCAGATTTGGATTGGATTGGTTGATTGAGTATAGATTGGTGCGATTGTTAAAAGCGTAAAAAAACCGGTCAAGTGCGAGTCGGACTCGCGCACGGAGAGTTCCGTACTATCTAGGTATATTATTCTTCCGTATTATCTATAAAAGTCACGTTTGTTGTATGGGAGCCCCCTTAAATATTTATTTTATTCTGTTTTTTAGTATTTCTTGTTATAGCGGCAGTAGAAATACATCATGTAAAAATTTGAACTGTCTAATTTTCACGGTTCATGAGATAAAGCCTGGTGACAGACGGACAGACAAACAGACGGGCAGAGGAGTCTTAATAATATCCCGTTTTACCCTTTGGGTACGGAACCCTAAGAACTGGACTTATTTCAAGATATTTGTGCCCTTTAATTTGATTAATGATGATCGCAACTAGCCTAGTGATTTGCACTCCGAATAATAAAGTTGTAACGTTGCGGGTTCGAATCCTGCATCGGGCAGATGTACTATGTGCCATGTCATGAGTACGAGTTTGTGTACCTAGCCATGGATGTTCTTAAACTTATGTAGGTTTATCCGATATTTAGTCGTCATAATAAACTAAGAAAGGGGTATATTTAAACTGCCTGATCAATTAAAAGATAGGGCCGAATATATTAATCATATTTAGGCACATGGTTTTTGAAAATGTTACACAATATTTTAATTGAAATGCTAAGTAATAATTGAGCACAACCGCTTAATGACCTATTATTTATGTAGCATGTTGTAAAGATTTACCCATAGCCTTACAATGACACTGCGAAAATAAGTCATTCGTATTAAAGCAGGTACTTGAAAGCATAAAAAAATAATACAATTAGGTTTATGATAGTTGCAGCCTAGTGCACGAAGAATTACAAAGAACGAACTTCGGTCGTTCATTCAATTGAACTGCAATTTATTAGCTGAACACGCTTACGACACGATTGTAATTTAATACTCGATTTTAATTCAGTGCTTTATTGCAAAAAACTGTGATTTAAAAAATGATTTTAACCTATAATTTTAATTTATATGAATGGAAATGTTCTACTGAAATCACCGTATCATTAAGCATTCGGGTCACGAATCTTTTAAATTTATGCGTTCCGTTTCGCCATGACTAACAGAATAGATATTATTATTCAAAGTTAATTTAATAATATCCTTATCAAACTTGCTATAGACATGTTTATGTAGTAATAAGATATTTTTTCATGAATCAAAACGTTAAAATAATGTAGACGATTTTTCTTTTATTCTGAAAGCATGTACGGATAAAGTGCCATAGATGTAACAGATAAAAATATGTAAAGGATAATATAGAAGTGCAAGGATAAAAGTGCTTGAATTAATGTGTCATATAGCGCTATTAATTTGTCGGTCGTGAAACGGAAAAATACGGCCTTACTACAAAAAGATAGACTAGTGTTGAACACCTGTTTACAGATAAGTCACCCAATTTGAAATGTTTGTTAGTAATATGTCTCGAATGTCAGATGTGTCAACATTTAAAATTGGTTGATTAATTTTAGACAAGTGTTTACCGCTAGTCTATCTTTTTTGTAGTAAGGCCGATAGTGTTTATTCTAAAGATAAGTAACAAATAGCCTTTTTAGAACTTATCTGTACATTATGAAACATGCCTTATTAGAGAAATTGCACAGTCATGTCATGTATATTTTTCAAAGAAGCTATAATATTTTATACAAAGCTCAGCAATGTAAAATTTTATAACAATATTCCAGCATTATTAGTCACAGTTTATAAAATGTTATTCTAGTTAGACTGAAGAATTCCTACGCTTCGTAACTAAATAAGACTCGGCATTAATTTTAATGAAAGAGGTTGGGCCTAGAAAGGCGACGCTCGAAAAAAAAGATTTTAAAAGTAAAAATTTACATCTGAAACACGAGATGACGTATTTTACGTCGTAAAATACGAACGTCGATTTTAAATATGGATCGTCGCCCCTTACCATTTAACAAGTATGTGGACTTTTTTTTCATTTATGTATCTAAGTCCGCAAAGAGTTGCGACTGTGTTCTTCTGAAACCCTATCTGTTGTCTCGAGTTTGGGTGATGAAGTACCGTCGTTGTTTCTGATTTCTATATCACAGGTTCTTTTGACTTACCTTAGGACTAGACTAATGATGTTTTAAGATTATATAATAATTAAAAAAACCGGCCAAGTGCGAGTCGGACTCGCGCACAAAGGGTTCCGTACCATTATCTATTGTATGGGAGCCCCCTTAAATATATATATATTATTCTGGTTTTTAGTATTTTTTGTTATAGCGGCAACAGAAATACATCATCAGTGAAAATTTCAACTCTCCAACTATCACGGTTCATGAGATACAGCCTGGTGACAGACAGACAGACAGACGGACAGCCTTAGTAATAGGGTCCCGTTTTACCCTTTGGGTACGGAACCCTAAAAAATTTACCGCCTTAGGTCGGATCCGAACCTACGACCATCGCATACAGACGAGTGCTTTTCCTACTTAGCTACCGAGACGTTTGCTGACCTGGCGAAGTCTTTCAAGTGTTTTCGTGGTCGAAGTCAGCGTTTTTTCTGATCAATGTTGCGGCTATATAATATATACTTAAGTAGTATACTACCTTCACAAATTACGTATAGCAGCGCTATTTTGTGCTATCGTCAACAGTTTTTTGTTTTCAAGTATAATTCATATTTAATTAAAACCGCTAGAAAATAATAATTGCTAGAAAAAAATTAAAACAATTGAACAGTGGGCAATTAACTATCACCATGCATACAACCAAACGGTGTTAATTAAACTGTATACCTAAAACAAAACCTAACTTAAATCGGTCCATGATAGGGCAGAGGGAAACAAAACTCATGTCCTCTTAGTTAGGACAAAAGGGCAAGTGCGTGACCAATTTTGGACGTGGGCCAATAAGTTTTAGGCCTAGATTTGCTTCAGCCTAGCTCTTGGGCAACCTGGTTAGGTAGTCAACAGCACGTCGACCTATCCAAAAAGTCAAAATTTCTCCAATAGTTTTTTTAACTTTAAGCCTGACATATAGAGATCATTTTCAAATGAGAAAATTTGTCATTTTGTGGAAGGTCGACGAGCTGTTGTCCGTACATAAACTTAATTTATATTATTTTCTGGGGATTTGACTTTCGGACAAATTAGTTTGCAGACTCTTTTTTAATTGATAATAATAATAATGGCATATATAATAATAATGGAATATGCCATTATTATTATTTTGATCTTGAACATGGTCTTGAAGTATGAATCAATGTATATGTACAGTCAACAGCACGTCGACCTACCCAAAAAGTTGAAAGTTCTCCAACAGATTTTTAACTTTAAGTCTGACATGTAGAGATCATTTTCAATTGAGATAATATGACGATTTTGTGGTTGGTCGACGAGCTGTTATCTGTACATTGAACAAGGTATAGGCATAGGTATAAAATATCGTTTATCTGAGTTGACCAGAACCGGGAAACGAGACCGAGATCGATGATTTTGAATTTGAATTTGCGTTCAACGCACTACTTTGCCAGCTGAGTCGCTATACCAGACGAATTCGGAAAAAAAGAAAGGACAGACTTCTGAGAACATTTTGGTGATAATATGTAGGTTGTTTGTTTCCCTACAACAAATAAAATAAAATAAATTATAATGGTGGTAATCTTGCGATTGCAAATATTGTTCTTATGAGGAACCTTTCAATCGTTTACTACCTCCGTAGCCCAGAGGCGAGCATGCCGGACTATAATATGGCGCCGCTATCTCTGAGGTTCCGGGTTCGATCCCTGGTCGGGTCAATGTAGAAAACGAACTTTTCTATATTGGCTCGGGTCTGGGTGTTGTGGTACCGTCGTTGTTTCTGACTTCTATAACACAAGTGCTTTAGCTACTTACCATAGGATCGGAGCAATTTATGTGATGTTGGCCAATATTTATATTTATTATTTATTTATTTACCTACTCGTATATGAACAGTGCGGGGCGGTGCCGCGGTGGAGGGGTTGTAAGGCCATTGACAATCCCTACTGTCAGTAATCAAGCGCCCCAAGGCTTCTGACAGGCTTCACGACTAGTAGGTATCAAGTGATATTAGCCGGAATCGCTTTAATTGTGCATTCCGAAGCACGGATATATTAAAATTTGTAATAAAGATTTAAATGGTCAGAACGATCACCCATCGCCTCACAACCGCGGTGGGGTTGCGTAACTTCAATCATCAGTACAAGAGGGGGCCAGCTTTATTCATGCCTTCCGAAACACGTGTATATTTGTAATAATGATGTAGATGTTCCTCTGAAATATTCAGAACGATCACCCATCCTCACAACTGCACGTGGGTTGCTTAACTTCAGTAATAAGTACCAAAGCGCTGCCGCCTCTGAGCCGCAAGCACCACTAAAACATAACATAAATCATGGTATTGTATTCATATCTAAATAAATGATATCTCCTCGGATTCCTGCAAGAGTGGAACGCAGCCGCGATCGGACCGCGCATTTCGTTCCGAACCAGACTGGAATGCAATTAGGGTTGTTTCCATTCATGTTGCGCGTCTGGACTGGGTTTCGTCAAGTGAGCTATATGAACTGTTGCCGATCCCTTGCAAATAAATTAATAAATCCGTTACTGCAATCGTTTGGTACAGTGCGCGCGCGTGCTGTTCGCGAGCGTCTCGCGAGCTGCGCATTCGCCAGATCTGGACGAACCCTTAACCCGAATGCTCGGAAAAAAAATTGAAACAATGACCCCGTCACACATGTGTGCGTGAATTGAGCGAGATGATTAAAGCAAGGAATCGCAAGGAATTAAAGAATTAAATAATTCGCGCTGCATGATAGATAAATAAATACACACTAATGTATTGGGATTAATGATCACGTTTTGTTTATGATAAAGCATAGTGTTAAGTAACATGTCCCAGATAACATCTTTTTTTAGGGCGTCTCTCAGCTCACCCAGGTTAATGAGAAAAGTTATTATTAATTTAGAAAAATACTAATTGTAACAGTTTTATTATTTGACCCGTACTGGTAGTCAAACCTGGGACACTTTTGATTTCACGATAAACCGCGCCACTCTGCGAATCGAACCGAACTTAATCGATCGAACCGCTGTAACCTGGTTCCGTATCTTGCAAAAGCAATGCGATAGTGAAAATTTTCTAATTCTGGCTTTAAAATCGCAAATTGACAGCAAAAAACAAAAACAAAGCAATCTGCTGTCAGTGCTGCCCATAGATTTTGACACTAACTATCAATCGGGCGATGACTGCGCGATTATTGCTGATTGCAATTTTTTAGGGGATTTTCAATGTTACTACGCGCTAATGCGCCAGGTCGTCTGGTAAACCCATCTTCCTTATAAATCACAATTATACATTATAACCTGAATACGTTTCCCGAAATTCCAGGGCCGCACCGCACATTCCAGGGTCGGCGTCCGAACGGAATGCAATCCGGGATTGTTTCGACCCGCGGCGCCCGCACAAAGGCCCGCGACTGCCAGAATAGCCAGAAATAGGTTTTTACTTTTAGCGAACGTGCCGCCGATTCCGGGGACGCTTTATGGGAAGTGCAATCGTTTTTATTGCGGAAGATTAGAAATGAAATTACGATGTTTGGTCTATTTAAATAATTGCAAATTATTTTCAACAGATTTGACGCATTGAATGTGTAAAGAAATAAGCAATAATTCGCTTTATGAGGCTTCTTTGCTATTCACTGTTTGATTCAAATTTAAATACTACAAAAAATTTGGGTCATTTTTTTATTGCTTCCAATTCTTAAGGTTTCAATTCGGATCTTGATGCTGTCCAGCATTAATAGCACCATCTAGTCGCTTTAAAAAGCTGTTAAAGTTTCTATTGAGAAAATTTATTTTGAACTGCAGAATACCTATGAAAGTAACTAAATAAATAATATACCAGTATTTTAGTTAGATGATCGGGGTATGTAATAATGACTAGTAACAAGTAACTACTTATAGTAGCTTTACATTATCATAATTGAACTCAAACTAATTAATAATTATATATAACACCAAGATCTCGTTGCCAACCCTATCTTACACGAATTCAGATTTCACGTAGATTGTTCTATCTGGGGAGTAAAACTATTCTATTCAACCTGTCTATTTAGTGTTCCGAATGGCTCCCATACAACAAAAATTTTTTTGCCGTCTTTATAGATAATGGTACGAAACCCTTCGTGCGCGAGTCCGACTCGCACTTGGCCGGTTTTTTTAGGTCCACTTGCACAATGACTACTAAAATACAATTAACCCTTAACACATTTAAAACATCATACTGTCTTTGTCAGTAATTTGACAGTGACAGAAACAGGAATGTTATATAAGTTTACTGTTAATTTATTGCATCACCATTGTGCAAGTGGATCTTAGATTACGATTTCGATACATTATATTAAAAATAACCAAGAATAGTTATCACGAAAACAAAGTGATACAAAATTCTTGAAAAAATTTATGCCAGTACCTGTTCTACACGAGGATTAAAGAGGATGTGGTTCATGGTAGACATTTTTGATTTGTTTATCCGCCAGAGGATCACTCCTGCGAGAACAACAACAATACGCCGATTTCGCATTTAATTGACACGACGTAATTAAGGGGTGAGCTGTCAGCGACACGCGTATGCTTTGTTTAAATATTGAATCCTCTTTTATGTGACCGAAGGATAGAGAATAATGGTTTTCAGTGAGGTAATATAATAATGTGCCAGATAACGCACACATTGTCATGATCATGAAGAAAAGAACTTAAATTTATGTTTCGGAATTCTAAGAAAATATTTTTTGACCAGGGCGTCTTCCAGCACACCCCGACTCAGGCCAATTTAGAAAGATAGTTTTATAAATTGATCGTTTAGATCAATCAAAACAGAAATCGAAACTGGGAATAACTACGTTCAAGGCGAATAACTATGCCACAACACAAATCGGGTTTTAAAAGAGATACCTTGTTTGTTCTTCAAAGATCTAAGACGGAGGATTCAAATCAAATCTTCAGTCTTACCACAAATTACGTATAGCGGCGGCGTCTCTATTTTGTGGTCTTACTTAGAAGTGACGTCACGAGCTCCCTCCTGAATTTTGACGTTATGTTTGTAATTTTTTGGTGGATTGAGAAAAGAAAAAATAAGGATACAATATTTTTTGATAATCTAACTAACGGACTAAATAAAATTTCATTCCCTTTACCCATCTTCATCCTCATTTTATTCGTCGGATAAAAAATATCTTGCTATTTCAAAATTGACCCGTATATTAATAATTAAGCGCACAAAATAAATAAGTTTCATCAGTCGGCATTTAGTCGTTCGTGCAAAGCGCCCTCTATATTTCATTGTGGCGGTAATCCTGAGTTTTTCTGGATGCCACGTCGCGAAATAATGGACGCGATTTAGCTCGTGATAAGCCGTTCCGAACAATTTAGGAAAGACTCACTCAACCTGATGTTCTGTCCTGGTATAAATTAACGCAGTCGAAGTTTTGTTTTTGTATTCTTTCAAATGGTATATATAATAAGTATAGGCCACCATCCTGTATTTTATGGCAATGTGTGTGAAACTTTAACTGTCTTATTCAGAGTGCATTTGCTATTCCGGGACTAAGGTTAAATCACTGTTTGAACGTACAAAAATCAGTGGTTTAACCTTAGTCTGGAGTTCTGCCCCCTAACCATGAACTCTAAAAACAATCTCAAAGTTGTCAAATCTGTCAATTTTGGTACGTCATTTCATACAAAATTTGACAGAAATGATAATGTTTGACAGATTTGTGATTGTTTTAACAGTTCATGGTTAGGGCCCTGGACTAGTAAATGCACTCTGAATAAGACAGTTAAAGTACTTGTAATTTACTGCTGTTCCGGATTTCCTCACCGGTCAAGTTCGATTTAACCATAGGACTCCAGCATAACTGAAATCGTTGTCTGGTATCTCAGTCACAAGAATGATAATTTCGGAATTTTAATATAGTTTTTAAAAAATCCAAATAATGCACACGAATTTATATTTTGACCACATCAAACGTAAAACACAGTCTGTCTGTACTCTTGTCGTACGACAATCAATGACGTCAAATTTTCTTAATTAATATTGATCTCTGTGTGAGACCTAAAGTTAAAAATCAGTTAAATGACCTTTAACTTTTTGGGTAGGTTCACCTGCCGTTGTCTGTGCAAATGGGAACTATTAAGGAATTATAACTACTAAGCTACAAAACAGGCCCTAATACTGATCATGAATTCAAAGTTGAAGTTTTTTTTTCAAAAAGAGGGCAAGTCATTGGGCAAGCAAAGACAAAGAATCTTGTTGGTAAATAGCTATCGTCGCTAATTAACACACAATTTTTGTAACCCTGTATGTTTTCAGATACGTAACCCTCAAATTATTGAGCTATTAGATAGTATATGAAAGCGGTCATTATTAATAATGGCCCTAAAGTGTTATTAACTCTTATCAGGTCCATCTAATTACCATTTCGACTTACTATCTAACCGACATTAATATTAACTACGAGTAGCTACGAGTAGTACAAGTACGATAATAAAAACTAATGTTTAAATTAGTTATCAAAACAAAACAAACTTTGTCTTGACAAAGGTACCTACTTTCTGTAAAACGTTATAAACGAGATTTTAAAAATCACTTTTAAACTTTCGCGTTGCATAATTTAAACTCAATGGAACGCGATCATAATTTAGGTACAAAATTTTACCTCTTATGCCTGACGTTGACTTAGGGACATAGTGAGTGTAGTGTGTAAGCGATTTTAAATATCACTTTTAAACTTTCACGTTGCATAATTTAAACTCAATGAAACGGGAATTAACGCGATCATAATTTAAGTACAAAATGTTACCTCTTATGCCTGACGTTGACTTAGGGACACAGTGAGTGTAGTGTGTGAGAGATTTTAAATATCACTTTTAAACTTTTACGTTGCATAATTTAAACTCAATGACACGGGAATTAACGCGATCATAATTTAGGTACAAAATGTTAATTGTTACCTCATTTGTCTGACGTTGACGTAGGGACAAAGTGAATGAAGTGTGTGACGATACTTTGCGTGAAAATAATATTATGAGGGTGGATGAAGAATCTGCCTCTCAAACGGAGTGAAAACATCGCTGTTCCAGTCAGCCTGTGACCACGGTCGGTGTAACCCGATCGAAACGTCAGGCAAAAGAGGTAACATTTTGTACCTAAATTATGATCGCATTAATTCCCGTTTCATTGAGTTTTAATTTTAAAAATCTCCTGTATTTACGTGAATCTAGCTTGGATACGAGCACAGAATATAGCAAGCATGTGATTGTTATTTGATCTTTTTAGGTAAGTAGTCATCTTTACACTATGGAAATTATAACTGTGTCTAGGACAATTATTTTGTAAATTTTAGAAATATTAAAATACTACAGTGAATATTTATTTACACAAAGTTATATAAAATATCACTATTATTTAGGATTTGGGGCTCGACACGTTCCCCACTAACGGATCATTAACTATTGTTATTGATAGATCAAGATTTTTTTAAAAATGATTTTTAATAAAACGATAGTTTTGTACACAATCACCCAATAGATTGTACATAATATAATTTCAAACAGTTTACCTAAACGTTATCTTAGGTCGTTTCGTTGAAATACAGCAAGTCGACGACCTATCTCGGTCTGCAATCGAGATTTAGGTGATGCTATCTGATGCAACTGTACTGTTATATGTTATATAATATAACAAGTGTCATAACAGCAGCGAACCGGGCCGTAGATCACAGGTGCTCGCAATGGGCCAAAGTTGCAACCAGTGTGAAACAGCCAGTCCACTTTGTAGGAAACAAGCTGGGTTTGCCGCGACGAATACGGATAGTAAATCGTTTATTGTTCTCACACAGCTTCATCAACTTTAATTAGCGACAGCCTATTTTATAAGTAGTTATGTGCGCAGACTGTAATAATTTCAGAGATAATTGTGTTATTATTGTTAGGACGTTATGGGCTAGATAGTAAAATCGAGAAAAAAGATTTCGATCCGTTCAAGTTGTTCATATCCATTAGTAGAACACAGACCACTAGAATGACACAAACTAACTAGACCCAAATCAAGCAACTCTTACCTACCCTACCTACTCTTACTCTACCTAAGGTGACTTAAATAATATAAAACATACTTAAAAACATTTTGAACATGCACGACTTAGGTACAAATCCTCGTGCTTGTCAAAAATATGTTTAAGCACATACGAGTAGTAGACAGACGTCGCCTATCTATATATATGTAGTTATCTTACGCCTGTTGACAAAAAAAACACATTATAAAATAAGCTTGTTGTTCTCTTTGGGCTATACACTAGGTCACCTAGATCCGATCTAGCGAGTCGTTTCGGTGATATACGGAACCGACATTACGCGTTAGAAGCACTTGAATTATTTAGCTGTATGTTTAAAGGAATACGACCTTACGTCGTGTTGTTCACGAAGCGAGGAGGTAATTAAATTTAGATTTTTGATTATTCCTGTTTAAGAAAAGGTTTTGATTTTGATTTAGATGATTAATACTTGAAAAGGAATCGATCGCCTTAGGTGGGACCTGAACCCACGACAATTGCATACCGGGCGAGTGCTTTTCCAACTAAGCTACCGAGACTTTAGGTGACCGGACGAAATCTTTCAAGTGTGTTTCGCTTTTCAAGCCAGCGGTTTTTCAGATGAATGTTGCGGTATACTACCGTCAACATTTGTTTTAGATTTTGGTTGTGCTGTGCTGTTTATAGAATCAAGTTCATCATTATCATTTGTCTGTCCTGTTCCCAGTGGTATTTGTGGGAACTTACAAGAAGGTAAGAGGGCCTATATACTGCATAAATGACTTTGACTTCAAACCAACACAAGGAACTGGTTTCGACCCAAGGGTAGTTTGAATAATTTACACGTCCGTTTCAAGTGTCCGACTTGCATCATGTTTGGAAAGCGAAGACGAATGTAATAAGCGATTTCAAAGTCTGAAGTTAAAATCCATTTATTCATTGTAGACTTTATAAGCTCTTATGAATATCAAATGAAGCTGTCGTTTGGAGCGAAACCCCAATTTGGGAATATGGACTTGAAAATTCGAGGTAGCATTTCGGGTTGACACTACCCACCTGGTGCTGAAGAAAATTGGCAATGAGGAGAATAGGCTTTGGCTTTGATTTTTGTACGTTGAAAAAGTATTAGTCGTAATACGCTTTGAACCGATAACTTGATAATAAAAAGTAGTTTAAATCTTGTTGTTTTTTAAACTTTAAGTTTATGAATGCATCAACAACATATCAGGTCACCCAGGTAACCCACCTGAGGTCAATGATTTTTTTTTCAAGTGTTATTTATCTTTAATTAAACCTTACATGGAATTGCTAAAAACAATAATTTACGTTTATGACCTAATCAGGCTAGTGCGATGTTCTCAATAGAGCAATGGTAGCGTAATCCAGTGATAACTAGTTTAAACCGGTTCTACTGTTCCTCTCACCGCGCTAAATTTCAACTACCTAGTTAGTCCCATCTATCTGGAGATAGTATTAATTAATTAAGTAAATCCTAGTCCGATTTCTTTTTGACCTCCTTTAACATTGGACAGAAAACCAGACCATTAGAGTCATGGGTATCAATTAATGATACTATTTGTTTCACACAAACACTTCTTCATTACTTCTTCTTTAAGTTACAGTTATTGTTTACGGAAAGATGAGCAATCCCTTTACATGGAATACCTATGGCTTGTTACTCCCGATATATCATTATCTAGCTTTCATGTTTTCTTCGTACCAAATTTGATCATTGGTAATCGTTTCAGTGGGTTGACTGTAAAAGAGCAACGAATTGAAGTAGATATATATATATATATATATATATATATATATATATATATATATATGTCTTCCCACGATGTGTTTTCCCTCAACGCCAGACAAGTCGATTATACAAGTTATTTCCAAAAAATTAAGACTAACGCGATATTTGAATTTACACACGGCTTGATTTAAATGCTCCCCTTTACTCGGAAAATTATCAAGGCTACATGCTTAGTTAAATGCAACAATAAACACCTAATTTACAATGTAGATTATTTCAAAGAAGCCCACCTTTTTGGATGTTGAACGTAACGGACACTGCTGAAATGTAAATAAATAACATAGCCTTTCAACAATACCGGTGTATTTTTTTATATCCAAACTTGGTTCCTTAAGCTAATATAGTCTTTAAAGTAAAAGACGGAAGAATCAAATTTTAACGACCGCTTTTCCGACGCTCGCCCCTTTTAGCATCGCTACAAATGTAGCGGGGAGCTCTTCGAATCCATTTGCGACGGTCTCCTTGGCTTTAACGGTGCCTTTCTGGATCCATTCTTTTAGCTGCTTTAGCGCATCGCTCTGTTTCGATAAATCCCATTGTGTAAAGCTAAAGGACTCAACGTTCACTGATATGCGAGTGTTTGGCTTCTTTATTCGAGGGGCATTTATTCCATACGTACTTATAGCGCCGCATATAGCCACACGACCGTGCTCAGTCATACACTCCATAATAATCTGAGATAAATCACCCCCAACGTTGTCGAAATAACAGTCTATGCCTTTCGGTGCTATATTCGTTAAAGTATGTTTGATGTCTGGCGTCGTCTTGTAGTTAAAAGCGTGGTGAAAACCAAGTTCTTGCTTCAACACTTGCACTTTTGCATCTGTTCCTGCAAATCCTATGACTACACACCCCTTTAGCTTAGCTATTTGTCCCACCAGAGACCCCACGGCCCCAGCAGCGCTGGTAACGCAAACTATTTCGCCTTTCTTTGGCTTGCAGATTTCAAGGAGTCCCAAATAAGCGGTTATTCCGGGCATGCCGAGAGCTCCGATCGACAAAGACAGCCTCATGCTCCCAATGTCGGGTATATACGGCTTAGTGCCGAATATATCATCACTGCTACCATCTAAAACAACGTAATCTCTCCACCCGGAGTGCGATACTACGTGACAATTAACAGGATATTCTTCATTATAGCTTTCTATTACTTTACCGACTTGAAACCCGAATTGGTCGTAGGGCACATCGATTTCGTCGGCAAAAGATCTCATGTACGGATCGACGCTTATGTATTCAGCTTTGACAAGGAACTCTCCAGAGCTGAGAGGTATGATGGACTCTTCAATTATCTCGAAATCCGAGTTTTGTGGCAAAAAATCTTTGAAGGCAGATTTTACGATGTATTTGCGAAACTTTCTCATGTCGATCTCGGAATAGGTTTGTTCCATTTATTACAACATTCACATATGAAATAAGTGTTAATTGAGGATCCTTTAATTTCTAAAATACTGCACTGAATCAAACTGAGTTCCGATTTTTGCAAAAATTAAAACGTTTGTGCAAACAACATCACAGCAGGAGAGCCCACAGAGTAGTCAGAGTATGTCTAGTATGATGTCATAGACTTGATAGCCTGCACTGATCAAATAAACCACAGATTAGTCACAGTGAAATAAACTACCTACCACTGATCAAATAAACTCTAACCTACGGCCGGTTGACAGAAAACTGACGCGATCAATACTAGTTTGACGTTCCATTTCACAGATGTATAAAACACAGATGTGTTTTGTTATTGCTATGTGTATCGTTAAAAACTTATAAAATGTTCGGTACGTACCTATTAAATAAATTGTTTTACGAGTCACACCAAACAGAATAAATATAAATTGTCATATTTAAGGCATTAACCATTTAAACTGGAAATATCGTAAAAAGATTAAACTTTTAAGTTGCGCTTAGTTTCACAGTAGAATAAGTGTAGCGCAAGTATGGTTCGTTTCAAATCAAGTACGCTTATTGTTTGTGTTGAAGTAAGAAATTTATATATTTTTAAATTTTATTTAATTAAATTCACGTCTGTTCTTTACTTATTATTTCTTTCTAAGTAACTTAGTTTGGGTACATTGAATAAATTATTGGGTAACTATTTTTGCTGTTAAAACTTCCTCAAGTTTTTTTGGGAATAAAAAGTCATCGTACGTTATATCTTACAGTTCCTACGTAATTCTTTGAGGTCTAGTTATTAAAACGAGTTAATTTTCAATCTATACATAAAGCCACGTCATAACATGAAACATGTATGCACATCTGGCAAGCACTATTGCTTCGCTTCTTCCAACCCTATTGCCATCAGTTAGAGTCCATATTACTTAAATAACTTACCCGAGGAGGTAATGAAAACCACAAAGCCAAACCCTGGGTCGTTCTATATTAAGACATTGTCCTAATCAAAGGTTGCAGAGCCTCATGCTATACCTATGCTATGCTTGGCTGTGTCTAAATCCCCATATTACTTCCGCCAGATTGCTTTCCCACACACACTCAGTAAGGCTCTGTTTACACTGACATGTTTGTAGGTGTACTAACAGAAGTTTTGCATGCATTCAAATGATGTAGGACAAACGACTTGCCTGTCTTCTAAACACGAACTTTATTTATACGTAACGTGAAAATACGTGCCAATGTAAACTCTATTTAAAAATGTGCCTACACGGACAATATAACTTTCTCCATTTCGATGGAATGGAATATAAAATCATTTCTTTTGTAGTGGAATTACAATTAAAGGACCTTAGGAATACAGATTAAATGACGACGACTACATGCTACATCAAGCAATCATTTTCTTTTTAATTCGTCAACACTTTTTTATCTCATGTCTTTCTTATGATAGGTCAGGAGGTCCTTAAGCTAAAAAAAAATATTGGAACACTTTAACTAAATGGTCCAAACCTGTATGGTTATACAGGAAGAACTTTATGTAATCGTTGCAAACAAGTATGTCAAGAATTCGGAATCCTGGCGATTAAAGCAAGCAAATGAAAAAAAAAATACAAAAAATAGAATGCACATTTTGAATATTCGTATTTTTTTTCTCTTTATTTGGGACAACAAACAATTACGTTGGCGGCTTATGTGCTAAACTATACTAATTAAAGTTTCTAACAATGCAACCATCACTATTGTCCACAGGTTTGTTTAAGACTTTAAGATTTGAGCGGTGTCCATTAGAATAAAATAAAGTTTAACTGAAACTTATATAAGATTATACAAACCCGAGACCAGCCAATGACTAGAAAGTAGTAGTAGCCGATCCCAGGGTTATTAACCTCAAAGAATCCGTATGCATGGCGCGAGCACACCACAAACCTGCGGGACTATCTGCATGTACCCCACGGTACGGATAGTCTCGCAGACACTCTTCCTAAACGATCAGGTGAGCTTGAAGGTGGGTCTAGACGAACGAGCGAAGCACGAGCGCAGCCGTTCTCGGCTTCATCGTTCGCGGCGTCAAGCGTGGACGTACAACGATCATTTTCTTCGAACGTAGTTTTCCGCAGTGTGCTCGCGGCAAATCCCTTTGTGTTCACAAAAAACCGACAACTGGCGGAACGCAGCCGAGCACGAACGAAACGCTCGCAGCGCGTTCGTTCGAGGCTTGTAAGTCGGTCCACACTAGACGAATTGTGTTCGGCTTGTGCTCGGCTCGTACTCGGCTCGTGCTCGGCTCGCCTAGCGTAGTCGCACCTTGAAGATTTCAACATTAGTGAAGCACTTGTTGTATAGATCCATACACCAGTGTAAAAGAGAACTCTGACCTGCATTGATTTTACATGTTTTTGGTGGTGTTTGTAATAAAAACACATGACAAACATTGACCATGTAAGTTGAAAAGGTCAAACAAATTCTTACGCCCTCAATCAAACTACTCGCAGCTAATTTAACAACGAAACGTGATAAAAAAGTTATATTAGGTAGAGTCCTATTACCAAAATAACACAACTACGATAACAAATAATTAGTTTTAATCAACTTAATTCTTGAGAGAAGTTGTAGGTAAAAAGTCACGAACGAATAATTGTGCCAACGACTCCTTCAAATCAGCGGATTGAAAAAAACATCTCGGATCCGGTAAAGAGCGGTGGAAAGCGGCTAAAACCGGCTGAGCTCGCTTTGTGAGGGTTCTGTATACATGTAATATCTGTATTCCGTCAAATAAATAGTCGTAGGTCAGTACCAGTACAGTAGTAATATAATAAACAGGGTGTACAAGAGAATAGGACACTCCTTAAAACCACGTGATCAGCTACAGAATACGCACACACACACACACCCACCCACGTGTGTGTGTGTGTGCGTGTGTGTTGGTTATATAACTAACACGAAAATTAAAAAAAAATGAAAATTTCCCATAACTTCTATGACATTTATATAGTTATTATGTTTGCAAAAGCAAAGGTTTTTTTTAACAGTTTTGGCTGTACAACAAAAAAAACTTGTAGGTTAAAGCCCGGTTCCTATATCCGAGAAACAGTTGGTTTTGCTAACGGATGGTAGGAATTGTCAACTTGACATACTCAAAGCGTTCCTATAAATGACACTTCGTCAAATTTTATAGGAACGACTAGGTATAACGGCTTGTTACTTTTGACACCAATACAATTAGTTGCTGATGTACTCTTACGCATAGTACAATATAGGAACCCGGTGTATGTCTACCTAATTAGTAAGTAACTTATACAGTCCAAATTACTAATACTTATCAAAGATCCAAATTCCTAAAACAGTGCGTACGAAGCTTAAGGGACAGCAAACTACTGAAGTAACTGCTTGTTTCTAGTGTTATAACATCCGTATTTCTTCGTACTGGTCCCTAAAAACCGGTTCGAACCGGTTGGGGCCGGTGCCAAGTTTCCGTTGCCGTTGGTACGACTGGGCTCCTCTCGGCCGGAATGTTGACGAGCCCTGAGGGTGTGGATGAGGCAAATTGCACTTTTAGCTGGCAAAATTTGTGGACGAAAGATTTTTTGGCTGTTAAAATTTTAAGAAGAGTTGAACTTGGTTGGTAAACTTATTGCCTGAATATAAAAATGTTTCATAAATATCTGAGACCTTTAACACGTTGCGGGATACAATACAATAGAAATGCTTTATTTTTATCACGTCAACAGCGTGTTGGTTGTGCCTTGGGAAGTGTTAAGCAGGAGGCATACGAAAGCGCATTGTTCGGTCGGTCGTATTATCCGATCAAATTAAAACATATACTCCCCTGTATCAAGGGTTTGATCATTTATGAACAATTGAAAACGGTCTGGTTTTTACTCTGCTAGATTGAGTTGGTCATATTTTATTAAAGGATTGACACATGAGACTGGCCATTTTAATTTGCTATAAACCTAGCACCGAACGAAAGATGTACACTTTAGTGCTAGGCCCTAAGGTTTAGGTGATACCACTCACAGTGATATGTTTAATCACAGTTTTTAATATATATATCAATGATTCAAATTTTATAAAAACGTTACGACATCCGGTGGTTTACGAGAGCATCACCGTTTCTTTTACATAGTTTCTATGTTTCCATACTTGACTGGTTTCATTATTTGTATTTTATTTATCTTAAAGATCTTTCTCTACATTTGTTTTACACATTTAAATTAATTATCAGATTTGAATTCTGTACAAGTTCTCATGCTAGAAACCTCTAACACATGGGCTCACTTATAAACAGCAGACTGACAGCAATTTTCAGTTTTTTTGTTTAATGGAACCCCATAATCTAACTAATATTCAATCACTGTAAAAGTTCGATTTACTTAATCAGTGACCCGATCAAACAATTTTCACATATCTATAATGCGTATGCCAGGACCTACATTCATCATCATCATCATTTATTCAGGCACAGGACGTCCACTGCTGAACATAGGCCTCCCCCAGTGACTTGCAAATCGGCCTGCAACCTTAACCAGCAGAGCTAGCATGCGCAACACGATAAAATTTTGTCGTGGCATTTATCGACTTTTGACGTTCGACAAACAAAGAAAAAACCAAAATATCATGCAATGCCGTGTTATAACGTAAAAATAAGTAGCTACGAAGAACGGGAGACCCTGAAAATATTAAGAAAAAGGATTCGAGACGTCTGTAATTAGGGAAAACGACAAATGTCGTCGAAGACAAAATTCGTCTTGTCTATCGATAAAATAACCGACGCGCGCATGCTAGCCCTGCTGGTCGTCTGCCCACCTTGTGGGTGGACGTCCCACGCTAAAGGATAGGCCAGCTAAAGTATCTACATTACCTATCTAAAACTCATGTGATGTTGTGGCTTTGTTTGGGTGTAGACGAGTACCGATTACATGGTGAAATGTGGTTACAGAATCGTTAAAAAAGCACGGAGGACCCCGCTTTCTATGGATATCCTTAGTTTAGAAATTCCAAGAAAGTAAACAGTTTTGACTTCGAATAGACACACACAGAACACACAGAACACACACACACACACACACACACACACACACACACACACATTTTATATAGATGTTTTAGTTCACAAATGCCTCATGGAGGCAGTAGTATTGTAATATATTGACCATCTGCTATGCTAATGTATATTATTACTACTGCTGTTACATTGAAGTAAATAAATAATTATAAATAATAATAAATAAATAAATATTGGACAACATCACATACATTGCTCTGATCCTATAGTAAGTAGCTAAAGCACTTGTGTTATAGAAATCAGAAACAACGACGGTACCACAACACCCAGACCCGAGACAATATAGAAAAGTTCGTTTCCTACATTGACCCGAACGGGGATCGAACCCGGAACCTCAGAGATGGCGACACCATATTAGTCCGGCGTGCTCGCATCTCGGCTACGGAGGTCGTCATCAAATTATGAATATCTATATGAATGAGCTCTCTGCATATCAGACCCAACAATTTTTATCTGGATACGTATCCAGCGATGTTTCATACCTCCGAATATACGGCCTAGTTCCGCGCTTCGGCAGGCCAGCCTTTTGTCGCTCGAGTGGCTTTTACCTGCACTAGATAGCACTCGTCTTCACATGTTTATTCTTTTTTTTGTCTCGACGCTTTTCATTTGGTGGCCATTATTTGTATGGCTTTCGCTCGAATCCCAGACTAATTTCTTTTGAAAAACTTGTGGCTGTCAGTTTACGGTTAGGCGGTACTGTTGTTATTTACCTTAAAATCGCTCTAATTTACTAACTTTTAAACTTAGTTATAGAATAAATTTTAATTTATCTTTCTTTTTATCTATCTTTTATTTTTGGAGTCGGTGCCGGCTATGGAGAATTTAAATGTTTTCAATGATTTCAAAATAACTGATTTTGCATGTTTCGAGAGTTAACATTTGCATTTTAGTGTAAGGATTTTTTAACTTGAAAGCTGATATGAAATGACGTCGCTCTTAATCAAGTAACACTTCCAGATGCTCAAATGTTTTACGGCTAGTTTTTCGGATTACGTAATGCAGGCCGCAGATGGCTTTTACTGCGTCAGAGAGGGTCAGGCTCGTCGCAGCACACGTTGATTACGATTTACGGCACCTGCAGCTGTGACACTTAGAAACCTGTGCTTGAGCTAAAAAAAAAACTTTAAAACTCTGCGAATAATTTGGGTTTTGATTTATGTCATATACCTATCTGAATGAGATAAGCGGCTACGATTGACATAAGCAAAATTTTTGGTGTATAAGAAAAATTGTTTCTACGATCTCATCAAGTTACAACCTAATTTTGTTATTGTTTGAATTTTTGGGCCAAATAAATACTACTCCTCCCCCAAACTAGCGTTTTTCGAGCGTCGACGTCGTAGCAGTGTCCAATCAGCGTTAAGTAAATGCCCGCTGCTATAGCGGTGCGTGAACACTGATTTGACGCTGCCACGACGTCGTCGGAATTGTCTCACAAGGTATACTTGTAATGGTTATCTCTAAACAAAGAACTCACAGCTGGAACATTTCGTATAAGGTTCTATATTTTATTAGTAAAATTACTTACATACAAGAGACGATTCTTCTAAATTATATTACCGTCTAAATTATATTATAATAAATATAAGTATTGTACCCTAATTATATGCAAATAAACATTTTGAATTTGAATTAAAAAACTGTAATAACAAATTCTTTAGAGAGCTTTTAAAATATGCAGCTGATCAACTGCTGCAAGTTTTATGGGAGGAATCGACCTTTAGTGAGCTGAAATGCCCTCCACCTCTTCATTCTTACGAGCAAACGTTTGTGCTTATTTATATACATCAATGCTAGACATTCATCATCGTCACCAAACTAAACGTCACTTCTTTTGTTTCAGGGCCCAAGAAATGAGACGGAAAAGGTGTAACCCCATCACCTCAGGCGTCGTATAGGCGGTCTTCCGTCTCGCTCTACCGCCATGCCAGACGACGTCACAACAATGCGTTACGTGCTCTTTTGTCTGCTGTCTCTCTCCCTCAATAGGAATCTCGCGTTTGTGCTCGACAAACAAAACCCATATTCTCAATTTCGCAAATGGAACGCGGGTCTGAACGGGACGTTGGAGTTAGAGTTCAAAACGGACCAGCCGAACGGTTTATTGTTGTATACAGATGACGGGGGTACTTACGACTTTTTTGAACTGAAACTGGTTAATGGCGCCCTCAGACTGAGGTACAACTTGGGCGGTGGAGCTCAGATTATAACGGTCGGGAGCAACCTCAACGATGGACACTGGCATAAAGTTCAGGTGAGTAGTGGATAAGATTTTAATTATTTATAATATAATTTAATTATAAATTTATAGATACGAAGGTATCTTCTAAGTGTCTGCTATACTTTGTATCCTCGAAGAGCTAAAGGTCACCAAGCGCCTGCTGACTACGTGCCAGGAAAGGATCCGGAGTTTCTTTGGGCACATAATGCGATCCCCATTGCACAGCCTGGAGAAACTCATCATTCTCGGACAAATGGAGGGGAAGCGCGCTAGAGGAGGAGCGCCAGCTAGATGGGTAGACCAAATTAAGGAGGTGACTGGAGGCCAGATACAGGGAGCGGTACATATGGCGCAGAACCGGACCGAGTGGAGAAGATTGACATACAGTCACGATCCTCAGCATTGAGGGAACGACCAGAAAGATACTTTGTAACTATGCTTGTTGTAATTTGGAAAAAGCATTTTTCATCTTCCAGCACAAAATGCTTCAATAAACTTCATAAATAAGTAATGAAAACATATAAAGAATATGCAGAAAGAGTTAACGAATGCTGCAATTTTAAAAGTAAAGTTGGAGTAAAGTATATGGAAAAATTGTATGTACCTGAGTCGTGGATGTCATAAGTATATATACCTACATGTATACCTGTCCATTTTCTTTCACCACAGTACAAACTATGCATAGTTTTTACCTAGATATACATACTTACATTTGGTTCTTCTTTTTTATACTTTTGTTGGTATGCTAAATGAGTAGTCTTCTACAGGTTGATAAATACAACTTACTAACTTTGGTGAATTAAAAAAATTTATAAATACAACTTATGCAAGGTTTAATTGAAGATAAATAACACTTGAAAAAAAAAATCATCGACCTCAGGTGGGACTCGAACCCACGTCCCATCGCATACCGGGCGAGTGCTTTGACCACTAAGCTAAGCATGGGACGTGGGTTCGAGTCCCACCTGAGGTCGATGATTTTTTTTTCAAGTGTTATTTATCTTCAATTAAACCTTGCATGGAATTGCTATAAACAAAAATTTACAATGTTTAAGCATTTCTGATCTTAACCAATAGTCAAATATTTGCAAAAATATTTCTATAGGGTGTTGACGGTAGTATACTACTCAGCTATACATATAGCTACAACATTGATCAGAATACGCTGGCTTTGACAGCGAGAAAAAACACTTGAGGAATTTCATCTTGTCACGTGACGTCCTCGGTAGCTTAGTGGTCAAAGCACTCGCCCGGTATGCGATGGGACGTGGGTTCGAGTCCCACCTGAGGTCGATGTTTTTTTTTTTCAAGTGTTATTTATCTTCAATTAAATACAACTTACTTACATAACTTTGGTGAATTAAAAAAAAACTGTTCCAAACTAAGGTCTGAGGCTGGATTGTACCATCTTACTTTAACTTTAACAAACGTCAAAAGTCTGTCAAACTCCATACAAAACACCGGTTATAGTTAAAGTTAAGGTGGTACAACTCAGTCTTAGTGCTTTTCAATTAAAATGTAAATTATAATTATATTTTCGCGGTTTTTAAAGTGATTTGTTTCCTAGGTGGCGCGTCGTGACGAGCACACGTCGCTAGCAGTAGACGGTGTGAGCCAGAGTAAGAGCTCTCGAGGAAAAGAGTTCGCCTTCGGCAAGTTCACCAGCAACTCCGACGTCTTCGTGGGGGGGATACCGCCATCGTGAGTACATTAGTTTAATCATCTATATAAAGATATTAACAAAAATCGCAGCGATATATATTTCGAAAAAAAAAAACGAACCGTGTATAACAACTTTTTTGAAATAAAACAAAGTCGGGTTTGTTACAACACTTATAACTCGAAAACGGCTGGACCGATTTTCAAGGTTTATAAATTGTTGGATTTATCTCGGCCCCAAATTGCAGAATAAATAATAAAAACATTGAAAAAGCTGACGCAAAAAAAATCTGTTAGGCGGTAGGAAGTTCGCCGGGTCAGCCAGTTTAATATAAAAACTTGAGACCAAAGAATTACATGACATGTTTCGGTAGAGGTTATTTTATTTGTTTTGTGGACCGAGTCATGAATATGAAAAGTGTTTTTTAAACTATAATATAGTATGGTATGAGTTTACTGATGGTTGAGCGGCGTCCGTTCTTGCTGGATGTTTTTAAAAAGATTCTGAAAAACCAGGTAGTGAAAGTGACTTCACATGACGTCCAATTTTACAAGATATATTAAAACGACTGTTGAAATGCAATGCTTGACACCATGTTTCATAGTAAAGGATAATTTTTTTTATGTAAAATCGACGACGCTTTCGATTGCTTTTTTAGATTGACATTCATTTTGTGACATTACATATTATATTAATAAGAAATATGTGATGTCACAAAATCCAATATTGCTTTTTAATTAACAAAAGATGTGGACGTATACACGTATTTACAGATACAGTTATGCACTGATAATTTGGGTTAACTTATATTTCATTCCAAAATTATTATCTAAGTGTACTGGATTACTGAAATGAGTATGAATATGAATAATAGAATAGGAATAGGTGAGAACTCGTTCTTTCTAGGCAAAAAAAAAACTCTAGATAAGAATCTACGTTTTCCCAGCTGGCGTGTTTTATTCTTTAAGTAAGAACGGCAAGTTTTCGTCTCCGAGGTGAAATTTTAAATACTTTTAAGGCAGGGCGCAAACGTGGACACTTTTGTGTCTTATGTCAGATACAAGCTTCCGATGAATATTTGATTTCAAAACCAGTATGAAATCATCCACTCCCAGTGCATACGTAATATTTTTTTGTGTCCAGTTGCTTCCACTTAACACATACTAATGGCGATCGAAAAGTGTTCGGTGTCGGTAACTGGAAACTAAAAGTCGTCAGTTGAAGACAAAGGCAACATAACAAGTTTTCTTACAATTGTACTGAGATGCGCAGCTACCGGACTCAGCAGGTCGGTTTCCTGAGACGGTGTGCCGTGTGGGTAACAGAGTGCCCAATCGCCGCTGCAACTCGGGTCCCTGATTCCGTATTTCGCAAAAGCAAAGCAATAGCGAAAATTGTCTAAAACTGGCGTTTAAAATCAAAAATTGACAGCAAAAAACAAAAACAAAGCAATCTACTGTGAGTGCTGCTCATAGATTTTGACAAACAATTAATCGGGCGATGACTGCGCGATTATTGCCGATTGGAATTTTTTAGGGAATAAGGGTATAATAACAAAAAGTGTCTACGTTTGCGCAGCGCCTAACTCAAATATTACGGAAATAACGAAGTTTTAGTGGCTAAGAAAAGGAGTCCTTTTTATGAGGGCCAATTAATTTGAGTCAAGGATTCCTGGTGTTATCCTCATGCTCACTCATTCCTGGTTTGTTAAAATGTGCTTAGACGGAGAAACAGGATGTTATGTCGAATTATTGTTTTTTAGAATTCCGTACCGAGCATGTTCAGCAGACTTTATTACTAAAGCTCCGTTTTATGTCCGTCCATCTGGCTGTCGAAGGCCTGTTACTTTTGAAAAGTAATACACTTGATTCCAGAAAGCGTATTAATTGTATTAGTCGCAATAAAAACACATATTCTGTTCTTTTAAATCTATACAAATAAATAAATTTAATGGGTCCGCTCAAATAGAGAAGATTTTACATTTATTTCAAAACCATGCGAACAAAAACCTGAGCACCAGTACAAAATAAGAATTGAAAGGCATCCCCAAGAAATTTATTGTTTTCAGTTTCGTTTGCAAAATATAAACAACCTCTCACCCTAAACGCATATACCATCTCCGTACCGTCGTGAGTAAAAAAAAAAACGGTGTTTTCCGGTTCGGAACGAATAAATACATTATGGTATAACTTTGACGACCGTCTTAGTGGTTCGCGCTCCGGACTACAAAGCCTGGCGGTTGCGGGTTCGAATCCCGTAAGGGGCAAATGTAAGTATGATGAGCATGACTTAAGTCTAAAGTTTATAAACTTATTTAAGTATGTTTATCCGTTATCTAGTCGCCATAGCACAAGCTTTGCTTAGTTTGGGGCTAGATAATTGGAGTGATTGTGGAAACAATTTATTATTATTATTTATTTTTAACTAGTATACTTGTAGATACTTATTATTATTTATTACCCTTTGAAATATTAATCATTGCTTTAATACTTTGTTCTCTGAACTGAAAGCAATTTGGATACTTTATTGGAAAAATCCTTTCTACAGAACTTTCAATTACTTTGAATTATACTCGTCTACCTATAAATAATCTTGTCTGCCCACACGAAGTTGTTATTGTTTTCTTTTGATTAATAAACACGAGAGTTTTTAAAAATAATATTAACGAACTAATATAGAGTATTTCAAATTCGTAAATTTTTGTTTTTAGCAATTCCATGTAAGGTTTAATTAAAGATAAATAACACTTGAAAAAAAAATCATCGAGGTTCCACCTGAGGTCGATGTTTTTTTTTAAATTTCAAATTCCTTTTCAATACGATTTTATTCTTATTTAAAAAGTTTTCAGCCCTGATTAAAATGTGTTTGAGCTCACAAAATGCTAGAAGTCTAAACTCCTTAGAAAAACTAACAATTTTACTTTAAGAACCTTAGTTATATAATTAACATTAGTAACCGAGTTTCTTGCGCTTTTTCTTCTCGTCACTAGCCAATAAATTGACAAAAAGTACTGATTTGAAAAAAAGGGACATTTAAAAGGTGTCATAATGGCATTATTTCCAAAAAAATATAATTAAAATCAACAGATTATTAACCATGGAAAATTAACAAACATTAAATACGAGGTACTATATATTATGCATTTCTTCGCAGCGATAGTATTTATAGTAACTAATTTCGACCTACTCATACTATCTTTCAAGCAATCGTTTTTCTTTATCTTCGTAAAAATAAGTCACATTTAATTTCAAAGTAAAACTCAAACTAATTAAGCCTCAACATTTTATAAACAAAAACAGAGACCAAATCTAATCTAAGTAAAAGTAAGAATTACGTTATTTCGCACAAAGTCACATTGTGGCGGTGTTTTCTTAACAATTACAGTAACTCAGTCCCCGTACATTTTAGTATTGGATAGTACGTGAACTAAGTCCTAATTAGGTAAGCCCGCATTAAATCCGTTGGGTTAGTGCGGACTTAGGGCTAGTTCAGACGATTACGTTTTCGGTAAGACGACTTGGAACTTTCGGTAAAGTTACCGCCGTGGATATTTGCAGATCTATGTTTGGATTTATGATCATTTACTTGTTTGGAGATAGTTGTTACTAATTTTGATTAATACAAATCTAAATGTATTATTAAATTTGAATTGAAAAAGTTTTTTTTTTTATTAATTATAATTATTAGTGCCGTGTGGTGCCGGCACGTTAAAAGAATTGCACCACCCCTTCTCTTCCTATGGGTTTCGTAAGAGGCGACTACAGGAGAACCGCCACAAGAAGACGGGCAGCAGCGTCTTCTCTGCACCATTGGCCAAACTGCGATCGCCAACCCGCCTGCCAAGCGTGGCGATTATGGAAAAATCCTCCTTTTGGAGAGGCCTGTGTCCAGCAGTGGACTGATATAGGCTGGTGATGTGATAATTATTAATGCAAAATGTAACAGTAAATATAAGGTTTTAAAAAACAAATATCGCGCTTTTGGCAAGCCCATTAGCTAATGAGAAATTGAGAATGCGAAACGGATGGCAGATGACACAAAAGAAACCATTTAAAAAATCATGTTTTTCCAATGTAGTTTTAATACGATTTCATACTTTGATATCTTCCGCTTCACACTATATTATTTATATAAATTTAAGGTATAGTTTTAAGTAGGAAAAGTAAAGCTATTGAACGATCATTATTTGTCATAAAAATTTCGTTGAGCTTTTTTCATTATTAGAAATTAATAAGTTACTAACTTGACTTACGTAATAAGTCCGACAAATCCCATTTTTCGAACATAATAACCGTACTCGTGTATACTAGTCCGTATAATCTTACCGAGCTCGGTAAGTTTGTGGTAATTAAGTCAAGGTTAATTATGTAGCTTCGGTTCGGGGTAATTGCCGCGGAGTTAACGCAATAACAGTCGCCGCGGGCTGAAAATTCCCGGGGTAGGGCTGGGAGCCAGTGGTCAAGTTTCGGCTTCGGGATTACTTGATCGAAAATAGAATCATTGGCATGTAGAGATGCACGAAATTTAAAATCTTACTTAAAAAGTTAACTCAATTTATGTTCATAAACTTCAAGTTGAAAATCAGTACAAAAACAAAAAACTGCAATTTATCCTGATATTCACTGTCCATTAAAATGAACAGCTGACACCTTGGGCCAACGTCGCAATAAAAAAAATACCCTAAGATACCTTATCGTCGAGGTAAATTACTATTTGTGGGAGATAATATTCACATTTACTTTACACTTTCTCTTAATTTGATATGTGTTAATATTATTTTTAATATCTAAACATTCTGTGAAAATGATTTCTTTGTCTAGCCAGTCACATTGTATTTTTAAGGGTTAAAATTTGCTGAAAGTGATAGTTAGCACAGCCAAAGGTTTATTTCGGGCCCAATTTAGTTCCACAAATAGATTCAGCACCCCTGAAACAAAATTCAAAAGCTTTTGCTCATAAATGGCATGGTTTCATAAAACCTTTAATGTGTGAACATGAAAAACGTGTTATGTTTTTAATTAGAGCGTCCAAAAACGTAAAAATGGACGGGAAAAATGGTTTAAAGGTCAAAATTGCTGGCTTTTACTAATGTCGGGAGTTTGAGTGATCATAGAGCTAGATTAAATGTAGGATTTAGTAGCAAAAACCACTGATTATGTAAACAAGGTGTGACTTTATTAAAGCACATCATTTTAAGGGCTGATTCTGGTCTTAAAACGCCAAAGAAATTGCAAAAAAAAATCTTGACTTTCACACTTACACTCGTATATAGTAAATGTACACACAAGTAAAAGTAATTACTTTTACTCAAGTACTAACTCAATCATCGTTTTTTTTATAGTAAAGTAATTGACAAAAGTAAGAACTGTCACAAGTAAAAGTTCCTAGATTCGTGTTTTACTCTAATCTCAATTGTTTTTGCTTGTATTTCTTTTGTTTCTTCAAGAGTTAGGAACTAAGTCATTGTAAATAGTTCATCAGGTGAAAGATGTGACATATTCTGCCAAATATTTAAATTGTAAAACCGCTACAAAAGTCAACGCTTTTCTCTATCTAATATCTGGGTGGTAACCACGAACTCTTAAAACAATCTCAAATCTGTCAAACATTATCATTTCTGTCAAATTTTGTATGAAATGACGTACCAAAATTGACAGATTTGACAACTTTGAGATTGTTTTAAGAGTTCATGGTTATGGCCCTGAAATCTTCCTCGCAGAAAATATCACGTTAAGTTATGGTACAAGTACGCAACTTGATGATTTTATTGCAGTTTGCTACTTTTATTGTGCAGAGTGCCAGGATTAACAAGAACTTAAAATCTTTTTAAATCTTCTGACCAATTTTCAAATTTGGAAATAATGGCAACCTATCTATGGATACACAAAGAAGTTGGCAGCTGATAAAAAAAAGGCGAGTAGCGTGCATTATGTATGGACTTACGCTGGCTGATTACGATAGTTTGCACACATGATTGAGGGTGCCATAGTTTCAAATGGTTTCAAAACTGTTTTCTGCGACAGAACTCTAATTAGTAAAATTAATGTCAAGTAGATCTTTATACACAATTTGTAACTGAGTTCTTTTTACCCGACTGCCAGACGAAGGTTATGATTTTGCCTTTCACTTTGAGTACGCCCAGCTTCGATAAACTTAAAAATCAAATTTTAAAATTTTTGTATCCCGAAAACTACTGCCAAAATGAGTGACAGTGGCTGTAGCAAAAGTGATCTACTGAACTGCATAAAGTACTTTTTGAATAAATAAATTGACACTTAACAAATTAAAGCCCTGTTCCTGGTTCCGGGACCGGGAGCCACCAATCAACGTTAAGCCGTCGTGATGGGTTGATACGACGTTCTGAGCGCTCCGCCATTAATTTTCAGGTCTTTGACCTGCAGTTAGGTGTTAAACGGGTGACAAAAATTCGATTATTATAAAGGAGAAGACAATTTTTTTAACTATTTAAATATAATAAATGTATGCAAAACTTTTTTGTTTAATATATCAATAAATTGTAATATTTTTGATGGGATTCTGTTTGGTCTAGTTGCTCGCGCTCCGGACTACAATGCAGGTCAGTGGGGAAGGGGCAAATCTAAGTGTTATGAGCCTTATCGTCGTCGTACCGAAGTAATATTTAGTTGTAATTAAAATTTATTTGCATATGAAAAGGGTACATTTTATATCAAATTGTGGAATAAAGCGTTTTCAGCCATATATGTTTCTTAATTTAATTAATATGCCTATAATATATGCTCATATAATAACAGTTACATTATCTAGTCGCCATAATAAACAAAGTTTACCAAGTTTGAGGCTACATATAATTAGTGTGATTGTTGGGATTTATTTATTGTAATTTTTTGCCAGAAGCGTCGTCCTCATACTGATACCAGCCTCAAGTCAGTAAATTTCATTTTATTCATTGACCCGAACCGTGAATGAACAGCTGATATCATTTTGTAAAAAAAAGCAAAGCAATTTTTGAGAAGCCAATATTGGTCCTAAAGGAAAAATTGTTATATTGACCCCAAGAGGTTCTTCGTTTTACACCCTGTATTCAAACCCTCTTTTATTAGCTTTGTAACTAAGTAATTCGATTTTGGGAGCCGATCTTGACCTACTTCTGTTTGTCGTATCGATTCGGAACTTTGTTAGTGTGTTAGTGTGTGTAATCCGGACGATAATACAATAATCCCTTGAATCCCTCTCTTGGATTGTATCGAATGCTTAGACTAGACACGTCTAAGATTTAGAAGATACCTTTGGTTTTAAATAGGTAAACCTGTCATGAGCTTTACTTTAGAAATTACTAGCTGTGCCCGCAACTTTGTTTGCGTGAGCTACAGGATGTTTGGTTTATCACTTAAATCCCGCAGGAACATTGATCCGGTAGTATCCTATATATATGTTATATATGTCGCAGTAAGATAGATAAAGCCGTAATATAGTTATATCCCTAGGGATATAATTATATACTGTAACATAGTTATACGAAAGCGATTTATTACTATCTTACTAGGAATATAATTATAATACGGTTCAAGTTTAGTGATATAATTATATTACTGGATTAAGTTTAGTGAAATAGGTAATAATGATGATGACTGTGGTGGGGGGCCAAACATAATGGCATATGGGAGCCTGTGTGGACCACCTACATTCCACCAGCAGCCGCTGTTTGCATGGAGTAGATGATGCAAACAAAAATGCGCAGGAAAGTGCAATTGTTTAAAAGGAGAAATAAAGTGCACCATACTGTGTGGCTGCAGCGAAAAGTATTAATTAATTTTGCTATTGTTTTATTACACTGAATAACTAAATTACACCTTTATTATATATTTTTTTACCCATCGGTCGCTAGTATAACTAGACCTTGTAGTTTTATATGAGCAAGTCGATTTTCAACCTTACGGTGGTCAACCAATTTCTTGGTCGACTATACAACTAGCGGCACGAAAGTTGAGCACTGGGCCAAGGATGCGCAGAAGATCATTACGATTACGGGCTGATTGGCTAGTCACGCGCCGCGCCTGCACCGCCTGCCGTGATTGCTTGTTAGCTCCGCGCACACGCGTCTCCGATACGATGATCGTCTCGAAACATGCGCAAAGCGATCCCCACTCTTTCGATGCCGAGTACCATCAAGAAATGAAGTGGACTGTGCGCGCGAAAAGACGTCTCATGCGAGCGACCTTGCAATGTGTGCGTGCATTTGTCAGATGTGTATGTTTTCTCATAATGAATGACTTTTCGAAATTTGTTTTGTTCTGAATGCTAAAAGGTGCGCCTGTAAGAATACAGGCGCACCTTTTAGTATAGAACTCTATGAATTTGATTTTTTACAAAAACATTTTACAGGCACTACACTCCTACAATTATTTCACTAAACTTAATCCAGTAATATAATTATATCACTAAACTTGAACCGTATTATAATTATATTCCTAGTAAGATGGTAATGAATCGCTTTCGTATAACTATGTTACGGTATATATTTATATCCCTAGGGATATAACTATATTACGGCTTTATCTATCTTACTGCGACATATATATAGGACGGAACACAACGTCCTGTCGGCGAACAGTCCATCGGAGAAGCGGCTGTCGGAGAACGGTTGTAAAATCGATACAATATAAATTGTAACATTTTACCCAAAAGGCACAATATACGAATACTAGGTTTTAGTAATAAATTAGATTCAATGTTTCAGTATTAAATTTTCCAGCCCATTTATAAATTGGTTTAATAGTCGAAGTCGGCGCGACAAGTGTTACAAAGCAAATAAATAATAATTATCGGTTTGCGTGTTCTTCGCTTGGTGTGTGGTTTAAAATACTAACTTGCCGATGTTTACCATTTAACTATTGCTTTTGTGCATTATTTTGATTGGTTTTAAAACATTTATAACGACTCAAGCAGAATTTCAACCGAACAATATTCAGTGGGGTTATCCAGTTTTAGTTGTAAGTAATGTTATGTTAATCACGTAGGTTATTTTATAAATTATGTTTTTTTAACTATAGTGATTAATCATTATGATATTTTGAATTTTTACATTTGTCATTGTGAAATGTTGCGCTCCAAATTCATTGTTAGTGCCTAAGATATGCACTATTTAACACTAATTTAAGATTTTTAAAGATGTAAGTTCAGTTTAAAAAGAAAAATATACATATATACAAAAGTCGTGTAGTTTTTCCTTGAAACATATTTCTTTTTCAACTTTTATAAAAATAATTAGCAACTTTTTATGTCATCCATGACACTCAGAAGCATAACTACTAAAATTTTTAACAATATTTCCTGTTTAATTACTTCTACTACTTTTTACTTTGCACCAACCGGCAACTTTCTATTTTACCGACTGAATATATTTGAACTCTATATGAATGTTTTAGAGTTTACATTAGCTTGAAAGATCCCAATTTCAGTGTTGCTAGGTGCGTGATTCTTTTTGAATCTGGGTATATTTTAGTAATAACGTGTTGCCACTTACTTTCCTATTATGATCGAGTGGGGGTTGTAATGGGTCGATTAGGGCCCGTAATTATATTGCAATTCAATAACGATTGTGATAACATACTGATTAGATTATCTATGATGATGGCGTTCCGAGCGATTTTTTTAAATGGCTATCTGTTTTCGAAGCATTGAACCCCTTAACCTAGAAAAACGAAACTTTTCCAGTCACAAAAGATTATTTGATTAGATTATTTATTGTTGAAAATTTTTGTTTTTAGCAATTCCATGCAAGGTTTTAATTGAAGATAAATAAAACTTGAAAAAAAAACATCGACCTCAGGTGGGACTCGAACCCACGTCCCATCGCATGCCGGGCGAGTGCTTTACCAACAAAGCTACCGAGGACGTCACGTGACACGATGAAATTTCTCAAGTGTTGACGGTAGTATACTACTCAGCTATACATATAGCTACAACATTGATCAAAGATACGCTGGCTTCGACAGCGAGAAAAAACACTTAAAAATTTCATCGTGTCACGTGACGTCCTCGGTAGCTTAGTTAGTAAAGCACTCGCTTGGCATGCGATGGGGCGTGGGTTCGAGTCCCACCTGAGGTCGATGATTTTTTTCAAGTGTTATTTATCTTCAATTATTTATTGTTGCCTTATTATAATTTTTATGCTATATTTTATCTTACCGCACCCTTTGCAAGCTTTGCATGACCCAATGGTTGACTGGCAGAGAATGCTTTGAGCATTAAGTCCACCATTAGTACACTTATTATAAGTTTGTCCAATAAAGTTTGAAAAAAAATGAAAAAAAAATGTATCATTAGCCTTGGAAGTCCACTATTAGGCATTTCCTCGTCTTCACAAAGCCACAGCAAGTAGCTCAGTACCATTTATTAAAAATAATAAAATTACACTCCACGCATCTATCAAATTCACTCTACATCAAGTACAAACTGAAGCTATCACATTTCTCGTTGACAATTTTTCCAATATTCCCAGCTATGAATCCGAGCACTTGATTCTGTAACGATCTTCCATTATTTCAGATTAAGTACAGAAAGTGCTTGGAATTGAGACACAGCGCACGTATGGCGGACTAATAGCCGCCTGCGACCTGTCGCTGCAGGATAAGCGTCTTGAATATCAATAAAAAAAACATGCCAAGTGCGAGTCGGACTCGCGCACGAAGGGTTCCGCACCATTATCTATAAAAAACCGGCCAAGTGCGAGTCGGATTCGCACACGAAGGGTTCCGTACCATTATCTATAAAAACGACCTAAAAATCACGTTTGTTGTATGGGAGCTCCTATAAGTATTTATTTTATTCTGGGTTTTAGTGTTTGTTGTTATAGCGGCAACAGAAATGCATCATCTGTGAAAATTCCAACTGTCTAACAATCACGGTTCATGAGATACAGCCTGGTGACAGACGGACAGACAGACAGACAAACGGACAGACGGACAGCGGAGCCTTAGCAATAGGGTCCCGATTTACCCTTTGGCTACGGAACCCTAAAAATGAACGTGACAACTACAAGTCTCTATTTTCGAAAGGCTCTTCAAATTATGTCAGTAAAAAGAGGTTAATTGTTTTGTAAAAATTGGGTCGGGCTGTGGACACAGCCCGACCCAATTTTTAAACATCTTTTTTTAAATAAAAATATAGGTACTAATCAACTATTTAAGCATTATTCAACTTAAGCACAAATTACGTATAGCGGCGGCGCACTACTATTTTGTGACTTAAGCCTTTAGTATAAGGCTTAAGTTAAATTAGTTTAATAATTCTTAAAAAGTGTCTGTTTACTTAGTAAAATTTTGTTTTGAATGTTGTTTAGCAATTATTCCTTTATTTCAGGAGAAATGGTTGTAACCTGGCTTTTTGCGCGTTACTCTTACCAAATGTCAAATTATTAACTTATATGAAAAACAACTTTATACTGCTATGTTACAGCATAGCTAACGGATTTCTATTTTGTACATAAAAAGACATTACAAGACTTCAACACGTGTCGTGGGAAATTTGTATACGAGCCTTAATTTACACACAATCACATCAAAAACAGCATTGGAATACCATCGATCTGTCCACAAAATCTGATATAGAATTTGAAAGAACCAATAGCAGCTAAAACTTCACATACAATCTCAAAGTACATTTTCGTGTCTGACCCAATCAGATCCGAGCTCGATATTGCATCAGGGTTGCCGGCCGTATAGGCGCTCATTGCGTTTCAAAAATCCGGGGTCTCACTGAGACAATTTTGTGCCGGCACAAAACTGGACTATAGGATCGAATTTGATGGACTAGCCTAGTTATACTGGAAGCTTTTGTGTGTCAGACTCTTTGAATATATAAATAAATAAATAAATATTGGACAACATCACATACATTGCTCTAATCCTAAGGTAAGTAGCTAAAGCACTTGTGTTATAGAAATCAGAAACAATGACGGTACCACAACACCCAGACCCGAGCCAATATAGAAAAGTACGTTTTCCACATTGACCCGACCGGGGATCGAACCCGGAACCTCAGAGATGGCGGCGCCTTAAAGTCCGGCATGCTCGCCTCTCGGCTACGGAGGTCGTATATACATGTCTTGATTCCCTGTTCCAGTGTCATCAAAGGTTTTTATGTTTCTCAATTTACGCTCTTTAATTTACCACACCGCCATTCAATGTATCTGCCTCGCCCAATGGTTGACTGGTAGAGAATGCCTTAAGACATTAAGTCCGCCAATTGTACATTTATTTCGTGCAATAAAGAATAATTTAAAAAAAACGTCAAAAAATATATAAGTCAACCGTTGGCGCCAAAGATTGTTTCGCCCGCTCAGTGGCGCGCTTGTTACCATAGCAACCCAAAACTGTTACCATAGTAACCATAGTTGGTACTCACTCAAATCTGGCCTGTTCTTTTGGTAATAATGGCAGCTCCACACTCTATCTAGACATGTTTATAATCAAGGTCAGACTTTAAAAATAGGATTCTGGAGTTGAGAGTATTACTCCTAGGTAGACTTGCGCACCATCGGATTAGTTTAGTACAAGATTAAGACATATTTCTCTCTCCGTCATTGTCATACAAACTGACAGCTATATAATGATTTTTAATACCGTGTAGGTAAATAGTTCGCGATTAAATTCGCTAATCTTGGCATACGCAAGGCCTACGAGTATGCTATAACATCAACTAAAAGTAGGTTGCGATCCTTATTCTAAGATTATAAAGTTATTAATTACTTTTAAACTTTCGCGTTGCATAATTTAAACTCAATGAAACGGGAATTAACGCGATCATAATTTGGGTACAAAATGTTACCTCTTTTGCCTGACGTTTCGATCGGGTTACACCGACCGTGGTCACAGGCTGACTGGAACAGCGATATGTCTTCACTCTGTATGAGAGGCAGATTCTTCATCTACCCTCATAATATTATGTTCACGCCAAGTACCGTCACACACTCGATCGAAACGTCAGGCAAAAGAGGTAACATTTTGTACCCAAAATATGATCGCGCTAATTCCCGTTTCATTGATTATAAAGTTATTCTTAGTATAGTAAAGCAAAGGATAATCAAGGCCACTCTATTTACTGTGTTAGTGATTTATTTCAGCCAGACATTATTGAGGCCGCTCCCGTTTACAGACGAAACACATTTTTCCAGACGAGAAAGTAAATAATATTACAGGATTTGATATTAATGATTGTTTTGTTTATGAAAGGTATTTCTGTGTGAAAACACAGGGTGTTTCCGGTTAAATTCTATTATATTCGACGATCGTATGGTTTAATGTTCGGTGGACAATAAACCCTTAAAGGTTAAAGGTTCAAAGTAAGCAAGTAAGTCCCTAGGTTCCTGGGTTTTGGTCAGGTTAATTTAGAAATCTAACTTTTCTACGGTGGCTCGTGCTTAAGTGTAGTAGGAATACATCTGAAAAATAAAATTCACTGTCTCTTTCCTAATAACAATAACAAAATGATAATCATTATTTAATTAGAGACAATCTTTGGATAATATTTATTTGTATCTAGAGGCACATGCACATAAGCACGTAAAATTTATCGACTAATAGTGAGATACAAAATTATTTTTACTGAATTTATTATTATGATGCTTTTTTCTAGTAACGGTCATAAAAATATAGTAGTTACCGTCTCGCACTCTCGTAGCTCGTAGTTCGCTCGTTCGTAGCAACTAAAAGGTTTGCAACTGCTGTAGCTCTCTCGTACAAGATCTCGCTACGCCGTAGCACATATTTCGTAGCGCTACGAGCGTTACGGCTTCCGATAGCCTGCGCTGGTACTCTCGGTATAAAATACTGTCTCTGCATTTGATAGTGGAAAATGTTAAACTTATTGTTTTAAAACTAAAAGTAGTGGGTTTCTTAAAGTAAAAATAAAATTTAAAAACTAGTAATCTATGTATTTATGTGATGAAAATGAACCCATATTTTATACAATTGGTTACGCCATAACTTGAGAACGACTGAACCGATTTCATCCGTTTTAAAGAGATTTAATGCTTTGTAGAAGGTTCTTACGGAAAACTCATTAAGTTGGGCACAAAAATATATAACTTAAGAATAAGTAATAGATAAAAAAACGAATATTTTAAAAAACATTGAATTGAATAATTTATTTCAAACTATTATTTAAGAACCCACTACCTTTTGTAAAACACATAATATTGACACACATAATATTGCCACCACTATTAATATATTATTATATTAGTTTACTCGTACTACGTATGCGGCCAGGGAAACATTATTGGCAATAGAATTTCAATTGTGTCCAGTTTTAATGGCAGGCCATTAAGTGATAAGGGGTGTGATAACATAACATTAATAACGATGTATTATTATTATTTTTTTAATCTTATGGTAAGTAGCGAAAGCACTTGTGTTATAGAAATCAGAAACAACGACGGTACCACAACACCCAGACCCGAGCCAATATAGAAAAGTTCGTTTTCCACATTGACCCGACCGGGGATCGAACCCGGAACCTCAGAGATGGCGGCGCCATTTATAGTCCGGCGTGCTCGCCTCTCGGCTACGGAGGTCGTATTTTAATATGTTTATCCGTTATCTAGTCGCCATAGTACAGCCTTTGCTTCGGGATTAGATTATTTTTGTAAGTGTTAGAATTGAATGTAATATTTTGTAGGAACCACACTTCCGTAACGTGTTTTAAAACAGTTTTATTTAGCATAGAGTTTCTTGTGAAATTCTTTTTTTTTTAAATAAAGTGTAACCAAAAGGAAAATAAGCAATTAAATAAAGACAAAAAACCGGCCAAGTGCGAGTCGGACTCGCGCATGACGGGTTCCGTACCACTATCTATAAAAAACGGCAAAAAAACACGTTTGTTGTATGGGAGCCCCCTTAGATATTTATTGTATACTGTTTTTTAGTAATTGTTGTTATAGCGGCAACAGAAATACGTCATCTGCCATAATCATCATCATATCATCTATCACGGTTCGTGTGATACAGCCTGGTGACAGACGGACAGACAGACATACAGACAGACAGACAGACGGACAGCGGAGCCTTAGCAATAGGGTCCCGTTTTACCCTTTGGGTACGGAACCCTAAAACAGCTATGGAGTGGTGACGAGTGTATGTCTTTCACTAAGAAAACACGATTTACAAAGTATTGACATTGATGGATAGTGCCTAAAGCAAAGGATAATGTAAGCCAATCCATTAACAGTAGCAGTGCTTTATTTCGGCCAGAGATTATACAGGATGTCCCGTAAATAAAGTATAATTTTGTAACCAGATATTCTACACATCATAATAAACTTTCGTTCTTTAACTTTTTTAAATACTATGCATATATTTTTTTGGCTTTCTATTCAAATTTAATCGGCTGTTTTGTAATTTTGTATGGAAAGTCGATAAATTTTCATGCAAATTTTCAAAATTGATAGAACAAAAGTTGTTCACGGTGATGTATAGAATATGTGGTTTCAAGGTTCTCCTTTATTTACGGAACACCCTGTATTGAGGCCGCTCCCGTTTACAGACAAAAGATTTAGTTCCAGACTAAAGTAAATAATATTACGGGATTTGATATTTGTGATTGATTATGTGAGGGATGAGTTGAACTACGTGTTTGTCTTAAACACAATCTGGTTCAATACTTACTAAGAAGAGTTCGTATAATTTACGAATATATTACAGATAACGAAAACATTGTGTTACTTCGACGGCAAACGCTTGTTAATCTTTTATTTAAACACTGTTCTCATGTAAGTGACATAGATATAAAGGCCTACTTGCAAAATGATTCCTTAAATACAATGAACTCTAAACACATTTAAAACATTATACTGTATCGTTCATTAATTTTACAATCATCATCATCATCATCACCAGCCTATATCAGTCCACTGCTGGACACAGGCCTCTCCAAAGGGAGGATTTTGCCATAATCGCCACGCTTGGCAGGCGGGTTGGCGATCGCAGTTTGGCCAATGGTGGAGAGGAGACGCTGCTGCCCGTCTTCTTGTGGCAGTTCTCCTGTAGTCGCCTCTTACGACACCCATAGGAAGAAAAGGGGTGGTGCTATTCTTTTAACGTGCCGGCACCACACGACACATGCAATGCAAATGCATTTCATGCAAGTTACACAGGGTTAAAGGTCCACTTGCAAAATGACTCCTTAAATACAATTAACGCTCACATTTAAAACATCATACTGTATCGGTCAGTAATTTGACAATGACAGACATAGAATGATGCCTTTCATTTAACAAATCATTGTGCAATTGGACCTAGAAAAGGTCTTAGTGAGAAAAAAAGATCTTTAAACTTTAACCTGAACATTGGCAATCTAAATGTATAAAAATAAAGTCGGGTTAGTTTCACTATTTATAACACAAGAATGGTTGGATCGAATTTTATGACTTTTGATTTGTTGGATTTTTATACATGATGGTGTACATCACATTTTTTTTATTATATCCAGTTTTTAGAAAGCTATAATTTCCAATATCTTCTTCTCATGTCGTTAATCATTATTACATCGCTCGGACAACATTTTTATTGAAACATAAATATCAAAAATCTAATCAAAATCCCCAACTTGTGCTCACCAAATATATAATTATTCTTGATTATGAAGTATCAGTTTCACGTTATCCGTATTATAAATGTATCCATTACAGACCGCGAGATAAACTGGGCCACCCTGTATTGTCTCAGCCGGGTCAAGGTATCTATTATTGCTGCTATCGAGGTCGGGCCGTTTGATTTCGATGTCTGCATTGAAAATGATTCTAGCCACCACTGGGTATCGAAACAAAAGGTTCTGTTTGGTGTAAAAATGATAAGCAAAAATGCAGCGGTCCTCTTGAGAAAAGAAAATACGTTATTGTTTACTAGTTCGGTTATACGGTTTCATTAATTCTTGTAAACGTAAACGCTTTATATTATTACTTATAGCATAGAGAAAAATTAATAGTGACTAAAGCATGCTATAGTTACACATAACATGATTGTTCCGAAAATTGTGAACCAAATTATATATTTATATTTTGTTATGCTAAAAGATCACAAAAGCTAGTAGACTAGACACGTATAATTAAAACAAAATCATCGAAATTTGCGAACAAAAAAATAATACTTACTTAAAAATATTCTAGATTCTCCGCTTATTGTTAGGTAGGATTGCAGTTGCAGTTGAGTCTTAGTTCGCCTAAATTTTCTACTCAACACTACATTATAAATAGTTAGTTCGCCTAAATATATTTCAACACTACATTATACAAAGTTCCTAATTTTCCCTGCCTCAGAGTAGTACTAATATGCCACTAATACATTTCAGATATCCACAGCATTAGTGCTTCGACCACAACCACGATAACTTGGGATAATCGACAGATATTCTCGCCAAGCTGTCTAGAACAGTCAATAATAGGGATGACGACTGGGTAGTTAAAGAAAATGAAATTTTATTTAATCCGTCAGTTTGATTATCATAAAATAATGGACTCCTATTTTTTCTTTTGTCAATCAACCAAAAGTGTGGGTGGTGTAAACTGCAACAAAAATACAACGTAATTTACTAAATTTTATCTTCACAACAAAGATAGTGCTCAAGCACACCCCGACTGAACATCGCGCTAAGAGAAAACACTTGTTTCATAATAAATATTGGACAACATCACATACATTGCTCTGATCCTCAGGGAATCGAATCCGGAACCTCGAAGATGGCGACGCCATGTAGTCCGGCGTGCTCGCCTCCCGGCTACAGAGGTCGATGAACTTTATCGGACTATACTGTTAAAACTTTCCCGTTTTGAATATTCCACGGCATTCTATCATAGGCCATCAGGATCCCCACGGCTTGAAGTAAACCCTTTACGGCCGTGACGGAACCGCATGAGACCTCCATGCATAATTAATACCATCAGATAGGCTCAGGGATCAGAACTGACACATACCGTAACGAAAATAAACCAATGCCGTATTGAATTTAGTTAAATCTCTGAAACCCCGAAATAATTGGATTGAGATTAAATACTTATGGCCTTACTACAAAAACCTGTTGAACACCTGTTTACAGATAAGCCAACCATTTTGAAATGTTTGTTAGTAATATGTCTCGAATGTCAGATGTGTCAACATTTCAAATTGGTTGATTAATTTTAGACAAGTGTTCAACGCTTGTCTTTTTTTTTTGTAGTAATGCCATTAATACCTTAATTTTCTTATACGAATGTCTTTACGAATTATTACGGATGCCTTTTGGAGATCTATTAATGCTGATGTATGCTATTAATACTGCAGTTACATTATGAAGTGATTAAATAAATATGAATATAGTTTTTAATGGAATTTCCCTTTTTTTCTTTTCACCCTATATGCTTTGGTTTCTTGTTTTTAGGGTTTCATACCCAAAACGCTAAGACCCTTTGATTTCGTTTTGTCTGTCCATCAGAGCTTTCTAGCTCGTAAAGGGAAGTGACAGGAATATTAATGTTTTTTTGAACATACCTACTAACCCAAAATCAAATTTAATTAATTTTATTTTTCCTACATGCAATGAAGTTTTATATGCCTGGCATAAGCAATGTCATTGCTTAAAGCTCATTGGGTAAAAATAAATTTAACAAATAAGTATCTACTCAACACTAAGACCAAAAGTTATAAAACATCTTGATTTTAATCTACTGCTATAGTATAGTAAATGTTGTCTATATCAATAGCTCATTCAACCTAACTGTAAGCCTGTAAAATAAAATAAAAAATAATTGCAAAAAACATAAAAAATAATGACGATATATTTCCAACACTCACAATATATTTCACGTGCTTATAAAATCAGAATGTTGAATTTATTTCCTACCGTAATCACTCGGCAAGACCGGGATCCTATTAAACGCTTTCACTTTGCGTATTTTTCGAACCTCGATAGGCCAAGGACGAGTGGAATTAATAAATAACGAATGTTTTTATTAAAAACTCCTCTGGGAAAACGATATGGAGCCGCAATAACCGTATATCTCTTTAATATTTTGAGTACGTGAAAAACGTAAGAAACGTGTACTTTTTGATAATCTACCAGTTAGACAAAGAGAAAAAGTTTGTCGTCATCCCCTTTATCGAGAACAGGGGGGGTTACCATGAGCTTTAAACTATTCACTCAAATTCCAGGCAGTTCAGTGTCTGTGCAGCTAACTAAATCGCTCAGATTTGGCTCAGATAGCTTACATTCGTACTAGATGGTAACCCCCCAGCTCTATTACATTCCTAAGTCTGGAACAAGCTGACTAGGAGGCAATGTAATGTTCTCTACGAGGCCACAGGATTTTTCCTTCTAAAGTACGTGAATATACAATGTCGTACCGATGTATAAAAGGAATGCCAATAACAGTTGCGTAACTTTGTGCCTGACGATATTACACTTGTGCAGGACAAAGAATTTAACCTACAGTTGATACATTTTTTAAAGTCAGATATTTTTATTCAGTAAGTAGTAATGCTTTGAGTGGAAGAATAAGATGCAGTCAGTTAGGGTATTTTTTTTTATGTGTATGTATTTGTATTGCTTTAATGATATTAGAAGCCTATAGATAACCTAATATAATAAATTAAGTAACATATTTTCTGGATGCAAAGGGCGGGAGATCGTGCGCTGTGGCGCTCCTTGGGCCTATGTCCAGCAGTGCACTGCAACAGGCTGATATGAAGTTACATATTTTCAGCAAATTAACATTTTGTTAGTAAAAATTCTGCTATACGTGTGCAACGAATAAACCATTTTATAGTTTTGTCGATTATCTTCAAGGGTTTTTTTTAATTGTTAACAAATTAAGTTAATTATCAAGTAGAAGTAACTGAAATATTTTATTGATTCACAAAATATATCGATTCGCGCGAAAATAACTATAGTTAATAACCGAATAAATGTGATGTGACCTAAAGGAATATTATTTTTAATGACATAACCCAGATTTTTAGAAGAATATTATTAGATACAAATTAATGTCGTCACCGACATCATGCCGCCATCTCTTCTTTCATGACTTTCATAAATTATTATGTTATTCGGATAAGAACCTTATTACAACCCAGGCTCTTATCACCGCCACAAGTTGACATAATCTCGTTTTTGGTTACACAAGGGTTTTAAGTTATTCGTAGAAATCGCCTACATACAACCAACGTCTTATGTAGACGACAATATTAGCTTTGACTTCAATATTAATAACATTACTTATTGGAATCAGGTGTTATTTTATAACTAATAAATAAATATTAGACAACATCAATTACATTGCTTTGATTCTATGGTAAGTAGCTAAAGCACTTGTGTTATAGAAATCAGAAACAACGACAATACCAAAACACCCAAATCCGAGACAATATAGAAAAGTTCGTTTACTACATTGACCCGACCGGGGATCGAACCCTATTTCTATTCGTTATTTATTTATTAGCCTATACCGTCTCATGGTTGAGCAAAAACCTTCTCTAAGTTTTATGCAATCTTTGTTAAGGGCTAAAATCTGCATGTCCCGAATAACACCGTCTAAATCGTCAAGCTATCTTTTTTTAGGTGTGCTATTCTGACGGCGTCCATCTGTGGGTAGTTGGTGACAACTGCAACATCTCGGCATGGATTATGTTGACATGCATTGCCAAGTCCAGTGCCTTTTAAGATCTAAACCGTTCGTAACAGATTGTTAACCTAAATATTACCTTGTATATTAAATAAGTAAGTCAGTATACTAAATAAATATCGTGGTTCATATCATATGATTAGGCATTGGTGTCACGTGATTTACTGGTTGTCAATTTTGCTGTCGAATGATTCTGGATCGGAGTCGTGATATAAAGACGTTTGGCTTCCAACTCTCTATAGCTGAGTTTGATAAACCTCAAACTAAGCTTTAGATTTTTTCAGTTACCACATTTTAATCGCACAAATGTGTTTTTGTCGATTTTTAAATCTCCTAATATCGATTCGATCGATTTTAATCATTGGTATAACACCCCCATGCTATCTCGTGACCAAACACCCTGTATAATGAGTCCAAATTACGGATACATGACGAATACTTACGAACACATATTAAAGCAAGTACGGAGCGTGAAATTGGTTTTGTCATAACAGTCCCGGGGGCCGTAAATCATAAGAACTTAGGCTGAGCACATACGGGGCGGTAAGCTTAATTTTGGGAATATGACGGAATTAATTCGCTTAGCATAATTTAATAGATAGCTATCAAATTAGTTACAGTGGACACAGACACTTAAATAGTTTAGTGTTAGTGTCAGAATTTTTCAGTGTGTGTTTTTACGCGAGTGTAGTTTTGTAAAAATCTTTTTGTAACTAATATAGAATGAATTTGTATTTTTTCGACTGGTATTGCACGTAACCTTAGAAATAAAAATTTACAAAAACAACTATAATTATTTTTGCGTTTTCAATAATAATATATTTACAGCAAATTTGAAAATGAGTAACGAATAATATGATAAAATACTAGTTGAAATCAATTCTATATATCATAATTGGAACTTACAAGCAGCTTTTGTACTAACATTCGAACAAAAGGTTACACCACACCAAACGCGCCAACCTTTTACCAACAAAGAATACAAAACAGCGCATCCGAGGTGAGTCGGGGCATATTGTTAAGAGATGATTTGTGCGCGCCTGTCTCCGTGATTTGTTGGGGTAATAATGAGAGCGGCTCATTCCCGTAACGAGGTCTAATCTCGGATGATTGTCGGTAGCTGTTTTATGATCTCGCTGGAATGTCCGTAATTCCGGATACAATGGTGTTCGATGTAGAACGTTTGTGAAGCAGTATTATGAACGCTGCGATCCTATTGATTGATAGCTGAAGGTGAAATCGTTTTTATAAAACTGACGACTTGGTAACTAGTAGGTCATGCTTTGGACTACAAATACGGAGACATTTGCGGGCTTAAGCCCCGCAGGGGGCATTAAACTTATTAGATTTGAACAATTAAACAATTTACATTTCATTTTGCTGGTTTTTAGGGTAATGCATTTTTAAGTAAACCATTAAATAGCTATCTTAATACAAACTGTGTTGTGATTTAAGGGCCATATGATTGTTAAAAGAAATTTCGTTTCATTTCAATTTATTACTTTTTAAACAGCACTAAAATATTGGAATTTGTGGATTTTTTGGGAATGGTTTAAGCGATTCTAAAATGTTTTGTAATTTACAAGACTTTTTTACAGATGCTTTTTACTAACAATACAGATTTATTGAATTCTTATTACCCTTGGAAATCTTTATTATTTGTCAATAAAGTAAAAAAAAAAATGTTATTACCCAAAAATTTCCCTTTAAGCAACTTAACCCCGCACGATTTTAAAGACGACCGATGAGTTATGTCCGCATAAATCTACCCAAACAAATAGTTATTCAATCGACTATCCCACGAACCAATTACTATGCGGGCAACGCGCCCGGAACAAAAAGCGCGCGTTAAAATTTCCTTACCGGGCATTATATCAGCGCCGAGTGCGCGTTACGACTTCGCTGAGTGATGTCGCGCGCGTGTGGGCAGCCTAAACGGCTTTTCCAACTTGAGGTTAAGTCTTAGCAAGCATCTCGTAATTTTAAAGGTTTTACGATTATGAAATAAGAAATAAATTAGCACTCTGTAGGTATAGGCACTCTTTATGTTTCAATAATTCTCTCAAAAAGGAAATAGGAATTATAGGAATCATATTTACAAAAGTATATTTTTAAGACAGCTTTCAGGAGTTTCGGGTAAAAGACAGTTAAAAAATATTTTCCTAAATTTTATTTTAAAACATAACCAGACTTGCGCACAACAAGTTTAATTTAATCGCAATGGCGTAGTAACATAAGAGACATAAAAACATATTCATTTTTGTATACATTACGAGGGGCTTTCGAAACGCACAATGACGAAAATGATTCCAATGGAGTATTTAGTGGTTAACATTTCCACTCGCACAACAGATTAGCACTAATTAATACCATCACACAGAAACGATACCAGAAATTCAATAACAGGATTAAACTCCGCGATCACACGAGCATTCTTATTGACTAGTGAGCTTGGGAAATTAATGATCTGCCCGTGTTCATAGTAAAACCACTTTTATTACAACCGAGATAAAGTCTAAAGTTGTAAACAGTGGTGACGGCAAATAAAAAAAAGCAATTACTGCGGCAAAACGGTCTCTTATATTACGTTTGGTTTTTTCAGCGGAGCCTCAAAGGGCCGCCCTGCACGTCCGTAAACTGGAGCACTTTTTGTGCTGCGAGATAGGGTTGTCAACAGCAGGCTACACAAAAAACCTCGTCGGTTGATGCGCGAATCCTGGAGGTCTAGAACGAAAATGTTACTTTCGTTCGGACGTATAAACCTAACAAATGAAAATAACCAGTCGTTTGTATCATTACTTTGCTAAAATATGACCAACTCAATCTAGCCGTGTAAAAAACCTGACCTTTTTCAATTGTTCATAAATTATCAAACTTTTGATACAAGTGAATGGATATTTTAATTTGATCGGATAATACGACCGAACGAATGAAACGCTTTTGTAGTAGGAACCTAGAGCCTCCTGCTACTCGTTATCATCTACAACTAATATATATTTATTAGGAGTTTCTTCCCTTTTCCACTTATAGATCTGTGTTCTGTGATCTTGGGACAATTGCATCTAGTTAATTTCATCGTGTCTAGAATGTGTATGAAAATAAACATTTGTGTAACATTTTTAGTTTTGGTATATGAAAGGACAATCAAATTAAATTCATTTCCCTGCCTGGTCTACAATAACTACGTCTTCTAAAGATTCTTAGTCTGGTACCTACACAGGTTATTAACGCTTACTTTAAGATCGCGACAATTAATGTGTCACGATCGTGAAAATATGTCGCATATTGTTATTAAATAATTCCCGCAATCATCTCCACTAAGTTACTTCGTAATAATTTTCCGCACGTAATGGTGACAAACGCAAAATACAGCTTTAATAATATAGCCGAAATCTATTTGGAATAAGCAACAACTAAAACAAAAGAAGCACGATAAAATGATTTGTTTTTATACCTTTGTCTGATGTTTGATAAAAATGTCAAAATAACAACCCTAGTTTTTATCGGTACTCTCGCCAACATTTTCCGCGACACAAGTTATTTACAACTGTTCTTTTTAAGCAAAACAAAATGGTTTTGCACAAATCTTGTTAAACAACACCTATAATATTTAAATGTAAACATAACATCAATTGAAATGTTTGATTGAAGATAAATAACACTTGAAAAAAATCATCGACCTCAGGTGGGACTCGAACCCACGTCCCATCGCATACCGGGCGAGTGCTTTGACCACTAAGCTACCGAGGACGTCGTCACGTGACAAGATGAAATTCCTCAAGTGTTTTTTCTCGCTGTCAAAGCCAGCGTATTCTGATCAATGTTGTAGCTATATGTATAGCTGAGTAGTATACTACCGTCAACACCCTATAGAAATATTTTTACAAATATTTGACTATTGGTTAAGATCAGAAATGCTTAAACATTGTAAATATTCGTTTTTAGCAATTCCATGCAAGGTTTAATTGAAGATAAATAACACTTGAAAAGATTTAAGTGCCTTTTTTGTTGATTGGCAGAAAACAACAATTATTAGTATGATAAAAATGTACAAACAAATATTATCCTGCACAGTAAAACATTTTTGTTTTATATCATCCTCATCTTATCACCACCACCTTGAAGGTTGTGCATACCATATGGAATATAACATTCAAGGATCATAATTAGAATTCTAAAATCGTATTTGATACTAGCCATATTTATAAACAAAAATAATTGCTTGTAAATCCTCTATGTGTCCTTCCATTGATCAGATTGTGATCAAACTTTGATAGTAATCTGACATCGAGATTCTTTTCAGAAAAAGTCGCGGAAAACCACTAGTTACAACAACTAAATATTACTGCCGTGGTTTAACTATTGTAACAATAGCTTAAATAAACGTTTTTTTTTATCACATTTAGTACGAGTATATCGATAGTACTTACTGCTAATCTCGGATAATCGGTAATCTATCGAGCGTATCAATTGGGATCACTAATGTGTGTGTACTGACTCCGCTAAAAGTACTCCACCGTGATCGTGTCGGAACATTTTGTCCGCAAAGTTTTATTCCGTCGTAACTAAACGTTCGCGAGGCGACTAAAGAAAGTTTTGTTTTAAACACTGTGGAGCTTACAGACTGATGTAGTCTTACCTTTAAATACCTGTCCTATCGCGCACACATCTTATTTTTTAGGGTTCTGTACACAAAGGGTGAAACAGGACCCTATTGGCTCCGCTGTCCGTCCGTCCGTCTGTCCGTCTTTCACCAGGCTGTATCTCATGAACCGTAATAGTTAGACAGTTAAAATTTTTACAGATGATGTATTTCTGTTGCCGCTATAACAACAAATACTAAAAAACAGAATAAAATCAATATTTAAGGGGGCTCCCATACAACAAACGTGTTTTTTTTTCTCGTTTTGTGAGATAATGATACGGAACCCAACGTGCACGAGTCTGACTCGCACTTGGCCGGTTTTTTTTAGATTTCGCACGCTAAGGAACGATACACATTGCGACTTCATTTTCTAAAACAAAAGCATTTCCTTTGAAGGAGACAACATCCGTCTTTTCTAAAGTGCTGTATAAAATATGCAATCAATGCACGACAAGACGGATGCGCTACACGAATGCAATCTCGATTCGATGTCGCCGCGATCGACATTAAAGCGCTTTTGTATTGTTCACGTTTATATGAGATCCCGTGATGTCTTTCTGTCAATACTTAGTAGCTAAGTTATGAGATAGAGTTTGACGACCTCCGTAGCCGAGAGGCGAGCACGCCGGACTTTAAATGGCGCCGCCATCTCTGAGGTTCCGGGTTCGATCCCCGATCGGGTCAATGTAGAAAACGAACTTTTCTATATTGGCTCGGGTCTTGGTGTTGTGGTACCGTCGTTGTTTCTGATTTCTATAACACAAGTGCTTTAGCTACTTACCTTAGGATCAGAGCAATGTATGTGATGTTGTCCAATATTTATTATTAGAGAAGTTATTTAAAGTCGATTAGTGAGACTAGAGTCTATGCAATATTAGTTACCTGTCATGCTTACGTCTCGTCCTAGTAGCGGGCATTGGTTATATTTCGAAGTAGGCAGTAGTAGATACTTACTTATGTGTTTTATTGATGAAAATCAGTGGTTTTCATCAATAACACACATTTGTATGTACCTACTGCCTACCTCATTTCATTCAGGTAGGCACTGCCTAATTGTCTATATGTAGGTACCGCACGCCCATGTCGTTAAGTAAACAGAAAGGTATAATATTATGGGGCTATCCTATGGATACATTATTATTTGTTAGGACTTAAAAGAAATTCATTAAGGTACAATTAATTTTCGGAACTAATCCTACTTATAAACGAAGAGCTGTCAGCCTTATTTTAAATCGCTTAACCTCTTTGCACTTTCATCAATATATTTACAGGAAATATGTCTAATCATCAAGAATAACCAAAATTACTTTACTAAAGATAAAAAACCGGCCATAAGTGCAAGTCGGACTCGCGCACATAGGGTTCCGCAGCATTATCTATAAAAACGAGCAAAAGAATCACGTTTGTTGTATGGGATTCCGGTTTTTAGTATCTGTTGTTATAGCGGCAACATAAATACATACATCTGTGAAAATTTCAACTGTCTAACTATCACGGTTAATGAGATACAGACTGGTAAAGTGGTCACAGACGAACGGACAGCGTACTCTTAGTAATAGGGTCCCGTTTTACCCTTTGGGTACGGAACCCTAAAATTGCACAACGGCATATAAAACAGAATGCTTCAGAAAAAATATATAGATATACAGGTATGGCACAACATGACCTAGGTCCAAATGATCTGATCAGTTGGCAATGCCCCAAATGAAATAAGCAGATTTGTCGTATCTCCGTATCGAGGTCCTCCGTAGCCGAGAGGCGAGCACGTCGGACTTGGCCTTCGCCATCTCTGAGGTCTCTGGTTTGAGTCCCTTTCGGGTCAGTGTAGAAAACGATTTATTCTATTTTATTTATTCTATTAGTCTCGGTGGGTGCTTAAAAAAAAGTAAAGTCAGACAAAGCTTAAACAAAACTTAAACGAATTTCATTGAGATTATTTATTCGATACTAAAATTCAACTTTGCATAAGTCTCGATTGTTGTTGTCTCTTATTTCGTACGATTATCCATATCGATGCAGTCGTAAATAACTCGAATAAACTCGTACTATATTTAGATTTACCCCAAACTGAATTTATTCAAAATCTACTCTTATCTCTAGTACATTGAGTCCAATTTGCGGTGCAACAAATTGTTATCGGCCAGTCGGAATGGTGCTCTTGATAAATTCGCGTAATTTGGATTTGCTCGCTGTATTATAGAGCGAGCGCAAAAAGCGCTGTAATCAAGCTGAGCTATTGCTTGACAGCTTTGTTTAGTTAATGCTGACTTTGGAGGGGATTTTGTTGGTTAATCGCCGAAGCGTTGGAAGGTTCAGCAAAGTAATTGGATATCTAAATGAGTTAGTTGCTATTTATCATTAAGTATTTCGTATTCAAAACATTTCATTTGTTGGTAAATACGAGTTAGAACGTCGTTAAAATCATTAGAGCGTCGTTTTGTGGAAATATTCTGGTGTATTGTGGTTTTGTGCTTCATTAGGAAAGGCTTTAATTGGGATTTAACTCGTTACCACAGCGAGTAGTATGATAGATGCCTATTTTCGGGCGGCTGCTTTTTGTTGTTGCCGATCAAATAAATCATTTTAAGGCCAGGTATTCCTGCAAAAGCGCAAGCAAGCGACTGTTCGAGGTTGCCGCGCTCGCACTTTTAGTTGATACTTAAGCATAGTAAGTAAGACAATCATTGTATCGATTCAAGCACTGCGATTTTGTCTACCTATATTCAATGGCTTTATTTGAGAATAAAAATAAATGTAATATATGAGAAGTATAGCCATAAAATTGAAAAAACATTACAAGAAGAGGTATCTTTTGGTTTTGTTTTATCGAGTGAACTTCATTAGATCATGTAACTGAATGCGAACTTAGCTAGAGAAGGTTCTAAACTAATACATATCTTTTTTTCAGACTTTCAAACACTATTTTCTTTGTCTCAGATGGTATTTAAAAACTCAATAGTGCGGCCCTTGTTGGTATACCAAGCCTTAACCGCCAGAGTAGAATTATCGTGTGCCAAATGTGTTTATTAAAACAAAATTAAAAGAAAATCCCCTAAATAAAAAATATAGCCAGTTAATAGGTTCGTGAAAACTGTATAAAGTGAATCTCCAAATGACTTCATATAAGTAATTTTTAGTCACTGAATATATTCATTATCAAAAAGCAGGCATTCGAAAATATGCTGCACTGTTAACTATTTTGTATATTAATGTTACTGTACTGAACTCACATTAACTGATTGTTCCTTTATTTATTTTAATTATTAGATAAAAAATATTAAAGTCTGCAAAATGATGTTTCATGATAGTCGTCTCTACTAAGAATAGAATGAATAAAATGATAAAAACTAAATATTATACAAAGTTTAACGATAATACTCGTGCTTGCCCATCGCTCGTTCGTACTATAAAATAGATACTTGGTTTTATTTTCGCGTATCAGCAGATAAAAAACGCGTCATGCCGCATAAAGATCGCGTATTTCCAAAGCCATTAGACCGTCGCGTGTCCTTGCTCGCATACGGCCTATTTACAAACCCGACAAAGCGGCTATATTTATTTTGCTAAATCGCTGGGAAGCGAACCCGCTATACAGAGGTCGCTCGCGCTGTTGACCTCCTTCCGACATCCGCAGGACGATGTCCTGAGCCCAACTAATGAAAATCAGCCAGTACATCTTAGGACTCTTTAAAATATGACCTTTTTAGCAGAAAATCCGTGAAATGTTTGAAGGACATACGATATTTCGTTTCTGAAAGCGCCGTTGTTCTAATAATGCCAAAAGCATTCTCTACCAGTCAACCATAGTACCAGATAGAGATGGAGTGGTCGGTGCAACAAAATAAGTTAATTTCTATGTGAGGTACCGAAACAATAGTTTACCTGACGATTTCTTCAAAGTTTTTGCTGTTGAAAAAGCCAGCATTGTCAGAAGCACAGTCACCCAGATAGCGAAGAAGAGAAATATAGTCGATTCGATTTGTTGTGGTGGTCGAATTTTTTGCAAGTTAAATACTATCTTAGAAATAAGATAGATAGATTTTATTGCCTTACTTTATTGCACCCCAAACAAAGAAGTTACAGTTAATATTTACAGAAAGATGTACAATTCAGGCGGTTTCCAGACAATCTTCAGGTAGAGGATAACTATAAAGAAAGGTAAAAGTAGTGATGCTTAATATAATGAAGTTATTTAGAAGTTTCTACATTTTAAATACTGTTTGTTTCCTTTGAGCTATGGCGGTAGCGAGCGATGAAAGTTGTATGCACATTTATCGGATGTTTGTGCTGAAAACATGTGAATAACAGTCGATGGAATATTTACCTCATACTGGGAAATAGAATATTGTTCGTGTTTTAGCATTGAAAATATGTTCCTGCAAAATGTTTGCAGACAATATGACTGTATAGTAGATTCTACACGTTGATCTACCTCGTGTCTAAGCTCCGATATTTTGTTGTAGTCAAGTCCAAGTAAAGCCAGTGTGATCTGATTTGATCAGTTTCCGCGCTAACACGTGTAATAACTTAAAGTTTTAGAACTACTAAATTGTAAACCTTTATTTTGGAACTGATTTTTTTTTAAATATATTTTAGAAGTACCAAAAATGGAGATGATGAATTTTTTCTACCAAGTTTGTAATAACTTGATCTTTTTTCAGTCTAGAAACATTCGATCATGATCCTAGATTTAACCTGTCCACTGCATTTTTTTACTCTAACTTATTTTTTTATTAATATAATATAATATTGGACAACATCACATACATTGCTCTGATCCTAAGGTAAGTAGCTAAAGCACTTGTGTTATAGAAATCAGAAACAACGACGGTACCACAACTCCCAGACCCGAGCCAATATAGAAAAGTTCGTTCTCTACATTGACCCGACCGGGGATCGAACCAGGAACCTCAGAGATGTCGCCGCCATTTAAAGACCGGCGTGCTCGCCTCTCGGCTACGGAGGTCGTCAATTAATATTGGACAACATCACATACATTGTTCTCATCCTAAAGTAAAGGTAAAGTAGCTACTTGTGTTATAGAAATCAGAAAGAACTACGGTACCCACCACAGCACCCAGACCCAATATTTTGCTACATTTTGTGGAATGTAGACGCGACAAGTTTAGTTATAATCTGCTGTATAATCCTTAGTCAGGGGAACTAAACCATTTTGGACCATGAATACTTATCCGGGGTTATCTTTATGAAACAATACATTAATACCTTTAGCCAGCCTACCTCAGCGGAATTTGTAATAACGGTAATTTATTTATTTTATTTATTTAGTAAGGAACACCAACAGTATATATATAAATACATTCAAAGACAAAATTATAATATGAGGTGACAAATTCTTATATATATACCAATAATAGGCGTACACAGCATTTTTACTTAAAAATTTCTACTATACTTATAAATATTGCATCTATAAAAATAATAACAAGTTTTTTTAATAATTTACAAAGAACACTAACAAAAAATCACAAGAAGGTAAGTTTCTGCCTAAACTTCGGTAAGGAGTCATTAAAAATATCAAGACCTGTCCCATGTCTCTCATTGTATTGCGAAAAACATCTAGCAAGGGGAGCGTGGAGACCGAGATTTGTTCTGGTTGCAGGCAGAGCAAATGGCTTCTTAATAGGGTAACGAGGTAGGCGAGCCGGCACGGATAGTCTTACCCGTTCCACAAGATCACCACACTTAATTTTGCCATTGATAAGCCTGTGCAAAAACACCAAGTCATGCCTAAACGCCGGTGGCGCAACGTTTCCATTTTAAAAAAGGTAATGATATTTCCTTCCAATAAGTGGGCAATAATATAAAATAGAGGTCACATGAATTCATGGAACGTGTCAAGTACTTAAGTGCCTTTGCCTATAAATACTTTATTCCACATTAAATCCAAAACGCGGTGGATTATTAATCAGTATGACCCTGACCTTACGAAACAGATCTAAATGATTAACCGACCCAACCGATAAAGTAAACGCGATATGACGTCGTTCAATTGTGGACCCTATTGTTGTAAGATTAAAGTTTTAGTTAGATTGGACTGAGTTAAGCTGATTATAGGTGAAACGTAACGATAAGTGTTGCTATGAAATTTAGTGTTAAACTAGTGTAAGCTTGGGCTGAAGTAAAAGGGTATGGTAGGTAAGAGTTCAGCCCCTCTAGTATGACCAACAAAACACGATATGATATAGCGGTTTATCGACACCCAACTGTCAAAATATGATATACATAGCCGCCATCTTGAACTTTTATCGACACAGCGAGCAGGTGACATCACACTCACGCTCGCTGTTTCGATAAAAGTTCATATCTTGACAGTTAGGTGTCGATAAATCGTTATATCATATCATATCGAGTATTGTTTGTCATGCTAGGGGGCAGGTTTTAGTGGGGCAAAAACTAGTCGACCATTTTGAGTGGCGTGTCGCGTAGCTAGCCAAGTAACAAAAGGGTAGCTATACTTTAGTCCGGATTCACGTTAAGTGCGATTTCGTACTACTATTACATAATATCATACATAATGTCGAATTTTGCCTTAGGTATTATAAGTTCTAACTCATCGCTACCAGACTCCTAAAAATCCCGTCAATGGAAAAAAATAGTCATTATAAATTTAAATGATTGTCTCACATTTCACAATGATAAAAAAATATTTATAACTTTTATGGTTTTTTATTAAGTTTTAGATTTACAGCGAATGTAAGTATTTAATTTAGTCGCAAGGCAAAGGCTTTACTTTAAATGCCAGGTGGAACTGCAAATAAAAAATAGCGTTTTATTAAAATACTGAATCGGACAATTTGACTTTCTTGACTATGACAACTATGTGTTAATTCTTCAACCCCCAGGCGGCAGCCGGCTGGCGCACGCCCGTTGTTATTCAATTTTTATCTATCCTGGGAGTTGAAGGGTTAAATGGACAGATAGACACATAGAGAGCAAATTCATAATACCCTTATTCGCGTAGTTAAAAAGAAGTTAAACAATATTATCCATAAATCACATTTTTAGCATCAAAATTAAATTATACGGTTACGAATAAAAAATGATCATAACATAAAACGAACACATATCTCTAACCGTACGAACACAGCGTATTGTATCATTCGTTCGGATAACGAGTGCGTTCTTCGTCTCGTCGGCAAATAAAATAATAGATTGATTGAACGTCGCACTCGTTCGTGCCTACGTCTAGCCTCTGTAGGGTTGTCAATTACAATGAAAGGTAAATAAATATTGGACAACATCACATACATTGCTCTGGGCGGTAACCACGAACTCTTAAAACAATCTCAAATCTATCAAACATTATCAAATCTGTCAAATTTTGTATGTAATGACGTACCAAAAGTGACAGATTTGACAGCTTTGAGATTGTTTCAAGAGTTCATGGTTACCCCGCTGATTATAAGTAGCTAAAGCACTAGTGTTATAGAAATCAGGAATAACGACGGTACCCCATCACCACTGACAATATAGAAAAGTTCGTTTTCTACATTGACCCGACCGGGGACCGAGCCCGGAACCTCAGAGATGGCGACGCCATATTAGTCCGGCGTGCTCGCCTATCGGCTACGGAGGTCGTAAATATATTTTTGCTTAAAAAGATACGTACTAGCAAGCGCAGCGTGGGACCACCCACATTGTGGACATACTGGTAAATCCTGCAGGAAGCCGCTGGATGCGCTGCTTCCAACCGGCCGATCTGAAAGTCACTTGGGGAAGCCTATGTTCAGCAGTGGCTGAAATGATGATGATACAGAAACGCTGAGCACTTTGAAAGTGATAACCAAAGTTATACAAGTCACATCGCAGTCGTGAGTAGATGGGTGATCATTCAGATCATAATAATAATATTTATCACAAGCTATGAATTTTAAAAGGCACGTTAAGTTACGTTTCCGTTAAAGAGGCAGAAGGAGGATCTTCTTTCTTTTTAATAAAATTGTTTCTTGGATACTAATTTTTACCCTTTCTATTTATCTGTTAAAATAGATATTTGTGTTTGACACGGATGATTTAGTTAATCTGTAACTAAAATCTCTCTAGCAGATCCATAAAGTCAAAATCAAATATTAACAAGCCGGAGTCTATTCTAATGGAATTCCTGATAGACGTAATTATGTAAATTCAAAAATTGAAAAGGTAATTGTATAATTATGAGGAATACGACAGGCTCTATATTGAATCTTTTATTAATTCCGCTTCCTTTAGGGCAGATGGAATTTGGACCTGAAAGAAAATTATTTAAATTTTTACTAAAAAAAAGAAAAACATATTTTTCCCATAAGTTTTACCCGCGGTTTCATGTCATTGTTTGTTACCGTTACCTTACCTACCTTACTATCAGATGTAGGTATTATGCCACCTAAGGCTTCTGACTAGAGTTTGACTAAACTTAACTTATTCTTAAATCAAGCAATAATAACCGGGACTTACTTTTATCATGTTTCAGAAGAGTATGTTCATCCATCCACTCGCTACCGCAGTGTGTAGCTTACCTTTTAAATAAACTTGTGTTAATAGTAGGTATATTTTAAATTTCGTTTTTTAGGTTTCCGTACCCTAAGGGTTAAACGGGGCCCTATTACTGAGGCTCCGCTGTCCGTCTGCCTGTCTGTCTGTCCGTCTGTCACCAGGCTGTATCTCATGAACCGTGGTAGCTAGACAGTTGAAATTTTCACAGATGATGTATTTCTGTTGCCGCTATAACAACAAATACTAAAAACCAGAATAAAATAAATATTTAAGGGGGCTCTCCATACAACAAACGTAATTATTTTGCTCGTTTTTATAGATAATGGTGCGGAACCCTTCGTGCACGAGTCCGACTCGCACTTGGCCAGTTTTAGTCTTATTATTTCAAAAGCTTAATTAGTCTCATTATTCAGGTACTGTTTGTGACATTTCAGCTTAATAGCAAAAACTAAAAGTTATCTCACGGGATACAAAAACGGACTTTTGATCTACAGGTTGATACATAAGACGAGTAATCGCATTCACAGTTTGTTCCACCACCTATTAATATAATAACATTAACCAATATCTAAATCCGAAGAGCAAAAAAAAAACATCTAAACTGCGTGCAGGTGAAGTTGGCTAGGTTTTTTTTAAGGGTTGTCCATAATCTCTTTTATCTCATCATACTATGTATCTCGAGGCAGCCCTACGCTTCAGGCTAGGTATTGTCAATAAAAATATTGCTGCCTCACGCAACCCAGAAACGTTATCCGCTATGTAGCCAGTCACGCAACCGCACAAAATGTGGATTTATACCGTTGTAATTTAATAATTAACGCGTAAATGCGTATTTAGGTAGACGTTAATGTAAGGTCGGGGTGAATATTTTAAAGGTTACTGGGTAACTGATAAGTGTTTACGATAATTAAGTACTTATCTCGCGAGACGGATTAGTGACGGATTAAAAATGTCTTGGTGGGCGTTAATTAATTAAAGTATTAAATTTTAATGTTAAAATGTCAATCTTTATGGCTTCTGCTTATCAAATAATTTTTATATTCATCTTCGTTGATATTAAAGTTAAATGGCTCTTCGCATTGCAAATCAGAAGTGTCAATGCAGGTCACATAGCTCGTAGGGGTGACATAACGTTCTATAGACTTACCGCAGTCTCTCAGACAGTGGTTGAAGCTAAAGTGTACTTAACTTTTTCATTGCAAACCTAGTATATCTAGAAATTTCTAATATTCTTTTAGTTCTTACGGCGAGGGCTCTTGCTCGATTGGCTCTCCACAGTATAGTGTGTGAGTCTTTCGTCTTTCCAAGGTGTGGTTACTGGCAAGGATGCAAATGATGAGGGTGGGAAAACAACTGTTGATGTAGAGGAAGATCAATAAATAAATAAATATTTGACAACATAACACACATTGCTCTGATCCTAAGGTAAGTAACTGAGGCATTTGTGTTACAGAAATCAAAAAGACGACGGTACCACAACACCCAAACCCGAGAAAATATAGAAAAGTTCGTTTTATACATTGACACGACCGAGAATCGAACCCAGAACCTCAAAGATGGCAACGCCAAGTTCGGCATCGCAGTTATGTTTGATGTTAAAACAACACTGCTTAAGTATTGTTTAAAGTACATGGCTAGGCCCCGGAATACACGTGTGTTCTATCATACAAATCAGCAATCAAGAGACATTTTTAAACAATTCTATAACCTCTTCGTGTAACCATTGCGCGGCCTTGACAATGTTCAGTTCGTACAGTCATCCTCACCACGGTTATTCAATTTTAGCGCTTATGTCTTTGCCAAAAGAGACATGTTTCATGACCTGCACTCCTGCAAGAATGCGAGTTTAACCGTTTACAATTTTATTGGGTACGAAAACCGGTTCGATCCAGTTCAAGGTTGTAGTAAATCATAGAACGGGAAGGCATAATTGCGCAAAATGTAAGGCAGAAAGGGACAGCATGAATGCCCATGTAGATTTGGAAGGGTTAAAGCAATTTGTCTAAAAATAGAAGAGGATGAGCATTTTCAGATGTTTCAGCTGTTTGTTAAGGTAAATGTCAGTTTTGAAATCGTAATCATTGTTGGCATTATGAAGTGACAGAGTACCCTTGAACACGTAGGATCCTAGGTTCTATTTAAGGGAAAATATTGTCTGTCAGGACTAACACAAAATTGTTTATTCCTTACTTTAAGGCGAAGGCAATTGGTGTGTTCTATCAATCAGCTATTCAGCCTATTGCAGTCCACTGCTGGACGAAAGCCTCCCCCAAAGAGCTCTACACAGCACGATCTCCTGCTTTTTTGTCTAGCCTCTGCCAGCCATCTTCCTAAGGTCGTCGGTCCATCGAACTGGGGAGGTGGCCTACACTTCGTTTGCCAAAGCGTGTTTGTTTTTTTGTCTGGCATATTTTGAAAAAAGTTCGAGGTCAAAATATTCTGCTGGTGTATTCTCTGAGTATGAATACATACTTACTATACGTTTGTTGAATGGATATTAATGAAACATTGCGTTGGCCCAACGCTACTCAGTGCTTTTAAAACCTGAAAGTCATCGAACAAAAGCAGCAGCTAAAAGCATCGTGTGAACTGGCGTGTTCTTAGGAAACGCACATTGCGCTCAACCCTTGCAGTAGGGGTCTTGACTGCACTTAGGATATTGAGCTAAAGACTCGAAAGATGCAAAATCGAGACGGCTTCTACGTACAAGTACATATGAGTAGATTGAAAGTAAAATTTATACCGTTTCCATTATTAAATTATATTAATTTTGTACAATCATAAACCTATCCGACGAAAAATGAACGATCAATGCTACACAGGGTTAAACTAATTTAAAAATTATGCATGTCTTACCCAGACGAAATATGTTGGAATTAAAATTATTTTTGTTACCTTATCTGTACCATGTTACTAGGCAAATAAATTTAATTCATTTCATTGCATTTCATAAAAGACGACATAATTTCAAGGTTTGGTTGTTCTCTTGAAACTTAACAACTTTACCTAGAGAAATTCATTATGTATTTTTTTTTTCGATCTGTGTTTCTAAGGCATAGTTGTTAAGTTTCATGAGCACAATCATACCTTGAATTATTATTTAATACACAATATACAAAGCTGACGTGTGGGACGGGTCGTGGCGTAGGTTTATATTGAGTCTTACTTGTTCTGTGGGTATATCGTCCTCTTCATGCACCTGCTTTTGTTTTAGCGTAAACCATATTTTATTAAAGAAAAAATACTTACTGTGACATGTTTATACATTTTCGAATCTTGTAAATTTGTAAAAATACATATGTACCTTTATTCTCAAAACACACAAGTAAGGCGCAATAATAGATATAAAAATAAATTAAATCTTCCGTTAGGTAGACATCTCCAAATTTCCAGATCAGGTCCACATTGGATGTCTATTCAAATTTATAACTGTATCTCAAATAGTATTAAAGACATAGAAAAGTTTAATATATTTACTACCAGTCTGAAAACATATCTATTAGTCAAAGCCTATTACACACTGGACGAGTTCTTTGAGACTTGTTCTCAAGGAACCGGTTCAGTGTAAAGCAAAGCAGAGCAAAAAAAAATGTTGCAATTGTATGTAGAAGTCAAATTTGCTAACAAATGAAAGGATAAGTGTGGATAACATATTATATTGAGTATTTAACCGTTAAGAGGCCCTATGTTCGCTTAATTTGCGGTGCCCCTACGGGGTGTCATGTGTGCAATGTACTTTTAATTGTAATAACACCTGTAATTTACCATGTGACAAGCAAATAAATTATTATTATTATTAGCGGAGGGCCTTAAGTTGTTGACGTAAGGGATGACCTTGGGAAACATGCATTCTCAACAAAACGTCCTTGTACATTTATTGTCCCCATAACCCAAATGTGTACAATCAGCATGGTGCTCAATATCCTTTAGCGCAAACTTTACGGTTTCGAAGTGGGGCGCGCTTTACTGCTGTCCTCAATATGTTTATGGTTTTATTAGAGGTTGCCTGTTTTCCCTGCCTTTGTGTGATGTAAACTGTGAATAAGCTTGGCTGTATTTTAAGCGTTTACTATGAAATTTAGGTTGTATGAAGTGAAATGTTTTGTAGGAAGGCCTATTATATACATTCGACTGTAAACTTTTGTATTTTTTCGACAAAGATAATTACACAAAAAAAAGACAAATGGAAATCGTTTTCTCGTCATAAAACCATTATCCGATCATCTATTCCAACTAAGCTACCTCTGAGGGTTGAACTACAAAAAAAAAACAAGTATGATTCGATTTGAAATTTATCTTTGCGAACAATTCTATAATCATCAATAAGAGACAATTTCATGTTCATTCTGTATTAAAATTACTCCAATAATGTATATTATTGTTTGCTGACACGTAAAATGTACCAGGTTTAGGTACTCCCACTAGCACTGTTTTGAAAAGTATCCTTGTTAAGTTTTTTAAAATGTCTGGGTATTTTTATATTAGCAAAAAAATACAAATACCCGATTATTTTTATCAGAGTGCTTTAATTTAGCTTTTAAATTATTTCTAACTAGTCTAAAAGCTTTTCTATTTTTAGGTTTATTTTTTACTCATCGCAGAAAAAAAAGTTAATAATTCATTTATAATCATGTTGCGTACATGGTTGCTAGATAAAGCATTCTACTCAATCGAGGATTTCATTAAACATAAGGAACCTTTATCATAGTCGATGCATAGCTTAATTGAAATTGTTGTAAATTTAATTAATACTTCGACGAGAGTGTATTGCCCTTATAATTATTTCCGAGCCTCCAAAAAGTTTGGCTCTTATCCCCAAGATCCCGCAAACGCGCTTGTTGACTCGGCACTCTGCTCTTGAAACTGTTTTGTTTTAAGCCGCAAAACTTTAAAGAAACTCTTACGACGCAATTTCAATAATAAGGTACTATTATTTACTCGACTGAAGTGAAGCAATATCTGCGATTATGTTAACTTTTTAAGGGCTAAGACAATATTTTTGTAGGTCGGACATTCGGACCGATCATTTCACCGACTTTTAAAAATTAATTTTGGCACCGACTTAAATGCATATGTCGGTCACTTGGCTGTATAGCTGAGTTTTATTTTCCATCTACAATTCGATCAACCGGGATTGCACCGATTTCGTTTACGACCGACTTTCTTAGGTCGTGTGCTAATATCACCAATATTGCAATTTGTATATTTTTGCCGATCAAAAACCGGCTAGCTATCGATTTATGGGCATAGGCGGGTCTCTAACAAACATGGTAAATAAATGATAGGAAAACTATTAAAATATTACATTATAAAAATTCAATGGAACAAGATGAAGCACTTTTACTCAGAGATTTATTTTTATTTGATTCTTGTATTGAATATAACGATTGATGTCATAAAAGTACCTATATGATGTTATTGTTATGGGTTTCAGTCGGTTGGATGCCTAGGTATGGCAAACGTATTTCAAAAATCGTAGAAAACAGTTGTGCTTCTTTTTAAAAATAGGGGAATCCTTGTGTTTTTACCATCTCGAGTGTTAAGAATAGCTTTCCTAAGCTCTGGGTGGCAAAGAAATACATAGTTTTATTTTATTTCTTCCGTAATCGAGTTTGACGCAAAAACAAAAATGCTTACGTAGCCTTAAACCCATTGTAGGGCTTAGGGAGTGCGCTCAGTAAGTATGAGGACGGATTGGCAAGGCTTTTTTTGGTGACAAATAGTAACGAACCTTAATATTACAACACTCGGGTTAAAATTGCAATGATAGTGGTCATAGCAAGCCGCGGTATGCTCAGGAATACCGAATTATTAATTTCAACCTTATTTTTTTATATTAAGGTACATTACTATTCGTCACCTACCCAGTCTGGCCCCAACTCCCACACAGCTCCAACCGATTGCATCAATAAAATCCCGGGAGAGTTGCTCGCCCCAGCACGATTGGCTCGAATGTTCAATGGAAAAGCCAGCAGCTGCATTGAATAAAAATGATTCAGTTATTGCAATATTGGTATTTATTTTCTTGTATTCAAGACCAGTTTTATAAAGTGAAAAATGATAGGTTTTTAACTGGGTTTAATTTAACTGCTAATGCATTAAACATAATGTATCAATTCTCTAATAGTTCTTCGCGTATAAACTTAGACATAAACATTTAAAAAACTTAACTTCATCAACTACATTTTATGTTCTCTTGTTCTCTTTATTCTTTGGTTATTTGTTTTTTTTTATGTTTGTAGGATTTACAAAAGAATAGGACACTCTTAGAACAGCGTGGTCAGCTGCTGATATTATAACACAACTTTTTCAATGGAGCAATATCAAAATAGTTTTGTTGTTGCTCTCATAGTAAATTTTGTTGTAGGTATATGAGATAATTATGTGGCTACTGCTTTATTATTTTATACATCCTTTATACAAATTTCATTACTGAAACCGTCGGATCTGCAAACAGACAGCCGAGTGAGGGCAATAGGATTTCTCTGGGTGCGGTACTCTAAAAAAACCGGCCAAGTGCGATTCGGATTGGCGCACGATGGGTTCCGACCCATTATCAATAAAAACGGCAAAAAATCATGTCTGTTGTATGGGAGCCCCCATTAAATATTGAATTTATTCTTTTTTTGTATTCGTTGTTATCGTCATCATATGTTTACATCATCATTTCTGTTCTCTCATCATACAAAATTTACAGTCTAACTATCACGGTTCATGAGATACAGTCTGGTAACAGACAGACGGATGGACAGCGGAGCCTTAGTAATAGGGTCCGGTTTTACCGCTTGGGTACGGAACCCTAAAAAAGAAAGTAGCATTGTAACAGAAACGCTTTCTAAGCGACACGGTCGCTTCTCGTGACTTTTCTCGTTCGCAGTTTTTGTGTGACATACGAAAACCTTTTCGGTGACACAAGTGATATTTCCGCTACATCCCCGCGCTCTTTTGTGGAATGTTCTTAAGAACTGTATTTTCCTTGAGATGGCTTTCTCTTATTTATTCAATGGTTTTCCTGTACATGGACGCTGTCTGATATTTTTATTGGTATTTTTCTTCATCAAATGGGCCAGACAATACACCGATTCTATTAGTAGGGAATTAAAATTTATACTCGTATTCATATTTAATGTTACCTAGTAAACAAACATTGTATTTTTGTAAATTATACTACACTAGCTGCAATAGGTTTTAATAAATACGATGAGGCCGAGCACAACATTATGTTTTTAGGAAGTACCTACTAGTTCTTTTTTCTTTCTTTTCTTTGTTTTCTTTCTTTTCTTTCTTGTCTTTCTTTTCTTTCTTTTCTTTCTTTTTTCTTTTTTTTACAACATAACATACATTGCTCTGATTCAATGGTAAGTAGCGAAAGCACTTGTGTTATAGAAATCGGAAACAACGACGGTACCACAACACCCAGACCCGAGCTAATATAGAAAAGTTCGTTTTCTACATTGACCCGACCGGGGATCGAACCCGGAACCTCAGAGATGGCGGCCGCCTTATCGTCAAACTTAATTTAGAGTTATACTTAATTTAGAAGACGTAGCCGAGAAGCGAGCATGCCGGACAGGACGTTGCCAGATATGAGGTCCCAGGTTCGATTGTCGGGTCAATGTGGAAAACGGACTTTTCTATATTTGTCTCATCTAGGTGTTATGGTATCGTCGTTGTTTCAGATTTCTATAACACAAGTACTTTAGCTACTTACTTTAGGATTAGAACAATGTATGTGATGTTGTCCAATATTTATTTATTATATACACCGTGAATTTTTAATTACCCGAGAAAATTAACTAACATACTCAGATATCGATATACATCGAATTTGGCGAATAAAAATTTTTTTTTTATAATAAATTTATTTAAAAGCTCCCTTACATTCCTTAAAAAATATGCACCATAAAAGTCCTACTAATTCAAATAGTAATCATTATCATTCCAACATTAACGGAACCAAAATCCACCTAATTTGGTCGCGTAATATTGGCGTACGGAAGGAATAACTATGAATGATTTTTTTTTCATTCATAGTTATTCCTTCCGTACGCCAACGCCGTACGCCGTTCCGTTTTTTTTATTCGCCAAATTCGATGTATATCGATATCTGAGTATGTTAGTTAATTTTCTCGGGTAATTAAAAATTCACGGTGTATATTATATATTATTTGAGTGGAGATGTGGACTAGGCAAAACAGTGTGGAGCGCATTCAGGCAAGATTGCACAGATATTTTACGTAAGTATATTTATTTATTATTATTTTGCAAGGAATGTGGCAGTGCATTGCTTGACGTCTATCTCCTCATATAGTCGTGAGTTAAATTTATAGCACTTTCATCATTTCTTAATCGCATTTTTCGACTTATGTACTCGAATATAGGCTTGATACCACTTGCTCGGCGACACCCACCCCACTCCTTGGTTAACGTCAGAACTCCAAATATAGGCCCTCGGGTCGGGCAGCCTATTCCCGTTTTCCGACTAGTGTCCTACTTGTTATATGATAAGTCGATAAGGTCTAGCGTGAAATTTTATTTTATACATAGTTTTGATGAGAACGTAGCTCTGGATTTGTAAGGGGAAAAAAATATAATTTCGATAATGAAGACCGTACAAATATATGTTTACGTTGTCACTCTTGCATATCCTGTCTTATTCAGACTAACGTACAGTGGGTGGGTATAGAACAGTGGGTTAACCTTAGTCCCGGACTAGAAAATGCACGCAGAATAAAACACTTACTGTCTTGTTCAGAGTGCATTTGCTATTCCGGGACTAAGGTTAAACCACCGTGTTAACGTACAAAATTCAGTGGTTAAACCTTAGTCTGGACTAGTAAATTCAATTAGAATAAGACAGCTCAGGATAAGCGAATTTAATCCCAAACTATCCACTGACACATCATTCTATCGCTGTTATTTTGTATAACGATGAAAGAGACAAAATGATGTCTTAATCTCGTACTAAACTAATCCGGTGGTGCGCAAGTCCACCTAAGTCTTACCACTGTGCTTGTAAATAAAGTATTTTAGCATTAAACGAACCGATATTCGAACGGTATTTTATTTCGTTGGCCAGTAATGTAGATGTCGTTACAATACCTACGTGACTTAGTTCAGGGCCATAACCATGAACTCTTAAAACAATCTCAAAGTTGTCAATTTTGGTACGTCATTTCATATAAAATTTGACAGAAATGATAATGTTTGACAGATTTGAGATTGTTTTAAGAGTTCGTGGTTACCGCCCAGAAGTTTTAAATACTAAATTAACACTAGATAGCACATAAGCTGCACACAAAAGCGATTTCCTAACGTTAGTTAAACTCGTAGGTCAGAAATGATGATGGCGTCACATAGGTTCGTACGTGACTATAAGGGTCCTGTCGATGAAATAAAACTAGCGGACTGTAAACTATAGGTGCTGTAATTTTCGCCTCTCAATTTACAGTAAATTAAATGAAATACGCGAATGTCAACCGGCGACGGTGGGTGTCCCAAGGCGAGTGTCCGAGCGCGGTCGCGATGATCGCGATGACGTCACCGCCCGTCTCCACTCGTCTCCCGCGCCTAGTGTTGTTGCGTTCGCAACAGTGACTTTGTTCAGAAGTTAATTAGCACTAGATAGCACGTAAGCTGCACACAAGCCGTGAGGTTATGTAATTTTTATACAACTCCTTTCTGAATAGCCACTCGGATATTTGAAATTTACACGCTCGTTTGATCTTTAGTTTATTCAATATATCCTATAGAAACATTTAACCGAGCTTAAAAGTATCCTATATGTTTATCCAGATCCTATTCTTTATGTGTGCCAAATTTCACCTAAATCCGTTTAGTCCTTTTCGCATGATTGAGTCACAAATATCCAAACAACCTCACAAACTTTCGTATTTATCATATTAGGGGGATGAAATAAGTTTTTTACAATACACAATTATTTACAACACACAACAACTATCGCAATTGTTGTTAATCAAAAGAGATTTTTTTATTGTTGTTAAAAATTATAAAAAAAATTACACAATTAAAATTATATATATATCAAAATTAAATGATATACTTTTCATAAAACTGCACCTAGGTATTTTTTGTTAGTTAAAAATTAAACTTTTACATGAAACTGTAACCATTTTACTAAATAGTTACCAAAGGTTTTTTAAAACTGCTTTATGTACCTATAGACATTATACTTATTTAATTACTTGCGACTAAATTCCGCAAAGTGCAGCACCACCGCACATGTCACAGTTACTCGGAACAGTTCCAAATTCCGATACCTGTTACGAGTCACGTAGCGCTTCCAGTTGGCTACATACTTGGGATGTTTGCGGTAAGACGATATTACTGTTTGCCCGCGGCCATAGCGTGGGTAATACAGTTTTTTCTTGTTCAACAAGCTCTATTCCGTGTCGATGGAGATAGAAGCTAAGACATAATAAAAGAAGATACAAAAGGCTCACTCTCTATTACATTTAGTTCAAAAACTTCTTTTTGTAAACCACGTAGAAGGCAGAAAGGGTTAGGATAAATTGGTTTCCCAATGTATGTATATAGTAAGTAAATAAACATATTCTTATAACAATTGTAACGCTTTGTATTTACATAAATATAAAAATAAATATTCAAAACCAACTACTTTAATCTCATCGGATAGATGGTTAAAAACAAAAAGTAGTTTACCCACACAGGAAATAGAGTGCGCTAGGCGTAATAAATTGAGATTTCAACAAATCTATGTGAGAAATCACAACGTTACACTATCAGACCAATTATCTTGCGATGGACTAATTAACTTCCCAGCGAAGCAATTCCGGGTTTGTTTTTAAAACGAAAGAAGTGTCAGTTTGAAGTTCTTATATTTAAGGTGAGATCAGCGTTTTTAAAACCGTTAAATAGAGGAACAGTGAGCCTTCTATATGTGATTGAATTGCAGTTTAGCTGGGAGAAAAACGTCGCTATACGTTTCAATTTAGACATTATACTAACATGAATCGAAGTCGCTTCAGAAATAATAGGCTAACTTACTCATACATACGAAATACATGTTTTCGGGATCAAAGAACTTCTCGCTTTTGTTACGCACATGTAAGTAAGATTTAGACAAGATTGTTTCTTAGAAAGAACACATTCTATGGGTTGTTTATCAATATCTTTTACTGTAATGAGGACCAATAATGGAAACGCGAAAGAATAAATAATAAAATAAATTGAAACAAAAGAGTTACATCTAAATATTTTCGGAACATTCAGAAAACAGTTTTTTTAACAAACATAAATAACCAGTTTTAATAAATAGTTCGCTTTTGCTTTAACCGACCACCACCTACAACGGTTAAGGTACTGAAAATCTAATCTGGAAATAGCTCTGAATTCTGATAGTACTAACTGGTTCAGTTACGTGCCATTCGAATACATTTTTCTATTGCTACTTTGCATACGTATTCATTTTTATTCTCACAAAAACAAACTGTACTTGCATCTCCCGTTAAACCTACCCCAGTTAAAATACTAAGGCTCACATTACGATATTCTCTATAAGTTCTGAAAATCCTGACAACTCTTGTTTCTTATTCAAATTCTCGATACATTTTATGATTGCTAATTTGTCTATTAATTCTCATTTACACAGGAAGTAACTGTAGAAATGCATCTTTTGGTGCAACCAATCCTGTAATTCCTGTTACTCCTCATATTCTATTAGTCCTGAAAATCCTTGTTCCGGTTGTTTATTCAAATTCTGATCTGAGCCATTATCAAGGAAGTTATTCTGGTATACGCTAGCCCGAAGCATTTTCTTTTTCGACTTCGCCCAAATGTTGGGGAGAGGCAGTTTTTCTTAGTCGGCTCATCCACTAGTTCACAGTATAAATATTAATAAGAGCCTACATATTTATGACTCCTGGACAGGCTTAATTCAATTTTGTACGACCCCTGATTTCCATTGCTGTATGTTTTTCTTCCTGTTTTTTCGGTAAGATTTATTTTGTTGAATTAATTTGGACAACACTTAAAAAATCCAAGCTTTGAAGCCGTAAAATTCTTAGCATCAGTGCTTTGTACTTACCTTCTAATACTACGTCATGACAGGTTGGACAATGGGAACCATTTATTTTTCAAAGAGAAGATAAGAGAGAGAAACACATGACCCAAACTTCTAACCAAGATTCGGACAAACCTACGTTACCTTTTCACCTAAATTTATTAAATCGGGTTCTCTAAAATGTAAATGGTCCGTATTCTTTAGACTCTCGAAGCGTTAAGTTGTTAAAACTACAAATCACCAGAAGGTTTAGTTTGCTACTCGACAAGAATTTCGTCTAGTAGTGCGATCCCTCACAAAGAGGGCTGACCTTCCATAAATAACCTCTCTAAATCAAGAACTCGAGGTGGGCCTCCCGGCAATTAGGTGCTCCGGTAACATATGGATATTTGACGTAATACATTAGGTACAGCAGATTATAAAGTACTGGTTGTACGTGAAAAAGGTGCCTTCTTTCTTTGTGTCAATAACATAGTTCTTATATTAGAATAGTTTTTTACGAGATTGCTACCATGTTCCTTATTTTTGAGTACCCGATATTTCGGCACTGTTGCAAGCGCCATGATCACGGAGTTACTATCCGTGAAATCAATCTCTTAACAAACTATTCTAATGTTAGTGACCATGAAAGTTTAAAACAATGTATAGTCCTTATAGTCTTTAATGCCGAAGTAAATCACTAAAGGTTTATCAAATAAACTAAAGGCCGTAGATTAAATGTGACTATTTTATTCCCGATACCTTCTATCATCATCATCATTATCTCAGCCTATTCCAGTCCACTGCTGGACGTAAGCCTTCCCCAAAGAGCGCCAAAGAGCACGATCTCCCGCATTTTCATCCATCCACTGCCAGCCATCTTCCTAAGGTTGTCGGTCTATCGAGCTGGGGGGCGTCCTACACTACGTATACTTCTATGCCAGCGACCAAATACCTCTTTTAGAGCAGTAATAGTTACTTATATACCTTCTCTCTCAAAACAGAACCCGATAAGTGATTTTTCGTTTAAGTATGAGGTGACTAGTCTTGTCAACTCTCGCCCGTACCCAAAGAATTTATACGTTAAATTCCTTGCCCGTAACAAATCAGTACGTCACTGATTAGATAATGGCGGAATTGTTGAGAAGCAAGATAAACGACTTTTTATGCGTATAGGGTTTGTGCTCCATGGTTCATGCCAACTGAAGAAGCAGAAAGCTATAAGTGTATATTACTACAAGCTGTACTCGCAATTTTGTTACAGGATTATCTACCGATCGCTCTATAGGATTGGTATGATAAATAACAAAAAACCCACAAAAAAAAATAGCCCATAGGAACACCGGGATAAAAATGTTATGTTAATCCAGATCATCTGTATGTGTGCAAAATTTCATCTGAATCTGCTCGGTAGTTTTTTGAAATAGTAACAAATATGCACACATCCATACTTACAAACTTTCGCATTTATAATATTCGTAAGATTATCTTATTCTTCTTATTGACAATTTAATAAAAATATCCGCCAGACATCACTCCAATTGTCAAGGTTTCGAATTATGGAACAAATCTTTATATTCAAAGGTAACAAACAAAGATTACACGCCAGAGGCGTCTCGATACACTGATCAAATTGTCTCGATATTTGTTTACATTTATAAAGAACATGTCAAAGCAATTTCTTTGTCACTATTAAATAAAGTAACAAAAAAGAATTGAAAAAGGTTTTATCTGATAAAAAATAACAAGTTAAAATTATTCCAGCGGGGTAACCATGAACTCTTATAACAATCTCAAATCTGTTAAATCTTCTCAAATCTGTTAAATTTCGTACCTAATGACGTACGAAATTGACAGATTTGAGATTATTTTAAGAGTTTATGGTTCTTGTAGTCTGTAAAATAAAATGCCGAACCGAACTTGTAAGGCGATCGCTCAGGGAAACCCAGATCGAATCCACAAGCTGACTACATTCTCATTTTTGTGTTTTGTGCATTGTTGATAAATAAATACAATGAGTACACCAAAGACAAAAAATATTTCTTGTGCACGGTGTCACAAAGTTATAAAGCAGAAGCAATATCTCAAATGTTCCCGCTGTAATTTGATATATGACTTAAAATGTACCGGCAAGGAGAAACTATATTATCTAATGGACAATGACAGAAAAGCTAAGTGGGTTTGTGACACATGTAAACGCAAAAAGACATCAACTACTAAGTACTACACAACCCCCGTTAGTTCAAAGCCTATGGATAAGAAATCTCAAGATGGAACAAATCAAAAAATTCCAAATAAAAAACCTATGGGACACGATTCACCTAATTTCATTACAACTATTTCGGCTACACCAATTGATACACCGATGCATGGTGATACTGATAATATTACATATCGCAAAAAGAATGCAACAGTAATCAATATTCCTACTGACAATTCCTTCGACTCTTTGAAAACTGATTTGGATGAATATGAAGACCAAGATATTTCTTTTAGCACTCCTCAGCAACTAAATAGAAGCTGTCCAAATATTATAGTAAAAAGCCATCTAGACTATGAAGCTTTACAGGCAAAGCTGGATAGTCTTCAACAAAAATATGAATCAGCTGAACATCAAATTGAGCTTCTGTTGTCGGAGAACTTTAATTTAAAAAAAGTAATCGAAGAATACAAATCAAAAATGTGCAATTTGACATCTATATACAAAAATATAGAACAACCATCAGCATCAAAAAGTAGATCTGACTCTGTCAAAAAAACATCCGGAAAAAAGAAAAGAAAAGATATTAATGACTCGCTGAATACAGAACAGAGCTTTCATGAATTATCTAAAGAGAAAGTTGCCAATCCCATAGCACTTGAAGCTGATTTAGATACAGAAAAAGTATTGAAACCAAAACTCACTATTCTAAGCTCTAACTTTAACAACAATATACTAAAAACAGCCATTAGTACTTTTCAAGGTGAATATGAGTTGTGTCATTATAAAACACCCCACAGAGGTATACTAGATTTGATACAAACCATAGATATAAAAACTAGTGAATTTACAAAGGATGACTACTGCGTTGTTATGGTTGGCGAAAAAGACTTTGAGACATCACAGAACTATAAAGGATTGGTAAAAAATATAAGAAATATACTAATTTCCCTGAATAAAACCAACGTCATAATATGTCTACCGACATTCAAGTGTGGAGGATTAACTCAACTATTCAATAGAAGAATTGAAATATTTAACCGTCTCCTATACTTGGATATACAAGAACATGCATATGCGTATCTACTGGACTCAAACTTACATCTCACGTATGACTACCACATGTTTAGTGGACCACACGGTATTATAAATAATAAGGGGATAAATAATATTATGACTAATTTAAAATACTTAATTGACGACATAATTTTGTATAATTGTAATGATGACATTGATTCTGTAACTTCTGATATAAATTATTGTTTTTTTCGACTCTGTCAATAATAAAATATTTAGAATAATGCATCAAAATATAGCAAGTGCTTTATCTAAGGTGGACATAATGGAATTGACATTAGCTGATCTTGAACATTCTAATAATACTCCCGATGTTTTATGTCTTAGCGAAACATTTTTGAAATCTGGGCATGAAAACTGTTTCAAACTCACTAATTATGAATTGGCGTCTTTTTATAGCAGACCAAATAAAAGGGGGGGTGTTTGTATACTCGTTTTAAAAGGACTAAATTACAAAAAAAATGTTACTACTGCCAGACATGCTAAATCAAATGTATTTGAATGTTGCGCCATAGAAATTCCTCACAATAATCTAATAATTATCTGTCTTTACAGAACTCCGACATCTGATGTACATGTTTTTTTAAATAATCTTGACTCTTTGCTACATGAATTAATCAGTAATAAAAAAAAGAAAGTTGTTGTTTTAGGTGATTTAAACATTAATACTCTAAAGGCTGACAAAGTTGCTAAAGCCCTGCAGGATTTAACAAAAAATTACAATCTGACTATACACATAAACGAACCTACACGAAGATCCTCTTGTATAGATCATATTCTGAGTAATATTGACAATACTTCAGCATCCGTACTACATTTAGGATTATCGGATCATGAAACTGCACAGATGCTTTCATTTCCAGTAAAGAACAAAAAACATAATCCAAAAGTTACATATATATACAAAAGAGATTATAGCCCGGATAACATTAAAATATTTCAAAAATGTCTTAAAGGGCTATCATTTAGTGAAGTATTGGGGAAAAATAGTCTCAATAAGGCATTTGATGCGTTTCATGACGTGATATTATTTTTTTATGAGCTTTGCTTTCCTAAAGTTAAAGTAAAAATACAAAGTAATACAAATAGAAACAAATGGATAACATCAGGACTAAGATTAAGTTGTAGAACTAAACGTGCGCTTAGAATTAGGTACTACAAATCCAAAAATAGTAACCATAAACATGATTACATGATATACTCTAAATTACTTAAAAAATGTATTTGTCAAGCTCAAAAAAATAAAAATAGCAATTTCATAAATTACAGCAAAAACAAAACTAAAGCTGCCTGGAAAGTTATAAAAGACAAAGATTGCCATGACTCTATCAAAGATATTGACTATATTTCTCTTAATAATGTAAAAATTTACAACCCGATGATTATATCTGAAGCATTTAATAAGCATTTTATTAAAACATCGAATTTACAAACAAACAAATCAAATGTCAAACAAGAAACTAGTGTTAATGCTATAAGTGGGTCTATGTATCTAAAACCTGTGACTAATGATGAGATAAGGAGACAAATACTATCTTTAAATAACACTAAGTCTGAAGGACCTGATGAGATTTGTACTGATGTAATAAAAAAATGTATTGACGAGCTAACTCCTATCTTGACCTATCTTGTAAACTTGTCCTTTGAAAGAGGTGAATTTCCTCAACGACTAAAATATTCTGTTGTTAAACCAATTTATAAAAAACGGTTGCAAAAGCGACATTGCCAATTATAGACCAATAACTCTGATTCCAATTGTTTCAAAAATCTTTGAAAAATGTATGTTTGACAGATTGATTAGTTACTGTAGAGATTTTAACATAATCAATAAAGACCAATACGGATTCCAAAAGCAAAAATCAACCGCACTTGCCATGTTCGCCTTGTTTCAAGAAGTTGTAACTAGTGTGGACTTAAAAAAGTTGACAACAGTTTTGTTTCTGGATATGTCAAAGGCATTTGATTTGGTAAAACATAGCATTATGCTTCAAAAACTAGAGGGAATAGGAGTAAGAGGACTACCTCTCCGGTGGTTTGAGTCGTACCTCCAAAACAGGCAGCAGTCGGTTATTATAACAAAAACAAATAAAGACAATTTTAAAAAATCATATTACTCAAAATATCTTACTAACAATTTCGGAGTGCCGCAAGGAAGTGTGCTTGGGCCTCTTTTATTCATTATTTATATAAATGACATAATAAACGTAACACGACATAAGTCTATATTATTTGCAGATGACATTTCTATTATTGTGACAAATGAATCAAAAGACGGTTTGACGAAGCACGAAGCTGAAATTAATTATACACTAATTAACATTATTGAATGGCTTGAAAAAAATAATCTTAAAATTAATTTAACCAAGACAAATTTTATTCAATTTCATAATTTAAGGCAATGTAATTTAAATATTTCATATAGAAACACATGTATAAATCAAGCGGACTCACTAAAATTCCTGGGGATAAAGGTAGATAAGAGTATGAATTGGAAATTACAGATTGAATCAGTATGTGATAAGATTAATCGCTATGCGTACGTTCTAAAAAGACTACGCCACATAACAGATCGGAGTACAATCCTTACAGCCTATCATGCATATGTCACTTCTATATTGCGCTATGGGTTGATTCTCTGGGGAAATAGTGTAGATGTACATAAAGCGTTTGTTGCACAAAAAAAATGTGTTCGTGCAATATTTGGCGTACCACCCTACCAAACATGTAAACCACTCTTTAGAGAACTTAAGTTATTGACATTACCAGGCCTTTACATATTTGAAATAGGTAAGTTTGTGAAAAATAATCTTGGTCTATTTAATAAAGCTCGAGATGTGTATCCAAGAAATAAGAGAAATCCCGACCGACTTGTGTTGACATTTTCTCCCAGAACTGCACTATACATGAAAAATTGTTTATATATGTGTATAAAAATTTACAATAAAATACCAACATACATAAAAACATTAGGACCAATATTATTTAAAAAGAAATTATTTGAATGGCTTTTAGAACGTAATTTTTATAGTGTTAAGGAATTTACAAAATAATTTTGACTATGATAATTATTAATGATGACATAAAATATTAATATGACTAAAAAGCTAAATTAATTATAATGCAGTGTATTTATGAATTGTATTGATTAAATAATGCAATCAACTACTTATTAAATTTTACATGCCATACAATGGCGAGACATGTCGAAATATCAAATATATATTTATTCATCTTATTGTACCGTGTCTCTATGTAAATAAATGATTTGATTTGATTTGATTTGATTTGCCTTTGAGAATTTTAAACATATGGTTTGCAAAACTTTGTGACTAAATATACAAAATTATAGTACAAAACTAAAAACTAAAATGGTAGATAAACACTTTAAAGTTTTGGCAAGTATTAAATAGTTATTTAAGTCGTCAAGATATCACGAGAAACCAGTATAATTATACCGAAACTGTTTAATTGAAGATAAATAACACTTGAAAAATCATCGACCTCAGGTGGGATTCGAACCCACGTCCCGCATGCCGGGCGAGTGCTTTACCAACTAAGCTACCGAGGACGTCACGTGACAAGTTGAAATTCCTCAAGTGTTTTATCTCGCTGTCAAATCCAGCGTATCTCTGATCAATGTTGTAGCTATATGTATAGCTGAGTAGTATACTACCGTCAACACCCTATAGAAATATTTTTACAAATATTTGACTATTGGTTAAGATCAGAAATGCTTAAACATTGTAAATTTTTGTTTTTAGCATATCCATGCAAGGTTTAATTGAAGATAAATAACACTTAAAAAAAATCATCGACCTCAGGTGGGACTCGAACCCACGTCCCATCGATAAAATTTAAACAAAACCAACTGTAATCATTATTAGGGCAACCCTGCCCAACAAAAATACAATCATCACATGATGATTACCAGACCCAAAAATCAGCATTGAGTCAGAAAATATATGCAAAACATTATGGGTGCCTATAAAAATTGAGGGTTGCCCTCGATTTCCCAGGGTTCTCATCATCAGAATCTGACTTGGTGTAAATGGGACCACCTCGGGAGTATACCCTTTCAAACTAAAAAATAAATTTTAAAATCGGTCCATAATTGACGGCGTAATCGCGTAACAAACATACAAAAAAAAAACAACATTCAGACGAATTGAGAACCTCCTCCTTTTTTTTGAAGTCGGTTAAAAATGGAGTTGTATTTCACCTCCGCAGCATTTTTCACCTGGAATTGGCTGTAAAAAATAAAGTCGCCCAGGTGGTCCGTTTGCTTAGGACGGGGTTATTAGTGGCGGTGCCTAATTAGTGTTTATGCTCGTTTGAGACGGCTCCGGTCAGGTAATGAGCGGTAAATGTAAGAATATTTTTGCGAGTAAAGGAATAAATGTGTTGCTTACATTAGACGATCGGATATGCGTAGTGGCGCATGTTCTAGGTTCGTTTGCCGGTTGTGGTCAACTCAGAAAACTTTTCTAATATGGAAGTCATTGGGGAAGGTATTTGTTTGTGGACATTTTAATGCTAAAACGATGATCATAGTTATTTAATTCCAATAGTAGCAACATACCGCCAATATAAATATTTATTAGTTTTTATTTAGTTAATTATTATATCATCATCATCATCAGCCCACACTAGTCCACTGCTGGACATAGGCCTCTCAAATTATTATATATCTAAGATAAATTATTATCATGGTTAATTACTTTTAAATGTACGTAGAAAAAAATTCTGAGTTATGTATGTATGTATGATAGACAATAAGATATCATTGTCAAACCAAAAAGACGTAAATCAGCAGTTAAAACTAAAATTATATGTCCATGACTAAACTACAGAACACGATTTTATCTGGTTCAATATTCCTCAGAATATGATCATTTTACAAGGATGACGAAATATTAAATTTTCTGAATAGCATAACAGTTAAAATCTCGCAATCTTTCCCAGTTCCAATCTCCAGCGAGAGTTCAAAATTCTTGCTCGGAAATTCCTCTGCCTGACCCAATCGGGAGTATTATAATTAGCTAGGACAGAATCAACATTCCGTCTAAAGTCACACTGCACGGAAAGTTGTCTTTTTTACGAAATTAGTGTAATAAAAGCGGGATGGCGACATTTAAGGAATTTTAATTGAGTCTCCATTGTTGGTGGGCGGTGCAAGCTATGAGCGGGTTTCCAAATGAATAATATGGTTAAAATGATGAAGGCACATCATTTTAGCCATATGACATCCACTGCTGAACATAAGCCTGCTCCTTAAAAAGGCTTTATAAGGTTCTATAAATCAATCTTAAGGTATAAGAATAGTTTTTTTACGAGATTGCTACCATGTAATGATCTCGTAAATAACTTTTTTTTTTAAACTTTATTGCACAAACTTACAATAAGTGTACAAATGGTGGACTTAATGCTAAAAGCATTCTCTGCCAGTCAACCATTGGGTCATGCAGAAAGCTTGCAAAGGGTGCGGTAAGATTAAATTATAGAGAAAAAAAAAGTTAATTTAAGCAACAATAATTCCACAAACTTATTCTAGCTAAATACCTATATATAATATGTTATACATATACTTTAATAAATAATATAGATACACAACAAAATATCAATAAATACATACTTATATATACAAATATGCTATAAATATATATACTTACATACAACTATCTAGTGCAATTAATTTATTTTAAGAATTGGCGTACTTTTTTCTTGAAAACCATTCTAGAATCCGAACTTTTAATATCAAGGAGAAGTGAGTTCCAAAGTCGTGTCGCCCTTAGAGAGAAAGATTTTGCTACGAAAGTGGAACGATGGGCAGGCGTACCCAGTCAAAGATTGTCAGAAGAACGGAGAGAGTGATCATGAGATTGATAAAGATACGAAAACACATTCTTAAGATATGACGGTGAGGACTAACTATTCTAATTTTAGTGACCATAAAAGTTTAAAACAATATAATTTTAAGGTAGTTTTAAGGGTTCTGTATCCAAAGGGTAAACGGGACCCTATTGTTAAGGCTCCGTGTCTGTCTGTCCGTCTGTCACCAGGCTCTATCTTATGAAACGTGATAGTTAGATAGTTGCAATTTTCACAGATGATTTATTTCTGTTGCCTCTATAACAAAAAATACTAAAAAACAGAATAAAAAATATTTATCAGCTCTCATACGACAAAAGTATTTTTTGCCATTTTATAGATAATGGTACGGAACCCTTTTTGCGAGAGTCCGACTCGGACTTGGCTTTATTAATGTTTAACAATTTGTGTTAACAAATTAGGTTTTATTTAAGTCTTCCGCAGAATTTCAGTGTTGGTTGCAGCGACTGAACGCCGTTTTTTTTTTTTGTTTAATTTGAGTTGGGTTTACTCTTGACCCCAATCTTGCTCTAGAGCATAGATGGGATCTACGATGGAGCGAGCTTGCCCAGAAGATGCCTATTCACTCTGGACTTAAAGAGAGTCAGGTTATATGCACTCGGAAATACAGACGCAGGCAGGGAATTCCAATCCCTAGCTGTGCGCATTATAAAAGATGATGAGAAGCGCTTAGTGCGGGTTATGGGTATATCAACTAAGAACGGATGGTAGCCGGCCGTGCGTCTGGATGTCCGATGGAAGAAAGGTGACGGTGGTATGAGTTCATGCAGCTCATGAGCACACTCTCCGAAGTACCATCTATAGAAGACCGATAGGCAAGCAACCTTGCGGCGGTGAGCCAGGCTGTGCAGCTTGGACGCCACCAGTTTTTTATCGCCTATTATTATCTTGGCTCTGCGTTCCACCGAGTCAAGTGCAGCAAGTTGGTATTTCGCCGAGCCATCCCAAAGGTGGCAGCAGTACTCCATGCAAGATCGGACTTGGGCTTTGTAAAGAGTTAAAAGCTGTCCAGGCGTGAAGTACCGCTTGACTTTATTCAGGACGCCCAACTAAACCAGTTTAAGCATATTTCTGTTTTTTTTTAGCAATGTTGTATTGTTAGACGGTCAGGTTGTTTGTTGTCGTATTATGTGTTCATTCTTATTTGATATTACGTTGGATATATTTATGATAATGTACCCCCAATTGAAAATAACGGAAAACTGTAGCATCTCAAACCACTTGTTTGTTTTGTTTGTTTTAAGGTATTTAAAGGAGCGAAGAAACTTTCTTTAGTTTGAACTTTGTTTCACCAACTGGAAAGTAGAGTTTCGAAACTTGATATTTCTTATTGAAGCACCTATACACTATACCTAAGCAGTTATACAGGGTTGAATTGCAAAGGGGTGCCAAATTTTCAAAATAAGATCTAGAGGTGCTACGCTTATGGTATTTGTTGTCAATTTGAACCTCTGGTATGCGCGGACGCTCCAGCTGTTAGAAATGTACCTTACATTGAAAAGGCTAAGGTTTGTTTTCACGCGCCATTGTGACTAGTATTGCATTGAACTTTGCAGTTCTAGGTAGCACAGAGATAGTGCGTGCGTATTTTTATGGATGAGGCAAGATTATCCACGCTTACCATCCTTGAACAGCGGATATTAATAAAAAAATAAGTTGGTTTTTTAGATCGTTTATATCGTCGATTTAGTTACCGATTCTGAGTGGTCCCTGAAAATTTGGCACCCCTTTGCAATGTAACCTGTGAAACTATTTTGTAATTGATATCTAATCATCAGAACGTATATCTAATAAGGTAGGGATATTAGTACTTTTAAACTTTCGCGTTGCATAATTTATTCTAAGCGTCAGGCAGAAATTAGGAATACTCAATACTTTAAACTTAAGCTTTTAAACTCAATAACATCATTAATTGTATTTTGCTTTTAAACTACGTTAATTACTTTTTAAATATTTTTGGACATTTCACGTTTCCCTTTGAACTATAATTCAACTGTCATCTAACTATACATGTCTGGTAGAGATCACTCCTAGTGATAAGATCGCTTTATTTTGCTGTTCAAACATATTATTTGCTGTTTTTTTTTGTTATGAGTGGTCTACAATTAAAATAATGTATCTGTCATCTCTGTGATTTTTATACATACGCTAAGTATTCTTAACTTCGACCACTTAATTAGCAAAGGCCCAAAACAAGATGGCTCCACGAAATATGACGCCATTAATATAAAAATTCCTCTTTTTCCCTCACAGCCCGAAATAGGCGCCATATGCAAATGAGTACAGAATGCATCGCGAATGCAAAACATCAGAAACAATACAAACAGTTGTAGCATGCTACTGGTTAAAAACTTAATATTTTTAAAGCTTAATACAAAAAACCAGCCAAGTGCGAGTCGGATTCGCGCACGAAGGGTTCCGTACCATTATCTAATAGCGGTTTACGTTTTATGACGTATTAAAAAAAACTACTCACTAAATCTCGGTCAAACCAATTTTATGTGGAAGTTTGCATGTTAATGAATATCATATATTTTTTTAGTTTAATTATTCTCTTATTTTAGAAGTTACAACTGGTAAAATGTGTGCAAGGGGGTGGGGGGCACACATTTTACCAGTTTTGAAGTGTCTCTGCACTTACCAAGTTCCAACAATATGTTATTATAGTTTCGGATAAAAGTGGCTGTGACATACGGACGGACAGACAGAAAGGCATGACGAATATTATTTATCTTGAATATATAAGGGTTTCGTTTTTTGCCATTTGGCTACGGAACCCTAAAAACAGCGAACAGCGTTGATTGATTAATTAGTCTTTGTTTGTGGAAACCTTTTTGGCGATGAACGCTTCAATTCGCGTAGGTGGATCTATCATCATTCGCGAAATTAATTTGTTGCGAAAATATGAGATCGATTACTGAAATTTTACGTAGGTGGCTGAGCCTCGTTCTGTTATAAGAATCGGAATTATTCATTTGATTTTAGATACATAAAAGATACCTTACCGAAACTTCAATCACTAAAACCGGCCGAGTGGGTGCCAGAATAGCAAACGAGTGTACATTTAAAAAAAATAGTAAATGTTTTATGGTCATTATTAAGTTAAGCTCAGGAAAACCGCCGAAAAGATCCCGCTTAAAAGTAAGGATACTTTCTATGTGTTTTAGAAAGTGTTTAGTATGCACATAAAAAAATACGACTGCCGATAACGGTTTTAAAAATTAAATCTTCTGACAGACAGGTGTGCAAACAAACTTTTAAGGAAACGGAACACTAAAATAAAAATAAAAGCTTGTGCCCAAAATGTTTATCCCCATAACATAACGCTTTTATAATAAAACAATGCCTTTAAAGGGCTATTATAACGGAAAGGAAACTCATTTCTATCTTTTACTCAGCCAAAGCTTATCTTCTTTCTGGTCGTTCCCTCAATGCTGAGGATCGTGACTGTATGTCAATCTTCTCCACTCGGTCCGGTTCTGCGCCATATGTACCGCTCCCTGTATCTGGCCTCCAGTCACCTCCTTAATTTGGTCTACCCATCTAGCTGGCGCTCTTCCTCTAGCGCGCTTCCCCTCCATTTGTCCGAGAATGATGAGTTTCTCCAGGCTGTGCAATGGGGATCGAATTATGTGCCCAAAGAAACTCCGGATCCTTTCCTGGCACGTAGTCAGCAGGCGCTTGGTGACCTTTAGCTCTTCGAGGATGGAGACATTGGTTCTCATAGCTGTCCAAGGAATGCGCAGCAACTTTCTCCAGCACCACATTTCAAAGGAATGGATCTTGTTGCGTTCTTTTTTCCTGAGACACCAAGTCTCCACCCCGTACAGAAAGATAGAGAAGACCAACGTACGAACCAAACGCATCTTAGTTACTCGGCGAATATTACGGTCTTTCCAGATTTTATCGAGGCTAGTCATGGCACTTTTAGCCATCCCGATACGGTGTCCGATTTCTTTCTCGCAGTTACCACTGTTAGAGATCAGCGACCCCAAGTATATAAATTCCTCCACTTTTTCATAATCCTTGAGCGCATTTGATGGGCTTAAAACTTGAGCTCTATCCACCACCATCACTTTGGTCTTAGAGCGGTTTATGTGCAGACCAAATTCGAGACTCACTTATAAGCCCAGTAATTAAACAAAATCTTTTCCTCTCTTAACGCCTGATTCACAATGTATGGATAAGTTCTGCATTAGTTTTGAATAAGCTATACAGGTTGGTCCAGGCCAAATGGATACAAAATTTTTTTTAGGTAGTCGGCTTATGGACCTATTTTACCCTCCAGGAAAAAAAAACGATTGTCAGCCGCTTACAAGATATGTGTTTTTTATTTTAGAAATATCACCACTTTTAATTTTTTATTTACTTTTAAAATGTTTTTATTTTATTTAAGTTGCTTAGTTAGACATTGCACTCTCTCAGAAAAAAAATTAGACATTGCGCTCTCTCAGAAAAAGTGGTGATATTTCAAAAATTAAAAAAAAAACATCTTGTAAGCGGATTTTTTCCTGGCGGGTACAAATAGGTCCCTAAGCCGACTACCTCAATTTTTTTTTATATCCATCTGGCCTGGACCACCCTGTATTTTACTTATCTGAAGGAGAAACACGATTTTGGACACATTTTTGACATGATTTTCAAAGACCTTTATCCTTGAAATATTTTTATCTTTTACATAACTTTTCCTTAAAATATTTTTATCTTTTACATAACTTTATCCGGACATTGTGAAACAGGCCCATTTGATGGGGTTCCAATACCTATGGGTGTATTAATTGTGTATTGTCTTTAAATATAACATTATTGACGACCGTCTGGTGTAGTGGTTCGCGCTCCGGACTACAATGCCTGGCGGTTGCGGGTTCGAATCCCGCGAGGGGCAAATGTTAGTGTGATGAGCACGAGCATTTGCACCTAAGTCATGGATGTTTATAAACGTATTTAAGTATGTTTATCCGTTATCTAGTCGCCATAGCACAAGCTTTGCTTAGTTTGGGACCAGATAATTGGTGTAATTGTGGAAAAAAAATATTTATTTTATTGTACCTTAGTCTGTCAGAATAAAGATTCTTTTGATATTGTCTTTTCCAACCGAACGAATGACACGATTTGACAGCTGTAAGCAGGTTTGCCCTTTCTTGTCGAATAAGATATAATTGTTCTCCCATGAATTTCTGCTTGACCAAATTCCTTTTGTCTTTAAAATGGGCACTTAGTATTGAATCTTAATATAACGTTTTGGGTTGGGGTATTCTTTTAATGGAACAACCCGAGCGATCTCTGACAAAAATAAATACTTTGATGACTCTGCGATTTAATTGGAGCAGAATGAACACGTTATACTTATTTATTTACCTGAATATACATGAATGAAACTAATATACATAAAGCGAATGTTCTACTGTTTTAATGAGATTATTAACAGAACTACAATTAATGGATCGTACTAGAAGTTATAGTCCAAAACGTAGACAAATTAGCAATTTGCACTGCTGAAGTTACCAAAACAACTAGTGGTATTATACCAACTTACTATGACGCGTACCTTTATAGAAGATTATAGAGCTAGACAATAGAGCTTTGAAATATAGAAATGACTAAAAAGAAAAGTAGAGAAGATCATGTAAACCTTGCAAATGGCAATCAAATGATTTTTACTTTAGGTAAAATCAGGAATATTGCTTATTTTGGGCATATATTATCATTAAACAATACGTGGATGACTTCATCCGTCACCAATAGTCACCATACATACCATTTAAATAGTATCTTTTAATTCTACCAATAAAATTGCTGGCTGAATTCAAAACTTGTATGAAGAAATGATGGCATTTGAACAAACAATTTCTCGTTTCATAAACCACAAAAATAAATACAAACACCCGTTAAACAATTCTTCCTTTTGTCTCGTCAGAGTTGAACTTGTCCGCTTTACCCCTTTTGAATTTTAATATTACGTCTAAATATTAAATTTAAGGGTGCCGAGGTGAATGTAGAATACTTTTGAGAATAACCCCTACCCATAAAATTCCCACTCGTTCATATTTCGCAGATATAATTCTTGAATGTTTAATATTGGCGGGATATTCTTGAGAGCTATAAAACAGTTTGTCACCGTGGGCGTCGATTTTGAATTCAAATTGTTTTATTTAAAAGCAGCCATTCGTTGACTTGTACGTTTCGTAATATGAATATGATTGAAAATAGCAAGAGCCTGGCTCTGGAGCTTGCAATAAGAATAGGTGAATGTCGAGCGCGGACTTCTCGCATTATAGTTATACCTAAAAAAAATATTTTAAACTGCTAAATATATTTATTTTCTAGAAAAAAAATATTAAACTAAAATTTTGTACATAAAGTTATATCAGAAATGAAGAGTGATTTCGTAAGACTTGTTAATTAAGATGTGTGACAATTAAACGTAACGTAAAAATTCATGATGCTACGGTAAAACATACCTAGTTCAAATTTCAGTAAAAAAAGATAATGAAAACAGTTATTATAAAAACGTTAATGTAGTTTGACCGCTCAAAGTCGATCTTGATACTACTTATTTTCGGGTCAAACTTAGTGTAGTCATAGCGCGGACTATATGCAGAAGCTAAAGGAAAATAATAATAATAATATCTGACCAAGTGTTCCTCAGTCATGCGGAAAGGATTCTGTACATATACACAACAGTACGGAACCATTGGTTCGCGAGTCCCACTCACGTTGATCCGATTACAAACGGCCTAATTGATACGTCGTTGTCAGCGGCCGCTAATGGATAGATAGATTATGGCTTCCAAGGTATAGGTCAGCAAAATCGTCATAACCCTTAACCAGTCCTAACCAGTCCAGTCCTTAACCAGTGGTAATAATAGAGACCACATTATTTTAAACCTTATTCACGTACCTTACGGATGAAAACCAATCAAAAGTTTTGACTACCAGACCTGGTTAAGGGTTAAGAGGACTCGGAAATTTTCTATACTTCTTGATTATCTAGCATTCCCAACATATTCATTAATCTCGTTACAAACACTTATAATAACAGGCCGGTGTGAACAATTCACCCCAGGGACAGTAAATTCCAGTAAAAACTAGTTTCAAGTGCTAACTACACTCCTGCGTGACCTAGTTACGACCGGTTTGGACCGGCTCTAGCCGGTTTTGGCCGGTTTTAGCTCGTTACGATCAACTCGGCTGCAGTCACGTACGGATTTTGGTTGTCTTTTTAATTCATTATGCACCGTTTTAGTGTTTGCATTGTTTTGTGTTGGGGTAAAAGTGTAATTGTGGTTTTACGTTTTGTTTTCAACACTAACTAACATACCTTTGTGCGCGAAATGTGTCGTTTTAAGTTAATATCTGTGAATTCGTTAAACACCCTTATGTATTGCTTTTAGTAAATTACATTAAATATTAAGGAATAAATATTCAATTAAAATAGGAAACTCAAACCTTGGACTACAGCTTAGCTTGCAGGTGACTTACCAATTAAATTGGATGATATGGTATTTTTAACAGATTTAACCACATTATTTATATTTCCAGTAAATCATGCATCATCTCTTTTTATATTCAAGTTCATGGTTTCCTCACCATCTTTACTTTCTTTACTAACTACTAGCAGCCCGTCCCGGCTTCGCACGGGGTAGACAATTATCGCTAATAGTTTCGGCAGCGCATTCGACGAAAGACATTTTAAGACTCATTTTTCTACACCTTCGGTTACATTGTTCAAATTTCACCAAGGATCCCTAATTTTTTTCAAAATGAAATGTAGCCTATGTCAAATTGGAAGAATGTAGCATTCTATTGGTGAAAGAATTTTTTAAATCGGCGCAGTACTTTTTGAGCCTATTTATTACAAACATGCAAAAATAGGTAGATATGTACATTCCTCTTTATAATATTAGTATAGATTTACTTGAGATGAAACTAATTACTTCGGTTAGCTGTGCTGTTCTTAAGTGAGTTTTGGTTTAATACTGTGTTAGCTATAGCTTAATTGTAGCAATTAGTGCAAAAACGTTTAACTATATTGAAATAAGTAAATGTTTATAACATGCAAACTCAACGCCGGTAGGCATTCTCTATCAGTCAACTTTTAAGCCAAGCAGAGATATTGATGGTAGAGAAGAAAATTATTTAAATAAAAAAGCTTTACCGACCTCCGTAGCACGCCGGACTGTATATTATGGCGTTGCCATCTCTGAGGTTCCGGGTTCCATCCCCGGTTGGGATAATGTAATGTGAAATGAACTTTTCTTCATTGTATCGGGTCTGGGTGTTATGGAACCGTCGTTAATTCTGATTTCTATAACACAAGTGATTTAGCTACTTACCTTAGGATCAGAACAATGTATGTGTTGTTGTCCAATATTTATTTAAAAAAAAACATAAATCAGTCATGACACTAGCCTTTATATCGGTAATAAAACAGCTTTTAACGAATTAAGTGTTTTTCTACAACAAACGAAATAGTGGAACATTTGTCGTTGTTAACATTTATTACGTTCATAAATCAATCGCATTTGTTACGTTCTTTGAAGCCGCTTATATCGGCTAAGCGCGCATCCATCAGTAGCTCCAAGAACCATCGCGCTGTGACGTATGAGGATTCCTGACTAAGTGATATATCAAGTACAACCTCATCCCTAAGGCTCAGTCCACGTTGAAGGAAATACGATCTTGGAAATATTTGGAAATATTACGTTACCGACTTATATAGATGGAGGAGAAGGAGTGGCGTTAGAATACACCCCTGTGGTACACTTTACCGTATTTAAAAACTTTTCCACAAATACTAGTCATATTTTTTTTTTGTTCACCAATACTAGCTAGGCATTTATAAATTAATATCTCTCTTTGTTAAGATTTTTAATTATTTTTTTAGAAATGTGCCTAGGAAATACAAAATCTTAGTATCACCTTTGTTATTAATATAGTCAGCTTGCTTTCCCACAAACTCTTGTTTTGATCTAGTAAACAAGTTTTTTTCAATAGTTCGAGTTTGTACTTTCCCTTTTAGTGCTTTATATCCGTTGTCAAAATTTAACCTTCTTATTGATATCTCTCCAGAGGTTTCAAAAGCTTGAACCGTCTAAACGGCTGCACATCTATCACCAGCTTAGTAGAACTAACGCTGTGACGTATGAGGAATGGAGAACTGCTGACTAAGTGGTATATCAAGTAAAACCTCATCCCTAAAGCTGGGATCACAATTGTAAATTTTTGTTTTTAGCAATTCCATGCAAGGTTTAATTGAAGATAAATAACACTTGAAAAAAATCATCTACCTCAGGTGGGACTCGAACCCACGTCCCATCGCATACCGGGCGAGTGCTTTGACCACTAAGCTACCGAGGACGTTACGTGACAAGATGAAATTCCTCAAGTGTTTTTTTCTCGCTGTCAAAGCCAGCGTATTCTGATCAATGTTGTAGCTATATGTATAGCTGAGTAGTATACTAACGTCAACACCCTATAGAAATATTTTTACAAATATTTGACTATTGATTAAGATCAGAAATGCTTAAACATTGTAAATTTTTGTTTTTAGCAATTCCATGCAAGGTTTAATTGAAGATAAATAACACTTGAAAAAAAATCATCGACCTCAGGTGGGACGATGGGACGTGGGTTCGAGTCCCACCTGAGGTCGATGATTTTTTTTCAAGTGTTATTTATCTTCAATGGGATCACAATGTTATATTTATTATTTACAAGCGACCCGCCCCGGCTTTGCACGGGTGCAATTATCAGTGTTTCTCTACTATAATTATTATGCATGTATTATACATATAAACCTTCCTCTTGAATCACTCTATCTATTAAAAAAACCGCATCAAAATCCTTTGCGTAGTTTTAAAGATTTAAGCATACATAGGGATATAGGGACAGAGAAAGCGACTTTGTTTTATACTATGCAGTGATTAGAGTGGTCCTTATTCCGAAGTTTTATTTTTAGTTTTACGGGGCACCACTTTTTTTAATTATATACCACCAGAGTGAATTTCAGACTTATTACTTTTTTTTAAAAGGTTAATGAGGTTCCGAAATTTCAATAAAAATAAAATTCCATTTTTTTTGGATTTTTAATCATATGTCAGGATATAAAGTATGGAACAGCTACCTATTTGCATTAAAATGTTACGTAAAACACTTAATTGAAACTTTAGTGAACCCACATTAAAGCCGTAGAACGCTTCATGTTAAAATTTGAAGACTGGTAACGACTTCTAAATCGTAAAAAAAATGAAATGATGCAAATGTGTATAATCGAATAAAAAAGTATCGTAGTGATCGATAATTTAAAAGTCGGAAAAAAGGATCACCCTAATTAGGTCAGCAAAAAGTTTGGGCGTCAAGTATTTCATACCGACCGCATAGTATGCTACATTTTTATGGTTTACGATGTCAACAAAACAGAATGCTCTTTTTACAAACTCTCATAAAACCGTTTTGGCAATAACTTTGCAATCCCTTGAATGCGAAAGATGCGAAAGATGTTGAATAAACATAGTGTAGTGGTATTTTTTTTCTTTGGCAATCGTCAGAAGTCTCAGAAGTCGTCGTCATTTTGAAACGTACTTTTGGATTGTTTGCAGTGAAATTAGTTTTTACTTTTTAAATATTTTTTTGTCTTTATAACAAGTAGTGTAGTTTTGGATTTGGTGTTTAAATCTCCCTAGGACTACGTTGGCACATACTTATACAATCTTTTGACTCTCATTTCATCCCCTCAAGATTGGATCTTAGAATTCATTTTCAGTCATATTACCGTTTTGGCTTTACCTTCAAACTTATATGACATGTAATTTTATGTTTATCTCTTTAGAGCGGCTTAGACTATGCGTTGTCAGCTGACAGTATCATAAGATTTCTACTCCTAAATAACTTTGACGATCCAATATAGCGTGAAGGCTACCTTAGCGTGAAGGGTTCCTTATATAGCTTTAAAAACCACACGATGAAGATATAAAGTATTCAATCAAGTACATATTTAAACACATTTTCCAGTTCAAATAATTTGTAAATCTTTTAATCAATTTTTTGTGTTATGTTTGTGTCAGACCTATAGACAAGAATGGTAACAAGTTGATCCCTGAAGGCTAAGGTGGTCAATAACAAATGGACCACCTTAACCAACTATAAAAAGAAATCATATTTTTAATATCTAACTTGAATAAGTTTATTATAGAATAACTAAACAGAATGTTTCCATATCATGTACCCTATATATTTTCTTCTACTCCCAACGTGTTTCTCTGTACCATCTCTGTACGTACAGTGCGTCTTTTGTTTTGCTTTTGCAGTGTCTCATTCGTTCCGTTTTTAAGGTTCCGTACCAAAGGGTAAAACGGGACCCTATTACTAAGGCTCCACTGTCCGTCTGTCTATTTGTCTGTATGTCTATCTGTCTGTCTGTCTGTCTGTCTGTCTGTCTGTCTGTCTGTCTGTCTGTCTGTCTGTCTGTCTGTCTGTCTGTCTGTCTGTCTGTCTGTCTGTCTGTCTGTCTGTCTGTCTGTCTGTCTGTCTGTCTGTCTGTCTGTCTGTCTGTCTGTCTGTCTGTCTGTCTGTCTGTCTGTCTGTCTGTCTGTCTGTCTGTCTGTCTGTCTGTCTGTCTGTCTGTCTGTCTGTCTGTCTGTCTGTCTGTCTGTCTGTCTGTCTGTCTGTCTGTCTGTCTGTCTGTCTGTCTGTCTGTCTGTCTGTCTGTCTGTCTGTCTGTCTGTCTGTCTGTCTGTCTGTCTGTCTGTCTGTCTGTCTGTCTGTCTGTCTGTCTGTCTGTCTGTCTGTCTGTCTGTCTGTCTGTCTGTCTGTCTGTCTGTCTGTCTGTCTGTCTGTCTGTCTGTCTGTCTGTCTGTCTGTCTGTCTGTCTGTCTGTCTGTCTGTCTGTCTGTCTGTCTGTCTGTCTGTCTGTCTGTCTGTCTGTCTGTCTGTCTGTCTGTCTGTCTGTCTGTCTGTCTGTCTGTCTGTCTGTCTGTCTGTCTGTCTGTCTGTCTGTCTGTCTGTCTGTCTGTCTGTCTGTCTGTCTGTCTGTCTGTCTGTCTGTCTGTCTGTCTGTCTGTCTGTCTGTCTGTCTGTCTGTCTGTCTGTCTGTCTGTCTGTCTGTCTGTCTGTCTGTCTGTCTGTCTGTCTGTCTGTCTGTCTGTCTGTCTGTCTGTCTGTCTGTCTGTCTGTCTGTCTGTCTGTCTGTCTGTCTGTCTGTCTGTCTGTCTGTCTGTCTGTCTGTCTGTCTGTCTGTCTGTCTGTCTGTCTGTCTGTCTGTCTGTCTGTCTGTCTGTCTGTCTGTCTGTCTGTCTGTCTGTCTGTCTGTCTGTCTGTCTGTCTGTCTGTCTGTCTGTCTGTCTGTCTGTCTGTCTGTCTGTCTGTCTGTCTGTCTGTCTGTCTGTCTGTCTGTCTGTCTGTCTGTCTGTCTGTCTGTCTGTCTGTCTGTCTGTCTGTCTGTCTGTCTGTCTGTCTGTCTGTCTGTCTGTCTGTCTGTCTGTCTGTCTGTCTGTCTGTCTGTCTGTCTGTCTGTCTGTCTGTCTGTCTGTCTGTCTGTCTGTCTGTCTGTCTGTCTGTCTGTCTGTCTGTCTGTCTGTCTGTCTGTCTGTCTGTCTGTCTGTCTGTCTGTCTGTCTGTCTGTCTGTCTGTCTGTCTGTCTGTCTGTCTGTCTGTCTGTCTGTCTGTCTGTCTGTCTGTCTGTCTGTCTGTCTGTCTGTCTGTCTGTCTGTCTGTCTGTCTGTCTGTCTGTCTGTCTGTCTGTCTGTCTGTCTGTCTGTCTGTCTGTCTGTCTGTCTGTCTGTCTGTCTGTCTGTCTGTCTGTCTGTCTGTCTGTCTGTCTGTCTGTCTGTCTGTCTGTCTGTCTGTCTGTCTGTCTGTCTGTCTGTCTGTCTGTCTGTCTGTCTGTCTGTCTGTCTGTCTGTCTGTCTGTCTGTCTGTCTGTCTGTCTGTCTGTCTGTCTGTCTGTCTGTCTGTCTGTCTGTCTGTCTGTCTGTCTGTCTGTCTGTCTGTCTGTCTGTCTGTCTGTCTGTCTGTCTGTCTGTCTGTCTGTCTGTCTGTCTGTCTGTCTGTCTGTCTGTCTGTCTGTCTGTCTGTCTGTCTGTCTGTCTGTCTGTCTGTCTGTCTGTCTGTCTGTCTGTCTGTCTGTCTGTCTGTCTGTCTGTCTGTCTGTCTGTCTGTCTGTCTGTCTGTCTGTCTGTCTGTCTGTCTGTCTGTCTGTCTGTCTGTCTGTCTGTCTGTCTGTCTGTCTGTCTGTCTGTCTGTCTGTCTGTCTGTCTGTCTGTCTGTCTGTCTGTCTGTCTGTCTGTCTGTCTGTCTGTCTGTCTGTCTGTCTGTCTGTCTGTCTGTCTGTCTGTCTGTCTGTCTGTCTGTCTGTCTGTCTGTCTGTCTGTCTGTCTGTCTGTCTGTCTGTCTGTCTGTCTGTCTGTCTGTCTGTCTGTCTGTCTGTCTGTCTGTCTGTCTGTCTGTCTGTCTGTCTGTCTGTCTGTCTGTCTGTCTGTCTGTCTGTCTGTCTGTCTGTCTGTCTGTCTGTCTGTCTGTCTGTCTGTCTGTCTGTCTGTCTGTCTGTCTGTCTGTCTGTCTGTCTGTCTGTCTGTCTGTCTGTCTGTCTGTCTGTCTGTCTGTCTGTCTGTCTGTCTGTCTGTCTGTCTGTCTGTCTGTCTGTCTGTCTGTCTGTCTGTCTGTCTGTCTGTCTGTCTGTCTGTCTGTCTGTCTGTCTGTCTGTCTGTCTGTCTGTCTGTCTGTCTGTCTGTCTGTCTGTCTGTCTGTCTGTCTGTCTGTCTGTCTGTCTGTCTGTCTGTCTGTCTGTCTGTCTGTCTGTCTGTCTGTCTGTCTGTCTGTCTGTCTGTCTGTCTGTCCGTCTGTCACCAGGCTGTATCTCATGAACCGTGATAGTTAGACTGTTGAAATTTTTACAGATGATATTGTATTCTGTTGCCGCTATAACAAGAAATACTAAAAAACAGAATACAATAAATATTTTTGGGGGCTCCCATACAACAAACGTAATTTGTGCGGAAACGCGAAATGCGGTGCGGAACCCTTCGTGCGCGAGTCCGACTCCTACTTGGCCGGTTTTGTTTTATGTCTTTGCCATCGCCAAGTCTTATTTGTTACATTGCGCCTTTTGTTACTCGCCTGATATGTCCGCGCTCCGCCTCCCGTGTGTATCTTGCCTTAGCATAACCCGTGACCCGATTTCTTCTTACTCAAAGGAAAGAAAATAGAATGAAGTCGTACATTCTAGGCTAATGGATGTTTTTAGTCTTCCAGAAAGTCTCTTTCAGTTAAAACGATATCCTTGTGACTGGAACTTTAATTCATTTCTTGAGGCCCTGAAAATCTTATAGCACATTTCGTTTTGATAGGAGTCGTAAAGTAGCACTCGTGGTGCACTTTGTTTGTACAATACCCATCTTTTACCTTTTTTACGAGTATTTTGTCGTCTGTTACTATAAATGACTCTGTTTATTGTATTATTAAGTTGCCTTCCTGATATTTTTCTGCTTATTAAAATTATTCTAATAAGTATTTTTTCATTCTAGTTGTGGTACGCTAAACCATGATCCTAGATGCAAATTTTTAATACAAAACGGTTCCTAAGTAAACATGTTTTGAATGAAAATGTTCAAAACGATGATATCCAATTTGTGACTTCACCATAGTATTTATTAATATGCCCATTTATCATCATAAGCTAACACCCTGTATATTAAATTTAATCAAAGAAAAATAAGAAGCCGTTTATATTCATCTGTAAAATTATGCAAAGCTAAACAGTAAAAAGGTTAGCGAATTTACTAAATACAAGGCTTTAAAGTTAAATGGTATTATTAATAATTCCAAAGGCAGACAATTGAAGACTGCAAATCTAAGCAAGTCTAGACTTCAAGTCCATACAATCCGCCCTAGTCTGGCAGACTGGGCGTTTCATTACCCTTTCACAAGTAATGCCTGGATCTGCCCTAGTTTTTTATAATCCCCAGAGAGAGTGCTTACAAACACATTTCTGAGAATTTACACTCTGCTTGGCAAATATTGGCTTATTGACGATTTCGCTGAAGGCAAATGAAACTTCAGATTAAACAAGGGTGTTTGAATTTTTACGTCTGCGGGGTAACCATGAACTGTTAAAACAATCTCAAAGCTGTCAAATCTGTCAATTTTGGTACGTCATTTCATACAGAATTTGACAGATTTGATAATGTTTGACAGATTTGAGATTGTTTTAAGAGCTCATGGTTACCGCCCCGATCCGGAATGTTGCTTAAGTGGGAAGTGTTTTTATTCAAATGGTTTTGAAATTCGACGATCTGACTGGCGTTATGACAGCGCGGTGGCTCGACTTTAACGCATAGGGTTTCTTTTAAATATTGGACAACATCACATACATTGTTCTGATCCTAAAGTAATTAGCTAAAGCACTTGTGTTATAGGAATCAGAAACAACGACGGTAACACAACAGGTTCGATTCTCGCTATGGGTACCTTTGAATAATTAACGGCAGGTCAACCTACCAAAAGTTAAAGGTCGTCCAACTGATTTTCAACTTTAAGCCGTTCCAGATTTCAGACTGCATAAAGTGGGAAATTCGTTCATGGGGAAATGTATTCGCTTTTTTAATAAATTACCAGCATCTATTGCTGAACTGCCCATGTTTAAATTTAAAGCTCATGTAAAAAATATTCTCATGAAAAAAGGGTATTATACTGTTATAGATTATTTAAATGATAAAAATGTTTGGATATAAATACTGCCTTGCTCGCACAGGTGCATTTATCTTGTAATTTAAGATATTAAAGGTCAAGCGTGATCACATATTCTAAGACATAGCATGCAAAATGAACTATTTTTAATAAATAGTTCCTAATTTGTAAGTTAATGTATATTTGATAGGTTAATACGATAGGAGCATTCCTTTGCTCAAATACAGAAATTTTTTAATAAAAAAAAAACCTCTCTTTACAAAACGATGTCGGCTGATTTAATATGGTATGGGAGGTGTGTTCTTTGTGATTTTAAGTTGGTCCTATAGAAAAAGTGTCTGTTTTTGCAGAAAATTATATCTTAGAATGTTTATTAATAAATTAGAACTATAGTATAACCGTTCAGAGAATGCGTTCCTGACACGTCGCGATTGAACTGACGACGTAACTTTGTAATGGCGTTGCAGTTACGATAAAAATATTTTTGCTGGTTGTTTACCGTTTTAACAATTGATGAGCATAAACAACATTATTATATCAATAATCAATGAATTTTATAATTTTGTGCCAAACTGAGTGTCAAATAACTTGGTAAACAATATTTTTCTAAATCTATACTGCGCTATTACAAGGTTATGTCAGCGCTTTGTATTTGTAGTGCTGTGCTAACAATAACAGGCAATAACAGTATCGTAATCTGTTCTTATACAGTTATACTTTATAAAATAATACGTTTTGTTTTTCTTTTTAAGAATTTGAAAATAATGGACTATAAGATAACTTTTTTTTAATATAAAAATAAAACTATGAACAAACCGAACGCGCGAAAGAAAGTAGCATTTTTATATTTAGGTTGAAAATGGTAAATTACTAAAATATAAATTTTAAATGATTCCGCCAATTTAAAACGAAAATAATCTTAAAAATAACGTGGCGTTTCATTTTGGAGGAACGGTAACGAGCTCAGTGTTATGTTGTGCCCATCACTAGTCGTGACTAACTGATAGGTGTCAGGAACGCATTCTCTGAACGGCCGAACTTTAGTACATATTATTTCTTTAAAAGATACATTTACAATACTTTTTACTAGGTTAAGATACTGCACTCCTTAATTACTGATGAAACTGATAATTTTATCGTACGTATCGCGTCACAAGGGATGCGAGGCTCCGATGTTAATTTCCCAAGCGCACCGCCGCGGCGCTCGAATCGCTCGTAAAACGTGCGTCGGACGAGCGGGCACGTAAGAGTAGACTACAATTAGGTGTAGAAGGCTTACTACGAAAATGGTCCTTTCGTTCAGACGAATAAACCTAACAAATTTAAAAAACCACTCATCATATCAGCCACATGACGTCCACTGCTGAACATAGGCCTCCCCCTGTGACTTCTGTCATCGGGGGGTTGTTGCCATACTCGCCACGCTTGGCAGGCGTGTTGGCGAGCGCAGTTTTTTATATTATTTCGCACGCAGACGCTGCTCTCTCTCTCCGTCTCGTGCTACAGGATTTAGTCGCTCTTACGACACGCCTCCTGTTGGCGGTAGGGAAGTGTTTTCTTTACGGCTGTCGGACACGGCACCACTCACTTGCGTTTATCCTGTAACGAAATATGAACAACTGAAACTTGTCGTGTTAAAAGACTGTTTTTAATTGCTTGTAAATTGTCAAAGGTTGGAAACACGTAGCTAATTTGATTAATTTTAATTAAACGTCCGTTCGAACGAAACTTTTTATTTTTGTGTTTTGCGTATTTCATTGTTGTTTTATAACTTGTTATCGCTTCCGTTTTTGATGTTCTATATTCCACTTTAGGAAAAGTATCTTTGGACGTCTAAAATTACCGTCATAATTGTTATTACCTACAATTTTTACCATTTACCACTACTGGTCGTCAGTCGATCACCGTTGTTTGTATCCTATTATATCTTTCATTAGTCAAACTATCAAATTAATAACCCTTTAGCGGTAACTAGGTTTTGTGCAACGTAAAAATCGCGTAGCGTGTCTTACTTGTTCTGTGGTAAAAATATAGATTTGACTTTCGGTTCTTTAAACTTTAAAATTAGGGTTGAATGCTTTTTTGTGCAACACTTTAAAGATTCATTAATGTTTAAGGTCGCTTAAAAATTTAATGTGCGTTTCTGCAACTGGGTGTGAGACATTGAGGAATAATATACTAGCGTACTAGACAACACATCTCGAACTAAATGTTTCAGCCAAGCATTGTAGTCCAATGGACTACAAAGCTTCAGTCAGTCAGTGTTAATAATTGTAGTTGTCAACGCTACGCTAGTACATTATATCTCAGTGGTGGGAGACATGTTTAGCATTTCATGGAGCGGGCATTCTCTATCAATTTATATTATGGCGCGCTTAGGGACAGGGTTTGACTCCCGCTGTGTATCGAGGGCCATAGAACGCGTATCAAGTCGTATACTTTATGATTTATGCTTACAAGATTCGTAGCATGTTTTGGTACAAATTCTATTGGAAGAAGATAAATGATGTTGGCCAAACTTTATGGGTGCTGATAAATTTTGATCAGTTTTGAATTGAAATTATGGTTATAGGTTAGATATTTAACTGGGTTCTGGATAAATTTACTTTGAAATCAATAATCATGCGTACACACTGTAGGTGGAAAACACCTGTTTAATCGAATGTAGATGATTCTACAGCTTAAATACAACATTTTTTTATATGGGACCGACGTCAAAATCTCAAAAAAGTTTTTTTTACATGTCTATAAAGATGGACAAACTGATGACAGCTGATCGGCGGTTTAGAATTGTATGATTATACAAATTTGTTTTTGCGATTTAGATGTTGTTTCAATAGCAAACGTTATTCAATTTAGATTTAGAATCACCACCTTTTGGATCTAATGGTGGATCAGATGTTTTTTGTTACATCTCGTAGAACTAGATACAAACTGTACAGCCTGCAGCGTGAGTGCAATCTTTACTGCTGACTGCAAGTAGACTGCGGAGTTCCTTTGCAGTTTCGATGCAGTCATACCAACTGCACAGAAACTGCATAAAAACTGCAATTTAGCAGTTGCCTTATAATTCAAATGGCAGACTTCTGTCTGTAGTGACCCTTAATATCGCGGTGGCTCCACCTGTGATCGTTCTCAGGCAGACTTTAATTAGATCAGCGCAGCAGATGGTTACAGTATTTTAAATTATGTAGTGATGTCATGTGGTCCCGATATCGATACACGAGTCGCACTTGTGAGTTTGTTTACCTATTTATTAATAGTTGCCATTGTTTAAAATATTTTAAGCAATACACAACACCTCGAATAACAGCAATACTTACAAAAGTTTAAAGAGTTAATATGTAAGTATACACATTTGCAGGCTATTTGCTGAATGCTTTATAGTGAAAATAATATTACAATGACCAACCATGCATGGGATTTCATCAAAATAAGTAATTTTGTAATCAAATACCTTTAAACAAGTAATTCTTGTATAATCTGAATCTTGGAAACGGCCCCAACGATTTTCATGAAGTTTATTAAGCAGGGGGTTTTGGGGTGCGATAAATCGATTTAGCTAGGTTAATAAATCGATTTTTAGAAAAACCAGGTCATCCTGCTACTTTTATTTATTTAATGAGTTATTTAAAAGTTTTATTACATAATACTGATCTAAGGTAATCCTAATTACCTTAAGCAGTAAAAAAAACCCTTGAAACATTCTTAAGATAGGTACCTATTTCATTCCAAATAAAATCAAAGTTAAAACAAGTATCAACTTTTAAATTTTGCAATATCCAATATCGACCTCAATTATATCAGAAAACTTTTCTCCTTAGATACTTTATATCGATAAATTTTCCGATATCTCCTCCCTATCGAGCTCTGGCTAATGTCAAGAATTTTATAACGACTTCAAAGAGTTTTGAAGTAAATGGACTTGTTCTTAGCAAATAGAAATTATACACTGAAACTTGGTTACAGCAGATGTCTGGATTTTATTTACTCTTCGCTCTATTCAATGTTTGCAGTTGGTACATTTTTCTGCTAATATGGAAAGTAAGAAATCTTTTTAGTCAAAGGACTTGCCCGCGACTTCGCTCGCGTGGTTTTTAGTTTAATTTAATATCAGGAAGACTTAACTGGGATAAAAATAACTATATATTAATCCAGATCATATTCTATATGTGTGCAAAATTTCATCCAAATCCGTTCATTAGTTTTTGCGTGATCGTAACAAATAGGTGGATTTGTTGACATCAATATTTACAAACTTTCGCATTTATAATATAAGTTGGAATATACAGGCTTTTTTAAAAATAGTAAGAAGTGGAAGTCTAGAAATAGGAACTAGGAGTACCCAAATCATCCTTAACTGTCTTATTCAGAGTGCATTTGCTATTCCGGGACTAAGGTTAAACCACTGTTTTAACGTACAAAAATCAGTGGTTTAACCTTAGTCTGGAATACTAATTGCACTCTGAATAAGTCAATAAGTGTGTATTTTGGAGTCGAAAAATAGGTCCCCATGTTTTAATTACGTTTAGTAGGTAGGTTTATTTTCTGTCTATATTTATAAATATTATGGACGCAGGCATAATAAATATTATGCACGCAAATATTAATAAAATGTTTACAAATTATTATACAGAAGTAAAATAAGTTTTTACTTGTTGCGTTCTCAAGTTTGTTTTATATCAGAAGCTCTGAGACTGGTTTACTGCCTGATATTGTGCTGACATTATAAAATCTACAATGTAGAACACTTTAACAGACATCCCGCGGTTCTTTATAAAAGCGCGGTGTCACGAAAAAACTCCAACCAAGAATTACACGAGAGCAGCGTAAAAAGTAACTTTTCGCATTTTACACCACGACGCAGAGACTACCTAATCTAAGTTCGAGAAAGCAATTTTAAAATACGCGATGTCCGCTACCACGTCAGCACGCTGAAATATTGCGGCGTGCCACGACTTAATAGAAAAGGACGCAAGATAAATTGTTGTCAGCTTTCCTTGTCATGCGGAGATGAATGTTTGGTGTTGCTCGGAGGAAATTGTAAAATTGAAGTCATATTTTCGAACGATAGCTCTGGATGAGTAATAGGGGGGAAAGTATCTATTGGGAGTTGAGTTTTGAGTGATTGGTGCGTTTTTATTAATTTCAGTAAACGCGGAGGTCTCGGCGATTGGTTTTACTCGATTCTATAATTTATCGCTTTTGATAAAACAAGGTAAAATAATTTAAAAGAATTTTCACAAGTACGACCGTCAAACAAGACATTTGATTTTTTATTATTACGCGGTCTTTATATGATTACTTGGGATCCAATAAATGGAAGGCATCCGAAAAGCTTTTGAACGTCGCTTTCATTGCCTGTTGAAATAATGCAAAATAAACAATAATTCGCCATCCCTGAGGTCCCGGGATCGATTCCCGGTCGGGTGAATGTATAAATGAAGGAGTTCTATATATAAGCATAGTATAATAACGAGTACTGTCAATGATTTCAACACGTCTTGTTGAAGTGTGAATAAAAAAAAATACTTTGGTGAAAATATTGCCGTTATATTTGAATCAGAAAAACAAAATATATAAAATCAGTCACAGACTAGGTAGAATAAAATTGGGTGCGTTAACCTCCTAATATAAAAAAAAAAACGCTAAAGCTGCGTTCCTTTTTAATTAATAAAACCAACTTTTCAATATTTTCTCGGGTCCTGGGTGATGACATACCTTCTTTGTTTCTGATTTCTATAACACAAATGCTTGACCCACTTACTATAGGTCGAGCAATGAATTTCATGTTTTCCAATAATTATTTATATTATTCTTCTCCAGGTATAACTCCAAGCTGACCACTCTGGCGTTGCCATCAGTGATCTTCGAGCCCAAGTTCCGAGGTGCTGTGAGGAACCTGGTCTACTCTGATCTGCCTGGCCAGCCGCCACGGAGGCAGGAGCTGAGGCATTCGAGGGACTTGAAGGTAAGTGACATAGCCCAATGGATTAGCAACATAAAGTGGCAGTGAGCGAGGCATAGCACGTGAAACTTACGGCCGATGAAACAGAAAGATTCTGGAATACGTGCCGTGAATTGCAAGCGCAGCGTGGGACATCCACCCACAAGATAGACAGACGACCTGGTAAAGGTTGCAGGAAGCCGCTGTAAAATCATACTTGTTTTAAATTAAACCTAAGAAAATTGTATTATTATGGATAAAAAGGACAATATGGATGAAATGGACAGAACAGTCGGTATGACGCTTGCGTCCTGGAGGCGTATTTTTTGAAGCATTATAAGTCCAATTCGTAAACAATTTTCTAGGAATTCATATACGATGTTGTGAATTGGATTCCAAATACTTCGAAAATACGCCACCCGAATAATATTCGAATTAATTTACCAAAAGTATTAGTTGCATACAATTTTCAATATCCACAAATCTGCAAAATGACGCCAAATCCCCACTATAAGCAAGGCTCCGTGCCGAAAGATAACTTTTAATTCTCACTTTCCGGGACCATATTTCATAAACGTCTCAATTTGGTAGGTCTTCGGCACGTGGTGTTGCAGCCAAATGAATTTAGACCTTGTTGTGAATTGTTAGAGCTGTTTTTTGAGTGTACGTTAAGGTAAACTCGACTAGAAATTTCCATTGAGCGTTGCTTATCTCGTTTAAGTCAAAAGGAAGGAGACGTTAAGTTAGGTGTTGGAATGAAAACACTATATAAGCGATTCTTAATATCGAACAAGATAAAGATGTGTAACGAGAAAAAACAATAAACTTTTTTTCTTTTCATCAATTAATATTCAGTATTATTATTCAGTGAAAGTCCAGTCACAGCGATTTGAGTAATGGCACCTGCATGTCACTAATGTGACACTCCAAAATGCTGTGGTTCTCTTGTCTGAAGGTTAGCAATATGTGATAATATTACCATTTAACTACTCTTAGCTTCAAATTTTGTATCCTCTTTTTCAAAATAATTCATAATCATGATACATTTTTGAAAATCAGTTTTAGTTCTTGGCTACTGGGGCATTCCAAAAGTCATATTCACTCCTTGAAATACATTAATAAGGTAATGCAAATAAAGTCTAGAGGTAAAAAGACATCAATATTTCAGAATTCAATTACCTATCTTTTGTTTTCAAATAAAATGTAGCTGCGAGATATTCGTTCAGTCATATTACGGACATGATGTATCGTTTATTCCAAACGTATTCGTATCGATTGTGGTATAGTCCACAATATAAAATTATTTATATTCTTATGGTTTGACAATAAGGTTCATTGTAATCGTGTCCTGTTTTATCCTACCCGTGTCAGCCCACGCTGTTTATAAAGACAAATCGAGGCTTTGAAATACAACGCAAACCGTTCAAAAACATTTGTCTATTATGTTTGTTAACTTAATGGGCCTTTGAATTCTATTCTCACAATGATTTGTTTGGATAGAAATTACTTTGGAAAAGGGAAATACCTGCAAAATTTATTTTGCTATGCCGAACCACTAATATAAATATTAAGAAGTAATAAAAAATGATAATATTATGTATATTGGAAGATAATTTGGGCAATTGAAGCAGCTATACACTTTTTGTCTCGTTTAACAACATGCGCACACATTTGTCAAGCTTGTTTACAATATTAGCTTTTCTAATAGAATCAGACTTCACATGGAACTAGTCAAGAATGTGCAGTTGTTTTGTATATTTTATCAAAAACTTGAGAAACAAAACGCGATGCCGCACCAAATCAGTCACAAAATTGCTGATCAGAAGGGGACAGTTAAGGCGTTGCCTATCTGAGTTGTAATTATGGGTTGTCGAGCATCGGAGTATTAAACATTCAACAGCCAATCATCTAAACACAAATCTTCAAAATTCCTCAATTGAAAATTTAACTGTACATACATCTAACTGTCTGTTAATAATTAACAAAGTTGCCATTTTGTGTATACAGGGTTACATTGCAAGGTAGTGTCAATTTTTCAGGGACCACTCGGAATCAGTAACTAAATCGATGTACGTAACAAACTCATTGTTTTTATAATTATTTCTATTTGCTATTAAGAGATGGTACGCGTGGATAATATTGTCTCAATCACAAAAAATACGCACGCATTATCTCTGTGCAACCTAGAACTACAAAGTTCAATGCAATATTAGTCACAACATCTTTGTATACAATGTAACTTACTTGCAAATAAATGATTATTATTAATAGCGCACGAAAGCTTAGCCTTTTCGATGTATGTAAGGTACATTTCTAACAGCAGGAGCGCCCACGCAAACCAGAGATTCAAATTGCCAACGAGGACCTCATGCAGTACACTCTAGATCTTATTTTTAAAATTGGCCACTACCTTGCAATGTAACCCTGTATTCATAAGGCGTTGACTGTACTAGTAAAGGGGAGGGACAAATAAGGCGCTGCCAATCCGGTGCTGAGTTTTATTAAAAGTGTGACAACATTCATGCTCCATAATTTCTGTTCTCATTACCCATTATATTCCTAAAGGTTGTCGCACATATAAAGTCACGTAGGAGCGCAATAGCATACGCCTCAGAGCCCCGACATTGTTCAAGTAAAAGTAGAAAGACGGGTGAGGCGCTGACGATACAGTGCCGAGAGTTAATGATTATTGCGACATCATTAATGCTCCATAATAGGGTATAATTTTTTTTTAAATTCATCTTAATTTGATCCTTCAGTATTTATAGGCGATCAAATCTGATCGCCTATAAATACTGATTTTATTTTAATTTTATAAAACAGTTAAGTACCTTAAAAAAGCATTTTAATTTTACATTTTGAATTCCTGCGCGTAAACGCTAGCCGCCATAATATCTTGGTTCGTGATGTCACTATATAGGAAACACTCAACTTTCAACTGTGTTTTGCAAACATCAAACAATCAATTCTTTTTTCAAGTGTAATTCATCTTTAATTAAACCTTGCATGGAATTGCTAAAAACAAAAATTTACAATAAATTCTTGACAGATTAGTGGTATGATATATCTATAATTCGCGCTAGAAATTATTGTAATACTGTGACAAAATGAAACGATAGCAAACAGTAGTTGGCGTTGTTTACGATGTAGTGACATCACATTCAGTATCATGCATGGCGACTACAGTTTTACGTGTTTGTTGCACAGAAAAAATATTTCCCGCAAGCATATCAGTTATCGACTTCAAATTTTTGATTTGTTCATAAATAGGTCCCATAGTTTAAATAATATATTATTACGTTCTATGTCACCAAATTTTACATCAATCAATCATCAATCAAATAATAACATCATTTTGCATTTTTAAGTGTTAAAATAAACATATTTCGATTGCTTTATTTGCTTTGGTGATAAACGCATCATATTATCGTTTTTAGATTTTTTCGCAAGCATAGTAAAATACCCTAATAGGGCCTATTCAACTGCAATCTCAATTCATTAGGTACCCTTTTTCTTGCTAAGTGTTGTCACACACAGGCACGACTGTAAATTCGGATACAATCGCCAATGATATCAGCATTAAGACATTGAAAGGAAAGTAGAAAGAGAAGGTGATAAGATGAGGTGCAGATGATCCGCTGCCAAACTGTTATATTAGGTCCGATTTTATTAGTGTTCATCCTGTTAACCTGTGACTATATAGGTGAAAAGCAATCGTAAAAACCAACTTTCAAATGTCTATCATAAAAACTAAAAAAGTTAAAAATTAATTACAAAATAACAACATCGACTTCATATTGCATAAACTCGTCCTATCTTCACTCTTTCTCGCTCTGTACAAGGGAAAGGAATAAGACGGATAATCAGATGGTTAAACGTAGCAAAGATAGGACCAGTTTATGCAATATGAAGTCAATGTTGTTGATTTTTAACTTTTTTAGTTTTTATGGTACACATTTGAAAATTGGTTTTTACGATTGCTTTTCACCTATATAGTCACAGGTTAACAGGATGAACACTAATAAAATCGGACCTTATATATTGTGTGCGACAACGTTTATTCTCCGTAATATCATTACAACAACGTAACATTTGCTCTTATTACCCATTCCAGCTTTGTAAATTTAATCGCCACTATAACAAGCTGTGCAAACAGCTCCATGTGACACAAAGGGCTGTGTTGTTTCTCGTGTTTGCTTTTATATTTCGCCTGAATTTGGTCTGATGAGTTTGCGGAGGTCCGCTCGGGAAAATGGTACGAGAAAATTGTTGTAAGATTTGAATTTTGTGGTTTTCATGATTTTTATAAGATTTTTTTGTAGCGTTGTGGAAACTGAGTATCATGAGCATATATTACTAGAAATTTTGCTGGTATGACAAAATAATTGGGACATGTTGAATTTATGTCCTTATATAAGGTCCGATTTTATTTGTGTTCATCCTGTTAACCTGTGACTATATAGGTGAAAAGCAATCGTAAAAACCAACATTCAAATGTCTATCATAAAAACTAAAAAAGTTAAAAATAAATTACAAAGTAACAACATCGATTTCATATTGCATAAAACTACCTATCTTCAACTCTTTCTCGCTCTGTACAAGGGGGAATAAGACGGATAATCAGATGGTTAAACGTAGCAAAGATAGGACGAGTTTATGCAATATAAAGTCAATGTTGTTGATTTTTAACTATTTTAGTTTTTATGGTACACATTTGAAAATTGGTTTTTACGATTGCTTTTCACCTATATAGTCACAGGTTAACAGGATGAACACTAATAAAATCGGACCTTATATAATGTCCCAATTATATTTGCACTAACAAAAGAAAATGATAGCATCTAGGTGTAATACCTACAAGACTTGTAAAATTTGGTGACCTAGAACGTAATATTATTTAAACTATGGGACCTATTTATTAAGAAATCAATAATTGTAAGTCGATAACTGATATCCTTTCGGGAAATAATATTTAGCGTATTTTTTATGAAACATTCATTTGACTCACTGTTTACTTTTAAGTAAAACTTTAAAATTTCTACTTCTTATCCATTCGGCTCGTACAAATTTTGTTTTTGTTTCCGCTATAAATATAGACGTACCAATGCTATTATTGTTTATCGGATCCAAATAACGAACTCCTACAGATAAAGTCAACTGTGTAGGCGTCTTAAAACACCAGATTATAAGACAATAGAGGAAATCTCTTGCTGTCATCCTATAATGACAAAGGAAAAGTCTAACTGCCTCAATATTGTTCATCAGAATATACAAGGCTTTTCTGGCAAAGATCTGGAATTAACATTATATTTACAAGATATGAATATACATGTCCTTTGTCTTACTGAGCACTGGCTTAAGAAATGTGAAGTGCTCATAGGGATCGAAAATTGGAAAGTCATTAGTTTGTTCAGTAGAGAGTCAGCTCAGCGAGGGGGATCACTAATTCTTATTAAAAACAATATTAAGTCCAAAGAACGCACAGACATCGTGGCACTCTCTATAGAGCAAACTATTGAACTAGCATGTGCTGAGCTAGAGCGGTATATCATTGTTAGTGTATATAAACCCCCATCGGCAGATTACCTTCCTTTTGAGTCCACCATGGAACAGGTATTAAATATATTATCAAAATCTAATAAGAAAATAGTTGTATGTGGAGACTTTAACATTGATTTATTAGAAGTAACTCAAAACTCTGTAAGGTTGTTAAATCTTTTTAAATCCTATAGTTTAATTAACATTTACAACAGCTACTTGCTTAGATAATATTTTCTGTAATTGTGAAGTTAGGCAAAAATCAATTATAAACTGCCTAAGATCAGATCATAGTGGACAAATAGCCACATTTGAGCACCATCATGTTTCACCTATGGTAGATATTATTTGTAGGCCAGTCGCTGCCAATCAATTAGATAGATTTAAGAAAAATATTGATTATAGAATAAATGTATTACCATTCAACAGTGACACTACGGATGTGTCGTATGAAAATTTGTTTGGATTGATTAAAGATGAGTTTAACAATATATTTAAGCAAAAACACCTTAAAATAAATACAAATAAATGTAAATTCAGTGACTGGGCTACGACTGGAATTCATAAAAGTAGGAGAAACTTATATGAATTGTATGACCTAAAAGCGCAAACTCAAGACCCTAAAATTATTGAACATGTCAAAAGATACTCTAAAATCTTTAAAAAAGTATGTTCAGTGGCCAAATCAAATTACATTCGTGATACTATTGCTAGCTCCAAAAATAAAATAAAAGCCACTTGGAACATTATTAATAGAGAAACGTGCAAAACTAAACAATTAGATCGCACATTTAGCCTTAATGTTGATAATAAAATTATTAAATCCGACAACGAAGTAGCAAACGCGTTTAAGGATTTTTTTTCTACTATACCTATTGCCACAACTAGTAAATTAAACTCTTCACAAGGTCTTGCAGAAACTTTTTTGAAATCAAATGTCGAGGAATGCAGTTCTATTCTAAATTTCAGGCATATTAATCCCGAAATTATTGTTAAAACTTTTAGAGAGCTAAATTAAAAAAAAACAGAAGATTTATGGGGCATTTCAATTAATATAATCAACCATATAATTGATAGTATAGCAACGCATCTTGCTTGTATATTTAATCAGTGTATTGATGAAGGCTCATTTCCTAATTTAATGAAATACAGCAAAATCATACCCATATTTAAATCCGGAGATAAAAGTGATCCCTCTAACTATAGACCGATATCAATACTACCAGCTCTTAGTAAAATATTTGAAAAAATAGTGTTTAATCAACTCTTATCACACTTTAGAATGAACAATTTATTGCATGAGAATCAGTTTGGTTTTACCAAGGGTAGAAGCACAACTGATGCGGGAGTTGCACTCATTAAGCATATCTTCGATGCGTTTGAAAATAAGCAAGATGCTCTAGGGGTTTTTTGTGATTTGTCTAAGGCTTTCGATTGTGTAGATCACAAAACGTTATTAATGAAATTACGGCATTATGGTGTCTCAAATGAATCAGAAAAATTGTTAGAGTCATACCTCACGGATAGAACGCAAACAGTTAATGTCAATGGAACTGACTCTTCCGGGGCCCCATTATGCATGGGTGTGCCCCAGGGCTCTATATTGGGACCTTTATTATTCCTGATATATATAAATGACCTTCCTTACTTTACTAAAGACCTTTGTGAGATAGTATAGTTTGCAGATGATACATCATTGATTTTTAAAATTGACAGAGGTAAAGCTGCCTTTGACGATGTGAATGATGCTCTCTCTCAAGTAGTACGATGGTTTACTGCTAACAATCTGTTACTTAATGCAAAAAAAACCAAGCTTATCAAATTTACTATGCCCAATGTGAGGCAGGTCAGTACGCATATTAATATGTCAGACGATCATATAGATGCAATCGATGCAACAACCTTTTTGGGAATTACAATAGACTCCCGACTGCAATGGGGTCCCCATATAATTGCCTTGTCAGGAAGGCTCAGTTCGGCGGCTTATGCTGTGAGGAAAATAAGGCTTATAACTGATGTCGAAACGGCAAGACTAGTATACTTTAGTTATTTTCATAGCTTGTTGTCGTATGGTCTATTGCTATGGGGCTCAGCTGCTGATATTGAGTCAATCTTTGTGTTGCAAAAAAGAGCTGTACGTGCAATATACTGTCTTGGGCCTCGCGACTCTCTGAGGGAGGTCTTTAAAGATATTAAAATATTAACAGTAGCGTCACAATACATTTTTGACAATATTATTGTTGGAATTATTGATTTACAATTTATGTTTAAAACTTCGCGCCTTTTTATATAGACTATGGAAAACTCTCTACTCTGTGAACGACATCGAGTTGTACATGTTTAATAAATTTAAATTCATCTAAGTAAACTCGCTATCATTTCTTTCATTGCACCATTAAGTTCATCAGGTTATGGGCCCAGAAGCCCTGTTAAATGTGGACACAGTATAAAACAGTGTATTAACTGAAAATATTACACGTTGGCATAAACATAACCTCAAAGTGTGCGCAGGTTTTACAGACTGTGACATATCATTCAGTTCGTCAAATTATCGTTTAAAAATGTCGTCAAGCAATCCTCTCGTCATGATCGACAAGTTAACTGGCAGGGAAAACTATTCTACTTGGAGATTTGCAGTAAAAACATATCTCCAACACGAAGAACTGTGGGACTGTGTAGAACCCGAGCCCAACGTAACCGTCGACATCAAACGTGACATCAAAGCAAAATCTAAAATTATTTTGGTTGTGGACCCTGTAAACTATGTGCATATACAAGATGCAACATCTGCAAGGGAGGTGTGGAACTGCTTGGCAAACGCTTTTGACGACTCTGGGCTTACACGCCGTGTGGGTTTGCTCCGAGACCTATGTACGACAAATCTCGCTGGATGTTCAAATGTAGAAGAATATGTGAGTAAAATCATGACCACAGCTCACAAACTCCGCAACATCGGCTTTAAAGTAGATGACGAGTGGCTCGGAACTTTGCTACTCTCCGGTCTACCAGAAACATACAAGCCTATGATCATGGCAATTGAAAGTTCAGGCATGAAAATAAGTGCAGACTCCGTTAAGTCAAAAATTCTACAAGATGTCAAAATGTGTGAAAGTGACACAACTGCATTTGCAACAAGTCATAGTAAAGGTAATGTAGGTCCCAAGAAACCATTCAGAAAGGGACCTCGTTGCTATAGCTGCAATAAATATGGTCATGTCGCTGCTGAGTGCAAGTCGAAGCCTAAAAAGAAAAATCAAGAGAGTTCAAGCTATGCAGCTGCGTTCATAGCCTCTTCGATGAACCCTGAAGATGATCTATGGTATATAGACTCGGGTGCTTCAGTACATATGACCAAACATAAGAACTTATTACAAGATGAGAAAGTGTCACTTATCAAGACAATAAAGGTAGCAAATGACAAGTCATTATCTGTTCACAGCACTGGACAGCTAAGTTTAGATGTGCGCAATGGCAAAGGTCAGTACAATAAAATTCTGTTTCAAAACGTATTGTATGTGCCAGATTTGGCAACAAATCTACTATCGGTCAGTCAGATTATACAAAATGGAGGTCAAGTGAAATTCAACAGCAAAGGCTGTGTAATATTGAACAAAAATAATGTGTGTGTTGCAACGGCAAGCTTAGTCAACAATATGTACAGACTGAATGTAAAAACTGAACATGCATACTTATCTGATGTTGACAAACAAGACGCTTACCTCTGGCATCAACGCATGGGCCATATGAATTTTCAAGATCTGGAAAGATTAGTAGATAACACTGAAGGTGTAAATTTTTCAAAGAAAAATGATAAAATAACATGTGTAACATGCTTACAAGGAAAGCAAACACGCTTACCTCTGAAACAAAGTGAAACTAAATCTACGAAGCTACTTGAACTGGTGCATTCAGATATCTGTGGTCCAATGGAAACGAGTTCACTGGGTGGTGCAAAATACTTTATGACTCTAATAGACGACTACTCAAAGAAAGTCTTTGTTTATTTTTTACATAAAAAATCTGAGGCTCTAGAAAAACTCAAAGAATTCAAAAACCAAGTGGAGAAACAACTGGAATGCAATATGCGGTGCCTTCGCTCTGACAATGGCCTTGAGTATTGTAACTCCAATTTTTCTGAATTCTTAAAAGGTGCTGGAATAATTCATCAAACCACCACTCCATACACCCCTGAACAAAATGGAGTTGCCGAGCGGATGAACAGAACACTGGTAGAAAAAGCAAAATGTATGTTAATCAACGCCAATTTATCGAAACAATATTGGGCTGAATCTGTACATACTGCTGCTTATCTAATTAACAGAACTCCTACTCGATCACTGGAATATAAAACACCAGAAGAAATGTGGTCCGGACAGAAACCAAACATTAACCACTTAAGAATATTCGGATGCAAAGCAACGATTCATCTTCCCAAAGAAAAGAGGAGAAAATGGGATCCTAAAGCAAGGGAAGCAATCTTCATTGGTTATTGTGATCATACAAAAGGATTTAGATTTGTATTACCTGGTTCCAGAACAATAATAAAAAGCAGAGATGCAGTTTTCCTTGAATCTGCAATACAAAGAAATTATGTTCCGCTGGAGTTATCACAAGACAGCTCAATGTGTGACTCATCATCTGAACCAATTGACAAGCACACATCCGAAAGCTCTGACTCTGATAATACTTTACTGTCCTCAAACACTGAATATTACTCTGAACCAGATGACACTGCAGAGAGTGAATACTTACCTAATAAAAATATAGAAACGCCGTCTCCTTCACGGATAACTCTGAGACCCAGAAATAAAGACATGCTCTCCAAGAATAATCAAGGAAAAAGCTACCTGTGCTGTAGTGAAGATATTCCTGTGCCACTGAATTATAACGAGGCAATCACATCAACTGACTCCGAAAAATGGAAAATAGCAATAGAGAAAGAACTAGAATCTCATCATCAGAATGGAACGTGGGTATTGGTAGAAAAGCCCAAGAAAGCGAAGCCAATTGGAAACAAATGGGTTTTTCGGGTTAAAGATGAACCAACAGGTCCTCGTTATAAAGCTCGACTATGTGCAAAAGGTTATGCTCAAAAAGAAGGCATTGACTATGATGAAACATTCTCACCAACGGTCAGGTATGACTCTATCCGTGTGTTATTGTCCATTGCAGCTCAAAGAAAGTTAGAAATAATTCAATTTGATGTGACCACCGCGTTCCTCTATGGCGAGTTAAAGGAAAACATATTGATGACAGCACCTGAAGGACTAGACTGCAAGCCAAACATGGTATGTAAACTTGTTAAATCATTATATGGACTTAAACAGGCACCCAGATGCTGGAACACCAAATTTAATTCAATTCTTAATAAATTTGGCTTTGAGAAGAGTAAAGCAGATCAGTGTGTTTATATTGGAATAATAAATGACTTCAAATGTTATCTGTGCCTCTATGTTGACGATGGGTTGTTGCTCTGTAAAGATAAATCCACTATGATGAAAGTAATTAATGATTTACAAACAAATTTCGATCTTAAAGTATGTCCTGCATTAACTAATTTTGTTGGCATGCAAATTGAAAAGTATAAAGACCGTATTTTAGTACATCAGACTAAATACATTGACCAATTGTTAAGGAAATTTAATATGCAGGATGCCAACCCCAACTGTGTTCCAGCTGACCCAAACGTGAAGTTACAGAAGGCTGATAATGTACCAAAGAAATACTATCCTTACCGAGAAGCAGTAGGATCATTAATTCATGCAGCCACTGTGAGCAGACCTGACATTATGTTTGCTGTAAGCCAGGTGAGTCGATACTTACATTCTTATGATGACTCCCACTGGAATGCTGTAAAGAAAATATTGAAATACCTGAAAGAGACAAAAAGTTATGCACTATGCTACACATCTGACTGTAACAGTACTGATCTAATTGGCTACAGTGATGCTGACTTTGCTAATGACATAGCAACCAGACGTTCGATAACTGGCTATGTATTCCTTAAAAACGGAGCCGCCGTTACTTGGTCATCTCAACGTCAACAAACTGTGGCCTTATCCACGACAGAGGCTGAATTCATGGCTGCCTGTGCAGCTACCAAAGAAGCTATGTGGCTAAGACAGTTACTCAGTGATATCAGTGAATTTAATCAAAAATCTGTGTGCATAAACATTGACAATCAAAGCGCTATAAATGTGATTAAAAACAGTGAATTCCATAAACGATGTAAACACATTGATATAAAGTATAATTTTGTTAAAGAAAAATACCATGATAATATTATTAGTTTGAGCTATGTACACACTAATAATCAGTATGCCGATATTTTTACAAAAGCCTTACCTAAAAATAAATTCATTACTCTGAGAAACAATATTGGTATGTCAAAACTTGTTATTTAACTTAAGAGTCATTGTAATGTAATATCAACGATTGTTGTCTTTGAAATAGAATAGGTAACTATTTCAATACTGTAACATCATAATTTTCTATAAGCTTAAAAATATGGAAGGCTCGAATTTGGTAGGAGTGTTGGAATTATTGATTTACAATTTATGTTTAAAACTTCGCGCCTTTTTATATAGACTATGGAAAACTCTCTACTCTGTGAACGACATCGAGTTGTACATGTTTAATAAATTTAAATTCATCTAAGTAAACTCGCTATCATTTCTTTCATTGCACCATTAAGTTCATCAATTATGTATGTTAGAAAAAACCTAAGTTCGTTTAGCCTTAAATGTGATTCACATCATTATAATACTAGAAATAAACATAAACTTGCCGTTCCGAGCTTCAGATTAAAGAAAGTGGGTAATTCATTTTTGGGGAAATGTATAAAAATCTTCAATAAAGTACCACAAACTCTTGTTGACTTACCTGTTTATGAGTTCAAAAACCACATTAAAAAAATTCTTATGGAAAAAGGATACTACAAAGTTGAAGATTACTTGAACGACAAGAGTGCATGGACTTAATAGCCTGCCTAGCTCGCACTTACACTATCTTGTAATTGTATTTCCTGTAATAAAATCAGGCTGACAAAGGTGACTGAGTTTCTTGCGCCGTTTCTTCTCATCACCAGCCGATATGTTGTCCCGAAGCGGTGGTAGGGCTAAGTTATATGTTGGGACGTGTATAAGTGCCCGGAAGAGGGCCTATATACAGAATAAAGAATTTCATTTCATTTCATTTCATTTCATAAAGAATTTCATTTCATTTCATTTCATTTCATTTCATTTCATTTCATTTCATTTAATTTCATTTCATTTCATTTCATTTCATTTCACCCATTTTGCTTCACGGGAAAATATTTTCTAAGACTATAAAGGTACGTGCACACACAATACCCTCCGGCTGAAATCACGCCTCCGTTAAGACACCGATCACGGGGCTTAGACAAAGATACTAATTTAAAAACGATAACAAATTTAAAAAATAATAAAACGTATATTATTGACATAATATGCCATTGTGTAATCAATTATTGAGACGGACTTAAAATACTAACAGAATTCACTTAACGCTTTAAGAACAATATCCTAGAATCTTTCAAATCGTAGTCAACTGAAGATTAAAAAATGAGATGAATTTATATTAAGAAGGAGATTTTTTTTAAATCTAATTGTTGCCTGCGATTTCCTTCGCGTGGTCTTTAGTTCTTAATAAGTATAATATGCATGTATTATACGAAACCTTTACTTGAATCGTTTTGTCTATTGATTAGAATTGGATCTAAATCCGTTGCTTAGTTTAAAAAATCGAAGCTTACAGAGAGATGCCTTTTATTGACGAACGGATAGAATAAACCTCTGATTGTACAATTTTGTTCAACGACAATAACTTTAAGTATTTATAGTTAAGATAAATAATTATTTGCTACAAAAAGAAATTATGACCAAACAACAGAATCATACAGTTTACAAACATGTCAGAGGGCGACGTAATAATACCTAAAAGAAAAACACATTGAAAAAAAAAACTCCATTAAATGCCCATTCCATGTCCATCAAATGTCAATATTTAACTTTTTACGTTAGAACACCCTTTAAGCACATATTTACAGCGATGACTGTTGTAATTTTTGGACCACGAGATACGAGTACACTTCGCGCAGGAAAAATCCTGGCAATCTCGAATTAGTACAGTCACGGTGAGGCGGACATTTGCAAGGCATTGACTTCGAGAGAGACTTAACAAAGTGAGGTACAAAGTTCTTTGCAGGGGGACTTAAATTTTTAACAAGGCGCTGTTTGACGTAAAAATTCCGACAAACGATGGATGTTGTTGAAGAATTGGTTTTGTAATAGAAGGAATAACTTGCTATTTTATTAAGGCATTTAATAAAAATATTGACGGGACTTATAACGTCACTGACTATAAGCCAACCAATTTATGATGTATGTACATGATGACAACATTTCAAATTGTAAAATTCATATTCTAACCTTAGTGTAAATAAAGTAATTCTGAGGTTAAATTAGTTAATGTTTTATTATGTACAGTCAACAGCACGTCGACCTACCCCAAAAGTTAAAAATTCTCCAATAGATTTTCAACTTTAAGCCTGACATAAAGAGTTCATTTTCAAATGAGAAAATTTGACATTTTGTGGTAGGTCGACGAGCTGTTGTCCGTACAATATCACGAATAGTAGTGTTACATCAATAAACAAAATATACTGTGTAATGAAGAATTGCAAATCTATTTGTTTTTAACGGACTAATGGTAATAAAAAAAATCTTAATTGAATTAAAGTTATTCTTGTGCGTTATCATGATATTGTTAGGCTTTGTGTACACATATTTCCTGGTAACTCTCTAAATACTTACGTGGTTGGTTCTATGTATACATTTTACTGATGTTTGTAAACAACTAACCTCACTCTGCTAAAGTATGCTACCTACTTAAGGTTAATATTACTCTTTGTTATTCCAAAAATATCAAATAAATTAAACAAAACCATGTAAAAGAAAAGTAGGTCAAAATATGTAAAAGATCTGTTAATATTCAGGGCGAATACATATATATTCTCATCTTGTCATCTAGCGTAACAGTTATTTCTAGGTCAGAAAAATTCTAGGTCATGTCGACACAGCTAACGCGATGTAGGCAGATCTAGGGTTAATGAAACAGCCTTCCAGTATGTAATGAGATATTTATGGGAGAAAATATCTCATATTTTTGTTATTCCTAAACATATATGTAATAAATATCTTTTAATATAAGCAGTGAAATTCCGAATATACCTACATATATCATAAAAAATTGTTCTATAAACTGATAATATTGAGCGAGTAATAAAATTATTGCGTTCTTTTGCGTCTGTTAACTGTAGCAGATTCATTATTACACGACGGCAAAATGAATTTAATAATTTTATTACAGCGTCATTTTATTATATATTTTTTACTTTCGGTTTAAAACGACGTGAGGCGTAGACTGTACCACGTCTGTCTCGTTCTGTTGAGTGGTAGTTAGTAGTTCTGACAGTTAGTTTCCCATTTTACTTTTTGATTATTATCATTTATCGGCCTTATATAGCGCTACTATCTAAAGTTTGAGTGTCATTTATATAAAACTCAATGAAACGGGAATTAACGCGATCATAATTTAGGTACGAAATGTTACCTCTTTTGCCTGACGTTTCGATCGGGTTACACCGACCGTGGTCACAGGCTGACTGGAACAGCGATGTCTTCACTCCGTATGAGAGGCAGATTCTTCATCATCTCAGCCACAGGACGTCCACTGCTGAACATAGGCCTCCCCCAGTGACTTCCAGATCGGCCGATTGGAAGCGGCCTGCATCCAGCGTCGTCCTGCAACCTTTACCAGGTCGTCTGCCCACCTTGTGGGTGGGCGTCCTACGCTGCGCTTGCCTATACGCGGCCTCCATTCCAGAACCTTTCTGCCCCATCGGCCGTCAGTTCTACGTGCTATGTGCCCCGCCCACTGCCACTTCAGCCGGCTAATCCGTCGAGCTATGTCAGCGACTTTGGTTCGTTCACGGATCTCCTCATTTCTGATTTGATCTCGCAAAGAAACACCGAGCATAGCCCTTTCCATAGCGCGCTGTGCAACTTTAAGCTTCTTAATAAGGCCCATAGTAAGAGGCCACGTTTCAGTTCCGTATGTCATCACTGGTAACACACACTGGTTGTATACTTTCGTCTTTAGGCACTGAGGTATTTTGGACGAGAAGATGTTGCGTAGTTTCCCGAACTCTGCCCATCCGAGTTGGATTCGTCGATTGACCTCTTTCTCAAAATTGGACCTACCCAACTGGATCACTTGTCCCAGGTAAACATATTTGTCAACAATTTCAAGAATAGAGCTCCCAACTGGTACTGGGTAGGGCGCAACATGGGCATTCGACATAATCTTTGTTTTGTCCATGTTCATCTGAAGACCTACCTGTTGGGAAACTCTATTAAGGCCATCGAGCATTGTACCGAGGTCTTCCAGCGACTCTGCCATGACCACAATATCGTCGGCAAACCGAAGGTGAGTAATGTATTCGCCATTAATGTTGATGCCGAATCCTTTCCATTCCAGGAGTTTAAAAGCATCTTCCAATGCGGCGGTAAACAGTTTCGGAGAAATAACGTCTCCCTGCCTTACGCCTCGCTGCAGAGGAATAGCTTTTGTGCTCTGCTCCTGTACTCGGACCGTCATGGTGGCGTTTTTATATAAACATTTCAGCACCTCGATGTACCGATAGTCAATATGGCACCGCTGTAGAGACTGTAGCACTGCCCAAGTCTCGATTGAATCGAAGGCCTTCTCATAGTCCACAAACGCCAAGCATAGTGGTAAGTTATACTCTTCGGTCTTCTGTATAACTTGTCGCAGCGTATAGATGTGGTCTATGGTACTAAAGCCTTTTCGGAAACCTGCTTGTTCGGGAGGCTGGAAGTCATCGAACCTACGTGCGAGACGATTCGTGATGACCCTCGAAAACAACTTGTAGACATGGCTCAGAAGCGAGATGGGTCTGTAGTTCTTCAGCAAGGTGTTATCTCCTTTCTTGAAGAAGAGCACCACCACACCTCTATTCCATGCCTCCGGCGTTATTCCCTCGAGCAAGACGGAGTTAAAGAGTTTCTGAAGGACCTTCAGTACCGGTGTTCCACCCGCTTTCAGAATCTCTGAGGTAATCCCGTCATCACCCGGCGCCTTGTTGTTCCTGAGCTGTTTGAGAGCCATCCTAATCTCATATAGGCTGATGTCCGGGATATCTTCGGTATAGTGTCGGGTAAGCTTAGCTCTTGGATCTGCGGCTGAACTACTAACAGGTTTAGTGACCGAGGTGTATAACTGCCCATAGAACTTTTCGATCTCCCTCAAAACTTCGGCTTTTGTCGACATTATACTACCATCCTCCGTCTTCAGCTTCGTCAGCTGGCTCTGCCCAATAGACATGTCTCTTGCAAACACTTTGGAGCCTTGGTTCCGCTCTATCGCCTCTTTAATACTATTCGTATTAAAGTTGCGGATATCATGTCGCAAGGACTTCCATATCTGTCTATTGTGCTGCCGATACAACTTAGCGTCAGCGGAGGACTGCAGTGCCAGTAAACGTCGTTCTGCCATGAGTTTGAGGGTGTGGTCGGTAAGTTTTTGCGGTCTGTCTCTTCGACGGGGCTTGAAAAATTTCGACCCGACCGCCTGGACAGTTTCTACAAACCTGTTGTTAATCTCGTCCACTGACTCGCAGTTTTCTAGGCATTCAAAGCGATTTGACAGCTCAAGCTGAAAGCTTTCGGGGCAGTAAATATGGGCATTAGAGGGTCGGAGCGTAGACTTCATCAAACGGGACCTTTCTAGCTTGACGTTGATGTTCAATGTGCCTCTAACCATTCGGTGATCGCTACCGGTTTTCACCCCGTTGATCACGGAGACATCATTGAACACTCGTCGCTCTGTGGTCATGATGAAGTCAATCTCATTTTTCGTGGACCCATCGGGGCTCATCCAGGTCCACTTCCTCTGGGGCGGCTTCTGGAAAAAGGAATTCATCGCGAAGAGGTCCTCCTTCTCCAGAAATTCGGCCAGCCTTTGTCCCCTAGGGTTCCGTTGCCCATATCCAAATCGCCCCACTCTCAGCTCATTATCGCCTCTCATGCCCAGTTTCGCGTTAAAGTCTCCCATAACAACATTGAAGTGGGTTTTAGTAGTATGTATGGCTCTACTAACGTCCTCATACATAGCCTCCACTTCCTCATCGGGGTGTGTAGAGGTCGGTGCATATACCTGTATAACCTTCAGCGAGTATCTATTTGACACTCTGAGTATCAGGTATGCCACCCTACTCGATACACTTCCGATGGTGACGATGTTGTTAATGAGGGACTTGTGGACGAGAAACCCGACACCACCTTGGGACAGTTGTTCGCCCTCCCGGTAATAGAGTAGGTTGCCAGATTTCAGGGTTATCGTGTCCTCGCCCTCTCTTCGGACTTCTGATATTCCCACGATACTCCAATGCATCCTACTCAATTCCTCTTCCAGCTCAACGATCTTCTCATCAGTCCTTAGCGTGCGGACGTTGTGTGTTACCAGGGCCAGTCTTCTTTGGGGCTGGTAGCCGAAGTTCCTCCTCCGGGGATTCTTAGCACCCCCTGACCCGCCGTCACCCTGACCGCTACCGTAGCCAGGAACAGCGGGACCACCGGAGACTGGGGGCCTGGTCTTTGTCGTGTCTGTCATTGGGGGGTGGTTGCCAAACTCGCCACGCTTGGCAGGCGGGTTGGCGAGCGCAGTTTTTTTATATTGTTTCGCACGCAGACGCTGCTCCCCGTCTCGTGCTACAGGATTTAGTCGCCTCTTACGACACGCCTCCTGCGCGGCGGTGGGGAAGTGTATTCTTTACGGCCGTCCCCACACGGCACAGATTCTTCATCTACCCTCATAATATTATTTTCACGCCAAGTACCGTCACACACTACACTCACTGTGTCCCTATTCTGCACACTAACCGCCGCGTCCGTATTCAGGTGAGAACTCGATCGCGAAATAACCACGGTCGGTGTAACCCGATCGAAACGTCAGGCAAAAGAGGTAACATTTTGTACCTAAATTATGATCGCGTTAATTCCCGTTTCATTGAGTTTTAAATTATGCAGCGCGAAAGTTTAAAAGTAATTATGTCATTTATATATTAATGAGAGGTCTATGCAAAGACTCTTGGGTCTATGTCCAGCAGCAGACTTCCAAAGACTGATTTTCATGATAATCCTGTATTTTTTTTAGGATTCCGTACCTACATACTTTCCAGTTCTCCCTATTTTATAGTACTCCCAACCTGTAAAGTGCTCTAGCTTTTCAAGCGAACAGTAGGTTGAATTTATACAGAATAGGTGTCAAAATGTGGATATCCCTGCAAAAAATAGTATTAAAAACCTTAAAAAAAGATTATTCGATGTTTTTTTGTTTTGCTCTTTAAAAAAAATGTAGCGTCAAAGTGATACTGTGGTACGGAATCATTGGTGAGTGAGAGTCTCACTAGCAATTGTGTTTTCGGGTTCAAAATCCAGTTACGGTTTCGTGTTTTACCCCATAACTGCAACTACCCTAATTTACCTTTTAATCAACGCTTGCTATCTTCGGACGTATCTTCAAAACCGTTTTAGATAAGATCAAATTCAAGCTGACTTCTGTGTTGTTTTTATCTTTAATTTGTTTATGTTAATTTCATGTAATTCGTTTCACAACATTCGAGTTGATTGTAGAGAAAATTTTAGACAGTATTTGAAGACTTTTTATCTGCTGAAGAGTTAAACATTTTGTGTGGAAATCAGCACGCGAAGAAGAAACAAAGTAAATAAATCTTTGACATAATTTAAATGATGCCCGCGATTTCGTTCACGTGGGGACACCCTAATCCCCTAGCGGTACGAAATATATTTTACGACCTATTCTCAGACCTACTTAATATCCACACAAAATTACATAAGAATCAGTCAAGCCAAATTTTAAAAGCTTTGGAGCAGTTTTAACAAACACTGTGACACGAGATTTTCAAATATATTGTTTGTAGCGAAAGCTGCTAACCTCCGTAGCCATCAGGCAGGGAAACCAAGCCATTTTGGACTTTAGTAGCACACCCAGAAATAGCTATGCTACTACAAATACACTACATTATTTTTTTTCTCATCGCCAAGTTTGTGGTATTATCCGTACATAGATGCCGAAAACCTAGAAATACGTCCCAGGATTCGAACTCAACACCCATTGAAGTGTGACGAGACTCCAATGACTGATTCCCAAAGTCAAGATATAATTAGCATTTTTAAAGTTGGTCTCAAATTTTGATCTTATGATCGTCGTCCTTCGACCCTTTTTTAAATGTAAGTAAATGTGCTATGCTAATTATTTTAAAACAAGGAGTTGTTATGTATTGTTAGTTATGTTGTTTTTTGATTACCTAGTTCAAAAATTCTATGCTAGTAAATTTAGTCTTTTTGATTATTCAGAAATGCTGATACCTAATGTAAAAGTCTTATGTTTTTTTTCTTTTACATACAGGGCGACGCTCTTAAGTTTAAAAGCTAAGTACGACAGTCTATGCGAGCGTAAACATTTTGCTAGACGTAACATGCCAATTGTCTGGCCGAAAAGTAGGTCATTCTCTTTATGGCCACTACAACAATGAGTGGAAGCATACAGTAAGTACTCGGCAGTTTTGATGGCTCATTACTCAACAGTTGTAGGACTTGTAGGGGACTGTTTAGGAGTCCGTATTTAAAGGGTGCCAACAGTTTCGTATTACGCTTAGTATTTGTAAGACTTCGCTGTCTAAAAATTCAAATATGCGAGGCTCCAATGGTATGATGTAATGCAAGGCAGATCGATAGCTCTTTATTGCACACCAAACAACGAAAATAAAAATTACAATTTTCACAGAAAATCGTACTATTTACAAGATAAGTGTCGTTTTCGACGTTCCTTTTGCGGTCTTAATAATAAAAATACACGAAAATCTCTAACTAGTAGACTATGTATAGTGCATCATTATTATGATAATCAGCCCATGTGTCGGTCTTATACTTGGCATGGCCTCTCCCATTGGAAACAACTGAGCAATCGGCTATCTTTTTCATTCACTGCCAGCAGCCTTATGTGTATCATCTCTTCACCTTGTCGGAAAGCGTCTGAAACTTAGTTTGCAGAGTCGGATTATTAGTTAATAGTAGTATAAAGCGTGCGTATTCAGTAAAACAAAGAATAATAAAAACTGACCAAGTTAGGAAAAAATCAAGATGTATGTATTTAAAAAAATATATGTCGCCGTGACCAATATATTTCTGTATCTGTGTAACTGTAATTCAAGGTTTAAACAAAAACAAAATATGAAAACTACAATAAGATGTGGTCAATTAGTTAAAAAGCAAATACATTTAATAACTAACTTAACGAATTATTTACATTTACGAACTTTATACAGTCTGTAATTTGGAAAGGCAAGTTTATACGAAATATTATCGAAACAACTAGCTTTTTCCTAGACTTCGACAGACGTTTTTGTCGAAAAACTAAACAACAAATTCTGCAAGGAACATGTGTCACTTCAGAAAAGTTTCCTCACAAAAATACTGAATCCCTTTTCGCATACCTTGGCGTCTTTTTCGGTACAAGTACGACCCAATGTCGTGCACTCCTCTTTCTGCCTAACTTTTGGTACTTGTTTATAAACTTAGCCTAATTTTAGAATAATTACACACCGACATGAAGACAAATTACACTCTCGTAACATTAATGGTTAACTTGAAATTGTAATTGATTGTTTACGGTGGCATGGCATTAACATGTAAGAAGGTCGTTCCTGGGTTCACTAAACGCAAGCATTGACTTCACATACTTGGCCTCGCGTTTTTAATGTACTATAAAGTTAATTAAACGGTTAACATGAAAGCCTGTTTAAAAATATAAAAGCTAGCTTCCAGCCCATGAACGAATTAATAGGCTTATTATTTAATTAAGTACCTACGAGACTCGAGGGAATTTAGGGAATCGAATAATTAGTTTCGGAGCTTAAAAATTATTTATGATTTTACTAGATTTCTAAATGTGTACTTTGTTCATATTTACCTACCTATACAATGTTTTTGTTTTCGTAATGTATAAAATGAAATATATTTATCACAGAATGACAGATAGGTAATTAAATAAACATTGGACTACATACATCACATACATTGCTCTGATCCTAAGGTAAGTAGCGAAAGCACTTGTGTTATAAGATAGGAAACAACGACGGTACCACAACACCCAGACCAGAGACAATATAGAAAAGTTCATTTTCTACACTGACCCGACAGGGGATCGAACCCGGAACCTCAGAACACGCGCTCGCGTCTCGGCTATGGAGGTCGTCGTTATTGTGTTGACAAGCTTGTTGTAAATACAGGTCCGACACTAAATTTCATTTCAGCCAAAATCGAGCTTGGTACTGATCAAACATCTGATCTTAACCAATAGTTAATATTTAGAACAATATTGCAATCGGGTGTTGACGGTACTACTACTTAAGTATTTGTTTAGGCGCATGCATAGATTTAGCATTGATCAGAAAAACTTGAAAAATTTCGTCACGTCAGCTAACGTTCTCGGTAGCTTAGTCGGTAAAGTCCACAGGTTTTTTTAATATCTCATGGATACTAAATCATTTACCCACTTCCATTTCTAAATATCATCATGTAGAAGTAAGGCAGACAAGGTCTCTGGAAAAAAGCTATACAGGGTGTACACGAGAATGGGACTGACAGAGAATGTACAAGAAAATCGTGATTTTATTTACAGATGCCTCATTTCGATTTCGATGTTGCTCCCATAGAAAAAGTTGTTGTATATGACCAGCTGATCACGTGGTTTAAAGGAGTGCCTCATTCTTTCGTACACCTGTATAATTGCACTAAATCCTTTAAGACCGCAACCTGGGTCGGGCGCGTCATGCAAGCGTATGCGGCCTGTAATTTTTCCGCTTCTTTCTAACGCTTTATGAAGCTGAAATTAGTTTCGTGCCATAAATTACTTGGATGACGTAGTCTTATTGTGCTCGGGTTGTTTTTGCGGCTTCAACTAACTTTGTAAACGTTATTTATAACTGGAGTTTGCAAAAGAGGCGAGAATTAGAAATAAAACATGTTTGGTTGAGAATAATCTTGTAACAGGCTTGTAACTTTAACTTGTTTGTACGCAACTTTACGTTTTACGAAACCGCAACTTCTGTGCTGTTATGACAAATGTGTCAAGTATTTTTGGGCTGATTTGTATTACAACTTAGGAGGCATATGTCCAGCAGTGGACTGCAATAGGCTGATATGATGACAATCTTCGATTATTGTAGCAAACCGTAAAACAGTACTGAAACAAGATTTTACACAACAGAACAGTTAATTTATATTAACACATGTACATTTAATGACACAAAAAATATTTAAGGTTATTATTACATGACATGCAATTATATAGACCTACAGTTATGTACAATGCATCGATCTAATCGCCAAAAGCGATCTCCAGACCAGAATTAAGGATACTTATATTTAATTTTTGTTTTAAGTATTGGATACCAAAACAAATATCATCATAACTAGAAACTACACATAATAAGAGAATACATGTCCCTACACTCGGTAAAATGATTTATGTTTTCATTTAGCCTGTGCAACTCGCGATGCGAATCACGAGCCGCGAGTAAATCCAACGGACGAGTATATTGCATTCTCGTGAGAAAGTCGTGAGAATTGTACGCGAATTTCCATTATGTTTTGGTTAGCGCAGTCACATTGTGTTACGTGTACGTAACGCTACCAATTTTTAAGAGTTTGAAAATGTAACAGGGTAGCTAACACATTTTTTTTAAAATTTTAATATTGGACAACATCACATACATTGCTCTGATCCTATGGTAAGAAGCGAAAGCACTTGTGTTATAGAAATCAGAAACAACGACGGTACGACGACATCCTAACCCGAGTCAATATAGAAAGTTCTTTTACCTACATTGACCCGACCGGGGATCGAACTCGGAACCTCAGAGATGGCGACGCCATGTATAGTCCGGCGTACTCGTCTCTCAGCTACGGAGGTCGTCAACTTTGGAGATGGCTGGCATGTAGTTGGACCGGCCAAGACTAGCCAATCACGTAATCGTAATGGTCTTTTGTGCATCTTACGCTCAAGGTCGGTGCTGCAAGTTGTATCACAAAGAAAGATGTTAATTTGTTAAATCAAGACTATTAAAATTGGTGTGTTTCTTGGCGCACAATTGATTTTTATTGTAATTATAAACTAATACTTATTAAGACGCTAAAACTGTTGAACCCGCTTTTACTACCTTCATTATTCTGATATAACCTTCTAATATCCAAAAAAAATTTTGCGACCTAAAATTTTTAAAATAGCAATGCTATTCCCGAGTTAGGTATTTTTAAACAGCTCAGTCTGATCACGATATTGTAAAGGTGACGAAGTAAAAAAAAGTATCCTTTATTTCAGAGAGAGGCAATATTGGGGAAAGCGACCCAAATAGGGCCACGTTAAAAATCTATTATACAAAGTGCATTTTGAATACCTTTTTAATCTCGCTTTGTACCGCCGACATCACTAATTGGTCAATTGATACGCTGTTAGCAGTTACCGGTTAATTTCACTGAGTTATTTTAGATTGCATAAACTTTTCAACCAAAATAAAAATACGAGGTAGATCTAAATTTACATATAATGAAGATAGAACGAACAAAAAAAATCCAAATATCAGAAATGCCACTTTTCTGAGCAGAGTATGCATTTCTCTTATTACGTAAAATAAAGTTTTGTTTGAGTCAAATTTAATATTTTCAATATTTAATTTAATAAATTCAGTTTTCGTGAATATAAGTTTCGTTTGTTGCACATTACAAATACGGAATAGAGTGTTCATGATACAATTCACAATGGTAATAAATTTTACACAACATATTAAAGATTTAGTTGATACATTTTTCGAAAATGAAATATTTGTAATTTTCGAATAACAAACGATTTAATTAGGGACTATGAAAAATTGTGTAACATTTGACCCATAGTGTAATAAATATGCACATTATTACACCTTAAATTGAATCTAGGCTAATATGCTCTTTAAAAATGTTTCACAAAGTTTCCTTTGACTTATAAGACTTCGATATTGGAGCGAACATAGACGCATTAAAAATCCATTACACACGTTGCATACTGGATGAGTTTTTAATCTCACCTGCAGCACGTTCCGGCGAGCTTGCACAGGTAAAGACCTACTTATTGCCCTATTACGGCACTAATGTGTTTAGAAGTTATCTTGAGTGTTCGGTTCAACGCAGCCCACTCTCCCCTTTCGCTGTGAATGTCAGCGGTCAAGGTTTTATGGTGTATATTTTTAACTGAGAAAGGTCATTGGAGTTCTAACGCCCAGATGTAGGGGGATAAGCGTATTTGTGTGCATTGAAAAAGTAATACTAGGCCAAGCAAAATAGCTAAACCTGGACATAATTCCATAACTGTGATTTTCTTTTTCTATGATGTAAAGCATTGTTATTTATAGCTGAAATAAAAAGAATTAAACATTTTAAAGCTCCGCGTCCATGTAAAAAAAATAAAAAGCTAAATTTTCAACATTTTTGGATTTTATAAGTACAGCATAATAAATAACTTTTTAAAAGTGCCTCCGTTATTTTAGAACGCTTACATTTCAATTAAATAAATAAAAATTAAACTAATTATTCAGTCGCAACTATCATTAATAAAGAAGGTTCAGTAAGTTTTATAGTTTTTGGCTTTTCTCTCTGGAATTTATTGATAACTGTATATCAACAAGTGGTTCTGCATAGTACATACCGTGGGTTAATATATTAGTAAAAATTAAACAGGTTCTTCTTGCGGAGTTCAAAGTCACAAATATTTGCAATTATTCAAAAACCAAAATACATAACTACTTCAAAAGTGTTTAATATAAGCCTTAAAAACATTTATAGTATTATAAGAAACAAATTAAACAATAAATGTGTACGATAATTAATCAAACTGATATTTTAGGGTTCCGTACCCAAAAGGTAAATCGGGACCCTATTACTAAGGCTCCGCTGTTCGTCTGTGTGTCTGTCTATCTATCTGTCTGTCACCGGTGACAAGGCTGTATTTCATGAACCCTGGTAGTTAAGACGGTTGAAATTTTCACAGATGACGTATTTTTGTTGCCGCTATGACAACAAATACTAAAAGCCCGAATATAAAAAATATTTAAATGAGCATTTATACAACAAACGTGATTTTTTTGGCGTTTTTTGTAGATAATGGTACGGAATTTTTCGTGCGCGAGTCCCGCTCGCACTTGGCCGGGTTTTTTTCTTATTAGGGTTTTAATAACCGCGTTAATTTTGCATAAAAACTCAAAATCGTGCTGTCGCGAATCGCGAAGCGAGTAAAATGAAGCTAATTTGATAATAATAAATTATGATCGCGTGGTTTATGATCAAAGTAAACAGTGATTATCACCTGCAACGCCTTTTACCTAGAAATCCTAGTTTTCTGTACAGAATTATTTAAATGAGAATATTATGTTATGTAACAAAAAGCTAATTAAAATCAAGATATTTTATTCTTTAGGGTGCGTCCATATCTGTCGTATGCGCCGCCCGCGATACGCGCGCATGTTACGCACGCTTTTTAAAATCTACAGACGCCTTTTAAAAAACCGGCCAAGCCCTTTAAACTTTATAATATGCAACTCGGTCTAAACTTGATTATAATCTGTCATTGTACCTTTTATTAAATAAATGAATAAATATTATTCTTAAACCAACTATATTATATACTAACTATTATCTTAACCGTTATGATTTCCTTGAAAGTTCATGAGAAGCACTAAGTATTATCATGAAATAACAGATTTTTTAAGCCAATAGTTTTATTTTAGAGGGGTATCTCATAATCTAAAAATTGTCTTAGCAACCTTAAATTTATTTTAAAGGACTTACTCAACGATACTCTACACGATGGGATAAATGAGAAGAAAAGTCATTACCCCACGTTAAAAAATATTTTTCAATATTTTATTTTACCCATTTGTCGGCCTGATTAATATACATATTGCACAATATAAAATAATGCACACGAACCCACACACACATCACTAACAGATAAATCAAGTTCATTTCTATGTAGGTTGAGTCCCGCTGTAAAATTTAATGTCAACGTAAAATGTAACTATCGTTGTTGAGTTTACAATTATTTAAGTTTTTTCTGTATATGGTTTAGTGTAAGCTTATTGTAAAATTGTTTGTGGTTATTTCAATAAATTTATAATAAAAAAATATCTCCACAAAATTTCAATTCTCTAGAGTCAACAGTCTCCAAGCCAAACCTCGGACGGACAGACAGACTGACAGGCATACAAACGGACATGACGAAAGTATAAGGCTAGGACTACACACAGCCTGAAACCGGACCGGGTTAACGCGGATTCAATCCATCGCTTAAGCGATAAGGTCGTTTTTTGAACGGATTCTTGCAGATGCTACCGGTTTCCGGCTGCGTATAGTTATAGTCCTAGCCTAAGGGTTTCTAGTCAGGAAAATAAAACTATAAAAAAGGCGTCTATAGGTTTTTTGCTTAAAAGGTTTATGTATATTTTTAGGATAAAGGATTTATTTGATTTTCGTGGTCGTGATTTGCGTGGTTTACGTGGTAGTTTTGACCCACGCAAATCAATTATTGGCCATGCAAATGAAATAACTTTCGGGTTTTGTAATAGCATTGTATGATCATTTTTAGTTTGAAATGTCAATACGTTTAAATCACAATTAAAATGATGCAGTTGATGGGTTTCTAATTTTATAAGTACCTTATCATAGTAAAAATAGTGTCAGATTAGCTACCTATATTAATAAATAATTAAATTGTCATCATATCATCATAATGTCAGCCTGTTGCAGTCCACTGCTGGACATAGGCCTCCCCCAAGGAGCGCCACAGCGCTCGATCTCCCACCCTTTGCATCCAGTCGCTGCCAGCTGCCTTCTTCAGGTCATCGGTCCATCTAGCCGGGGGGCGTCCTACACTACGTTTGCCTAAGCGTAGTTACCATTCAAGAACCTTCCTGCTCCACCTCTCGTCGGTTCTGCGACAGACATGGCCGGCCCACTGCCACTTCAGCTTGCTACATTTTTGGACAATATCAGTCACCTTAGTCTTATGTCGTATGACCTCGTTCCGGATCTTATCCCTTAATGAGATCCCCAATATAGACCTTTCCATAGCACGCTGAGTGACCTGTAGCTGGTGGACCAACTTGACTGTCATGTTCTACGTTTCGGTTCCGTAGGTTAAAACTGGTAGGACGCATTGGTTAAACACCCGGCTTTTCAGGCACTGCGGCAGTGTCGACGTGTAGATATGACGCAATTTCCCAAATGCTGCCCAGCCAAGCTGCACTCTTCTGGCGATTTCCCGCTCGAATTTGTCTCTACCGAGCTGTAGTACTTGTCCAAGGTAGACGTACTCTTGGACAACCTCGAGCGTAGTGCTCTCGACGGAAATTGGGTCCGGGGTGACATGTTCGTTGAACATTACCTTTGTCTTGTCCAAATTCATCCCAAGCCCCACACGTCTCGAGCAGCTTAAGACTGTGCAGCATTTTTTGCAAATCCTGAAGCGGTTCTGCCATAATAACTATGTCATCGGCAAAGCGAAGATGCGTAAGATATTCGCCATTTACATTGATGCCCAGTCCGTTCCAATTCAGCGTCTTGAACACATCCTCCAGTGTGTTGGTGAACTATAACATCTCCCTGTCTAACACCTCGGAGCAGCTGGATGGGTTTTGTTTGGTGGTTTTGTACTTGGACGGACATTGATGCCATACTGTACAGGCTTCTTCACGTACCGCCAATCGACTTAGCATCGCTGCAAGGATTCCAGAACAGCCCAGGTTTCGACCGAGTTGAAGGCTTTCTCATAGTCCACAAAGGCCAGGCACAGGGGCTGGTTATACTCTTCGGACTTCTGTATAACCTGCCGCACCGTGTGAATGTGGTCTATGGTACTGTAACCTTTACGAAACCCAGCCTGTTCCGGTGGCTGGAAAGCGTCATATCTTGTGAAAAGACGGTTTGTGATGACCCTAGAGAACAGCTTGTAAACGTGACTCAGGAGCGTGATTGGACTTTTGTCTCCTTTCTTGAAAAACATTGCCACCACGCCCCCACTCCACGCTTCCGGAGTTGTCCCATTGGCTATGACGGAATTGAAGAGCCTCTTAAGTTCGCCAAGCACAGGTTTCAAGAGCTCAGATGTGATTCCGTCTTCGCCGGGAGCCTTCTCATTACTAAGCTGTCCGAGGGCCGCCTCAATCTCATCCTCCTCCACGTCTGGGAGATCTTCAGTGAAGTGGCGGGTAAGCTTGGCTCTTGGATCATTCGCGTCGGGCTGCGGCTGTATGTAGGGAATACAATGCGTACAATCGGCCGTAAAAGCCTAAGATTTCGGCCAGAATCTCCGGAACCGATGAGACGATTCAGCCATCCGAGTTTTCCAGCTTTGTCAGGTGACTTTTTCTCAATCTTTTAGTGAAGACCTTCGACCCCCGATTCTGCTCAATCGCCTCCTCTATGAGGCGAGTATTGTAGCTGCGTAGTAATAAAATTGTAATGAATAACTTTTTAGACCAAAAATGCCTAAAACATGAGAGGAAAAATTAGAAAGAAAAAAGTTATCCGAAAGAAGAAGAAGACAGAGGCTTTAAAATAATGAAGAGTTCAAGTTAAAAAACTGTGCGAGATATTATAAAAGGAAAGCCGAAGGAAAAATACTTAGTATTCATGACTTGAACCGCCGCGAACAAAAAGCTAGACGAGATAGAAGTTCCAGGCCTGGCCAAAGACTACGAAAAACTGATGACTACAAAAACTACTAGAGCTGTGATCTCCTGTCTTAACGACGAAAACTCAAGTGTAATTATATAGGTTTCTCATGTCATGTCTTTAAATAAATAATGCTCGATTGATTCTAATATAAATTTAAATAAAAGCTTAAAAAAACGATTTCTGTGTTAGTTACTTACCTATTCTTTCAACTGATAACATAATAACTTATTTTATATTTAAAATAACATTTAATAACTTATCTAAGAAATTTAAATAAATCAAAAATCATTTTCGCTGAGTGTTTTGTGATTTGCGTGACCTCCAATTTTTTAACCTCGATTATCTCTGTAAGTATATCGCTCTATTATGTGCCTTTTCCTAAAAAAACATTACTTTTACGTGTATTTTAAGATACAGAGGTCGATTTAAAAAAATATATTAAATTTTAAAATTGCCACGCAAATCACCAAATAATGCCTTGCTCGAAGAAGCACCCACTTAGTGCTTCTCATGAACTTTCAAGGAAATCATAACGGTTAAGATAATAGTTAGTATATAATATATGTAGTTGGTTTAATAATAATATTTATTCATTTATTTAATAAAAGGTACACTGACAGATTATAATCAAGTTTAGACCGAGTTGCATATTATAAAGTTTAAAGGGCTTGGCCGGTTTTTTAAAAGGCGTCTGTAGATTTTAAAAAGCGTGCGTAACATGCGCGCGTATCGCGGGCGGCGCATACGACAGATATGGACGCACCCTAAAGAATAAAATATCTTGATTTTAATTAGCTTTTTGTTACATAACATAATATTCTCATTTAAATAATTATGTACAGAAAACTAGGATTTCTAGGTAAAAGGCGTTGCAGGTGATAATCACTGTTTACTTTGATCATAAACCACGCGATCATAATTTATTATTATCAAATTAGCTTCATTTTACTCGCTTCGCGATTCGCGACAGCTCGATTTTGAGTTTTTATGCAAAATTAACGCGGTTATTAAAACCCTAATAAGAAAAAAACCCGGCCAAGTGCGAGCGGGACTCGCGCACGAAAAATTCCTTACCATTATCTACAAAAAACGCCAAAAAAATCACGTTTGTTGTATAAATGCTCATTTAAATATTTATTATATTCGGGCTTTTAGTATTTGTTGTCATAGCGGCAACAAAAATACGTCATCTGTGAAAATTTCAACCGTCTTAACTACCAGGGTTCATGAAATACAGCCTTGTCACCGGTGACAGACAGATAGATAGACAGACACACAGACGAACAGCGGAGCCTTAGTAATAGGGTCCCGATTTACCTTTTGGGTACGGAACCCTAAAATATCAGTTTGATTAATTATCGTACACATTTATTGTTTAATTTGTTTCTTATAATACTATAAATGTTTTTAAGGCTTATATTAAACACTTTTGAAGTAGTTATGTATTTTGGTTTTTGAATAATTGCAAATATTTGTGACTTTGAACTCCGCAAGAAGAACCTGTTTAATTTTTACTAATATATTAACCCACGGTATGTACTATGCAGAACCACTTGTTGATATACAGTTATCAATAAATTCCAGAGAGAAAAGCCAAAAACTATAAAACTTACTGAACCTTCTTTATTAATGATAGTTGCGACTGAATAATTAGTTTAATTTTTATTTATTTAATTGAAATGTAAGCGTTCTAAAATAACGGAGGCACTTTTAAAAAGTTATTTATTATGCTGTACTTATAAAATCCAAAAATGTTGAAAATTTAGCTTTTTATTTTTTTTACATGGACGCGGAGCTTTAAAATGTTTAATTTTTTTTTATTTCAGCTATAAATAACAATGCTTTACATCATAGAAAAAGAAATCACAGTTATGGAATTATGTCCAGGTTTAGCTATTTTGCTTGGCCTATACACTTTTTTTTTAAATAGTACACAACTTTATTCAAAAAATATGTTTGTGACTTTAATTGAACTCTTCTATTCAATGATAATTGTTTAAAATATTTTTGTGTCACTTAAACATTTGAAAATAAAATTGTGTTAGATGTTCCCTTGAGTTTAAGCGCAAACTTTTGCAGATTGTATGTTGAAGGTTTTCAATAATTATTTAAACAATATACAGTGTTAGGTAATAGGTATATCAAACTGAAACTAGCCAATATAACATATGCAACAACCTGTATATTATTAATAAACATTTCGTATAAACATAGGGTGCTTTATCCCAAAAATGCACAGCGAGATAGATGTCAATTTAGATGGCCCTAAAATAGATGTTATTTACTTGTCTTTTTAAAAGTAAAAATATTGCTATCAATAACTTTCTGTTTCGACGCGGGTCGAGCCACGAGCACGGGTAGTTAATTTGTTATTTTATCATCAGCCCTAGCTAGGCGCACAGTAAATATTTAACGGTCAGTAATCCAGGTATTATTTACGTTTTAGCAGTAAAACCTGTCTTAATTAAGATTTTCGTAGATTATTTGCGTAGTTTATTACATTTTTAGATATGAGTTAGGCATAACAACTTCCAATTTAAATTATTGAAATAAATTTCTAAATTAATTTCAACAATTTAAATTGGGGTTTGTCGTACATAAAATGTATGTATCCCCCTTTTTTTGAGTATGATAAAATCTATCTATTATTATAAATTAATGAATAAATTGCTGTTCGTTATGTCTCGGTTAAACTCAAGAACTGCCGTTGCATATAAAGTAATTTTGGTCTTGAAATATTCGTGAAAGTCCAAGGAAGGTTTGAACGGTGAGAAAAATTGCGAAGTATAATTTACTTGTCCCTTACACACTGTTTTTACTGTCAAACAGGAATTTTGACACATTATTCAATTCTGAAGCAGTACGAAGTTCGTCGGGTTAGCCAGCAGTAGATATAAATTATTAGTTAGAACACACATAGTGAACATGAACAGCATACATAAATTAATTATGTTAGTAAACGATAGTTTTGCGTTCAAATGTAGGTAAGGATTATCTTCATACTTGAATACATAAATCGTTTAAACTACCTTTTAATAATATTTTAAAATAAGTGTTGCCGCGTCTAGGACCGCTAACTTAATAAAATAAAACCAGAATTAAAATAAAAAGAAGATTGATATACCAGGGCCATAACCATGAACTCTTAAAACAATCTCAAAGTTGTCAAATCTCTCAATTTTGGTACGTCATTTCATACAAAATTTGACAGAAATGATAATGTTTGACAGATTTGTGATTGTTTTATCAGTTCATGATTAGGGCCCAGGACCAACTCTATGTAAGCAATGTAGGTAAGTAACTTTTCCAAGCAAATAACAATCTCGATTACATCAGCGTTCTTTATAATAAAATAAAATTGGTCTCTTCGTTTACCAGCTATGATGCCACAGACAGACAGACACAGATACACAGCTAGGCACATTAAAACTTATCTCTTTTTGCGTCGGCATCGGGGGTTATAAAGTAGTATTTCAAATTTCGGAGACGAATTATTATAAAGCCACTGTCGCGGCCATCTTGTAACGGGTGACAGCTCAATTTGAGCAGCTGACAGCGATATTGGCGGGAATATTGCGTTGGGTTATTCTATGCGTCTATTTAGAAGATTTTGGTATGCAAATTCGGATTTTGATATAGGTTTTGCTGTCCACAACAACGAAATCTATATAAGGGCACTAATAAAAACTCTGCATCTAAATGTTATTTTGAAGCAAGAAAATCGCTCTAAATATCACTAAAGCGATACAAACAAACATAGCCTCTATTTCGCTAAGAACTGGGTTCAAATTACTACTGTCAATAAGTGACTTCAGTGTTAAAGTGACATCGCGTATCGCCTTAGCAGTAAAAACATAGACTCTATTTTTTACAGTTGGGTCACATTTATTAAACGTCGATTAGCGAAGTGATGTCGAAGTGATCGCGGTTTTGTTTACAGAATCGACAGACAGGAGTCGATTAAAGGTTTTTTTTTGCAGATAAACTTTTAGGGTTAGCCTTTATGTAAACATAGCCTCGAAAGTATATGGATGCAGTAAACTTGTGTTTCAAAAAATAGAGTCTTTTGTCTAATTAAACTAGGTAGCTGTTTTATACAGTGTCTACAAGATACATGAATACAATAAATATTTCACTCCTTAAAACCACGTATTCAGTTGCTGATATTTAACAACTTTTGTTAAGAGGACAACATTGAAAACACGATAAAATTCAGATGCTCAGCAAGGAGTGCCATATTCTTTTATACACCTTATTCGTATAAATTGCGAGTATTTAGATTTTTTCAAACCACCTGTAGAAACAATTACTTTTAAACTTTCACGTTGCATAATTTAAAACTCAATGAAACGTGAATTGACAATAGACAATCTCGTTTTGTTTCGGGATCGAGTGCTCACCTGAATACGGACGCGGCGGTTAGTGTGCAGAATAGGGACACAGTGAGTGAGGTGTGTCAGGTATGTGACGGTACTTGGCGTGAAAATAATATTATGAGGGTAGATGAAGAATCTGCGTCTCATACGGAGTGAAGACATCGCTGTTCCAGTCAGCCTGTGACCACGGTCGGTGTAACTCGATCGAAACGTCAGGCAAAAGAGGTAACATTTTGCACCTGTAGAAACCACCTGATAATTAAATAAAAAAGTGTTTTGTCATAGAATTTAAAGAGTTGTTTTAACTTAATTTTTTACGTTCGCATTTGCACATTGAAAACGAAATCACATCACAAAATCGATTCTTTTCTAATTCAGTAATTCAACGCTCCAAAGGAGTGGTGTTTATTGAACAATATTATTTTCAAAGGGTCGGATTCCTTCCAGCCTATTTGCTTTTATGGTGGTTGGTTTCACCTTCGTAGAAATTATTTGCTATTGCGTCTCGGGTTCCCTTAGATTTTGTATTTTTTCCGCTACATTGCTTGAACATTAATTTAATACAATGACAGCCGTTTGTACTTATTGATATTTTAACTTTAGGTATGTATATAAAGTTTCACAAAGCACTCTGAGCCTCTTTCCTCTTTATTTATTGTTGTACTCTGCCTGAAGGTTGTCTGGAAGAGATCGCTTTAGTACATCTTTCTGTAAAAATCAACTGTATTTTTTTGTCTGGTGTAAAATTAAGAGTATCCATCTATTTATCTAAACGTCGATAGCTTAAAAGCATTCATTCAAGCCTGAAAACTACAGACAAATTGATCTGAAGTGGTGTAAAATAAGATGGACTCCGTATATCTAATTTTAGTGCTTACGTACTTACCTACATGCTATGAGCCCCGCCCATTGCCACTTTAGCTTGCTAATCCGTCGGGCTATGTCAGCGACTTATGTTTGTTCACAATATTAACGACGTCCACAAACAAGGTGGACAGACGACCTGGTAAAAGTTGCAGGAAGCCGCTGGAAGCAGGCCGCTTCCAACCGGCCGATCAGCAGGGCTAGCATGCGCAACACGATAAAATTTTGTCGTGGCATTTTATCAACTTTTGACGTAAATATGTCGTTTTGTCTTCGACGATAACAAAGAAATAACCAAAATATCATGGCTATGTTATAACGTAAAAATAAGTGCCTACGATGAACGGGAGACCCTGAAAATATTAAGAAAAAGGATTCGAGACGTCTGTGATCCGTTAGGTTAGGAAAAAAGAACGAACATTATGGTCGAATACAAAATTTGTCTTGTATATCGATAAAATAATCGATGCGCGCATGCTAGCCCTGCTGGAAGTCACTGGGGGAGGACTGTGTTCAGCAGTAGACGTCATGTGGCTGAAATGATGTTGATGATGAATATGTACTTACCTAAATGCCTGCTCATGCACACATTTTACTTATATCATGCTGACAGACTCATCCGTTCCTCCTATTGGCAGACTAGAAGAGCGTGATAAGGCAAACATAGTCAATGCTTAATTCGTTCGACTACGAGGAAACATGACATCCTCCTTATTTGATAAGTCTTTGTATTAACATTTTGAACCTATTGCAAATCGCTATGTAGTAAGTATATGAAATTATGTGGTCTCACAGTAAGAGATGAGACGCATATAACTATCGGCAGATCGAGTGTTCGTTGTGAGTACGGGCACTTATACAAATAATTATTTATTTGTTAAAAAATGTACAAAATAATACAAGAGATAATAGAGAGATGACCTCCGTAGCCGAGAGGCGAGCACGCCGGGCGTCGCCATCTCTGAGGTTCCGGGTTCGATCCCCGGTCGGGTCAATGTAGAAAACGAACTTTTCTATATTGTCTCGGGTCTGGGTGGTGTGGTACTGTCGTTGTTTCTGAGTTCTATAACACAAGTGCTTTAGCTACTTAACATGGGATCAGAGCAATGTATGTGATGCTGTCCAATATTTTTTTTTATTTTTATTTTTAAATGTGGTGTTTGACATTTGGTTCTTCAAAACTTGTGCTTTATTTGTGTCTCAAGTATCAGTATCCTAATATTTTTTTTGCACTCAAAATGACTGGCGCATAAAATACATCCTTCTTCAAATCACGTTGTAGCAAAGCAACGTCGATCTCTTCGAGTAAATTTAAAAATATTTTCCGTATAGTTTTTCACCCAGTATATTAAAAAGTAAAACGTCAACTGCATCTTCTGCTCGCTCCGCTCCATTTAGCTTCGGTCCTATCGCGGAGCGAGCTCCAAATCTCTATAAAACTCCCATTCTTTTTACATCAGCCAGCGCTTAACTCCGGTGCGCTCTAAAATGCTTACAGCTTATTGGAAAGTGCTGTATGGAGTAAATCTGTAGTACACTTCATTAAGTGCATAATTTATTTTTAGTTTGATGTGAAATTCGATTAAAAAAATATAACTGATTTAAAATAAAGAGAGAGAAAAATTACATAACGTTTTGCGTGTCTATGTATAATATAAGTTTTTTTGTCTTAAGATTCATATTTACATTAGTGTGTGCAATGGTTTTCCGGCCAAGAATTTTACTGTCGTATGGTTCCGAATGGGAAAGAAAGTGTATTAGATTGCAAAAATAATATACGTATTTTAGTAAATATTTCGTTTTCTGGAAAAATGTCTTTGTCTCTGTCTTTTACATTTTTATTGAGTGATTGAAACCTACCTAGACGGATTACGTATGACATGATATCTGATATCTTAATAGGTAAAACACATAGCTATGTTCTGTTTGTCAGATACGAATAGTAATAATAAGTTTACAGTCCGTACGTCAATTACCATAATAAATTAATGGTCCTTACATAAGTAAATATTATTTTAGTAGACTGCGACTTAACTACAAAACTTTGTGTAAGTATAACTTTGATGTGTCGATCACCTCAAACAGGCGAGTTTGATTCGACACCGTATCGGTGGTCATTACTAAACTCTAAACGGACTTTGTCGTTACCCGCCCATAAAAAGTAAAGTTAAAGCTAAGATATATTAAACTGACTATTGATCGGGGAGGGTCCATTAATATTTCATCGGTGGGCCAGTCCACTGAACAAATGTTTTTCACACTCAATAATTCACGAGTACTCGAACACTTAGCGCCTCTTTCTTGGGGCGATTGAAATTTAAAAATAGAGAAAGGATTAAGCTTGGAGATAACTTATGATAGCAGTTCTAGGGTTCCGTACCCCAAGGGTAAAGACTCCGACTTTCTAAGACTCCGCTATGTGTCTGTCTGTCTGTCACTAGGCTGCATCTCATGAACCGTGATAGTTAGACAGTTACATTTTTCACAGATGATGTATTTCTGTTTCCACTATAACAACAAATACTAAAAAAACAGAATACAATAAATATTTAAGGGGGATCCAATAAAAGAACGTGATTGTTTTGCCGTTTTTATAGATAATGTTACGGAACCCTTCGTGCGCGATATCGATGACCTATTTCTTGTTTCTGTGTACTGACATGTTATAACTAAAATATATTATTTTAAACCAAACAAGAACCAGTGTACAGTTTTATTAGCTAAAACAAAATACAAAGGGTTCTAATAATATAAAAATAACAAAGGAAAAGTTTAAGAAAGTAACCATTAAAAAGGTTTCAAAAGCCTTTCAACGGACAATGAAATGTTAACAATATTTTTCCTTTATTTTGGGTAGTATTTTGAAATTTTCTTTTCAAGTCTTGGCAACTATTAAAATAAATTCTTATAATAATTAAATCATTTAGATAATTCAAAACTGTGTAGAACTAGCACTTCCTTCACGATTAAATAAAGTTTTATGATCAAATAAGTAATAACAAAAATAAAACTGGTGCCTCGCACAAGCAGATGTCGATTCTTTCCTTTCATTATCATCATCATTATTTCAGTCATAGGGCGTCCACTGCTGAATATAGGCCTTCCCCAGTGACTTCCAGATCGGCCGGTCGGTAGCGACCTACAGGCTACATCCAGCGGGTTCCTGCAACCTTTACCAGTCCGTCTGTCCACCTTGTAGGTGAACGTTTTTTCTTTTGAGGCCATGCAATCTATGTGGGCTGTTGTTTGTTTTTTTATTTACCAGCGGAATGGTTTTACGTCTTCCTATTCAAACATCTGTCAAATGACATTTTCGCACCTAGTAGTAAAAATCTCATGGAGATCATACGGAGTTATGACGATTTTTCTTTGCACAAAACCTTACTCGGACCATACAGATAATTAAAAAGTTGCCAAATCGGTCCTTCTTCGAGTTTTGCGCTTAGCAAAGAAACATTTCATTTTTATTTTTAACTAGCGACTCTTCAATCACTCTATCTATTAAAAAAAAACCGCATCAAAATCCGTTGCGTAGTTTTAAAGATTTAAGCATATATAGGGATATATGGGGACAGAGAAAGTGACTTTGTTTTATACTATGTATTGGTAGTGAAGATAACAAGTCTGTTTCTGTTCAAAAAACTTCCAGCGAAGTCTATCGTGAAGTTGGAAATTAAAATCTTTAGCGTGTAGGGAATATTATTTTGATTACTTAATTACATTTCTGTGAAATATGGCACCTCGGAACCCTTTTCAATCCAAGTGGGCAAGGGAATCTTGATCGGGCGGTTATTTCGTAAATTTATTGTTTGATATCTGATGACCTTTGCTTTGGGGTTAGGGTTGACACCTTTATTAGGGCGAACAAAGTTTTTTTTCATTTCGGTAGAACAATAATAAAGTACACAGCCTAAAAAAGAGTATTATATATTTTTTTCATTATTTGTCCTTAAATTGTATTTCTTGGTGCTCTTTCTGTCATTTAAAAAATATTTTAATAACAATCAGTTTTTCGTAAATAGAGTATTTTAGCGCACTTTATTGGTTTCGTAGATAATTAAGTACGCCTACATAAAAAAGGACAATACTCTATTTTACAGTACGGGTGGTAACCCTATTCGGGGTCGTTGTAGTTCAAGCGTTCGATTATAACGACTAAACTTCTATTAATATTAAGAAAATTTGTATGTTGCTGAACTAAAGCAGTTAAATTATTTTATGAGGTCTAAACCCCAATAACAGTCAAGTCTTAGATTATTAGATACTAGAAAACAAGTATTAGACAAGAAAGACCATTTATTCGTCTTAATTAGGTAATAATACATTACGGCATTACGCTACATTAAACACAAGTAATGTCCATGCCGCAACAAATTGATTTTAATGGCAATAGGTCCAAATGTAATAGATTCACCGCATATAGGACCACAGTTTAGATAATTCCAACAGAACGCGATGGAGTAAGAAATCGAGTAAAATATTGACTGAAATCTAGGACTTAGGACTAGGATATAGGAATAGCAATTTATTGTACAAACCCGTTTAAAGGATAAATAGAAGACAGTCGTAAAGAGGAATGTCAAGCAGTGGCAAGCATTTGTTATTGTTAGATACTTATTTAAGCGTTTCTTGATGAAAATTAGTAGTTTTTACTTTCTAAGTACCTACTGCCTACCTCATTACATTTACCAGGTAGGCACTACCTAATTGCCTATATGCACCACACGCCCCTGATGCCAAGACAAGTCCAAAGGCTTTATCATTGAGTTTAATCAGTTTTGAAGCAGTGTTGTTTTTACGTCAAACTCTATCCAGCAATATCAAAGCTAGGCTGAAGGAATACAGTTATTATAGATCCCTGTTTGACAAAAACTTATACAGATGATCAGACCAAATTAACTGGTTTATACAATAAAATAATGCATGTAATAATCAACAATCCATAAACGCACACTCTTTACTAAAGCTCAACTAGAACTGCCAAATACAAAGGAAACATTAGAGCTCAAACCTGGGACGTAATTACGTTAATACAGTGTGAGTCTTTCGTTGGTGCACAAAAAAAATATTCTTATAAATGAACCTATTCTAGCCACGGAAAAAATGAAAAAAAAATCTTTGAGTAAATGTGAATTTTTTACAGGTATTTTAATTTTTTTTATGTTCAACGCGACCATAATCACGAAAGAAGCCTATAACTTTTGAAGTTTGTGATAGATTTCAATGAAACTTACGTAAAATCAAAGGTAATTAATTAGTCTAACTATCAATGTTGAATTAAAAAATAATAATAATTAAGTCTTAAAAAATGAGGTTAAAGTAGAAAAAAAAGAATTTTTTAACTATATATTTCAGATTTTTTTAAAAAAAAAAACAAAAAACATTTACATAACGTTGAACATAAAAAAAATAGGCACCTATAAAAAATTCAAATTTACTCAAAGATTTTGTTTTTTCATTTTTTCCGTAACTAGAATAAGTTCTTATAAGAATATTTTTTTTGTGCACCAACGAAAGACTTACACTGTATAAACAGACTGTAGGAGACGGCTTTTATGTCACTGTTATCAAATACTTTAAACACATTCCGGGGGCCCGGTCTGAAACAAGGCTCGCCGTTGTCCTTCAGCTTGCGGTCGTTTCACAGCCGACACAGGAACTATACAAGACGTACCACTATTACATCAATTTATTCAAAGCTTTGTCTAGAAGAGATTTTTTACGTGCTTTCTACCGCTTGTTTTACGTCACGAAAAGTGGTTTTACAAATTTTCGCGTGTAGGAAGTTATGTGTCATTATTTTTTGATTACGTAATTTTGTGGAAAATACAGCGTGGGCGGACCTTCCACCTGATGGATTGAATAACTAGTAAACTTGCTGAAAGCTGGCAGATGAAAACTTATACAGTTATTTAGCGTTAACGTTAATTGATAGAGCCGCTAGACTTACAGCGTTCTATGTGCGTGACATGGTCCATGATGACGATAGATTTAATTTTGTAGTTTCTCAACTTGCTATGTGACTTCTAAATGCATTATTTGTAGTTCAATCGTTGCTGTACAATCGAGAATTTGATAAGCGTTATTCTCATAACTCCCTAGAGTTCGAAATCGAATGCGTTAAAGTTCGGGACTGTTCCACATTCAACCCACACATCGCCCACATCGAACTTGAATCTAAACTCACTGTAATGCTGGGGCTTCACCTGCGTCTAATGTCGTTAATTAGTGCTCTATTTGACGTAATACGCAGGTGTGGCCGGTCTTTGTGCCCTAATTTGCTTCAATAACTTTAGACGTTAGGCAATAGCTTGGACGGCGGTAACTTTTGACACATCAAAGGGATTAAGCGGGCGTTTAGTGCGTTGTTGTGGCTACACCTACTACACTAAACATGTTAAAACACGGTCACATTAAAAAACTCTTTGTGAAATAAATGTTAAAGTTCATAGTTATTAAGTTAGGATGGAGTAGACAAAATAAGAAAAGTATTGAGTTCTTGGAAGCGTTTTATTTTATTTTTAAGACACACTCACAGATCACACGCTATCTAAGTCGCTAGACGCTAGAATCAAACGTCAAATAAGTGTGGCCACGCACTTAGCGTGTAGCTTAATGCTTTAATTTAGTTAACGCTAATCATGCCTTTATTTGAACGTTAGGCGTCACGCAGGTGAAGCCCCAGCATTACGGTAACACCGACCGATACTGCGCCATTTTGGAGGTTATTAATTTAAGTAACAGTTTACATTAGGTGAATGATTACTCTCGCTCGTGTATGAGCATTATTTAATTGGTATTTGACAATTGTGGTTTAGTGTTTTGCCTTCTGTTCGAAAACTATATGTTTGTGTGATGAGCACGAGCATTTGTATCAGAGTCGAAGATAAATAAATAAATAAATATTGGACAACATCACATACATTGCTCTGATCCTAAGGTAAGTAGCTAAAGCACTTGTGTTATAGAAATCAGAAACAACGACGGTACCACAACACCCAGACCCGAGACAATATAGAAAAGTTCGTTTTCCACATTGACCCGACCGGGGATCGAACCCGGAACCTCAGAGATGGCGGCGCCATATACAGTCCGGCGTGCTGGCCTCTCGGCTACGGAGGTCGTCGAAGATGTTTACCTACAAAAGTATTTAAAGTTATTTCATCGCCATAGTCAAAGAAACATTTGCCATAGTGCAAGATTGACCCGAATTGGGGCTAGATTATCGTTTTAATTGTAGAAAGAAAATTATTATTATTTTGACAAATTATTCAAAATTTATCAAAAAAAAAAAAAAGTTATTGTTTTTTTTTTTTGAGATGGGCTTACTCTTGACCCCAATCTTGCTCTAGAGCATAGATGGTATCTACGATGGATAAATTTACACTAATAAAATCAGACCTTATATGCACCACACGTCCCTGATGTCAAGACAAGTCCAAAGGCCTTATCATTGACTTAAATCAGTTTTAAGCAGTGTTGTTTTTACGTCAAACTCTATTCAGGAAAATCAAAGCTAGGTTGAAGGAGTATACAGTTATTAGAGTTCGCTATTTGGCAAAAACTTATACAGATGAACAGCCTAAATTAACTGGTTTATAAAATAAAATAATGCATATAATAATCAACAATCTAGAACGCACACTCTTTACTAAAGCTCAACTAGAACTGCCAAATACAAAGAAAACATTAGAGCTCACACCTGGGACGTAATTACGTTAATATAAACAGACGGTAGGAGACGGCTCTTATGTCACTGTTATCAAATACTTTAAACACATTCCGGGGCCCGGTCTGAAACAAGGCTCGCCGTTGTCCTTCAGCTTGCAGTCGTTTCACAGCCGACACAGGAACTATACAAGACGTACCACTTTTACATCAATTTATTCAAAGCTTTGTCTAAAAGAGATTTTTACGTGCTTTCTACCGCTTGTTTTACGTCACGAAAAGTGGTTTTACAAATTTCCACGTGTAGGAAGTTATGTGTCATTATTTTTTGATTACGTAATTTTGTGGAAAATACAGCGTGGGCGGACCTTCCACCTGATGGATTGAATAACTAGTTAACAGCTGAAAGTTGGCAGATGAAAACTTATACAGTTATTTAGCGTTAACGTTAATTGATAGAGCCGCTAGACTTAAAGCGTTCTATGTGCGTGACATTGTCCATGATGACGATAGATTTAATTTTGTAGTTTCTCAACTTGCTATGTGACTTCTAAATGCATTATTTGTAGTTCAATCGTTGCTGTACAGTCGAGAATTTGATAAGCGTTATTCTCATAACTCCCTAGAGTTCGAAACCGAATGCGTTAAAGTTCGTGACTGTACCACATTCAACCCACACATCGCCCACATCGAATTTGAATCTAAACTCACTGTAACGGTAACACCGACCGATACTACGCCATTTTGGAGGTTATTAATTTAAGTAACAGTTTACATTAGGTGAATGATTACTCTCGCTCGTGTATGAGCATTATTTAATTGGTATTTGACAATTGTGGTTTACTGTTTTGCCTTCTGTTCGAAAACTATATGTTTGTGTGATGAGCACGAGCATTTGTATCAGAGTCGAAGATAAATAAATAAATAAATATTGGACAACATCACATACATTGCTCTGATCCTAAGGTAAGTAGCTAAAGCACTTGTGTTATAGAAATCAGAAACAACGACGGTACCACAACACCCAGACCCGAGACAATATAGAAAAGTTCGTTTTCCACATTGACCCGACCGGGGATCGAACCCGGAACCTCAGAGATGGCGGCGCCATATACAGTCCGGCGTGCTCGCCTCTCGGCTACGGAGGTCGTCGAAGATGTTTACCGACCTACAAAAGTATTTAAAGTTATTTCATCGCCATAGTCAAAGAAACATTTGCCATAGTGCAAGATTGACCCGAATTGGGGCTAGATTATCGTTTTAATTGTAGAAAGAAAATTATTATTATTTTGACAAATTATTCAAAATTTATCAAAAAAAAAAAAAGTTATTGTTTTTTTTTTTTTGAGATGGGCTTACTCTTGACCCCAATCTTGCTCTAGAGCATAGATGGTATCTACGATGGATAAATTTACACACATACATTATGTATACTAATATAGTGCTTATAGCGCACGCACACTAAGTAATCAAAGTATGCTTTACTTAAATATTCGGGAATCCTCGGGAACGTGGCGTTCTTTCTTGTTAAACGTTCGGGTTTTAGGTACCAAATTCCACGTAGGTGGCGAAAAGCTCAGGCGGAATTAATCACCTTACAATTTTAACTTGGCTACGTTTTCAGCAATTCTGAGTCCCGCACAACCCACGCGACGCCCACAGATCTATGGCGTAATTCATAATACAATCCTAACTTTTGAACTGGAACTGATTGAATAGAAAAGAATAGTTTTTTACTGCGGTAAATGTAAATATATGGCTGCTCACATTTATCCAGAAAACAATGGCATGCAATAAGAGAGAGATAAAAGTAGTCATTGACAATTAGAAATACTAAATACACCAAAGAAATATTTAGACACAATAATTTAATCATTAAAATAAATTACAATTATGTACATAAATTCTATATATTATTTAAACTCCCAAAGCGCACTTTCTACTAGATACGAATATTTCAACGCGTTTGTCTGTTTTTAGATATGTACATAATTATATTTTTTCTGCCAATTATGAAACTAACTAAATTGTTTTTGATGATCAAGTGAATAAAAATCCTTTCAACTACCTAATGTAAAACTAGGGCGGATCGTTAATCACTAGTGATGCAATCATTATGTTACTAAATATTACGGATGGGTAACCTGAGATCTTCCGAAAACAAATTGTTGACATACCATAAAATAAATAAACTATTATTTTATAATTATTTTACCTAATATGGTATCACACGGTCAGATCTTTTTGAGAGTGACATTTTACATGGAATTTTCTATAACCAAATGTTTACAAAACATCTTTTTGGGTTGATCCTACACATAGGGAGTTTGGGTTATGAGTACGGCCTTGAGTATTGCGGAGTGAAACAAAATTGTAGACGTGGGTGTGACCTGTGTTACCTATTTCAACATTGCGTAAAGTCAACTTAAAAGTAAGCGTGTTTTTGTAACATGATTTTAGAAAAGAATATTCAAATACGATAAGCTTTAAGCGTAGCTATGTTTATTCAAATACTCAATTAGCTTTTATCGAATTGTGGAAGAGAAGGGACTTTTTTCGAAGTGATTAATAAATTTGATACCTACAGCATTTGATTGTAGATTGATAGTGCCTGTGGAAGGTCATCGGGTCTACAACCCAAAGCATATTATCACATTTACATCTAATACTATACATGGCGTCGCCATCTCTAAGGTTCCGGGTTCGATCCCCGGTCGGGTCAATGTAGGAAAAAGAACTCTTCTATATTGACTCGGGTCTGGGTGTTGTGATACCGTCGTTGTTTCTGACACAAGTGCTTTCGCTACTTACCATAGGATCAGAGCAATGAATGTGATGTTGTCCAATATTTATTTTTATTTATTTATATTGACTCGGGTCTTGGTGTTGTGGTACCGTCGTTGTTTCTGATTTCTATGACACAAGTGCTTTCGCTACTGACCATAGGATCAGAGCAATGAATTTGATGTTGTCCTATTTTTTATTATTATTTACTTCTAATACTAATTGTGTGTATACACACATATTGTATATTTGTAGATAGTTTCGCTTATTCATTGAAGTCCTAAACTATAGTATGCCTTTCTTTGGCGACTATCTCTGTGCCACTTCAGTGGCGCAGTCTGTTTAATCAAACTTTATTCCCAGTGCATCAATCTAGTTGCGGGTCCATATAACAAACCGGTATGAAGAATGTTTCGGGCGATATCAAGCGATTTTATACGCGAGTCACGCGCCACCACATACGAGAGTTAGGGTTGTCGATTTTATTACGTTTCGTTTAAAAAAAAAATCGTATCCAATTGTGTATTGTAAAATGAAATTAGTTAGTAGTAATTTTATTATTCTAATAAAGTAGTTCTTTCCCTGACATGGACACCAACCATTTATAAAGTAATCCAAGCAAATTAAATATATATTCCCCTAACATTTCTTTCGCAGTTTTTCGAATTTGATTATTTAATACAAACAATTTACAGTAACTAGCTACATATAAAGAATCTATATTTTATCAAAGGATTGAATGAGTAGATATTTGTAACTTGTATCATTAGTAGCATAGAGTAAGAATTATAAGTACTACTTAGTAGTATGTAACATATACTTAGAGCATTGCAAAACTTTAAAGTAAGAGCGCTTAAATGGTGTTATACTTAAATTAAAAAACCTTTTACATAGTATTGTGTGGTGCAATAAAGTGTATCTATCCATATCTTTCATACGCTTTTTGATCATAACTAATAAGTTGACAACCCTATTTCCTGCATAGAGGATGGATGGAGATCGGGATCTAAGAAGTAAAATGTCCCGATTCCCGGAAAATTCCTGCCATCGTTCATGTAATGACTCCGTGATTTGTTCCTGTATGACGCGAGCAAATTAGACTCTTTCCGGGAAGAAAATACCAGAAAAGGTAATAAAAGTTACGGTTAAGAGGTGTGGGCGTAATCGTATTCAAGAGGACTGACATAAAGGATATATTAATCTTGTTTTTTGGTATAGTACGCCGACCGAATAATAATGTCTCTATCAAAATTAATAAATAATGGGGTAGTTGACCAATGTCATTGTCATATTATAGTAAAATATCAGTGTTATATTCTTAAAGCTCAAATTAATTTTTTAACTTAATAACGCCGAATATATTTTCCTGTATATTCACATAAGGTGGCTCTTATCAAAAATGTTCTTTTTTAATTACCTACTTGACTGTTTCAAATGCAGTTTTTCTCATCCCAATACACCTATTCACTGTCGACTTCCGACTGCCGACCATCATTATGACAGCATCTGATTAATGAACCATATGACACTATTACATAAGTATTAGTGCCATATAGTAAGCTAAATATAGCTGCACTTGTAATTTAAGACATTTTAATTAATAGCAACAGTTATACTATGGAATCTGATGATAAAGCTTAAAAGTGGATAATAGAACTCTTTAATGGCTACATAGTTAAAAACCAAAGTTTTTGAGCTCTTTTAATTCGTTCTGATGGTTAGAGTAGAACTTATAAGTTTTTGTAACTTTTCCTCTTGCTGCTGCTACGGCATCGCTGCATTCCTAATAATCAGCCTACGTCAGTCCACTGCTGGACCGAGGCCTCTTCAAATAAAAGCCACTGATCCCGACTGGACCGACGACCTTAGGAAGATGGATGGCAGTGGCTGGGTGAAAAAAGCGAGAGATCGTGCTCTTTGGCGCTCCTTGGGGGAGGTTAACGTCCAGCAGTGGACTGTCATAGGCTGAATACATACATAGATAGATAGATCCGGATCTTTGGCTCCTATTTTCTATTTAATGACTTTTGCTTTTGCATAATTTCATGTGTCATCCTTGATGGAGTTCTTAAAACTATGATATTAAAATTATTTTCAGACTCCTTCCCTATGCGTCCTAAAGACTTCCTGGTTCATTAACCACATTAAGGGTTCAAACTAAATTAATTGGCTTTACATGCTTTGCACGTGCCTTCCTTGATGTTTTCCAAGAAACTTTAACGAGTCTGCAAATGTTACCAGTGTGGCATCAGCTACATTAAAACGTTACACAATAGGTATGTTCACTACAAAGAAATCATGTTTTTAAAAAAATTGTTTTTTGATTATGACTAGACTTTTTTCTAAAACCGTTTTTTAAACGTTTTATTTGGGTAAGAGGATTATTTTCCTCTTGTGACAAAAGCGCTCGCTCTGTGGTCATATTCTGGATCTGGAAACGGATGATCCAAAATTTTAACAAAAGGGCGCAGAAGTAATGCTCGTAGAGTAGGCGCGCCTAGTTAGACCCCGCGCACAGTGCATTCTTTTAAATGGCTGACAGTCGGTTCGTTCTTTGAATATCGACCGATTTAAAAGTCTTTAGTGTCTTATAGATCTAACTTGTGGTTCGAACGTCAATCGAACTTAATAATTGTACGTAGTTATAATACTATCTCTATGTGCTCCATTACATCAACTTTTTATAGGGTCAAACATCAAAATCGCAAAAAAATTATACGAAAAACACACATAGGCAATTTAGGCATACGAGTATTTTATGCGAATACAATGATTATGATGTCAAGTAAAATAGTTAAATCAGCTAATTATAAAAATTATTACTTACAGGTTTTATTCCCACCTAATTTGCTCATAGATGAGTTTTGATTTTTTAACATTTGAATTTCATAATTTTAGCTACATCACATTAAATGTATATGTGGTATATTATATACCTAAATTCAAACTTACCAAAAACCCAGCTGTCACTATGAGCATACTTTTATGCTTTTTTTTTTGTTTGAACCTTTGTTCAAACTATTCCTTGCCAAGAACTTCGTTGAACACGGACATCGCATGACTCCTGTAATTATTATTTTGATGGTTTACTTAAAGGGCGATTTTGAGTAAATAAATACCAGAAAACGAAAGAATTATAGAAGTTAACCCTTAACCCGTATGCTCGGAAAAAAAGTTAACAATTGAATAATAAACCCGTCACTCATGTGTGCGCGGACTAAGCTAAAGGGACAGGCCAAGCATCTTAACTTTTTGAATGAGTTTGATACCTACGCATTACATTCTATGGTCAAATTAATATCGGGATTTTTTATTTTTTACGTACAAACTAAAACGTCGATGATAATATATGGATACCCTAACAACAAGACAGACCTAAGCAGACTAAGCTTAATTTTCAACATCAATATATTTAAAGCATTGTTCTAGACGCTTTCATATTAAAATATTTAATTATATATCAAGTAAGTGATAGTATATCCTGTGTAATTGTGCTTCACTATATTATTTGTTGTTACTTACAGTGACACAAAAAAATATTTCATTTGATAGCCTGTTCTCTGAGAATATTTTAACATACTATTTGGTATGAGTCAGGCAAGGCACAAATTCAAAGCGCCGCGCATTTGGTGTAAAAGCTTCTAAGTATTTTTCACTTAGGTTGGTAGTACTTACAAACCCAACTTCTATTTCCGAAGGTAAGTTAGCCTTAACTTATGTTTAAGGCCAAGAGTGAATGACCTCTGAGGTGGTTATTGAAACAAAAGATGTAGATCAGATTGTGAGATTTATGGCAGTCATAAAGTTAGCCCAAATGATTGAGATATGGAAGTGTTTCGGCCAAATTTTATGAAAATAATAAAAGCCTAACATAAGCCTTAATAATAGGCCGCTTCGAACCGACCAACTTGGAAGTCACTAGGGGAGGCCTATGTTCATCTGTAGACGTCTTATGGCTCAAGTAATGATGATGATAATGAACATAAGCCTCATGATTCCTAAGTGCTAAATAATAAAGTTTGTGAGATCTTATATCTGATTCAGAAATAAGGACGAATAGAGAGATTTATTTAGCTTCGTAAGTTTCGTGTTTTTAAACAAGTATTTTTAACAACCTGATACAAAAAGTACATACTAAAGCCCCAGACTGAAAAGAAAAGTTTCCCATTTATAAAGGGTATTTTTATAAAGGGTATTTTTATAAAGGGTATGCCTATTGTTCATGTATTTTTAGGATGTTTGTTATACCTTCTAATAATATTAAAAAGAATATATTCAAAGTATTCTGTGAAAATCACAAAAATAATATTTTTGTGATTTAATGGTGAAGTTTAGAACTAATCTAGTAAATTAATTCTACTAATAATATAAATGCGAAAGTTTGTAAGTATGGATTTACAAATGTTTGTTACTCTTTCACTCAAAAATTACTAAACAGATTTGGATGAAATTGTGCACACATATAGAATATGATCTGAATTAAAATATAGGATACTTTTTACCCCGGTTAAATGTTCCTGTGGGATATTATAAATAAATAAATATTGAACCACATCACATACGTTGCTCTGATCCTAAGGTAAGCACTTGTGTTACACCCAGACCCGAGCCAATACAGAAAAGTTTGTTTTCTACATTGAGCCGACCGGAATTCGAACCCGGAGAACTGCGGGTAACAGCTAGTATCAAATATTTTATCTATTTCAGAATGCTTATGTAGTGTATAGTATAATAACTGAAGTTTATTAATAATTATTTTGTGCTCGCACTAAGTTTCGCAGACTTTAATTACGCAATAAAGATAATGTACGGCCGATATTAGTGGATATATAATTAGAATTATTTGCAATTTCCTTTTACAAAGAACTCTTTGATTGTTATCGATTAAGATATTTTCTGTTCTTCGAGAAAATATAAAACTTTTATGAGAGCTTTTATACAAAGGTCGTAGGTAGGTAGGTTGGTACAGTAAGTACGTAAGGTACGAATACATTGAAATTTAGACTTTCAAGTTCGTAACTATTTACAACAATTAGGAAATAATAATAATATTACCCAAAAGTAAAACATTTTTTATATTGCAAATCTTAAAATATTTAAAAAGAAAATCTATCTATTAGTCAACTATTGCACAAATTATGCTTCAATTCGTAAAAAAATATTTATTTAATAAATAAAATGCAATAAATTGACAATCAAATGTTCAATTTCTTTAAACTCAATATCTATCGATAAATCTTGCGTTGCGTTAATTGTCATTTGCCACAATATCTTTTATTTTTTAACCGACTTTAAAAAAAAGGAGGAGGTTCTCAATTCGTCTGAATGTTTTTTTTTTTTTTTTTTGTATGTATGTTACGTGATTACGCCGTCAATTATGGACCGATTTCAAAATTTATTTTTTAGTTTGAAAGGGTATACTCCCGAGGTGGTCCCATTTCCACCAAGTCAGATTCTGATGATGGGATCCCTGGGAAATCGAGGGCAACCCTCAATTTTTATAGGCACCCATAAAGTTTTGCATATATTTTCTGACTCGATGCTGACTTTTAGGTCTGGTAATCATCATGTCATGTTGCTGACCTGATGATGGAAGCTGTAGTGTAGGTATCTCAATAATTGTATATGCAGGGTAGGTTGAACCGGCGCCGACAGTCCGGAATAAATGGTCTAAGTGTTCGCCTGTGTCTTATTGTGCTCCTCATAAGAATACCTCAGTGGCGCGAGGCTAATAAATAATAGTATTACGCGTGCGAAAAAATTATATTAAAATGTCAATCGGCCGGTTGAGTGAGTTTGATGTGAAGTCGGGTCAGTGGTCTTCCTACGTGGACAGGATGGACATGTACTTTAAAGTGAATAAAGTAACGGACGAATTAAAATTACCTACGCTAATAGCTACGATGGGGGACGAGGCCTACGAGTTACTCGTCAATCTAGCCAGCCCAAAGAAACCATCTGACTTAACCTTCGGAGAAGCAGATAGTCTAATGCGTCAACATCTACAACCTACGCCATCTTCGTTAGCGGAAAGGTACAGATTTAGACAAAAAAGGCAAGGAGCAGGAGAGGACGTATCTACGTATGTCGCGGAGTTGAAGAGGTTAGCGCGAAATTGTAAATTTGGATCAAATTTAAATGAAAATCTACGCGACCAATTTATATGTGGACTTAAGAGTGACGTCATCAGGCAGCGATTATTTGCTGAAGACGACTCGGTGACTTTTCATCATGCGGTCAAATTAGCTAGCTCATTGGAGGCAGCGGAGAGAGACGCAGCTGTGGTGGAGACAACTACGAGTAGTCCAATGGACGGAGGAAACAGTAGTGCATTACATGTAGTAGGGCAAGACGGGAGACCGCGCGGTAGCGGCGGTTGCTCACAGCCGCGCGGCCGCGGGCGAGGCGGGCGAGGCTCGGGAGCGGCGCGAGCGGTTAACCCGCCGCGCACTACACCGACGATACAGGGCTGTACAGCGTGTGGAGCTAACAACCACAGTTATGTGAACTGCCGGTATCGAGAGTTCACTTGCAGTAGGTGCCAGCGTACGGGCCACCTTCGTCGCGTTTGCCCGGACAACTATGGGCGACAGGCACGAGGAGGGCCAACCCATCGCGGAGGGCACAGACAGGGGATGTACTTCGGGGACACCGGTCGCGGATCAAGCGAGGAGGGTGATGAAGACATCGAAGAGAAGTTAAACCTCATAGGACTTAACCACTATAAGGCAGTAAGTCTCCCTATTAGTATAGACAATAAGCTGTTAAATATGGAAGTAGACACGGGAACAGCGATTTCCTGTATTAATTACAAAACCTACAATAATTTTTTCTCACATTTATGTATTGAGAGGGACGACACTGTCTTAAAATTCTATGACGGTACTAGAATTAAACCGTTAGGTATTATTCGGCCACATGTGCGATACCAAGATCAACAAAAACAATTAGAATTGTTTGTCATAAAAAATGGTACCACATCACTAATAGGCAGGCAATGGTTAGCAGAATTACAAATAGATATACCTAAATTTATATGTAATAATAAAACCGCTAACATTAATTGTTTGTATGCAAATAATGAGATTCATAAAATGCTGGACAGGTATAAGGAGTTATTCAGCGGCGGACTAGGTCGGTATACGGGCGGGAAAGCGACCTTGCGGGTGCGGGAGGGGGCGGCAGCCGTGTTCCACCGCGCGCGGCCGGTGCCGTACGCGCTGCGCGAGCGCATCGACCAGGAGCTGGACGCGATGCTGCGCGACGGCGTCATCGAGCCCGTCGACTGCTCGGACTGGGCCTCGCCGCTGGTGCCGGTAACTAAAGCTGACGGTACGTTACGAATCTGTGCGGACTACAAGGCTACTCTAAATCCAGTCTTACTGATCGATCGGTACCCACTGCCCAGAATTGAGGACGTACTTGTGGGTCTAAATGGGGCCCAATTCTTCAGTAAAATCGACCTGTCGCAAGCGTATAATCAGATCGAGCTAGACGATTCAAAAATGTATACGGTTATAAACACTCACAGGGGTCTGTTCCAGTACAATCGATTAGTTTACGGCTTATCCTCAAGCGTAGGTATATTTCAACGCATAATGACCAACTTACTATGCAATATTCCAAACGTGCAGGTGTTCCTCGATGACGTCATAATTGGAGGTAAAACAAAGGAAGAACATTTGCAAGCTCTCGAGTTAGTTTTTCAACAATTGTCTAAAAATGGATTAAAACTAAAAAAACAGAAATGCGTATTTTTGGTCGATGAAGTTAAGTACTTAGGGTATGTAGTGTCTAAGGACGGGGTTAAAGCGGATCAATCAAAAATTAAGGCTATCAGTAAAATCCAAACACCAACAAACGTTAGCGAGTTACGATCCTTTATAGGAATGGTGAATTTTTTTTCAAAGTTTATTAAAAATTTTAGCTCGTTATTAGTACCTCTTAACAACTTGCTACGTAAAGGAGTGGAATGGAACTGGGATAAACAATGCGAGCGTACATTCACGGAAATCAAACGGGTCTTAATGGGTACCGATGTATTAACGCATTATGATCCGAGTAAAAAACTAGTTGTCACTTGTGACGCGAGCGCGCGGGGGGTGGGGGGAGTGCTGGCCCAGCCGGGGCCGGAGGGCGAGCGGCCCGTAGCCTACGCCTCGCGCTCGCTCACCGCCGCAGAAAAGAATTACTCTCAGATTCACCGCGAAGCGTTAGCTATTATATTTTGTATGCGTAAATTCCATCAATACATTTATGGGCGAAAGTTTATACTACGAACGGATCACAAGCCTTTAGTGTCTATTCTAGGTCCCCAACAAGGAATACCTACGATGACCGCGAGTAGAATGCAACGCTGGGCAGTTATATTATCCGCATACAATTACGAAATAGAATATATTCGAACGAACGATAACTGCGCAGACGGCTTATCGCGTCTGCCAGAATACAATAGCATACAGAGTAGTAATGAGGAATCGATCCCTGAGCAGACGTACCTACACTTTGCACAAGACGGGTTATTATTAGAATACAATGAAATTAAGAGACAAACAGAAAAGGATCCGATTTTGTGTAGAGTACTATACTATATAAGGGAGGGATGGCCGGAAAAATGTGAGATTGTTAGTTTACAACCATATTTCAACAGGAAATCGGAGTTGTACGAAGAGCTCGGTTGTGTGATGTGGGGCCATAGGGTCGTAGTTCCCGAAGAATGTCGCACACGGGTGCTGAAAGTCATACACGAACCGCACATGGGAATCGTTAAATCTAAGGCTTTGGCGCGTAGTTATGTGTGGTGGGCCGGCATCGACGAGGCGGTGGAGCGCGAGTGCCGCGCGTGTGGCGTATGCGCGGCGCAGGCCGACGCGCCGCCACGCGCCCCGCCACGCCCCTGGCCCTGGATGGCCCGTCCGTGGTCCAGGCTGCATCTGGACTTCATGGGACCTATAGCCGGGAAGACGTACCTAGTAGTAGTCGATGCGACGTCAAAATGGATAGAGGTTTTTCAGGTGCCTAGCACGGCAGCACCTCATACGATCGGTAGGCTGAGGGAACTATGGAGCAGGTTTGGAATTCCTAGACAAATTGTCACTGATAATGGGCCTCCGTTTACCAGTAGCGAATTTGCGCAATTTATTCAGTATGACGGCATTCAGCATGTATTTACTGCCCCATACCATCCTTCCTCGAACGGCGCGGCGGAAAATGCCGTTAAAACTCTAAAAAGGGTAATTAATAAGGCTAATCTAGAAAGTGAAAACGTAGAAAAGGCATTAAATACGTTCTTACTGTACTATAGGAGTACGGAACACTGTACTACGGGAGCTAGTCCATCAGTTTTGCTAATGGGCAGACGGTTACGAACTAGATTAGATGCATTAAAACCGAACAGTGAAGACAGGGTGCATCAAGCGCAAATGCGACAGGTCGAGAACGCGGGGGGGACGAAAAGAAGTATGGAGGTGGGGGATACGGTTTGGTATCGTCAATTTTTAAAGGGAGAAAAATGGCTACCCGGTACGATTGTTAAATCGGCAGGCCCCAGCGATTTTGAGATTCAGGACGGGAGTGGTAAGCAAGTGCATAGGCACGTCGATCAACTCAAACGTAGGACGAGGAGTTCGCTTGTGGTCCCTACAGGTTCTGTTCCATCGACGGAGATGGATATTCCTATCATGGCAACACCAGAGGCTCAGTCTGGGCGGCTGGAGGTGCCGGTGACGCCGCCGCGGAGTAGTGCTCCATCTTCGCCAACTGCTGTTGAGCCGACCGCCAGCGTAAATGATGATGAATTCGTAACTCCACCACCCGCCCCTATACCGGTCCAGTCACGTCCCGTCAGGAGATGTAGGCTTGATAAGAAAGTTAATTATAAAGATTAAGTCATGATTTGTCAAATGTATTTTGTGTACCTAAGTCTATGTAAGATCATCAACTGTTGCATTGTTGTATAGATTTAGTTAAGTTAGGTTAAGGGTACGATTGTGTTTATAATTAGTGGTGGAGGGATGTAGTGTAGGTATCTCAATAATTGTATATGCAGGGTAGGTTGAACCGGCGCCGACAGTCCGGAATAAATGGTCTAAGTGTTCGCCTGTGTCTTATTGTGCTCCTCATAAGAATACCTCAGAAGCCACAGAACTCCTTAACGGATAGGAGTTAGAAGATAATACTGCAATTTGTCGACAGAACGTATTTCGCAGTGTGTTGAGCAGACGTGGAGCTTATGAGGTACCAGACCGCCAATTTTTATTTACTGGGGGCGTACCCGCACACCCAGTAACGAAAAAAAATTAAAAGTTCCTTTCTTAAATTGACTTGGTATTTAATGCAAGACCTTATCCTATGGTTACGACACCAAAATAGCCGCCGTTCTGGTTGGAGTGTAGGAAAACCCTTTCCTTAAGACTTAAAAATTTTCGTCGAAATATTGACCCAATATAACACCTTATTTTTATCATACCATTCGATGGGGGGTCTATAGAGGACCAATATTAGTTCAGGTTACTTTGCTGTAAAGTAATTTTTGGCAAAGTTAGGAGGGAAAAAATAGAGGACTTAACACTTAAAATTGTAAAATAAAAAAAGTTTAATAAAAAACTAAAAACCGACTTCAAAATGAAACTAAAAAGCGAAAAATAATATTGACTAAAACATACCTAATCAGTTCTTTTTGGAGTCGGTGCGAATGAACACATTTTAACTCTCGATGGCTGGCACCGACTCCAAAAAGAACTGATTAGGTATGTTTTAGTCAATATTATTTTTCGCTTTTTAGTTTCATTTTGAAGTCGGTTTTTAGTTTTTTATTAAACTTTTTGTTTCCACAGCTGTCTAAAACTAGCCACAAACTTGGTTGTCGACTGTACCGCCCTCAGCCCGCCTACTTAAAGGAAAATCATTAATTTGAGCAAGACGTTAAGGTGCAGCGCAGACGACAGACTATCTGTGACGCACTTTTTAGTCTGTGAAAATAGAACCTTTGTAATTGTATGCATTTCCGCACACGACGCGCAAAAAGTCCGGCGCACAAAAAATCCGTGGTATTCGGGCAGACCGCGCCGCGCCGCGCCGCGCAGCTCCGCACAAAAAGTGTGCGATAACAATTGAACGTTTGCTTCAACGCGTGCTAACGCAGACGGCGCATACTTTAGTCTGCAATCTACGTCTCTACAGTTCTGCCGAAAAATTATCGAAGATGTGCGTCGTGTACGTTGCGTCTGTGAAAAATCTGTGACCGACTTTTTGCGCGCCTTGCCGACTTTTTGTGCGCCGCAGATTTGATCACACAAAAAGTGTGCCGTCTGCGCTGCACCTAAGTGGTCTTCAGATTTTGCAACCAACTGCTATTTCACTTGTAAAGATTTATACCTCTTTGTATAAATGAGCGGTCAGCAGCCCGTGACTTTGTTGGCGTGGTTTTTAAATCAATTCAAAATCTTTTCGGCTTCGGGTCGGATTGTATTCACAATGTTATGGTAGTGTGAAACCTTAATGGTTTTTGTAAAAAACATAACCCTCGTTTGGCAGTCGGGTAAAAAGTATCTGTTACTTCATATAACATCTGCTATTTTAATCAATAGTTTCGTCATCAGCGTTAGATTTTGATTTTGAGTCAATGAATGAATGAGAAACAAGTGTATAAGTGCCGGGAAGTGGCCCTGTATACCGAATAAAGAATTTAATTTCAACAATAAATAAATAAACTCTACAAAACTTCTTTTTCCTCAACCCTGAAACCGGTATTTGCTTATTTAGTTTTAGGATTAACCTTGCAATCTTGGTGCTCCATACAGTTATACAGTTTGTACCCCCGTTTTACCCCTTTAGGGGGAGAGTTTTGAAAAAAATCTTTCTTTTCGCACACCCACATTATAATAACTATTGTGCCAAATCTCAGCGTAATCCGTTCCGTGGTTTGGGCTGAACCTATCTTATAATGACGTCACATAACTTTGAGATTCCAAACAAAGTAGGTATAATCATTGCGCTAATGTTTTATTAAGGTATAATCAGCAATCATTTATTCATTAGCACACCATAATTTACAAGAGTAAGAAGAACTATTAGGCTTAAAGCTAGACCTTTTATTGTGTAAGAAAAATATAAAAATTCATAATTAAAACAACAAAAATAAGGTGAACAAACATACAAATAGGTATTTAGGAAATTAATTCAGCTAACAATAATTTTAAATGTTATATTTTAGAAATAAAATCTACATACATGCGATTAATTTAATGTTAGTGCAGGAGATATCCATGGTGGGTATACTTAGTCTGTTAAACGTTGAGCTATTTTCTTACACCCTGTATAAGTTCCCGCTAAACTCAAACGATAATCTTAGCGGGCGTTAACGTCGCCCGCGCTAATCTCATCGACGGCAGACGTTAACTTAATCAGATAATGGATCAGGAACCGGTTCCGACCGGCTTGAACTGGATTGAACCTGTGCGGAGGGTTACCAGAAGGCAGGAGTTCTGGAGCTCTGCGAAAATCTCGTGAATTTGTCAAATTGGACCCTTTTTTATTGAGAGTTATTTAAAAGAATTGAGTTTCGACCTCCTTTGACGACCTCCGTAGCCGAGAGGCGAGCACGCTGGACTATAAGGCGGTCACCATCTCTGAGGTTCCGGGTTCGATATTGGCTCGGATCTGGGTATTGTGGGGCCGTCGTTGTTTCTGATTTCTATAACACAAGTGCTTTCGCTACTTACCATAGGATCAGAATAATGTATGTGATGTTGTCCAATATTTATTTATTTATCTATGACCAGCAAAGTGTTTTTTTATGTTATGGCGTATAGTTTTACGATTGCCATAATTTCAGTATTCGTACTTATAGTTTAGGTGTTTATTTTGTTTTCTTTTATTTTAGTGTTTTTATATATGTCCTTTAACCGCTCATTGCAACAACCCTCACAAGTATTGTTATTTGGTATCTCTGAAAATTGATTTGATAATTAGTTTCATTGTTAGCATGTTAGCATTTTCGCTGTATTTTTTTATATTAGAAATATACCTACATTTACAATACACATAAAGTACAATCAGACAACGAAGAAGAAGAATTAAACATTCACGTACAAAGCAATGATCAGCGTATGAATGTGGTTTTCTAAGGCTGGGTTGGACCATCTTACTTTAACTTTAGCAAACGTCAAAAGTCTGTCAAACTCCATATAAAACACCGGTTATAGTTATAGTTATGGTCAAAGTTAGGGTGATGGGACCCAGCCTAAGACACCAAGCTCTAAGCAAGAAAACTGCAACTAAACATTTTTACATGGTAGCCCTGCAAACCAGTTTTGGCGTGATTTCCTTGTAATCTCGGGTTAACATGGGTCCCGATGGGCTTGAGTGGTAAAGCGTAATTTACGCTTCGATTAATCTTTTACTATTGTTTGAATAAATCGTTAGATTTCTATTCAAATCTTTTTTTTTATTATTAACTTTGGGTCATTTAGAAAATAACTTTTCGGGAACTATTATAATAATATAATAATAATAATAATAATAATGTTTATTCAGTCCACAAGTTTAGCTTACAATTTAAGTATCGACTTCCTCTATTAGGTGCAGTAGTACCTGTGTCAGAGGAGGTCACTCTTCCTTAACATTCAAATTTTAACAAAATAGACTTTTATTTAAATAACAAATAACAAACTAGGTAACATTTACTATTCGCAGAGGATCTTAACTATAAAGAAAAACAGAAAAAAAAGCATGACACAGAATTTTAAAAAAGGTGTGTGTGTGTGTGTGTGTGTGTGTCAGTGTGTGTGTGTGTGTGTGTGTGTGTGTGTGTGTGTGTGTGTGTGTGTGTGAGTGTGTGTGTGTATGTTTGTGTAAAAGCACAGCTACAATTTTATAACATTTTCAGTTTCATCATAATCAAGACTCTTCAGCCATTTGGTAATTACGTCTTTGCATTCTCGTAATGCGATTATATTGTCGACGTTGTTTCACTGTCCACATCTGTATGATATAACAATGTTACCAACATTGTTTTTTGACATGTTTGGTAAACATTAATATTAGGTGGGAATCAGACTCAGGGTAGGTGCTACAGTGGTGGTTACTGCTAACCTAAGCACTATAGGTAGTTCAGCCCGAAATCTACCATTATGTGTTTTTTATAAGGTGTTAGTACAATATTATTAGTTAAATTATGTACTTATTATCTGTCTTTTTTGATGAGATTTTTGTTAGGTAGGTAGATCTTACGAGTATTTACAAAGCATGTGTTCAGAATGAGAGTTCAGCTAATTTCATCTACCTAACATTATTTAGTTATAAAATATATATGCCCAATTGGCAGTAGGTGGAATACAAAGCACGACGATGTCAGCTGATGGGGCAGAATGGTTCTAGAATGGGGGCCACGTACCGGCAAGCGCAGTGTAGGACATCCACCCACGCCCAATTGTAGTAAGCCACTGGAAGAAGGCCGCTTCCAACCAGCAAATCTGAAAGTCCTTGGGGGACGCCTTTTTCAGCAGTGGATCATCCTATTTGAAATGATGATTGAAGCATTACGTACACTCGATGACAAGAGACCCTGCCAGTAGCCAAGTATATGCCTACATAAATACATACGTCAATATAACTAAATCGAGAATAAAAGTCCCTATACGCAGCCAATAGTACTTTTTAGCGGTTCTTTTTAAAATGACTTAGCCCTTGGTGTACTAGAGTACTCGGTGCAGCTGGCAATGTTCATGGTCTGGTACCTCGTAATAGACAGTTTATTCTTCTGCAGAACCATGATAGCAAGTGTATTTTCTGGTGCATATTTATTAATAAAGGTATAAGGTCCCTAATACTTCGATATTGTACATCAAGACCCTTGCTAACCAATGGCTCTTGTTACAGTCATCCCGCACCGGCAACGCAAGCGGAGATGCGTGCGAGCGGAGAGACCCATGCCAGCATGGTGGTGTCTGCATCAGCACCGACGATGGACCCATCTGCGAGTGTCGCGATGGGGACTACGAGGGTGCTTTTTGTGAAAGAGGTAAGTAATAGCATAAAGGTGGCTGCCCTCAGTTTTCCCATTGTCGCACCATGGTAATTGTTTCGCCTGTGGTGGTAGATATTGCAGACGAACGTACACTAGTCTGAATTGACGCGCCATGGGAAAGTTTCGTCTGTGGTAGCGCAATGGGCGGTGAGATTCGCGAGTCAGGAACTTTGAAGGTGTTTTATAAGCACGTGTCGACCGTGCTTAGTTGTTTTGATAATTCATAGATAAATTATTTAGATTAGGGCCATAACCATGAACTCTTAAAACAATCTCAAAGTTGTCAAATCTGTCAATTTTGGTACGTCATTTCATACAAAATTTGACAGAAATGATAATGTCTGACAGATTTGTGATTGTTTTAATAGCTCATGGTTAGGGCCCTGTTATATCTGAAAGTAATAATAAGAATAGTAGGTCCATAATATTAACAAAGTATAGATTATTGTTTTTCCCTAAAATCTACCATTGTGGTTTCATTTTTCTTCACTTCCTTAGCTTCATGATACTACAATAAAAATACCACTTAAACTACAGCTGCAGAGTTACGTTTCACTTTGCATTTTGGAATGACAAAATGGCTTCGACTTTGAGACTCTTCCAGGCTAATAGGCAACGGTGGTAGAGCCTTGTGTACAGTGCACGAGTGTCAGTGCTATACTTCATCGGCCGTTCGTTATAATCGGAATCACGCATCTTAGAAGCTAACCTAAGAGTTGTGGAGGGTACACAAGATTCCCACGAGGCGACAATCTTAGAAATTAAAAGAAAGAAATTTTTGTTTTTTGTCCAACTTGAGCAGGTGGAAAATGTAATATTCGTCATAAGCTACCCTTTCATCTGCAATGCTTAGTGCCAGACATCCAAGGCTGTCTTGTGGTTGTACGTGCTTAATATTTTCTTGAAGAAAAAAAAATGGTAATTCTTTTTGCAACTAAATCCAGTGTACAACATTCTGCAAGCTATATCCTTTCCTTACGTTTGACTTAATGACGACAGAATTTTGTGAAAATATATATATAATTATTTTAAATGAGATAAAAACACATGCAAATAAAGTGATTGAATAACTAGATTAAACTAAGCAAAAAACTCAAGACAAAAATTGAATGAAAACCATTCAACACTAGAGGGTTCCAAAATATAGTCAGGTTAATCCCAAAACAGAATCTGTATCCTAGAAAACTAAGCAAGTTGGAAGTAGTAGTACTTTTAAAAGTCTATGGTTAGACCCCTGTCTAATGTGAGAGGCTCACAAAACTTTATACTCCATTACTGCACACGACCACGTGTTACAAATAAGAAACAACATAAATCAAACCGTACGTGGTTTCCCTTGACGCCTCACAACTTCAGAAAACAATAAAAGGCTCTTGAACAGATGCGAAAGTATTAGATCTTTTGCTATTAGCAGTCATACTCGAAACATTGGGGATTTAACAATGTCTTAGCTTAGATAATACCTACGTCAAAATATGTTTTTATTCTTATCTAAACACAAGAATTAAAATAATTGCATTTTTGGATTCAGTATCGATTAAAGAGTGCTCCTCAAAAAAATTTTTCTAAATATCTTCAATGTACAGACATCGATCCGTTACAGATTTATTATAGTATAGTTAAGTTATTATGTATACTATAACTATGCAGCAATTCGGTAGCGATTGCTGAAGTTATAGCAACCCACACCACGTTTGTGAGTGGATGGGTGACCATTTTGAATATTTAGTTAGTCACATTTTTATGCAGCTGATTGCAAAGCACCGGTTAAAAAAGTTGGTCCTGGTATTGCTTGATATTGGCCATGAAGTAAGCTAAGGTCAGATGCAGTTGGATTATATTATTTGACACTTACTTTTAAGCATAAAGCACGCTTAACCAATCTGCATGGTGAATTATAATTCAAACTACCTCATTGACGAGGTGAGGGCTGAACTTCAATTTTTTTACCAGATCCGTTTATGATCGTAATTAAAAGCTTACATTTACATTAACACCTACTCACTAAATCTATTGAGTTCATTGAGTTCAATTAAATGCACTGTGTACCTACTTTATATATTTTAACATATTTTTTTTGAGAAGGGCTTGCTCTTGACCCCAATCTTGCTCTAGAGCATAGATGGGATCTACGATGGAGCGAGCTTGCCCAGATGATGCCTATTCACTCTGGACTTAAAGAGAGTCAGGTTATATGCAAAATTAAAACTTTTCGTATCAAATTTCCATGACCTTATAAAAGTGATACAAAATTATAATTTCTAGATAGATAATGGAAATAGGATTTGAAATGTTTACAAAGCACGCGAAAACCTTTTGAGAAAGGTAAAAAGTGACTTCAATAAAATATCTGAGTTGAAATCTCATGACTATATTCTGTTGACTGAAAATGTTTTTTTATATAATTTGAGTTAAATTCTTTATTCTAGTTGCTTTATGATAAAACACTGTCAATAAATAAATTTATAATAATTATTTACATTTATAATAAGATTATGAACACCCTAGGTATGATTGTTTCTTAATTTTTAACAATATACAAAAGTAAATTTGGAACCGGGCGTTTAACCATGGTCTCAAAAACAGCATTATCACAAGCGGTGTTGTTTCTACGTGTAACTTTATTCATACTGAAAAACCAAACAAGGTTTAAGTAAAATTGTATTGTTTAAGGAGCTCATAGTCTGGCCCTAGGGATACTATTAGTCCTACCTAAATTATTTTAAGGTTTTTCTAATTTATTATGATAATGAGGGTGTAGGCCGTTTCCTAAATAAACACAGTCGATCATTAACGTGTGTGAACCTGGCGTAGTATGTTCTTCATTAATTTGTATTCTGGTCCTCAATCCCTGGAGGTTTAGTAATTAACGAGTCGTTATTTGTCGAAGTTAGGCCGCGTGAGGTAATTCCCTTGCCTACACAAAATGGCTGGCTGCGCGTTGGCGGGAAAAAGTTTCTAGCTGTCATTTACATGATGAATGTGGTCATGAACCATGATTGAGATGAATTAGCAAGTTCGTTATTTTAGTATGTTTAAGTTTTAATTTGTGAAATAATTTAACGCTAAATTGTACAGATAAGAAGTTTTTTTTGCTCCATATTATATCGCATATAAGAAAAAAAAGCAAATTGTTGTACGCATTTTATTTATTTCAAAAGTTTATGAGAGAGTTTTTAATATAGATTCGATTGGCTAACACGTATCGACAGCCTACTTCTGTGTGGGCCTTACACTCTCTAAGAACTTCTTAATAAATTTCATTCTGTTTAGGACTATTAAATAAAAAAAAACAGGTCATTCCTTTTTACTTGGTCAGCGTCGAATTAAGTCGATAAATAGGTATCTATTTTAGTTTTTTGTGCAAAATATTTCAGCTAGATTAGAAATTATCCACACAATATTATATTTCCATTGGATAAGGGTTTTCCAGTTAATGTCATTCCTTTCTTACTTGGTCAGCGTCGACTTAAGTCGATAACTTATCTATTTTAGTACTTTGTGCAAAATATTTTAGCTAGATTAAAAGTAACCACACAATATTATATTTCCACTGGTTGAGGGTTTTCCAGTTATCGGCTCGTTATTTTGATATCGAATAAACTTTGTACCGCACGCGGGCTATTCCCTCGCCAGTCAAAATGGCCGCGCGTTGTTGGCGGGATAAACTTTGACAGTAGCTGTCATGTTTGACGGGCGCCCGTGATTGAGGCGAGATGGATCGGTGGTTTTATTCGTGAGGACAGCATATTTTGATCAAGTTTTTTCTTTTGTATTGAAAATGAAAGTTGTGCAATGTCGAGAAAAAAGCTTGACATACTGTTATGGGTACTATATATTATGCGGCGCTGGATATTGAGAATATTGCTTGATTATAATAGTAGTATTCAGGACGATAACAACTTGTTCATGTGCTATGACAGAAAGATGTTTTTTTTTAAATAATCATTGACAAAGATACGACACAGATAATAAATAAAGGAACTACACACACCGGCATATTTAGCGGAACACAAAAAAAAGTCCATAATTAAAAAAAATATGGTTTTATTTTAAAATCTACTCACTACACTTCTTTTGTTATTTAAAGTTTCATTTGTTTTAATTAAAATGAGATCACATTACGAACACATTTTGCGAGGAAAGGCTTTTTGTGGAAAATGGTATGGTAATGGTGGTTTTTTGAACTTTTTATGTAACCGGGAAAAGTGAAAATTGATATTAAATTAACAATTTATTAAATTAGAAAAATGGTGATTAATATCGCGTATTTCCTCCACGTGCTCTTATAAAAGTTTCTACCCGTCTAGGCATACTGAGAATGATGTTATCGATGGTCTCCTGGGATAGTCTCTGCCATTCCTCAACTACGGCGATTCGCAGTTCACCCACGTTGGCAGGAGCTGGAATTCTTGACTTAACATTTTTTTTTCAGCAAGTCCCAAACGTGCTCTATTAAGTTCATATCCGGTGATCTCGCCGGCTACTCCATAACAGTGATATTCATATCATTAAGATATGCTTGAGTTACCCGAGCGGTAGGCGGCCGAGCATTATCCTGCATAAAAACAAAATCGTCACCGATATATGGGGAAAACGGTACGACATTTTCTTCTAAAATTTCTCTGATATAGCGGTCTGCAGTCAGACTGCCTCTGTCAATCACTACCAAGTCTGTGCGAGCTCCCAAACAAATGCCCGCCCAAACCATTATTAATCCACCACCGTATGCAACTGTAGTTTCAAAATTTGTCTGAATGTATCGTTCTCCTATGCGTCTGTATATTCTTTGCCTGCCGTCAATTTGAAGAGAATTCTGCACTCATCACTAAACAATACCTTACTCCATTGGTTCGCGTTCCAAATTCGATGTTCCTGAGCAAAAGTGAACCTGTTTCTACGATGATTTAATTCGAGCCTTGGAGCCTTTGCGGGCACAAATGAACCGAAACCAGCTTCTTCGAACCTTCTTCGTACCGTACGCTCACTTACGGTTACACCCCGCACTGCTTCTAACTCATGTCGGGCTTGGACGGCCGTCAAACGGGGGTTCCTACGTACACGAAGCCGAATAAAACGATCATCCCTACTCGAAGTGCGTCTTTTTCTGCCTTGTCCTGCTCTTCTCACATAAGTACCGGTCTCCCTGAACCGTTGGATACTGCGATGGATCGTTGAAACTGGTCGACGAAGATCTCTGGATATCACTCTGTAGGTTTGACCATTTCTTCGCATTTCGAGTGCCCTGGCAATCTCCGTTGGGGCTAAGTCAGGCATAATTCAGTCCTCAACTCCAAAAAGATGCGTTATTAAAAAAAAACTAACAATAAAAAAAGTTTAATAAAAAACTAAAAACCGACTTCAAAATGAAACTAAAAAGCGAAAAATAATATTGACTAAAACATACCTAATCAGTTCTTTTTGGAGTCGGTGCCAGCCATCGAGAGTTAAAATGTGTTCATTCGCACCGACTCCAAAAAGAACTGATTAGGTATGTTTTAGTCAATATTATTTTTCGCTTTTTAGTTTCATTTTGAAGTCGGTTTTTAGTTTTTTATTAAACTTTTTTTATTTTACAATTTTAAGTGTTAAGTCCTCTATTTTTTCCCTCCTAACTTCGCCAAAAATTACTTTACAGCAAAGTAACCTTAACTAATATTGGTCCTCTATGGACCCCCCATCCAATGGTATGATAAAAATAAGGTGTTATAAAGGGTCAATTTTTCGACAAAAAATTTATAAGTCTTAAGAAAAGGGTTTACCTACACTCCAACCAGAACGGCGGCTATTTTGGTGTCGTAACCATAGGATAAGGTCTCGCGTTAAATAACAGGTTAAATTAAGAAAGGAACTTTCAAATTTTTTTTCGTTACTGGGTGTGCGGGTACGCCCCTAGTAAATAAAAATTGGCGGTCTGGTACCTCATAAGCTCCACGTCGGCTCAACACACTGCGAAATACGTTCTGTCGACAAATTGCAGTATTATCTTCTAACTCCTATCCGTTAAGGAGTTCTGTGGCTTCCATCATCAGGTCAGCAACATGACATGATGATTACCAGACCCAAAAATCAGCATCGAGTCAGAAAATATATGCAAAACATTATGGGTGCCTATAAAAATTGAGGGTTGCCCTCGATTTCCCAGGGATCCCATCATCAGAATCTGATTTGGTGGAAATGGGACCACCTCGGGAGTATACCCTTTCAAACTAAAAAATAAATTTTGAAATCGGTCCATAATTGACGGCGTAATCGCGTTACATACATACAAAAAAAAAAAAAAACAACATTCAGACTAATTGAGAACCTCCTCCTTTTTTTTGAAGTCGGTTAAAAAACAGTATTTCAATGAAATTTTAAATCAAACTCGGAAGGAAGAAATACTCGAAGTTCGCTCCAGATAAGGTGTATTTGAATAAAATTAAAACAATTGCATAAAATGTGTCGTTCAGTTGTTTTCTTAATTTGAAATTATTGCTTTTTAAATTAAATGTCGTATAAACCAGCCAGCAACCTTATATGATACTGAAATCAAACCTTTTTTTATGTTCCGCTTAATATGCCGGTGTGTGTATAATAATATTGTAATGTTATTAATGTAAACTTTGACTTCTTTCTCTAATTTCAATGAAATGTTCGTAGCCTATTATTTAAGATTTAGAACACTAGTTCATCAAAAGTGAAGATCTTAAGTATTAATAAGACATAATGTAGTATTACTATCGACAGTACGAGTGCGTATTTTGGTTCGATACTACTGGTATCATAGCAAGCCAATACCACTGTACTCAATAATATCGATACTATTGATAGTATTATCGATATCCTTACAGTTTATTATCCCGTCTGACTGATTCCCAATGTTTTTGCAGCGAACATATATTTATAGTTAGTTCGTTACTACTTTACAAACATTTTAAGCGCCATTCACTAAACTACCAAAATTGTCAAAGCGAATACCTTCAAAAAGTATGCAAGCGATAATATGCCCCTGGCACAATTTCACAACTCATCCTGACTCCACGCAGTTTGACAACGGAAGCAGGCGTTCTCAACTTTCGGCAAACATGCCGCTATTAATTATATGTCGACTCGGATTGCGCGGGTTGGCCTCCTCTGCCGTTAGGGCTGTCAATTAATCATATATGAAACGAGCTGTAATTTGTTGAGGAAGTTTGAAAATACCGGTATTCTCTTAGAGTAAATTTAATTTGATCAATTGAGAAACTTTATTTCAGTTTAATGATTTTATGGTGGCCTTAAATATAACGATTTCGAATAAAACATCTGGAAAATGATAATAAAGACGAGAGCTAACTCCAATCAGCTCGATTCATATAAAAATGTAAAATAATTAAATGAAATACGTCTGCATGAGAACCTATGGTCCAAAATTGACTTATATGGCTTAGACAGGAGCTCTATTACGAAAATATTTCGTTTGTTCGGAAGTATAAATAAACCTTACAGATTAAAATCACCATCCCCTTGTATCAAACCATTATCAAAATGTGACCAACTGTAACTAGCAGTGTAAAAAAAAAACCCGTTTCAATAGTTCACAAATTAACAAAGGTTTGATAAAAGTGAATGGCTATTTTGGGCTAATACGTCCGAACGAACGGAACGTTTTCGTACTAGGCTTTCTAAAGCGAAACGATATTGAAATTCGTCATCGCCTGTCTAAAACATGAACATGACCATAGGACGATGACCATCTCCTGTCTAGTAATGAGAAAAAGCGTTAAGAGAACCTTGTAATTAATCTCAAAATTATCAAGTTGGAACTTGAATTATAATTCCTAGTAGCTGGCAACCTTGCGTATTGTCGGATGTTCCGCGGAAGTTAACACAATGTTACCGGCACTCTGTAGCTTACACGAGTGCGGCCGCTACACGACATTATCTGCTTTTAATTACACGTTTCTCGTTGTTTACACTTTTAACATTCTTAGAGAATTGAATACGAGAGAAGATACAATAAATTTGTGCCCTGTAGCTATTACGAGTATAACCTTATTATTATTTGTTTATGAAAAAAAAGAACACGACAGACATTTAATTTGGATAACTCCAAAGGTAGAAATGTGTGCCGTGTGGTGCCGGCACTCTAAAAGAATTGCAGCACCTCTTCTCTTCCTATGGGTGTCGTAAGAGATGATGATGGGAAAACTGCGATCGCCAACCCGCCTGCCAAGCGTGACGATTATGGCAAAATCCTCCTTTTGGAGAGGCCTGTGTTTAGCAGTGGACTGTTATAGGCTGATGATGTGAAAGGTAGAAATAGGCAAAACGCTGAAACCGCGGTAATATTATATAAATATTATATCTACTGCTCATCATCATCACTAATATAATTAAATAGGACATCCCGCGCGGGATCAGAAGAAGCGCCGACGAAATAAAGGTCAGTGCATGGTTTCTCTTACTGTTCTTGTGCAAAAGAGCGACACGACTTTTTTCCTAGACTCACAGATTTTCCGCGTTTTTATTTTCTACTTACATCTTTCGCCGCACCATAAAAAATTTCCGTTTTGTTTTTGGAACGTACAAGTATTTTAGATTTTTTGATATTGTTAACAATCCCATATTCCAAAGATTCACTTTGTTTCATTCGATACTATTTAGGATAATAAAAACAAGAATTTGAAGCTAGTTTGTTTCAGATAACAAAATACCTAAAAATATTCTTCTAGCTAGAGTTCATATTTACGTCATGTGCTTTAGTTTCTTTGCTAATCAGAGTGACTTCACAGCTATGACCAGCATAGTTGTAAAATCATCAGAATACTGAAGTCTAAAGTCAGAATAAATATAATATTCTCCTAGTATACTAGGAGAACCTATGGTCCAAAATTGACTTATATGGCTTAGCCTTAGACAATGGCTATCACTATGGAGCTCTATTACGAAAATATTTCGTTTGTTTGGAAGTATAAATAAACCTTACAGATTAAAATCACCATCTCCTTATATCAAACCATTATCAAAATGTGACCAACCGTAACTAGCCGTGTAATTTATTTATTTATTTATACTTCCGAACAAACGAAATATTTTCGTAATAGAGCTCCATAGTGATAGCCATTGTCTAAGCCATATAAGTCAATTTTGGACCATAGGTTCTCCTAGTATACTAGGAGAATATTATATTTTCCGTCTGCAGGCCGCTTCCAACCGGCCGATCTGGAAGTCACTGGGGGAGGCCTATGTTCAGCAGTGTACGTCCTGTGGCTGAAATGATGATGATGATGATAATTGCCAATGAGAATGCTTACCTTCATACAGTCTTTTTCTTGTAATAATAGATTTAAGAATTTTTAATATTATTTGGCAGCCGCAACTAACTGGGGGCCTCGTGATCGGGGCATTTACTACCGTGCGACTTCTGTAACGGATTAATTCATACTTTAAGTAGCTATTTTTGTGTAAAAATCAATTTTGCGGCTGCATTGTTAATAAGAATTCTTACCATCTTACCGTCTTATTCTTGTAATAAAAGATCTAGTAATTTTTATTAGTTGGCAGCCGTAACACCCTCTCATCCATTAGGGATTGCAGGCGCTCGGGGCATTAATTGCCGTGCGACTCCTGCAACGAATTAATGGCAGCAGCTGAGCTGTTAGCTTTAGAAATTGCCGGGGAATGGCGTAGTTTCCATATTTTGTGAAGTTTAAATAATTAAATAAATAGTAATTGTTACTTAAGTTAACACAAATGAGTTTAAACTATGTTTTTAAAAAATAAAAACTTCTTTATGACCTGTGAGTGGAGCTATTTATTATTTTTACAGACCAGATTGTTAAAAGCTAACTACAATTTTATTTTATAACTGTTATTCCTTTCTTTTCTTCCCTTAGTAGTATCACAATGAACAGTATTATTTAAAAAAAAAAAGTTTTATTTTGACGGTAGTGTACCAAATCTTTTGCCTCTAACGAAGGCTTTGTTAAAAGTTACTGATTAGGTTTTGTTAGTTGTATTGTACATTTATTTTAACCTAAGATAATATCTTGTAAACTGCATAATTAGAGTAGGTTTTCATGTCTTAAAAAAACTAAACATTTATTTCAAACAAAGAGTTAAATTTTTCTTAATATATGACTATAGTAGTAAGTTTAAAATGTGATTAAATGAATAATAGACATATATAAATTTCATATTAAATCGGATACGTAAGATAGATTAATAGCGTGCAAAAACGGGAACGATGTAGCAAGTGGAATTACCTTTCGTTGAGGCTTAGCTCGATTGAAAACGATATATTTTAATTACAAGTATGAATAAAAAAATATTTATTTGGCTTAAAGCAGATTACAGATGCAACAGAATAAAACCGGCCAAGTGCTAGTCGGACTCGCGCACGAAGCGTTCCACGCCATAATCTATAAAAACGAGCAAAATAAACGCGTTTGTTGTATGGGAGCCCCCTTAAATATCTAATTTATTCTAGTTTTTAGTATTTGTTGTTATAGCGGCAATAGAAATACATAATCTGTGAAAATTTTAACCATCTTACTATCACGGTTCATGAGATAAAGCCTGGTGAAAGAGGGACAGACGGACAGACGGACAGACGGACATACGGACATACGGACATACGGACATACGGACATACGGACAGACGGACAGACGGACAGACGGACAGACGGACAGACGGACAGACGGACAGACGGACAGACGAACAGACGGACAGACGGACAGATAGACAGAAGACAGAAGGCAGAAGACAGATAGACAGAAAGACAGATAGACAGATAGACAGATAGACAGATAGACAGATAGACAGATAGACAGATATACAGATAGACAGATAGACAGATAGACAGATAGACAGATAGACAGATAGACAGATAGACAGATAGACAGATAGACAGATAGACAGATAGACAGATAGACAGATAGACAGATAGACAGATAGACAGATAGACAGATAGACAGATAGACAGATAGACAGATAGACAGATAGACAGATAGACAGATAGACAGATAGACAGATAGACAGATAGACAGATAGACAGATAGACAGATAGACAGATAGTCAGATAGACAGATAGACAGATAGACAGATAGACAGATAGACATATAGACAGATAGACAGATAGACAGATAGACAGATAGACAGATAGACAGAAAGACAGATAGACAGATAGACAGATATACAGATAGATAGATAGACAGATAGACAGATAGACAAAGAGACAGATAGACAGATAGACAGATAGACAGATAAACAGATAGACAGACAGACATACAGCGGAGTCTTAGTAATGGGTCCCGTTTTACCCTTTGGGTACGGAACCCTAAAAAGCAAACTCAATGTTAAGAGACAAAATTATGGTACAGCTATAAGACATTAGTGATTGTACTTGTACGAGTAGAAGACACGCAATAATACAAGGGTTCCGGGTTCGTTTACTTGTTTAAATTATGAAAACGCACTTTTTTAAATGGGTTTGAGTCTGAGTGTGCTTGAACTTTACAAAATAAGTTGTCTGTACCTCGTCACTCTTGGATTTTAATTCTATTAAAACATTTTCGTGTGTTGTCTTGCATATGGTTAATTATGTATAGTTTAATAGTTCTATTTAATGAAAGAAAGCCAAAATTTTGTTACAAATGTCTAATAAAACATTCACTGAATGTGCCTAATCCGAATGAAGCCTAAGATTAAAGCTAGACGAATGTCCCAAGCAAAAACAACATCAGCCGAACGGCAATTAGTTGTTGGTGCTAAGCTGAGCTATCTGCGCTTTCACCGTAAAAAGTCTGCATTGGAAACAGTTCTAGTATTCATTCCGGACTTTTTACGGCACTCGGTCAAGCTATCTCTCTTGGCTGATCGTCGATTACTCAGATTGGTGTTCAATTGATTGAATTATTGTAGTTTTTTTCAATAAAAGGCAATGATGTAAAGCAGGGTTAGAAGAAGTGTCATAGATTTCAGTGTAGTGTGTGTTTAGCGATTCTGGACCCGAAAACTTATTCATTTAACGTTTGTAAATAATAATAAAAATAAATAAATTGGACAACATCACATACATTGCTCTGATCTAAGGTAAGTAGCTAAAGCACTTGTGTTATAGAAATCAGAAACAACGACGGTAGCACAACACCCAGACCCGAGCCAATATAGAAAAGTTCGTTTTCTACATTGACTCGACCGGGGATCGAACCCGGAACCTCAGAGATGGCGGCTCCATTTAAAGTCCGGCGTGCCCGCCTCTCGGCTACGGAGGTTGTCAAATATAATAATTATTATTATTTGTCAAGCTCAGTTGTAAAATTATCATAATTTCAGCCATATGACGTCCACTGCTGAACATAGGCCTCCCCCAGTGACTTCTGGATTGGCAAGCCGGCTGTCTTAATTGTATAATACGTCTAAATAGTTCATTACTTACTTCACCTGCCCAAGTTTCGACTCTACGTTGATCACGGTTTAAAAGATTAAAGTTGCTGCGTTTTACTCGTATGTGTAAATTTTTTATTGCTTATCAATCTGTAATGCAAAACAGTCTTACACATTTACCTGAGCATGTTAGCAAGATTGAATACATTTGCATTTCGTAAGGTCACGCGATACGTAATTGTTAGGCCTATTCCAGTGGTTGCCAAACTGTTAGATTTGTACAAGCGCTTTTTGCTCACCCGCGTCGTCTTTTCTTATAACCTGCCTGTCGATTCTCTAAATAAAACCGCGTTCACTTCGAATTCACTTCACTTATCGACGAGTAATAATGTGAACGAACTCTGTAACAAAAGAGAGTCTAAGTTTGTTTGTGATACGTTAACACTGAAGTCACTCATCGACAATAGTAATGAGAACCCATATCTTAGCGAAATAGATAGAATTTCGCTAAGATGTATATTGCTTGTTTGTATCGCTTAGATGATATTTAGAGCGAGATTCCTTGCGTTTTTTTTAGAAAATCGATGCCCAGTATTTTTTATCTCTACTCTCTAAGCTCTCTCTTATTATTTTAGTTGTTAAGATTAACACAGATAAGCTGTTTCATCAAATAAGAGAAAAATATTAATAACTTACTTTTAAAGCTTGGTTTTTAGAGTTAGACTGCACAACTGAATCGCCATGAAAGCAGCTTGTATTTTTTTTGGCCTTCAAGAGACGCTGGTTCAATGACCATATTGCTTCGGTGCCTATTGCTTGCTGAAGTTAAGCAATCAACGAAGCATCATCAACATTTTTACAATAACAACAACATTTTACCTAATTGAAGAATCTTTTTGTATTAATTTATATTTAACTGTCGTTAATCATTTGTGTCTTGTTAAGATATTTAAGGAACAATAATAGAACTCGTATGTAAGGTTGAATACCTAACCTTAAAGTTTGGGCACCTCTGTCCTAGACAGGGCTGTAACAAATAAAGCCTTACTACAGGTTAAGGAGTTTAGGGGCGAACTTTTTGCACCGTAGCGTAAACGCCGAAGGATTTATTAAAAAACTTGTTTTCTCGCTGAGGAGAAACATTATTTTGGGCACCATTACATAGAATATTTTAGAACGGTCTAATTTATTATGCTGCATAATTTTATACCGGGGCTGTAAAGACCTACTTCCAAGTAAAATCGTAACGCAATTTTTAAGAAACCTGACTGCACTTTTTTGTAATTAAAATTTTAAAATAGTTCTCATATAGGTATTAGGGTATAGGAATTTTAAGGATAATCTGTATGTACGGAACACATTAATGGAATGGAAGTATCAAACCCACCCTCTTGTGACAACATTTATTTAAATACATACACACACGTTTACATATTTGCTTCTTAATACGTATTTATGCACGTATTTCAATTTCTGTCAGCGGAATACGATGTTTGTGAAAAACATATATAAAATTCTCATCCATTTAATTGCGACGCCAACAATGTACAAAACGATTTATATTCAACATTTCCGAATGTACGCGGGAATTTCGACGAAACACGTACTTCCGTGCTATTAGCATTCCTCAGTCCATCGTTTCTGAAAAATTATAAAATATATCGCCTTTTTAAGGGTCAGTGCCGAAAGGGATAATAAGCACTCATTAGAGTGTCTGCCAAGGGAAAATGGTGAATTACTATTTCGTCGTTTTTTTCATTCTTCAAACAAGGAGCATATAAATCTGAAAATGTACTAATGAACTAAGTGCAGAATGAAGAATTTCAAAAGGGTAGGTTTAAAGTTGATGAATTTTCGCTGACTGCTACAAGTAGGGTTCGAAGGCATATTATTTCGATATAATCTAGAGGACTCCTTCCACTGAGTTACAGAGGAAATACATTTTCTAATCAAATTTTTCATTGCTTCTCTGCCAACCAGCGCGTAGTTACGTCTTCCATTAGTTAACCTTCGTTAACTTAACCTTATTCGTTTCATTCACTTCCAAAAATTCCTTTTCTAATTTCTCGTCAATAATTGCTGAAATTAATAGTAGATAATAACATCATCTGATTGTTTCGTCAATTTTACACTCTGTGGAATTTGAGTTAAAATTTTGGACGCTATTTGTCATGCTTTGCAGACAACGAGCATAATTTGTCTCTGAAAGGAGACATATTAAAATTCCAAGCGTATAAAACGTCTCAAGAAAAATCTAAAATAATGTTAACATTTTCTGTATCACTTTTAATAAAAAAAAAAACATGCAATTATTGAATTGATTCATTGATACACTCTAACTTACTTAAAATTGATAAGTCTATTAGATATAATGCTACGGAACTTTCAGTAATAAAGTGTAAACTGAACTAAATTGAATCGCCTTTAAAAACTTGAACCTAATTTATGATATTTCGTGTTTTTGACGTGGCAGTGGGGTCAGTAATGGCATCATAAATATTAGGCCATGGGCAAGGACGCGGTCACGGGCGTCTGACTCAACCTACATCACGCGGTTTTGTGAGTGACGCCATCAAAGATGGTTCCGAAATCACGCGATATGAGCGCTTCTATCGTGAACACTAGCAGAAGTAAATATAAATATATGCGCAGGCAGACAACACCAAATTATAATGGTCTTGAAGCAAGGAGTTTTATGTATCTACAAATAAAGGAAAAAAAAGGGTATCCCGCCCAATATGGGTAAACGATTGAAATTTCGTGACGTTCGCATATCCCGTTTACCCGTTTTGGGAGGGCTCTCCGTTTTGGGCTTGTCTCCCCTACGGTTTCCGGACTTTTTCCTTCAATTATTCTTTGAGACACGTACGCTAAATATGGTTAAAGGTTAACAAGAAGTAACTATAGATTTGCGGGTATCAGAAAGCCATTGATGCCTGTGAATGACTGAAGTACGAGTATAGTATTTTCGCAGCTGCAAGTGTTTGCAAACTTGGGTGTTAGATATTCATTCCAACTTATTACGTGTATATGCGTTAATAGTCAAATTAAAATTTACAGACAAATTGACAGACGGGCAGTTAGACCGACAGACGGACAAAGAAGTGAACTTACGAGTATAAGGGTTTCTCTTTACTTAGGCCCGAAACTTTTTCCAAATCTCTTAACCTATACATTGTGGGTGTTAATTATTATATTATTTATTATGTTACCTGTAACCAATATCCGATTTATTAACAGTATTCAAATTTAGGTCCTCGATTACAGCAATCGGGAGCATTCCAGTAATTTCGCGTCCAATTTGATAAATTCCGTTTCATTTCAGTTCGGAATATTCGAGAAGTTTTCTCGTTTTGAAGAATATAGCGCACCTTCAAGCCTTACTACAGGACGGAGGCTATCCATTCGAAAATTCAAATCTTCATTAAAACGAGTTTTGAAGTTGTTAGGAGATTTTTAGGAGAATGACGCTAATGCAACTACTTTTTAAAAGAAAATACCTTGTGTTTTTATCTAAACTTGTTTTCTTAACGATGCATTTGCATACTAAAGTAAAAATCGTATCAAGAAATGGCTTCAGTACATGCAATTCATTCATTTTTAAAATTCTTCCAACATTTTCACCAATTATCTCTATAATTTAAAACACTTAGAAATCCTTGACACTCGTTTTTTGAAGAAATTTAGATCTAGACATGCGAAAGCGTGTCAAGCCAAGTTCAAGCTAACAGAATTGGCGAACAGCACCAAGTGTAATATTACACGATTATGTGTTACAGGACAGCTATTAAATTTTATATGTTTGAGATTTTAGTAATGACATTTCTACTTCCTCCTCCGTACCGCGTACCTCGACGACCTCCGTAGCCGAGAGGCGAGCACGCCGGACTATATGGCGCCGCCAGCTCCGAGATTTCGGGTTCGATTCCCGGTCGGGTCGATGTGGAAAACAAACTCTTCTATATTGACTCGGGTCTGGGTGTTGTGGTACCGTCGTTGTTTCTGATATCTATAACACAAGTGCTTTAGCTACTTACCTTAGGATCAGAGCAATGTATGTGATGTTGACTGATATATTATTTAATTAGCTATTTCTTAAGTCAAGTGTTTTAACTTTTTTACAATAAGTCTTAACTTTTGCGTTGCATATTGCACACCAATACCGGACCTACCTATACATTGTGTTGTTTTTATTTATCATTTGAACTTTAGGTACGAATACATAACTTATAAATATACACTATGATCTTTTGGTGGTCTACTGTGTCTTAAAGGTAATTACGATCACTGCAGCAGTTCGCCAATTCCAAATTTACCTGGGTTTTAGTTTCTCTGGTCTTATACAACTCATATTCATTTAAACTTTTGAGGAGGACTTGCGCACCACCGGATTAGTTTAGTACGAGATTAAGGCATCTTTCTGTCTTTGTCATTGTCATACGAACTGACAACTATAGAATTATTTTTAATACCGTGTTAGTGGATAGTTCGGGATTAGAGTTCCTAACCCTGACGTGCGCAATTGGGCTTTAGTATTTTTTTTTATTTTGGCTTTACTGTTACTTTGATACTACTTCGCATGCCTTATACTAAAGGTATAATACTGTTGGTACCATCTTGTAAGGTCATTATGACATATACAGTTTAAAGCAATAAATTATTCCTCTTCTGAAACCAGACCCTATTAGTGAGTATAGCTCTGATATTGAAATAAAATTTAGGTCAATAACAGCATGGTCATTCTCCCATGCATACACCTATAATCAATTTTTAATTTTGAAAACTCACTCAAAAATGACTACGATTTTCAAGTCAGGAAATAGCGGCTTCAAATACTCGCCTCGTGGTAGGGGAGCCATTTAAATCACAAGAATGTTCTCGAGTTCCCAACTCTATCCGAGTTGCTCCCAGTATTCCAGGGGAATACCCTTGCAAATGACGTGTTCTTTAATCTTTGCCTCAGTTTAAAATTTTCAAGCACTTACGTACGTTGTTTTCTTTTATCGTACTTTTACTTCGACGTGGGGTAATGTATGTAAATTTTGTTTTTTCGTTGCGCTCGAGTTTGGGCTTGTTTGGACGAATTACGGAAAAAGGTATACATGTAGGCTAATAACTTGATTTAGGAGGATGAAAAGTTCTATCCAATCCAATGTACGATTAGAAAAAATAGTAAACACTCATGATATAAAAAATAAACAAAAACTGATTCTTAATAAAGCTCGAACCAACTACGGAAAGAAGACCATATTATTTGAGGGAGTTCAATTATATAATAAATTACCTAACAATATTAAAGAATCCGAAAGCATCAACATTTTAAAGGCTAAAATGAAAAAATACATATACATATTATTATAACTTCACCTCACCAAATTAGGATTATATATTATGTATGGCCTACCTTTGTTTAAATCTTTATTTTGCCTCAGAAGGCAAATACCAGAGTAGGCAGCCCCAGGGGTAATAAACATAAATTAATTAGTATAAGTTTAATCTCATTGTAAATGAACTGTATGTTTTTATGAGAATAAGATTGTTTCATCAGACTGGTATTAATTTCTTATTGCTTTTCATAATGTTAACACAATAAGATAAGATAAGATACACTTAAAACCTAGCCAAGTGCGTGTCGTGCCACGCGCAGTAGGGTTCCGTAGTTGCCCGACGTTACCACAATATATTTCAGCAATTACTTCATTAAAGTCACTTTTAATGCTTTCCTCTGTTATTAGGTAAGAAATTTTCTAATACATAAGTTGAACGGATATTACTCTTAAACGAACTTATCTATCGTAACTGTTATGATTTTCCTTGAAGTTCATGAAAAGCACTATAATCATGATTTTTTTTATATTTTTTAGGCCAATAGTTTAGCTTTTAGAGGGGGGGGGGGGACGCCCTACTCGAGCAAAAATTTGCATACCGCAAACGGATCCCTAAACCGAAAAATAGTCTTAGTAACCCGTAAGTCATTTTAAAAGACCTATTTAACGATACACTACACGATGTATAGGAGCTACCCTAAAATATTATTCTTCAAAATTTTATTCTACTACTTTGTCGGCGTGATTGATATACATCATCATATCAGCCTGTTGCAGTCCACTGCTGGACATAGGCCTCCGCCAAGGAGCGCCACAGCGCACGATCTCCCGCCCTTTGCGTCCAATCGCTGCCAGCTGCCTTCTTCAGGTCATCGGTCATCTAGCCAGGGGGCGTCCTGCACTACGTTTGCCTAAGCGTGGTCTCCATTCGAGAACCTTCCTGCTCCACCTCTCGTTGGTTCTGCGACAGACATGGCCAGCCCACTGCCATTTCAGCTTGCTACATTTTTGGACAATATCAGTCACCTTAGTCTTATGTCGTATGACCTCATTCCGGATCTTAGTCCTTAATGAGATCCCCAACATAGACCTTTCCATAGCAGGTATGTATATCATACATACCATTACAAAATTACAGCTCTCTTGTGTCAACAGTCTTCAAGCAAAACCTCGGACGGACAGATAGACAAACAGACAGGCAGACGGACATGAAGAAACTATAAGGGTTCCTTGTCTGGACTACGGAACCCTAAAAACAAGAGCTGTACTGTATCCTCCCAATTCGTTGGATAGACTTTACGAAACGAAAATAGTAAAAGAGGTCAACTCTATCTTCTATTATATTTCCTGGTTTCCGTTTCAGAATGGTTTTTCCAACTCTGCATACTGTTTATTGTATTAGCTTCATTACTGCGACCTTGTTTGGACTCCGACTTAAAGTTACAGTTATTCTCAGTTAAAGTTTGAGTTTCTCTTTGAAATCGCAATGCAGTTTGTTCTGATGCTGCGTTTAGGGTTCAACTCGTTAGTTTGCAAGGAAATGGCTTTCCGATAATGAACATGGATATCTATCTTTTTCGGATTCGGACAGCGATTTGGGAAACATTTATTACTTGTTAATATATTTATAAATATTTCACATAGCATTTAGTTTTTATTATTAACAATTAAATATGTATAATTTCACAAACAAAAAACTTTTCTTAAGAGGTGACAAGCCGTAATTCACACACGCAACAAAGCGGCGGGTACAGCCTGTTTCAAGTAAACGAAAATAAGACTTATGTCGTTCATAGATTTTTGGGACGTTATTACGTCAAAATGTAACGTGACACTGCATCCAAAACAATGTTTTGAAGCTTACCATACTCCATGCATGTAATATCTTTCATAAGAATAATAAATACGATAATACTTAAAACAAATGGTATTATCTATAATCTTTAGTGAAATCCCTGAAATTTAATTTAATTGAGTACCATAGTAGTAGATTCTCCTACTGAGTCGTTTACGACACGGCATTTTCCGGCTTTTCTTAAAATGGAGGTTTTTTTTACTATTTTTTATCAATTTTTAGTTATAAAATTATGACGTATACAAAATTTCAAATAAATAGTACAAAAATAAGTTGTTCAGGAATAAGTGGGTTAATTCCTTAAAAAGTAAGTGTTAAAGATGTGAAACATTCGAATTATTTATTTTTGACATCTCTGTACCTTTTTTTACGTCAAACGTTTTAACTTCACTAATCCTAGCTAGAGCAGTTTGATAACTCTGACAATAAGATAATAATAATTTCATCTTGTCACGTGACGTCCTTGGTAGCTTAGTTGGTAAAGCACTCGCCCGGCATGCGATGGGACGTGGGTTCGAGTTCCACCTGAGGTCGATGATTTTTTTTCAAGTGTTATTTATCTTCAATTAAACCTTGCATGGAATTGCTAAAAACAAAAATTTACAATCTGACAATAAGGTTAGTTACTGCCTCACAGTACTCCTCGACCGATCCGCAGTGAACCAACGCGACGTGGAGAAGGTATTATCTAATGGATATAGTTATTTTTATATATTGTTTAAATAGATAAAAACACGCATACGTATATTTTATATCGATAAAAGTAATTGTCGTGCAACGTTTCACAAAATATGCATTAAACTTAAACTTAACAAAACCAGATTTGTTCAGTTTAAACTATAAAGGCTGAAACTTAAGAAGATAGAAGTTTTCTTACTTTAATATTGAACAAATACTATCGTGTAAACTTTTCAAAGGATTAAGCCTTTAATATATGCATTGGAAATTTCTTATAGGGTGTTATCAGTTTCACGGTCGAGTTGCCGCTAACACAGAGCGTAGCAGAGTTCAGTGGTGGCTTTGTGAAAACGGTGCTAATATTTTGTACGATACTATCATTTTCGCTGTCACAAAATATTATGTACAACATACGAATACAGTGTAGCAAACTGCATGTACTTAATACTACACTACTGTTTACGGAACGGAGCTACTTTAATATGTTATGGTCTTTTTAAAGGTTGTTGGAACACGGCCTGGGTAACATGAGCATGTTGAAACTCTTGCGCAGGTATAAGCATCATGTACACTCTAGTATATACAAAAAAAACGGTACTGATTTTGAGCACTGGGCGAAAGATGCCTAAGAGACGGTTACATGATTGGCCAGTCAACCAATCAATCCTGGCCGGGGTTGCCAATAGACAATCATGTAACTGTCTCCTGCGCATCTTTCGCTCAGCGCTCAACATGAGGCAAAGGCCCCAGCGCCCAAAAGTGGAGCCGGGTACTGTAAATTAAAAACGTATTTTTATATTAAGTGATCGATAAATCAAATAAAAAACTTTAACTTTACCTAAACAACAAATAAATCCATAAAAAGTATCATCTTGTTTATCATGCTAACCAGATTTACCGAGACATAAAAAATACCAAGAGTTTATGTGTAAAAACATCGCTTTGATAAAAACAAAATATGTAAACAATAATTTTATACAGACCCCGAATAGACAAAATCGTAATATTCACCTTTCACACGAAACGGTAAGCGGGGGCTCTCCAGCAAATCTACATAATCCGCGGGGAGATTGGGGAGAGTGGCCAATATACCAAGCTTCCGCCCTAGACAGGAGGGTGGGTGTGGATATGACATTTATTGGACGAGAAATTGAGTGACACCGAACTGAAAGTTTCCATCCAGTTTTAGTTCAAAGCAACGAGACCAGAATCCCAAGATACTAAAAATATTTTGGAAAGACGAACTATTTAGTATCCATCAAAGTTTGCGGAAACATTGAAATAGTCAATGGTGCAAACCAGAAATACGTTTTTTATAGTGTTTTTAAGACATTACCTATCTTGAAGAAGATCAGACTGAAAACCCTTCACCTCCTTCATTTTATGCTTCAAAACAACTTAACAATTTAATTTAACCAAACAATTAAACATACAAATCTATCCATCAACTGTAACGATTAGAATGGGTAAGTGAATTTATCTTGAGATGACTATAATTGGTGTTATAGAAAAGTTGTGTATTTGTGAGGAAATATGCATTTTCCTACTTTAAAAATCTTTCAAATTCATCGTGGAATTCTGGCAATAATAAAAATGTTGCGACAGAAGACAAGATAATGGTTTAACAATCTAGGGTTTATAAGTACACTATAGTTTAGCAGATAGCCAACGTTATAAAATTGATTTCGATAGAATAAAAAGTTTAAGAAGCAATGCTAGATAGCTTGATCTTTTGAAGGCTTGCCAATTCCATACTTATGATTCTATTCCAATAGCGCCATACTCGCGCCATACTCAGAATGAAAGCAAATAAGGAAAATCTTTTGAGTCACTCACAAGCACAAAACGTATATGAATATAGACACAAATATTGTCTGTTCCTAATAACCATTTCAGTGGAGTAAGATCAAACAGGTCAAATTATTTCCCTCACGCATGTCTCCTATCTGGGGGCACGGCAGTGCCCCCGCCAAGCCTAACAAAAAAGCGGCACGGCCGTACTACCCTTTTCTCGAAACAGTTCATCATCATCATCACCATCCTCCTTTTGGAGAGGCCTGTGTCTAGCAGTGGACTGATATAGGCTATATCAGTCCACTGCTGGACACAGGCCTCTCCAAAAGGAGGATTTTGCCATAATCGCCTCGCTTGGCAGGCGAGTTGGCGATCGCAGTTTGGCCAATGATGGAGAGGAGACGCTGCTGCCCGTCTTCTTGTGGCGGTTCACCTGTAGTCGCCTCTTACGACACCCATAGGAAGAGAAGGAATGGTGTGATTCTTTTAACGTGCCGGCACCACACGACACTCGAAACTCTTCTCGAAACAGTTCAGGGTCTCCTAATTATTACGTTATGCGCTTTCATTAATTATATCATAGTTTGTATGTAGGGCTGAAATGTGATTACTTCATCATTTCATCTTTTCAGCCACAGGACGTCCACAGCCGAACATAGGCCTCCCCCAGTGACTTTCAGATTGGCCGGTTGGGGCGGCCTGCATCCAGCGGCTTCCTGCAACCTTTACCAGGGCCATAACCATGAACTCTTAAAGCAATCTCAAAGTTGTCAAATCTGTCAATTTTGGTACGTCATTTCATACAAAATTTGACAGAAATGATAATGTTTGACAGATTTGTGATTGTTTTAAGAGTTCATGGTTAGGGCCCAGGTCGTCTGTCCACCTTGTTGGTGGACGTGCCACGCTGCTAACTATTTGTCACTTTAACTTTTTTTCTTTTTAAAGATAATCCAACATATCCGTGTGACCTATTTTTTATTTATTTAACTATTAAAGATACGGCCGTCAGAATAAATTGACCCCAACATGTTTTTCTTTACATGATACACTTTTATTACTCTAACTAACATTTCATACTAACGGAACCATCAGCTGTTATGATTTGTATGGTGTAGTGTTTTTTTTTCATTTTAATGATTTTTTTTTTTTATAAAGTTTTATCTATTACAGCCGTAGAATCTCCCCTTAAAATATCACAAAAAACCTAAAAACTCTCGAATACACATCCAATCAAATGGTACTATACCAATAAAAACCAGTCCGGTATAGAAAACTGCGGATAATCCCAGACGAAATACCCGATTTCATTCGACCACTGCAGTGCTGACTATTTATTTAATTGGACTTTGATATTTACATTGAAGTGAAAAATATTATATACATGCACGGTCGACTACATAGTAATAAATAAATAAATAATAAATAAATAAATATTGGACAACATCACATACATTGCTTTGATCCTAAGGTAAGTTGCTAAAGCACTTGTGTTATAGATATCAGAAACAACGACGGTACCACAACACCAAGACCCGAGCCAATATAGAAAAGTTCGTTTTCTACATTGACCCGACCGGGGATCGAACCCGGAACCTCAGAGATGGCGGCGCCATTTAAAGTCCGGCGTGCTCGCCTCTCGGCTAAGGAGGTTTTCAATTATATTAGAGTAATACTTCTAATATTCGGATAATTTGATCAGCGGCAGCAATCACAGAACAACTAGTCAATTATGTTCTACAGACAGGACAGAACACAATGCGGCACGCATCGCGATAAATGTGCAGTGCTTATTTATTTCTCTCAGACATTAAGCCTCGATTAAGTGACAAGAAAACTTTCAAATGATCATCATCATCACTGATCATCTTCATTTCAACCGTAGGACGTCCACTGCTGGACATAAGCCATCCTTACTAACTTCCAGATTGGCCGGTTGAAAGCGGCCTGCAACTAGCGGCTTCCTGCAACCTTTACCAGGTCGTCTATCCCCTTAAGAGTCTTATGCTGCTTTTGCCGGCACGTGGCCAACATAGAACCTTAAATTATTAAAAAATATATATGATTTATTTAAGAATCGGCCTCAGGTATTTTGATAAAAGTAAGAATATATTAATAAATTAAAGTTCATATGTAGGTAATTGAAGAAATAAAAATAACGACTGAACTACTCTTTGTATAAAAACTTTACATAGCAATAATACAAACGACATTGTTTATTAGCAATGTACTTTCGTATTTCCTTCAAGTGCCATTGCTTTTAAGTTTAGCCGCGGTTCTGCTATATAAAGCGATTTCAAGTTACTTTTAAAATGAATTTCCCTCGCAATACGACTATGATCGAGCGATAACATCCAGCTCACACAATGCATCTATTAATTATGTTCGTTTCCTACAATCTTGTACAGTGGTGGACCAATAGAAAAAAAGTTTTTATTTTATTTTTTTATTTCAGATCAACAGCTCTTAAAAAGTTACAAATAACATTTATACATAATCTACAGCCAATAATGTTAAACAAAAGTCAAAATAAATAATTAAGTATATGGATAGATCCAATTACGTTCATTCTATACGTCCCAAAAATATAGTTTTGCCCTATCACCGCTTCGGGAGTATACAAAAATCGTCTCGAAAACTCTGTCACCTTTGTCAGCCTCATATTAAATGGTAACCGTATCTAAGTGGATAAAAAAAACAAGTTAATGTCTAATAGGTTTGTAGTAGTTTCCAGGCCTAGGTATGAAATTACTAGGCTGTCTTAAAGGAGCTGTGGTTAAGCTCGTTTTCTTTCGATTTGTTATCTCCTTAGTTTGCCGGATTATAGAAACGAACTCCTCATTACCCACGGTCAGGCTTAGTGCTGTTTGTCGACAATCATCTTTTTATCGATAGATTAAGTGTAAATAATATGGAACCAAAGTATCTTTGGGTTGCTATTTAAGTCTATGGTATTAATACAAGTAAAATAGTTCGAAAATTTCTTAACTGTTAGACACACTTAACTTCGACGACACATGTGTGATATGGCATCATATTTAATGCAAGAAATTTGTAGTTTACTTTCATATATTACGGAAAATAACTAGAAATAATCACAAAGCATACTAATAAAAACTTAGTCAGATTATTTTTGTAATTTTGGAATATATAAATAAATAACATAAATAAATATTGGACAACATCACATACATTGCTCTGATCCTAAGGTAAGTAGCTAAAGCACTTGTGTTATAGAAATCAGAAACAACGACGGTACCACAACACCCAGACCCGAGCCAATATAGAAAAGTTTGTTTTCTACATTGACCCGACCGGGGATCGATCCCAGAACCTCAGAGATGGCGGCACCATTTAATGTCCGGCATGCTCAACTCTCGGCCACGGAGGTCGTCAAATATACAATAGAAATAATAGGCTTTCTATTATTTACTTTATTTTTATCATTCATTGTGCACTAGTTACCCTAGTTGGGCTTTTTTTACCAATCTACTTCTCCAGGTTGGAGACCATTAATGAACTAATGAGAAAAAGGAGATACTGATGAAAAAAAGGAGGAGGTTCTCAATTCGGCTGAATGTGTTTTTTTACACCCGAATGCTATATGTATCTTCAATACCAATATGCCACCGATAGGTATCGCAAAAGGCGTATTTAATTATAAATTCAATTCGGAAAACAGCCTGTGACATTCGCGGCTGGGACCGAATTTGTTCTGCTGTAAAAATAGAAACGTTAAAACAGCTACCTATTACTACCTTGCGCTTGCCGTTCTGATATGTCAGATTTTGCATTTTCCATTGAACACGGGAAATCCGCAAAATGATTCTCTTGGAACTTGTCGATAAAACATCAATATCACTGAATCTTACACCGACGTCATAAGTTCGACACTTGTTGCTGAAATGCTACATAACATTACCATGCGATTTCCCAATCAAATCACTGAATCAAGATGGTTCATGTTCGATATATGGCAGCGGAGATAGACAATTTTGTCTGTAATCATCAGTCATTTAAGATATGTGATGTTGATTGTCAATTTTTTTATGGCTAGAATAGAAATATACAGAATAAAAATTGTATTTTTTAAATGTGAATCCAATGGGGTTTGAATATTTCATTACAGGTGTATGTACTATTATAAAATCTCAAAATCATAAATGTTTCTTTTGGCCGCCGAATTTTATAAATACTTATATTACATAACTGACGACTTTGAGCGTTTGATTCCAACACGATTCGGAAAAAATCATAAGACGATTTTTTCTGAATTGGGTCGAGTTTAGTTGTGCTCGAAAATTTAATAATTTCCTCACTTGTGACATAAAGATGATTTATTCCTTACTTTTTTTTTTTTTTTCAACATCACATACATTGCTCTGATCCTAAGTAGCTAAAGAAATCAGAAACAACGTCGGTACGATAACACCCAGACCCGAGCCAATTAAGAACAGCTATTTTGCTACATAGATCCGACCGGGAAGCGAACCCGGATCCACAGAAATTGCGACACCAAGTCCTGCGTGCTCGCCTGTCGGCTACATCACATCACATCACATCACCAGCCTATATCAGTCCACTGCTGGACACAGGCCTCTCCAAAAGGAGGATTTTGCCATAATCGCCACGCTTGGCAGGCGGGTTGGCGATCGCAGTTTGGCCAATGGTGGAGAGGAGACGCTGCCCGTCGTCTTGTGGCGGTTCTCCTGTAGTCGCCTCTTACGACACCCATAGGAAGAGAAGGGGTGGTGCAATTCTTTTAACGTGCCGGCACCACACGGCACGGCTACAGAGGTCGTTATTTAATTTTTCAATCGTCGTCGTCAATTTGGCAATGCAAGTATCATATTAAGTTAAACAACTCTGAACAAAAAATTAAGATATCAAGTTGCAGCTTATTCGGTTTATAATTATTAATAGTGAAATCAATTGCACTGCGGATTTTCCCGTTACACCCTGTGTCGCTCGGCATTTGTCGGAGCCGCGGGAATTTGGTTTGCTGTAAAAATAGAAACTAGAAATAGCGGGAGTGCCTAGTGCTTGTCGAGTGGATGGATTGGACAACGATTTTAGTCGGTTGTTTCACTTTCAATCTATATAACAATAGCAAAAATCGAGTGATTGGTTTTTAACCAAGTTGTACTGGCTATATCTGATAAATCTCAAAAGTTAAATGTGAAGTGTTGTCGTATGGTAGCTATTCTATCGATTATAGCTTAAAAATAATGACGAAGTCAACAGACTATTCATATTAAGAAACTTCTGCAGCGAGGATGATAAGTCATTATGCTACAAAACTAAGTACACATTAGTATTGTGTAAAGTAAAGAAGAAGAAAATACCGTCTAATATCTATAGTTTTAGGAAATAATCAATTCTTCAACAATAGTAGGTACATCTAATTAATTCTTCATGTGACATACAATTTTGATTTGTGATCCTAAATTATTTTGTTGTCAGACTAGAACCAAATAACCTCCTTACATTTCTGCTACAGCAAATATCTGCTGAAACCAATAGTTGCTTGGAAGATAATATCTCATAGCATTAAGTCTACCTTGAATACACTTCTATAGTGTCCAATAACGTTAATGAATTAATCAACTTCCGCTTAAACTATACCTCTATTTCCAAACTACAACAAGATATTGTATTGTTTTTTTATAACTATCGATATCAAAATTATCGATAGTCGTTAACTTAGCATCACTATTCTAGTATGTAGATTTGGAAAATGGCTCTAGTGAGCTGCAGGATCGATGATTGCTGCCAATGCCTTTGTTGTCACATTAGTTCATGTAACGATATGCTTTGAATTGGTAATCTAGACCGAAACTGCTTCAGAGCTTGCTGTTGATCGAGATTAAACTAGTGATTTCGACAATTCGTCACGTGTTTGTGCTTACAGCAAGTGATTATCGTTACCGTTACCGTTGCATAAATGTTTAATGGACCATCGCGAGACAGTGACTTCAAATCTTAAAACATTATTTTGATTTTTGAAAGTTTCCGAAACCATAACTATTTTAATTATAGCAACTACTATGATATTTTCTAAAAAGTATGTAATGCATTGAAAAATGAAACTGTCCTGTTGGCTTACCTGAAATGATGTCTGGGAGTAGTTAATTTTAAGTAGGAGTCACTTACTACTCCCAATACAAGGTTACGCTTTTGGCAAAATTCCATGTCTGGTACCTAACTCAAGAGTGTTTATTTCTCACTTTGGGAAGATGACTATTATAGTGTATTGTCTAGAGCTTTAGGAAATCTATCAAATGAGTTGTAATTTTAGATTATAGCTATATGTCAATAGACAAAAACGTTAAAGTGTGTTGGTTCATCAATGAGTCGCAATCATCAAAATCCCGAAAAGTTTCTCTCTATCGCTACACCGCCGAGATCGAATTGCCCCAATCTACTCCACACAGCCAATAGAACCAAATACCCATCACACAATGCAGCGAACTAGAAAACACGTGCTCGGCCAGCTCAATTCAAATTTCCTGCCGCGCTCGCTCGTCCATTTCCGCGGGGAGCTGGCGAGTGTAGGAAATGGCGATGACGGCTCGGAAACTCGGCCGCTCAGTCAACTGACTTCGGAGGTCGGACTTGACTTCAGCTGTCTCTCACGTGGGAGCACATTTATTAGGGGTTGGATGTTTTACTGCCGCACTCAGAGACGTCAATTACGTCTTAAAACGATACAAATAAAGACCATTATGGAATGAAAAAAAAAATGGTTATCCACACTTTATTGTTCATTGACGTCTCTGAGGTGACAGTAATTCATTTTTTATAAATGTAGTATTCCGAACTCAGCAGAATGCAGCAGTGTTGCCGTAGCACTGCGCGGCATTGTTGCGTAGCACGGAATGTAATCTCATTTAAACTCATAGAGAATATATGGGGACCAGTACTGCTGCGCAGTAGTGCTGCGGTAGCACTGCTGCGTGCTGCTGAGTTCGAAATCAAACCTTAAGTCTAAGCCACGAGTAGCGGGCCAGTAGTGTAGGAAATAGCGATGACGACTCGAAAACTTGGCCGCTCACGCAACTGACCTTCGAGATTGGACTTGACTTCAGCTGTCTGTCACTCGGGAGCACTATATTCGATATTGAATTTTATTTGAGTTTATATGTCCAAAAATGTGTCGATATAGGCAATTAAGCATTACTAGGAGGGGTATCTGAACCAATGAACCAACTCGGTGTGCGGTGTGCGCGGTTTTTAAAGTTTCTACATTCATATGAGATAAATCAGTTGTAAACTAAAATAGGACGACACTGTGCCTATCGGACACTATATCGTTACAATGACAATTTTTTTTGTGTGTGTATGTACTTTGAATTTTCTGTTTTTTGTTTATACTTTTCACCTATGTTGTTGATGTTTCATTTTGTTTGTAATTTTTACCTGTTTTATAATTGTACTGTATGTTTGTGTAATAAAAAAGTATCTTAGTTTGTCTCCTGCTCTGTCTTATTACAATACAGTTATTACAGTGCACATACATATATCTATTCTGTACTCGAGTCAAATGGTCATTAGCATTTTTATTTCAACTGAATCGCCCACGTCACACGTCTCAAGCCTCACTTTGAAGCTACATTTTACTGGTTTAAAATAACTGTGACGTCAACGACGTGACCTTTAAAGGATCGTGTTGACAGGGAAGCTGACGTCCCCAAATCTACTTTGATTACTTAGGATCTCTGAGGTCAATGACCTCAGTACTTTTCGATTCAAACCTTTAAAATACACCAACAGTAAACATTTTTGAAACTACGAAATCAAAGTACCGATGATTCAGTTATTTGAGATCAACATAAAAATATTTAACATTATTTTGTGATAGAAATGAAACCAGATGACGTGTTTTTTTTAATCACTGAGTATTTTCAACTGCAGGACAAAGGCATCTCCCAAATCGCTCCAATTATCTCTATCTAAAGCCAAACATTGCCAATCCTGGGACTTCTTGTAATCTTGTTTGCCCAGTAGCTATTCGCTGGTAGTAAAGACAACTGTTATTTCAGCTTGACTATCAGCGAATAGCTACTAGTGACAAGTTAGGATGGGAAATCACTAATAGAATGCTCAGCAAACTGAAGTGAGCTATTTGCGTAACGGAGCCGACGACCTTTCTTCTTCCTCGGACCACATATTATAGTGTTCTTCCTCAGACTGCGATCGTGGATGCTGCATGTTTCCGCCCACCATCTTTCTCACCGCGTCCGACCATCTCGTGGGTGAGTCGGACTCGCGCACGACGGGTTCTGTACCATTATCTATAAAAACGGCAAAAAAATCTAGTTTGTTCTATGGGAGCTCCCTTAAATACACTGAGACATTTTAGTGGTTGTTTTCCCGAAGTAAAATGATTCTATCTTAGTAGTACAATAGTTTAATGAAGTTTTTTATTTATTCAAATGCAGTTTATGCTGTATTACTTTGTGCGGGAGCTTCTTTTTCTTTAAACATTTATTTTGTGCGGCATGCAGTACCTAAATATATCACATCTCGTAAAAGAAACTATCGTTTCTCACGCTTTCGAGTAGATGATTTTTTTTTGATAAGTTGAGATTAAAACTATTTTTATTTAAAAAAAAAAAATAACTCGCATGGTTTGATAGCACTACTAAAGGTAAATCGTTCTGCCGCGGGAAAACAACCAATACAATGTTTCGGTGTATGTACTTTATTCTGTTTTTTAGTATTCGTTGTTATAGCGACCGTAAAAATACATCATCTGTGAAAATTTCAACTGTCTAACTATAACGGTCCATGAGATATAGCCTGGTGACAGACGGTCAGACAGACAGATGGACAGCGGAGTTTCATTTTGGGTACGGAACCCTAAAAACCCCGTACATTATTGTTGTGTTAACTGGCTATTTTGAATAGAAAAATGAACTTTTCCAGATATTAGTGCCGTCATAATATTATTATTAATTTAGTTGTAACATCTTAAGCCCTAATTGGTAGAACGGCAACATAATGCTTAATAGAACCAGCTGATTCGATTCTCTCATCTAATTAGTCACCGTATGTGCATCTATTTAGGTAAAGCACGCAGATTAATTTACCATACAAATATTGATAATGACGACCTCCGTAGCCGAGAGGCGAGCACGCCGGACTAATATGGCGTCGCCATCTCTGAGGTTCCGGGTTCGATCTCCGGTCGGGTCAATGTAGGTAACGAACTTTTCTATATTGTCTCGGGTCTGGGTGTTGTGGTACCGTCGTTGTTTCTGATTTGTATAACACAAGTGCTTTAGCTACTTACCATAGAATCAGAGCAATGTATGTGATGTTGTCCAATATTTATTTATTATTTATATTATTAATAACAAATAATTAAATATCCGCCAGAAATAAACACAAACAGTGTTGGTCTTGTAGTAAGGATTAAATCTTATCTATATCTTTGTGTTACGCGGTACCAAACAGTCTATTTTACCAGACACGTCTCCCAGTACACCTATACTCGAGCCAAATTAGAAAAGATCATTTTCTGAATTCACCCGGACTGAGTATTGAAACTGGGGGAAAGGGACCCTTTGCTTGCGTTCAACGCGTATTATACCATTGCACCAACCAGCCTGTAGATTCTTTCAACAAAACCGCGATCACATCGACAACACTTCACTGATCGACGATGAATATGAACCAACTCTGTAACAAAATAGAGTCTATGTTAGTTTGTCCTGCTTAGGTGATACGGGCTGTCACTTTAAAACAGAAGTCCCACTCATCGACAATAGTAATTTGAGCCCATTTCTCAGCGAAAAACAGGCTATGTTTGTTTGGATCGCTTAGGTGATATTTAGAGCGAGTTAACTTGCATTTTCTTAGAGAATCGACCCCCTCGTCACAAACTTCACAAACTCAATAAGAAGTGAAACAATCTTACTGACGTACGGTAATTATTACATAGCTCCCAACAATTCGTATTCATCCGATTTCCAACGTATCACTGGTTATTTCAATCCGGTTTTGGGCGGTTCTAACTGACTGGATCCGCTTAGAGGCGGTTCAAACTGGAATTGCGGTAACAATCTGCATGTTAATGCCTCGAAGGGACCATAAAGTGGAGTTATTGCTTTCTGTTATGCGTTTTGATTATTATGTGAATGGAACTGAAATAGCGGTAATTAATGGTACGGATTGCGGTAGTTTAAGGGTTTTTTAAGTGTATTTTCTGAAATTATTGTTTTAAAAACACTATAATTGAATTCATTCAAAACATATTTAACTTTGAGTAAACTATAAATTTCTGCACGTTCAGTGAAAAACTATTATATTTGTTTAAGGAGGATCGTTACAGAAAATCCGTAAAATTCCATAATTCTGGTTTGAATGATTACTTATCAAAATGCGATTATTTTCATTGCTGCCGTAGTTTAAAATAATGACTAAAATAAATAATTTTTACCTTTATATCATTTTCTAAAACGTTCAAAATTTTAGATTAAGTGGGCTGCCCTAAAGGTTGCCTAAATATAATTGGATGTGTCTTAATCACCACGGTTTTAGATTGCTTTGACATGAATAATAAAAAAATCGTGTAACAAAAATATAAAGAGTTCTGAGTGAATAGAGACGCTTACCCATGTACGTTGAGTCTCATGCAGAGATAAACCAGTTTTCTAAGTCCTTACTTGCTAGTTTTATTTTTTATTTATTATCTTTATTTATTTTAAAGGCGCTTCTACTATGCAAGTCTACAGGGTGTACAAAAAAATGGAACACTCCTTCAAACCACGTAATCAGCTGGTATTATACAACAACTTTTTTATGGGAGCAACATCGAAATCGTGATTTTATTTTCAGATGCTTCATTATCATCGAGGTATGCGAGTAAGTTTGTATGGAGCAGCTAAAAAAAATTCTCGATTTCGATGGTGCTCCCTTAGGAAAAGTTGTTGTATATGACCAGCTGATTACATGATTTTAAAGAGTGTCCCATTCTCTTGTACCCCCTGTATATAGAACCATATTTTATGGTTATTTATGCAAAATTTGTTAATTCTCTCTCGCATTCGACCAGCTTTTCTGAACACATCTACCTACGCTAAGTCCTTTGTCAGGAAAACTTAACGCAACTAGCGTTCCCTTGAAAATGTACGCAGCAAAGGTTTTATGGGCGATAAATTTACGTTGGGTTGATTCCGGCCCTGCATCGGGCTAAATGGGTCAATGGCCCAAATTCTAATGTAATTTAGGGGTTTCTGCAGTCCCTGAAGTGGACACATTTTCTTAGACGAAACAAATTGTGTGGAAGAATGTTATTGACAGAAATGGAGGGTAATGAATTCTATCTTGAATGGACCTTTAAGACGTAGTTGCTTTGACGATAGCCGCACTGTTCTACTTTGAGCGCAACGTGTCCCGTGTTTGATTCCAGATTGGCTAAATAAATTAATTGTTTTCACAATCACACCAATTATCTAGCCCCAAAACAAAACAAATTTGTACTACTATGGAGACTAAATTACGGATTACCTAACAGTATAAACTTTAATAAACATCCATGACTTAGGTGAGCTTTTGCTTATGACAAAAATATTTGCCCTTTGCGGGATTCGAACTCGCGAGCCTACACGATCGTCAATTGAAAACATAACTTTTCTAAATTGTCAAGGATATTTGGCATTCTTGTCTGATACGCTAGGTTATAAAGAGTTCTTTCAAATAGGATATTAGCCGTGAGCTTGCTAGATCTCGCAAGTAACTGTTGTTAGATATTAATACTAACTAATAATAATATTGAACAACATCGCATACATTGCTCTGATCCAAAGGTAAGTAGCTAAAGCGCTTGTGTTATAGAAATCAGAAACAACGACGGTACCACAACACGCAGACCCGAGACAATATAGAAAAGTTCGTTGTCTACATTGACCCGCCCGAGAATCAAATCCAGGACCTTAGAGATGGCACCGCCAAGTCCGGCCTACGCGCCCCTCGACTACGGAGGTCGTCAATGATTGACATATTATTGCTGATGCTGTCATGTTGTTGTCATAAAATTTTCCGTTGCGGTTCCGTTGCATTTCGGTTCGAAACTTTTAAATTGTTGTTATGTTTTCATTTAACTTTAATTTTAATATCAATTACCTTTTTATTATTATCAATTTTGAAATCTTAGCAAAACAAATATTATGCTTGTCTCTTTGTAACGCTTTACTACGAAATGTACAAACATTCTATTACGTACTACGCTACGTCGTAGCAACGCTACGCCGTAGTCGTAGCTTAGGATGTAATCTTTTGTAATGAACAAGCATTAGGTTCTAAGTCCTTGTTACCCGTTAGTGTAATAGTGTAGTTCCCTGTTGCATCTCTAAACCTATTTTGAATAAAATAATACCCTTACAGGGAACAACATATCTATGGAAAAGTTATTTTACGTAACTAAGTTTTGTTAAAATAACTAAATTGTGATCTCCAGTAGCCAAAGTAGTCTTTAAACGGCAAATACTTAATGATCATTGATTTTATTATCAATTAAAAAGTAATTTAGTCACGTTTTTTTTTGTAAAAACATTAATAATACCTTTATGATAGTCGTGATATGGCCGTCGTTGAGAAATAAAGTCAATGTTTAAAAAAACTACGTAGACGATATACCAATACGTTTGGTGTCTTGTTAAAGCTTGACTAAGTTCCGTACTTTTTGCCAAGGTATAGTAAAAAAACCGGCCAAGTGCAAGTCGGACTCGCACACGAAGGGTTTCGTACCATTATCTATAAAAACGGCAAAAAAACATGTTTGTTGTATGGGAGCCCTCTTAAATATTTATTGTATTCTGTTTTTTCAGTATTTGTTGTTATAGCGGCAACAGAAATACATCATCTGTGAAAATTTAAACTATCGAACTATCACGGTTCATGAGATACAGCCTGGTAACAGACAGACAGACAGACAGACAAACAGACAGACAGACAGACAAACAGACAGACATACACACAGACAGACAGACAGACAGACAGACAGACAGAAAGACAGACAGACAGACGGATAGCGGAGCCTAAGTAATAGGGTCCCATTTTACCCTTTGGGTACGGAACCCTAAAAGTGAAAGAATGATGGTGGAAGAACTTAAACACAAAATGTCTATGCACAATAATAAGGAACATGTAAGCGCTTTAGCCAGACAATTATACAAAGTAAACGTTTAATACGCCGGCTGTGAGCACGATTGTGAACCCTGTAACAACTGCGTTAGGGTTGTAATTGCTTTGAGACTGTTTTGTATAATTGGCGTTTAGCTGACAAACTTATGAAGGAGCAAATAAGGAGTTCAGTCTGTTGGAGCTCATTGTACAGTCACGATGAACATAATTTTCATTTAACTTTGAACCTTATGGCAACGGAATAAAGTTACGAAGTGCATAATTTTTGCTGTTCTTGTCTGTACCATACAATAGGATTCCAGCGGCAAATTATTTATTTGGCACTATTGTGAGTGCCAGTTTGTTCGCGGGAATTGCGAGTAATTTACTTTATAGACTGCAAAGGTTTTAAAGAAAACAAAAGACTGAGACTCCGAGGTTGAATTATTCATTTGGGATAGCTATCAAGGGTTGTAGATTTGCATATGTTTTTTTTATTTTGTATAGTGCGACCAATGAAATATTTATTTCATTTCATTTCAAACATAAATTTTGTGTTTGAAATGAAATGAAATAAATGTATTTGCATTAAACATGGTTACAATATGGATGTTAATAATATTTAAGCCCTTATAAAGTTTAAAGTTATAAACTACTCTATTGTGGTATTTCCTGTAAACAGGGTTAAAATAATACAGTCGCAAAATGAGCCAACGCAAAAAACAAGAATAGTAGGTACTAATAAATCAGTTAGGGCATGTAGTTAATTTTATTATTCCAAAATACTATTATAATACAGAACCAGGGCGTTAACCAGGAACCCTTAAAACAATCTCAAATCTGTCAAACATTATCATTTCTGTCAAATTTTGTATGAAATGACGTACCAAAATTGATAGATTTGACAACTTTGAGATTGTTTTTAGAGTTTATGGTTACCCAGCAGATGTAAGCAGAACTTGTATTAGAGCTACTACGAGTATATGATGGATTTCAAATTTCATTTTTGCCGGCTATGATAGTAACTGACAATGTTTGTTTCCCTAACAAAAATCCATGCCACTTCCGGGACTCGACCCCCCAACCACTGCCTTTGTAGTCAGGAACGCAAGACATAGACCAATTTGTCAATTAATCTATTTTCCCATGTTAATTATTTGACATGGTCATAAAAAAACAAACGAAACATAATTCCTAACTCAACGAACAGCTTTATAAAAAGGATTACTAGATATTTTAAGTATTAGCCGAAGTAATATAAAGTTTCAACTACCCAATTCCACAGAATCGTCTCCTTGACTTCCCAATCTTGGCAATTAAGTGGGCCGATCGGTAAAACTTTAAAAACGTCGTTACCGTTTTACCATAAACATAACGTTCCCGTAATTCTTTTGGGCGTGATTGCGTATTGACTCAGCTTAACTACTTAAGCCTTAAAATTAGGGTTGTCAGTGAATGCTAATTTATTTACTTACGAATGATTATTTTATTTTATTTTATGCTGAAATAGATAAGACATATAATTGTAGTAGTGTTTGTTGTAAATAAAATTAAACACTAATTCAAAAAAAAATATAGAATATTTAAAAAATCGAATGTATTGGTGTAACTTCGCCATGATATAGGAAAGTTTTATCTTTTGGCATAAGTGTTGTTTACTAATAATCACAGAATACAACCTCAATTTCAAAAACCATTTTTATTTAAGAAAAAAAAACAATCACAGTTTTTGTAATCCTTTTTATTTAGAAGTAAATAAAGTTTTTTTTTAATAAATCATATAGTCCGTTGTCTATATAAATACAAAAAACAACGCAGAAATAGAAGAATATATTTTAATATAATATTAGCTCAGTTCTAAGTGATCTGGTAGTAAAAATTATAAATAAATAAATAAAACTCGTTTATTTCAGACAAATAAGTTATAGCTGCAGGTTACTCCTACACTAATGTATCTTTAAATATTGTCTGTTTTTATCATTTGTAGCAGCCCTAGCCCACGTGGGGTGGTCATTAGCATAATATTGGAATCGAAGCGCCAATTTCAGCGGAGTCATTGTGTGTTCTACGGATTTATTCCGCTTCTAATGGAGATGTGGCTTTTGCTATATTTCCATCGTGAGTAGAAAAAACTGCTAATAATACTGCATATATGTACCTATGTACCTTCAGAAAATTCTTTTTTTAGGCAATTTTATCACACATGACTAACAGACACTATGTACCTTCAGCAAATTATTTTTTTAGGCAATTTCATCACTCATGGGTAACAGACACTATGTACCTTTAGCAACTTCTCTTATTAGGCAATTTTATCACACCTTTTTTATGACTAACAGCATTTCTTCTCTAACTTTTGCACGGTTATTATTAGACCAATTTTTTATGTGAGTTCGTTTTGGGTTTGTCAATAACGACATAAAGTTGCTCGCTCAAGTCCGATAGTCGGTGACCGATTTTTTAAAGGATAAAAATCAAATCAAAACAAATTTCTTTATTTGCCATTAAGTAGGGCAATTCCAGCAAGCCTCAGTCTAGAAAAAATCGTCCCGACTGTGGGTTCAATAAATAGTCTGACGTAGGCAGGCGAACTAATACAAAAATGTATTTTAGCTAAAAACTATCCTATATTACTCAGTTGTCCCGGCAAACATCTTTTCCAAACACAAACAGCTGTCAATCGACCTTCGAGCTCGTAGTAGCAAAATTCCTGTGTAGAAAGGACAATCTTGTTTAGTAAATTTTCAATAAGCTTTTCCTGAATTTTTGAAATTTCCAGGAAATTTAAAATCTGTTTCATACAAACTTTGTATCGCCAATTAAGAACACAACGAAAAATAAAGGTCCAGCCAGTTTCGAGTTTTTACGAGACTAACTTATGGAAACTGATTTTCATACAAGACGAAAAATATTTAAATGTATTCTGACTCTGTTCTCGATACTAAATAACCTAATTCAAATTTAACGTTAACTTAATTAATTAAACGTAGCTTCGTGTGTGTGTGCAAAAAAAAATATTGAACCGAGGTAAATATATGTTGGTTTCGTTATTAAAATAATATAAATAAATTAATATGGTGCCTTATAAGTTGAAGACATGGCTTAGTTTAGCTATAATTAGTAATATTAGTAAATAAAATATGCAAAACTTAACTACCTTTATTTAAAAAGTATAATTAGTATTAATAGTTTTAGCCCTTTCAGCGAAGTTGGAATTAATTAAGGTCTATCAAAGATTATGTGATTGAATTGAAACAGTTACAAAAGTTAAGAGATTGTTAGCTTGAATTCCTTTTGAAATCCACGGTTCAAGGAATTAGCGAGTCACTCGCGTTGTAACCTTCATTATGAGCAATTGTTTTCATTTAAAATCTGTGCTTGTTAACTAAACAGTTCAACGCCTTAAGGCCTTAACACGCTCGAATGACCTTGACGCGTCGCGCCCATACAATTTCGCGCGTGCGGACGACCTCTAAAAATCGGAAAAACATGTTATTTATTTAAAGATAAATAACACTTGAAAAAAAAAAAAACATCGACCTCAGGTGGGACTCGAACCCACGTCCCATCGCATACTGGGCGAGTGCTTTGACCACTAAGCTACCGAGGACGTCACGTGACAAGATGAAATTCCTCAAGTGTTTTTTTTCTCGCTGTCAAAGCCAAAACAGAGAAAAAAAAAGAAAAAAACACTTGAGGAATTTCATCTTGTCACGTGACGTCCTCGGTAGCTTAGTGGTCAAAGCACTCGCCCGGTATGCGATGGGACGTGGGTTCGAGTCCCACCTGAGGTCGATGATTTTTTTTCAAGTGTTATTTATCTTTTAATAAACCTTGCATGGAATTGCTAAAAACAAAAATTTACAATGTTTAAGCATTTCTGATCTTAACCGATAGTCAAATATTTGTAAAAATATTTCTATAGGGTGTTGACGGTAGTATACTACTCAGCTATACATATAGCTACAACATTGATCAGAATACGCTGGCTTTGACAGCGAGAAAAAAAACACTTGAGGAATTTCATCTTGTCACGTGACGTCCTCGGTAGTTTAGTGGTCAAAGCACTCGCCCGGTATGCGATGGGACGTGGGTTCGAGTCCCACCTGAGGTCGATGATTTTTTTTAAGTGTTATTTATCTTTAAATAAAACTTGCATGGAATTGCTAAAAACAAAAATTTACAACATGTTATTTATGAAATTAATGCCTTTAACGAGAATTTTCAAATAAAACTCTCATACAAAACATGTATATTTCCAAAATTTTGTTTTGTGTGAAAACAGTAATGAAATAGCTTGTACCGTTTAAGAGAACATTTGCAATTTATGAAAAAATAGACACTTTTTTGTGCATGTTTTAATCCAAGGGACTTAACGGAAAATCAAAATTATTCAGTTCAATTTGTTTATTAAATCCTCTTCTAGATATCGTATTTTAAATTTTTTGATTCAAGTATTATGACAATTTGATTTTCATATTCGAGATTTTAGGCACTTGGGTGGTGTTAAGGCCTTAAACCTAGTTGCTATCTAAAGTTTCAGGATCTAGGGGAATAAAATTTAATTGACTTCATTAATAACTTTTATTCCACAAACTGGCTTGGGTAACTCAAAATCTAAAGGCTTTCTTAGTTCATAACAAATTTGAGTTACTGTTAAGATTTTTATATGAATAATTAAATACCATAAATCCAAGCATAGAACATAGCCTATTTGTCTTCATTAAGGGACCCAAAAACATTGTTGTTAGTTGCTCTGGTGTGGGTATTCTGAGAAAAGCTTTAATGGCAAGATTTGTTGTTTTACGAGTTCGTAATACTAGTATGTTACTTTTTATTTCGGGACATGAATTTTTGTTTTGTATGAAAATTCAAATTCAAATGATGATATTAAAGTGATTTAACCATACAATTTATTTATTTACATTTGTTAACATAGGTGGTTTCGGCTTTTATACCATTAGCTGTGCCGTTACCATTGGATGTAAATAGCACTGTAGTAAACAACACAGGTATTGATGCAACATACCTCTTTTTATTTATTACTGTCCCGACGTTTCGGCCTAATTACATAGGCCGTTGTCGCGGGAAGACTTATAAAACGTTATAAAGAATTTTTGTTACGATATGACACATATCGCAAACCGTTCAAATAAAGAGCCATATACAGAAAAGTATCCCACGGGAACATTTAACAGGGACAAAAAGTATCCTATCCAGACTAATCCATCTATGTTAATCCAGATCATATTCATATAGATATGTTTGCAAAATTTCATCCAAATATCCCTTCAGCCGTTAACGCGTGATTGAAATACAAACATCCAAACATCCTCAGAAACTTTTGCATTTATAATATTAGTGGGATTTACCTAACACCCTGTATAATAATACTGTATACTGTATCACTTCTTGGTGCTCAACGATTATTCAGGTCACTTTTAGTTTCGTTTCAGATAGAGCTATTGGTTGTTATGTGGTTGCGTGCGGGTTTTGTTATGCCTAATAAAGCAAATTAAAGTTTGAAATTCAAGTATTGATCGTTTGTTTGTATACCTATTATTTAGAAGATATTCGCCTTTTTAATAGAAAGCTGTATATTAAGATGTAGTATAAGCTGTCTTTGTTTAGTGATTCAGACTCCGGATTACAAAGCCAGGCGGTGGCGGATTCGAATTCCGTAGACTGTATTTGTACCTTAGGTGATTTTAATCTATACAGGGTGCTAGGTAAATGGTATATCAGGCGTAGGCGTAGGCGCTAGTGTAGACTAGCCTTTGTTAAAAATGTGATATCATCATTTTAGAAAAAATAAATTTTCAGAAAATCGGATTCAATTTTTTTTTTTAAGAAAATTGAAAATATTAAATGATGACATCAAATTTCTGACATATTTTTCAGTTAACATAGGATAGTGTCGTCTTGATATACCCATTATTAAACATCCTGTATAAATATATTTATCTGTTATCTCGTCACAGGGAAGTCTCTTGTTCGTTTTGAAATATACAATATATTTCGATATGAATTTTTATTGTTTAACTTTACTATCGTCGGTTTAACTTGTTCAAACCCACTTTTCTTCATCTACACACAACATTTTCGCAAGGTTTTCCTTTAAACTGGCACCAGTTTCGAAATGCTGACCAGCATCAACATATTTTATGTAACAGCAAACACTATGAAAGCAATTTAGTTTTCAAAAGGTGGAGTTAGTATAAACCACGTCGAACGAAATTTGCATACAGTGTGGCCTCACGTTTTCACCCGAAATTGAGTTTCCCACGCCTATACCGAAACCAATATGGCGGCTTTCTACACCTTACCCGCAACCACAGTATATATATCTATACAGTAAAGAAACTACATATAAACGGTCAAAATGAGTATCACACACAGGTGCATGGCTCAATAAGAAATCTCAGTAAAATAAGTGTACTTTGAGTCGGGGATGCCGAATACTGCCGATACGAGACGAGATGCTGTCAGTTGTCATTGTCGCTGCAGAACCTAAAAACGTAGGATTTAAATCCTCTTTGGTCAACGCTTTTTGTTCATTTCTATTGTTTTCAATTCGCGCGACTTTTAATCAACTTTTAAGACAACCCTAAAGCTCCATTGACGTATTTGACGTATCTCGTGACAAACATGCCTACTCTTTTTTTTTCGGACGGACCTGTCGCTGATGGCCCAATGAAAAGGCCTTGTCAGCTACAACTGGGCAGAGATGGCAAGCGCTGAAGGCGCTCAGCCTAGGTCCGCCCCACAAACTGGGTGTGTGATACCGCCAAGCTGGTAGCAATCGTCTTTTCTGGGTCTCTTCAAATCCAGGTAGAAGCTAGAGGTTACGGATGGGTCGCTGTAAAGTGCAAAGAGATGCTACTAGTCGGGGTCTACTGTCCGCCTAACAACAGAACGGCGGATTTCGAGGCTGACCTAGATCGACTGGGAGCTTTTCTACAACAATCACCTCTTCCTGCCATAGTGGCAGGGGACTTTAATGCTAGGGCCACGGCTTGGGGAGAGTCGTCCACCAACGTTCGTGGAGGAATACTCGTAGAATGGGCAGCGGTCACAGGACTAGTAGTCGCAAATGTCGGATCGGTACCAACGTGCGTGCGTCCGCAGGGTGAGTCCATTGTAGACCTGACTTTCGCAACCCCAGCGATCGCTGCCCGTATCAGGGACTGGAAGGTGCTTGTCGAGGCCGAGTCACTGTCGGACCATCGGTACATCAGGTTCGACTTCGTTGCCTCCAACACCCACATAGCGCCTAGCCCAGTAATCCAACACACTGGAAGACAAGCTTTGCCCAGATGGAAAGTGAAAGACTTGGATCGCGAAACCTTTAAAGAGGCGGCCCTGGTTAAGGCTTGGTTACCGCTTGGTAGCGGGCCGGTCGAAGTAGATCAGGAGGCAGAATGGTTTCGGGAGGCAATGACCCACGTTTGTGACGCGTCTATGCCTCGGACCAAACCCCTGCCTCCCAAGCGCCACGTCTACTGGTGGTCGGAGGACATCGCGCAGCTGCGGCGGGCGTGCATAGCAGCACGTCGTGAATCCTGCCGTCATCGCCGTAGGCGGCACCGCGATCCGGCTCTGGATAGCCCGCTATATGCGGCCTGGAGATCGGCCCAAAAGGTCCTCCAAATCGCCATTGCACAGGCCAAAACGCGAGCACGGGAAGAGATGCTTCAAACTCTGGATCAAGATCCGTGGGGTCGCCCATATCGCACAGTGCGGGGAAAACTCCGCCCATGGGCACCCCCGGTAACGGATTCTCTCGAGCCAACGCTGCTCGCCAACGTCATCTCCGCTCTATTTCCATCTATGGCGGACCACACCCCTCCATCAATGCGGCCTCACCCCATTGCATCGACAGAGGCCCCGGAACCGATCTCGGAGGGCGAGCTAGGTGCTGCAGTACTAAAGATGCGGGCTAAAAATGTGGCTCCAGGTCCTGATGGGATTCCGGGAAAAGTGTTGGCTCTCGCCATGGATGCGCTGGGAGAGCGCCTAAAGCGCCTATATAACGCCTGCCTGGAGCAGGGCCGCTTTCCGCGGGTATGGAAGGCAGGAAAGCTAATCCTTCTTCGCAAGGAAGGACGACCGCTGGACTCACCGTCGGGTTATCGGCCCATAGTGTTGCTGGACGAGGTTGGCAAACTTCTGGAGCGTGTCGTTGCCACCAGGTTAGTCCAACACCTTGAAAGGTCAGGGCCGAACCTCTCCGATGTGCAGTTTGGCTTCCGAGCGGAAAGGTCCACAGTGGATGCAATATTACGCCTCAAGGGGCTCGCACAGCGGACAGTAGCTAGCGGTGGGGTGTTGCTGGCTGTGTCTCTTGACATCGCCAATGCTTTCAACACCCTGCCGTGGGCTTGTATTAGGCAGGCCCTTGTATACCATGGGGTGCCTTTCTACCTTCAGCAAGTAGTTGCGGACTACCTAATACAAAGAGAGGTATTTTGTATTACACCGACTGGGATCATCAGACGCGAACCCACGTGTGGCGTTCCACAGGGGTCAGTCCTCGGACCGCTCTTGTGGAATATAGGTTTCGATTGGGTGCTCAGAGGCCGTTTCATCACAGGGGTCGGCGTGATTTGTTATGCAGACGACACCCTTGTTACGGCTCGAGGCAATAACTACCCAGAGGCTGCGCGACGTGCAACAGCAGGTGTAGCATCGGTAGTACGTCGCATACGCGATTTGGGGCTGGAGGTGGCACTCGAAAAGTCCGAGGCCTTGTGTTTCCACAAGGCCCGACAAGCGCCATCTGAAGACGCTCACATCGTTGTGGGCGGAGTACGCATCGGAGTAGGGAAAACGGTTAAGTACCTAGGCTTAAAACTGGATGGACGGTGGAATTTCAGAGAGCATCTCAAACATCTAGCCCCAAAATTGACGGCAACCGCAGGTGCCCTTCGACGGCTCTTGCCTAATCTTGGAGGCCCATCATCTACCTGCCGGCGACTGTACATGGGCGTCGTCCGTTCAATGGCCCTATACGGGGCACCTGTCTGGTTTGACGCGCTGTCGGCTGATAACATACGGCAGCTAAGCAAGGCACAACGCCTCATGGCGATCAGAACTATAAGAGGATACCGCACTGTATCAACAGACGCGGCCCTACTCTTAGCTGGAACCCCGCCCTGGGATCTCGATGCCATGGTCCTCGCCGCAGTTCATCAGTGGCGAGGAGACCAAAGGGCCCAGGATTGGCGTCCCGCACCTAGAGAAGTTGAGGCGGAGCGCGAAAGGCTCGACAGACTAGCCCTTGAAAGCTGGCAGCGCCGACTGGCCAAAGGCACAGCAGGGCGACGCACCGTGAGGGCTATATGCCCAGTGTTAGAGGAATGGGTGCATCGCAGGCACGGTCGCCTATCCTACCGAGCGACCCAAGTGTTATCGGGCCACGGGTGTTTTGGCGACTACCTCTACCGTATCGGCCGAGAGGAGTCACCTCAGTGTCACCACTGCCCTAACGACGAGGACACCGCGCAACACACCCTCGAGACATGCCCGGCCTGGGCGAGGGAGCGCGGGGACTTAGTTGCGGCGATCGGGCAAAACCTCTCCCTGGGGGCGGTCATAGCCCAAATGGTTGAGAGCGAGGATGCGTGGCAAGCGGTGCTTACCTTCTGTGAGAACGTCATCTCACAGAAGGAAGCGGCGGAGAGGGAACGAGAGGCCTCAGCTGACGCCCCGATGATCCGCCGCCGACGCCATGGGCACCGCAGAAGGCTTTTTGGCCTTCAGTTGCCCCTCCTCGATGGGCCTCGGGCAACCGACACGGGGGTGTCGGCCGTCCGCTAAAGGAGGCCCTGCGGCTTTGTTGCGTGTGTTCCGCGCATCGTTTGCTGGATAACCGGGGGGGAGACCACCTTCCCCCCTGAAGCCGGGTGGCGCTCGCTGTTCAGCGAGCCACAGCCAGAGGCAGAACTGCGGACGAATGCCCGAGGGCTTTCCCGGGGCGATAACCCGCAGTTCTAACTCAACTTAATGGCACCGGAGGACACCGTCAGGTTTTTAGTGGGTAGACGGGCCTCACCCTGAGGTTCGGAGTCCCACATAACCCCTGGCTACCCCCGTGGTTGGCGTGGTATGCGTAATGGCATTTCCCTGACGTAAAAAAAAAAAAAAAAAAAAGGTCCGCCCCACTAGCGGTCTCCTCGACCCGTCCGAGTGTAGGCTCGTACGTGTCGGGCCCCATACTAGCGGGCGCGATCGGGCCAGCAGGCCTAGTTTCCATACTGTATAGATATATATGTACTGTGACCTTACCCGCAACTCCCGAAAAGGCTACGACTCCATACAATCAAGTGGCACCGACGCAATCGCTCATTTCAACTCCCATTGCTGACTTGAAGTGCTCAGTATGTAAATTTAAATTAGGTTACTCGTCAGTGAGTACACAAACTTTTGCGAACGTTGTTACGAGAGCCAATGAGGTAATAAAAGTTGCGAACGTAAACTGGAATATGTTTCGTTTTGTTTGCTAGTTTTTGGACCGTGTTTACTGGTTGTTATCTTCGTAAACAAAATAGTTATATAAGAATACTGTAGCTATGAATAGGTATCTTGAGTGTGAGCACATCAAATATTAAACATGTCAGACTCTAATGGATAATGCATGTAAATCGATCGACACTGACAAGCCATCTTCAATCTAGCTAATGGTTCTTATAATGGTTATGCTAGTAGAGACGATTTTGTACTTAAATACTTAAGTACGTTCTGAGGAGATGGCTTAAGTATTAAGATGCATTTTAAAGGGATGCACATTTTTGTAAGATTTATTATAAGTTTACAGTTATTGAAAAGTATTAACAAGATCAATTTATTCCATAAAGGCAACGTAACAAAAATGTTTTAAGTTAGGGTTTATGTGATAAACCATGAACCTATAAAACTGCTTGCCGGCCGAAGCAGTTTTAGGTCCGGCATTATTTATCTTTCATATTATTTAGGTTGTAAAAATTTATTTCAACTTTAGAATAGTTTGTTGCGGGATTGCTACCATGTACCAAAAATAAGGTACATGGTAGCAATCCCGCAACAAACTATTCTAATGTTAGTGACCATGAAAGTTTAAAAGAATATATTATTTCAACTTACTTTTATATCAAAATTAGGTAGAGTTATTTTATTTTCTTAAACACACATATAAAGTAACCATTTGGGTTTCTTATTAATAAGTGATTCTACTCGAATTGTAAAACAAAATTAATAATTCTTTTTCATACTAAATAGCCAAATTGTAATGTGCTGTGTAGAATATCTTTTAATTTGTATCGTTTATATAAAAATTCTCGAAAGACGTTTAAAAAAAAATTACAAATATCTTCGTACTAAAAAATCATAATCAGTTATTTATTCGCTTTTCCTAATGCACATCACTGAGAATCATCCGCTGTCAGCAACTTTGCTTTCTTCACCGATTTATGTTGTTGGTGGTCGTCCTACCCTGCGTTTGCAAAGTCGTCACTAAAAATTATCTTTACCAAATTCTTAATATTACTAGTACTTGTGTCCCCAAAACGAAACCAAAATTTCAAGAGGAAACAAGCCCATATCCGTAAGTTTCGTTCGCCCTAAGGCATACGATTTACGAGTAGTAATTTTCGTTAACTTAACTTTCTCGGAATCGGATTTTGTTAATGTGCGACACAAATAGTATTAGGAGGCCTACTATGAAAGTGTTTAGTTCGTTCAAACATATTAACCAAACCAAAATAGCCATTCACTTATATCAAAACTTTGACAATTTGTGGAGTATTGAATTTTCATGTTTTTTACACGGCTAGTTCGAGTTGATCATCATTTTAGCCACAGGACGTCCACTGCTGAACTTAGGCCTCCCCCAGTGACTTCCAGATCGGTCGGTTGGAAGCGGCCTGCGTCCAGCGGCTTCCTGCAACCTTTACCAGGTCGTCTGTCCACCTTGTGGGTAGACGTCCCACGCTGCACTTGCCGGTACGTGGCCTCTACTCCAGAACCTTTCTGCAACATCGGCCGTCAGTTCTACGTGCTATGTGCCCCGCTCATTGCCACTTTAGTTTGATAATCCGTCGAGTTGGTCATATTTTGTCAAAGGATTGATACAGGGAGATGGTAAATTTAATATGTTAGGCTTATACGTCCGAACGAACGAAAAAAAAAACCGGCCAAGTGCGAGTCGGACTCGCACACGAAGGGTTCCGTACCATTTTTTATAAAAACTGCCAAAAAAATAACGTTTGTTGTGAGGGAGCCCCCTTAAATATCGTATTTGTTGTTATAGCGGCAACAGAAATACATCATCTGTGAAAATATCAAGTCTCTAGCTATCACGGTTCATGAGATACAGCCTGGTGACAGACGGACAGACAGACGGACCGACAGACGGACAGACAGACGGACAGACAGACGGACAGACAGACGGACAGACAGACGGACAGACAGACGGACAGACAGACGGACAGACAGACGGACAGAAAGACGGACAGACAGACAGACGGACAGCGGAGCCTTAGTAATAGGGTCCCGTTTTACCCTTTAGGTACGGAACCCTAAACATTTCGTAGTAGACCTTCTAAGCATGACCCGATAGTCCTTTACAAAACTTCTTGAGCTCGCGTGACCTTTCATTATGTCAGGCCACTTGACTTTTTTTGCTAAAGACATAAGGTTTAATTTACCTAGCTACTTTTGTAGGTTGCTTGTGGTTAAGGTCACCCTAATTACTAATTTGGTTAGTTCAGTTTGTTGCTATCGCTTATTTTGTGAGCAATTTTGTTCACGGTCATGTTAAGATTTCAGATTGAGGATTGTGAAAATTATTTAGCGACATACCTAATTTGATAATTAGTTAAGAATATAATAGGTTGTTATGATTTGTGTTTATAGCTGGAACGATCAGTCCTATTTTTAACTTAGAGAATTTAAATGATCTTATGATTTTTAATAATGATGTTATTTACTTTTTTGAATCTTTACATAGATAGTGAACTTTACGACAGTACAATATTTAATTAATTTTAAGTAAACAGAGCTTATCTTAAAACAACCTCTTATTATCAAATTATCAAGATCAGATTGAAAAAAAATATAGCCGAGTACCTACGTCTTTTTGTTTACTAAATTCTGAGTTGAAATTGAAACTTTATCATACTGACATAATTCTAAGGATATGATAATATGGAACTCTATGGATATAAATTAAACATTAGACACCCAAAACCGTGGACTTGGTTACTAGATTCAACCTTCTTAATTAGATAAAGAAAAAATCAACAATCCTAGTCAACATAGGCTTCTACTCGTGTGTTATTGACAGTTTCTCGTATTTAATTCCAATCTAGTGCAATGCCTTGTGTATTTAGTCAGTCTTCTACGGGAACGCCTTGTGTATTTAGTTAGTCAGGTGCCTTAGATAAATTAATCGGCAAAGTTGTTTGCTGCGAGGTACGGATGCACTCTGACATTCTAAAAGGAGTTTATAGTGTATTAAGACATATCGATAATAAAATATACTAAAATAACATACTAGAATAAAAATGAGTTATAATTACTATATATTCAGTACAAAATTGCCTAAAGAAAAATAACTAAATCAAGGAAATGAAGCCTCCAAAATTCCAATCTCTGTACTCATACGTATTTTACTGTTATTTTTTTAATTTCCAAAATCACATCAATTATCTAGCCCCAAACTAAGCATAGCTTGTACTATGGCGACTACATAACGGATAAACATACTTAAATAAGTTTATAAACCTCCATGACTTAGGTATAAATGCTCGTGATCATCACACTATCATTTGCCCCTTGTGGGATTCGAACCCGCAACCGCCAGGCTTTGTAGTCCGCAGCGCGAACAAATACACCAGACGGTCGTCATTTTTAAATTTTGGTCTAAATCCATGTAATTTTTCGATTTAAATAAAATGTTTTATTTTATTGACTTTCTAAGTATGTACTTAAAGTTATTTATTCTAAATGCTATCTTTAGTTAATTATTTTTGGTAGATTTCTTCAAATTTTAAGCCTTAATTACCATTCGTTGTTCTTTTTTTTGTGACGCGTGTGATGTAAAGACAAAAATATGTTGTAATCAAGTTTATTTTTACAGATAGTAATGCAAACAGCCCTAGTTGTAGGGCTTAGTGCAGAACTTTTTAATCTTGACTGAACGTAATTCGAATTAAAACATATTTTTTGTTTCTGTCAACTTAAATCACAGTTACATTTAAGCAATCATATTGTACCAGGCTTAGCATTTGAGTTACGTAGCCAGTAAATCTTGACACGATTCATTTTAGATAAATCGATTTCTAATTTGACTTGAACCTAAAATCAAATCAAAACCCACTAATCTTCTTCTTCTATGCGTGTCGACTCAGGCTTTCATATATGTGAAGACCAAAACTCAGCCACCGATAGACCACTATCGGTGGCCTTGCAATGACCACCAATCACTCCACTACTACCCTAGTCGGGTCAATAATTACCTTATTCAGTGATTATTATGTTACTTTACTAAATTCTTTTGCAGCAAGTCCTTGACTTGAAATACTCCCTAGGGGTCTCTCAACTAATTTGACCCCAAACTTAATTCAGCTCAAGTATTCTTTAAGTACAAAAGAAGTTTCATTTTCTTTACAACGGAAATTCTTTCAATGCGATCTTTATGAATTGTTGTAAAAATTAAATAAGTACGCCTTTGGAATTTAAGGAACTACGATATTTATTAACGTTGTTCGGGAGTTTAGGCGAGTTAGGGAATACATAAATATATCTTTTATTTTCTAGCTTTTGGCGGCTATTTTGTTCACGTGGCCTTTCGTTTATCTTTAATAATGTAAAGTTGTAATGTATATCAAGTATTTTTTGTTCCAAGTTGCTAAATTGAGTCTTGAGTCCAAGTTCCAAGCCTAAAGAAAAAGTTGCTGACTCGAAGCAGTAGGGTCACGGTCACACACTAAAATGTTTTGTGGTATTTCAATTACACATTGCATACAATGTTTCACAATATCACTTGTACTCGTCAACAAGGGTACAAGACTTTGAACAATCATAAAGCAGATCTCAACGCCAACCGCAATAAGATAAAGGCCCGTCCACCTGTGGCCATTGTTATAACTAAAATAAATATTTTATCCTCAAAATTGGTTTCTTTAGCCATATAAGGACACACGATAGAGCTGACCATAAGGGCCCCTAAATGTAATGCAATCGCAGTTACCGAAATCGGTCTGGAGAATCATCATCATCATCAAACGTTCAATAATGAGCCCAAAAAGCAACGCGTCTTGCACTACAAACTTATTCAGGTATCATCTCTTGGAACTCATAATAAAATTTATCTACTGGATTTTGAATGTATTACAAAACATCACAGATTTTTATAAATCTACGTTTGCCTATAGCCCGTAGCAACTTAAAGTTGCTTTGCTTATAACAATTAATCATTGCACCTAATTTTTTTCCGCTTTTCCCAACAAGACCGACGAACTTATTTAAACCACAATGCCTTGGTGTTGTAATTAAAACCCATCGTAAATATTGGCTCTTTAAGCCCATCGTGCTCAAACTTGCAGCTATTAATCAATTCGCATTCAAGCGAGGGTTGAACCTGCACACTGTGCACTCTGATTAGTATGGAATAAATTATGACTACTTTTACTTTTGGAGTCTTCTTTACTTAACTTTGACACTTAGATCATTAAAAAGTTCAAAAACTACATTCAATTATTTACTAGTAGTACCGAAACTAGATAATTTAATCTCTCGGGGACTTTCAACAGTTTGTGTGTGCTTGTGGGTGCGTGTGTGTATGGTCGTGTGTTTATTTGTCTGTGTGGGTGCATGTGTGTTATGCGTGTGTATATCTCTGATTGTGTGTGTGTGTGTTTGACCCTTTGAGTCCAAGGCGAATCACTGTGCTACTGCCAATTAAGTCGTCACAATCATGAATGGATGCCATGCATAAAGTCCAATTCTAGTTAATTCAAAAGTTAGGCTGCACAAACACTACACAATTCGCTTGCGCACACACACACTACGGATTCATTAAGATTATTCTACATCAGATGCCGGTTCTGCGTACTCAAGTGCCACTTCAATGCCTATTGACTAAGCAGGCTGTACCCACATCTACAGACCCAACGGTATATACCCTGTATTACCATACATCCCACATGTATATGGTATGTGAGATTTGTAACGATCCGATAGTCTCAAGGGTTTCACTTGAAAAAGTGCCACCTATAAAAGGTTTTCCAGTCAACATTCTAAGCACTAAGAACAGAAACAGGAAGATCCAGCTATTATAATAAATAATTTTATGACCTCCGTAGCCGAGATGCGGACACGCCGGATTTGGCGTTGGCATATCTGAGGTTCCGGGTTCGATTCGCGGTCGGGTCAATGTAGAAAACGAACTTTACTATATTGGTTTGGGTCTGTGTGTTATGGCACCGTCGTTGTTTCTGATTTCTATAACACAAGTGATTTAGCTACTTACCTTAGGATCAGAGCAATGTATGTGATGTTGTCCAATATTGATTTATTTACTAATTTTAAAAAAAATGCTCGTGTTAATCAAACAACCCAACCTGGAACCGCTAGGCTTTGTTGTCCTAAGTTCAAACTACAACACCAGACGGTCGCCAAAGTAATAATATAACAATTGATTTCGGTTGTCCTCACCATAGCAAGCCTTGACGTTAACCAGCTTGAGCTCCGCTTTCTATCTGTGTCGGTTGTAATCCTACTGAGATTGGATGCACTCTGAGTGACGTCATCAGGTGACTTTGTGGCAGGCAGGGTCCTGTAACCCATTGTTATCAAAATGCCCAACTAAAGGTTTTAAGAAAATTTTTTTGGGATCATCAAAAAAAGTAGGTAACTCATACATTTTCGTAAATAAGCATAACCAGCTTCAAGCAGATATCGAGCCGTACGTTGCGGTGTCCTTTCGCTACACAGGCCTAAATATATTTTTAGAATACAACTTCAAAAGAAAATCTTATTTTTGTAGTTGTATTTTATTAAATAATAATTGACTAGATCCCCTCGCATGAACTTCTCGTATATAAGTCTGCGGCAAATATTATTTTGTTGAACTGACAAGTCCTCTCCTTGTTTCAGATAAAGCACCATCAGAAGCGACGTTCCGTGGCGCCGAGTTCCTCTCGTACGACCTGACGCAGACTGGAGGGGAACCCATTGTCAGCACCCAGGATGCCCTGACTCTGTACTTCAAGACCCGACAGCCTAACGGACTGCTGTTCTATACTGGTAAGCTTTCTAAATAAGAGGAGAAAAATATTGAAACGGACGATGAGCCAGAAAATTTCTAAAATGTAGGTTAAGTGCCGGCAACCGCAGTGTAAGTCATCCATCCAGTAGGTGGATAGACGACCTGGTAAAGGTTGCTGGAAGCTGCTAGATGTAGACCGCTTCCAATTAGCCATTCTGGAAGTCATTGGAGGAGGAGGGAAAGAATGGTAAAGATAAAAAGTTTGTAAACATGTAAACTACGCAGTTACCCTCAGGTGACAGATAAAAGCCATAGTTTATGGTCGTGGATCTGGAAAACGCAAAACATATTAATAAAGAAATATGGAACTTAAAAAATATAGCAGGCAAATATGAGGATATCAAGATTCAAGCTGCATTTCAATTATAGAATCAAAAGAATTATAGAATTTCAACAGAGAAGATGGTTGGAAAATACCACCAGCATGGGATCCTGTTTTAACGAAAGCCCATGCTAGGCCCCGCACTGCAAGACCTCTAGATACAGTTAGCTCTTTTTGCGTAGATAGGAACATAAATTAATATTAACTGAGTGACGGTAGTTTATATTTTTTCAAAATATTGTAAATACGAATAACACCTTAGTCTACCTGTGACCACGAACGCTGTAAAGTGTTCGAAACGTCAGGTTAAATAAAATGTTAATAAATCGCGAAAAACCCCGTAAAAGTAGTTTCATTTAAAAGAATCAAAAAAAATTTGAAAGATAACGTGCTTCCTAACTGAATGACTATAGGGACTTCCACACCCACACTAGCGTCTTCCGAGTGTCCAATCACCATTAAGTAAATGCCGCTGCGCAAGCGTTGCGTCAACACTGATTGGATGCTGCTATGACATCGACGCTCAAAAGACGCTAGTGTGAGGGAGCTAAATGAACCTTTTTTGCCAGGTCACGAAGCTGACTATCTGAACCTAGCAGTTCGAGATGGCGGCGTTTCTCTCACCATGGGACTTGGCAACGGCAAACAGGAGATGCACATCAAACCAGCGAAGACCAGGTTCGACGACCACCAGTGGCACAAGCTGACAGTCCATAGGAGGGTGCAAGAGGTTAGTTCTAATCTAAATTATCTAAGTTTGATGATTATGATGTCTTTCTGGTGTCTTTAGAGAGCGCTTGTGAAGTCAATTACCACGTTTTAAAAACAAAAAAGAAACGGACACCCGAACTCTCTCTTTACTAGAATTGTCTACTCGTGCTATCTTTGTCATAAAAATAAACCATACATACATACATATTTTAACTTATTATAGCATTTTTTTTAATGTAAAGAATATCAATGTACGACCACCGAGCTCGATCTTCAGCTATATTCTTTTCACCAGATAACAATACTTTTTTAATCGCCTACTTAAATAAAAGGGTTTCAACACTATGTTTTTTTGAGAAAGTGAAAAAAGACATCAAAACATCTGTTTTTATTTCCACCATACCAACTTCATGGTATGTACCTACCTAACACAGTGATTAAAAGTAATTTTAAAAGCCATCGATTAGAAATTGTGGCAACGCTGAAAAGTCGTAAACTAACAAGTCTAATGCCATAATAACACCGTTTTGTGTTTTATGCCTTCTACTAATGACTCCTTTGATTCCAAGTATAGTTCGGAATAGAATTCCAAGTACCCAAGAATTCTCGGAAATGTATTCAATGGTTAATGACTTAGTAAAGGTTCGATCGATAGAACACACATCAAGCTCAATTTGACACTTTACAAAACCGTAATTTGCAGACATATTGAAAGGTTGTCTTTTGTTTTCTATTCTATTTCCTTAGACATTAATGTTATACATTGGTGGAGACTTGTAAAAAATTTGGTTAGCTTGACGTCTTTTTTATTGAATCTCTAAAATCAGTTCCATTATTCAGTCGAAATTGTTTTAAAATTAGGATACCCCCTAAATTAATTGAATTTTAAACTCTGTGAATGATGCAAATTAATACTGCTCACATCTTTATGATTTATGTATTTCAATATTTTAAAATATCTATATCTCTCTGCTAGATTTTTTATTTTATTTAGTGATCTTTCCCATTTTTAGTCGTCTAGTTCCAGTGCAGTACACTCCACCATATTTCATATTATTTCATGCACATCTTAAACTATTTCTCTATTCAGCCTATTGCAGACCACTGCTGGACGTAAGCTCCCGCTTTTTTTGTCCAGCTACTGTCAGCAATCTTCCTAACTTAAATACTAATTCAAGATAATTATTATTACCGTAAATTGTTATTTTACCATAATAATTGTTGAAAATACTTTGCCACATTTAAACCACATAATTCACATTGAGGTATCAGATACAGTTACCAAAAAATCGAATTCTGGCCCAACCCGGAGGTAATTTAAAAACAAACATGCAAATTCAATGTATCCCCAACATGGCCGTTATCGTTAAGAGCTCTTTGTGTTCAAAATAGAATTCCAACGTATCAAATTACGCTTTTCATGGCAACCTTGATATTTGAAGCCGAATGATGACTTGGCATCTTTCAGGAATTTGATAGTGTGCCCTCGAAATTGGTTATTCGGTCCAGAATGTTTTGGCTTTCAACAACATTCCGTGTTACAAAAGCTTATTTGCCTTTTCATGGGTCCCTCAAGATGTTCAGACGAAACTGATGTCGTTTGTTTAGTTTCGTAATGAGGTTGGGCTCTGCAAGTATTTGAAAGAACAAGATTTGAGATTTAAGACCAAAGGAAATCTTAACTTAGTTAGGTAGGTACTTCTAAGGATAGTGACTTTAAAAAGTGTAAATTAAATTGAATGCAGCATACTTACATTGTTAAAATCATTAAGGCAGGCATAACAATTTGTTATTGCGTCAAACTGAAGAGAAAAACAAAACAATATTGAAGTTTTAGAAGAGTTCATGTTCAGTCTCATGTACCTTACTTGTAAGTTTGACGCATGTCTGAAACACGTCAGACAACTTTACAAGAACCATTAATTAGTTGTTTCATGGTTCTCCCACTGATTCAATAATCACTACAGGCAGACCAAATATAAGGCGCCATCTATCAGGATAAATGTGCAGTGTGGTTCCCTATAAAAATCCTATCGTGTCTCGTTTTTTAGGGTTCCGTACCGAAAGGGTGAAACTGGACCCTATTACTAAGACTCTGTTCATCCGTCTGTCCGCCTTTCACCAGGCTGTATCTCATGAACCGTGATGGTTAGACAGTTGAAATTTTCACAGATGATGTATTTCTGTTGCCGCTTTATCAACAAATATTAAAAAACAGGATAAACTACGGGGGTTCACATACAACAGACATGTTTTTTTTTGTCATTTTTATAGATAATGGTATGGGACCCTTTGTGCGCGAGTCCGGCTCGCACTTGGCTAGTTTTCTAGATAATAATTTGTTATTTTTGTACTATGTTCTATATTACTTTATTATAAAATGCCAATTTCGTTACCGGCGAGTTTTCGGCCAGTAATTAGTCATGGTGGGTGATCGATTTCAACATGGGCTTTGTAATTGAGCCGATTCCGATGCGATAAATTTCCCTGGATTCGCTCTGCGATGCGTAAATAATTTGCGAATTAGTCCGCACCAGGTGAATTCAATTTGGGTTTGTGATTCAGCATTGTCTAGAAACGCTTAGCATCCATTAGATTAGCCTGTCTGTTGCGAATATTGTATTTAAATAAAACAATTTTTATTTTATCATCCGTTTAAGTTTTGAAATGGCTCTGTTTAGTTATTAGGGCTTGTAACTACTAATATTCTAACGATAAATAATCAAATGGATCGGTGGTAATATCTGGTCATGGTAGTCACAGTGCCTCCTCAATTCAGTAAATTGTGAGTTTGAATACCATATATTATAATTAACGTGTAGCCACTTGGTCGACGGCGAAGGAGAATATTTTGAGGGAGTTTTCACGATATTTCCAGCATGTTTTCACTTGATTGGGAAATATTTTAGTGGTACTTGTATGGTACATACAAAAAAGAATCATGAAATCGAAGGTCTCAATAAAAAGTAATCAGCGGATTTTTTTTGCGTTAACTGCTATAGTGATTTGTTTAACATAATAATATGTTAGTTGCTTTTCTGAGCTGCCTATGTTGTCTTGTCCCACACAAAAAGTTGTATTTACCAAAATCAACCCTCAAAAGGATTCCAGTAAAAAATAGCCCTGTATAATTGATAAGGCCGAAAGTCCTTTTAACCCCTCACCTACTATCGCAAACTGATGACAATACGTCCGTCAATGTCGGATTTTATCCCAAATAAACGGTTTCGGCTCCCCCTTGACGGCTATTGCGGCTCCATATCGTTTTCCCAGAGGAGTTTTTAATAAAAACATTCGATATTTATTCATTCCACTCGTCCTTGGCCTATCGAGGTTCGAAAAATACGCAAAGTGAAAGCGTTTAATAGGATCCCGGTCTTGTCGAGTGATTACGGTAGGAAATAAATTCAACATTCTGATTTTATAAGCACGCGAAAAACGTGTTGGAAATATATCGTCATTATTTTTTATGTTTTTGCAATGTTTTTTTGAGATTTTACAGGCTGGTAGGTTGAATGAGGGATATACTATATAGCAGGTTGTTCTTATTAATGATATAAAAAAGAACATCAATGGAACCAGGAGCTTAAAAATGTTGATGTTTCATAAATTTTGGTTTTACTCGTAATATAAAGTAGGTCAATTTGTTAACTTTATTTTTTACCCAATAAGCTTAAGGCAATTACATTGTTTATGTCAGGCATAAACAACTTTCTTGCATGTTGAAAAAATCAAATTAATTAAAATGTGATATTTTTTCTATTTGATTTTGGGTTAGTAGGTATGTTCAAAGAAACATTAATATTCCTGTCACTTTCCTTTACGAGCTAGAAAACTCTGATGGACAGGACGGTCGAAACGAAGTCAAAGTGGCTTAACAGAGGGTCTTGGCCTTTTGGGTACGAAACCCTAAAAACAAGAAACCAAAGCATACAGGGTGAAAAAAAAAGGGAATTTCATTAAAAACTATCATTCATTTTGTCACTTCATAATGTTACTGCGGTAAGTATTCATAAAATACATCAACATTATAGATCTCCAAAAGGCATTACTTTTAATTCGTAAAGCGATTCGTATATGAAAATTAAGGCATTAAGATTTAATCTTAATCCAATTATTTCGGGGTTTCAGAAGATTTAACTAAATTCAATACGGCATTGGTTTATTTTCGTTACGGTATATGTCAGTTCTGATCCCTGAGCCTATCTGATGGTATTAATTATGTATGTAGGTCTCATGCGGTTCTGTTACGGCCGTAAAGAGTTTACCCTGAGCCGAGGGGATCCTGATGGCCGAGGGGATATGATAGAATGCTTGATACTCAAAATGGGAAAGTTTTAACAGTATAGTCCGATAAAGTGCGACGACCCCCGTAGCCGAGAGGCGAGCTCGCCGTACTATATGGCGTCGCCATCTCCGACGTTCCGGGTTCGATTCCCGGTCGGGTAAATGTAGAAAACGAACTTTTCTATAATATTGTCTCGGGTCTGTGTGGCGTGGTAACGTCGTTGTGCCTGATTTCTGTAACACAATTGCTTTCGTAAATTTTCGTTTTTAGCAATTCCATGCAAGGTTTAATTAAAGATAAATAACACTTAAAAAAATCAATGTTTACAATGTTTAAGCATTTCTGATCTTCACCAATAGTCAAATATTTGTAAAAATATTACTATCGGGTGTTGACGGGTAGTATACTACTCAGATATACATATAGCTACAACATTGATCAGAGTTACGCTGGCTTCGACAGCGAGAAGAAACACTTGAGAAATTTCATTGTGTCACGTGACTCGGTAGCTTAGTTGGTAAAGCACTCGCCCGGCATGCGATGAGACTTGGTTTCGAGTCCCACCTGAGGTCGATGATTTTTTCAAGTGTTATTTATCTTTACAATTGCTTTCGCTCCTCACCTTAGGATCAGAGCAATGTATGTGATGTTATCTAATATTAATTATGAAACAGGTGTTTTTTCCTAGCGCGATGTTCAGTCGGGGTGTGCTTCAGCACTATCTTTGTTGTAAAGATAAAATTTAGTAAATTACTTTGTATTTTTGTTGCAGATTACACCACTCACCAGTTTTTGCAGGGTAAGTAAAAATTCATGTTTAAGTAAATTAATTTTCGCAGTTCTATACCATAAGTACGAAGTAACATATATTTTTTTACTATGTTTCTGGTAAGAAGTCATCCCATACTGAATTAAAGAAAATGTATTATAATAGTGACCATAAAAGTAAAATGTAATAAAAAAAATCGTATACTTAACAATAAATAAGTGCATGAATTTATTTTAGTGACCATAATAGTTAATGAATTATAAATCATCCTTGTACATATAAAGAAGCGAATAAATTGATAAACTGACTATAGTAGAAATTGTACAACAAAGTCTATATTAATGCCTTACACCGTTTTGCATCTCCCAGTGCATTAAGTTTCTGAATTGATTCCACGCTAATTGTTTTATTAGAATAAACACTACAGATCAAGCGTGATATTAGTGCCATTTGCTCCGCTGTCCGTCTGTCTGTCTGTCTATCTATCTGTCTGTCCGTCTGTCACCAGGCTGTATTTCATGAACCGTGATAGTTAGACAGGTAAATTTTCACAGATGATGTATTTCTGTTGCCGCTATAACAACAAATACTAAAAACCAGAATACAATAAATATTTAAGGGGGCTCCCATACAACAAACGTGATTTTTTTTCCGTTTTTATAGATAGTACGGAAACCTTCGTGCGTGAGTCCGACTCGCACTTGGCCGGTTTTTCTAAACACAACTCCATAACACCGATCACAATGCGAATTCTTAAAGCAATGGTGGCTCAATTAAATTTTTCCGAGACCCAATAGCCTTGGTTCTTTCATTGCGGAGCATTCTGAAATTGAATGGACAATAGTTCTAACAATGGGCGACGCGTGCCAGTAATATTAAAAGAATTGAGTGCCTATTGCACTTTTAATTTACGTCTGAGTAATAATTTGAACGTTATTAAAATAGTTGTTAAACTACAAAACCCGCTTATGTGTACAGGGTGACTGGTAGGACAAGGAAATTTCTATAATAGGTTATTCTACTAAATTAACAGCTTAATTTTTTAAACTTACTAATATCGAAATCTGCATCTTTCCAAACAACATTTAATACCTCGATGATAATGTATGGAGTATCAGTTTTATTTCTAATCTATTACCCTAATGAAAATTCGTCCGCATAGTTTATTCATGTTCCAATTTTGGCCCCATACTAAAAACTAAATGGGCATAATATTCTGTAAAAGGGATTTTAGTTAGTTGAAATTAATTTCGTCCTTAGTACAACAAAAATTTACATTTATAAGAAACGAAATTTTCGGTATTTTTTTTTAAATAGGCCTGCTATTAAACAAAAATACCGAAAATTTCGTTTCACGCAACATGAACCGAGAAAATGTTTCTGTAAAACAATTGTTAACATCTTTGATCACCTAAACAGCATTATATTACTTACTCTTTGTTCGTAATATCGTTACGTAAACCAATATAAAATTTCCCGTCTCGGTTCTACAATTTCCTTCAACTTATTTACTTTATTATAAAATATATTTCCTTTGCATATAATTTCCTAATGTTATTTCAGCTTTTATTCTCGAGTGCATAGAAATGAATATTCAACGAAGGTTAATTTTTATTTGTGCAATAAAACGCAGTTATATGCATAATTCCGAGACCAATTAAGTAGCTTCTTTAATTGTAGGTGCTTTTGTATTAGAACAATGAAAAGGCAGAAAGCGGTAATTGGATGACCTTGACCATGAAAAAGCGTATTCCGTTTCAAATATGAATAACATTTTCACGGTCAAGAGAGGGTGGCATATTAAGCATTGTTAAGGAAGGGGGTTGATGATAAATAATACTATAATAATTTATCAGTAGGGGACGGACGACTGTTTATTGTGAACTTAGCTTCATCCTACTTATCAGCAGAAATAATTTGTTAAGCTTAAACTCTTGTGGCCGCGAACATTTCCAACGTGTCTCGTTTCCGTGGTTTTAAGTCCTGGATATATGCCTCCCTATAAAAAGTCTGAGCAGCTCTAGGCCTTTTACGTCCTAAGGTTTTCCGTAACCTTGACTAGGCCATTAGTCCTCCAGGTAGGGGGACAAGGGATCTGTGAGATGAGGGCTTTAGCTTTGCAATTCGAAGAGCTATGTGACTTTGGTTCTTTTGGATATTCTAATATTCTGATTTCAGATTTATAATCACATAAGGAAAAGCCCAGTTCTCTCCATAGTATGCTTAGTCTATTAAGTACAAATTATTGACACAAAGATCTCCAGTTATGAAACATCAATGTATCTTTTAACAAATTGAACAACAATAGAGTGATGAAGCAAACTTATCCTTGGGTATGCGAGTCCATCTGAGTATTTCTGATACCTGCGGGGTAACCATGAACTCTTAAAATAATCTCAATCTGTCAAATCTGACAATTTCGTACGTAAGTTTTATCTAAGCACTTATATTTTATAGGTATTTTTTTGTATGTAGTTTATACTTATTGATATTGTTATTGTAGGTATGTATATAAAATTACACAATAAGCGCTCTGTACCACTTTCCCTTTTCTCTAGAGTTGTCCTCTACCTGAAGGTTGTCTGGAAGAGATTTTTAGCGATAACATCGCCTAAATTGTACATCTTTCTGTAAATATCAACTGTAACTTCTTTGTTTGGCATACCATAAAGAGTATCTATCTATCCATCGTACGTCATTACGAACGAAATGTGACAGATTTGAGATTGTTTTAAGAGTTCATGGTTACCCCCCTGTTTTCCTTCTCAAACAATAACCAAATTGCAAGAAATATTTATTTACCCCAAATTGGAATATAGATTCGGAAAACCTATTCCGTTTACCATTACCAATTTTTTAACGGAATAAACCAAGTTCATTGTTCTCTTTGCAAGTGCGCGTATGTTACGGGTGTTTCCAGTTAGGATAAATTGTTTATCCAATATATTTTATGAGCAATAACTCGAGCAGCGAAACAGTGTGGTGTTCAATATGAAAAAAGTTTGTTTAGTGATAGAACTCGAAGTTTGGCTTCGAATATTGTCATGCTTTTGGTGTATCACAGCAAAGTGTTGGAAGTACAGTATGGATTTTGGATGTAGACAGAATTAAAGAAGTATTATGTTCGAAACTTTTAATGATTTATGTCTAAGTGTCGGTTCGTTTAAATTCTAATTCATTTGTTTGCATTTTCCTAACTTTACTTTTATGGTCACCTATATTGCTAGTTTATAAATACAAATATAAGTCAACTTTGAGCATGCAACAGCAAAAAAGACCAGGGTGGTAATCACGATCTCTTAAAACAATCTCAAATCTGTCAAACATTATCATTTCTGTCAAATTTTGTATGAAATGACGTACCAAAATTGAGATTGTTTTAAGAGTTCATGGTTATGGCCCAGAAAACAAGTTATAATAAGGGATGCTAATGCTAGAAATTTGTATTTTCGTCAGTGATAGTGAAATTCATTGTTATCTAATATTGTTATAACGTGGTTCCAGCATTTTATTACATGAAATGAAATGCGCAAAGTTTTTCAAATAAAAGAACATGTATTTGTCAAGCATTAGATTAATTATTGAATTTTCGAATAAAAACATATCGAACTGGCAGTACCAGATGGTATTTTGAGGACCTATAAGACACGTAAGAAAAAAATGGACAGAATACCGTTCTCTGTCACCCAAGCTTTTCTTGTGGTAGACCTATAATCATATGGACTCGTTCAAATCATCACCTTAGTAGATACTCTCCAAAATTAAAATGTCAACTATTCTTCCACAGGTATCAGCCATAGTAGATGATGTCTACTCGGAGCACTCTCATGTAGCTGGTTCATTCACCATGCTAGCGAGTTCCAGGGCTCATGTGGGAGGTTCCTTGAACGCAAGGGCACTGCCAGGAGCGAGGGTGCATACCAATTTTATAGGCTGCTTAAAAAAGGTAAGTCAAACCATATACAAATTTATGCGAGCTACTAAGCTCTGTTTTCTTTTACCAACGGCGAATGTGTCTTCTAAGCTCAATAAATGATGTTCACACCATTTATTGAATTGAGCATCTCATTGAGGGCCCAAATACCCGGTACAATCACAAGCATTTATTAGGAAATTCTTATTTTTGATTGCTACAAAATCAAGTTATGTTAGGTAAGAGTGACGTTATTGTTTGCTCCCGCCATACTGACTATCTGAACGAAGTGTGTTTTGACAGCTGATAAAAAGTATATCAATTGATCGGTGGTGTCAACTAGCCTATTACGACAAAATAGAAAAAATACAGAAGGGCCACTCCCACCGTTCTCGAAAACAACTGCCAAAATTGGGCATACTACCTAGGGAAGCTATTCTGAATTTTTGAAATAAGTAAGTGTGTTTTATTACACTGACACATCGATTAGTTTATACATTCATCTTATCATACGTCCAGGCCTAAATGGGAAGACAGAGCAATATTCGCGGCGCGTAGTTTCCGCCAACATAACCAAAACTCTACACTCGCAACTAATTCGCGGTGGTTTCGCAAAAAGTTCGCAACTTTTATCGATATAGAAGTTCCATAAAATAGGTGCAGCCTGATATTATTCGAGAAATTGTATTTCTGTCTCATTCGTCCATGTAACGCAATTTTTTTACTCGTTTCTTACCACGCGCCTTCAATAAATATGAGTGTGATATGCTTAGTAAACTGTCGTGTCGTGAGTGACAGCCCGCTGAAGTTCGGCCGGAATCGGCCGAGTTGACGAGTAAACGCAATATCAATCTGTGCGTTAACGCAATGACGCTTATGTTCCGAGTGGACTATCTGTCTAGCGCGCCGCGCCACTATACGTAATTTGTGCTATTACTCTATTACTTAGAGCCAACTCAAGTTAGGTATCTCACGGCATTTATTCTTCTCTTTACATAAACTCTAACTTATTGTCCGTAGGTGGAATTCTCAGCAGATACTCTTCGGCTAAACCTCATCGACTTGGCCAGGACTGGCAGCAAGCTGATCACGGTGACCGGTCGCTTGGAGTACGCCTGCACTGCTTCGGATACAGCTGATCCCGTCACGTTCACCACGAGAGACGCGCACTTGGTAAGTGAAATCCTTTTTTAAAAGATTAATGATCTTCATCAGCTGAAAGAGCTAAATGGAAAACTCTGAAGAACAACCCACTGCAACCCACATTACTTCATAGTTTTCTATATCCACTTTCAAGTTTAGATGTTGCAGACGAATGTGGGTAAAGCCCAAATATTTCACAAAAATGGTTCGGGACGGTAAAATGATTTTTAGTGATTTTACCATCTATTCTTAAACTCCAAACTCAAATTGTAGCTTACCTTAAAATGATAATGAAAAGGCCAAAGTTGAGACCGAAGTATTTAATTTGAGGACCAAGGAAGTTCAAAATCAGGAATGAGTCTTAAAGAACATACCAAATCATGCCGTTTCGCAAATTAAGTCAAAGTATGTTAAGCAAACTTTAAATATATTAATTTTAATATCAAAAATGTATTAAAAAGGGATTAGGTAGGTACTTCCTATTCTTGTAATAGATTCTACAAAACATGTAACTGAAGTACGCTGTTATTGAAGTACGCTTTTACTTAAAGCTGATTGAAAGAGCTAGGACTAAATGGAAGCACTCTTTGCTATTTTAAACAGAAAAATGAAGCTTTCCAAGTTATTAAGGTCTGCAATATAAAGATGAGATTCTATTTTAAGACACCCGAGTTATTAAGTCGACTTAAACTTCAGGAGCCGCGGCAGTCAAATATTCAAACTTTGGTCCCATTGTCTCAGAGAGAAAACCAACAAAGATGCCAGTTTTTATAAATGCCAGTAGAACTGTTGCTCCTGACAAGTACCTAAAAAGTTTCGGGAAATACAAAAGGATATGGATTTCCTTAAAAGTTAGCGGGAATATTAAAAGAAATTGTTTCCGACTCACAAGTTTTTAACTTCAACATTTCCTTGACTTCAGCATTGAAACGTGGTTTAATGTCATTGTCCTGTAAATTGTAGAGATCGTTAACATAGTAGCAAAGATTACAATGAATATTTTTCAAAGTTAATTGACCTTTCAGGAATAAAGACTCGCTTTCAAAGTTTTAAATCAAGTAGTTTCTCTTACAAAGAAATCTCGGAGAATCGTTCAATTTCCGAGTTGAATTCTTCAATTGCAAGACACTTTTCTTCAAGGACCCTACTCTTTATTTTAGTCGAGAATCCGGCGTGGGACTTGATTACGCTAGTTGATTTAGGATCGCATCCCAATGATTGATTTTGTGATTTTAGTCTGTAAAACCAAGATCTGAAATGTCAATTTTCTGGGTTTAGTTACTCTTAGTGTAGAACAGGGCGGTAACCACGAAGAGTAAGAGTTCATGGTTATGGCCCTGGGCCATCTCATCATTAAAACAATCTCTAAGTTGTCAAATGTGTCAATTTTGGTACGTCATTTCATACAAAATTTGACAGAAATAATAATGTTTTACAGATTTGAGATTGTTTTAAGAGTTCGTGGCTACCGTCCAGATACGAGTATGTGAGGTCAAACAATGAACTTTGTGAACAATAATACGACTTAAAGTACTTTGCCTCGCCGGATTTGAGAACTTGATTAATATTATTATAAAATAAATGAATAAGTAAATGCAATCACTCGTAAAGATATCAAGGTTTGAAATAAGAGAAAATTATAAAAAATATATTTGTGTTTGGATTATACGTACTCTTAATGGAGACTTCGACTTAGCAAATGCAATTTAGTGGTAATAGCAATAATATTATACTTAAAACTGCTTGCACTTAATTAAAAACAAAACCGGTCAGGCTCAGTGGCATGCATTAGGAAAAATGCATTATTTTTTAAATATGCATATATTCAGGTGGTCTAACTTGGGCTGTTTATGATGATGAGGATAAAGCTATTAGACACATTACGTACAAAAGTATACCCTACGTACATAATGTCTGCACAAATTTTAATAATCTACCCTGTTCCACTAAGTACTGGGCAAAGGACTTATCTTATTTAGAAATAATTTCATAAAAAATGCACGTACTCAAATATGTCACGAAAAGATAGAAACCAATATTGCACACTCATACAAGCATATTTATTTTTCTCTTCTACAATTTTCTGCAAAATTACATCGAGTTGAGTACCAGTAACCTAATGCACGGTTAACAGCTTACTCGCCTTCGCAAATTCAGCCCTTTTATAAAATAATCCAAATAAAAACTAAAAGCTGTCTACTCTCACTATCCCTAACCCAACAATAAACTTCTCACACACTTCATTACCCTATAATGGTGGTCGGGAGTCGTCACAAAAACTAAGCACCAATTAAAAAGAATGGGCCCAGTGAAAAATTGTCCGACGTCCGAGATCTCACAGGCCTCGTTTAGTGACAGGCTGGCCTTAGGCGGAGCGATCAGCGTCAAATTACCGTTACACTATTAGATAAGAGATGCATTTAAATTATTTTCTAAAATGGCTCGGGTGTAACTGGAAAAGCTCATAGCAAATTCATTATACCCCTTACAAGGGGTGATTGCATACTTTGTGTGTTGTCTAAAATATATTTACTACTAACTAAATTGGTGTATTTAATCTAATATTTTATAAATTAAGGAGTGATCAATTTATAATTAACCTGTTTCCCGTACACTAATTATTGTTTACCTACATATTATGCCTGTAGTTCTTGGATTGATAACAAGTAACGGTCGTTCGTGTTTTCCAGTGTTAGTCCAATATTAGCTCTTAAAAAAATTATTCATTAAACCTGATTGTGTTTGATATTCAAAAGACTTCAACATTTACATAATCTGCTAGATTACTTTGCATTAAATGTCTGCGTCTATCATCTATATAAGTCTGTAGCTCTTGAACTGGTTCAAGTAACAAGCGTTTGTATTGCCTAGGTGTTTCTGAATCTATTTTTTAATTATCTTTGTTGTTTTAAGCTAGGACATAACTAGCCGTATTCTAGCTTAACCTCTACGTCTATAAGCAAGCCCCGTTTGCTTCACCCTTCAACTGGACACTCCGTATGAGTGGCCGGCCCGGACGTTGATTAAATTGGAACAGTGGTTATTGGATTCGAGTTGAGTGATTCGGTCGTTGAGACCACTAGAACTGCTATTGATTGGAAGGTTAGCGGTTAACTTCTTTTCTGGGTAGGTAAGAGGTTAAAAGTCATGAGATAAATAGCGCAATTTGCGCACTTGGCTAAAATAACTGCAAAATTGAAATCTTAAAAACTTTCCTATACGAATTGTAACAACTAATCCGTATTTATGCTGTGAAGAGGTCTATGCTTGAAATTTCTCTGAAAGATAAATAAGAAATGAGGTAATTTTACAAGGAACTAAAGTAATTGATAATAGTTCAGAGGATAAGCAAACTGAAGTGGCAGGGGGCTTGTCACGTTTGCCGCAGCGCCGATAACCTGATGGACAAAACCAGAAACGAAGGAATTTGAAAAACAACTGAAGTAATCAATATCTTACTAGCTCAAACAATTAGTTACTTCGAATGGCACACGGCTTGCCACATTTGCCGCAGCACTGATAACCGATGGAAAAGACGTGTTTTAAGTGGAGAATACGACTTGGCAAGCGCCTGGCGCCGTCTTGAAAGGTGGAGAGATTATATTGACAAACTATTGCTGGCAGCAAGTTTAAAATGATTCTTGACGATTGTGCTCAGTGGCGTACATTGAGTTCGGCAGTTATATCCAGCGGTGGTCGATCGCGGGGTGATTATGATCGATATCGATATTTTAGTACGGAAGTCAAAATTGTATGCTGGTTTGGCTGGTATAAAGATTTCCTATAAGGTCCACAAAATATCCTCTAAAAATAAAAAGAACACCGTGAATATTTCAAATAATACCACATGAATTTGGCATTATTTGAAACTTAAAAGGTACAAACACACTTTATCTAAAACAGTCACAATGAACATGTAAATCCGTTTATTGCTTTGACCAATTTCACTAACAAAATCTTTGTTTGGAGTACCAAATTCGAGGCTATTTGTACGTAATTTGTTCTAGCGGAATTGTTAGGGATGTGACAATTATTATTCAGGTTGGGACTTATTCAAACATACATTTAAAGGGCTAAATTGAGTTTACGAGCCAAGTGAATTGCCCCTCTTTTTATTGATGGTAGTTATGAGTATTTTTTTGCCTAGCAGAAACCAGAAAAAAATAAAAAACAATATCCAGATTGCTTTGTTTTCAGTAAAAAAATATACAAAAATCCTTTGTCTCTAAAATCAATTTGGAATGCGTCATGAAAGGTTTTATTCTTTTTCAAGTTTTAAATCTGTTCCATTAAATTAAATAAGGGCTTAATCCCACTAAGCTGCTGTTCGAGTACGACTCAAACGTGACCGGTTTCTTAAAATTACAATGGATTTTGTTAAGTTTTAGTTACTAAATGTTTCTTCTCAACCCTATCTCATCCCTAGTTCAGTTGTCCACTCAAACAATCCATTGCGAGCTCCTGACCGACTTACATTACCGCACACAAGTGCAGAGTAATGTGTGGTCGGTTCAACGAGTGAATTAAATCGCTTACAGCTTTAGTGAGAATGCGGGCTCAACTAACTGAAATATCCGTGGAGAGTTTTGGATATATATTTTGTACATCATTATTCTATTTTTGAGCTTTGCTCTTGTCGGTGTAGTCTTTTCATCTCTCCCTACATTTTGCCTCTCTTTTCACTTTGGATACGACATGACGTTCAGTTTCCTTATCTGCTGCATATAGCTTATTCTAGATCTTCCTCACTTTCCGCTTCCTTTTTAACCGACTTCAAAAAAAAGGAGGAGGTTCTCAATTCGTCTGAATGTTGTTGTTTTTTTTTTTTTTTTTGTATGTATGTTACGCGACTACGCCGTCAATTATGGACCGATTTTAAAATTTATTTTTTAGTTTGAAAGGGTATACTCCCAAGGTAGTCCCATTTCCACCAAGTCAGATTCTGATGATGGGATCCCTGGGAAATCGAGGGCAACCCTCAATTTTTGTAGGCACCCATATTGTTTTGCATATATTTTCTGACTCGATGCTGATTTTTGGGTCTGGTAATCATCATGTCATGTTGCTGACCTGATGATGGAAGCCACAGAACTCCTTAACGGATAGGAGTTAGAAGATAATACTGCTTTTTGTCGACAGAACGTATTTCGCAGTGTGTTGAGCAGACGTGGAGCTTATGAGGTACCAGACCGCCAATTTTTATTTACTGGGGGCGTACTCGCACACCCAGTAACGAAAAAAATTTGAAAGTTCCTTTCTTAATTTAACCTGTTATTTAACGCGAGACCTTATCCTATGGTTACGACACCAAAATAGCCGCCGTTCTGGTTGGAGTGTAGGTAAACCCTTTTCTTAAGACTTAAAAATTTTCGTCGAAAAATTGACCCTTTATAACACCTTATTTTTATCATACCATTGGATGAGGGGTCCATAGAGGACCAACATTAGTTAAGGTTACGTTGCTGTAAAGTAATTTTTGGCGAAGTTAGGAGGGAAAAAATAGAGGACTTAACACTTAAAATTGTAAAATAAAAAAAGTTTAATAAAAAACTAAAAACCGACTTCAAAATGAAACTAAAAAGCGAAAAATAATATTGACTAAAACATACCTAATCAGTTCTTTTTGGAGTCGGTGCGAATGAACACATTTTAACTCTCGATGGCTGGTACCTACTCCAAAAAGAACTGATTAGGTATGTTTTAGTCAATATTATTTTTCGCTTTTTAGTTTCATTTTGAAGTCGGTTTTTAGTTTTTTATTAAACTTTTTTTTTGTACCAATAACAAGTTAAAAACTTTTTTTTGATGTGCATAATTATAATCTGCACACTCATAAACAATGGATGGTTGTTGAGTCATGGTACTAAGTGGTCTGGATCCCTTGTCTTAGGATTACGTACGGGGCCTGATCGCAATCCAAATGTAATAACTGGACTCGCCGCCTCTTCAAACCAAATTTAATACTAAAACACCCTATAAATATATGTATTTGCAGGGTGTTTTAGTACTATGCTACTTAAGATCCCTTTTATTTTTTTGGTTTTTAGCAATTACCATGCTAGGTTTATCTAAGATTTTTAATACTTGAAAAATAATCGTCCACCTCAGGTGGGATCCGAACCCACGTCCATCGCATACCGGGCGAGTGCTTTTAGTATGCGTGTTCTTTTTTCAAGTATTAAACATCGTACTTAAGGTACCTACTAAGTAAAATTATAATTGTTTATTGCTTTTTTTTGCAATTTAGATGGAGTTTTCATTTAAAGTTGGAATGTAGTAGCAGCAACAGAATCACTCCGTTAAAGGAAATTAACTAAGTCATAAAATAGGGCCTTATATAAATTAGTTTTTTTCATAACCACACAATTCTGTATTGCATTAATATAATTTATTAACAACACATCTAAGGTTTAAAATATTCCATAACTTATGCAAACTGCATAATCTGAAAGCATTACACATTGAAATGTTTACTTCGGTAATTAGGTCACGTGACGTCATTGCTATAGCCCGGTATGTTTTGTTAACATTTATTTTCGTATTTCATACGTCGAATCAGAATTGATTGAGATCGAGATAATAGAGATGGAGTGTGAATATTATTAACTAGAGGCATATTAATTTATGCCCCATCAAGAAGAACTGATACTCATGGGCCTCGACAGGAGTTGGCTGGGACGACATATGCTAGATATATGTATTAGGTATGTGTATCTAGTTTTTATCAATATATTGAACCACTGTCTCCTTTACTGCTGTATTACTAACGACTACTTGTACGTAGTATTTATTTTCTCTATGCTACTACTTAATGTCATATCTTGACTTCTGCTATTAAAATATGAACACACCATTTGATTTGAACCGCATGTGACTCTTTTCATATTAATACTCGATCTGAATTTGCTCCAAAAAATCAGAACTAATTTCAAATGCATTTATATTTGGAATAGCGTATTTTCGAAACCTTTATAGAGAGTAAACAACCATAGCGGAAATTCGAGGCTATTACTTTCGAGCGAGAAAATTACCCTTCCGAAATACCCCCTTTTACAGCAGCAGAAGTAGAAAAATGGCGCCCTCTTAAGGCGTTCGGTGTTGCCATTAAAGTAAATTATTATAACTGGCTCTGATACGCACTAGCCGCGAGCGTTAATGGAAATAACTGATTTTAATGCGAGATAAGAGAGAAATTGTTAGGGAATAGAAGGTAGTTGGATACAGTGAGAATTGTTGTGAAGATTTCAAAATGTCTGCTTATCTGTGGAACTATACAGGGAGACTACTTATATGAAAATTTGTGTTTATCTGTTTAAAGTGACATATAGTAGAAGTTTCTAAATTATTTTGTATTTTTTTGGCTATTACACTTTTTGGCTGTATATAATCAGTTACTTGCACCGCGCCCTTTGAAAACTTTCTGCATGACCCAATAGTTGACTGGCAGAGAATGCTTCTAGCATTAAGTCCACCTTTTGTACACTATCTGTAAGTTGTGCAATAAAGTTCAAATAAATAAATAAAAATTATTAAGGATCATTCTTTAAAGAAATAAAAAATAAATGTATTTTTTATTTTATTTTATTTTCATGGAAAACAAACAGCACTTTTAAAACAGATGTAGACAAAAATATTGGTTACTACAAGTATGCCTTAAACAGTTTTCGCTACTAGAAGATATGTATGTATGCAAAGTAGCAGAAAACAAAGTTATTTGTTATTATAGCGGCATAAATACACTTTTTGTTAAAATTGCAAGCGAGTATTTTAATATTGCGGTTCAAAAGATACAGCCGTGTGACAAATAAACGGATACATAGAGAGCAAAGCCTTAGTAATAGAGTAGGGATAAGGGTAAAGCTTCTGGTTACGGTATCCTACAATTAAAGATCTAGTAACATGATTGCATAAACATGAATCATTTATTTTGGTCTATTAGGAGCCCTATTCATACTCGAGCATGAAATTTGAGACAACGCTAACTGATTTAGCCGCAGTTTCACACTTAGATACTCCACTAGTTTCTAGTTGCGGAACTAGTTCAAACTCACTAGTCGAGGTCGACACTATCGGAAGACTAGGAAACTTTGCTATTTCGTATGCACTCATTAGGCGTCTAACAAAATCCATAGAAAGTTCAAGTAAACGAATAACAATGCTGGGATGTTGTACAAAATAAAGTCATATTAGGAGTGGGAGTGAAGCGATAGGGCAGAAGTGTTCTTGAGTGAAAATCGTGACTAGGAAAATGCAACGTAGGGGGAGCCCTACGTTGCATTTTCCTAGTTGCGAATGCGATGACTTTCGCAAGGCTGCTGGCAGTAAAGTTCAAGTAAATGAGCAACAAAGCAAGGATTCTGTATAAAATATAAATCATCATCATCATCATCACCAGCCTATATCAGTCCATCTTAAACATTTATTAGCCAAGAGGCGAGCACGCCGATTTGGCGTCGCTATCTATGAGGTCTCAGTTTTGATTCCCGGTAGGGTCAATGTAGGGAACAAACCTTTCTTTATTTACCACAAGTGATTTAGCCACTTACCGGTTGAGAGCAATATAGGGTCCTAATATTTATAACTTTCTCCTAGGTTTCGTCCTTTATCAACCAACATCGAAATATAAAAAAAACGCCTCTTTTAACAAACTGATGCTAGTTGGTCGGTGATTTAGGAAGGAGAAGCGAATTTGTTTTTGCGATTTTGATGATAGTCTGACAGAAAAAGTTTCTGTTTTAATCACCACTAAAAGGAAAATTTTAATAATAAATAAGGACCTTTCTGAATTGAATTCTATCTGAAATGCCTGTCTGTCTGTTGCAAGTTCTGATGTATCTCGAGAATCTAACATGGACGTTAATTTAGGATTGATTTTACTCAGGGATTTACATATTCATCTACATAAAGGACTATTGTATGTATAATCTCACGGCGATCAGTTTGACAGCTTAGCCGCAATACTCCAGATTGTCTACTAACAACGCCCGAGGGTTCTCCTGAAACTAATTGGGGTAGTAAATACTTAATTTTTTAACATTAAAAATGGTTTTACAACTCTATCGGCTTCTAAGTTAAGCGAAATCGTTCAAAGCATTCAGCAAAATTTACCAACAAGTTTTTGGTTATTGCGTTATTACTAACTACCGCGTAGGGCCGTGGGATTCTTCAAAATATGTTTTAAATCACGTGTAATTTCTTCCTACATTTTAAAAACCGTGATCCAGGCTCGGCAAGCAAAGCCTGCTTTCAACGAATTTTGCTTGCTTTATTATTTACCCCGCAATATTGCAGCTAGGGTAGAAATGCGATGTGTTGAGGTATTTTAGAAATGCGATGTGATTAAAAGCTACAGCAAAACAAACATTTCAAAATCGAATATTTTATAATGCACGATTCACACGAGGTCTTAAACAGCACTACTTCAACCTTGTTTTGTATTTCCTGAATGTAATTTATGTTTAGGTCCACGGTCTCCCTAACAGTATTAAGAATAATGTTAAGAGTGACACTTACCTACTCCTTAAAATATGTTTGTTCTAACAAGAATTTATTTAAAAGTAAATATTTTTTTAAAGATTTACTATTGATCTTTTTTGTATGACATTTCATTCAGTTTGTTTTCCTCTAGAGTATGCATTACTTCAAAAATTTTATTTTATTTCTTGCTTTATGCAGAAGCAAGTCGTTATCGTCCTATTTATTTGGTAGCTAAGTATGTTTTCACTAAAGAAATGTTTGCTTTCACTCTAATAACAAAATTTCATTCAGTAGATTTTCACTAGATGCTCGTTGCCCTCTTTATTTCCGCGACCTTGGGGCAAGTGTTTTGTTACTTTTAACGGCTTCGGTGTAGGGTGAGGAATAGTGGTTTTGGGTAACCCGGAGTATTATATACTTTATGCACTTGAGAATTGAGATCGATAAAACGAACTGTATTGAAAACTTGGTTTCTGTTTACGCACAATAAAGAGTAAAATTTGTTCAATTCATCGTTAATATTGACTGACGGCCGATGGGGCAGAAAGGTTCAGATTGGAGGAAACGTACTGACAAGCGCAGTGTAGGACGTAACTTGACAGGAACAGAAAATATATTCATTAGAGCTGCTGTTTTTGAGGAAAGGTTTATCGGTATAATTTTATATTATGAAGCCCTTAGTACAGTAATTATTTAAGTAACCATACCAAACGTAAAAAAATTAAAAGAAATGAAGCTCATACGTGTTTCGCGTATTTTTAACCCGAATTCTACAGATGTGGATAGAACTAACCCTTACTCCGAGGCCAGCACGCCCGTACGAGGTCGCCGCGACCTACATGCTCGTTTTCACTAAACGATTCCAATTCTGCTTTAATCTTTGACATTTCTATTGAAGGTTAGAATGTAATTATAAAAAACAAATGAAAGTCGGATTAGGTCTAAATACATTGACTTACTAATGTACTATACCATGAAGTTGACATTCGAATCAAGGGCAGAGTAATTACTGGAAAAAAACATATGAAGGTCGGATAAAGTCCATTAGGCATTTCTTGAAAATGTCTATTACCTTGATGGACATTACAATAGCATTTTAATTTTAGTTACTAAATTTATGACGTCGTTCATGAAGTTAGTTGGAAAATTTTGTAAAAAATAAAGAAAAACCAGAGAACAACACATAACCGAAGATATTATTAACTGGTCTTTATCGATCAGGCGAAAGATACTAATTCAAGAAACGATGCAGCCTACGGCCGATAGGTCCTTATAATCTCGTCCGTCAGTAACGCAGCTGGTTGTCTCACGCTGAACTTCTTTAATATCTTATTTAGATTAAGAACACAAGGCATTCTTATAGAGTAAATTACTGCACCATTACGCAGCCATCGGGTCATTAATAATGTAATGTATTTTATGTATATCACCCTCTAAATAAAAAGTTTATGCGAAAACGTGAACAGATGTTACAATAAAATTACGAGGTAGGTATCTACGATCAGAAATTATATCGATTCAGTATTCGTTTGTGGCATTGGGAGCTATTGCTATTAGTAATTCATCAAATGATTCCAGCGCGTCGTTTTGTATTGCTCTAATTTGATTTTAGATTTGAATCGAAATAAAATTTGATTAAGTATGTACGTATCTACGTTTGAAAATATAATGACACATACGAGCAATTTTTTTAAATGATTTAATGACAACATAACTATCTGTTTGTAAATTTTAAAGTTTTCTAAGGTTTAACGATAAAATATTATTTACCCATTACATATTTCTGTTATTGAATCTTTTTATGTGACTGTAAAAATGATTTTTACCGTAAAAAAATGACCTGTTATGACTCTACCACAAACTATTTATTTTCGTACTAAACAATCGACAACAAGACTTGATTGAAAATATATTTCTCCCCACAGATTCTACCAAAATGGGAGGCAGTGAAGAGTGGGACTATCTCCTTCAAATTCAGAACAAACGAACCAAATGGTCTCATTCTGTTCAACATGGGCGCTAAACCACCAAGGGTAGGTTGCACGGTAAGGGGTGGAGCTTTTGGGGTTGATAGATCACCATCCGAAAAAACATGATCATTGTCATCAATTTCATCATCATTCAGACCATCAACTATGGGGATTACATCCAATTTCTAATCTGCTTCTGTTTTGTTTTTAGTAGTAACGCTTAAAAGTATAAGCCTCTAATCGTTTCTTTTAGAAATTCAATAATAAAATCAATATTGTTCGTAACTAGGCGCCCTATTTCGTTTACTGATTCAATTATTCAAGTATTATTCCATTTAACTGGAAGCACCGATAAAATATTTTGATTACTTAAAGGCGATGGATTTATCAGAACAGATTAGTATTCATGAGTTCCATTAAAGTTATTATTTGCATTGGTAACGTTTTAATTTCCTTAGAAATGTTTTGTTAATAGACTTAAAAAATTAGACAGTACTTTCCTGCAAAACATGCAAGGGATCTTTGCTAATAATATGATATTCTAAAAATTGCACTAACACAGATGATCTATATAATTTTAATATGTCGTAATACAATGTAATCCCCATAAAATCTCAATGGATAAGCGAGACCACAGATTTAATTATTTTAAATGAATTTCGCAACGGCGACTTAATAAATTCCCTTTCCTCTTGGAATAAAACAACCGTTTTAATAAAATTTCGGTTATCGGCGAAATTTAATTTTGTTCAATTTGATATAAGTATCCATTGAGCTGCATGGTAGGTCGAAGTAAATTAATAATTATTTTTGATTAAATCTGGAGACACAAATAGGGGAATTTGTGTACGGTACCTTATAAAGTTTCACCCACTTGGAATCGTCAGTTGTTTTATTGTTTGTCTTTCGATGTGCACGTAGTTATTAAAGCACAAGTGTATCTGTTGGTCTATCTGTATCATAGATGTCCTGTGTTAAATGATGTACCTTATCGGATTCGAAATCTTTGATCGAATCAATGTGTTGAGGTAATTTATCTTGTTCACATTTAAGTTGTTGGTTATGAAATTTATCAGTGTTTTTTTTTTGTCTTGGCAGTTAAAAAATTGGTGTATATTTTTGCTATAGTCAATAATATTAAGTAGATACTTTTTAGTTCAAATGTAAAGCAAAATATCAGTACACGGTTTGTTAATAATGGGATATCTATAGTATAGATTTAATTGTCACCCTGTGAAACCCAGCACTTACCCCATAGGACTAGACTAAGCCTAATTAAAATGACAGCTTGGTGTACGGGCTTTATTAATACCTACACAAATTCGCACCATTATCTACACCAGCTTTAAATAAATACTCATACATAATAACTTTTATACTTTCGCGTTGCATGATTAAAACACACTGTAACGGGAATGGCAGCAACCTTTAAGATTTTTTGCTTGTTCTCACATATATCTTTAATAAATTGCATCGTAATGGTCTTCCTCCGACTTCTGTTTTGCTACCAATAATTCTATTTTAGAATATTTAAATTATTCAGTTCTTCTCGTACCACAGACTATTTGCATGTCTAAATCTAACTGTTAGTATTCCGATGGTTGGAATAGTTTGCATGCATTACACTCTGACTAACTTTGTTATTTGTTCTGTTTTTAACCAGTCGCTATTGATTTCTGTGTTCATTGACTGAATATTTAGACCCTCCGATTTATATCAGAATTTCTATTTCTATTTCTAGTGGGCAGAGAAAATGTAAATAGCCAATTCTATTTTATCTAATCAATGGACAGAGTTAGGATTATAATACCCTCGCTATTTATTACTGTCTTAATTAATTGGGATTAGAATGGGTTCTAGTCTTAACTTGAATTATGCAATAAAATATTGAGCATTCAGAATCCCGAATGATGATATTTACAAGATTTAAGTAGCTTTGCCATATCTCAGAAGTACCAATCAAAACTAGAAGTCTGTAAAAATAAGATTCAAAGAAAATTTAAGGTGATAGTTACCAAATGTATGGTTCCATTTGCAATAAAATGGAATATTTTAAAGCACCTATAGCAGCTGCACCACTACAAATAATCGTGTTGTTTTCAATGATAAATGTTGCACTGATTTGTGTCGCTTTTGTTGTATATAATGAATTTGGCTTTAATCTTGCATGGCATATAATTTTTGTATTTACACTTTTTTATTATTAATTACTCATATATTATACAAGCAGTTTATCTTACTGAGAGAATTTAATTATTGAATATCTTTTTATGATTTTAAAGTTAATTATTTATAATATCTTTTCCAATATCTTTTAAATGTATATTTTATAAATAAAAATCTCGAAGTTTATTGCTTTGACAGCGAGAAAAAACACTTGAGGAATTTCATCTTGTCACGTGACGTCCTCGGTAGCTTAGTGGTCAAAGCACTCGCCCGGTATGCGATGGGACGTGGGTTCGAGTCCCACCTGAGGTCGATGATTTTTTTCAAGTGTTATTTATCTTCATTTATTGGGTACAATATAATTTGTACCTGTTTTATTTATCCTTTTATAGCTTTGTATCCTTGTTTGTTATAAATTATAGAAAAGTAGTATCGAAATATGGTTTCTTAACCAACATAATCCGTCAACGTCAATTTGATTACAGGCCGACCTTTTTGCCGTGGAAATGCTCAATGGCTACATTTACGTACATGTAGACCTTGGTTCTGGAGGAGTGAGGGTGAGGGCTTCTAGGAGGAGAGTGGACGACTCCCATTGGCACGAGTTTCTTTTAAGACGAAGTGGGAGAGATGGTAGAGTCACTGTGGATGGAGCTAATGCAGAGTTTAAAACTCCTGGTTAGTCAATTTTTTAAATGATGATTATAACCTATTTTCTAGTATTATTACTACACTTGAAAAAAAAAAGATTCAAACTCACAACACTTCGCTACCAAACCCATTTTTTTAAATGAAATTTTATCCAGGTAAAGTAAATGACACTGTTTGAGCGTTTGAATAAAAGCAACAAAATATCTGCCGTATAATATTTTTTAAGGCTTAGCAGTATAGAGCTAAGTAGTTCGTAAGCTTATAAGTTATGTCAGATTAGTATTTTGTAATAATATTTTAACTTACGTTATAAGAACTACCTCATTTTTCGCCGCATGTTTAACCTTACTCCTCTGATAAATTAAATAAATAACTACATTTGTTAAGGATTCTACGAACCTTATTAAAAAGGGATGAGCTTTTTTAAATGTGATCTCTACTATTTAAAAAAACTTATCCTTTTTTAATAAGGTTTGTAGAATACTTGTCAAATCGAAGTTAGTTTTGCTTGTAGATTCAACTTAACTTTTGTTAAATTTCTCAAACGCTAATTTCGACTTTTCAGGTGAGTCGAACCAGCTAGAACTAGACGGCCCTCTGTACGTGGGAGGTCTAGGCTCGGAGTACTCCGCATCGCGAACTCCGTCTGCTCTATGGACTGCGGCATTAAGGCAGGGCTTCGTTGGATGTATCCGCGAGCTGGTGCTCAATGGGAAGCCTCAGGACTTGACGGCGTATGCGAGGCAGCAGGATTCAGGTCGGTTTAGTTGTCATAATCATTTTATATTTTTTATTAGAGTTATCGCTCCCAGAAACCCTGACAGTCTAGAAAAGCTGATGGTGTTTGGCCAGGTTGATGGGAAAGGTCACGCGGTCGCTCACCTACTCGCTGGTTAGACCTAGTATAGTCGCTCACTGGCTTAGCAATAACCAAGGCTTTAAAGACTGCCGAGGACAGGAATACGTGGAGAAGCATAGTGCATCGGGTGATTAACACTTTAAGCTAGACACGACCTTCAGCAATGAAGATACCGACTAAGAAGAAGAAAGATTAGAGCAATAACGTTATGCGGTTAGGAACGCAAATATCATATCGTGAAGCAAGCTGAATTTGCAATGGATTGAGTTGGTAAAATTTTGGCAATAAAACGTTGGCTAAAATCTTCTTTTATTGAAACTTTAGTTTTTAGTGAAAAAATTACATTAGGATTAATTTACGAGGATTGATCTCTGCGGCGTGAATTGAGAGCAAATACTTACTGTAACTTCGCTTTTTGAAGACGTGTGCAAATTACGCTAGTACTTATAAGTTTTCCTCAATTATACTCTTAATAATTTATTCTTCTCTTCTTTTAGCATCAGTGCGTCCAGCATGCCACGTGCTAATGAAGCAGTGTGTCAGCTCCCCGTGCCAACACGGAGGAGTTTGCTCAGAGGGGTGGAACCGACCTCTCTGCGACTGTTCTGCTACAAACTACGGAGGACCAACTTGTGGACGAGGTGAGAATACTTGAAAAAAGTATTAAAGCATTTTTGTATTACCGGCCAAAAATAATTTATTTGTAATAATTACTTTTAGACTTTGGCGTTGCATAATTTAAACTTATTGAAACGGAAATTAACGTCCCGGTCGAAACGTCAGTCAAAAAGGCATAATGTTGTCCCTAAATTATGACCGCGTTAATGCCCGTTTCATTAAGTTGAAATTATTTGCAATTTTCCTCAATATTTTTGCGATGGCAATATAATAGATAGAACAAAATATTGAGGTTGGCAAAAATAAAGATGCAAGAGAGGATAAATCAAATTGGCTAGAAAATCTGTCGGGTGATTTTAGGCCTGATATGATGTGGACGTTTTTTTCCAATGTATTTTTAAATGTTTTTTCAGAAACCCCAACAATTTTCCTAAATGGCAGTCAGCATCTCACCGCATCTCTAGGATTGGAACACGTGACCCAGACCGAAGAGCTGATGCTGAGGTTTCGCACTACGCGAGCTGGTCTTCTACTGAGGACGGCATCGGAGCATTCAGCTGATAGGATCGAGCTAGCTGTGGCTGCGGGGAGGGTCAGAGCCAGTGTCAGGTTGGGGGATCGGGAAAAGGTAAGATACGCAGTTTTTAAGAATGTCCAGAAATAGCTTGATAGTAATAATTATGGTACCTACAGTCCGAAGATAAAAAAATAGTTCTTGACAGATTAGGATGAAGAAGAAGCTCTGTAATTTTTCAGAATAAAATAAAAATGAATTATTTAGATGATATTTCATCCCTCATTAAAATAATCTTCAGACGTTTGAGATGGTTAATAAAAACTCTGTAGAAGCTTCTAAAGCCTTTGCAAGAGACATTTTGGCAATGCAAATATATTTTAACTTAGTTTTTTTTCTATAATCTTTTTTAGAATCTCCTAGCTGGCTCCAACGTGGCAGACGACAACTGGCACACAGTTAGGTTCTCCCGCCGCGCTTCGAACTTAAAACTTCAGGTGGACGGAGCGCAGCCAGTTCGCGGTATGTTATGTACGTATGCACGGGAGAGCACCCGCACAGTTTTATTTTGACCCTTAAGTAGTGGAAATAAGGTTGGTTTTGGTTTAGCTCCAAACGTTCCTACGCTAAGAGCCCGAACATACGGTTTTGTTGATAATGTCGGAGCTGGATCAAATGTAGATTAAGTTCCCCAAGTGTTTGCTTGAATTTGCAGCCTTCTCAAGCAGATTCTTGCCAAAACACTTTTCAACGTGTCACTTGAGGAGTGTTTAGCTTGGTGTTAGATGTCCTTTTAGTGATGTAGTATAGTTGCTTAGTTTACGTTGAATTTAATAGCTGGCACTTTGGCTCCACCTTTTAGTTGAATGCCCTTTTTTCTAACTTCGTTTATATTGATTTCTTTCTCCTGTAGTCTCCTATGTGTATGTGCTAACAAGTATTTATCTATCTACTTATTCTGTTCATGAAGTTTATTGAGAACAGCATAAGTCAAAGAACAATGCAGGTAATAAAATTGGTTTACTTTAAGAGTAGATGGTTGATATAGGCGTAGGTGTAAAAGCGATAGTCATTCTCACAGCTAAGAGAGTCTTCTCGAACACAATTTCTTCTAGTTAGAAAGCTAGGCTGTATGAATCATTAACACTAGCATCTGTCAAGCTTGAGTTTAATAATGTAATGAAAACGCTAACTTTTCTTAAGATGAAAATTTCTGTGTAAATAACTTCGAATGGCTGCCGTTGGCAATCTTTGAATGAGTTTACTTTGCTAATTATTTTTTGGTTTTTAAGTCAATGTTGTGATAGGTGTGATGCGTCTTATTATATAAAGTACTCATTATAATGGATTTATTTTTCAGCTGAAACAATTTTAGGGAAAGCTTCCACCTTAGAGATATCGACGTTGCATTTAGGAGGCTTATTTCACCCGGAAGAAGAAATTCAGATGACCTCCACACTTCCTAACTTTGTGGGGTACCTGCAGAAGTTTGTTTTCAATGGAATAAAATACATCGACATGGCGAAAACTCTTGGGATCGGAAACGGTGATGAGAATAACAACATCTATGATACATCTAATATAATTTTCACTGGTACTTTCATAAAACCGGACTCCTTGAATGTGTACAAATCAGTAACATTCAAATCGAAACACACATACGTGGGCCTTCCTTTACTGAAGGCTTATGGAAATACGTATTTAGACTTTTATTTCCGAACAACTGAAATGGATGGATTATTATTTTACAATGGAGGGAAGAAGCAAGACTTTATAGCGATAGAGCTAGTCAACGGTCATATTCACTGCGTGTTCAATCTTGGGGACGGTGTGGTGACAATGAAAGATAAATTAAAGAATTTCTTGAATGATAACAGATGGCACACAGTTTCTGTTAGAAGACCAACTCCGAAAATACACACATTGCAAGTAGATGATGACCTAGAAATGCATACAACAAGTAAGTTCTAGGACTTATATAAAAGTCGAATTTTTAGAATATTATAATGATGTGATTTTAGCATCACATTAAATGTTTGTTAAAAATAATAAAAAATAATGAATAAAACTTCATTTTCTGATTAAATACTATAATGCAGTATTAATTCCAGGTTCAAATCTAATGCTAGAGTTAGACAGCGTGCTTTTCGTCGGTGGTGTCCCCAAAGACATGTTCTCATCGCTGCCTGTCGGAGTTTTATCCAGGCAAGGTTTTGAAGGGTGCATGTCCAGTCTGGACCTACCAGGAGAGTCACCTTCTTTGATGGATGACGCTGTAGTTCCGAGTTCATCGTTAGGTTCGGGATGTGAAGGTAAGGGTTTTATATGTAGGATTTTATTTAATTCACAAAATACAAAAATATAAATATTTTTTCTGCAAATTGGCCATTAAAGGCACTTTTACACATAATAATATTTATTAGAGTCCTTTTAACATGAGAGTTTAATTCATATACAGGCATTCACAAAAAAAAAACAATGGATTGTGGTAATTATGTATGTGGATTTAGATTATTAATGTTAATAATATTTTTAGGCCCGACGAAATGTACGCACAATGCTTGCGCCAACAAAGGTGTCTGTGTGCAGCAGTGGAATACGTACGTCTGTGATTGTGATCTGACTTCGTTTACTGGACCAACTTGTTATGACGGTAAGCAGCAGTTAGAAACAATTAAGCCACCCAATCTTTTTTAATCATGCAGCAATTCTTAGTGGTCTTACTTAAATACAGTATGCGGCATCGATGTTAAGCGCTGGGGCAAAGAGTGGGGATCGCTCTTTGCGCAGAGACGCGTGTGCGCGGAGCTAACAACCAGCAATCACGGCCGGCAGTGCAGGCGCGGCGCACGACTAGCCAATCATGTAATCTAACGGTCTTCTGCGCATCTTTCGCATAGCGCTCAATTTCCTTGCCGCTAGTTGTTACCTAGTTGCAAGGAATGACCTTGGGTTTGAACGTCCGGGGGTACTTTTCTATTTGTCGGAAATTACTTCCCTGTCAAAGTCACAGCTTAGTGAGCGATTACGCCTGCCTGACTAAACTGGGACAAGTAAGGCAAGGTTTTTTTGTCTATTTCAGAGTCAATAGCCTACGAGTTCGGCCCAGGTCGGGGTATCATCACATACACATATCCGACATCTTCAGTAGCTGACACAGAAACTGACAAGGTCGCTCTTGGCTTCGTCACCAGTAAAGCTGACGCGGTCCTTTTGAGGATCGAGTCTTCAAATACTCAGGATTACATGCAAATGGAGATCGTGAGTGTACTCGTGTTATCGTTTTTCTTGATGTTTTATTACAAAAATATTGAAGAGCACTGGAGCACTCTTCAAAATGTGTTCTAACTGGGTCCAATTAATATGTAATTAAAACCATACATTTATTATGAAATGTAATTCAACCCTCAATTTTAAAATTATGTTCTCAAAACTTCAATATTATTATTTACATTTCTAAGTTACTAAATTCACTATGAATCTTCATCCTCTATCTGGCCACTGCTGTACATTAAAAAACGACTATATCTAAAAATACTAAAGTAAACATAAATTACAATTACATACCGTGTGAGACACTTTCTATTGACATAACTTATGTTTCCAGATTCGAGGAAACCTCTTCATGGTATACAACGTGGGTGGTGGTGATCATCCACTGGGCGATGAAGCGGCCAGAGTCGATGATGGAGCGTACCACGTGGCTCGATTCACGAGGAATGGAAGTAGATCGGCTTTGCAGTTAGACAACTACGCAGTCAACATTCGGCATCCACAAGGTAAACTAAGATAAATAGCGTTTCAATTACATAAAACAAATTGTTTAATATCTTGTTTCCCTGTCTAACAGTTATGTTAAAGGTCTGATTTTCCAAATGTAATAGCATTTTCGAAACTAGGATTATGATAAAAACGTACCCTGACGAGCAACGGGAGAAAGTATGTACTGGAAAGTAAATTACTAGGGTGCTATGTTTTTAAAACTAACTAATAATACGTTGTAATATCTTTGGCTGTAACGACTCGCTAAGCTTGCAGTTGTTTCGTGATTTTTAATGTGTGCCAAATAAATGTTTTTTATTCTTATAATCCTTACAATTTTTACGTTCCCATTGTAAGGAGAACATTATATTTCAAAATCAATGTATCATTGTTATGGAGCCAACATTGGTTCAATGAAAAATACTACATTCCAATTTTGCTATAAAAAAAATATTAGGCACTTCAGACCTTTCTGCTTTTTTCTAAGAGCGTAGAACATACTATTTAATTCTTATAAATAACAACATTTTATATTTCTACTCATTTGATTGTTTCAGGCGGCCAACAATCCACAATCTTCAACAGCATGTCAACTATCACAGTGGGCGGGGGCGCAGGCGGCTCGCGCACCTTCAGCGGGGTCATCGCGGGGCTGGTGGTGGACGGAGTCCGCGTCCTAGAGCTGGCGGCCGCGGGGGACCCTACGGTTTCAGTCAGGGGTGATGCCAGAAGAGCGCACACGCCGTTGGACAGGGATATCAATAGGATGCAGCAGGTAATTTGTGATAGTAATTTTGTGGTTGGCCGGTTAGATGCAACGCTTATTAGGTCGTCTGGCCCATCTAGATGTCATAGGGTAGGGTATATTCATCAGTGGACTTCCTATGTTTGGAATGATGATGATTATCGAGGGGCTAGTGGTGGATGGGGTTAGGGTGCTGGAGCTAGCGGCTGTAGGGGACCCTGCGGTTCCGTCAGGGGAGACATGAAAAGTGCACACGCCGTTGGACAGGGATATCAGTAGGATGCAACAGGTAGTTTTGTAATAGTCATCATCATTATAGCCACAGGACGTCCACTGCTGAACATAGGTCTCCCCCAGTGACTTCCAGATTGGCAGGTTGGAAGCGACCTGCATAGTAATAGTATTCATACCAAAAGCTAATGTTCTTTGTAGAATCTTCCTCATGCTTGTTACTAGTTGTTTGGGGGTCGTGACCTATAATTATTACGACAAAAGTTCGTTATTTTGTTCTCTCTCTCTGGCCATATGTAAAAAATTGTGATGTGGATTGTGTAAAATGTAGTGTGTCACATCTATGACCATGTAACTTTTTCCTTCCATCTTGCCAGTAACTAGATAGGTATCTCAAGATTGGTATGTTCTCCTTTCGTCCACATTTTCCAAAAACGAAGCCCTTTTGTACAGTTGTTAGAGGTGTCTATCAATAATAATTTAGGGTTAAAAATACTCCATAAAAGTTCCATCCATATCTCAAATACTCAGGTACTTTCTTGTTAAAATTTAATTGGCGTAGTGGCTCAGAGTTTTGCTTTGAACGCAAAGAGTTCCGAGTTTGGTTCCTGGCTCAGTACAATTCATAAAAACTTTTCTAAATTGACTCAAGTCTCTGGCTCCCAATCCGACTCAGGCGTAACATGCATATTCTCTCTTTACTTTTTACAATATTGTTTAGTCCGAAATCGCGCTTTCAATTTCTGCAGTCATCACGGGGTCATGACATGCGGTCATCCAAAAGCCTGCTTCTTAAATTTCCTCTCCATAGGTACTACAAACTATTATACGCGGTCGTTTACTGTTCAGTCAACCCGTCTATGGAACTCCTTACCCTTAGTAATACGGCAATCCGAGTCAATTGCTGTTTTTAAAAGTCGGCTAAAAGCACATTTTCTTGCACTGTGAGAACAAATAGTTTCTGGTTGGAGAATTGTTGTTTCTGGAATATCACTGGTTGTTAGTCATGTTATTTCTTAGTTTTAGTTATATATTTATGTATTATATTTAAGTATACATGTATGTTTATTTTTATCTAAGCATTTATTTTTTATAGGTATTTTTTGTACTTAAGTGTATGTAGTTTATACTTATTGATATTAAGATTGTAGGTATATAAATAAAATTACACAATAAGCACTCTGCACCACTTTCCCCTTTCTTTGTAGTTGTCCTCTGCCTAAAGGTTGTCTGGAAGAGATCGCTTTTTAGCGATAAGACCGCCTAAATTGTAATTTTTTTTGTAAATATCAACTGTAACTTCTTTGTTTGGTGTGCAATAAAGAAGATCTATCTATCTATCTATCTCTGTGCATTGGGAGACACTCCTGAAAAAAAAAACATTTTCCGGGACCACGTACAACCAGGATATCAATTCTTTACTTCGAGACTATAACGATTCGTCCTCTTATTTCAGACCCCACCATCAGGCTACGGGGGTCCAGGGGTACTAGACGAGCTGGTATACTCTGGCGCAGGCTCAGGCTGTAGAGACGACGACGAAGATGCGTGCGTGCTGCCTGACGCGGGGTCGGGAGACGATCTCATCACGCCTGTGTACGTGCCGTCTACGAGGCGGCCGCCGTCCAGGGTTTATAAGGTTAAGGTAATGTTAGAATGATTTTTTAAATAAATATATAATTATATTGGGCAACATTACAAACATTGCTCTGATCCTAAGGTAAAAAGTTAAAGCACTTGTGTTTTAGGAATCAGAAACATCGACAGTGCAACAATACCCAAACCCAAAACAATATAGAAAAGTTCATTTTCAACATTGACCTAGCCGGGGATTGAACTCGGAACCTGAGCGTGCTCGCCTCTCGGCTACGGAGGTCGTAATTTTTTTGTTTTATAGGTGATCGTATAGCTTTTAATCCAGCTAAGGGGCGTCCCACACTACGTTTGCCGAGTGGTCTCCATCCGAGAACTCGTTTACCTACTCCACCTTTAATTGGTTCTACGAAGACGTGACTGGCTTACTGCCTAGAGCTGAGGGGCGTCCTACACTACGTTTGCCGATTGGTCTCTACCCGAGAACCCCTTTACTACACCAGCCAGTGGGCTCGTAAGGGTTTATTATATTTATAATATAAATATTCTTTATTACAGGGTGATACAAGTGGGAAACTCATGAAGCCATGTGATGACGAAGATTGCATAGAAGGCTCAGGGTCAAGTGTTGATGAGGTCACGGAACCAGAACACCCACCTACCACGTAAGTTCAAAATAAAAAAGTAGCAATTTATCACTACTAGAACCGTGATCTGAAAAATTTGGAATAAAAAAGACCTGTGGGTTTAATTTTTTTTTACTTCACCTATTTATTAGATTTCTATTGAGATACAGTGACAAACGTCGACTTTTAAAAGAATTGTCAGCGAATCCTTCCTTCTCACAGTAATTTGTTCCATCCGTACTTGGGGTACACGAAAATTCTAATTGATAATGAACTTAGTCTATGTTAATACGATGTTACTTATATGGCTTAAATAGCCATCAACTTTTTTATTTATTTCGTAGCATCCAAGTAGTTGCTCTAGCTGGTTTTATAATAAGGATCTGTTATTTTTAAAGAAATTCTTATAAATTTTCTTTTTCTTATAATTTCTAGTTCTGGAGCAAGCAGTACCCACAGCATGACGTCACCAACCGCCTCCATCATATCTACGGAACACGTCGACAAAACGCTCGAGGGATCCACCGACGGGGCCACCGATGCTGGGACCAGCACGAAAGCAGACGTTCGGACGACGTTGCCTGATCACGACAACATGCACGCTGGTACTGTGGACACAGCGACTTCGCCTGAGAGAAGAACTACGCCCACTGACGGTGAGAAAAAAGACGCGAATTTTGAATTTTGAATCCAAAACGCATAGTAATAAAGTTTAATTACTCTTATCACCCTGAGGAGATTTGTTTTAGATTCCTGTATTGAAACCAATAACATGACAGTTTTGAAGCCAAACTAAAAACTTACTATTTGACTTTGAATTAAACCTTTAACCAGTGGTGGTCATCATATTTTGAACTTTATGCCCTTGAGTTAGCATTGAAAACCAATGAAAATTAAAAATGTTTATACCGGTCAAAGAAAGAAAATGCGTACAGCACATTTTCAAAACTCCGCTGTCCTGCGTGAAAATTTCAACCGTCTAACTATCACGGTTTACTCGAGGACAGATAGACGGACAGACAGACAGAAGGACAGCGGAGTTTTAGAAATAGGATCCCGTTTTACCCTTTGGGTACGGAATCCTAAAAAATGGAAAGGTATATTTGCACATACTAAACTGAAATCTACTAACCTTACCTTTTCAGAGCACACTCACTCGAGTGGCCATTACACACCCACCATGACGGGCAAACACTCACCGGACGAGACTACACACACAACTGAAGATGATAAATACATACCAGACTACGAAGACCGCCGAGGAAACGAGATAGAAGCACGGACGCCCACGTACGAGATAGGACTAGGAATAGGGGAGCAGGAGAGACTACCAGGGAGGGGGCATCAGGATTACAATGGTTATGATATAACCACTAAGTGGTATCAGCCAAAGACGACGGATAACAGAGTAGTCCCACCAGAATCGGAGTTCTTTGCTACTATTGTAGGTGAGTTGAAAATGTAGAATCAAGAATATCATCCACGTATAATTTTTTAAACGCAAAGTATGCTATGTGTTGGCGAAACAAGGCTATGCGTTCTTTGAAAGTAATGTTAATTATTATTTTCACAAGATAAGATTGTTGCTGCTCCCAATAGGGTCCGAAATTGTGTCTAATATAAAGGTCAATCATACTTACCACCATTGTAACAACAAAGGTGGCTGATTTTGTTGTGCCGCTACTTCTCATCACCAGCCGATATGTTGTCCCGAAGCGGTGGAAGGGCTAAGTTATATGTTGGGACGTGTATAAGTGAAGAGGGCCTATATATACAGAATAAAGAATTTTATTTCATTTCATTTTGCAATGCAAATAAATTCAAATCATACTTCTTATGAAAATATTTGTTCACTAAAAGCTCTCAAGGAGCATAGTCAAACAAGTTCTAAATTCCTAATAAATTAGTTCAGTAGGTAAATGAAATAGGAATAACCATCTCTCGCTTTTTTCGTGATGAGAATGAGAGAGAGAGAGAGAACAACATCATTTTGACTTAAACCAATAACCATTTCATTTTCAGGCATAGTAGCATCAGTGCTGATAGCAATAATTCTGATAGTGATCATCGTGCTCAAGTACATAGTGTTCAAGCTTGACCCCTCGTACAAGGTCACCGAGGATAAGAGCTACCAGCAGGGCGCTAGCGCGGCACTGCTGGGGAATCAGGTAAGAACTTAAATGAAATAGCTTTGAGGAGACGCTATAGTATCCTAAAAATCACTTTCATGGTATTAGGAGTACCCTTATTCCTTGCAAATATTCCAGTAACTCATTCATTACCATTATCTATGAACTAACGTCTATTTGGTTAGTTACCAAGTTAGTGCTTAGCTTCAGATTTTATAGTATTTGAAATAGTAAATGATTTAGTGGTATTTTTACGTAGTATAATATTTACTCTGTGGTATGTGGTAATATTTAATCCATCGCAAGCAATAAGGTCGTCGTGAACGAATTCTAGCTGATTCTAACAGATTTCGGCTGGTTAAAGTCCAAGCCTAAAACTGCAAGAAATACCTGCAAAATTTGGTTTTCAGGTGTATTGTCATAATTATAATAAAAAAACACTGGGCTATAACCCGCAAAAATCGTAAATATAATTGAAGGTAAAGTTAGAAGGTTGAATTTTGTAAAGTAGGATTTGCAAGATTGGATGTTAACTATTTTAGCTGTATTCGCGCTGTATACTATTTCGAAAAGTGCGTAGGTAAGGTAGTTTTATATCGTTGTGGATATGATTCACCTAGCCCCTCCCTCTTGGAGTAAAGGCATTCTTCAGATAGTTAGATAAAAATAATTAAAAGACCTGTAAATTTAATATCAATCTTGCTTTTTCCACATCTGGCCGGCCCAGCACCTGGTTCAGGCAGAAGACTTTCTAAAAATATTACAAATATTTTCATGTCTTAAATCGAAAAGATGAAATTAGTCTAGAGAAATCATGAATATCATAATACCAATTTTTCTGCTTGCATAGAAAGACGAATTCAAATATTATTGGTCTGGGTCTGTCTATGGTGGTGACTAGAGATGGTTGGCTCGGAAACTTTATAATATAAAGTTTGTTTCTTTGGAATGGATTGATTTCTATGACTTAATCAGTAATTGAGAAGGTGGTGAATAATAATGAATAAAAAAGATTATCCGAAACATTATCAAATCCGCAAGAATCCGTTCAAAACATGACGCTATTGCTGAAGCGATGGATTGAAACCGTACTTACCCGGACCGGTTTCCAAATGGGTATAGTCCGAGCCTTAACATACGCTTAAATAATAAATAATCTGTTAACTTTTAGCAACAAACAAAATGTCTAAGTACAAAACACATGTTTCTCTAGAGTTTAAGATAAATGATAAGATATTTTAGGTGCCTCAAAGATTTTGTAATGTTATATTTTCGCAAAAATAATGAAAATTAATATTTAGTGGCATCTTAATATGGGCACATTATAATAATGCCTATTGTTATATTAATAACACGGATCTTACAGTAAAGCAACCAAATTAAACAAAATTTATAACACCGTACAGTTTTTATTGTATGTGTAAATAAATAACAACAAAAATGCTTGTAACCTGAGCCTTAACATCATTTTTGTGTTAAATAATTTCATATAAACAATAAAACTTTATTCACCCGTTTATTTTCCTAGCGGGTGGGTTTATTGGGAATGTTCCGAATATATTCCCATTTTTGAAATACATTCGGGTGGAATGCCAACTCTAGGTGACCCAAAGGTCAAGTGGTTAAATCGATATCGATATTTTGTTTTTGTGCTATCCCATCACCAATTTTGCTGCAGGGTGGCCAGCGTATATCAATAAAAATCTCAAATTTGCAGAATAAGGTGAAGTTCGCAAATATATTATATTATTGAAGTAGACCGATTAAATGCAAATATTTATAGTATTGACTATTGATACTTTAAAAGTAAGTATAAAGTCCAAAAAAATTGCGCAAAACTTAAACAAGAATCATAATTTGTTAACTGTGATATATCATTAATTCAATAATCATCTATTGTAATTAATATTATTAACAATATCAAACGTGAAATACCAGTGTGATATTAAAGTTGGGTACTTCAGTATAAAAAATTACGCTTAATAGGATTTTTTACCTTTTACTGGTATCACTTTTTGATTGACAAATTTTATGAGGTTTTTGCAATTTTAAGGCATTATTTGCTAATATTGAGACTCAATAATACTTATAGATGAAAATTTACGCTGTCCTTTAGCATATAAGATGTTTCTGATCTTTTTTAAAACAAGCACACGGCGTAATTTGGCATTTTTAGCTGCGGTCCTTCTACGCTCACCGTGATTTGACAATGTTGGCGGAACGTGCTGCAAATAGTTTTATATAACCTCTGTGACCGACGGTCATAGACTTGTGGCAGAGGGGAATGCCTGTCAATGGCGTCTCCTGTTGGTTGAATGCTCTAAGTATAGATGTCAAAGACTATTAAGCCAAGAATCTTAATTTTTTGCAAGAATCATTTTGTTTGCGTCAGATGATAGGCGAAGTAAATTCATAGTTAAACATGTATTTAGTGTGCTAAAAATGCAGTGGCGGGAATTAGTTTTATTTCGAGGTAGGCAGTAGATACTTACAAATATGTTTTATAAATGAAAATCAGTGGTTTTCATTAATTACTTCATAAATGAGGTCATTATTAATTCGTAAATGAGGTCATTTCATTTACCAGGTAGGCACTGCCTAATTGCCTGCACCGCACGCCCCTGTAACAATGTATCATTCTTCAGGCTCACTCAAGTTACCAAAGCGGCGCGTCGAGCGCGGCTGCGAGCGGCGCGGCGCGCAACCTGCAGCCGCTGCCGCTCAACCGGAACGGCGCGCCGCTGCCCGCGCCCGCGCAGCCCGTCAAGCGCGACGGCATCAAGGAGTGGTACGTCTAATCTGCCCGCGGTGACGTGGCGTGACCTGACCTGACCTGACACTAGTGATGATGTAGCTTGTGGCGGGACGAAATCTGATGTTACTAAATGCGGAGGTTACGGCCAAAGTAACAAATTGAAATTAATGAAGTTTGGTAATAAAATATATAGGTTTACCAAATGTGGCAAATTGTCATCTTCATTATTAATGTGATATGTAATTACGAGTTTCAATATCGTTTCGCTGCGGAACGTTGTCTATTTGGCTAAGGACCTGGTTAAGATAAGCAAAACAACAAACAGTAAGATGTGAAATTAGAAAACAATAACATGCCGATAATTCATTGGTAAAATATCAAAATAATGTACTAAGTCTGAAAAATAATCGATAAGTAAATAAGGAAATGTAATTGATGTGCAAATGTTCAACTGATTTATTAGTAAGAATCAGATTTTGTCACGCTACAAAATACGTTAACATACTGCTGCGTTTACATTCAAGTGGAAAATGGGACAATGTAAACTAGTTACGTGCCAGCCGCTAGATATGTCATATCACGTACTTCGTTGCACACGCGGGCGCCCAAGGACATATCAGTAGTGAAGTGACATCCAGCCCCGTAGATGCTTGAACATTTAACCGACCTCGCAGAACATCCAGGTATACCACCACACCGACAACCGCAATTCATAATCATAAGTCGCTTAATGATAAAGATAATGTAAGTAACCAAATACTGACTGATTCGCAAGTGTTTAGTGTTGTAAATATTAATTAACTGTAATGTTATAGATCACTTGTGCGGTCAGATGTGCAATTTTAATCCGTATGCAAAACTATGTCTATTTGGAATTGCATTAACAATGACACTTGTATAATATTGTTAAGTTTGTGTTCTATTTCGTTAGTGTCTCTATAAGTTTAAACTGTACATTGCTATCGTAAATTAACTACGCAAGTAAATTTTCTATCTGCATTGCCTTTCATAGTTTAAATTTAAGTATCTATAGTCAGATTAGGTGTTTTCCAAATATCAAAATTGAACGAGAATCTTTAAAATTGAATCACTTTTTCTAATTATATACAAGTTATAGTCACGTCTTGAAATCATTAAGACAGAACGTCTGAAGATATACCGTTTCAATCTTATCATAGTTATAAGTAGGAAAAGCGATTTTTTGTTGCTGAAATGAAAAGGTATACCAATATTTGTAGAACGAAATCTATACGAATGTTCTTCAATTTTGATCTTTGAACTTGTTAACGAAATATTGCAATAAATAATGCTAATGTAAATTGGGGCTGCCATCACGAAATGAAGCATATCGTTCAATTAAAGACTACAATACTTTTACGATTTCAATAATCTTTCCTATATTTATTAGATCTTATACACTGTTTTTATTGGTAGATGGGACGCGGTCTGTAGAAGATTAGGAAATGAAATTATTATCATGAGACTTGAGATTCGCTTGAAGGTAGTATGACAAAGCGTGTATATTACAGTAGAAAGCGTGACAACAAGAGCTTGTAGATTTGGTATGGGAAAACGAATGCAATGAATACATTTTAATTTCGGTTGCAACTTATTTGGAAACATCCTTGCTCAATACTATGTTCTTATAATTTATATAAAAAATAAGAACCTATTTACTTTTTAAAATTGAGTGATTGTAAAGTCCCATTTATCCAAAGTAATCGGAAGTTACAAAGGCATTTGAGAAACAAAATATCTGTTGCTTTCAGTTGCAAAAACTCTTTATTTTGATAGGAAACATTCCATGGTTTTGTACTGTTAATAAATTCGGTTGCATTTAATTTAGTACGCACACTATTGAAGGGTGTACTGCAAGGTACCACATTTGGTCCTTTATTCTTCTTCGAGTAAAAATCTTCCATTTACTTACGCAGCGTCATCTTTCATCCATATTGTAAATCTCACGCTCATATTATTTAAAACATTTCGCTGCTCTTAACCTTACCTATTTCGTCTTAACTCCTTGATCCTTAATAGAGTTTGCATGCAGTTTTAAATCATTGTTTGTAAGTAAATAAACTGCTTCTATATTTTTACAACTAGAATGTATTGTACATCCACCGTCCCGTTTTCCTCTTTCCGATATAAAACTTAAATTAGCTTTAAAATAAGACGAAAAAACATATTTATATAGATTGTTATGAAGCACAGGTTTTAGGTATTTGAAGTTGCATTTATTGTAAATAGTTAACAATTATGATATTGTAATTTAAGCGGTATGGTACGGTGTACTTCACACTCGTTTTACGGCACAAAATGTTAGTATCAAGTATCAACAATTTGTTTATCTGTCAATTTTAGTGGTAAAGTGGATGTGGTTGATGATTTGTACCGTGAATGTATTTGTTTGATTGCAAAAATTTTGTTACTTATCCAACTAGACACTGTGTTATGGGGGTTAAATGTATAATCTTAAACAAATTACATATCCAAAAGTCTAAATTTACAAGCAATACTCATAAGTTACCGACCGTTCATTTCGATTCATTTTGTTTAGAGTATTTTAGGTGTTTGACGTTCTGTATATAGGTATTGTAGTATTAGTTTTATTTGTACAATGAGGTAATCAACTTATTGTTATAAAATAGATGTTTGCACCTACCTGTTCTGAGCTATCGATACAACTTTGTGCTGATACTTTTCATTTAAGGTTGTATTGACAGTATTTTTAATATTATGTTGTGTATAAGGTTTGTAGTAACACAGTGTCAGGTGTATATTTAGCCAAACATAGTTAAGAGCTCATTTTATTTGTTATTCCATTCACCAGAAGTTGTTAAAGCCTCGACTTCGGTCGGACCAAGTTTAATTTTGTGTAAAAGCGACAGTTTTTTGAAATAATAATATATTGTGTAAATTATACGAGTTTGTTGTTTTGCTTCCTGTACCCAACCTTACTATAAATGAGAACCGCGAAGATGATGATCAAGGCCTAAAAATCTTGAGTTATGGCGTCATTCAAAATAAGGTTGATTCTGCTTTAAATGTGACCTGCTTTTTTAGAATTGCGCTGTGCTTATTGGCACACGTGGCCTTCTTATCATTTTATAATAATTAAAGTTGGATTGAATTTAACTCAAAACGCCTTAACGCCTCATATACCTTAAGTTTATGATCTCTGTGTGACATTTAAATTTTAAAATTGGTTGCATGATCCTTAGAGCATTTAAATGCTCTAACTAAGGCATGATCTTAAATTTTTTAGTTAGAATTACCTGCCTGCCTATAGTTAGACCTATTTTAGTGGGGATATCCAGTTATCGGCAGCCTAACTGGCATAGTAAAAAATAATATTTGGATTACATTATTATAGTAACAATATTTTTTAAAACCTACTATAGAGAGTAGATGTAGGTACTACCGCAGAACATATAACCACTTACGATATTAAGGGTGGAGGAGGAGGTTTAAACGAGGAGCTAGTGCGTGGTGGCTCTGTTCTTAAAAAAGGAGATAAAACTCTTTTAAATAACTATAGGCCGATCATGCTCCTGAACCACGTCTATAAGCTGTTTTCAAGAGTCGTCACAAATCGTCCAAGCTGCAAGATTTGACGCTGGAAGGCGCCACTCAGGGATAAACTTAGGAGAGTCGTTCTCAAGTTTTACGCTTGGCAATAATTTATTTGAATTTGACTATTCAATTGATATTTACACAATAATAAACAGAGTAAAAAAGCAAAGAAAACTCCTAAAAACCGCGTGATCAGCTGCTGATATTCGTACAACAACTTTTACTATGGGAGCAACATCAAAATCGTGCTTTTTTAGATGCTCGATTATCATCGAGGTACGCGAATAAGTTTGTATGGAAATCTTAAAGAAATAATTTTTATGTTACTTCCAAACAAAAGGTGTTGTATATGACCTGATTACGTGGTTTAAACAACCTTGAAAATTATTTGGAGTGTCGTTTTTGTGGATACTGTAAAACAAATTATAGATAGATTTAAAATAAATGTAAGCAAATATTACAGTCTATTAAATATTACTTAATTCAACCATAATTACCTAAGAAGGAATAGGTTAATGTTTCGCAATATTATTTACGAGGTCGTATTCGATAAGATTACTATGAAAATTGCTGAAATTATGGTTTATCTTTTAACAACATGATTCCTCAAGGGCAGCTATTAGTTAAAGTGGATTTTGATCTTTGATACCCGCTATTTTGTTTTGAAATGTCAAATATAATGAAATATCAGAGGTTAAGAAGAAAGACGCGGGTAACAATTTATAAGAAATTAAAACGATACCATTGGGAATCGCATATTAAGTAACGGTCTCTGTTAATCAATTTTACTATTAAATCGCACCTGTGTTTTATGTACGATGTTTTGGCAATAAGCAAGGTTTAGAGTTTAATGGAAGGGGTTTCAAAAAACGGAATTTTAAGGCCATCCATACTTTACTTTTACAATAATTTTATTTTGACATTGTATTGATATTTGCACTAACTTTATATAAATCTTTGAGGTAATTATTATCTATCTACGCTAAAGTTAAGGCAATAGCCTCGCAGATAGGACGGAGAGGGAAAATCTAAACAGTGCTTAGAATCTTGTCTAGAAATTAATTACCTATGTATTTTTTTTTATTTAAAACCTTAATAAATACGAGTACCACTTATATTGATGATCTTAGTCGGGCCTAAAATGGCTAACATTAATTATACGGAGAATTAAAACTTTAATTATTTAAATTCAATAGAATTAAGTATTTCTCTAAATAGATAGATAAGAGAACTGCAGTTAAGCGAACTAGATCAGTATTTTATACTAGTTTTTTAGTAGCTAGTTGTGTACACTCCTAACAGAAAATAGGTACCTACCATGCTATAATCAAATAAATGTGTTTCGTTGAAATAAATTTTATTTAAATATTTAGTTAAATAGTTTTATACTAAAGTACAAAAGCCATGTGAGTAAATTATAGTACGTAAATTAATTTTCATTAGATTTTGTAACTAAAAATGGTAATAGTAGCTACAGGTGCAATGTTTTTGAAGCAGAGTTTTTAAAAACACTGTTATACCTACTGCTTTATAAAAATTTGAATCTCATAATATACTTAAGCGAACAATTCTTTTCTTTAAGAAGTAAGTAAATTTGCAAACTTTAAAGAAAATATTCATGAACTAGGACTTAAACTAATAAGAGTGCCACTAGTTATGAACCCCTGGAAAGTTTGCTAACTAAAACTTCCTCTGTTATCAATTCCGTCTCGATTCACTTTGAAACTGGCTGAGACATGATGTGCACTACAATATTTCTTCAACATTTATTTTTTGCTCTCTACGTTTCTGCTGCGATAAATGAAAATCCACTACTGACGACAACTGGCAATTCTGAGCAAACAGCAAAAACCGCAGAATGCGTTTTAAAACTCTCCGCAAAATATTTCGTTGAAAAGAAAGCCTTAAGCGGGAGTATTGTGATAATCAACATCAACTCTTATGTATCTAGAACACAAGTACTATTATTGCAAACAATTCATGGAGGTATCAAATATTCTGTTATGGTAAAGGATTCTTTTTATCCACACGCGAACGCATCGCATTTCCCTGAGAAAGCTAAAAATTATATGCTTATTTTAGAAGAGAAATCTGAACTAACGAGGAACATACTGCAGCTAAACAAATTGCCCACTTGGAATCCATTAGCTAAAGCCATTGTATTTTATCAGCTGAATAAAACTGAGGACGCCGCCGAGACAGCCATTGAATTTATAAACGAACTGCGTCATTACAAACTTTTCAAAAGCATTATATTCATATATTCTCCCGAGGAGAAAGAAGTTGTTTCTTACACTTGGAGTCCTTACAGTCACACAAATTGTGGTGGAAAATGTGATTCCGTATATATTTTAGATAAATGTAGGGATAATGTCATCTACGAATTAGCTACTCAAAAGGAAATGTTTCCTTTAGATATGAAAGGATGTCCATTAGTGGGTTATGCAATTGTCTCCGAACCGTATGTTTTACCCCCTGAAACAAAACTCACTAACACAAGTTACAGCGACGCTTATGTGTTTCATAAGGGAGGAGAAATAAACCTCGTCAAAATAATAACTCAATTTACAAACATGAGCCTTATAATGAGAACATCACAGATACCAGAAAATTGGGGAAACGTTTATTGGAATGGGACTGCTACTGGAGCGTATGAGGTGTTACGAAATGATTCTGCAGACATGGTAATAGGGAACATTGAAGTGACTAGGACTGTCAGAAGATGGTTTCATCCAACTGTAAGTTACACGCAAGACGAAATGACTTGGTGCGTACCAAAAGCTGGACAGGCATCTACTTGGAATAACCTAGTGATTATTTTTCAATGGTCTACATGGGTTGCCACTTTTGGCAGTCTAGTGATAATGGGCTTACTTTTCCATTACATGTATTATAGAGAGAATGTTAAAAAGGTGACAAAATGGCCGACAAATTCTTTGCTAATGACTTTTAGCATGTTGTTGGGATGGGGTGCCTCGTTCGAGCCTAAGACTGCCACATTTCGGATTTTGATCTTTGGTTGGCTCTGTTTCAGTGTAAACATGGGGATTTCCTACGAATCATTCCTGCGGAGCTTCTTAATGCACCCGCGCTTCGAAAAGCAGATAAGCACCGAGACGGATCTGATACAGACAAGAATTCCTTTGGGAGGCAGAGAGATTTACCGATCCTATTTTGAGACTAATAACGCGAGTTCGTTTTATTTGTATCGCAAATATAACTCTACAACGTTCGCTGAGGGGATAAAACGGGCGGCTAAGGACAGGAATTTTGCAGTTGTTTCGTCGAGGAGACAAGCCGCTTACGCCGACCAGAGATTGGGGAAAGGTAAGCCGTTGATCTATTGCTTTCCCGAGAGCAATAACTTGTACAAGTACGGAGTAGTTCTGTTGACTCGAAAATGGTTTCCGATGTTGGAAAGGTTTAACATCATCATTAGAAGCGTATCAGAAAACGGTTTAATTGATAAGTGGAATAGGGAGTTGTTGATTCATACTGTGAATGCTGAAGGGACAAGCGAGATAGAGCCGTTAAGTATTCAGCATCTGTTAGGTGCGTTTATGTTTATAGGTTTCATGTATGCCGCAAGTATCGTAGTGTTTATTTTCGAGTTGAGTATTGGGATTTATGAAAAGTTGAAAGCAAATGAACGTTTGCAAAATAGACAAAAAATATTTCATATAGCTGAATAGTTCTTAGATATAAATACATCTCTCAATTAGGTACTGCAAAATAACTACATAAACTCATTGAGGTATAATGGGTATTATGTAATACCTCAATGATAAAAGTAGTACACTGTTTAAAGCCCGGTTCCTATATCCGTGAAACGGTTGCTTTTGCTAACGGATGGTAGGAATTGTCAACTTGACACTCAAAACCGTTCCTATAAATGACACTTCGTCAAATTTTATAGGAACGACTATAACGGCTCGTTACTTTTGACACGAATACGATCAGTTGCTGATGTACACTTACGCATAGTACAATATAGGAACCCGGTGTTAGTCAAACAACATAATAATAGTAATAGTAGCATAATATCTTTATGATTACTGCTAAAGCTTACCCAAAATCTCAATTCCATTACCAATTTGATGTTAGCATTGTTGGGCTCACTTTATAGGCAATTTGAATAGATATGCATAATTTAACGGATGCTTCGGCTATCATAGTGTTTTATCGTCGCTCTGAACGCGTTAAAGGCTGTGGCTCACGCCCTAAATGGGTAATATTCACTTGACGTGTAAGAATTGCGGTTTCATATTAGATTGAAGAAGCAAGATGTAAAATAAATATAAGTACTAATACATTTACCAACTCATGAGAAAAGCGGAATAAGTATGCAATGAAATAATTATTATATTAAGTTAACTTACCATTTATCTATTGTAATTGTAATGTAGTTCACTTAGTTATTTAAATCACAAAATACACTTTTTGGTATCTATCTACAAAGTATTTTTTTTACCAATATAGTCCCACAGCTGGGCAAATTTCTCCCGCAGGCTCTTTCATCAAACTTTATCACACCAATGACTCCCAATCGAACATTTTATTCTGGGTCCGCCTCTTCGGTTTAAGACGTCTGTCTGCAGGTACCCATTGCCATTTTCAGACACATTAAGACAGGTTCCTATGTGTTTAAGGAGTCTGATTTGACTAACCATTAGACACGCTCGGTTGAGGTTATCTTTTTTCTACTCAACAAATTTAAAAAAATGATTCTTTTGACTATTGCAATCTATTACTAGAAGTATTTTTACAGCTGCAAGGGAATGAAGACCTTAATATTTTATAATAATTTCAACTCGATATCTCTACACGTTTTTGCTGAATAGAACATTCACAGACAGACGGAAAACAAAGAGAACTTACAAGAGTTCCTTATTCATTTTCGAGGAACATAAGGCCAAATTATTTACTAGAAATCGTAAAAGAACACATTTTATGTCCGACAAATGCGTGAATTTTCCTTTGACATACCTAATTGTAAAACATTTTCTGCATGCAGGGTACTACTTACCCCACATCAACTTTCCGTTATAGCTACAACGTTGATGTTGATAGCCGCGACACTAGCCCATTTCACCCCATCGGATTAAACGTCGTAATGTCTGATTAACACTTGATAACGTACATCAAGGCGCACCATTACCTCCTATATATTTCCCTACCGCTCTATTACAATCTAGTAACCAATAGCTAAACCAGTGTGAACCTTATCACACGGAGATAGAGGAGTATAGTAATGTCTAGACATATAAATAATTTGGCAAGCAAGAGTAATGTTCAGAATTAGCGTGGATGACACTGTCACATGCTCCACACACTTAAGTTTGTGGACCATAGTTTAGATACAAGAAGAAGGACCACAGTCATAAAGTGACGAGCACAGAACAAGTAAGACTCGCTACGCTCCGCCCTGTTCTATGGTGACGAGCACAGAAACATAATAAGTCATGTCAATTGGTAAAGCGCCTGCGCGCTATGATTAGGGTTCAAATCCCGACATGGACGTCTTTTTTCAATTTAAAAATATGGAAGACAAAGTGATCTCATAAGAGTTCCCTATTCATTTTCGAGGTACATAAGGCCAAATTCTTTACTAGAAATGGTAGAAAAACACATTTTATATATCGGGTGTAAAAAAAGGCTTAACGAAGCCGAATACCACATATTCTACGTATTATTACGATCATTTTTTTCTTTTACGCTATACCTGGGAAATGACGGGTTACCGAGTTATTGACTGTCAAAGTTACAATTTTTTTTCAAAGATTTTTACAAAATTGACTTCTGTTTGATAATGCTAAACTTTTTTTACAAAGAAACATGATAAACATTTTCAGAACTTCTTTCATCTGTGGCGTGCGCGCTATACATTGCGGGTTAGAAATAAGTTATTTTTTTTGATAAGTACCCAAAAAAAAGTCATTTCCCAGCAATTATTTTTTTTGCATTCTACTTGGTTTTATGTATAGAATTCGTGGTTTAAGGCTTCGTTAAGCTTTTTTTTACACCCTGTAGACTGTCAGACAAATGCGTGAGTTTTCCTTTGACATACCTAATTGTAAAACATTTTTTGCTTGCACGGTACTACTTATCCCCACATCAACTTTCCGTTATAGCTACAACGTTGATGTTGATAGCCGCGACACTAGCCCATTTCACCCCATCGGATTAAACGTCGTAATGTCTGATTAACACTTGATAACGTACATCAAGGCGCACCATTACCTCCATATATTTCCCTACCGCCCCATTACAATCTAGTAACCAATCGCTAACCCAATGTGAACCTTATCACACGGAGATAGAGGAGTATAGTAATGTCTAGACAGATAAATAATTTGGCAAGCAAGAGTAATGTTCAGAATTAGCGTGGATGACACTGTCACATGCTCCACACACTTAAGTTTGTGGACCATAGTTTAGATACAAGCAGAAGGACCACAGTTATAAAGTGACGAGCACAGAAAAAGTAAGACTCGCTACGCTCCGCCCTGTTCTGTGGTGACGAGCACAGAAACATAATAATTCCGGCTCCGTAGTATACCGTATATCTCCGTAGTGTACCGTATACCTCAATAGTGTCTTACATATTTTCATCATCATCATCACCACCAGCCTTTATCAGTCCACTGCCTGATACAGGCCTCTCCAAAAGGAGGATTTTGTCATAAACGCCACGCTTGGCATTTTCTTTTAATTTATTTGACGTTCAGAAGGACCACTTATATTTAAGAATACGTGGTTTCTGTTTAAAAAAAACTGTTTATACTTATGTCATGTACCTTTTGGTGCTCGATAAATGTATATATGGAGAGTTAAACAAGTTTCTACATTTGATATCTTTGCCTGCGATATCTCCCTGTCCACACACTATCTTACAGCTCCGCATAATTCTACTGCACGCAGTAAGAAGAACATGTAATGCCATTGCAAAATCTTGAATCAAGGTCTCAAGCTGTCTCTTGACTTATTAGGTAAGAAATGCGGCTGGCATAACAGAATCGTAGAGTTTCCTGATATGCTGCTGCATTTGCAAAAACAGTCTATTGAGAGAACGAGGTAAATATTGCCTTTTTTTTTGGAAGAACAGTCCTGCTAGCATGACCGACAAAACACGATATGATTGATATAGCCAATTATATGAACTTTTAACAAAACATGTCCATGTCGGTGACGTCACGGTCATGCTCGCTGTTTCGATAAAAGTTCATATTTTGACAGTTGGGTAGGGGAGGGGGGGCAGTTGTGTATAAGTGATTTGTCTTGTGCACTTACGACAGAATGGTCCTACTAAGACTACTTTTGCTGTATTTTGCGTAAGACAGACAGAATGAGATGAAAACGGCAATAAAGGTGGCTTGATGGCTGCCATGTGACTACCACTACTTATGCGTATTGGGCCATACGCATATGTCTGTCTTTTGAATTACCTTCATTATATTGTATGATATCTACATTTTCATATTATTGCGTCTGTTCTGAAAAGCGAATTAATATTGTGTCTGGTGTAAATGTTGTGTTCAAAACGAACATTCATATTTTTAATAACACTGTAAATTCTAGTGTTTACAATAAATAACATTTGATTTGGTTTTATTTCACACCAGCCCCTCTAGCATGACCAACAAAAAACGATATGATATGATATAGCGATTTATGAACACTCAACTGTCAAAATATGATATACATACCCGCCATCTTGAACGTTTATCGAAAAAAAGCATGTACTTGCCAGTAACGTCACGGTCACGTTCGCTTTTTCGATAAAAGTTCATAATATTTTGACAGTGGTGTGTCGATAAATCGCTATATCATATCGTGTTTTGTTGGTCATGCTAAAGGGACTGGTTAACATGTATCAAACGTCACTCTGACATCGCTATTTGACCGTCTGTCAAATAGCACTATTTCAACGTAAGCATATGCACAGACAATCAAACATTTGTTTATAATGCTACTATTAGATCATAATTATATAATTCTTAATTTTAATTAAACAAAGCAATTAGAAGGCTACTTGAATTGTATAAATAGATTTCGGTAACTTTTATCAATGTTTATAACGAACACATTTTTGCATTATATCCTAATTACAAAATGTTTTCTTATAACAATGTTATCTAGGTCATTAATCAATGTTAACGCTAAACGCAACGTAGATTTAGAGGTTGGAAAAACCCGCATTCAAATGCTTTATTAATATGCCTTTGAACAAGTATAAATACTCTGACTTTGATCATCCACTAGACTTAACAGTGACACTCTGCCATTGGGCAGTACAATGTGTATTGTAATTATTTAGTTGCAAGTAAAGTAGACAATATTCTTCATTATCATTTATTTTCTAAAAATCCTGCTACGCTTCGCTACCAATCGAGGTCATGCATTAGACAGTTGTTTTTAATTGGTATTTATCTGAAGTCCTATTTTATGAAGTAACTAAGGCTGGGTTGTACAATCTTAACTTTAAACATAACTGTAACTTTAACTTTGCCGTGTGGTGCCGGCACTTTAAAAGAATTGCACCACCCCTTCTCTTCCTATAGGTGTCGTAAGAGGCGACTACATGAGAACCGCCACAAGAAGACGGGCAGCAGCGTCTCCTCTCCACCATTGGCCAAACTGCGATCGCCAACCCGCCTGCCAAGCGTGGCGATTATGGCAAAATCCTCCTTTTGGAGAGGCCTGTGTCCAGCAGTGGACTGATATAGGCTGGTGATGTGATGTGATGTGTAACTTTAACCGGTCTTTTTGTTTAGAGTTTGACAGACTATGATGTTTGTTAAAGTTAAAGTAAGATGATGCAACAAGGACTTACTGTCAAGTTATGTCAAGTTATTACTGCTTATAAGCAGAAAAAAATCACTTAATAATTTGTTGGTTTGCTTTGTCAATAAAAAAATTAAGTTTAAAAAACTATAACCCGACTACGTAAGAAAGTGGTCTAAAAAGGACGAAACAAGTAAACAATTCAGATAGAAATCCAGAAATGCACAGGTACAAAATTGGTCAAGGTAGAGCCGTGGTCGCACCCACTGTATGTAACCTACCATCACAGTACCATTTCTGTTCAATGGAAGTGTTCCTGGCACCCACAATATCATAGTAGGTATACAGTAGGTACGACCACGGCTCTACCTTGACCAATTTTGTAACTGTGCATTTCTGGATTTCTATCTGAATTGTTTACTTGTTTCGTCCTTTTTAGACCACTTTCTTACGTAGTCGGGTTAAAGTTTTTTAAACTTAATTTTTTTTAAAATATTTTTCCGTTTCCCGGTCGACATAATACACTAGCCATTTAGTATCTACATGGTAGCGTTCTAAGAAAAGAAGTTAGGGTGAGCTGCACGCGCGCATCACGCGATCCGTTAAGCCTTGACCAAACCAACGCGTTCATCCTGCGTGCGCGATGGCGTGCATGGTGGCGTTCTGATAGTGCAATACCATTTGTAGCGACGAGTTCAAACCGGTGCGTCCTGCGCAGCTCCGGCTTAAATTACAGCGTTCGCACGCGCGATCGGGCAGCTGCGTTCATTTGATGTCATGGACAGATATGATAGTATGATAATATCCATATTACTTTTATTGTAATATTTGTTTTTTTATGAATTGTTTAAAAGAAATCCGCGTCAATAATGATTACCAGATTGATTATAAATTAATTTATTTGAAATGATACTCAATTTTTTCATCTTCAATAACTGCTGCTTATAGAAGCATTTCAGCTTTGATTTTAGTTTCGCTATCTTCCATTATCACCAAATTCATTAGGTAGTAGTATGTTCGGAACGGAAGGTAGAAGCAGGCTGGACTAAACGCGTACCTAGGCCGCGCGTTTGATGTACACTGGCCTTGCACGCGAGAAGTCGCCAACGCGCATGCAGGCTGAACGCGTTGGTTTGGTTGAAGCTTAACTGCAATCGTTTGGTGCGCTTCCATAGCGCAACTCATGCAAGGCTTTAATCTGCACGCGTGTATTTATTATTTATATTAGTTCACTTTTCAGGTAGCTCACAGGCCGTGCTGCGCGTGACCTGCGCATTCGCGGCGCGTCCGCCAGATCTGGTCTTAACCTAAGGCGAATGCGCCGTGCGACCTATGAGCTACCTGGAAAGTGAACTGGAAATGCACGCGCGCAGTTCGCGCTCTGTACAAGCCTAGCATGAGTTGCGCTAAGGAGGCGCACCAAACGATTGAGTAACGGAACGCGTGCTGCGTGCGTACAGCTCACGAACGGATCGCGCGCGGCGCTACCTATCAATATTATTGGGGTTATTTCCTGTAACGGTAGCGTTTGTAAATAACAAAAGTAAACTAAGTAAATAGCTAAAACAAAATTAAAGAAAAGAAATTTATTTTTATTATGTTCATAAACTAAACATAAAAACATTATACCTAGGTCCTTACTCAATACTTAAAATTATAATTAACACTTCTTTATTCTCATTACAATTTCTGGCCTAACTTAAACCTTAATATCTGCTGTCATAATGCGATGTTCTACTTAAACCTGGAAATGGATGGAAAAGAATAGCCAAGGATTGGGATCACTGTCGTGCATTTGGAGAGGCCTCTGTCCATCAGTAGACTGACGTCATCACATCATTATCACACCATCATTGTCTGTAGGTATCTTGGCTTTCTGGTATGATAAATCAAATCTCATTCGTTTTAGTAACGTCTCTTCTGCCATGTTTATGGTCAGAATTAACAGAGCGAGGCTGCAGTCCGCCTTATTTTACTTGGCTAGCCCCAAATGATAATTGCGTCCAAGTACATTATCCTTAATGATTGCGTCACCTGCTCCTGCTTCAAAAAATGGTCTCTAGACTACCTTTTACTACCTCCATCGTACCGTCAGAACTTCATTGTAATATAGAAATCTTGTAGTTCCAGTCTTCAGATCAGTTAGTTTACTTTTATTAATAACTAGCTGACCGGGCGAACTTCGTAACGCCTAACAGGTTTTTTTCGTCAGCTTTTCCATTTTTTAATTATTTATTCTACTATTTGGGGCGGAGACAAATCCAACAAATTACAAACCATGAAACTCTGTCGAGCCGTTCTCGAGTTATAAGTGTTGTAAGAAATACGACTTTGTTTTATATATAAAGAAGATTACATAGATATGTAGCGAATCCTAAGTTTAAGGAAGATTACGAACACATTTTTTTCACATCAAAATAATGTATTTGCAATGTCTTTGTGTTTGACACTACATGACAATGACATGACAACCGTCTTTAAAATAAATTATTTTTAATTCTTTATTTATAGCAAGCAATAAGGAGTGTCGATATCAACTTCGAAGCAAATCACCCCCAAAATAGATTTCTACCCCTATTTAACCCCGCTAGGGGATGCATTTTAATAAAATACAAAACATGTCTTCCGTCAATGCTGTTAAAGAATGTTTATGCAAAATTTGAAGTAGATTGGACCATGGAATCACGTTGTCCCATACAAACTTTGCCCCCCGGTTTCACCCACTTTGGGGTTGAATTTCGCAAACTCCTTTCTTATCGAATGCCTACGTCATACACACTCACACACTCCAAGTTTCAGGTCTCTACGATCAGCGGCTTAGGCTGTGCGTTGATCCGTCAGGCAGTCATTCAGGACAAAGCATTTAAATGTATAGATTATGACTGAAACAATATGATATATATACATATTCGTAATGTGCTAGCCAAGAACTTTCTTTTGATACCAAACACGTGATGATTATCACAATTTAAGTTTTTTTTAGGTTAAAAACTGACGTTTTAATTCTGTCTGAGACAATTTTGATAAAATTTATACAGCCTATTTTACCCGGGCCATTAATACGAATCTATTGACACCTCGTTCATTAAAATCGGTTCAGTAGTTTAGGTGCTACGGTGGAACATACAAACATACATACATACATACATACATAGACTGCCAAAATCATTACCCTTCCTTTTGGCTTCGCCGTAGTCGGGTAAAAATAGCTTATGATAAAGTTCTGTAGAGTAAAATTAAACGTATCTCTATCACCATCTCTATATTTCACAGACAGGGAACAAAATTATTAACAGAAAATTTGAGAATTTCAAGGACTACTGACAGTCTGTGAAATGAATTAATCTTTTTTTAGTGACCCACGGGGCTTGGTGAAATTAGATCCCGATGTGCCAGATGAGACTGTTTCTAATAATTTACAAAGAACACCCTTATAATTTAAGATTGTGTCAAGTTCCAGTCAAGATTGAATTCAAAATTAAATGATAATAATGATCTTAACATAATAAAATTTATTAAAGACATTAAATGACTAAACACGATAAGTTTTTTTTAATAAATTGCGATTGATCACGTAAAAAATAAAAATTTAAAAAACCCCCGACTCAAAAAGCAACATATAAAAAGTAAAAAATAATATGTCCTATGTTTGCACGTTATTCAAAACTTAAATTGAATTATACTATATCGATACATAGCCAACACTGTTTGCTAGGCGTCACAATTTCTGCAAACCTATTTTTTGTTTATTAGTTATATATATTTTTTGTTTATTAGTACTAGCTATAACAGGTTAATATCAACATATTTCTAAACAAAACATAGCTGAAATGCTTATCTTAAAACTAGGCGTACCTAAACTAACCTAAACTAAAACAGCCCCAAAAATAGAATTAGCTCTAGAAGTATAATTAAAAAAATACTGTTTTAATAAATATTACTAGTCCCGATTAACAGAGCGTTAACGTCCTGTTAACTTAGCGAGCAGATTTAGTGCAACTGGCCCCCAAATTCACTTGTCAACTAAGCTGTGGTGTGTGGTCGGTCCATCATTAGCAGTCACTTATCTTCATTATCATGGCTGACACCTACTGTGTATGAGCTTCATACGAAGGTTTCGCTGAAACTGATGAAAACTAACCGGGCAAAGGGTATACCGAAATGAATTATGTACGCAGTGGCGTAACCGCATGAAACCTGGAGTTGATATATCGTATTCTATAATAAGGAAAGGGTTTTTATTGTAAATTTTTGTTTTTAGCAATTCCATGCAAGGTTTAATTGAAGATAAATAACACTTGAAAAAAATCATCGATCGAAAAATCATCGTCCCACCTGAGGTCGATGATTTTTTTCAAGTGTTATTTATCTTCAAAGGGTTTTTAGTTAAATTAATCTAGTTGTTTTACTATGGAGAAACCAGGAGTGAGATACGTTCTGCCTTTTTGCGGAATGTTACGCTAACTTTGTCTTAACCCGAACTATAATTTGCTTCTGTGTCTATCATCTGAAGGGTTTTCTTATCAAGATGGCAGACCTGGTAAAGCAAAAAAACGCTTCCAACCGGCCGATCTGGAAGTCATTGGGAGAGGCCTATGTTCAGCAGTGGACGTCCTGTGGCTGAAATGATGATAAATAATAAATAAATATTGGACAACATCACATACATTGCTCTGATCCTAAGGTAAGTAGCTAAAGCACATGTGTTATAGAAATCAGAAACAACGACGGTACCACAACACCCAGACTCGAGACAATATCGAAAAGTTCGTTTTCCACATTGACCCGACCGGGGATCGAACCCGGAACCTCAGAGATGGCGGCGCCATATACAGTCCGGCGTGCTCGACTCTCGGCTACGGAGGTCGTCAACATTTATAATGATGATGATGATTACTTGCTTATTTACTACGATACGCTATTTGTCAGTGCTTCGTAAAAGTTTGTCAATCTGACTGTCTGTTACCTAGAACCACAAGGATGTCTTGAAAATTGGTGTTATTCAGTATAATAATTATATGACTAGATTATTTCTCAACAAACATATAATACTTTTCGTTGAAATAGGGAATACCGCGCTATTTTCGAAGCAATCTCTGCCTTATTACATATTATGCTATCTTTAAAATAACAGAGAAGGCAAAGAAAAAATATATTGCACATAATGCCTCGTCTTTAAAATTCATTTTATGTTTGAATATAGCGATTTCCCCAATGGTGCAGTTAGGTGGAATGGGACGTCGTTTTTTGGTCTTAATACGTAGCCATAATCTGACAATGGCGTATTGCAAATACAGTAAGATGTGCTATATACGAAACTTAGCTTTAAATTTAACGTTATTTTTTATCTAGGTATAACTTAAGAGTTAAAGTGTGCTATTTAATGATTATGAATTTCAGAATGTTTCGAAAATCTTTTTTGATTTTTAAACATGATTTTTGAACTGAGTTTAGTCTGAGTAAAGCCTTACTTAAAATACAGACGGCTGTTAGAGTGGAGATACCTATATCCTTACAAGTGCTTTTATGTAAAAATATCCAAGTGAATAGGTAGAAAACATGATTTGTTTAAAAAAAATTGGAACATTACAAAATTTTGTAGTTGATCTCGTGGTTTTCAGGAAAATTAATAAAATAATCTTTAAAAAAATCGGCTAAGTGCGAGTCAGACTCGCGCACGAAGGGTTCCGTACGATTATCTATAAAAACGGCATAAAAAATCACGTGTGTTGTATGAGAACCCCCTTAAATATATATTTTATTCTGATTTCGGCAATAGAAATACCTACATCATCAGTGAAAATTTCAACTGTATAACTATCACGGTTCATGAGATACAGCCTGGTTACAGACGGATAGACAGACAGACATACAAACGGACAGCGAAGCCTTAGTAATAGGGTCCCGTTTTACCCTTTGGGTACGGAACCCTAAAAACATTGTATACCTTATCCGCCGATAAACTTACAATACAGGCACATCGTTGATGAAACAACACTGCAAGGGTCGAACTTAGATTGAAGCTTGGGTCAGCGGTCGGCATTAAATATCCCATATCCTGAAATTGATAGTTTCGGAACGGTCAACGTCAATATTGTATAGTTATAATAAATATTTAGTAATAAATAGAACTTAACTAATAAATAGAGTTCTAGTCGAACTGACGGCATAATAATGGTGCTAAAACTGAAGCTTCGTACCGGGAAACCTAGCAAGGGCCATCGACGAGGTGGATATACGATTTGGTAAAGGTGGCATTTTGATGATAGTGTTCAATTTTTGCTTTAATATCACCTCCTAAGGGAATCATTATGAAAATGTAATTATTGTACTTACAACTTCCGCTTAGTTACGCCGGCATAGGAACCCCAATTACACCACCTGTAACCCACAATCTGAGGACAAACACAGGCACATGCAAAGAGCACCGCCCTCCCTCCCTCAAATCGCATGCGAAACAGACGAATGCAAAAGTTAGTACACAACACCGACATAAAAACCTCGACGCGCGTTTCGCCACTACACGTGGCATCATCAGGGGAGATGTTGTAGCCTCGGCTGCGCTTCGACGACTAAAAAAAAAACTCCTAAGGGTCCGTTCACACGTGGTCTCCGTATTTACGATATCCATTTTAACGGATACGACAAACATTTATTCTTTGTTCACATGTGTGATAATCGTATCCAGTAAAGACGGATACCTTGAACGTTATACGGTTCCTATATGTGAATCACATTTAAGGCTAAACGAACTAATGTTTTTTTCTAACATACATAATATTAACAAAAATGTATTGTGACGCTACTGTTAATATTTTAATATCTTTAAAGACCTCCCTCAGAGAGTCGCGAGGCCCAAGACAATATATTGCACGTACAGCTCTTTTCTGCAACACAAAGATTGATTCAATGTCAGCAGCTGAGCCCCATAGAAATAAACCATACGATAATAAACTATGAAAATAACTAAAATATACTAGTCTTACCGTTTCGACATCAGTTAAAAGCCTTATTGTCCTCACAGCATAAGCCACTGAACTGAGTCTTCCTGACAAGGCAATTATATGGGGACCCCATTGCAGTCGGGATTCTATAGTAATACCTAAAAAGGTTGTTGAACCGACTGCATCTATGTGATCGTCTGACATATTAATATGCGTATTGACCTGCCTCACATTGGGCATAGTAAATTTGGTGAGCTTGGTTTTTTTTGCATTAAGTAAAAGATTGCTAGCAGTAAACCATCGTATTACTTGAGAGAGAGCATTATTAACATGGTCAAAGGTTGCTTCACCTCTGTCAGTTTTAAAAATAAATGACGTATCATCTGCAAACAATACTATCTCATACAGATCTTAAGTAAAGTAAGGAAGGTCATTATATATATCAGGAATAATAAAGGTCCCAATATAGAGCCCTGGGGCACACCCATGCGTAATGGAGCCCCGGATAAGTCAGTTCCATTGACATTAACTTTTTGCGTTCTATCTGTGAGGTATGACTCTAACAATTTTCCTGACTCATTTGAGACACCATAATGACGTAATTTCATTTATAACGTTTCGTAAAACGGAGACCTTGTGTGAACGGGCTTTAAGAGGAATGTTTTGCATATCATTGTGTTTCTCCACTACCTACGGAAATATCTTGCAAATTACGTTATTATTTCCAACAAGGCGGACGACAAGCTAAATATAGTAAATGTCTGTATAACATTAAGAACTTCCTTAAAAATATTTTTATCTTAATTCCATTATTACACAAACCCGCGCCTTTTAACTGAGATCGCATTAAAGCACCGCATTTGATAAACAAAATTCCACTACACGTAAATAGTGAAATTAAAAATGGCGTTCACGAAACTCTGTGCACGGCGTAAAAGGAGCATCTGTCTGTCAAAGACCACCTACTACGAAACAGACAACGCCATTCATCTTTATTCAAACAAAACCACCTTTATTTTGCACCTACCCACACTTTTGTGACTTTCAAAATAAGGTCTAATCTTCTTTGGTATAATTTTTGAGTATCTTTGCGAGGCCGTGTTCCCGCGTAATTTATGGAAGGAGGTGGTCCCTATCACAACAGAATAGAGACTATATTCGAGTAGGAAGATGAAAGATAGCACTGAATAATGCAGGTGGTTTTTGCTACACCCTGTATGCGAGTCATGTGGTGGGAATGAGCTTTATTAATAGGTCGCTTTTGTTTGTCTGCGAGTAATGTCAGTTTTGGTTTGTATAAAACGGTTAATTTGGAACTTCGATCGAGTTTGTTGAAAGTATTTTAATGATGAGCAGATTTTATGACTGCATCATAGCGATTTAATGACATCAACTTCGACGGTAATCTGTTAACAAAATGTAGTACTTTTGTGCATTTATTAAAAAATGATTTTAGTCTTAGACAACCCAACGACCCAAGGCTAATCATTGGGTCACTGACATAATGATTGATTAGCGTCGATTACAAAGGAAGCTTTGGAAGCCTTGGGTGCGACCTATGTTCGCTGCTAGACATGGGCTTCTCTAGGCTCACACTGCCTTGTCCCCATCTCCATTCAAGAATATTATGACTTACGTCAACCTTTTCATTTTTCAAAATTGTAGGCCAATATCTGAAATATTTATTTTAATTCTCTTTTTACTTGAATATTGTCTGTTATTTATCACTTTAATAATAAAAGTGCGGAATTTAGGAGGTTCATAAATTGGGCAACATCTGCGCCCGGCCTAAACCCAACATCAAACTAAGTTATGACAACATTCTTGCTCAAATGCCCTAAAAATATTTCATGTTTCAATAAACAACATTTTTTAGTAGGTAGCAAATTATTTCAACAATCATACCAATACAAATGCTTGTTTAATATCATTTCAACCATCGCCGTCTACTGATGAACATAGGCCTCCAGTGACTTCCAGATTGGTTGGAAGCGGCCTCCACCACAACGTCTTCCTGCAACCTTTACCATGTCCTCTGTTCACCTCATGAGTGGACGTCACAGACGACGCTGCGCTTTATCAATAAATAATAATAATAATAAAATTCTTTATCTGGCACAACAAAAATACATAGAAAATATTAACAACACATATTAATAATGGTTAATTAAAAACATTAGTGCTAAAAGGGTCCCCCGCTCAGTATTAGTCGTGGCAGCTAGGGCTAACTGCCACGATACCCATTAGCTATGATGCCCTGGAATAGTGCTTGTATTGTAGCGAGTATAACGGATAGACATACATACCTCTTTAAATACTTCATATTATAAAACCCATGACAATGATTTCTACTGTATCATCACAAAAATTCGTTGAGTTCGTATTCTGGAACGCGTACGTTTAAACCAGGACTGTCGTATTATAACTTGGTTAGGGGAGCTTTTATTCTACCAAAGGAAAGTCAAAAGCGAGGAAGCTAAGCGATATTATTTAATAATGCGAGGAAAAAGTAAGTATTTCCTAATTTTCCTAACCTAAATATGACCTGTAATTTATTTGTGTGGTGTGCAATGAAGACGAAATCTTATTTTTTTTCTAATATTTTGTTTAGTTGTTAGGTATATTGTGTTTTGACTCATTATTGTTATTATATTATTTTTACTATTGTATATATATTTTTTCTATGCTATTGTTTTTGCTTTGTCTACTGCTATATTTCTATAATTTTATGACTTTCATAAGTGCAATCTGTATGCCTAGACTGAAATAAAATATATTCTATTCTATTCTACGATTTAATTATTTACGTATTCATGAGCTTAGATTTTCATATCAAATTTGGGCAACGGAATCTTAACAAGATTCGGTGACAAATTTTATTTTTCATGTTGCATTATTTGGTAGTTTGTTGTATTTAAATGCAACAATTTAACGAATGTTGCAACAAGAACAAGTACAGCGTCAATTTTTGCTAACTCCCAAATGTCGGACCACATGGCAAGTGCCCGATACGGTCAGTAGATTTTACAGTTTCAAACGGCTGTAAAATTTTACGAGTGACCGGTGGGTCGGGTTTGCATTATGACCGACAACTTTTGGGCACTGATATATTTGGGATGGTAATAATTATGCGTTATATAGTTTCGGATGTTATAATCCGGGACGGGTTAAAATAAGTGATAATAATGTTAGAGCACAATAAGCTGAAGAGTAAGAAAAGGTAAGACAGAAAATTTTGGCGAACATTGAGTTGCCTTTTAAAAAGCTCGTCGTAGATTTATTTATATTCTTTGTTGATGTGAGCGACGGAAACTTGGTTTAAGGGGTCATGGATTTTATTTCAACTTTCAATGAAAGCGCAAAGATGGCGGCAAAAGAAATTACACCGCCTTTGACTACGTCAAAAACCGAAGACAAAGACAAAAGTTAGAATATATAAAAAAACCGGCCAAGTGCTAGTCGGGCTCGCGCACAAAGGGTTCTTTACCATTATTTATAAAAACGGCGAAAAATCACGTTTGTTGTATTGGACCCCCTTAAATATTTATTGTATTCTGTTGTTATAGCTGCAACAGAAATACATCATCTGTGAAAATTTCAACTCCCTAACTATCACGGTTCACGAGATACAGCATGGTGACAGACGGACAAATAGACAGATAGACAGACAGACAGACAGACTTATAAAAGACGAATGTTCGCAATACCAACTCGCAGGTGGCTGGGGTTTTATTTTTGTTGTTTACAAAAACATACATTTTTATAAATTATAAATTCGTGTTGACTGATTTGACTCAAAATGAATTACAAACTAGTGTTTGGTTGGTCTTCATTATTTAGGCAAGGTTATGTTACTAGCCAGTGACTAGCCGGAGCTAAATATCAAAAATCAACATAAATTACAGCACTGGGAGTTTAGACTAGTAAAAATTATTTAAAATTTGAACACAAAAAACAAATGAGTTTAATAAAAAACTAAAAACGACTTCAAAATAAAACTAAAAAACGAAAAATAATATCGTCAATCGTAATATGAATTGCTGTAACCGCCACAATGGCAATATTGAGTTATACATACAGTTCGACTGAAAATTTTCCGCTCTATAGATTGGTGTCTTTAAAATCTCGATATCTTGAAAAAAATGACGAATACGTTAACAAAATTTAGGTATTTTTTTTCATTTACACTTATTTTTGTGACTTACGTCCATTTTATAAATAAATTCTACAAATAGAATAGTTACCGTAAGGACCAATTTGAATTTATTTTAAATGTATTTGCTCATTTTTGGTGCTTACGTTAAATTTCAATGATATATTTTTTTAAGTAAAACACTAAACCTGTGCATGAATACTGGCTATTAAAACATTAGTAATTAGTATTATGATGTTATTTTAATAAGTTTAGGTCACGTTTTTTGAATTATGCTGCATTAAAGATGATTTTTTATTATTTATATCACGCGCCTCACCAACAAAGCGTTACGGTTCACGAGATAGGTCTTGTCTGGTATGTTGGACTCGAAATGTACTGAAACTTGAAATGTACTAATGTTGTGGTGATTTGGACTTAAAATGTAATTGATGCAATTTTGTGCAGGCTTCATAGTACCTCGATATATCGCCAAAAAATTTGCATCGCTATAAGAATTCCAGAACACTCCAGGTCACGACGGAGTCAAAGGCTTTCTCGTAATCCACAAAGGCTAAGTACGAGGCCTGATTACATTCTTCTGACTTCTGTATAATTTGCCTTACTCTGGATGTTCTTTAGTATACAGCCTTTACTAAACTCAGCCTGGTCCAGTGGCTGGAAAGGATTCAATCTTGTGTTAAGATGATTTGGTACGACTCTCGAAAATAGCTTAGAGACGTGGCTTAGGGCAGACGAGGTCTGTAAATCTTTAGAAGAGTTTTATCTCGTTTTTTTGATCCACCACAATGTTACTGAAGTATGGAACAGAAAAACCTGTTTAGTTCCTTAGAACGTAAGTTGGCTGGCTTTGGCGTTGGTTGGCCCCTGGCATAAAAAGCTTTGCCTCCATTTTTCCCTGGGCGTTTTTCTACTACCAAGCTGTTTGAGAGGCGCGCCAACTTAATATCGTCTATGTCCAGTTTTGGTAAATTGTTGGTATAGTGGCGTGTTAGCGTAGTTCTGGAGTCATTAGCGTCAGGTAGAGGACTGATGTTTTCCTGTATCTTGCTGTTATCTACTGGTTATTATTACTGGCATTAGAAAAGAAAATATTTATATAAAACTTCCATTAATCACATAATATTAAAACATTATTTTTCTACAAGCTCCCAAAATATCTCTCTTAATGCGGAACTTACGTGATACTTTATAGTCCACTATTTCAAAAAGGCACAATGTGAAAACTTAAATTGAAATACCTATATAATTGTTATTATTGAGTCTAATGGATTTATATCGTATGTTTTAAACTTAAAAACCGGTCAAATGCGTGTCGGACTTGCGCATGAAGGGTTCCACACCATTATCTATAAAAACGAGCAAAAATAATCACGTTTGCTGTATGAGAGCCCCCTTAAATATTTATTTTAATCTAGTTCTTAGCATTTGTTATTATAGCGGCAACAGAAATACATAATCTGTGAAAATGTCAATTGTCTAACTATCACGGTTCATGAGATACAGCCTGGTGAAAGACGGACAGACAGACAGACAGACTGACAGCGGAGCCTTAGTAATAGGGTCCCGTTTTACCCTTTGGGTACGGAACGCTAAAAACAAAATTAAATATAGTGTAACTGAGATTATTAAAACAGTTTTTCTTGCTCTTTAATGGCTATATTTATAATGCCGACCCTTTTTCTCGAGTTAGCCAAAAATCATTAATATTATTCTATATTAGACCTTAATATAAGGGAATAAGTATGGTAATACTATAATAACCTTACTACAGCGTATGTCCACGCCTTAAAAACTGTGGTCACATACGTTATGAAATTATATATTGCGCTTGTGATATACGTTCAACTATAGTTGTATGTAATGTGAGTTACTTTAAAGCTCTAAATATTTTTTTCTACAAAAATTAAGGTAACGCAATATTTTTTCTAAAAAAATAACGTAACCACCATGTTATTTTCAAAACCATAATAGAAGGCTAAATATGTTTTAAAGCTGAAAGATCTCAACGTTTTGCATAAGTAGGTGGAAACAGCATTGCAATCGGATCAGAACACAAAAAGTTACAACTGTTTTTGCGATCGTAATTTTGTTTTTCGCCTCTTCTGTAAAGTTGCCATTTGGCGGTTACCGCAATTCATATTACGATTGACGATATTGACTAAAACATACCTAATCAGTTCTTTTTGGTGTCAAGTCGGTGCGAATGAACACATTTTAACTCTCGATTGCTGGTACCGATTCCATAAAGAACAATATTATTTTTCGCTTTTTAGTTTCATTTTGAAGTCGGTTTTTAGTTTTTTATTAAACTTATTTTATTTCACAATTTTAAGTGTTAAGTCCTCTATTCTTCCCCTCCTAACTCCGCGTAAAATGACTTTAAAGCAAAGTGACCTAGACAAATGTTGGTCTTCTATGGACCACCCACCCAATGGTATAATAAAAATAGGGTGCTATTAATGATTAATTTTTCGACAAAATGTATTTTGTCTCAGACGCCTTTAAAATAAGCTTCAGTGTTCACCTTCTAACTCCGCCAAAAATGACTTTACAGCAAAGTAACCTTAACTAATGTTGGACTCCCCCTATCCAATGGTATGATAAAAATAAGACTCAATTTTTCGACGAAAATTTTTTAGTCCTAAAGAAAGGGTTTTCCTACACTTCAACCAGAACGGCGGCTATTTAGGTGTCGTAACCATAGGATAAGGTCTTGCGTTCAATAACCAGTCAATTTAAGAAAGGAACTTGAATTGTTTTTCTTTACTGGGTGTGCGGGTACGCCCCCAGTAACTAAAAATTGGCGATCTGGTACCTCATAAGCTCCACGTCTGCTCAACACACGGCGAAATACGATTTGTCGACAATCTTATAACTCCTATCCGTTCAGGAGTTCTCTGGCTTCCATCATCAGGTCAGCAACATGACATGATGATTACCAGACCCAAAAATCAGCATTGAGTCAGAAAATATATGCAAAACTTTATAAGTGCCTATAAAAATTGAGGGTTGCCCTCGATTTCCGAGGGATCCCATCATCAGAATCTGACTTGGTGTAAATGGGACTACCTCGGAAGTATACCCTTTCAGACTAAAAAATAAATTTTGAATTCGGTTCATAATTGATGGCGTTAGCGCGTAACAAACATAAAAAAACAACAACATTTAGTCGAATTGAGAACCTCCTCCTTTTTTTAAGTCGGTTAAAAAGTGGCGTTAATTTAAGTTAAATTGTTTATAAACAATAATTGGAAATGTAAAGGTTTAAACATTAAATTTTAAACTTTAGATTTTTGTGTTTAAGTACGGTTCTCCTTACTTACGCCTTGGCGAAAAAACATTTTCCGCTTACGATCTTGACTTGAAATTCGTTTTCAGACAAGTCAATTATAATGATGATTGCATAAAACTATTCTGCTATCACAATATCATATCACATCGCAAGGTAGCGATTAGGGCTGCCACGTGCATGACCTAATTATTATTTAACCGTCGTCAGATGTCTTTAATGGCGGCTTAGTTAGGGTTTTGCAAATGCACGACTTTTCTAAAGATAGATCCTAACGTCTTTAGTTAATGGTCTATTTTTTTTTATAGAGAATATTCTTATTCTTTTTAGAGATAGAAATTAGTTAAAGCTAAAATGGAATCGCTATTTAAAGGACAAAAATAGTGATGATTCAAAAATGAAGTGTCAACGTTTTGAAAATAATAACAAAATATAATTTTAATAAGACATAACAACAACATTATTAAATTTCCTTTTAAATCAGAACAACTTGTTTTGTTTCTAGCAGTAAAAGTTAACATTTTATGCATTTTTTAGATTTGTGTAAAAATTTTGTATAATCTACAACCAGATAACAATAAAACTGTATCTATAAATACAAAAAAATATATGTAAATAAATTGATTGATACTAATATTTATGTTTGCGAGACAAATCTTTGACTACAACGAAGTTAAGTATCAAGCAGTAGTTGCACAATGTATCCTCGGATCTGATACCACGTGTACCCAGGCAGTTCAACATAGTATGGTTGCCATTAACCCGTTATAACTAGCATTTATATTGCCTCTGTGTCCCACCCTTCGGCCTACGCAATAAAGACTAGAATGCAATGACTAACTCGGGTAGATTTAGCCGAATCTAAATAGTAATGTTATGGCTATAATGCTATGAAGGCCGCGTTTGTTTAATTTACAAGACCAACTAGACCCCCAATTTTCCATATGGAATAGAAGCATAACAGTTATGTTGCTGAGAGTATGCGAAATAATGTTATTTAGGAAATGACTAATTTTTTTTAAGCGAGTGATAGATTTCAGGAATATGGAGATAATCTTTAAAAGTAAATGAACGAAAAAAACAACAATTTATACTTGATTTAGTACTCGATATTTTGTCAATAGTTTACAAAATATGTTGTATATAGTTTATAAAAGGCAATGACTTACTATCGACGAGATAACAGATGGCTTAACATAATTGCTTGTTTTTCATTTATTTAAGGCATAAACAGTAAATAATACAAATACCTCCTAGTGCGTATAATTTGTACTTTAATTTATTTACGTATGGGTACATATTTAATTATGGCTCGTGCTCATCATACAAATATTTGCGCTTAAGAAATTTGAACTCGCAAACTGGCTTTCAGTAGTCTGCAGAACGAACTACTAGGATACTAATTGACAATCGTCTAATAGGCTAGTTGACACCACCAATCAATTGACATACTTTTTATGTGCTGTCAAAACGCACCTCTTCCTTATAATTAGTATGGCGATAGCAAGCTTTGACGTCATTGTTTACCAAACTCAACTGCCGAACTTTTTATTGGTTTTGAAGCAAAAAAATTCAGATTCTTCTAATAAATGATGATATACCGGGTTATCTCGGGCCTAAACAAAGTGTCATATTTAATAAATGATGTCTAAGTATAATTTATGATATAATGTCCACAACCCTATTTAGTAGGTATGTTGTAAAAAATACCGAATTCAAACAATACTACAGCATTATTATTTAAGGTCTAGTTGTTAAACTTGTATGACGACTCTGTATAAATACTGAATAATGCTTGTGAAATGACCTTATTGTGATGTTAGGACGAATTCGTAGAAATATATCAGAACTCGCCCTTATAATTAACGTAGTAATAACATTATACAATCACACAATAAGGCCACTTTGTATGTGAAAGGGTAAAGTTGAATATTGTGTTATTATCGTATGTTTAGAAAATGTTGGATACTAAACCAAAAGTTTGTTTGAATGTTAAACAAATAGTTAAAATTAATCAAATTAGAGTATCTCATAACTTCAAAAGTGCTTCTACGAGTATTATCCTCACCTACCTACCCAATTTTTCCAAAACGCTTCACAGCCTTAAGTATATTCTTACGATTGTGTAGTACCCCTTCGATGCAGTGTTCGAATTCTGAACAATCAATATGCTACTTTGGATATTATCCGGACCCATGTTTTGAATTTTTTAATATCATATTTAACCTGCATGTCCTTTTTTGGGATCCGTACCCAAAGGGTAAAACGTGAACCGTGATAAGTATTTAGAGAGTTGACATTTTTACAGGGATGTATTTCTGTGACCGCTATAACAACAAATACTAAAAAACAGAATACAATACATATTTTACATATCCCATACAACAAACGTGTTTAGTGCCGTATTTATATTTAAATGATATTTATAGATTATGGTGCGGAACTCTTCGTGCGCGAGTCCGATTCGCACTTGGCCGATTTTTTAAGTATCATCAACGCTGACAGCCAACGCAAGATTGTTGTAACATCTCATTACAGAAAAAAAACAATGTTCGAGTAATACTTATTTATAAAATCATAATAAGCATTATAGTAAATTATGGCCTTAATTTAGTTCAAAATATAGAATACCTACTTATTTTTCAGAGCGTCCAAAGTGTTAAAAAAAACGTTTTTAGGTAACAACGAAAAAGGGTCACCTCTTCCATGCGGTGGACTTTAAAAACTGTCGTTTAATTTAAACTTCATACGCGGAACTATCGGTGCAGGGACATGTGACGCGGCCAGTGTTACCAACTTTGCTAAACAAAAAGTGCAAAAAATGACGCGGGCAGAAACGTAAAACTCACCCTCATGGTCAGTGCGCGGCAAAGAATAAATAATCTAGAGGGTTCGTTACATTCAAACTAAGTAAATTATTCCTTGTTTTAAACTCCGATTTTAAAAAAATGCATATCGATAGGTACGAGTTTTTCATAAATTAATACATTTCTTTTTAGAACAAAAAAACAAGAAATTGTTTCTTTATTTTGTTACCCGTCATTGATGAACTTACGAGCGTTGTTTCCATGTTTCGCGCATCTGCCTACTTGATCATTTGAACGCGTCGGTAATGTATATCGCCGAGTTCCCCTCATTCGATAAACGACTATAGAAGCGTGACAGTGTGAAGGCAAGTAACCAAAAAAAGTAAATGCATTCCCCCATTACCAATAAAAATAACGTTGTCTATGTCACCAATGTCACAATTGGGAGAGAAAAAAAATACTTCGACAAAAATATGAAGCAACAGTTTTTGATAACAAATCTTTTCACTGTAATGAGCTACTAACATCGTTTTGAAGTGATTCCCTCGTCCAACTTGTTACCCTGTATACCGTTTCCCGTCGCTGTAGATACGTGTAACCAAAAAAAAAACTTGAATTCAAAAGATTTTTCGCCTAGTGTAAAAAAATAAAACAAGAACTTCTTAAAGAGTGTATATCCCATATATATCCATCTATTTTGATAAATAACAATGATGTCTTAAATAAAAAAAGGTTTTAAAATATTTGGTTCTCTACCAAGGCATAAAACTATTATAGTTAACTATCCCTTCTAATCTTTGCATACCGAAGCGCTCAGCTTATACTCGGCTGTAAAATTTAACGGCTCACAATAAAGTACTAGGTAAGTCCGCGCAGCGGACGTACTCCGGCACATGTGCTCAGATGTTCCGGGGTTGCTAGGTATGATAATTTTACCCATATTTTAAGTAAATATACTTAGAGAACGATCCAAGATGGCGGCTGGACCTTTAACATGGACTATAACTGTGGCAAAATATGTGAAAGCCTCTCTCACAGTGAGAGCCGGCTGATAGTTTAGTTATAGTTAGTATGTAAACAATATTACATTTACAAATTATGGCTTTGTAAAATCAGTTGATACTCGAGAAAACGGTTTTTATTAAAAAAAAAACTAGCCAAGAGCAAGCCTAAACTACAAAACATCTTAATAAGTTCATGACTATTAGGTCAGTATGATAACAAAAAACGAATCTCGTAACCGCTGTAAATATTATATTTGATCAATTGTTTGAAATATAATTATTAAAGGAAATCTCCAATAACTCTATTAATTTATAAACATAGGTACGTTCCTTGGAATATGTATTTTTATTAATTAAACCTCAAATGAATAAACTTTGTTTCAATAATGCCGAAAGCATCTCATATCGACTGAAATCCAGGGAAATTAAAATTAATCATCTGGCAAGACCTCCTTTTATGAGATTTTGCAGGATCCCAGTGCACTTTTTTGTTCTTTAATTGAATTTCGCGGTTGGGTTTTCAATTTTATTTTTAACTTGTTATAATAAATTGGGGCTTTAGTGGTAAACGTTTTTGCTGGGGTTAGAAAATTGATAAAGTTTAGCTTTTTTTTCTGCTTTTCTCGTACGGTGAAATTTATTTTAAATTTCAATAGTTGAACTTTTAAAATGCGAGCTTCTTTTGTTTTGCTTGAATGTTTACTTTAATTTAGGGGATTGAAAATTGTAGGAGTGATTCAGATAGTATCATCATCATGATCAGATGCACGGAATTGACCTTGTCAAGGTTCAGCCACTTGCAGAGGCGTTCTTTTCGGAAGGCCTATGTCCAGCAGAACCGATGAAAAATGGAGTAAACGAGTTCTCGAGTGGAGACTACGCCTTGGCAAACGTAGTGTAGGCCGCCCCCCAACTCGATGGGCCGCCTTAGGAAGATGACTGGCAGTGGCTGGATAAAAAAGCGAGAGATCGTGCTCTTTGGGGAAGGCTTACGTCCAGCAGTGGATTGCAATAGGCTGAGATGATGGTGTTGATGGCCAGCACTGGATTTTCAAAGGCTGCTGCAAATAATGATTATCATCATTATCATCATCAGTCCCTGCAAATCGACTGCTGAAATTGTATTCGAGAATTTAAAAAAAAACTGTTAGAAGTTATTAGCTAAGGTGAAAATACCGGCTCTTCAGTGGTTATCTCATGGAAGAAAAAGTTTACAGACAAGGGCCATAACCAAGAACTCTTAAAACAATCTCAAAGTTGTCAAATCTGTCAAATTTGGTACGTCATTTCATACAAAATTTGACAGAAATGATAATGTTTGACAGATTTGAGATTGTTTTAAGAGTTCGCGGTTACCGCCCTGGTAGTCTTTGATGTTTGTGTTGTCTATCAAACCAACATCCTGACCGGTAAAAAAATATAAAGCTTTACCATTAAAATACAAAATAATAAAAAAAACTATGAACTAGGAATGTAATTGGTGTGTTTTTCGTACATTCGTTAAATTCTTAACGCAAACCCGAAATATCCTCAAAGAAGAGCTGTGTACACACTGTGTCTTCACTAATTATCGCGGGCAAACAAACAGTCAAATAACAGCTTACAAGCCAATTTGTTGTGTAAACTTGCGCTGTTTGCTCCACGCTTTGTGCGTAGTAAAATTATATACAGTAGACTCATTCTTAACGAGAGCCGTGTAGTTAGCACGCCGGACTTGATGTCGCCATCTCTGAGGTTCCGAATTCGATTTCCATGTCGGGTCAATGTAGACAATGTAGTAAACCAACTTTCCGGTCTAGGTGGTTTTATCACTTGCTTTCGCTACTTACCTTTAGATCACTTGTATATTTATTTAATTGTGTATGTTGCAGTGCCATGCGGGGGCTACCTCTGTCATTTTCAAATATTTCATGAAACAGGGATACAAAAATTGGTCGAAGTTTGATCTTATACTTTGCACCCAAGGTGCATTTGAAATAACGAATAAGCCCGTAGGCAGATTCTGGTGCCCCAGATACTTTTAGATTCGTTAAAAATGATTCTGTAAGTATTCATAAAACAGGTGTTTATAATGTGTGAGCCATTTCACGTTTTGCAGTATTAAACATACTTTTATATCAATACGCAGACTGCCGTCTTACCACGGCCAGGATCCAAGGATACTAAAAACCGTTTTTTTATATCGTTGCTAGGGAACCTACTGTATTTAACCTCAACTGTGGCGCTACGTTTCGTGTGATCATTAACGTTTAATTACGGACTTACTTTTGGCTGCCTTAACTTGGAGATGGTTAAAGTTTACTGAAGTTTTTGACGTCGATTAAATCTTTTATCAGATACATCATACAATGTACAATGTAATGTACTGGTATAGCCGTAGCCACAATTTTATTACATTTTCTTTGTATGAATTACTTTATTTTAGAATAGTTTGTTACGGGATTGCTACCATGTACCTTATTTATAAGATTATCTATAAGATTGTCTGTGTGTGTATTGTTGGGTGTCTATAAGATTGACTGCAGCTGTGGCAGTTCATATATCGGCCAAACAAAACGTACCATAGCGTGCCGAATGAAGGAACACATAAAAGCGGTCAAAAACAACGACAAACAGAAATCGGCAATCGCGGAACATTTGTTGGAATCAGGTCTCAATCACTGGATTGAGTTTCACAACCCTCAGATCATTTCGACAGAACGCCACTACATACCAAGAATGGTCAGGGAAGCGATTGAAATTACAAAGTACAAAAATTTCAATCGTGAGGATGGGTTTAAATTGTCAAGTGTCTGGAATCCAGTGATTCGTATGTGCAAAAACCGGAAAAAACAACAAACTGCTGTGTCGCGGTCAGATACTGTTAGTGTTGTGTGTCGAGAACAGCGGGTCTAAAACGGCCGCATTGGATGTTTCATTTTTAATCTGATTCATTTAGTGAAATGTAGCGGAAATGATTTGCAAACCCTAAAACGGCCACATTAATAAATGAATCATATGCAATTCATTTCATCAAAGGGATCATATTTGATGACGTTAAAAAAATATAGTGACGCGTCCAATCTTACTTTACGGTTTTTGTGAAAATGAATGTTTATTACAACACAAAGGAACAAAATGTTTCAAAATACTCAAGTCTTGTATGTTCTACAAATATCAATACAAAATAATAATAAAAATAACATTAAAATGGTGGTTCACCAATTTGACATTTAATATGAATTACTCTTTTCATAATAAGTGGACCATATTACGAATTTTCATACAAAACTGTCAAATTAGATGAACTGCAAATATGAAATGTTCGAGGCTCATTTTATGATTCATCAAATAACATTTCATTTTAAGATTTGCTAAATGAAACATTATGAACGGAATATGAAACATCCAATGCGGCCGTTTTAGACCCGCAGGTGCGAGAAAATAGTGAGTTTGTAGACAATGGTACCGACGCGTGCAATAAAAGACAGCGAAAGAGGGCAGACCGATATGTTTGCCCTTAACAACTTACCCGCAAGATCTTCAGTTACTCCGTGATCATGGCGCTTGCAACAGTGCCGAAATATCGGGAACTCATAAATAAGGTACATGGTAGCAATCCCGTAACAAACTATTCTAATGTTAGTGACCATGAAAGTTTAAAAGAATATATTACTTTATTTTGTTTGAGAATTACTTTATTTAGTTTGATTGGTGTTCTTTATTCATTATTTTAGATGGGTTGTTATATACTAGGATGTGTATTCTAGACATTAAATTGGACACGAGATATCTTTTGAAACTCACAAATTTAGAACAGTTTAATTAATTCGGATTTTTAAAATTTTTAAACCAAAGTAATATGGAGTGTTAGAAATATTTGTTAACTCTAAATAAAAACCGAAAGTTACAAATTTAAAAGTTACAAGATACAAATAAGATGAAGCGATGTTATAGGGCTACCGGCAGTAAATGGAAAATGTTCATTCCTATGCCTATATTCATGACCTGAAGTATCTTCTTATAATGATGACGAAATTACACTCAAGAACACAAATATTACATTCGCTTCTGTACTCGTAATACATTTCAATATTGTCTTTATTGAACCTATATATTTTTCTTATTTGTTGTTTAAAATTGGGCTTCCTCGGAAAACGGTGCTAAGGCCAATCAGTCCGAATCAAAAGGCCATAGCCGCACCATACGTAATAGGGCCATAATTCGCGCGATGCAGGAAACGGGGCCAATTTTTGACCGAAACTAGGCCGTTCGTATTGGGGGATAATAGAGTTTTAAAATTATTTTTGGTTGTGTGATTTGGTTTCGTGAAGCCTTGGTGTAAATAGGGTGATAAGCAATTTATAAAATAAATTTTTAATAACGAAATAAATGTCATTTGCAATCCACAGGATTTTGCCATAATCGCCACGCTTTGCAGGCGGGTTGGCGATCGCAGTTTGGCAAATTGTGGAGAGGAGACGCTGCTGCCCGTCTTCTAATGGCGGTTCTCCTGTAGTCGCCTCTTACGACACCTACAGGAAGAGAAGGGGTGGTGCAATTCTTATAACGTGCCGGTACCACACGACACCAACCAACTTACGCCTATCGTAAAACAGTACATCACTGATAAAATGATAATTTTTGGGCGAACAGAATAAATGACATTCCTACTCTATAGAGGTGCTTGTAGCTGTTGGCTGTTCAGTGTATGTGTCTTTAACATAATTTTGAACTAGTTATTTGATCATCTACCAGTGCCCAATTCTGAACAGGCTTTAGGTCAGCGTTAGCTGAATATTTATTAATAGTCGATGAGGGCGAATTCGGTCGGTCGCTGCGTGCTGCGAATACATTCCTTTGTTTCCTTGTAAACGCGCCCTTGTTCGCGGGATTCACAAAGCGTGTTCGAGATTAGAATTGGACCCGGAATGTGTGATGAGAGAATTTGGAACAATATTAGTTTTACAACAACATTTCGTGGTCGTTAGTGTTTTGTTTTCACAAACCGAATTATATTGTGCTACTGCAGGGCACAGGGCCTTAACCATGAACTCTTAAAACAATCTCAAAGTTGTCAAATCTGTCAATTTTGGTACGTCATTTCATACAAAATTTGACAGAAATTATAATGTTTGACAGATTTGTGATTAAAGATTAATAACACTTGAAAAATTCATCGACCTCAGGTGGGACTCAAACCCACGTCCCATCGCATGCCGGGCGAGTGCTTTACCAACTAAGCTACCGAGGACGTCACGTGACACGATGAAATTTCTCAAGTGTTTCTTCTCGCTGTCGAAGCCAGCGTAAACACAGAAACACTTGAGAAATTTCATCGTGTCACGTGACGTCCTCGGTAGCTTAGTTGGTAAAGCACTCGCCCGGCATGCGATGGGACGTGGGTTCGAGTCCCACCTGAGGTCGATGATTTTTTCAAGTGTTATTTATCTTTAATAAAACCTTGCATGGAATTGCTAAAAACAAAAATATACAGATTTGTGATTGTTTTAACAGTTCATGGTTAGGGCCCAGGTCTTACCGTAACTATTAGATGCCATGAGAAGACTCTGACTCAGTGCAGCTTGGTCGAAGGTTGCAACACGCAAGGATAGTGGCTTAACCCTACTCTCAAAATTCAAACTTATTTACTTTTACTTATACTTGATGTCACGATTCTCGAAGTGTGTTTATTTTATTTGACTGACACCTGTGTTTGATTCATAACTCTATTGATACAGGAATCCTCCTCATCCTCAAATCGTGCTCCTCATTGCTGAGGGTCGTGAAATCCCCGTGGAATAAGCTTCTCTCTAACGGTATCCCGCCATCTGTGCCTATTCTTGGCCTCTAGTAGAGCGACGTGCAGTTTAGTGTCCAGTATGGAACGGACCTGATCTACCCATCTTATTGGACTGCGGCCTCTAGGTCGTTTGCCATCAACCGTGCCTGTAATGGTGAGTTAGTTGTTTAAGGTTGTGGCCCTCTTTTCTGGCTATGTGACCGAAAAGCTCCAGTATTCTGCGTAGACAGATGGTTGACTGTCTGGTTTTGATATTGAGCTCTCGTAAGATCGAGACGTTTGACGTCTAAGGAATTTGCAGCATTTTCCTCCAGCACCACATCTTGAAAGCGACAATGCGGTCACGGTCGGCCTTTTTCAGAGTCCAGTTCTCAGACGCGTAGCTGAATATAGAGAAGACTGAGGAGTTGACTAGTTTGGTTTTAGTTTTACGTGAGATAATATATTGCGATTCCTCCATATGCCTTGCAGCTGGGACATTGCACTTTTGGCCATTCCTATTCGCCTCCTAATATCTCCCTCACAAAAGCCGGTATTGCAAATGTTTGCGCCGAGATAAATAAAATTATCTACTGTGTCAAGCCCAAGAGCACCTGTGAGCTGTATTTTATTGCCGCCAGCCTTCGGAGAGTTGAAAATTTAACGCTCAACAGTTTCTAATCTGTTTCACTTAAAAATAATGCATTAAATTTTAAGCAATATATATGTCACGGTTCACAATATTTCGATAGTTTACAATCTCGCGAGTTAAATCATAATCTAACGGTTTCTACAATTTTACGGTGACTTAAAAAAGAAAATAGTTTATTTTGTTCTCGACAGTACAGTCTACTGTGTTAATAGTTTGTGTCGTAATATCTCGCGTCCTGTCAAAACAAACTACTTATTGTGGGAAGGGTTTCATTTGTTTTTCTTTTTGACGAGAACTTGTCGCATCATATAAATTTTATAGCGGCGGCATTTCGTAGAAAGCCACAGTCATGATTTATGCCGAGGGAATCTGTGCGGGCGGCGCAGGCGCATGTTGCCGCCATATGCGGTTTAATGTTTTGGTAAGAACTGTTTAAGTGACCGTGGTAATATTATGGTAATTATTTTTAATGCTTAATGTATATTTAGGTAAATGTGAATTGAAAACATGTGATCAAAAAGAGATTCAGTAGCTCAATTTTTAATCTTGTCTGACATTACTGAGACAGAGAGAGAGAGAGAGAGAAAATTTCATTAAACAAAATACAAAAGTAGAATACAATAAAAAAGAAAAAGCAAACAAAAAAACGACAATTGACAAGAAGGGCACCAGGTCCCCAAGTCTGCCAATTTAAAGTGGCATAGGTGAATATCAATTGGATCTCATTGTAATAGCTTGACACATTCTATATTCTGCTACTAATTAACTGACTTAAATTTAAGACTAAAATTAGTTGCAGAATACCAAATTTATCAAACAATTACAATGAGATCCAACTGATATCCAATTAGGGCCCAGCTTAGCGTGTGCTGCAGAAAATAGCAGCGCTGATTTTCAGCTGGAGCCCCAGGTGGCCCAATTCGTAAATACTGCGTGCTTAGTAAACAACAAAAAGACATGGGTAGTCAGTTCGGGTCCTAGCACTTACCTGTGGATTTTAATCAATGTATTGATTTGTATCACTTGCCGTATTAGCACCAAAACATCGTGTGGAAACCTGCATTTTCAAATCACTGGATGTGTAGCTTTGGTTCAAAATAGTCTGTTTAGGTGATTAGCCAGCTAAAGTGGCAGTGGGCGGGGAACATAGCACGTAGAATTGACGGCCGATGGGGCAGAAAGTTTCTGGAATGGAGGCCACGTACCGGCAAGCGCAGCGTGGGACGTCCAGCCAAAAGGTGGACAGACGACCTGGTAAAGGTTGCAGGACGACGCTGGATGCAGACCGCTTCCAACCGGCCGATCTGGAAGTCACTGGGGGAGGGCCTATGTTCAGCAGTGGACGTCCTGTGGCTGAAATGATGATGATGATGAGTCTGTTAAAATGGTCCATGTATATTTTTGGTCTTACTACAAAATAGATAGATTAGGTTTAAACCATGCTCAAAGAATAGCCAGCCAATTTGAAATGTTGATTCAACAGATATTCGAGACATATTACCAACAATTCAAATTGGTTGGCTATTTTTTAAACAGTGTTTAAATCTTGTCTATCTTTTTCGTAGTACGGCCATAAATACAACTCACATCTTCTGCTTATGAAATTTTAAACCGAAATTCAAGTAATTTTTAATTTATATTATTTGAAAAAACACCCAAATAATCTTTTTTTAGGGTTCCGTACCCAAATGGTAAAACGGGGCCCTATTATTAAGGCTCCGCTGTCCGTCTGTTTTTTGTCTGTCTGTCTGTCTGTCTGTCTGTCCGTCTGTCACCAGGCTGTTCTCATGAACCATAATAGCTAGAGAGTTGAAATTTTCACAGATGATGTATTTCTGTTGCCGCTATAACAACAAATACTAGAAAAACAGAATACAATAAATATTTAAGGGGGCTCCCATACAACAAACGTGATTTTTTAGCCGTTTTCATAGAAAACGGTAGGGAACCCTTCGTGCGCGAGTCCGACTCGCACTTGGCCGGTTTTCTTTAATCAACGAGACACTAATACCATTCTGCTTGTTTGCATTATAATGTATATTGTCTATCTATTGTATTAGATTGGCAGCAAAAAACTTAGACTAATAACTTCTTAAAAACACCCCGAGGTCTCATTTTAGTCTAAAGGAGTAAAATGTGGTATTATCTAAAATTAGTAAAATGACTATACCGTCTCGACGGCAGACAACGCGGCGCGACGCGTACTTCCACACTTTCTTTTTGCAATCGAAACTTCTCGATAAATTCGTTACTGTTGAATTTATCGAGAAGTTTCGATTACACACGCATATTACAGAATTATATCGGCCGATAGATAGATCAGTATTTTATTTACTATGAAAACAAATGTGTATGAGCTCACTGAAATCCCATTCAGGCCCCTCGCATTATACTCGTAGTGTGCATTGATCAATCGGCTGATAGTTGGATTACACAATTTAAGTAAGCATCCATTAAGGCATAATGTACTAGCGTACTAAAGAACACATCTCGAACTAAATGTTTCAGCCATGCATTGTAGTATTTGAACAATCAAGAAGCAGTTTTGACAACATCAATTATTGACACAGACTGAAGCTTTGTAGTCCACTGGACTACGATGTTTGGCTGAAACATTTAGTTCGAGATGTGTTCTCTAGTACGCTAGTACATTATACCTCAATGTTAGCATATTTGATTATAAACATGTCTAGATAGAGTGTGGTGCTGCAATTGTTACCAAAAGAACAGGCCAGATTTGAGTGAGTAACAACTATGGTTACTATGGTAACAATTATGGGTTGCTATGGTAACAAGCGCGCCACTGAGCGGGCGAAACAAACTTTGGCGTTAACAGTTAGATTATATATTTTTAGACGTTAATGACACTCAAACAGGGAATCTATACATGTATATAATCAAAGTTGAGCATATAGTGGCTAATGAAACTCTCATACGTTTACTTATATCATCAACATCAAGCAGGCCATATGAGTCCACTGCTGGACTTAGGCCTCTTCCCAATGCACGCTATAACCGAGTCCGATCCTTGGATATTTATTTTTATTTACTGCCTACATCCTTGCTTTCCTAGGTATACAATACCTAGGTAAAAAAAATATACCCGACCTAGATGTTGAGCGCTGGGACAAAGAGTGTGGATCGCTTTGCGCATCTCTCGAAATGATCATCGTCTCAGAGACACGTATGCGCGGAGCTAACAACCAATCAAGGCCGGCGGTGCAGGGTAGCACCGCAGCTAGCCAATCGAAATAGTCTTCTGCGCATCTTTCGCCCAGCGCTCAAAATCAGTGCCACTAGTTGTATCATCATTGCTCCACCTTGTCGGAGGGCCTCCTACGCAGTTTTTGCCTAGTCGATTATTTCTTATTTACATTTTATTTTTATGAGACAAACTTTTGTTGAGTCTAGACTGTCTCGTAACTAGATTAGACCGGTTTGACATTTTACAAAGTTTGGTATTCATACGGATTATCGGTAACGAGATGAAAAATTATAATGGAGTTAGTCACTTAATCCCCCGACCGTGTGTAAAATAGATAACAATTGAATAAAGATTGACGTATGACAGCCGGCTGTCACTTGGGAGTTGAAGTATGTTAGAGCAAGAAAAGTTTGTAAACAAAATTATTTTATCTGTTAAAACCATTTCGGAATCGCGCACTGAGGGTTCTGTTAAACTTGTAAGTAAATTCGATGACCTCTTTTGTCAAGAGGTGACTTGGCTTCACCATCTCTGAGGTCCCGGGTTCGATTCCCGGTTAGTTCCATGTAGAAAACGAACTTTTCTATCTGTTCTAGATGTTTTGATACCGTCTTTGTTTCTTATTTCTTTAACACAAATGCAAGCTTTTTTATTCAAGTACATTATTTATTAATAAAATAAAAAAGTATGTCAAACCCTTTTAACCAGGACCGCGTGGAGGTAACAAGTTGAAATCAAACACGCAGGTCTCTTATCCCTTTTCCAAATCAAATCCTTTTTTTTTTAAATGCCTGTACAATGAAAATAAAAACCTATAGAGTATTTCACAATTCTAAAATCCATGAGTATTTATTCATTTCAATTTCACAATATTAGAATTTATTAAATAGGAACTTAATTTCGAAATTATTTTAAGCTGCTGCCTTGGTTAAGTATATTATTATTTTATATTTCACAAAAGCTGTGGCTAAAAGGGGTTACAATACTAAATAGTATTGTAACCCCTTTTACCCACATAAAGAACAAATTCGTTGCCTATACCTCAATCTATTTGCTTAGTTTCGTTTCCAATTTACTCACGACCGATCGACTTTTTGTGCGCCGGATTTGTTCGGCCAACGGTTTGAGATTCGAATTCGGGCCGCGCTGTAAAATGGATATTTGTATAGGATTTTAAGCTGTTACTGTTTTTGAATTGTAAATACAAAAAATATCTAGGGGAAAGGTTTTGGGGATTTGTAAAACTCGATCCATTCATGACTGATAGGTCAGCGGATGAAATATATACTGCTATGCTGGGGGCAAAGGGTGCATCGAAATACCTGGACATAGAAAGAGTATTTATGCACGGTTACATTGAAAGATAAATAATGTACAACAATATAATTTTTACTTCAAAAAAAAGTGTCGACTAAAACACTTTCCTTCTAATGGATTTCGTTCTTGCAGTAGGTACACATGTAGAAAATTACACGGAGAAAAAAATATTTTACAATACTACCAGAACGACTTGTAAAAACAAATCTAGTAAAAGTTAACAAAAAATTGCGAGCTATATCAGTATTAGTCATAAGGATAAATAGTCCCTTATTTGCGAATACTAAAAAAATCTGGTAAATAAGTTTAGTGTACTAAACATTATAAAAAGTATTAGTTATTAATTTCTTAGTAAATAATAAAATAATGAGTTAGTAACAGGCACGAATATTTTATGGTTACAATCTACCAGAAGTAATTGTTATCTGTACCGCTCTCTTTTACGAATTACATGACATATATTTGACTCTAATATTAAAAAAGCATTTTTAAACAGAAACAATGGTTTCCCATAATGTAATTTATCTGATACGAATTACGTTATAATATTTTAGTACTAACAGCAATTATTATTATATTAAAATATTACTTTGTAAAGTGAACTAAATCATTTAGTGTTTCCGGGCGCGGGGCAAGAAGAGAGGGTATCGACGACGGACCAGCGTCGACTTGCCGCGTTAATTAAGTGTTTTGACTTGTTGAAGTGCGCGTCCCTGTTCTGTTATTCGTAGATGAATGGTGATAATGTGAAAATGTAAATTCTTGAATTGACGGTGAAAAATACAGTCGCCATCCAGATCACAATTTAAAAGCATTCACTGAAGAATATTTGAATATAAGTAAGTAGCATTTAATTGTATTTGACTTTAATGAGTAAATTTATTTTAATATAGTGTTCTACTCATGATTATACAGGTTGACTTTTTTATCCCCATTCAAAACTTCTGAAAATATAGATGATTCCCGTGATACAAACGAACAACTCTTTCTATTGGACCAACTCCCTAACTTAAAAATAAAATTCTACTGGTCCATACATTGTGGTCAAATGCATATTAATATTTTGTATGGAGCAGCTGACTGTTTTTTGCAGTTAGAGAGTTGGTCCAATAGAAAGATTTGTTCACGGGACTCTTCTCAGGAGGTTTGGACGGTGATATAAAAGTCAGCCTTGATATAACTTTTGGTAGGTATAGGATTATTAGTTTATATTCAAGAAGAACTCGATAAATACTCATTGAGAATACTCATTAAAAACTCAATATGTATAAGTGTTTACTTTATTTTAATAATTTAGTATAGTGTATGAATTAACATTCTATGTCGATTTTCAGAAAAAGAAGACCGGATAACTCCAGCATTGCAAGAAACAACATCTATATATGCCTTCATGTTTCTGCTGCTTCTTCTTGGCAATCCAGTGACTAAAAATACGAAGAAGTCTTGGTGGCCATCAAAACAGGAGTGACGAGAGGCATTTATAACGCATGTAAAGGCCGCGACAGAATTGCAAGAAACGATATTCACGGAGAACATGGTTTGACATTTCAGTTCACAATTTTCATAGTAGGTAATATTTTTTACTAAATATTTTAAATAATAAGATTGCGTCTTTTGATTTTGGCTCAGATAAAAATAATAAACCTCGAAGTTTTTGTTCTGATCATTTACGCGCAAATAATTTAAAAATGTCAGATTCAGAACTTATTGTATTTGTCAGGTATATCGGATTCATTGTTGGTGATTTAGTTCCTTATGATGATTATGTATGGCAAATATCTTATTAAGAAAAATAATAAATATTTTAATGTCTAGTGTTAAAAACAAATGCAAAAGGAATCCATTATACAAGAAATATTTGTTACTAAGTTTGTGATAGTATAAAATATTTATGTTATTAATAATAATGAGCAAAAAGTCATATTCGAGCATTCCTTATTAAGAACTTTATGTTTTAATGAGAAAAAAATACAGTTAAAAGGTAAAACACATAAGTAGACAACATCAGTAATATTTTTTGTTATCGAGAAACCCTTTGTAGTTGATTATTAAAATAATGCTCAATGTAACTATAAAAATACCCTTTCCAAATAAAGCAAAACATTTAATTATACATTTATTGTTTCATTTTAATTACAGCAGGTTTACAATGTTATTTGTTTTTAGCTTCTTCAGATTTTTGTAAGCGTATAGTCGTAGTTGCCGTACCATGGTTTTTAGTTGATTTTTAAAATCATTTTGTGGCACGATGGTTCCGGCTATACGTTTTCAGGAAGCCTGAAGGAGCTGAAAATGAGTAACGTCAACAGCCCAGTATAAAAAGAACACAATGTTTTCTGGTTATGCCAACCAGAAAATATTGTTGATCTCACATTAGATTTGTGAAAACCTAAGCAATACTTCATTGCAGCTACAACATTATCTGGTAGATAGTACAGAAAACAACGTTGGATGGTTTATATATTCTAGTAATCCTTACAAAACTTTTTGTTGTGGTATCTAAACAATATTTTTACACTTATAACCATTCTGGTAGATAAAACAAAACGTTAAGTGGTTTATATGGTATAATCTAGTAATCTTAACAAAACTCCATATTGTGGTATGTGACAACCTAAATATTATTTGGAGCTACAACTATAATTCTAGTAGAGATAACACGAAATAACGTTAAGTACTATAAAAGTTCTAGTCATCCTTACAAAACTTTAGGTGTGTAGTGTCCTAATCTTTTTAATAATGACTAAATATCTTGTAATTTTTACAATTTTTTACGGTAATTTCAACCAATCCCTGTGATTTTAATTTAATATCATGATTTGTTGTGTTAAAAAAACACACATTAGTGAGCACAATTCATGTATTTGCTAGCAGTACAAATCTGCTGGTGAAGTGTACCGAAAATTGTGTTCAATATACCAGAAACTTCTTGTTACTAAAAACTAGATTTTTTAAATATCATTTACAAAATGCATAGTTGTCACGTATAGCACTATGCGTTCTAGTTAACATCCTCAATATTCTGGTAAATTAAACTAGACTTTTTTCTCCGTGTATTGAATTTATTTCTATCACTATATCTGAGCCCCTACAGATCTGAAAACGACATCAAAACAGGACTTCATCACAATTGTTTTTAATCATGTTATTTTATGAGTTTAATGTTTAAATTTAATATTTAATTAAAATAAATAAATAAATAAATTGTTTCCACACTCACATCAATTACTTATCTAGCCCCAAACTAAACAAAGCTTGTATTATGGCGACCAGGATAACGGATAAACATACTTAAATACGTTTATAAACACCCATGACATAGGTACAAATGCTCGTGTTCATCACACAAACATTTGCCCCACGCGGGATTCGAACCCGCAACCGCCAGGCGTTGTAGTCCGGAGCGCGAACCACTACACCAGACGGTCGTCGAAATTAAGCAATATCTGTTATAATTAAGCACATAGCTAGCCCTCACAAATTACAATGCCCTTGCAGGGCGTCACATGTATCCCAGTCTGTACTTACCATCTAACTGAATTATGTAATGTGACACGCAATAATTATAAATGATTTGAATTTGATTACTTTTAAACTTTCGCGTTGCATAATTTAAAACTCAATGAAACGGGAATTAACGCGATCATAGTTTTGGTACAAAATGTTACCTCTTTTGCCTGACGTTTCGATCGGGTTACACCGACCGTGGTCACAGGCTGACTGGAACAGCGATGTCTTCACTCCGTATGAGAGGCAGATTCTTCATCTACCCTCATAATATTATTTTCAAGCCAAGTACCGTCACACACTACACTCACTGTGTCCCTATTCTGCACACTAACCGCCGCGTCCGTATTCAGGTGAGAACTCGATCGCGAAACAAAACGAGATTGTTTATTTTTAATCACTGGATTCCATGTCGCGGATAATTTGTAACCGTCTTCCCGATTGAAATTTTTATACTTTTTGATTTCAATAGCTTCACGCACCACTCTTGAATAAAAGTGGCGATCCGTGGAAAGAACTTGCGTTTGATGAAATTCAATCCAGTGATTAGTGCCCGATTCAAGAAGGTGTTTGACAATCGCTGATTTCGCAGTTTGGCGGTTTTTCACAGCAGCTATATGCTCTTTAAGCCTTTCAGCGATGGTTCGTTTCGTTTGGCCTATGTAGGAACTCCCGCAGCTACAGTTTATTTTGTAAACACCTGGTGTTTGTAACGGCAAGACATCCTTCGGTGTGCCTAGTAAGGTCTGTACTTTTAACCCCGTGTAAATCGTGGGAATGGACCATTTCTTTAGATTTGAATTTGAGCATAGAAGAAGTAAAGAGTTCTCTACCTGAGTAGAACCGCCTTCTGATTAACACGACCTGTAAGTTTCATATCCAAAGGATTTTTTCTTTGGATATGAATCTTAATGAGAGTTCTTCCCCGCAGTTCACAGCGTTGCTTAAATTAGATACATACAAAACACTCTGTAGTCCCCGCAAACAGAGTCACGGGGACAACTATTATACCTAAATAATAAAACAATTTAAATTAGGCTTGACTATGGAGACTAGATAAATACTAAATAATTACTAGATAAATAATTATTAGATAAATCTAATCTAATGTACTGTAATCTATGAGATTTTTTTTCTTGAAATAAAGACTATTTAATTTAATATAATTTAATACGTTGACGCATAAATATACTCGTATTTATTTATAGCAAACGTATTGTATCGATTTAAATAAAAAAAATTGACGACCTCCGAAGCCGAGAGGCGAGCACGCCGGACTGTATTGGCGTCGCCATCTCTGAGGTTCCAGGTTCGATCCCCGGTCGGGTCAATGTAGAAAACGAACTTTTCTACACCGTGAATTTTGAGATACCCGAGAAAATTAACTAACATACTCAGATATCGATATACATCGAATTCGGCGAATATTTTTATTGTGCGTTGTGCTACGGCATTGGCAATGCCACTTACAATAATTTTTAATAGATCTCTAAAAGAGGGTATATTTCCAAATGTTTGGAAAAATGCTCATGTAATTCCCATTCACAAGAAAGGATCCAAATTAAAGGTAGAGCATTATAGACCCATATCAATATTAAATGTTTTTAACAAAGTTTTTGAAAAACTAGTTTATTCCTCTGTTCTTTCAACAGTAAAAAATGGTATACCACTTGAACAACATGGTTTCTTAAGCGGACGATCTACCTCAAGTAATCTTGCAACATTTACGCACTATTTGCATAAATCTATTGACAAACGTAAACAAGTTGACGTGATCTACACCGATTTTGAAAAGGCTTTCGATCGGGTGGATCAGATCATTCTTCTACGTAAGATGGAGCACTTGGGGATACATGGGGACTTGCTGCGTTGGGTTGAATCATATTTGTCGAACAGGTCGCAAGCGGTGGTCGTGGGCGGCTATAGATCGGATTTTGTAAAGGTATCCTCCGGAGTCCCTCAGGGTTCGCACCTTGGTCCTCTCTTCTATAATATCTACCTCTTCGACATTTATGCATGTTTTGCATATTCAAGGTTTTTAATGTATGCTGACGATACAAAAATTTTTCTTGAAGTTGGCGATGTTGCTGATTGTGCTCAGCTGCAATATGACCTAGATAAATTATCTGAGTATTATAAAATTAATAGAATTAATGTCAATACCAAAAAATGTCAAATAATTAGCTTCACCCGAAAAAGAAATCCCATCACTTATAACTACAACATTCAAGGTAAAGCATTGGAAAGAGTCAACGTGGTGCGTGATCTTGGTGTATACTTTGACAATAAACTGATAATGAACGAACATATTGATCAAATTACACTTACGGCATATAAAACTCTAGGATTCGTACTGCGCATAACACAACCCTTCACTGACTTGCTGTGCATTAAGAGTATCTATAACGCGTATGTCCGTAGTATCCTTGACGATGCCAGTTGTATATGGTATCCGCAGTATATAACTTACTCTGAACAAATTGAATCTATTCAACAGAAGTTCATTCGTTACCTTAACTTTAAATCACGTAAGTGTTTTGACACGTATGAGAAAGGTTGTAGCTACTACGGTCTACCTACTCTTGCGAACCGCCGTGTAACTACGGACATGATGTTATTGTATGATATTGTGCGCGGAAGACTTGACTGTCCGAGCTTGGTTGGTGAGCTAGGACTTCGAGCAACGCAGCATCGCTCTCGTAACCCTCAACTGTTCCATACACCGTTACACAGGACAAAGTTTACGCATAACTCTGTTTTATCGAGAATCGCAAGAACATACAATGTTTCTTTTTCGACTATCGATATTTTTAACACCACTAAGGCGAAATTTAAATCTCAAGTTAATAACATTTTGGATAGCAGAAAATAGGCAGGCACGTTCACGTTCAAACTCGTTCATAAAACACTCTTAACCCACACAACACCCACACACTTACACATAAACATAAACACACACATACACACACACACTCACGTTTGATGGATGGTTCACATAGCTAGACTTGCATAGACGAATTGTTAATTTAAGAAAAACCTGTTATTGGCCTTACTAAAGACATGTACGTACTTTTAAGTATATTTGTAAGTTACGCTGTTGGTTTTTTAAAATAAATAAATAAAAAAATAAATAAAAATAAAAAAATTTTTTTTTATGAGAAATTTATTTAATAGGTCCCTAAAATTCCTTAAAAAATATGCACTATAAAAGTCCTGCTAATTCAAATAGTAATCATTATCATTCACACATTAACGGAACCAAAATCCACCTAATTTAGTCGCGTAATATTGGCGTACGGAAGGAATAACTATGAATGATTTTTTTTTCATTCATAGTTATTCCTTCCGTACGCCAACGCCGTACGCCGTTTCGTTTTTTTTTATTCGCCAAATTCGATGTTTTGGCGAATAAAAAATTGATATCTGAGTATGTTAGTTAATTTTCTCGGGTATCTCAAAATTCACGGTGTATATTGTCTCGGGTCTAGGTGTTGTGTTACCGTCGTTGTTTCTGATTTCTATAACACAAGTGCTTTAGCTTTTTACCTTAGGATCAGAGCAATGTATTGATGTTGTCCAATTTATATATATCAAGTTAATACTACATTACCCTTTTAATATAATACATGGTTTTAATTCAAATTTGACTCATACAAAATGAAAACTATTTTTATCCATTCTACGAGTATCCGGTTAATTCAGAATGAAATAATTGCGTATTCATATTAAAAGCCGATTATTATTGAAATATTGGGTTTTGGACGCTCATTGGTATTTGATCTAATTAACTAATTAGCTTTATCCGCTGATATTGGTCTAATGTGTGATAAATTACCTCGTCGTTCGGATTAGGTGGAAATTGATACAGTGGACGGGTGACAGAATAACTCAATAATGGCTTTCATGATGATTTTATAGATAAAGTCTATTAATGACGTGAGGCTATTTTGGTGGATTTAAGATTTGTTTTTTCTTTTTAGGGCTCCGTACCAAAAGGGTAAAACGGGTCCCTATTACTAAGGCTCCGCTGTCCGTCTGTCCGTCTGTCCGTCTGTCCGTCTGTCCGTCTGTCCGTCTGCCCGTCTGCCCGTCTGCCCGTCTGCCCGTCTGTCCGTCTGTCCGTCTGTCCGTCTGTCCGTCTGTCCGTCTGTCCGTCTGTCCGTCTGTCCGTCTGTCCGTCTGTCCGTCTGTCCGTCTGTCCGTCTGTCCGTCTGTCCGTCTGTCCGTCTGTCCGTCTGTCCGTCTGTCCGTCTGTCCGTCTGTCCGTCTGTCCGTCTGTCCGTCTGTCCGTCTGTCCGTCTGTCCGTCTGTCCGTCTGTCCGTCTGTCCGTCTGTCCGTCTGTCCGTCTGTCCGTCTGTCCGTCTGTCCGTCTGTCCGTCTGTCCGTCTGTCCGTCTGTCCGTCTGTCCGTCTGTCCGTCTGTCCGTCTGTCCGTCTGTCCGTCTGTCCGTCTGTCCGTCTGTCCGTCTGTCCGTCTGTCCGTCTGTCCGTCTGTCCGTCTGTCCGTCTGTCCGTCTGTCCGTCTGTCCGTCTGTCCGTCTGTCCGTCTGTCCGTCTGTCCGTCTGTCCGTCTGTCCGTCTGTCCGTCTGTCCGTCTGTCCGTCTGTCCGTCTGTCCGTCTGTCCGTCTGTCCGTCTGTCCGTCTGTCCGTCTGTCCGTCTGTCCGTCTGTCCGTCTGTCCGTCTGTCCGTCTGTCCGTCTGTCCGTCTGTCCGTCTGTCCGTCTGTCCGTCTGTCCGTCTGTCCGTCTGTCCGTCTGTCCGTCTGTCCGTCTGTCCGTCTGTCCGTCTGTCCGTCTGTCCGTCTGTCCGTCTGTCCGTCTGTCCGTCTGTCCGTCTGTCCGTCTGTCCGTCTGTCCGTCTGTCCGTCTGTCCGTCTGTCCGTCTGTCCGTCTGTCCGTCTGTCCGTCTGTCCGTCTGTCCGTCTGTCCGTCTGTCCGTCTGTCCGTCTGTCCGTCTGTCCGTCTGTCACCAGGCTGTCCGTCTGTCCGTCTGTCCGTCTGTCCGTCTGTCCGTCTGTCACCAGGCTGTATCTCATGAACCGTGATAGTTAGATAGTTGAAATTTTCACAGTGGATGTATTTGTGTTGCCGCTATAACAACAAATACTAAAAAACAGAATACAATAAATATTTAAGGGGGCTCTCATACTACAAACGCTTTTTTTTTTGCGGTTTTATAGATAATGGTGCGGAACCCTTCGTGCGCGAGTCGGACTCGCACTTGGCCGGTTTTGCTTTGTTGTGTGATCGGTGAGATGTTGTAAATGGTCGGTTTGATCCTATCACCTCGCTACCAAATCTTACGCTATATTTGTAAAAATGCGAATTTTTAGGGTGATTACCTTAATCAGTGCTTAATGATTGCGTTGGATTTATGTTACTCGTATTACAAGATGTGATTTGCTTAAATATTTTTATTTAAGACTACTCCGCAAACGTAGTCCGGTTAGAAGCGACCTGTGTCCAGCGGCTTGCTGCAACCTTTACCAGGTCGTCTGTCCACCTTGTGGGCATTGGTGCTTGCCGGTACGTGGCCTCCATTCCAGAACCTTTCTGCCCCGTACCATAACAGGTATTATTTATGAAACCAAATATCTCAGGTAGGCACAAAAATCGATAGTGATTATAATGTGGTCCCATTTAATGGCGGAGGGCGAACGCCATAATTTAATAATTAATATTGAGCCATTTTAGCCGTGAGAGCAAACAACGGTTAGTATTACAAGTGGCACTGGAAGCAATTTGAGGAAGGTCTGCAAAACAAACTAAAATGTAATACTTCCTTAATTTATAATACTGATTAATTCAGGATATGACTTAGGCCGTTTTCTGATTTGTCGGCGCAGCAGCGGCGCGACATCAGCATGCTCGGTATACGCGGTACAGAAAGCTTACCTATATTTCAATGGAGCGTTCCTGATTGGTTCGGTATGCGCGGGAGTGGCGCGGCACAGAATCTATACTTTCTGTACCGCGTATACCGAGCATGCTGATGTCGCGCCGCTGCTGTGCCGATAAATCAGAAAACAGCCTTAATCACCTAAATGGAGCGACATAGAATGCCGCAGTGGTTGCCACGCATTGGGCGAATGCCACCTTTTGTCATTAACACGATATAAGAAAAATAATTAATAAAACTCTCTTACGGGAGCACTTTTACACGTCGCAAAAATACAGCCATTTTTAAACTACTTCTATATGCAGTACATATTTTTGTCAAAAATATCGATTTGTAAAACAATTTTAAAAAATAAGTACAAAATTAAAATTAAAAAAAAAAAAAAAAAACAGCCCAAAAAAGTCTAGAAGTTTAAAGTCATTTATTGCTTTCATGAGTACAAATAGGTAACAAATACAGTGGAGAGTGAGTGAGAGAAGTACTTACATCTAAAACCCTGTTTAGGCAAATAAAAAAAAATCGAATTAGAAACAGTGATTATTTAAGGCTAGCGTCTGCAACGATGCGTTACATCTGCGACACGCTGCGTCTTGAAGCAATTCACACCGGTACCACGGCATTGCACACTCAACGCAGCGCGTTGCGATGCATCAGCGACACCGTGCGTCTGCGACACCGTGTGTTCGTGTCGGATCAAATTAGTTATTTGAGCGGTTCTTATAATTTTTCTCTTGTGGATCATATACACATTTGTATTTGCGTACTATTATATTGATGAACTTTTCGCGAATTTCAAAATCCATGATCCTTAGTAACTTTAAATTTGTAAATATTCACAACTGAAGTGCCGCAGCCGGTGTCGCAGCTGCACGCAAACGTATGCGTCACCGCGGTGTGGCCTCAACTAAGACATCCTATGGAATACAACGTCATCATGCTGGAGCGCGTGTGCGACGTTACCACTCCGCTCACTTTCGGTTTGTATCTCGCGGACTGCTGTGCGACTGACGCACGCAACCGCATCGCAATGCATCGGTGTGAACCTACGCGTACAAATTCATATATTACAAATCCTGACGCACGCAGACGCAATGCAGCACGTCTGCGATACTTTTTGTTGTGCGTCAGCCTTTAATGACATTTGCCATTTCAAGAGACACCACATCTTAAAACACCCCTAACGATGAATTTGCGCGTATTTTTCGTCAGTAAAAAACGGTAGTACGAATTACAATTTTATCTGTCTTTTTATGCAGCCAGTACCTGTATTTTATATACAACATTACTAATTAATATAGAACAGGCTTCGTGTGTTGGTAGCGTGGATCCGTGTGGATCAAAGGGCATATTTTAATGAAGCCGCGCATTGTAAGGGCGATCTACGCCATCAGCACAGCGATTTGCTCCAAATTGGAAACTGTGGGTTAATTTAATGTCAGGTTCAGTGATGTCGTTATAGTAAAAACTATTTATAATACGGAGTGAAGTATGCCTATATACGTCCTACTGCAGGGCACAGGCCTCGCCTCAACTATGAGATGGTTTGGGCCATACTCCACCACGCGGGCCCAGTGCGGATTGGTTGAGGAGGGTAGTAAGGAGAGTGACTAAACCTTACTGTCAGATTTTATCAAGCCGCCGTATGGCCTTTGTCTATGCTTCACGAGCAGACTAGGGATACGGAGGTCTGATGGCACTCTAAGCGTTATAAATAAATAAATAGTTGATGAAGTACAAGAAATGCAAATACATTTAAATTAGTACAACTTAAAAATTATAATCCTATCTTTGCCTGAACTAGGTAGAACTTGTGCATCAGGCGAGAGAGAACTTAAAATGCTTCTAAGCAACATTAATTAGCGATAGTTAAAGATTAATAACAGGGAAAAATACATTATAACGTTTTATAATGCTTCGAGTCTATTCTAATCATAAGACAAAGTGAGTAAAAAAATATTTATGACTATTTTAAAATTATGGTAATTGAGCCTTAAAAAAATTGGTATTTTATTTAGTATGTTGCACAAAAATATAAATCTTTCTATATATAATTCCCTTGCTGTATCTTAGATCATGGTCAAGCATATCATGAATACGATTGGGACTACACGATAGGAGTAAGATAAACATCTTACTCCTATCGTGATAAACATCACTTCTCTGGTCAAGTAGTTTTCAATTTATGAAGACTTCATCGAGTTTGGTAAATTATATGGTCTTTTAATATAGATTTTGAAATAATTAATAAGTTATTATACTAATATAGTGTAGTACAAAGCGATCGAAAATTAATAAGGCTTTCTCTTGTATGTAACTGGAATGAATGTACTCAATTAGAAAATATCAAAATCTCACTGGGTCGAGTTTCGACCGAAGATTCTGAACCAAAACGAAATTTGATGAAACTTTAATCAAACTTAATTGACTGGGTTCGCAGAACTGATAGTTGGGTTAGTTTAGGCATTATAAACTGTGAGGGTTAATTTAAGAATTTGTTATGTACTAAATTTAATATGATCCACAATACTATCTGAACTCTACCTGTGATTCTATAAGAGGTTGGTTTTATTTTGAGGTAGGCAGTAGATTCTTATAATGTGTTTTATTGATGAAGATAAGTGGTTTTCATCAATAATCCACATATGTAAGCACCTTCTAGGCAGAAGGAGGTAGGCACTTCATTTCAATTATCAGGTAGGCACTGCCTAATTGCCCATTTACACCGTACGCCCCTGTGTCCTTTAACCCTTATAAAACAAGAGTGATCATCGTCAAGATTTAAGATAATTTAGCAATTGTAAGAAATTCAACCGCCTCATTTGGAAATTGTGCTTACGTCTATTCGCTATCAATTCGATTGTAAGAATGAAGACTAACTTTTTTTCTTCGTAAATCAGGTAGATTATCAAAAAGTATTGGACACGTATTTTTTCTTTTTTTCATATAATTAAAATATTACAAGCATTTATATTGATTTTATTTTTATTTTTATTTTATTGTACATTTGGGTAATTTAGGGGAACCTGTTATTGGCCATCGTATTTAAACATTAATGTTTACGCTTATGGTTTTCTGAATAAATAAAATAAAAATAAAATTGATAAGAAATGTCGCATGTCATCACGCCTAGGGAATTTTTTACTTAAAAGTGACGTCACGAGCTCCTCTTCCGAATCTCCATAAAAAAGGTTCTTTGGCCATGACAGTATAGACAACAAAGAAACTGGCGTGATGTTGATGGATTAGTTTCTCATTCATTAATGTTTTTCTTCTTAAGAGTTATCCAATTATTACAGGCCGTTGTGATTACTAGTTGATATTGCCTACAACCTGTAATTATTGATTTCTTTGAACTTTTCAGATTACTTAGACCTGACGACTCTACCATTAATATTCATATAGCACGTCTCTATCGTTGGTGTAAAAAAGTTTTTTTTTCATACAAAACAAGCAAACATATCTTGTTGCAAATGTCACTAAAATACGTTTATAACTTAATTAATGAAAGAGTTAAATGAAGTAAACTCTGCAGGACAAATTCTTGACACTAGTTAGAATTGCGGAAAGGATCTTGAATACTGTTAATGCAAAAAGGCGCTATGGCATTTTTTGAAGCAGGCCTGTATATAGCAGTAGACTGACAGGCTGATGATAACGTACAGAAAAAAAAGAGAAAACTTCTAACAATTAAAACATTTTACTATGGTGAGGTAACGGATTAAACATATTTCAGTACAAATAAAACATTTATGACTTAGTTTGAAATGATCATACTTCTCACACATAGAAAAGTTCATTGCCTATAATTCATCATCATCATCATATCAGCCTGTTGCAGTCCACTGCTGGACATAGGGCTCCCCCAAGGAGCGCCACAGCGCACGATCTCCCGCCCTTTGCATCCAGTCGCTGCCAGCTGCCTTCTTCAGGTCATCGGTCCATCTAGCCGGGGGGCGTCCTACACTACGTTTACCTAAGCGTGGTCTCCATTCGAAAACCTTTCTGCTCCACCTCTCGTCGGTTCTGCGACAGACATGGCACTTCAGCTTGCTACATTTTTGGACAATATCAGTCACTTTAGTCTTATGTCGTATGACCTCGTTCCAGATCTTATCCCTTAATGAGATCCCCAACATAGACATTTCCATAGCACGCTGAGTGACGTGTAGTCAGTGGGCCAACTTGACTGTCATGTTCCACGTTTCGGCTCCGTAGGTTAAAACTGGTAGGACGCGTTCTGCCTATAATTGATCAGGCTAAATTAAAATCTTACAATCTTGGCAAACCACACCCATTAGTCAGATTTGTAGATTACTTACGCGGATATAAAAGTAAATAATTTTTAATCGGATCGTAGTCGTGAAGTGTAAACCAACCAATAGGCATCCACTTGATTTTCTCATGGTTTTTGTTCGCCATTTAACTTCGTTTTTGCGCAATTATTGTAACACTACCGCAAAATTGTAGCCCGGCATGATAGCTCTCGTGTTTACTTGGAAAGCGGATTGAGGGATTTAATCCGTGCCCCTTAATAAACAAGTTAATGTGTATTTTGAATTCGAAAAACATAGATTTATTTGCTTTATGAGGTACTTATAGTTCAAAAAAGTAGTGTATTTTTTTTCTTTAGCAGGTATAGGTGACAAAAAAGTAGTGTGCCAAGATTTAGACAAAGTTCTGTTCATTAAAATGCAGTACAATCAAAATCATGAAAAAAGTTTTGTACTGTAGTAAGTATCGAGCCCAACCGTCAGCGGTGTCCTCCGACATTGTCAGGCAATAGTTTTATTTTTATTTTTATAATCACATTTATCGATTTTGCGGTTGTAAGTGGATGGGTGTTCATTCCGACTATATTTAATAGAATTTATCACGAGCAATGTGCCGTGTTGTGCCGGCACATTAAAAGAATTGCACCACCCCTTCTCTTCCTATGGTTGTCGTAAAAGGCGACTATAGGAGAACCGCCATAAGAAGACAGGCAGCAGCGTCTCCTCTCCACCATTGGCCAAACTGCGATCGCCAACCCGCCTTCCAAGCGTGGTGATTATGGAAAAATCCTCCTTTTGGAGAGGCCTGTGTCCGGCAGTGGACTGATAAGGCTGGTGATGATGATGGTGATGATCACGAGCATCTCCGTGCTTCGGGAGGCACGTTAAAAGTTAGTCCTGGCTAATATTACTTGATATTGATCGTGAAGCCTAGTCAGAGGCCATCTTAGTTAGAATTAAGTTTAGTCACTGGCCTTACAACCCCCCTACACCTATCCGCACTGGGCCCTCGTGGTGGAGTATGGGCCAAACCACCTCATGGTTGAAGTGAGGCCTATGACCTGCAGTGGGACATATAAAGGCATACTTTATGTCCAGTAGTGAACTGACGTGGACTTATATGGATAACATACTATATTCATCATCATCATCATCATCTCAGCCACAGGACGTCCACTGCTGAACATAGGCCTCCCCCAGTGACTTCCAGATCGGCCGATTGGAAGCGGCCTGTATCCAGCGTCGTCCTGCAACCTTTACCAGGTCGTCTGCCCACCTTGTGGGTGGGCGTCCTACGCTGCGCTTGCCGATACGCGGCCTCCATTCCAGAACCTTTCTGCCCCATCGGTCGTCAGTTCTACGTGCTATGTGCCCCGCCCATATTTATAGCATAATATAGTATGTAACATACTATATTATGCTATAAATATCCTAGTAGCTTTTAGTCTAAGTACTAAAAATCAACACAATTCGTTATAGTACAAGTCATAGTCATTCCCATAAAGCTGTAATGGCTTTTGGATGAGCCATAAAATACTAATTGCACACGTTTAAAACACTTTTCGCTATAAACTAGTGGTCGGGTAATAAATGTCCATACGGGAACACTTTAAAAATGACTCATGGTCAAACAAGCTATGGGAAATCGACTTTGTTAAATATTGAAACCAACAAGTTTGAATGATGAATAGATAAATGACGTATGTTGACTTATAACGTCATCAATACACACGATAGTTGATGTCAACTGATTGAAATCGATACGGAGTACAGCAGAGAGAGTCAATTTAAGAGATAAACTTTTCGTAATTGGCTTGCGTCTGGGTGTTCTGAAATCGTTTTCTAGTACCTCTAGATACAAAGTTGTTTTTGCTTAGAAAAAAGGCTCTCAGGTCTTGATTCTGGTGCTCAGATATAATTAACGATACATAATTATTAATATGAACATCCGTTCTCATAAATAGTTTCTACCCTATTATAGGGGAGTACCTAAACTTATTATAATACCTACTAAATGTCGATGATCGCAAAAATATACTTCGCATATTAATTGCACATTAACCAGTGCAACATTAGGGAAGTTTTTAATTTCATGTGTAAAAAAAATATTTTTGTAATATAAGTCCTCTAGACTAACGTTTACAGCCCTTCTTCACTATTTCAGGTTTTAAGAATGCAATGAATGAATGTGAACGAGATTAAGGATGTGTTAATGATTAAAGGACTCACTCTGTCATTCTGTCTCGTGAATTTTTTTTCGTTCAAATAGCAATGAAAAAGTAAAGCTGCAGTGAATCTTCAAACCTACCTCCACTACCACAGGTATCCATACATATGTAAGTATACAGGGAGTACAAAAGAATGGGACACTCCTTAAAACCATGTGATCAGTTGGTCATATACAACTACTTTTCCTATGGGAGCAACATCGATATCGTGAGTTTATTTTCAGATGCTCCAAACATTATGATCGAGGTATGCGAGTAAGTTTGTATGGAGAAGATGATTTTTTTTATTGATTTTGATGTTGCTCCCATAATAAAAGTTGTTGTATCTGATCAGCTGATCACGTGGTTTTAAGGAGTGTCCCATTCTCTTGTACACCCTGTATATGTTGCGCAGTTTAGTAATCTTAACCATCTATTCAGCTCAATATCATGGGTTACGATATATCACGTCGTGCCCAGCTCACGAGTCCTCGAACTTTCAATTACAAAGTTGGGCCCAAGTTAGCACCTGGCCATCTGCCAGACTCCGATGCCATGTGGAATCGCGAACTGCGATAAATTCAATTATTCAATTTAAATTGCATCGCAGACAGTCGCGTCAAAGTTGCTGGAGCTTAGTTTCTTATGACATAAATCAGTCGGTTCCCATTCGATATGCGGATGTTAAATTATTCAACCGCGTTTTGTTTCATTTTGAGTTCGGTCTGGATAGCACACGTCTTTAAGAGAGAACGTTTTATGACCTTAATATTAAGTCAATGAGATAAATTAATGATTAAATATCCTAAATGTATTTTGTTTACATTTCCTAAATCGATAATATCAATAGGATAAATTTAAAAACTTTAAAAAAAGTCTACCACGTAACCAACTAACTTAAATATGAACACTTTTATAATAGAGAAAAAAAAAATGTACTTCACTAATAATTAGAGATCTGATTGGTGTAGTCATTGGGCCTTGAACGGTTTCGATTCCCGGTCGGGTCAAGTCCGAAACCGAACTTTTTAATTTTGCTCGAAGTGAGATGCCTGGCGAATTGCACAAGGATGGTAATTCCTTATTTCAGCGTTATGTCATTAGATGTATTGGCCGGACATCACACCATCATCATCATCATCATCATCATTTCAGCCTCAGGCCGTCCACTGCTGAACATAGGCCTCCCCCAGTGACTTCCAGATCGGCCGATTGAAAGCGGCTTGCATCCAGACATCACATATTCATTTATTTTTATTATTGAGATCTCGCAGTAGTCGACGCTCACACAGCGTCTGTTTTTTTCTTCCTAATAGAGACAATAAGAGGATTAAAACTCATAGTAACTTGATTTTTACTTTTTATGGATTTTTTTAAAAGGACTTTTTAGGAAGGAAAGGAGAAGGGATTAATCCTCGGTGCTCGATTTTTACTTTTACGGATTTTTTATTAAAACTGATTCGATATAACAATAAACATCAAACTCAACAATGAAACTGATAAGCTAAGCGCTACAACGTGCATCACCATTCACAAAACAATCATGTAAGAAACAATTCTTACAGCAAGCCCTTGCTTCCACATTTACACGATATATCATCAACCACAAACACAGCACAGGTGGTGCTCTTTACATAACGGATAAATTGTACAAAATTTCATGACGTCCTCGAGTTCGAAACTTTGTTTGGACATGTTCCGCAACATGCCAGAATCGATGTTTTAATATAAACTTGTTACCTTAATTTACCAGGCACGTGTTATTAAAGTGTTTATCATTTGTTTTTGATTACCTATCTTTTTAAAATGTATTTCTGATTCTTGTTGTTATTGTAAAGTTAGGTTAATTTAGTATTAAAACTTAAGCTATATACAATAATATTAATACATGCCTACAAATCGTTATTTACAAAAGAAAGTACTTATAACATTACATAACAATTCTTAATGTACTAAGCTCAGGGGCGTGCTGTGCATATAAGCAAATAGGCAGTGCCTACCTGAAAAATCAAATGAGGTAGGCAGTAGGTACTTACAATTGATGAAAACCACTGATTTTCATCAATAAAGCACATCAGTATGTATCTACTGCCTACCTCAAAATAAAACAAATGCACGCCACTGACTAAGCTATAATACCTATACTGCGCAAGGTTTATGATTATGCCATAATAATAGTATGTAATTATATAGGCGTTGTTGGGGTCCTAGCTCAGGAATAGAAATAATAGACGAATGGACTGTAAATTATAGGTTTACTAGAAATCAACGACTTGTACAATGTGGATGGACAAATAAATCGAATGAGATCGCGCGCGGTGTCGTCGGTGGTGTGATCTGAAGTGGCGGCCGCAGGCTCGCGAGCGCCGGCCGAGCACGGCCGATGGTGCGCGAACAGGCATTGTGCTCTTAATTTTGTTTTACATGCACATAAAAAAATGCTGTCTGATCTGAATGATGAATGATCCCTCCTAATAGATTATGCCTGTAAACATAAGCAACAGTCAAGTGGTTCCTAAAACCATGATCAAATAAAAATAGATACTTCATGAGGGTACCCGCAATGCAAGGCCATTTTGGGACACACGCACGACAAAGCCAATAATAAAGTCGACTGCATTTGTAGTTGCATTCCGGATATAAATAGACCGAACTTCCTCTCTCATAGAATCGAAAATGCTTAAACAGAAGCGTGCTTCTGTTCAAAGCATTTTAGATTCAATCAATTAGTAAAAATATGTAAATGGACAATAACACTTAAGATTTTTGGAATATTCTTTCGATACATTTACGTTAATCTTAATCCGGCCCAGCAGAATGAGACATAAATAAAAATGTTATTGTTAAGCGGTCTCATGCCACCGCTTGGCATTGAGTAAGTTAGCTACAATAAAAGGTATTCTTAAAGATAATGAAAATTTTGTAGTGTTGATTGAATCTAATGTTTGTAAAAAAAAATGGAAGATTTTCAAATAAATACCGCTCTAGCAAATGTTGGGAGGATCGACCATGTTGTAAGGCCTATCATTGGTAAACTGAAGACCTGATCTACCAAGGCTACAGAAACCCATTGTATAAAATATACAAGCAGGTAGGAATAATTAATTACAATAAAATCTTGTAATAGGTAAAAACTTCACTTTCACTAGACCATCTACGCCACACAAATTATTCTTTGACCAGACTCGACAACTGTTCACAAATCAGTCGTTAGTATCGGCACAAAGAAATACCTTTTACTCGTTATTTATTCAAGTATTCCAACGACGGGATGTTAGAAGCGTTGTTTATACTATGGGCTGTGAACTAAATTAAGTACAATTAGTTTTACTTGGGATGCTTCAAACCATCGAGGCAAATGACAAAGTTTGTATGGAACTGCCTTACTGCCATAGAAAAAGTTATTTTATATGACCACGTGTGCTGATCACGTGGTTTAAAGGAGTATCTTATTTACTTGTACAACCTGTATGAAATATTAGACAAACAAAAAAGTTTTATATTTTGCGGTTTCTTTCAGTTCGCAGTACGATCGAACATGATTATAGATGAGGCAAGTCAGTTTTATAGATTTGGGGCGAATAAATTGCTAAATAATGTTAAATTAGCGATGGATGTCACTGTGATTTGTCTTGAATACAAATGTAAGGCTTTAATTTGGTATCTCACTCTGAAATGTTATACAAATGTGTTGGTCCATTATTTAATAACGCCAATAAAAGGACAAAAAACCCCAATCTACTTTATTTCTTGAACTAATTTTCTTTACGAGCGTTTCCGAAAAAAAACCTGGTTCTTCTAAACAAATCAATTCAACACACATACAGTACCTATTCAATGGCAAATCATTTCGAAGCACCTCGCGTTCGACGAAATTAATAAAGTGACGACAAAGAACGAAAGCCTACAAAATTGTAACGTCCAATTTGCTCTCAATCAGGCGCGGGGTGGCGGGGGGAATAGCCCCGAGAACGAGTGAGCGATGAAAAGATTAAGAGTTCCGTTACTCGAATAATTATTTAGTTTAAGCCATCGAATCTCGTGCCCACCGATAACCGATGGAGTACAACTAGCTTGGAAGTTGAGCGCTGGGTGAAAGATGCGCAGAAGAAGACCATTACAATTACGTCGTTTTGTTGTTTGACGACCTCTGTCGCCGAGAGGCGAGCACGCCGGGCATATATGTATGGCATTATATGCCCGGCATAACATGGCATCGCTATCTCTGAGGTTTCGGGTTTGATCCTCGGTAGGGTCAATGTAGAAAACGAACTTTTCTATATTGTCTCGGGTCTGTTTGTTGTGGTACGGTCGTTGTTTCTGATTTATATAACACAAGTGCTTTAGCTACTTACCTTAGGATCAGAGCAATGTATGTGATGTTGTCTAATATTTATTTATTTAACTTAATCTGCTGGCATGAAAAATAATAGTTGAAGATGGCGTTCAGTTGCGTGCATCGAGAAAGGCCTAATGTCCAGCAGTGGAATGTGTATCATTGTTTGATCATGATGATACATGTAGGCTGATTTTGATGACGATGAAGCTATCGAATAACAGATTTTCATAATCAATAAATAAATTTAAATAAACCAAGTTCTTCTTGAATTCTAGACCTCACTCCATTTAGAAACCATACTAGTCGATAAGTGATCAAAGAATCTCGATAACGACTTAAATTATAAGGGTTTATGATTTTATTGTATGATATAGACTCAATCGACTCAATGCAAAATTTTTAGGATCCCTTTGAAAGAATGAAAAGGTCATTTTCAGCATACGGATCTCAACCAATGAAAACATAGAACTCGTATGAGATTCAATAATTTTATTACCCTCGCACAGTTTTCTAATATTATTTCGGTTCTATTGTTACGGAAGTGGGTACGGGGTTTGTTTTTGAGATGGGCTTGCTCTTGACCCCAATCTTGCACTAGAGCATAGATGGGATCTACGATGGAGCGAGCTTGGTTGGAAGGGAATATCGTTAAATCGGTCCCTGGGCTAGATTCCGGGTTCGTGTCAGTTTAAAAAAAAGCTTCTTCTTTGCCCGGTCCTTCCCCATTTCATTTAGGGTCAGCGCTTCCTATCATGCGTATCCAGGCAGTTCAGTCTTGCCTGTGTCGTCTCTTTGTTCACTTGGGTTTCTTTGAGGTTCTTATTTACTTTGGACATCCATGTGATTCGGGGTCTTCCTCGTTCTCGGGGTTTAGTTTCGACATCTAGTACTTTTCTGGTCATGTGGTCGGATGGTCGCCTCATAACGTGTCCGTACCAATGCAGATGGCTCTCCTGTAGTTAAAAAAATTTATTAATTTTAAATTAGAATGGGTCCAAGTTAGAATTTGAGATATTCTTATGAGGAGCACAATGAGACACTTAGACATGGTGAATGCTTAGACCATCTGTTCAGGACTGTCGACGCCAGTTGAACCTACCCTACATTTACAATTATTGAGACACCTACTCTACAGAGTTCACCATTAAAACTATGTTTAGTCTTACATATTTTTAAAGTAAGGATTGCAGTCACTAGTAGAAGGGAGCAGATTTTTATACGCCCTATCACATTTTTTTTTAATGTACTTTCGAACGTATATTGAAAACATACACTGCATTCAATAGTTAGTAGCCAAAGCACTCGTGTTACAGAAACCAAATAACTGCGACGGTACCACAACACCCAGACTCTGGACAATATAGAAAAGTTCGTTTTCTACATGTCAATGTAGCGGCGGGTCACCGCTCGGGAATCGATCCCTTATAGATGTTGACGCCAAGACCGTCATGCTCGCCTCGCGGCTACGGATGTCGAAGAGTCAAATTACTCATTACCACGATAAAATTCGTTGGTAATTTTGTAGAACCTTCTCTAAAAAATTGGTGGTTGATTTTAATTTATTAGAGTCGCACACTTCTACTTTCTAATCGGCCGATAGGTAGATAAGTCTTCAATAACAAGAATATGAAACGATTTTCTATCGGTCGATATTCATAATAATTCAGAAAATTAAAAAAATATAATAGTTTCAATAATCACACCAATTATCTAGCCCCAAACTAAGCAAAGCTTTTATTATGGCGACTAGGATGACGGATAAACATACCTCAATACTTTTTATAAACATCCATGACTTACATCACACTAACATTTGCCCCTTGCGGTATTCGAACCCGCAACCGCCAGGCATTGTAGTGCGTAGTGCGAACCACTACACCAGAAGGTCGTCATCGAACTATCAGCAGATTTAAAGTATATCGGGTGTAAAACAAGGCTTAACGAAGCCGAATACCACATATTCTACGGATTATTACGATCATTTTTTTCTTTTACACTATACCTGGGAAATGACGGGTTACCGAGTTATTGACAGTCAAAGCTACAATTTTTGTTCTAAGATTTTTACAAAATTGACTTCTGTTTGATAATACTAAACTTTTTTACAAAGAAACATGATCCGCTTACACACACAGGCATAGTCTGTGGGGTGCGCGCTATACATTGCGGGTAAGAAATAAGTTATTTTTTTTGATAACCAAAAATAAAAGTCATTTCCCAGCAATTATTTTTTTTGCATTTTACTTGGTTTAATGTATAGAATTCGTGGTTTAAGGCTTCGTTAAGCCTTTTTTTACACCCTGTATACTTTTATTTATCAAATGAGAGTTATCACCATCACCCATACGACGTCCACTGCTGAACATAATAATAATAAAAAACTTTATTGCAAAAATTAAAAAAAAAAATGTACAAAAGGAGGCTTAATGCCAAAAGAATTCTCTACCAGCCAACCTTTAGGTCATGCATAAAGTAATAGTGTTGGGTGCGGTAAAGGTCAAATTGAAATATTAAGGACTCGTAGAATGACTTCTATATTAGCCGGCTAACCGGCCTGCATCCAGTGGCCTGTTGCAACTTTTACCAGGTTGTCAGGTAGAAGGACTGTGTAAGAGGTTTATTAGTATTAGGTATATATATTGCACAGCTATAACGGCCTAGGAGATCCGTGAACAAACAAAAGTCGCTGACATAGCCCGACGGATTAGCCAGCTAAAGTGGCAATGGGCGGGGCACATAGCACGTAGAACTGACGGGCGATGGGGCAGAAAGGTTCTGGAATGGAGCCCACGTACCGGTAAGCGCAGCGTGGGACGTCCACCCACAAGGTGGGCAGACGACCTGATAAAGGTTGCAGGACGACGCTGGATGCAGGCCGCTTCCAACCGGCCGATCTGGAAGTCACTGGGGGAGGCCTATGTTCTGCAGTGGACGTCCTGTGGCTGAAATGATGATGATAACGGTCTAGTCAGTAAACCAATTACTTTTAATAGTTCTGACAAAAAAAAAATACCTTTATCCTAAATGGCCCACAAGTTATCTTAATAAAGTTAATAATTCTTTTATGAAATGATTGCTGGCAGCAGCAAGGCTTCCATTTCTGCGGCATGCGAACGGCTCGTTTACCAGTTTAGCTATTGTTCAGGTGCCCTATATTATTTGCTTCCCTAATAACAATTACGATGTCGATTTAAGGTGGATAATGGTGGCAATTTAGTTGTAAAGCTAAACTACATTCTTTTTCGTCTCTCACAATCAAACTAATACTGAAATCTAGCAATAACGTAGAGGAGACAAGTCTAAAACGGGTTGCCTGCCCAAAATGGGGAAATTATTGTTTTAATGTGAGCTTCAATGTGTTAACGTGTGTGTTTCAACGCTCTACACGCACACATTAAAATAATATGAAAGACATGAAATTGAAAACATTTACCCGTTTTGTGCGGTCCAACCTTTATATCTTTCCAATGTCTGTCAAAATAGGTCTCAATCAAAATTGAATATTACGCCCTGAGAACAACGATTTCCACCTCAGTTCCCCGGGACCTTTTGATTTACTTATTTTTTTATTTCCCTTATTATCCAAAAAGACATTAGTTAAAATCTTAGCAGACGTAATTTAACAGACTTACCCTAATAGGTACTACTAACTATTTAGACCCAAATGAAACAGATATTCTATAGTCAACTGTACATCAAGTTACCACAAACTGCTAAAGACAGTTATAATATAATATAATAGAATAGAATAAAATAAAATAACGGAGTGTTTTTCGAAATAAAAGATGTGGCGTAAAGGCATAAGAAACGAACGGTGTTTGAAGCTCTGAGTACAAACAGGTACATTACATTTTTGGTCCTGACAATATAAGCTTGACATTGAACTCTTTTCTAGATTAAATTAATTAAATTAAGTCCAAATGACTATATTTAGTAGTCAGTACCATTCAAAGCCCAGTCCGGTGACCTCGTGCGCCGGCGCTTCGTATTGTCCGTATGATCGTTACGTGTAAACAGACACCCTTTGTTGATGACATAGGCTGCGGTTCAATTGATAGCGAGGATTATACATTTTCAGCTAATGCTGCTAAATAGTCTGATAAAAGCTCGAAAAATACTTATTATTAAAGTTTAACGTTTTTCTTTTAAATATTGGAATCATTAAAATGAATAAATGAACCGTAACACAATTGTTTTACTAACTGCCATTTTTTTTTAGTCAGAGTTTTACTATCAATATCTTGGTTTGTAATATATATATTGTCTTCTGGCTTATACTTAATTCTTGGTAAGTTTATAATTTGAAGATTAATAATGCATAGAATTGCTAAAAAAAAAATTAAAAAGTTTTTAATTTATTGAAATTTAAATAATATTCTTAGTAAATCAGTTCACGTACAAGTAAAGCTATTAAAACGTGATAAAACTACACATACTAACAAATTTTGGAATCTATACACTGACAAAAGTTTTGAGTCAGTTAGTTACCATGAAAGATAGGTAACAATAGTATTTTATTAGGTCCTTCACCTAACATTAAAGTTATTTCTCACACTTCGCTTTTATAGAACCCCTGCTTTAGTTTGCAAGTCGGCTCATCCTGAACTATCCCAGTTTTACGCCGGCCATGTGTTTTATTTGCCTTCGTTTATTTGGAATTCCAGCATTGCTGGAATCAAAACAGATATACATGATGAAAGACTTGCTTATCAGCTTTTATTAGATTTTTGTTTGCACAATTTTTAGACTAGCTAATTGTGGAGTCATTATAGTCACTCTGAACATAGGCAGATGACTGAGGAGTGTATTAGAAGAGCCAAATGTAAGGTACCAAGGCCGATCCTCATCTGTTTTTTGCTATCCACTCCTAGCAGCTTCGGGTACCTAGTTAAAAACCCTTTTCGTAATAATACCATGTCATCCTTAATAATTGTTTAAATATTACTAAGTTATGACTTTTTTTTTAAATATTGGACAACATCACATACATTGCTCTGATCCTAAGGCAAGTTGCTAAAGCACTTGTGTTATAGAAACAACGACGGTACCACAACACCCAGACCCGAGCCAATATAGAAAATTGCTTTTTACATTGACCCGACCGGGGATCGAACCCGGAACCTCAGAGATGGCTGCGGAGGTCGTCGATCGACATTAAATGAACTAGCTACGAGTAATGGATTTCAGCGGAAATAAAAAATCTAAAAATATTATTACATACTTTAGGTACTTACGCCTTCTATACTTTTTTCTAATATTTTAAATAGCAAAGAAATCTGCACTAAGATTCCGTCAAATAGTTTTGAAGCAAATAGATTTATGTTTAAAGAAGTATTAAATGCTTATTTTAAATCAAAGTGAGGATTTGCAGACCTAAAAAAATATTTAGATTTTAATCCCAATCTAAAATTTGGTGTATTTGTGCACAAAAATTGATACTTATTTAAGAAGTGCATTGTTTTAGTTATACCTTGTACAACTTTTTCGTTTGATTAATACATTTTCTAATTGGCTCCCTCCTTGTAGTTGTTCATATGTATATTATTGAACCATGCAACCAAAATTATTCCCACGGCCCATGTCTTTATTTTCCCTCAAACCTAATTACGGAGTCCATTTGCCTGGGCCGATTTTTATGGCCCACCGTAAGGCAGCGTTCCATCGCAGACTCTTTGTTTCCTCCCTTTGTTTCGATTTTTGCGGTTTTCTTTTGTAACGCCCAAAGAAATCTCTTTATTTTCCGTCACCGAAGCTTTTTCTTTCAGTTACCAAGTTATTCTTGCGATCTGCGAAGTCCCTTTTTCTTTAACGTTACGGTCAAAAATAACCTTGTCAGCAATAATTGTATATTGTTTCTAATGATTCTCAATGAGTCCTACGATTTCCGTTAATAGTTCTTACGGGTGATGTCATAGGGACTAAATTCGATTGTTCGGGGTACCGTTAGGAACGTAATGATATAATAAGGTATTGTTTTTGCTCATTGCTGGTGTTTTTACAAAATTCCTTCTAAGTGATGCCAACAAAATGTTTCTTTGCGTCGTCACTCCCTTTTGATCTATTGTTCCTTGTGATATTTTATCGCGTTTTTTGTTGTAATTAATGCTACCGATTGTGTTTAGTGGCTGTTCGTTCAGAATCAGAATCAGAATCATAAATATTTATTTGCTTTAAACATGGTAAATACAAGATATTTTACAATTATTATGTCCACATGTTTGACTTAATTAGTCATGCAAATATACAAAGTTGATATTAAATGCACATATAAAAATTACAACAGTTTTGAAGTTAGTATAACAATGTCAAAAGGTTTATTAAATTAAATTTATAAAAATTCATGTCAAAAAATAGCTGACACAATAATTTATTATTTGTCATCAAAATATTCATGTATTGAGTAATAACATTTATTCAGAAGCCAGGCATAAAACTGTTTTGTAAACATTTTTATGTTTTTTAAACATGTTCGAGACATGATTTGATTTTGAGGAAAACACTGCAAGCCCTAACTCCCATATTACAATAAATATAGACTAGGTTTGAATCATCATGACTCAAGATCATCCATTTTATTTCTAAATTAAATGAGCCAGTCGACTGACAAATTGTATTAGTCCTATTAATGAACCCGGGACCCTCTGCTTTTGGGGCGAATCACCGTGCCACTATGTCATTAGGGTCGTCATTTTACTATTAACACACTGGTACTGTATGTCGACCATCGCATTACCAGTATCCCACACTGATACTCGTATAACTAGGTACTGATTTTTATATTGACAACGGTATTGTACACAGTTTTTATACATTCTAAAACAAACTACATAATCTAAATTACCTCAAGGTTGACTGGTAGAGAATGCTTTATAGCGTTAAGTCCGCCAAGTAAAAAAAAACATAAACAACTAAAAACGTGGGGATTCTGCATTCGTCGTACCTAACTCATTCAAAGTTTAGTTACGACCTCCGTAGCCGAGAGGCGAGCACGCTGGACTATATAATTATGGCGTTGCCATCTCTGAGGTTACGGGTACGATCCCCGGTCGGGTCAATAAAGAAAACTAACTTTTCTATATTTTCTAGGGTCTAAGTGTTGTGATACCGTCGTTGTTTTTGATTTCCATGACACAATTGCTTAACTTACCTAAGGATCAAAGCAATGTATGTATGTGATGTTATCAAATTTGTTTTTTTCATAGTTATTTTTAAAGATCGAAACAAATATACTATAATAAGTATAAATATTACTTCTTAGTATCCAGTTTGTTATGAAATCTGTGTAATACCAGAAATGCGTTTCTCAGAAGTACATTCAGTTAGAAAAACATAAACAATGTTCTTATTACAACGTTGTAAAGTTCGAAATCGGATGTATTTTTTTTATAGATTTATCGTGTTGCTCGTTACTGTACCTACACTGTCTGATTTCCCTTTGATTGCGTAACTAACAGTTTCTTCCAACTATTAACCTAAAAATACGAGTAAATAAACGAAAATATTATGCTAAGAAAAGATATTAAAATGGTTACGTTGCAGCTATGGAGCCAAAAGAATAATCGCAATGTTTGTTTATGGAGTTAAAGTTTTAACTCATCGTTGCGACCGAACTTTTAACTGAGAGAGGAATTTAAAGAACATAATATATACTACGTATTTATTGTATTGACTATAATATATTTAAAACACATTTTTAAATTCAATAACAAGAAGTTAAAAATCATAGCCTATAAAAAGAAGATTTGAAAATGTTATGAATCAAATAGGAAAGAAATTTTTATGTTCACGCCAAAAAGGTAATATCTGAGTCAAATTGGCCCCCTTAATCCTTAAAAATTAGCAATCAGCAATAATCATGCAGTCATCGCCTGATTGATAGTTAGTGTCAAAATCTATGGCACAGATTACGTATAGCGGCGCGGCGCGCTAGATCTATGGGCATCACTGAAAGGAGATTGCTTTGTTTTTGTTGTTTGCTGTCAATTTGCGATTAAAGCCAGTTGGTCAATTTTCGATTAGGGTACAGAGATGGTAGACAATCCAGGCCGATTCACTTGTCAAATGTTTTATTCGAATCGTTGCTTTATTAACTTTGGTGCCAAAAAACCGTTTACTCTTCCCACTCAGCTAGCTAGTACTTGACATAATGATGTCATAGAAGATAAATAACACTTGAAAAAAAAAAAAACATTGACCTCAGGTGGGACTCGAACCCACGTCCCATCGCATGCCGGGCGAGTGCTTTACCAACTAAGCTACCGAGGACATCACGTGACACAATGAAATTTTTCTAGTGTTCTTTCTCGCTGTCAAAGCCAGCGTATCTCTGATCAATGTTGTAGCTATATGTATAGCTGAGTAGTATACTACCGTTAACACCCTATAGAAATATTTTTACAAATATTTGACTATTTGTTAAGATCAGAAATGCTTAAACATTGAAAATTTTTGTTTTTAGCAATTCCATGCAAGGTTTAATTGAAGACAAATAACACTTGAAAAAAATCATGATGTGATGATTTTTTTCAAGTGTTATTTATCTTCAATTAAACCTTGCATGGAATTGCTAAAAACAAAAATTTTCAATAATGATGTCACTTCTAGTTGAATGATGTTATGTTTAAATAGTTTGTTTTCGTCAGTTAGCCAAGGCGTTACTCTAGCAACCCTGACTAGTTCTGTAATGGTAAGTGGGGCGAATAACCAAGGAATGGGGTTGAATCAAATTTATCTCTTGGCCCTGCCGTGTCAATATCATACTTGGACCAGCCCCATGTTACAATCACTACACAAAAAACGTACTTTTTGTCATTGTCTAATTGTTTAAATTGGATTTCTTTTTATGGGTTCCGAACCCAAAGAGTAAAACTGGTTTAGTAAGACTCCACTGTCCGTCCGTCCGTCTGTCCGTTTTTATAAATAATAGTACGGAGCCCATCGTGCGCGAGTCCAACTCGCACATGGCCAGTTTTTATAACTCTTTGTCTTGATTCTAATATCGACGCAAACGATGTCATATGTAGTACTAGTAGTTGGATATTGGCTAACATTAGTTCCCGAGCTGGATTAACTAGTGGTATAACATGACACCGCCCATGACCAATTACTGTTTGACGGGAGTTGACAACCTCTAATTACGGCTTGATTAGACTTGTAAATGTATACTAGCGTACTCTTTCATGATTTATTATGCAAATATGTTCTAGACATTAGTCCAGATTATTTGACGACCTCCGTAGCCGAGAGGCGAGCAAGGACTATATGGCGTCGCCATCTCTGAGGTTCCGGGTTCGATCCCCGGTCGGGTCAATGTGGAAAATGAGCTTTTCTATATAGTCTCGGGTCTGGGTGTTGTGATACCGTCGTTGTTTTTGATTTCTATAACACAATTGCTTTAGCTACTTACCTTAGGATCAGAGCAATGTATGTGATGTTGTCTAAAATTTATTTATTATTTCCTAGTTACGGTTATTGTCCTTAAAATGACATCATCAACAAATGTGGAGTTTAGTAGTATAACAGCAATACCAAGAAATCATTTATTGGCCCTCTTCCGGGCACTTTTATACGTCCCCAAAATAGCTTTGTCCTAACACCGCTTCGGGACTACAAATCGGCTGGTGAGAATAAACGGCAAAAGAAACTCAGTTAGCCTTTTTTCAGAGGAAATAGTATAATAAGAGTTACAAGTTGTAAGTGTGAACTATACGGGTTATAAATTTCACTTGTATCAAACCTTTGAAAATGTATGTAAAATTGAAAACTATCGGGTTTTTTACACGGCTAGTTTGAATTGGTCATTTTTGTTAATGGATTGGCAAGTGACAGATTTTTTTGACAAAACAAAGATTATGTCCAATGCTCATCATTTTGTATACACAATCATAGCTTACATTTACTAAACTAGAACTTTGACTATGTTTGGCTTTGACAGCGAGAAAAAAACACTTGAAGAATTTCATTTTGTCACGTGACGTCCTCGGTAGCTTAGTGGTCAAAGCACTCACCCGGTATGCGATGGGACGTGGGTTCGAGTCCCACCTGAGGTCGATGTTTTTTTTCAAGTGTTATCTTCAATTAAACTAAAAACTATTCTGATGATACCTTTTTTATAAATTACGCTCTTCTAATAAGTTTATATCGCTATCCCTAAAAAAAACAAAAAAAAAATATTATCTAAAGTTAAAAAAAAAGATCTATTCTGTCAGGCAAAGTTTTACCGAGTCAAGTGGCCATCAAAGGCGCGTGCTCAGATTTTTCTTGGTTTCTACCTAGTCTTATTGACATTCCTGCCTTTTTGCCTTTACGATCCGATAGACTTACAGACTATTGTTTAAATGATATAACGTTTTAATTATAAAGGTCAATTAACCTCAGTATGCAAGGTGAAGTGAACTATTTTTGTTAAATTTTGAAGTTGGTTCCATTAGAAAAGTAAAGTGTGATATTTGCGGCTCCAAAAACAACAATTAATACTGTATACAATAATAATAATATACAAGTTTTACTTTGATTTTATGTAATAAATATAATGATTTGTGTTGCTATATAGCTTGTCTGGTTTAGCATTGGCTTACTCCATTTTTTTTCCTAGAACATTTTTATGAAATAACAGTTAAAAAATATGAAATATTAACAAATATTTTTACCGTCAAACGTATAACAATTTGTTTTCTTTTTTTCACTGGCAAGTATCGTGTAGCTTATTTTATAAAAACGAAATTTTAAGCTATTATATCAAACTATATCGATAAGCTGCTCGTTTCTCGATGCCCGAAGCCTTATAAAGCTCGAAGCTCCAGGCCTATGCTTTTGAGTAGCTCGTTTCACCGCGCCCGCCGAAGGGCGCGAGGTCCCACCTTCCATTTCGGCCGACACAGACATCTGCCTGGCCGTTTCTCCCCTGTCCACCCTTCGGACGACGGCCCAAGCCGAGGTCCGAGCCTACAGAGGTGCCCTTGAGGCCTGAGTCCGGTTCACCCCCAGATCGGGCCCGCCAGAAAGGAGCCCGACGGCGGTCCGGCCTGCCTAGGTAGTCCCCGGCCGCGCCGGCGCCACCACTGGCGGGTTCGCCGCTTGGTAGGGTGCCTTACGCACTCCACACTGGCCCGATCGCGCCCGCTAGTATGGGGCCCGACACGTACGAGCCTACACTCGGACGGGTCGCGGAGAACGCTATTGGGGCGGACCTAGGCTGAGCGCCTTCAGCGCTCGCCATCTCTGCCCGGTTGTAGCTGACAAGGTCTTTTCATTGGGCCGTCAGCGACATCATCATCATCATCTCAGCCACAGGACGTCCACTGCTGAACATAGGCCTCCCCCAGTGACTTCCAGATCGGCCGATTGGAAGCGGCCTGCATCCAGCGTCGTCCTGCAACCTTTACCAGGTCGTCTGCCCACCTTGTGGGTGGGCGTCCTACGCTGCGCTTGCCTATACGCGGCCGCCATTCCAGAACCTTTCTGCCCCATCGGCCGTCAGTTCTACGTGCTATGTGCCCCGCCCACTGCCACTTCAGCCGGCTAATCCGTCGAGCTATGTCAGCGACTTTGGTTCGTTCACGGATCTCCTCATTTCTGATTTGATCTCGCAAAGAAACACCGAGCATAGCCCTTTCCATAGCGCGCTGTGCAACTTTAAGCTTCTTAATAAGGCCCATAGTAAGAGGCCACGTTTCAGTTCCGTATGTCATCACTGGTAACACACACTGGTTGTATACTTTCGTCTTTAGGCACTGAGGTATTTTGGACGAGAAGATGTTGCGTAGTTTCCCGAACGCTGCCCATCCGAGTTGGATTCGTCGATTGACCTCTTTCTCAAAATTGGACCTACCCAACTGGATCACTTGTCCCAGGTAAACATATTTGTCAACAATTTCAAGAATAGAGCTCCCAACTGGTACTGGGTAAGGCGCAACATGGGCATTCGACATAATCTTTGTTTTGTCCATGTTCATCTGAAGACCTACCTGTTGGGAAACTCTATTAAGGCCATCAAGCATTGTACCGAGGTCTTCCAGCGACTCTGCCATGACCACAATATCGTCGGCAAACCGAAGGTGAGTAATGTATTCGCCATTAATGTTGATGCCGAATCCTTCCCATTCCAGGAGTTTAAAAGCATCTTCCAATGCGGCGGTAAACAGTTTCGGAGAAATAACGTCTCCCTGCCTTACGCCTCGCTGCAGAGGAATAGCTTTTGTGCTCTGCTCCTGTACTCGGACCGTCATGGTGGCGTTTTTATATAAACATTTCAGCACCTCGATGTACCGATAGTCAATATGGCACCGCTGTAGAGACTGTAGCACTGCCCAAGTCTCGATTGAATCGAAGGCCTTCTCATAGTCCACAAACGCCAAGCATAGTGGTAAGTTATACTCTTCGGTCTTCTGTATAACTTGTCGCAGCGTATGGATGTGGTCTATGGTACTAAAGCCTTTTCGGAAACCTGCTTGTTCGGGAGGCTGGAAGTCATCGAACCTACGTGCGAGACGATTCGTGATGACCCTCGAAAACAACTTGTAGACATGGCTCAGAAGCGAGATGGGTCTGTAGTTCTTCAGCAAGGTGTTATCTCCTTTCTTGAAGAAGAGCACCACCACACCTCTATTCCATGCCTCCGGCGTTATTCCCTTGAGCAAGACGGAGTTAAAGAGTTTCTGAAGGACCTTCAGTACCGGTGTTCCACCCGCTTTCAGAATCTCTGAGGTAATCCCGTCATCACCCGGCGCCTTGTTGTTCCTGAGCTGTTTGAGAGCCATCCTAATCTCATATAGGCTGATGTCCGGGATATCTTCGGTATAGTGTCGGGTAAGCTTAGCTCTTGGATCTGCGGCTGAACTACTAACAGGTTTAGTGACCGAGGTGTATAACTGCCCATAGAACTTTTCGATCTCCCTCAAAACTTCGGCTTTTGTCGACATTATACTACCATCCTCCGTCTTCAGCTTCGTCAGCTGGCTCTGCCCAATAGACATGTCTCTTGCAAACACTTTGGAGCCTTGGTTCCGCTCTATCGCCTCTTTAATACTATTCGTATTAAAGTTGCGGATATCATGTCGCAAGGACTTCCATATCCGTCTATTGTGCTGCCGATATAACTTAGCGTCAACAGAGGACTGCAGTGCCAGTAAACGTCGTTCTGCCATGAGTTTGAGGGTGTGGTCGGTAAGTTTTTGCGGTCTGTCTCTTCGACGGGGCTTGAAAAATTTCGACCCGACCGCCTGGACAGTTTCTACAAACCTGTTGTTAATCTCGTCCACTGACTCGCAGTTTTCTAGGCATTCAAAGCGATTTGACAGCTCAAGCTGAAAGCTTTCGGGGCAGTAAATATGGGCATTAGAGGGTCGGAGCGTAGACTTCATCAAACGGGACCTTTCTAGCTTGACGTTGATGTTCAATGTGCCTCTAACCATTCGGTGATCGCTACCGGTTTTCACCCCGTTGATCACGGAGATATCATTGAACACTCGTCGCTCTGTGGTCATGATGAAGTCAATCTCATTTTTCGTGGACCCATCGGGGCTCATCCAGGTCCACTTCCTCTGAGGCGGCTTCTGGAAAAAGGAATTCATCGCGAAGAGGTCCTCCTTCTCCAGAAATTCGGCCAGCCTTTGTCCCCTAGGGTTCCGTTGCCCATATCCAAATCGCCCCACTCTCACCTCATTATCGCCTCTCATGCCCAGTTTCGCGTTAAAGTCTCCCATAACAACATTGAAGTGGGTTTTAGTAGTATGTATGGCTCTACTAACGTCCTCATACATAGCCTCCACTTCCTCATCGGGGTGTGTAGAGGTCGGTGCATATACCTGTATAACCTTCAGCGAGTATCTATTTGACACTCTGAGTATTAGGTATGCCACCCTACTCGATACACTTCCGATGGTGACGATGTTGTTAATGAGGGACTTGTGGACGAGAAACCCGACACCACCTTGGGACAGTTGTTCGCCCTCCCGGTAATAGAGTAGGTTGCCAGATTTCAGGGTTATCGTGTCCTCGCCCTCTCTTCGGACTTCTGATATTCCCACGATACTCCAATGCATCCTACTCAATTCCTCTTCCAGCTCAACGATCTTCTCATCAGTCCTTAGCGTGCGGACGTTGTGTGTTACCAGGGCCAGTCTTCTTTGGGGCTGGTAGCCGAAGTTCCTCCTCCGGGGATTCTTAGCACCCCCTGACCCGCCGTCACCCTGACCGCTACCGTAGCCAGGAACAGCGGGACCACCGGAGACTGGGGGCCTGGTCTTTGTCGTGTCTGTCATTGGGGGGTGGTTGCCAGACTCGCCACGCTTGGCAGGCGGGTTGGCGAGCGCAGTCTTTTTATATTGTTTCGCACGCAGACGCTGCTCCCCGTCTCGTGCTACAGGATTTAGTCGCCTCTTACGACACGCCTCCTGCACGGCGGTGGGGAAGTGTATTCTTTACGGCCGTCCCCACACGGCACGGCACGTCAGCGACAGGTCCGTCCGAAAAAAAAGCCTCTGCTTTTGCTGCTTTTTGAGCGGCGTGTCGTGAAATCGAGCCGCTACACTGCATTGAAAACATGCACGTTTTGTGTTTTTTTGATTTCCCTGATTTATTGCTATGAGCACACCTTCCAACCAGAATTTTGCTGTTGAATCCAAAATTCTGGGGTTTTCGTACTGGAAGCTTTTAAGGACTAAAACAGACTATATTTTGTCCTTAGTATTGTTAGAAACGCATTTTGCTTTTAGCTGTGGCTCACCAATAGCTTAAGAAAAAACTTCAACGTCGTTTTTAGCCTTTGACAGAACACCCCTCTTTACTTCATAAGTTTGACGAGTATATGTCTGTGGTATCGTAATTGAGTGAACCGATTTTTAATTTTCTTTGAGACGTCAATTGATCAAGATTGTTAAAATGCTATGTTTCAAGTAAATCTGTTCTGGCTTTTACAAAGTATGAGTCTTTTGATGAAGGTGTGATTCATCACTGATGGATTCGAATTTGGTATCCATGGACCTGATACTGATGGCAGTATTATCAGGAATGGATACCTAACTCCTCAAACATACAGCAGAGACCTAAAAACAAACACGACAGTGTTTGGGCACATTTGAATGATGAGATAGGTTTTAAAAGACTTCAAAAGATTACTTTTATAAACTTTGTAACAAAAGTTGAATAATAATAAATATTGAACAACATCACATACATTGCTCTGATTCTAAGGTAAGTAGCAAAAGTATTTGTGTTATTAGAAATCAGAAACAACGACGGTACCACAACACCCAGACCCAAGCCAATATAGAAAAATTCGTTTTCTACATTGACCCGACCGGGGATTGAACCCGGAGCCTCAGAGATGGCGGTGCCATTTAAAGTCCGGCGTGCTCGCCTCTCGGCTACGGAGGTCGTCAAAAATAAAACACACCTAAAAACTAGCGTCGGGCGCCACTTTTACCGGTAAAACATAGGATTAAACCTTGAAACGCTAATGCAATGTAAACAAATTAATTTAATAATGAAACGAAACCTTTTTTTCTAGTTCAAATGCGTAAAATATTTCTTTTGTAACAAGATCACTAAGAATGGGTTTAAAAAAATTGAAAATGTTCAACAGAAAAATTGGCTTGTTACAAACTTTGAACAATGATTCGGCGAAGTTTCCAAAATAATTACAGCAACTGGCTTAATTGGCACCGTCGAATAAACGTAATGAACCTCATTACTGAAGATTTAATTAGAAAATAAACTTAACAATTTATTGAAATAATATTAAATTATTTTTCGCTATCAAAAATACCAGGAAAAGTATTACTTAAATACTTAATATAATAATATATTAAAAGGTTTTTAATTCATGTAGGCAAAAAAATATCAACCGCTTTAGCTAGCAAAAATAATATAAGGAGACAATACAACTATGGAATGAACTTAATGAGTTCTTAAAACAAGTTTAACTTTGTTATTTTTTCTTCAATAACTTAACGTAAAGAGAACATTTCTTAAGAACTGTTAAGAGTTTGGAGTTAAGAGTTTCGAATACTAACTGATACATTTGGTAGTTGTTGTGCCGTGCCGTGTGGTGCCGGCACTTTAAAAGAATTGCACCTCCCCTTCTCTTCCTATGGGTGTCGTAAGAGGCGACTACAGGAGAACCGCCATAAGAAGACGGGCAGCAGGGTCTCCTCTCCACCATTGGCCAAACTGCCATCGCCAACCCGCCTGCCAAGCGTGGCGATTATGGCAAAATCCTCCTTTTGGAGAGGCCTGTGTCCAGCAGTGGACTGTTATAGGCTGGTGATGTGATGATGATGTGACATTTGGTACTAAATACTTCAGTTAGTATGCTTTGTAGTTTACCTTATTGAAAACGAATTTATCAGCGCCCTGTTTGCATTTTAGAATTCAGTTTTTCAACCGTAAATAATATGGCTTTAAATTGTATATGTATTTCAGGTACTACTCGTAAATGTTCTATTTAAATGTCAGATTCCACGGATTACAAATGTTTTAAACAAGAGTTAACAATAGAACGGGGAATATCAAACCTAGAAATTCATGATAAACCATGTTTTTAGCTTATTGTGAATTTAAACTAATTTAAAAACGCCTGAAATAAAACTAACAATGAAATAGAATCGCACATGGATATACTGATTTAATCAAATTATTCGTACAGGGATGTTTGTGTAAAATGTCTGGATGTATAATTGCTTTGGCGGAATCACTGAGCGATATATTCGCTCGTTTTCTTTGAATTAATTATGTGTGTGAATGTGTGTATATGATAATTACATGGGTTGTATAGAATCGCTCAAACGGTTAGGGCTTGCGCACACTACCATACTTTTAACTGCTTTTTTGTTAAAGGCATATTAATTTTGTCCTTTTATTACCAGCTGGGTGAGGAATAAAAAACCGGCCAAGTGCGAGTTGGACTCGCGCACGAAGGGTTCCGTACCATTTTCTATAAAAACGGCAAAAAAATCACGTTTGTTGTATGGGAGCCCCTTAAATATTTATTGTATTCTGTTTTTTAGTATTTGTTTTTATAGCGGCAACAGAAATACATGATATGTGAAAATTTCAATTCTCTAGCTATCACGGTTCGTGAGATACAGCCTGGTGATAGACGGACAGACAGACGGATAGACAGACGGACAGACAGACAGACAGACGGACAGACAGACAGACAGACGGACAGCGGAGCCTTAGTAATAGGGTCCCGTTTTACCCTTTGGGTACGGAACCCTAAAAAGCCCATTCCGTTTGACCTTTGGTTACCTTTGTCCTCTTTTATTCTATTCCCTAAAGCTGGGTCGTATCAATTGATTTCTCCAGATCGAAACCTGGCTTTCTTGCAAAATGGCTTAATAATAAATAATAAATATTGGACAACATCACATATATTGCTCTGATCCTAAGGTAAGTAGCTAAGCACTTGTGTTATAGAAATCAGAAACAACGACGGTACCACAACACCCAGACCCGAGCCAATATAGAAAAGTTCGTTTTCTACATTGACCCGACCGGGAATCGAACCCGGAACCTCAGAGATGGCGGCGCCATTTACAGTCCGGCGTGCTCGCCTCTCGGCTACGGAGGTCGTCTAGTTAATAGCCATTGTAATAACTCAAGAGTACATTTAAGGCAAATAAAACAATCAAGAATTCTTGTCTACATAGAGTTACTGCTATCTAGATTTGATAGTATTGTTTTCAAATACTTAGTGATTTCTCGGAATATTAAACATTCAGGCGTGCACTCAGCGGATGCGCCGAATAAAGCCGCTGAATACTTAAATAAATAAGTATTTTATAACGGACATAATGTTTCGTTTGCCAAAACGTCGTATATCAAAATACGTTTGTTTGTGTAAAAAAATCAAATAATAAGGTCTTGTATATTATAAGCTGTCTTTCGTGTGTCGTGTCGGTTTTAAGTGTGGATTGCTTTGGCCTAAGCAATTCCCAAACCATTCCGTAAAACTCATGTACCAGAAACTAAGTATTACGGAATGGTCGCGTAGATTCGTAGTATTTATTTTTGTTTAATGTTATTCTGTTCTACTAATGATTTTTTCAATAAAATAGCCTTTATGAATAATATTTGCGTGAATCGTTTAAATCGTTTGCTGAAGTGGCAGTGGGCGGGGCACATAGCACGTAGAACTGACGGCCGATAAAGGTTCCGGAATGGAGGCCACGTATCGGCAAGCGCAGCGTAGGACGCCCACCCACAAGGTGGGCAGACGACCAGGTAAAGGTTGCAGGACGACGCTGGATGCAGGCCGCTTCCAATCGGCCGATCTGAAAGTCACTGAGGGAGGCCTATGTTCAGCAGTGGACGTCCTGTGGCTGATATGATAAATCGTTTAAATTATTCATCATATAAGAGATAATTGCGCGGACACTTGCTTCAAAGATTGCAGATTAAAGCGATCGCTTGTGGTGTGTGTGGACCAATAAGATGGTGTAGCATCGTATAAATAGCCGCTAACCGCGGGGAGCTCAATTTTGAAAGATTATGTTTGTAGATTAATTATGATGATTCGTATGAAATCCACCCTGCGAATTGAAGAAAGAGAAATGGTTTCGTCGTCAGCACTGAAAACTATAGGTCCACTAACCTGCAGACCAGCTCAGAAACGCTTCACCTGATCCAATCAGCAGCTCACACCGTGAAGCACTTTCACGAAAACAGATAGTCAAATCACTGTTAGGTTCAGTTTCAGGCAACTTTTAGCTGTCCATCACGGAGAAAAACGAACTCCTCACCAAAATTACGCGAGAAGATGCGTTCGCGATGTCGTGAAGGTTAGGAATCAAAAGCAATATGTCGGCGCTCGGTCAACGATAGCCAAAACTATTGGCGCTGGTGTCGCCAGGTTCAGCGAATTCAAGAGCGCGATCCTTATGGCGCGAACCAAATAGCCTCAGATACTAACTTATCGAAACCAATTAAAAACAATAAATTATTATTAAAGAAATTACCTATTACTTAGGTTAGTAATAATAAATATGTTAAAAATTAATTTGGGTCACTTAAGGTGCCCAACCAGCTTGCATTGGTAAAACCGATTCTGTAAAACTATTACTGGGAGATTACCATGAGGTTTAAACTATCCACTCAAATTCCAGGCAGTTCTGTGTCTGTGCAGCTAACTGAATCGCTCAGATTCGTACTATGCATAGTACTATGCATTTCGTAATGAGTGAATAGTTTAAAGCTCATGGTAACCCCCCTGTATCTGAACGCCGTCGCGATCGCCACCGCGCCCGCATGTTGATCGCGTTGGCTTATCACAAGCTTAATAAGACAAATGTTCAGTGTGCGAGGAGTCTTACATCCTTTGCATACACACTCATTATCTTAAGACGGCACAATTGTATCATTGTGAAGGGCGCTTAGAGAGTTTTGGTTAGCGGATTTTAATTATGAAACTATCAGATAAGTGTTGGTTAACGTTTTAGAGTTAATAGTGTTTAAATACAGTCGTGTGATAGCTTTACTATACAGATAATTACGATTTAAGAGTCTTTCCTATATTTTTTATGGAACTTTCGCTTCGAAAACTATGGCGTAATAACTTGAATAATGATCTTAAAATTGCCTTCTTGACTTAACACGGAAGGGGTTAAGTCAAGAAGTTTAGGGATTCCTTTGCCCAAGACAGAAAACGCTATAAAAAAGTAAATTGTATTTTTTCCTGACTTACTTATTTGGACCACCTTAATCCGTAGGTAATCTGTGGATAAAAAAGTATCATCCCATATATATTTATTTAAATTTAACCTAACGAGAATAAGTCATGTTTAAGTATTCTACTTTATTATGTTTAGACATCCTTAATTCGGCCCTGTCGCAAAATATTTTTCTTAGATGACGATTGCTACTTAAAACTGACAGATCTCAGAGAGGAGCTAGCCGTTTTCTATTACAAGGTAAAAGTACTACATTCTGTGTTATTTATATGATTTAATATAAAATAGGTTGCAAGTGAAGACGCTGGATACCTGGCCTTTTCAAACGGCCAAGAAGTCATTGGAGAGGCCTATGTTAAGAATTATGATTTTAATATAACTTTTCATCCAGCCTAGTTTAAATCTTAAATTTCCTTGTCCTACGTACAAAAGTTGGTGAAAATATAATGTCTCCAGTACCAATATTGCAAGTCCAAATATAGTTATTGCATAAGGCGATATTGAACTCGAAACTCCTACAATTTGGCACTGATTAAACCTGTAGTGTGTCTCGAGATAGTTAAGCTTTCTCAAGACTACCCGATAGTGTTGCCGATCGATAGTGAAGTATCGATAACAATTTTTATCGATAGCTAGAAACGTTAATACATACTATTGACGAGGAACGATTGTTTTGATTGTATCGACAGTATTGCTGGTAATAAATTTTAAAACTATGTATAATATCTATCATCACTATTTAATGGTTTATAACAATTAATGGATAGGTACTTATAATTGCACATCACAATAAAACAAACAGCAGAGGAAAAATATGTAATAAAATTAGTACCATATTTTGATTATTTTCTGACAAAAAAATGGTACAAATGGCTAGATATTTTTAGTGGAGAATCGCTTGATATTAACATCTTTAAGAGCGGCGGTACTCAGCACTAGCTGTCAGCAGTTTTTGGAGCGTCATTATTTACGCGTCTTACTTTTGTACCTTTGCGCATTTTCCGTGTCAATATTATTGAATTAGGTTTTTTTATTCTACTATCTACGTCTGATATATCAGGCACAATAGAATCTCCATTGTTATGCGACCGCCAGTGGTCTTACGATACTAAGACTACTATTAAATACTAACTATTCATCGATATCTATACAATCGAGTAATCATACAATCGATAGGTCCGTCGATATTATTAATATCGACTGTTCGACAACACACTACCCAAACTTTAGTGGTTGTAATTGATTGGCAGTTGCCTCTGGTTTTGTCAGTCCCGTTGGACTCTTGTAAATAAAAAAGGTACATCATAACTTTTCTAAAAAATTCTCGTTTGAGTTCACCATACAGCAATAATTAGAAAATTGTCGTCAAATATCAAACAGACCAATTTACAGAAATTTCAGGATGTTATTCTTCACTAACAAACCAGTATTCTGAATCCATACCTCATTTTGCAAAATTTGAAGAAAAAGAAGAAACAGAATTATTCAGAATAGTATACCATGTTGCACGATTGGAGAACATTTGCTAAGCTTGTCTTTCTATCTATCTATCTAGTCAGCCTATTGCATTTCACTGCTGGACATAAGCCTCTTCAAAACAGCGCCAAAGAGCACGATTTCCCGCTTTTTTTATCCATCCACTGCCAGCCATCTTCCTAAGCTTGTCGGACTATCGGGCTGGGGGGCATCCCACACTAAGTTTGCCAAGGCGTGGTCTCCACTCGAGAACCCGTTTACTCCACCTTTCATCGGTTCTGCGACAGATTTGGCCAGCCCACAGCCACTTAAGTTTGCTACATTTTTTGAACTATGTCTTTCTATGCTAAGCTTGTGTGTCAGGGAAAAAGTTTAAATTTTCTACGAATAATACAAGCAAATCGAACTTATGACACTGACAGTATTTATTTAAAGTGTTGTTTCAGTATTCAAGCTATTTAATGTCGGTTTAACCTTCAAAACCACAAGAAAACAAGTTAGAAAATTTTAATTTTGCTTCTTTAGACAGAAGCGCTATTAAATATGCCATTATTGCTGCCTTTGAGACGAAGAGAACTAAGTAATTGGTTTCTAAATAATGTTTTTATGGTCTTTTGTATTAAATAATCTTTAGTTTCTTTTAAAATAGTTAGTATTTTTTAAATAATTAGGCATAATCTCTATATTTAGAAGGTCAAATTGTGCTAGTTGATAGTGATAAAAAGTTTGAGGAAACGAAATCCATCTACGCAAATAAATCCAAGTTTGTATCCCAATTTGGGTCAGTTTCGATGTGTTTTTAGAATAAACACCTTTGTAGACAACATTGAGTTAAAAGACAACCATAGAAAATGAAATATGAGTGGCTACTCTCCAATATTTAACTCTTTCTAAAATTGTTATGTGCTTAAAGGCAATAGCGTTTAAAAAACGCCTGATCCACCCCAGCAAATCGACGTTTATGCAATTTATTAGGGTCGACGTAAACGCCGCGTCAGAGATGCGCAGAATCCTCGCAATTCCGCTAATGTAGAGCGATTCATAATAAAACAATAACGCAGTTTACTACCCCTGATAGCAGAAATGTCGAGCTCCAGTCTTGGATGTGTAACTTAATATTTGCAGTTCTGTATTATATACCTACAGGGGGGTTACAATGAGCTTTAAACTATCCACTCAAATTCCAGGCAGTTCAGTGTCTGTGCTAACTGAATCACTCAGATTCGTACTATTCGTACTATTATGCATAGTAAGAATCTGAGCGATTCAGTTAGCTGCTCAGACTCTGAACTGCATGGAATTGTAGTGAATAGTTAAAAGCTCATGGTAACCTCCCAGGCCGCCACTTAACATGAATGCAAATTACTCGTAGATACTGAATGATTTATTTTTTTACTTTATTGCTAAACACAACAGCGGGGTAACCATGAACTCTTAAACAATCTCAAAGCTGTCAAATCTGTCAATTTTGGTACGTCATTACATACAAAATTTGACAGATTTGATAATGTTTGACAGATTTGAGATTGTTTTAAGAGTTCGTGGTTACCGCCCTGATCTCTGTTATACAAAAAACGAAAATTAACGTATGGAGGACCAAACTAATATTCTAAGGGTGGTGCTGCTTAAATTATTTGGTAACAATATAAATATTTATCAATTAAATTATACGGTTAGGTTGCTGTTTTTAACCTTAACTATAATTTGTCTATAACCTTGTGTTATCTATCTTTCAAATGGTTATTCTGGGCGTCAAATCCTACTAATTTATAAATGCGAAAGTTTGTGAGCATGTATAGATGTTTGTTACTCTTTCACGCAAAAACTACTGAACGGATTTAGATGAAATTTTGCACACATATAAAATATGATCAGGATTAACATATAAGATACCTTTTATCCCGTTTAAATGTTCCTGTGGGATAATATTAAATAAACTAAATACCACGCGAGCAAAGTCGCGGGCAACAGCTAGTATCACATAATTATGTTCCACAATGTTTATTTATTTCAAGGTAATATTATTATTTAAGGAACTTACTTTACTTTCACTATTATACTTAAACGCAAATAAAAAAGGGGCGTATGACGTATTAAAGTTTTATGTTTTGAAACACATTAGGTATTTTTCGTCTTTTAGGCGTCTGTTTGTCTCGTTCTGTGACAGACACCATGATTGGTACTCTCTCCCTTATTTATTCATAAGATCGTTTTGTCTTATTAGATAAGCGGGGTAAATGATTTCAGCACTTTCCGAGATAGCGTTTTATGTGGTGCTTTCTTTGAAGGGAAATAATTCGGGTAAAATAAATGATTACAATCATGGTATAATTTGGATGTGATGTTTGTGATTGTTAGATAATTTGTATCAGTAGGTAGCAAAAAATCCATAATGTGTGTGTAATTTCTATACAGCAAAAAAAATCTATCATTTTTGCAGTAGTGTCATGAAACATCGGCGTTCCGATTACGTATTTTGTGGCACCTCGCACCGATGACCCTGATTATAGAAGGAACTCATGTTGTTGAAATACTGTTGATTATTAAAGTAGGGTCCTATTTTAATAAAACCATATGAGGTAGATGCAGTGTAGAAATCACTCTTCACTCTTAAAACCCTAAGCGGCCACATGAGACCGCGTAAAAATAACACTTTCATTGTCTTGTTTTACTGGGATGACGGTTAAGAGCGAAGTGAAAATGGAATACCATTGATTCGAAAAGAAAAAAAGAATATTAAATAAAATTAATTAATAAAACAAAAGATGCAAACAAGATTTAAACAATTAATTTGCAGTCTGAGGCATCAAATCCATTAACAGCACAATCTTTTCAGTTCACTTTTTACGCAGTCGGGGTTTTTATTAATTAATTTTGTTTTTGACTTTTTAGTTTGTAGTGTTTTCTACTCCTACTTTTCAATGAACTATAAAGCCTTATTTGTAACTCTTCATTGAAAAAAAAAAAATATTTCAAGTTAGTATGTATCTGAAATTGGTTTTTCCCGTTTAATTCATGTACCAACAGGAATTCCGGGTAATAACATAGCCTATGTCACTCCCACAACTGAGACGAATCTTATGACATATCATATGTTGAAATCCCTTAAATGGTTTTTTCTTTCTATTTTTCAGTGTATTTTTTGCCTGTTTCCGTAAGACTTTTGGAAAATAAAGTATTGAATACTATTAGCACTGAAAATATGTGACCCTTAGTTAATAAAAGACAGTTGCATAATCAGTTTATCAGTATTGCAGATCCGTTTTTCCCCCGTGAGTTCTGTTCCCACGGGAATTTCGGAAAAGAACATACCCCTTGTCACTTCCACAATTGAGAGGAATCTATTGATATATTATACTTTTATATCCGTTAAACGGTTTAGGCTGTAGGGCGTGCCAAAGAAATAGACATACTTACATACATACATACGCTCGAAAAACATAACCCTCGTTTGGCAGTGGGGAAAAAAAACTGGCAGTGAATTTGATTATAACTATGATTAATTAATTTAAATATTATAATGGACATTTGTTCATTTATTTTTAATTTTAATTGTTTACATTGAATTGTGTTAATTGAATTTGCATGCTCATAATCTTGGCAAAACATGTGCACTTTAATTTTACAAATGTCATCTTTATACCATGTTTTTTAGCAAATAAAGTATTATAATTTATGATTGAAACGCAACGCCAAAAAAAAACGCTCGTGTACACCGCTCAAGCGTGCGAACGACACCGTTAAAAGAATTATTTATGGAGGGCCATAGACAAGTTTACTATTGCTGCGAACATCACCGCGTAAAGGCCGACTGGACGTTTGTGGCCACATAAAAAGTTGGTTAAACGAGACCACTTAATGTTCCGAGGCTCCGTAGGTTTTTACCAGGGACAATGTTGATGAGTTTTAAAGATTTTTAAAGCGTTGTGGAAGAAATATGAAGGGTATTTTGTTCTTTATACAGGATAGTTTTATTTAGCAATCTTAACCTGTTTGTTTAAAGAATTTATAGTATAAAATAAACGCCCGAATCTATGTAGAAGCGGCACAGTAATAACGTGAAGTGCAAGCCACTTTGATACTAAGGTGTTTATAGATATCATTTAATTTTCTACTATTATCTCTGCTAAGTTTGGGACTAGCTAGACGATTGATGTAAGAATCTATGTAACACGTCAGCTATGCTTAGTCAACACAGTAAAAATAAGAAAAAAATAACGTTGGTTTTCTATTTCATGTAACATACGTGGAACCCTAGAAAGTTGACCAATGACCCTCGTAATTTTATATAGTCTCTCGGAACTCTTCTAATTCACCCTCTAGAGACTCATAATGTTAATAACATTATCTGACTATTAGGTTACGATAATACAGAGTGGCTAAGATGAATATATTTTTTTTAAAAGATTAATGATATCAAAGGTTATGAGTAAAACAGTGACCATTTAGTGCCATTGACAAGCAGTTATATGTATTTAACATTTTTAACTTTTTTGATGCATTTTTTAAACTAACACTATACACAGCACGGGTATTAATGAAACACATATCTCTTAGGAAGATACCTACTTTGATAGTTGGTCCTACAATATCTCTTAATAGATGGTAAGATTTAATCTGATGGTAGAGTTTACAGCACTCTACTCTGGGATAGCATTTATTATGGCTTTGGGCTATATGAGCAATTTATACGAAGAGGCCTGCATTGTGGTTTATTTCAAACATTTTACTGGTATTTTTATGTCTTTAAACCAAACACACGTGTAGAACTGATGGCTAATATAGCAAGGCAAGTTCTAGAATGGAGGCCACGAGGTTGACAGAAGACGCTGGATGCAGGCTGTTTTCAACTGTTTAAACTGAAAGTGATTTGGGGATGCGTTTGCTCAGTTGTGGATGCCCTATGGCTCAAATGATGAGAATGATGATGAAACGAATGCTACTGAGCATTATTTATAATAATAATATAATAATAAATTCATTTATTTCATAAAGTTTGTTTACAATATTTTGCTGAGTTTTCCCGGTAAGTAGTCAGGAGACACTTGTAGTGGGAATAACTCGCTACTTCCCTTATGTTTTACTAAATAAACTAAATAATGGTATGTTTTGAAGTCAACTCTAGTGAGAAACAGATCTCGGTATCATACAGCTATGAGAAGACAATGCTCGTTAGCTAGTATTTATGTGTGTGTGTGTGCGTGTGTGTGTGTGTGTGTGTGTGTGTGTGTGTGTGTGTGTGTGTGTGTGTGTGTGTGTGTGTGTGTGTGTGTGTGTGTGTGTGTGTGTGTGTGTGTGTGTGTGTGTGTGTGTGTGTGTGTGTGTGTGTGTGAGTGTGAGTGTGTGTGTGTGAGTGTGTGAGAGAGAGAGTCTGTGTTTGTGCGTGCATACGTGCGTGTGTCCAAGTTAGTGTGAGTCTTGTATTTACGTGTGTGTGCTGGTTAAGGCAAAAGTGTGTATTTATTCTATAGTACCTGCATGCCCTACGGATACGGCTCCTTGGGATCGGTTTGAATTCACCACTTACATTATTCTTTTGAATGTTCTTTGAGCATCACTTGTGCGTAATATTATTAGACGCAGATACTCCTTATTGCACACTAAACGAAGAAGCTACAGTTTACATTTACAGAACGATGTATACTATTATTAGTTTTTTTTTTTAGAAAATTCACCTCTGCGGGCTAGTTGCTAATTTCAACGTTCAAAAAGTTACGAGTAAATATATTTTTCTACAACCATTCCTATTTTTTATACCCTTCAGATGACATTATTTTGACGCTGAATTAAATTTAAAGAAGCACTTATAAAAAGAAGCCGGCTTGCAACCGTACCACAAACACCAAACGTTTTCACGACAAATTTTATACAGAAAAAACAAAAAGTGTCTGTGAAATACTGAAATAAGAGATTGTGGTAGAACCCGAGCTAGCATTCAGACGACGTTAAAAACAACTTAACTCAAAAAAGCCGAAATGTATTCTACTATTTACATAATCACCCCTCGAATTTGATTATAAAACTCGTCACATAAACGCCTTAGTTATTTTTAAAAGAGTAAAGAATACTAAATAAGCTTATTCAAATATACTTAGAAGTTGCTATCAAGTTAATGTCACTTTTGCAAGCCTATTAAGCGTTAGCAAGTATAAATTACATAGTTTTCTTGTAAAACTATTTTTAACTTCATTAAAATTTAAATCTATAACTCAGTTAAAGTGTTAGAGAATGTTCAGTCTTAGTAATACCAAGAGGTATTTTTAAATTAAATACTCGACTTAGTTTCAACGTCTTGACTTTACAATGTTACTTAGTAGTTTTATTTTTATCTTGCTCTTAGACGGATGCAATAAAAATTATAGCATTGTTGCGAAGCTCTGATGTTTGTGCCATTAAAGTTTGTAAGAATTCAATTTTGTAAATAAAATTTCTTACCTATCGTAGATTTTCTAAGACGTATGATGGTCTTAAAAGAACTTACTCGGTGTTTTGAGTTAATACTATTTAAAAAAATATATAGTTAGGCTCCTGTGCCTTCATAACCAATTCATTGTCAAAATTCTACACGTCACGAAGGTAACGGTTAGTGACATTGACATTGTCATTTATCATCAAGTTGTAACTGTAGTAGCGTGACCAAGTCGAAACGCTTGAAACGTACACAGCGCGAGCCCGCGACCTTATTTGCAAATCACATATTGTTGGGATAGCGCACTCTTGACAGACAAACGAACAAGGTTACAGAAATGTATCAAGTCTACTGTCTACTTAACCTAAGCTAAAATATAGAGAAGCCAGGTAATTTCTGACGACCTCCGTAGCCGAGAGGCGAGCACGCCGTACTAATATGGTGTCGCCATCTCTGAGGTTCCGGGTTCGATCCCCGGTCGGGTCAATGTAGGAAACGAACTTTTCTAGATTGTCTCGGGTCCGGGTGTTGTGGTACCGTCGTTGTTTCTGATTTCTATAACACAAGTGCTTTAGCTACTTACCATAGGATCAGAGCAATGTATGTGATGTTGTCCAATATTTATTTATTATTTATTTATTTATAATTAAAAAGCTTGACTTTGACCAGCGTTATGAGGCGTAACGTAACACGTTACTAAGCGAGAGCTCAAACTTCTTTTTAATAACGCGTTGGGGAATAAGTGTTTTTAAAATAAATGAATATTCCCAAAAATTGCCTACATGTTATAAGGAGATTAAGTTTTTGCATTAGTGTTTGTATAAAGTCAAGCTATTCTCCCCGTCTACCTACGTGATAGTACAAATATGTTACCTTAAGGGCTTATTTCACAATGTACGAATAAAGTTATGTAAAAGATAAAAATATGTAGCGGATAAAAGTGTTTAAAAATCGTGACATAGATATGTCAAAAATCGTGTTTATCCTTCAGATAGGTAAAATAAAGCTTATTAATAACTAATGCAAAACTTATCCGTGGTATCCCTTTCTTTGACAAATTATTTTTCGCCAAATTTTACTTCCCAATTAACATATCGCCTATGTTTCATTTCCCAAATGAATCTTTAGCAAATTTACATTTCGCACTTTATTCATTTGGTCAAATTATCATTTGGCATAATTTTACTTTGTCAATTTTTCATTAAGACAAATGTTAACATAGCATATGTTTTATTTTGGCAAATATTATATTCCAAAAAATTGATTGGTCAAATTGTCACTTCACTCAGTCCATATTACCTACACAGAAACGAACTGCTGCCGGAAAACTTGCATAGTTGTTAACTAAATGATAAATATGATTGCTTACTTAATTTACCCAAACTTACTTTACATACAGAAACCTTTCCAACAGAGTCTAGGTTAGGTTAGAACAGTGATCAATGTGACCATACAAAGCGCGAAGCCGCCGCGTGCCGAGGCAGCGGCCGACGAGCTCTCGATTTAAATTTTTGCTTTCAATAGTATATTTTCGAAATAATTGACTTGCCAATAAAGACTTTTTTACAATGTTTTTTTTCGATTTCGACTTATGTAAATCGTATTATGCTATGCAGTATTTAGGGAAGAGAATGTTATGCCTAGCGAAAAGTTGTTTTGACATTTTTTTTTTGCCAAATGAAAATTTGGGAAAGATAGTTTGGGATTTGATACTTTGGGAAACGTTTTTTGGCCAAACATTAGTAGTCCCTTATCCCTACATTGTGAAACCGGCCCTAAATGTCATTTGGAACTAAAATTCTAAATTTCCATTCAAAGTTTAATGCTTGGATAAATAACACTTAAAAAAAATCATCGACCATCATCGGCGGTAACCACGAACTCTTAAAACAATCCCAAATCTGTCAAACATTATCATATCTGTCAAATTTTGTTTGTAATGACGTACCAAAATTGACAGATTTGACAGCTTTGAGATTGTTTTAAGAGTTCATGGTTAGTGCTTAGGTGTTATTTATCTTCAATTAAACCTTGCATAGAATTGCTAAAAAAACAAAATTTTAATGCTTGGAGGTATTCACGTTGTCCTTGATTTGTTTGTAAGAACACCTATTACATTGATATAGGTATTCGTATTAGTTTGCTCTACCGCTATCCAGATAAAACTTCTCAGCTCAATAGACACTCATCCTTATCTCACGAAATTACTTCTACTTGACGAAACACTATAGAACACGCTTAGCGGAGATTTTTTACTCCCAGATTTGCATCTCAATAGAATAAACTACTTGCTTTGTGTAGACCAAGTAAATTGATTTCTGGGGGAGATTGCATTCAAAAATAAGACGTATGACAATGGAGTAAGATCGCAATCTTTTGTTGTTGTATTTTCAGCACACGTTATTTGAGGATGGAGACAGTGTCGCATTTGATGTGCCAACAATGATAAGCGACGGTATATTATATTATGTTATGAGCTTATTTTATAACATCTACAATCTAGAAATAGATGCTAGTAAATAATTAGAACAGTTAACTATGCGTGTGCGTATTGGAAAGAAAGATAATTTCGTCATAGTTTATTTAGATGACTTAAGCTGCATTACAAGAATCTTTTCAACAGGCTCAACTATTCTAATTTTGTAAAATATACGTCTTTTTTTTATAACTAAATGACGAGTTTTTTTTGCTGTCGAAACTGCACGTTTCGATTGTTAATAAATCCTTACTTAAAACAAGAAAAAAACTCGTCATTTCATATTAAAAAATAAGCGTGTATTTTTCCGTTACGTTATTTTATTAGTTTAAGACTAAGTCAATTAGTGTTTCGTATGGAGCATACTTACTTATGTCTTTGTTTAAATACACTATGAGGAACACCAATTTTTAGTTATTCATTTCTCAGTTACTAGATCTCTAGAGGATGTTTTTTACTTTAGACGAACTGGTTTTTACCAGTATTCTTATTTTTCAGGAGGACTACATTGATTATAAATTTGACAGATTTCAATTCCATAATCCCAGATATAAGGACCGTCAATACCGTTTACACTCATTTACTCATTGCAGTCATAATGTTTCGCCGCACAGCTGGAAATCAGTCGTCCAATTTATTTATAGTAAACTCGCTTCACGCGCGTAAAACCATGAATTAGAGGAATCTGTAGTCTAAGCTGAGCAGCGGCGCGCGCGCCCGCGTAATACGCGTTCGAAATTCAAACGCCGGTTTTGAATACCCGCCGGCTTTGAAATTATGTCGTCTTCGAAATGTCACTTTTAGTTTTCCGTCGTTTTTGAACGTAATTTGTGTTGACTGGTGTTCTTAATTTGAAATGTTTGGATCAGTGAAGTGTTTTGGATTTGAATTCGCAATGTTGACTGTGAGTATTGATGATGTTTTTTTAAGTTTCTCAGTTTCACTTAAATTCACTTGTTCGAATTTTCAAATTCATTTTGTTATTTTTAGCAACAATCCCTATAACAACGAATTTCAGATGTTACAGGGCTTTACAATCCTATTTTGAGACTTCAATCTTACCTACTTCAATATAATTCAGTAATAAGCAGGATCAAAATAAACCAATGCCTAATATTTCAAATTGTTTCAAATTGTACAGTAAAATGTTTAAAAAAAAGATACTCTCCTAATCTAATTCGGCACAGGTTGGTCAATGATATAATAGAAGGCAATTTATTACTTCGGATCACAACACGGTCAAATATAGAGATGAATTGACAACAGTACAGTCGAAATGAAAATTGATCAATGACAGTCACTAAACCTACCTACCCATTAAAATTTTGAAATCATGTTAGAAGTTAAACGATATATAAATATTGTTCTGGATGACATGTTTTTGAAAGAAAGACAAAATAATGGTATGTTAAAATTATTGCAATTATCAACTTCTCCATAGCATAGTTGATTAACTTACTTGACATCACTTTGCTATTTCTAGAAAAAAACTATTCAATCATACAAACTAATATGGAGTTGCTTATCTCTGGTTAAAGAAAGACCCTCCAAAAGGTAGGTCAAAGCTTTGGATAAAAAAATCTATCTATCTTTGATTATTGAAACGGTAAATTTAACAGATAGCTACCAGAGGTTGAAATTTTAACAGACAGTTAAGGATAGATAGGATATTGAAACCGGCCATAAATCGATATAGCGTATAGGTATATAGGTCAGCCTAACAATCAGGTTTCGTTTCCGTCATCAGAATACAAATAAGTATAATTTTCTGTACTAGTTATTTTTTATAAATTGTAGCAAAATGGAAAGGCAAAGGAATAAATATGTCATAGGTCATTTATTGAAGAAAGAAAACGTTGAACTTTGTTTTGTTTTCGGCTCAAGAAGACGGCTTTAAAATTAAATAAAGCAGGATGAAGGTTCTCTAAATCGCGTAAAAGAAAAGAAAACTTTATTAGAAAAAATGCTGGGGCAGTTAAAAAGTATGGCCTTGCAAAAATAATATTAATCAAAACTAAATCAGGAAATAATTTAGAAAAGTGTTTTTTATATTGTATTATTTATTATGACAAAGTAAATCAAATTCTAATGATGAAAAGCGTCGTGTGAAACTATGAGGATTTACATACGATACAACTTCATAAAGATGGCGAAGTTTAACCAAGAATTAAATGCTCTACAGAGATTATTGCCTTTGCCATCTAATTGATACAGAAAATAAAAGCTAAATAAGAACAAAAGGGTGTGGTTTTTAATTTAAGCTAATGTTGGTTTCTTGAAAGAAATATTCCGCTTTTTAGTCGACATCTTTAATATGACCAGGAATTCCGTTTTGACGTTTGATTTTTGCTTGATGTCCTCTAGGGATATTAAACGTGTTTTACTGTATAAAAGGTTAAAGCACTTAACCAATTGATACTTCTGAATTTAAAACAGCACTGAGAAAAACAAAACATAGTTAATGTAATACTGTTTTAAGACTTTCATTATTAGGCCTCATTGGTACGTTTACTATTCGACTATTTGCAATTAGATTTCTTCTTTTTAATATTTGTTAATGTATCACATAAATTGCTCTGACCTTAAGGCAAGTAGCTAAAATACTTGTGTTATAGAAACCAGAAATAACGACGGTACCACAATCCCCAGACCCGAGACATCATAGAAAAGTTCGTTTTCTACATTGATCACACCGAGAGGTCAACCTGGGACCTCGGGATAGTCACGCTAAATCCAGCGTGCTCGCCTCTCAGCTACCTTTATAATAAATGGTTCTTAAAAACCTTATCCATTTTTATAGTTAGCTAAATAAGTCCCGGTCAGTAAAAATACACTTTTTCCATATCGTCTCGAGTCTGGGTAGTACCGACATTGTTTCTGGTTTTTACTACACAAGTGCTTTAGCTATTTACCTTAGGATCAAAGCAATGTATATTTGTCCAATAGGTAATAGTTGTAACCTATTCCAATTTAGAGGCCGAGCCGCCGCTCTTAATTCCGTGGGTCGCACGGGAGGGGGGATACCTGCTCAATTCGATACTTCCTCTCTGTCCACCTACTGCGGTGATTCACTCATATTATTTCTATGATGAATTGATGACTCAAGGTCATGTAAAGAAAGTTGACATTTAATAATTTTGTCCTGCCCTTTTTTATCGTGTCAAATTTTGATGAAACCGCACCGATTCTGCCAATGCCAAGATTTACCGAAGACTCAACTTCTGTTTCCTAAGAATACATGAAATGATGCACATTACATCAAAAGTTGTGCAGTTAATATAAACCATTATTAAAATTATTACAAGTCAAGAGAAATAAAAAGTTTTAAGACAATTAAAAAAAAAAGATTATTCGACTACCTATTCAAATATCAAAAGACAAAATATTGTAATAAAAGAGAAGAAAAGAGAACGCCTAGCAATCAAAAAAACCTGAGGTTTTTTATTTCTGTTTTTTCAGTTCCCCTAAGTTTAGTCACTGCCTTTAAGCAAAAGTTAAATTAAAAATAAAAGGATAGATATGTAGATAATGTTTCTTTGTTTTATGTATGGAATTCTCACATTTATTTTTATTGTGTAATAAAGTAGAATTAATCAACAACACTAATGGAAAACCACACCTAAATCCGAAACACGGATTAGACAAGGGCACTAAATTAATCTAAAACACAGCAGACTTCACAAACAAATCCACAGGCAACAACTAAACTGCCAATAAAACGCCCAACACTCCAATAAAGGGCCGATGGGAGGTAAATTTGTCAAACAAACGGCAATAACAAATACATTGACCATCTGAACATTAATCATTCGCTTAGCGAGAGCTACTCTATTGTTATTAATCGTACGAGATATACTCGGATCATCTTCGTTCGGATATGGGAGCGTGACTGGCATATTTTTAAACCGATGCTTTCTTAGACTGTTACTTTTATTCAGATAGATTTGAGGGGTTTAACCTTTTAAAAGTGGTTTTTTTCTCCGTTTGGTGCCATGAATGGTGAAAATGATGCAGAAGGGGAGGGAAGATTGTCTAGTATAATGGAAATTCGCCGTGAATTATCTGTTCTATTAAAGACGTAAATTTAAAACGAGAACTAGTAGATAAATGTTATCCAAGCTCTGTTCGTTGACAAATGGACAGATAGATAAATGTCTGATACACGAGATGATAGTTTCAATTTAAAACCCTTTTCTGGCAATTCATTTATCAATACTAAATTAATATTTCGTTTAATGTTACAATGAGAAAATATGGGACTTCACCCTAAATATTAATTTCTGAAATTATTAAACAGTACAATTGTAATGTAATGTTAATTTGAACGTTTAATTTTAACAATTGAACAATTCTCGTAGGACGTTAACCTAGTCTAAAAGCGGAAAACACTGTCATTATTCTAATTGAATGTAGCTTTGTAGTAAATTAAATTTTAGTTGCCTTTTGAGCATATTCTAGTGGTTCTATTTTGACTTGGACAAACAAAGTGAAAATATAAATATACGATAATGTGGTACGTTTTACTGCAGATTCATTTAATTTGTTTAGTTCTTCATAATATAAATTATTTTGCATGTGGAATTGTGTTTTGTTTATTTCCATCATTATTCTCTTTCTTTCTTCCAGTGATAATTAGATCAAACTTAATTAGTCAACTGTTGGATAGAAGTTAAATGTAGCAATATCAAGCCAATTTTGTCATGAAATCTTTTCAAGGTCATTCAAGGCAAATTGACCAATAAGATGTTTAAAGTTTGTATAAAATTACATATTTTCTTCAAAGTACCCATGCATTTACTACATGCATCTAATACAAACACTAATCTTTAACTTTAATTGGCATGGTTAGAGGAAAAATTGTTATCGAACTTAGTTAAGGAAGAGCGGGGCCTCCAAATACAGGCTTATTTTGCTTAAATGGAGGCTCCATTCCATTTGTTATTAAGCTTATGTTTTTAAAGATAATAAAAATTATTTTATTTTTTATTTTTATTTACTGACATGTAACAACATCATGTTACCATATAAATAATGGAATCGGAATAGAATTTACGAAAATATTTCTTTTTTGAATAAGTATGTACATACACACCGACGTTGTTTCTGATTTCTATAACACAAGTGCTTTCGCTACTTACCATAGGATCAGAGCAATGTATGTGATGTTGTCCAATATTTATTATTATTTATTTATTTATACAAACAATCCGTGTCTTAAATGTATAAAAAACCTTATAATTTTTCTATGTAATTACAAAGTTACTAATGCTTACGTTACGGATCTTGTATAATATATTTGATTCCGATTCCAATGAACAAATTCTTAGTAGAAAATTAAAGAGTCGTACTTTTGTGACAGACGTTCTTATAACAAACACAGACACACTTGACGAAAATCTTATAAAGGCCCAGACATTGTTAGCAAAGTGCCTACATTTTATTTACTTTGAATGTTAATCTCTGTCACAACTTTGGACACAGCGTTTTAATTCAGACATTCCATTAAGGCGGCGACAGACGAAAATAATAAAAAATCGCGAAAGATTTTCTTTAAGAGTGAACAATCCGGCTTTGTGTCCGTCAAGATCTGTCGCTTTTGTCGCTCGCCGCTTCACTCGTTTTGCTTAATACCGTCGTGACGTTACCGAAAACGCAGATAACTATTTTAGATTAAGTAGGCTTAAAAACAAAACAGCATCACCTTTTAAATCATTTTAAAGAAACTTGGACCAAATTACTTACTATTTTTCCTATAGTGATAATATTATTCTCATTCCAGCCTACTGCTGAACGTAAGCCTGCTACAAGAACAATCGCCCGTTTTTATCTCACCCAGATATTAACAGTCATCTTCCTAATAATCAATACCAGCCAGTTATTAAGGGGCGTACCCTTATTCTAGGACACGGCCAATTTCGAAAAAGTCCGCTTTTCAATTTATCTAGACCAGGAATCAAACTCAAGACGCATTGTTTAGTTAATTACTGCATATTACCTTGTCTAACAGCGGAGCTATCGTAGTAACAGTCACCGATTTTCAACCAATCAGCAATATTTCCGCACTCGACAAGTTTGTTAGTGATTGTTGCTCCTTCATCCTAGGGCTCGGATTAGGGGTCTGGAGTACATCTCATCCTGCCATCAATTAGTGCTTGACCTGATCCATGTCACTGATACTGGGCCATTGTGCTCGGAAATCCTTTTATTTAGGTATTAGCTTCTGTCTGCCACTTAGTCTGTGTAGACTTTTAAATGAAGCTAAAAAGATATGAATCATCTAATAGGAACATAAAACTAATATCATATGTGATAAGTGTGATCAAAATCTAATTTGTGCTACAATTTCAGCTGATTCAGCCAACTCGCTAAAACGTGATTGAGTATCAAAAATCTAAACAAGTAGCATTTTTAAGAATAACATTTTACTCGGATTTTGAAATGATAAAATAGAGATCATACAATTTATAAAAATAATTATCTGTTGCCCGCAACTTTTGTCACGTGATCTTTTGTTTATTTATAATCAAACCTTTCTCTTGAAATATTTTTCCATTAATGAAAACCGCATCCAAATCCTTTGCCTAGTTTAAAAGATCTGTGTAGGTACAGATGGCGAAAAGCAACTTTTTTATACTATAAAGAGATAGATGTTTTATAAATTTCAAAGTAGGTATACGTTTTTACTTTGCATATGTTCAGCAGTGGACGGCCTGTGGCTGAAATGATGATATTTTTATACTTTATCAGAATCTTTTTCGGCTTATATTGATGAAGAAATTACCAAATTTAACTTATTTTCCGACCGGTTTCTTAAAATTCACAGTCACATTGCCTACACGATCATTCGGTACTGTCTCTTTGTACCAAAATTCAGCCCAACGGCTGTGGGACGAGCCCTTGTGCAGAATAGTTCGCGATGATCTATTACAAACGACAACGAACTCTGCAGATCGTGCTCGTCTCTTAGCTGTGGCTGAGTGGGAATCGAGTCTTTGGCTCAGATCCCTGCCTTCTCCTGCCCTGGGAACGTTTTTAGATAACACGTCCTTTAGAATAGCTGTAAGCCTCCGCTTAGGAGCTTTTCCTCATCACTGTTCTTGTGGAAAGGTTGTTGATAAGCTTGCTCACCACGGTCTCTCTTGCACCAAAAGTGCTGAAATCCCCCATCATGCCAGTTTAAGCGATGTCATACGTCGGGCACTTGTCAGCGCACGTTTTCCGGCCGTTCTGGAACCCAGCGGCCTTGCACGTGACGACGGCAAACGCCCTGATGGCATGACTCTCGTTCCTTGGAAGATGGGTAGGCCTTTAGTGTGGGGCGCAACGTGCGTGGACACTTTATCCATCTTCCATCGACTGGCAACAGGGCCGGTTCAGCAGCAACTTCTGCGGAGATTCTCAAACTCTGCAAATATGACAGTCTTAGTGAGACAGACATACATATTTGAGCCGTTTGAGGTTGAAACTCTGGGCCCGTGGGGACCAAGTGCCCATAAACTCTATCGTGCCCGTGGGGACCAAGTGCCTATAAACTCTATCGTGAGATGTCTAAGCGTTTAGCTGAGACATCCCACGATACAAAGGCTGGCTTATATTTGGCCCAACGTATTAGCTTAGCTATACAGCGTGGCAATGTGGCCAGCCTTTTGGGTACCTCTCCCCAAGGCAGCGACCTCAATCAGATATTTTATTTATAGGTTTCTTCCTATAAATAAAATATCTGATCTTATGTACATAAATAGTTTAGGTTTATATTTGTTTTATTTTTAGATTTAAAAATTGTAATTTTTATCTGTGAATAAATAATATTTGTCTTTATCAGAACACAAAATCTTGAAATACCAACTGTTTAACTACGTTATACTATTAAGTTAGTCTCCAATACACTCAAGACAATTATACACTTGGAGACTTGTTGCACAAGTTCAGCTATTAGTTCGGACAAGTTGCAGCAGTAATGAGCTGGAGTTTCAGCGTACATATTGTAACTGTATATAAGCGTTTGTAGTTTGTTTATCCAGCCTTGTGTCCACATTGCAGAAACATAACTCTTCCGATGCAAATGGGAGAAATCACATCCATGACCTTCTTCTGTTTCGTTAACACGAATGCTGGGCCCTAACCATGAACTTTTTCACGACCGAGATTGTTTGGTAGCACTTTGATATGAGCACAAAATTTTGGTCACGTGATTTGGTACCATGAACTACCTAAAACGATCTTGTTTAGTGTTGTGAAAGAACGAGTGAACTGTAAAAAATTGTCTATACGTTGAAATAATGTCAAAAAATGATGCACGCGGTCCCAATTAGATAAATCAAATGAACGAAATATTATTGGACACAATAAATACCTGTGTTTGCTTGCTAGTTACTTGAAAATATAAAAAAATATATACTAGGAGTTATTTTTTTAGAAATATTAACTATTTTTAGCGTAAATATTAGCCTTTCTTAATGAGCTATGACTGAGCTCTTGATTTTTAAAAATCATTTCGGACCAAGAGTCATACGTCATGAATGATCAAATTCAAACTTAGTGGTTCCATTCTCTTTGGATAAAATTAGAAAAAAAGTTAGAGTCAGTATTTTAAGTAAACACTCGTATTTACAATTTATTTTACAATTATTTTTTTCTAGACTCGAAAGCACATTTTAATAATGTGTTCTGTTAATTTATGATTTTACTTTATTTATAGGTAACACTTATAATAGTTCAATTGTATAACGATGTTTGCATGGACAACATAACACAATAAATTATCATTTTAATGGGTTTCTTGATTCATTTAGAGAAACTTTAAATTACCTTATGTACCTTATATATACCAGAGGGGAAAAAAGCTAACAGCGTCTGGATAAGGTACCCCTGGTACTGGAGCAGAAGAAAGCTAGCAGTGTCATGATTAGGCATCCAAGATACTAAGTCGTTGAAATCAGAATTCGATGAAGACAGAGCCTCACAAGTGTTTATTATCAGTGTTTCTAAATATATTGTGAAAGCCAATCGTTAAGAATAAATAGTGTTAATAAATGTATACCCATTAAATTATTTTAATAATACAAACTGGTACACAAGGTACACTGAAATTATACTATTCCACAGCTACTCACTTTGTCTTCTAGTACTTTACTTGCTATTGAAAAAAAGGTGGCATTTACTAAACTAGGTATTCAATGAATTATCCGCAACGGCCACTTTTTAGAGGCATGGGAAGCGGGGTGCTTCATCTTACGCAGCAAAGCTGCTCGATCGATTGCTGCTTTGAATGTAGGTACTTGTTTATCTTGACTTTACCACTCTCCAGCCAGCAAGCATGCTCCACCATCTCAGCAACCAGGAGCAGAGCGATACGTCCGTCACAATTTTGTTTCCCGAACCATGCGGATCTCGCCAGTAAAGGAATAGTAAACTAAACTAAGAATGGTAAACTAGTTTGGCGCGTTGCATGTTCGATTGTAGGGGGCCCTCTACCATCTCCTCAATATCACATTATTACATGACTGGCCACCGGACGATAGTCGGTGTGATGAGCCCAGCAGGTTCACGCCGTCGGGAGCCCATTTGTATGGCGAAGATTTTTATGGGAAGTCCGGCCAGCCAGTCTATACATACTGTCTATCTATTCAGCCTATTGCAGTCCACTGCTGGACACAAGCCTCCCCCAAAGAGCATGATCACCCGCATTTTTCATTCATCCACTGCCAACCATCGTCCTAAGGTCGTTGGTCCATATGGGGCTGGGGGGCGTCCTACACTACGGCTATCTCTCATTCATATATAAATAGTTCAAAGTATGTATACTACCTCATAACGATACTATTTTTAGGGTTCTCAAAATCTAAAATCCAGCCTAGTGCGCGTCGTGCCACTCGCAGTATAAGGGTTTCATAGTTGCCTGTGGTAGTTCCCACAATATATTGCAGCAATCATTTCATTAAGTCTTCATTTAAGTTTCCCTTTAAGGAATTTTCGAACGACGACAAAGTTAAACGATTATTACTCGTAAAACTAACAGGTCTATCTTAACCGTTATAATTTTCCTTAAAAATTCATGGAAAGCACTATAACCATGATTTTTCCAGAATTTTAAAACCAATAGTTAGTTTTATTTACGCCCTACCCGAACAAAAATTGGCATTTTAAATTTTAATATTTCGCAAACGGAACTCTGAATCGAAAAGTAGTCTTAGCAACCCCTAAATCATTTTAAGGGACAAATTCAACGATGGGTTAGACGATGTAAAAATAATCACCCCCACGTTACACGTATAATTAATAAGTATTGGACAATATCACATACAATGCTCTGACCCTCTAGCACGAGCAAAAAAACACGATACGATATGATATGATATGATATAGCGATTTATTGCCTCTTTACTTTCAAATTTTAATATATATACAGGGTGTAAAAAAAGGCTTAACGAAGCCTTAAACCACGAATTCTATACATAAAACCAAGTAGAATGCAAAAAAAATAATTGCTGGGAAATGACTTTTATTTTTGGGTATCAAAAAACATAACTTATTTCTAACCCGCAATGTATAGCGCGCATGCCACAGACTATGCCTGTGTGTGTAAGCGGTCGGCGGGCGAGCGGGTGGCGCGAGAGCACTGCGCACGATTCATTGCCGGCTGTGCCCTTTTAAGGCCTTTTATGAAAGAAGGACTGAAATTTTTTATCATGTTTCTTTGTAACAAAGTTTAGTATTATCAAATAGAAGTCAATTTTGTAAAAATCTTTGAAAAAATTTTTTAACTTTGACTGTCAATAACTCTGTAACCCGTCATTTCCCAGGTATAGTGTAAAAGAAAAAAATGATCGTAATAATACGTAGAATATGTGGTATTCGGCTTGGTGAAGCCTTTTTTTACACCCGATACATAGCCTCCAACTTGATCTTTTATTGAAACAGTGAGCATGTCCTTGCCGACGACGTCACGGTTATGCTCGCTTTTTCGATAAAAGTTCATATTTTGACAAATGATATGCGATAAATTTCTATATCATATCATCCCCTCTAGCATGAACAACAAAACACGAAATGATACGATATGATATAGCGATTTATCGCATATTTTTTGTCCAAATATCGAAAAAGCGAGCATAACCGTGACGTCACCGGATCGGAATGCTCACTGTTTCAATTAAAGTTCAAGGTGGCGGCTATGTTATCATATTTTGAAAGTAAAGAGGCGATAAATCGCTATATCATATCGTATCATATCGTGTTTTGTTGCTCGTGCTAGAGCGGCATGTTTTGTTGCTTATGCTAGAGGGACAGGTCCTAAGGTAAGTAGATTAAGCACTTGTGTTATAGAAATCAGAAACAACGACGGTACAACTACACCCAGACCCGAGACAGTATAGAAAGTTCTTTTTCAACATTGACCCGACCGGGAATTGAACTTGGAACCTCAGAGATGGCGGCACCATATATTGTCGGCGTGCTCTTCTCTCGGCTACGGAGTTCATCTAGTATCGGAGTTACTCTAAAACTATATTTTGCAAAATTGTTTGCTACCATTTTGTCAGCGTGATTGATTTACAAATCTTCACAATATTACAGCTCTATAGAGTCAACAGCAAAATCTCGGACGGACAGACAGACACACAGACGGACATGACGAAACTATAAGGGTTTCTTGTCAGGACTACGGATCCCTAAAAGCCTAATGGTGCTCGAAGGGTTCACTTCGTGCGCGAGTCTGACTCGCACTTGACCGTTTTATAAAGTAAACTATTTACTAAAACCTACTCACTTAACCAGGACCAAGGTACTAACTAACGTACGGTAAGTGGGTATAGAACAGTAGGTTAATCTTAGTCCCTGACCAGCAAATGCACTCTGAATAAGACGTGTTTAATATACAGGGTGTTAGGTTAATAGTATATCAAGCTGAAACTAGCCCATGTTAACATAATAATAACTATCGCGAAGACAGAAAAGACCATGCAAAAAATCGACCCCACCCACTAGCGGACTTCAAATGTATCTCAGTTAATAGATCTCGACTGCTGATGATTTTATACTATGACGGCATCTCTCGTAGGAATGAGGTTTTCATGAAAAAAAAACTTTGTAAATATGTTTTTTTTTCATTGATTTTCCGTATTTTTCTATAATATAGTGCAGTTAATTCTTGTAAAGAACGTACTTAAGTACACTGTGGCAAACCATACTCCGTTGTAACGTTAAAGGCTGCGACCAGACTACATTATGGTCCAGATCTGGCGAATGCGCCGCGAACACGAAGCTCGGGCGCGGCGCGCGGACTTTTGTCCCTATAGCTAGTGTATGCTAGTCTAGGCCTATAATACTCAAACTTAAATGTTGTCATTTATTGAAGGTTAAAACAGGGGTTTCATTGCTTTGGTTTTCATATACCTACAAGAAAACGTTTACGTTTAATACAGGGTGTCCCAGAACTCAACGTCAAGCCGAAACGGGGTGACAGGATTGATTGTAACCATCATGATAAAAATCAGAAAAAAAATCTTTCCCATGCAGTTCGTAAATTATGGGCATTTAAGAAAAACCTAGAAATTTGGTCAAACTGTAACCATTTTTCGGTTACTGTGGTTAATTTTTATTATTTTTGTTAATTTAAACTTTGGAACCGTAACCCTAAATAACATTTCTAGAATCACAGTCAAAAATAATGACACAATTGCCCCAAGTTTCCGAGAATTAAGACTATTTGTTAAACTATGTTTTTTTTTTTTTGTCGCCTTTGGAAGGCCCTCCTTTAACCTGTATGCTCAAACATTTGTGCGCGACCCGAGCTTATTGCTTTAAAAAAATGTACTAGAGTGCCTTGACTCCTCCTCTCAAAAATAAAAACCTGAAGTAACCTGATTTTTGCTAACCCATTTTACTCAGTTAAAATGTTTTTAGGGTTCCGTACCCAAAGGGTAAAACAGGACCCTATTACTAAGGCTCCGCTGTCCGTCTGTCTGTCTCTCCGTCTGTCTGTCCGTCTGTCACCAGGCTGTATCTCGTAGAACTCATGAACCGTGATAGCTAGAGACTTAAAATTTTCACAGATGATGTATTTCTGTTGCCGCTATAACAAAAAATACTAAAAAACAGGATACCATAAATATTTAACGAGACTCCCATACAACAAACGTGATTTTTTGCCGTTTTTATAGAAAATGGTACGGAACCCTTCGTGCGCGAGTCCGACTCGCACTTGGCCGGTTTTTTATTCGCACAAGCTCTTGGTAGGTTCTTAATTTTATGGCAAAATGATGAGAGAGAAGGATAGTGGACATGTTTGCCATGAGTGAGCAAGACAGATAGTGACGCCACTTTTACCAAAGTCAACAAAAGTAAGTAAAATTAAACAAATAATGAAATATCTTGACCTAGTTTAGTTTAGGTTTATTGGAATAAAAGTCAGATAGGAATTATTGTAATAGGATATGTTATTTCCCATATGAGTATGAGAGTATGAGATTGGACTCCCTTTTCCGCACTTAAACTCAAAGTCGGTCCTTTATACGTGGGGGATGTGATGGTTACGGTTGCAACCAGCCTAGCTCCGCCCAGAAGCGCAGAAGTTTTCTGGGTTTGCCTATAGTGTAAATACAGGGTGTAAAAAAAGGCTTAACGAAGCCTTAAACCACGAATTCTATACTAAAAACTAAGTAGAATGCAAAAAAAATAATTGCTGGGAAATGACTTTTATTTTCAGGTATCAAAAAAAAACTTATATCTAACCCGCAATGTATAGCGCGCACGCCCCAGACTATGCCTGTGTGTGTAAGCGGATCATGTTTCTTTGTAAAAAAGTTTAGTATTAACAAACAGGAGGCAATTTTGTAAAAATTCTTTAAAAAAAAATTGTTACTTTGACTGTCAATAACTCGGTAACCCGTCATTTCCCAGGTATAGTGTAAAAGAAAAAAATGACCGTAATATTACGTAGAATATGCGGTATTCGGCTTCGTTAAGCCTTTTTTTACACCCGATATGTATGTTTAGGAAACAGTGACCGGTCACTGTCCCCACGATTATGCGCAGAATTTATCTTTCAAGGTTGAGTATACGCCGAGTCAATTTGGGTGTGACCCCTGAGAGGGTCAGTTTCGATTGTCTTCATGCTGTACTCAGAGTCCATCGTTTGTTATGTTGGGATAAAGCACTGTGTCTAATCCAGGCGCGCAGTTGGGAATATGGTAAGGGGAGGATCGAGGGTGGCCCCTCTTGACCATGTCCGAGCCCCTTCTCGCCAGTACATCTATCGGCATCGTTGCCTAAAGAATTACTATGCCCTTTTATCCACGGCAGTGTTACCTTGTTGACCCTTCCAATCTTTTATATTTGAATGAATTTGTTCTCAGAAAATTATTTACAAAATGTCAAGCGATTGCCTGTGGATCCGTACTCTTCGGTTTGTAACAAAAAACGTACCCGGTTACCTTAAACCCAAAATAAAAAAATCGTTATTATATATATAAGTAAAATAAAGTTAATACTAAATAAGGTCCTAAGATAGTAAAGATATTAATTTACTTCCTCTTAGGGGATAGGGGATAAAGACTGTCCCAGACAGACGCGGCCTGAGGTGGCGGCCGCGGCCGCGGCCTGTTGTGTAGTATGAAAGTCTTATTTACTATTCAAATCCACGTAGCCGCGGCCGCAAGCTCCACCAACTTTCCGCTCAGCCGGTGTGTGCGCTTGCGCGGCCTGCAGCGCGGCCTGCGGGGCGGCCAGTTGCAATTTTTTACAACTAGCCGCAGCGGCTAATTTATAAACGTCGGTTGGTCGGTATTTCATTATGAAACACACTCGCAGGCAATAGTAAGATTTACACTTCTTTTTTGTCCATCTTTATGAAGAGCCAACAAAAGAAGAATTTTGTCTTCTACATGTCTTAGTTGACGAGTAGGCAAGAAATGGCGGTCCCGGCCGCGGCCCGGAGAGTCATTTCTTTATATCTTACTATGCGAGTGTGTTTCATAATGAAATACCGAACGACCGACGAAGCTATTTTTTAAATTGGCCGCTGCGGCTAGTTGTAAAAAATTGCAGCTGGCCGCGCTTCGGCCGCACAAGCCGCGTGGATTCGAATAGTACTGAGACTTTCATACTACACAACAGGCCGCGTCTGTCTGGGACAGCTCACATACAGCAACATTTTTCGACAGAAGATAATTTAAACCTTAAAAAAAACTAACATTGGAATACGAAACTGCCGACCAGATTACATCAGTTTGTACAATATAAAGTTTAAAAATATAATATAGGTAGGAATGGTACGGGGTGTTATGTCTCAATGATGAGTAAATGCAGAATGCATGGAAGAGAAAATAAACTAGAAACTAGTAAAAAAAGACTTGGAACATGGCACGCGAACTGTGATGATGATGATGGTGATTATTGATGCCAGGAAGGTCATGATTTATCTATGCACCGAATTTCATCGAGAGCGGATAGGTATATCATTTTAATACTTGACTATGTTTAAACAATTTCTGTATGTCTTGTACCAAATAAATGATTTTCTATTTCTATCTAGACAGTTTTAAGACAAACATCCAAACGTTATGGATTTAAGAATTTTTTGCCTACCTTGCAATGATAACTTTACATGTAACTTGCTAGTTGGACTATAGAAGCGTTTCTTTTTTGCTCACGCTGTTCTTCCCCTGAATCGCATAAAATATACATTAAATAATCACTTTCTCTAGAGAAATTAAACTCACGATAGGTACTACTCGTAAAATGCGTACCTATCTGATATTGCATAGTGAAACGTACCTTGTATTCATGGTATTACCTAGGAGTAATCACTACGTATTACTACTAAGTTCTATGGTTTCCAAAAAGCCGGTAATTTAATAAATTTATGTAACGGTTATTGATATCAATTCAAAATTTTGGTAATGTCATAATTTGGAAGCTGTCACAAATATAGATTAGAAGTTGACTTTTTAGTCTATTCCGAAACAAGGTCTCAACGTTGGTCAAAATTTATAGCTCAATTAGCTCATTGTTCAAATTCAATTTTGTGCCATGCAAAAATTTCTAGCACCTGGCATACAATCTCAGTTTTTAAAACCATAAAACCTTAACATAATTGCATTACCTCTCGCCTAAAATTTTTCATTTCAGAGTATATTGCTCTATTCGTTTTTTATTTAATTTTGGTTTCGGACAGCTGCTCCGTGTTTTTCATGGATATGACATTAGGCATAGACAAGGCAGATACAACAATAGATAGAGACAAAGTTATCTGTTGACAGTAGTTTTGGATATTGCGTTCCTTTTCTACTGACGACCAAGATATAGACAAGTCGTTCATTCTTTCACATCACTAAACAAACACATTTAAAGCAGTTCATGGTACGAATAAAAAAAAAGATAAATCAAAATTGCTAAATAGCATAAATGCTTTTACGATTTCCGGAGAGTCAAGCGAAGTATCATAATGTTTTATGCAAATATATACATATAATTAATCCTATTTTTGTATCTTGCTACTATTTTTACAGCATTCATTGAGAAATTTAGAAAACAATAAAAAATAAATTTTCCATACAAATTATTTTGACATATGAAATCAATTTGTGGCTGTCATTAGTGTCATAATAAACGTCATTTGTACTGAAATGAGTGAATGATGGGCAAAATTGTTTGTTGTCAAAATCCAATAAATGTGATTGTTTTTACGACTTCATGGTAGGAAATTGACAGATTTTGACAGATTTGTGATTGTTTTAACAGTTCAAGTAAAAAAATCTTTGTTTGACATTGAGTTTGTGTAATACTCTGTACGCCCCAGAATAACAGCAATACTTGACTCGGCCTAGAACATTTTTTTTTTTCCACATATTCACCAATTATCTAGCCCCAAACTAATCAAATCATGGTAACTAACTAATGGATAAACATACATAAATACATTTTTATAAACATCCATGACTTGAGTACAAATGATCCTTCACCATACAAACAATTGCCTCTTGCGAGATTAATACCCGCAACCACCAGGCTTTGTAGTCCGAAGCGTGAATCACTACACCAGACGGTCGCCTAGACGTAAAAAATTGCATCCTTAGACGAGTACAACAAAGTATTAAGCATCGCCACAAACAAAAAAAAAACCTTACAGCAGCTCTAATAGAACCTTTATAAAGCCAATCACTGTTACTTTCTTAGCTACTGACACATGCCAATTACACCCAAGAATTAATAGTAAACATGCTGGTGACACTTAAGTGCAGAATTCCAAACAATCAGTCCATGCAGCTCATGGCTTCGTAAGATAATCCCTTGCTATGCGATGTATATTAGCTGTAATTGGTGTGACGGGACGAGAGGTCGCTCCTATTGGTAGCTACCGACATTGATATCATCATTAAGCATTCTTCCAGATTGGACATGCAACATGCTACACATGATTGAGTGATATTCTGATGTTTTCACAACAGTCATGCTTTTGTTTTATGAGTTTTTTTTTAATAGTTGAAAGAGGCTTGTTTGATCATTTGGGCGAGGGAATTTCAGCACCGTATTTACAACAATGAGGTTGAGACAAAACCAGATACTTAAATAAAAAAGTTTAATTCATTTTAACAAAGGTTTTGAGCAGTGTTGAGTTTACAAGCATTTACTAATCGAAATAGTTACCTTATCACGTCTTAAACGATTTAGGTAAGACGTGATAATAATGAGCTTCATTTAGCACAGCTTAAACTCAGCAGTTTATTGTTTCTGTAATACTTACATGTTATATGCCATAGCTTTAACAGAGCCGAAAGAACCAAATCCCTAGTAACATAATAATTGAACGGACTGGGTTGACTTTTTTTTTCTTCTTATGCCAATCAATGATGGTGGGCTATCTCTATTTTATAATCTGTGCATTCCAATTAAGAGGGTTAAAGTACTCATAAAACAAAAGCGAAGTAATTGGGTCACAAAAGGTATACGCATAGGTTGTAAATCGAAGCGTTTACTTAGATTTACATATTATAAAAACCGAAATCTAAATGACAAACTCAAATATCAAAATTACTCATACATATTAAAAAAATGTATAAATAGCGCTCAAAGGATTTGTAATAAGAAATATATTAGCAAATCTACTAACAAATGTAAGTCAGCTTGGGCTTTAATAAAAAACTCTAATGGTTTAAAGAGGAAGTATATTAATAAAATCATTCATGACAGTCATGATATTTGTGAACCAAAAGACATAGCAACAAAATTTAATAATTACTTTGCAAGCTTAGGTAATGATAACACGGTGCCTAAAAAATTACATACTGTTGTTGATAATGTCACACGTATTAATCATAGTATGTACCTATTCCCAACTGACGACTACGAAATTAGAAAAATTATTGAAAATCTTAAAAATAAAACCTCTTTAGGATATGACGAACTTTCCACGAATGTTATCAAGTCAATCAAATTGGCTATTTCACCGGTATTAAGCTTCTTAATTAACTTGTCTTTTACACATGGTGTTTTTCCAGACAAGTTAAAGGTATCTGTTGTAAAACCCATTCATAAAGCCGGTAGCACTGATGTATTGGATAACTATAGACCTATTGCTTTAGTCCCCATTTTGTCGAAAATAGTAGAAAAGGCCATGCTTGCTAGGTTGACTAGCTTTTTGAGTAAACATAGTGTTATTGATGAAAACCAAAATGGTTTCCAAAAGGGAAAGTCCACGGTACTAGCAACCTTTAAACTCGTGACATCAATCATGAACTACGTAGATCAATCAAATGAAGTAGCAGCTATATTCTTTGATATGAGTAAGGCATTCGATCACGTATCGCATGAACTCCTATTGGCTAAATGTGAAAAGTATGGCATTAGAGGCAATATGTACAATTGGTTAAAAACGTATCTTACTGAAAGGTTGCAGTATGTAGAAATCACAAATTTGGATAATCATTTTAATGAAATTGTATATAAATCTGACAAAAGAATTCGAAGTACTGGTGTGCCCCAGGGTAGCATCCTGGGTCCATTGCTATTTCTCTTATATATAAATGACCTTCCTAGTCACTAAACACTTTTGTACATTGTTTGCTGATGATGTATCGGTAGTAGTGCCTAATTTTTATAAATCTGTATATGACTACAATAATGAAATTAATAAAACAATAACTGACATAATCCAATGGTTAAATAATAATAATTTGAAAGTAAATGTAAAAAAAACAAAATGTATTCAATTTCATAATCAAAGAAACAATAAAACCTCTAATCTTTTAATACGACATGATGGACAAACCATCGACGAGAGTAGTGAGGTGGTCTTTTTGGGTGTGACAATGGATAGAAATTGTACATGGAAGTCACACATACAACAAGTATGCCAAAAATTAAATAAATTCTCATACGCTTTATGGCGACTAGTAAACATCACAGATGAAAAAACAGCTCTATTGGCTTATCATGGGTATGTGGCTTCCATTCTTAGATATGGGATCATAATTTGGGGCAATTCCGTCGACATAGACAGAGCATTTATAGCTCAAAAACAGTGCATACGCTCCATATGTAAAATTTCTGTAAGGACTAGTTGTAAACCTTACTTTAGGAGGCTAAGACTATTAACGCTGCCATGCATTTATATTTATGAAATGTGCTGCTTTGTTAGGACTCACAGATACCTGTTTGAGAGTAATAGTGAGGTAGTCAATAATTACCGAGGGCGATATCCAAACCACCTAACATTGCCAACAATGCGTACAACTTTACAAAGTAGTAGTTGCTATCCAATGGCAGTGCGAATTTTTAATAAACTGCCAAAGGACCTAAGAGAGTTGCCTATTAACCTTTTTAAGACACGACTGTTCCGATATATGCTGGGTAAAGGCTACTACGAGGTGAAGGAATATTTGACAGATAAAGTGACTCAAATAAACTGACAAAAGCCTGTGTTTGTTGTATGAACAAAAATGATATTTATTGAAATTCTATTGACATTCCTATTTAATTTACTGACATTGTTAAAATAATTGTACCTACTTTAATTTAAATGTGTTATTGACTAAATTAAAATGCTCTTAAATATGTAAATTCATAATGTGATTAATTTAATTTTGCATGTCTGAAAAGATTAATTGTGAGATACGATAAAATGTAAAACCATCTTATGTTACCACTCTTATAGCAAATAAATATATTCTATTCTATTCTATTCTATTCTAGCTAGGAGCTGATGCTCCTGCAATATGTCCTCGTTTTCTGGGAGTCGGAATAACAAATTGGGCACCACTCTTAATAGATGATCTTTAAAATATTATGTAATACCTTATTTTAGGTAAATAAAGTAATATTAAAAAGGGTATACCTATTTGAAATACATATTCTGAGAACGACTCATAATTAAGTAATTGACAATACCCGCTACCCTCAATGTACACTAACGAATGCATCTTTCCTACACTTCAAGCTTAAATTGCTAACATCAGCAACAGCGGAGCGCGCTACAAAAATATATCTCAAGATATTCTCCAATACGAAAATATTTTCATAAACTAATACAACTGAAAAATAAAAAATACAGACTACGCTCTCGAGGTTCTGAATTTTTATTCAACACAACACGGACACAAAGGAGCCACTGACCGAGATAACAGTAGCCTATATTTTCGGACCTAAGCTTGGTAGAAGTTTCGCTGAATTCAATGTAGTTCTTGAGCTGTGACGGCCGAAAAGATGGTAAGACTGGAATTGAGTTGTTTACAAAGGATTGGGTACAGCTGTAGGGCAAAGGGCCTTGATACATAATCATAAAGTATAGTATAAGTAATAAAAACCCGCCAGCATGTTTTTGGATTATTTGTCGCAGACGACAAAAGTCAAATTATGGTGACTGTAGTTTGAGGATGTTTTACTTTACCGAAATTGATTTACATACACTGAGTGACCATAATAATCAGAGATTCTATCGATAAGACAATCGAGAGAATCGATCATTTATACAACACAAAAAAGCAATGCTATCAATTAGTACAATAAATAATAATCATAACAGTTTAAACAATTTATCCGTGATTCCCAGACAAAGAAGCAGGCTAACTGTTTTTTTGTCTGGTTTAATGTAGTAGTATAAAACAAATTGGTTTGTATTTGTAAAGTCATTAGTCTCCTGCGTTAAAGAGACTGACAAATATCACTTTACATAATCTAAGTAGACCGAGGTTGTAGAACCGAATTTGTCACAATCTTCAAACTTGACCATAACAATATTGAGTGGAGTGGTAAGCATTTTTAAAAGAGTTTTTGTTTGAAAATGACAAAAGTACAACAGCTACTTAAATTAGCGTAGCACAATAAACAAGCGATGCGTGCTTGACCTATTTTGCTCACAATCGTTGAATGCAAACAGCCCAAAGAAGGCAGCCATTTCATTTGGAATGGCTGTCATCATATGACTTTGAAGTTACCATTATGCCTACCAAAATGCGGCATAACGACTTATTAGTAGTTAAACAATAAAAGTGATCTATGTCCTAATCTTTACCATTCTGGTACACAATTTCTGCACAAGGATGTTCAATGGAACGAAAGTATCGAATTATCATATGATCTCAATTTGCATCTTCAAGACAGTGGTGGTAACCAGCCACCGAACTTTAAAAGTTAATCCCTTGTAAATAGACTTGATTTTATCACGGTAGTAAAAAAACTAAAGATTTATCATTAAATAATGTTCTATTTCACCGAAGTATTTTGTGTCATGGTGAAAAAACATGTTTACGTTAGATACCGATACATTAAAGCTTACGAGTATATCTAGGTAATACTGAATAAATTTAAGATTTGTTTAAAGAAAAGTGTTTTATTGAAGGGATAATAATATGTCTATCCGAAATGTTTCTCAACCTATTATTTAAAGGGTAAAGGGTTCGTTAGAAGATATAATATCTAGGTGTGCCTTAACAGTTGTAATGTGATGTGGCTGTTCAATTCGTATTGTGCAATTTGTTGAACGCAACACTGTCTGTTGCAGACAAACTGAAAATTCAGCCGTTTCGCGAAACGTCACGCTGTGGAATAAGCTGGAAAACTGCGTCGTTTTGTTAGTTTTATGCTGCGTTTACTACCTATATCTAAATCGGCCAACCGCCAAAATATTTGTGAGGAATTTGTAGTGCGTTATTTTTCTTTTTTTTTTAAATATTTATATTAAATGTTTATTAGAACGACACAAAACTAATTTGTCTTTTTAATTAAACCTCAAATTTTAAGACGGTAATTTCATCAATGCTGCAGTAAATTATTGAGAACTATTTACCGACCACATCTGACAGCTTGTTAAATTAACAAAATTATTTAATAAAAGTGACTTAGGGCCGGTTTTTCAAATTCCAGCTAACTTTTATCCAACGAATAAAATTGACGTTTTGACAGTCAACATGTCAAACTTAATCGTCAGTTAGAAGGTATCTGGCTATTGAAGATCGGCCCTTAATCTGTCTTAATCATTCACGATTCAGATCACGAGTGCATTTGCTAGTACGGGACTAAGGTTATTAAACCGTTGATTTTTGTTCGTTAGTACAGTGGTTTAACTATTAGTACTTGGTGGACTGTGCCGTGTGGTGCCGGCACGTTAAAAGAATTGCACCACCCCTTCTCTTTCTATGGGTGTCGTAAGAGGCGACTACAGGAGAACCGCCATAAGAAGACGGGTAGCAGCGTCTCCTCTCCACCATTGGCCAAACTGCGATCGCCAACCCGCCTGCCAAGCGTGGCGATTATGGCAAAATCCTCCTTTTGGAGAGGCCTGTGTCCAGCAGTGGACTGATATAGGCTCGCGATGTGATGATGATAATGACTGGTGGACTAGCAACTGCACTCGAATAAGGCAGTAAATGTATAACAGAGAGTGTTTACAGTGTAGTGTGGGATAGTACTTGGCGTGAAAATAATTATTATTACGAGGGTGGGTGAAGAATCTGCCGCTCATACGGAGTGAAGATGTCACTGTTCCAATTCTCTCTCTCTTCTTTATCTTTTTCTCCTCCAATCACCCGGATCTCTGCCGGAAGCCTTCAGGAGCCTGAAAAGGCTGCTGACCTTCTGCGAGGACCTGGGCTGGTTGGAGTAAAGGGGAAGGATGTAGCACGCACAATGGCCGAACCAAAAGGTTAAGTGCGGAAACCTCCCAGTTAAAACAAACAAACCACAATAAGTCACTGTTCCAGTCAGCCTGTGACTACGATCGGTGTAACGACGCTGGTGTGGAAGGTCCCTAAACTGAACTATAATGAACAGCGTATTATCTGGAGTAATACAAACGAATCCGTTGGTTTCACTCGGTTTCTACAACAATGTCGAATTAGCAAGGTGTTTTAAAGTTGCGAGCCAACTTTAAGGGAGTGGTTTAGTAGGTATTCAGTCTAATACTATTTTTTTAAATCTTATTTTTCATCCGCCTGTAAAAAACGGCTTCACTGTGGTCGTTTCGTTACCACGTCTCGCATTATTATTCAAAAGATTTCCAAGTTAACATTATGTATTTTATGATAAGCTGTCGTAAGAAAATTATAAAAGCTTAATTATAAAGAATTATAAGAAATTATAGTGAAGAAATAATATTTGTACTTCAAGAAACTTAAGATATGCCTAATTTGAGATCATCATTAGTATAATTTGCAAATTACAAAATGAAATCATAAAAAACGCTGTTACTACCGAGAACACATAGGTAATTGTGTTATATTTGAAAATTGTATTATCTAATTCAAAGAATAACTTTCTAGTACAATTTCTTCTTTCTCCTAGCTCATTAATTTGTTGTCAAGTAACGCTTGATTATGATTCTATTATTATGTGAAAAGTCAAGTTATTGGAGCGTTGGATATCCGATTATTCTCTAAAAATATCACTTAGCAAAAATCGCGCGTCATCGCCCGATTGATTACGTGTCAAAATATATGGGCAGCACTGACAGTAGATTTCTTTGGTTTTCTGTTTTCTGTCAGTTTCCGATTTTAAAGCCAGAATTAGACAATTTTCGCTATCGCATTGCCTTTGAAAGATACGGAATCAGGGCCTGGTAAGCCTTAAACGGGGAAACTAGATTTTTTTGAACCATGGTCACACAACAATTTTTATTTTGATGTGCAGTATCTTAAAGTAACTGTAATTATTTTGTTAAAATTATAACGTGGGTCTACGTGATGATTTAATTTAAAAATAATCAAAGTCAAATATAAGTTACAGACCCCTTTCAACCGACGAAAAAAAAACGGAGGAGGTTATCAATTTGACGCGTTTTTTTTTTAATGTATGAATACGCATAACTTTTAATAGGGTAGTCCGATTTTGATAATTCTTTTTTTATTAGATAGGGTATATCTCGAAATTTTTGGCGTATAAATGAAATATTATAACTTACCCTAATGGTGGGAAAAAAGGGGTGCTTTATTGTCCACTCTCAAATTTTAATGCTGATCTTATATCCACAGACAATCATTAAATAAAACCTTTTTAACAAAAAATTAAACCGCCGAAAAACTGAAAAGCAAAAAATAATTAACTTTTTCTCATTTAACAGTTATACCTAAGTTCCTTAACTAATGTAAGTATACCTAATCAGTTCTTATTGGAGTCGGTGCGAATGGACACATTTTAACTCACAATAGCTGGCACCGATTCCAAAAAGAGCTGATCAGTTTTTCGGCGGTTTATTTTTTTTGTTAAAAAGCTTTTTTTTATTCAAATTACATTATCATCACATTTAAGTAAGCTAACTCAAGCGCATACTTCTAAATAAATACAAAAATGCAATAAAAGCAATGCTACCAACGAGTTTAAAATCAACTATGAGGGTGACGAAACCAAAATAGCTGCATTAAAAAAACCACGACTGCCAACAAACGTCAAGGGAACTCCAAACATCGTATCATTAGGAAACACATTTGACGCCGGATCCAAGTTTGTCATCAGGTTAAAAAAAGATGATGAACACAGTGCAATTACGCAAAACAGTAAACTCTAAAACAGAGTAGATACGATACAACGATGATCTTAAAGTGATCTTTGAATAATTTATAATAATTTACCATTTAAAACAATCAATGTATGTTATCAATAACACTTGAAAAAAAAATCATCGACCTCAGGTGGGACTCGAATGCACGTCCCATCGCATGCCGGGCGAGTGCTTTACCAACTAAGCTAACGAGGACGTCACGTGACACGATGAAATGTCTCAAGTGTTTTTTCTCGCTGTCGAAGCCAGCGTATCTCTGATCAATGTTGTAGCTATATGCATAGCTGAGTAGTATACTACCCGTCAACACCCTATAGAAATATTTTTACAAATATTTGACTATTGGTTAAGATCAGAAATGCTTAAACAAGCTTTTTTTTCAAGTGTTATCTTCAATTAAACCTTGCATGGAATTGCTAAAAACAAAAATTTTCAATGAATGTTATACTTTCATACTATTTTTCACAAAATTCTAAAATAAGCGAGTTACAATTAATAAACAGCAAGGTAGACACGAAAAGCAATTTATTTCAGAAAACTTTTTGGTAAAGTCTATAAAAAAAAATGTATTTTAAATTAGCAATGTAATTGTTTTGGATTACTTTATAAATTGCAAAGTATGACGTATACTCGCAACTAAAAAGCCTAAGCCTCAGTATTTCTTAAGCCTCAGCTTCTTTATCTAAGTTTCTGCATCCAAAAATATATAACCTGTGAGGCTATTTTGCAATTTGTAATGTTTCTTCTCGAATGCATACGTATTCGAGTTCACTAGTCAAGTTTTTGCGTTATATTCAGGTGGGGTGACAGACGTGAGCTAAAATGGCGCGGAATATGAAGCAAAATGTTAATACGCTGGGTATTATCAAGTTACTAGGTATTTAAGGAACTGGGAAAGTGCTTAAATTCTCCACTTTGCCACTTAATGGTGCTGAAACCTAGTGCACATCGTCCCCGTTACTAATGGAATAACTGACAAGTTACTGAAATAGGTACTATACTGTGATACAAATCCCGCGGAGCCACGCATTTCCAACAGTTTTATACTCGTTACAGACGAAAACAAGCTCATTGGTGAAGTCATAAGTAAGGATTCAAAAGCAGATAACAGGTTGATGCTAGTTAAGGTGGCGTTTGATGTAGATCTCTTTGATCTATGCGACATTTTGTATACTACAGATGATTTGCTCCAGTCGGTAGCACTTTCCGTGGCATCGGATGATATAGCGCGCATTGTCGGAGTCATTGTCGCTCTAATTATAGAATTTTTAAAAGTGAACAAGATTTATGGCGTGGAGAAAGACATGGGTGTGAGGAATTCCTTTTTAACAAAGCAAAAAGGATTTAATGATTGATAACTTTTGATAAACTGTAGATTGATTGAGGCGGTATGTTAGTAATTAGAGAAAAATAGGACATTCCACTTATTAAATTCTTTTAGCCAGATGAGTTTTGTCAAGAAATAGTATTGAAAATAGAGATCTACAGGGGTTGTGTAGCAAAAAAACTTTTTAATCAGGCTCATGATCTCAATCATATGATATATGAAATAAGAATTATTCATTTCGGGCATTGTTCATAAATTGTTAGTAACAAAGTTCTTTAAAACTATATAAGTAATATTTTGATGACTATCATGATATCTTGCTAGTTTGTATCAAATATCGTATCGATCCGTTTGTTCACGATAGTTAAATAAAGCGTATGTTTTGAAAATATAATATGTTAAAAATTACATTTAAATGAAACTTCAAATGTAAGTATCATAAATATCCCATTATGATGTCATGTTTACCTAAAAAGGAACGTTCAAGCCTATTAATAACATCAATTTAAGCAAGCGTGAAAGATATATGAGATACTGTTATATGAATATGAAAAGTTTCAAAAGAAGTAGCTGTATGTACAAATTAATAATGATTCTATTAAAGAAACATCACACTTCCTTTGAAGTTAAAGTTAAATATGAAGAATCCAGAAAGTTATTTAAAGATGTTTAGTCAAAGATGTAGTATTTCCACACGAAAGAGCGTTTAGTCCTAATTAGTGACATGGAATTTATTTTAGTAGATGTTTTATCTAGAATTAATATTTTTGATTGCGTTTTATTTTTAACAATGCCTAATATTTCAATATTAAATGCAACTTTAAATTTATTTAATATTTTGTTTCAAAAAGTACGAAAAGAGGCATGGAGTCATCGTTTTTAAAATGCAATGTGTCGTATTTTATACGAATCCTCGTTTCCTGAACACGTTTTTTAATTCGGATTTGATGTTTGGTTAAAGAGGACACAAACACGTACATTCTTTATCAAAATAAATAATTGTGCTTTATGTAGGTATGTGTTTCTGTAATTCGTTAAACATAAGTACGAATGAACAATGTTTGAGAAATTTAATCAAACGTTGAAGCATGATGTCTAATTGCATCTAAATTGGTAAATGAAACATCCAGAATAGCTTTATGGCTATTCACTGTCAAAGAACCACAAATGAGACGCCTCATCCATAACCTTTTTCTCCAACCTATTTCTTGATTCTCAGAATCTCGAATGATGTTTAAAATATTCGCTGCCTTGCCGGCGCCAGCGCAATTAGAACACATGACTATCCCGGACGGAATGTCGATGTCATAGGGACGTGGATTAACGATTTAATTTATCGACAAGCTATTAAAATGACAAAAAACCGGCCAAGTGCAAGTCGGACTCGCGCACGAAGGGTTACGTACCATTATCTATAAAAACGGCAAAAAAATCACGTTTGTTGTATGGTAGCCCCCTCAAATATTTATTTTATTCTGCTTTTAAGTATTTGTTGTTATAGCGGCAACAGAAATACATCATCTGTGAAAATTTCAACTGTCTAAATATCACGGTTCATGAGATACCTACAGCCTGGTGACAGACGGACAGACAGACAGACGGACAGCGGAGCCTTAGTGATAGGGTCCCGTTTTACCCTTTTGGGGACGGAACCCTAAAAAGCTGTAATGTATGGAAAAAATGATTATAGTATTAGTTTTCATTTAAGTTTTGTGTGTCATTGCTAATCGATTGAATTGATGCCACTCATAATTTGGCACAAAATGCTTTTGATATTTTTTTTCAATAATTTCAGTGTCAATAATGATATATCTGTTGCTAAAACAGATATTCATAAGTTGAGAAGTGCTTTCATCCTTTCTCTTATTGCATATATTTTAATGGCATGAAGATAGGATAACGATGAATCACAAATGAAAGTGTCGATGCGGGTGGTATGAAATAGTTTGAAGCTAATAATAGTTTGTATGACTTTCATTTAATTTCTTTTCGAATTAAAGGCAATAATCAGCTTACGCCAATTCACTGCTAGGAATGGGCTTTTCCCAAAGCACGCTACGACTGAATCCGATCCTCGGCTATTTTTTTCCATCCACTCCACCCTTTTTACCAATTTTTTCAACTCCTTGAATTTGAAATAAATAATAAACCTAAAATTTTCTGTAAATGCCCACATTTATCATACAATTTAACCTGATATATTAAAGTAAATTTACCGATATCTCAAATTTGTGGTAAGTAAACATGACAGTTGGATATAAATCACTATTAAGTGTACCGTCGAGAACTTTGTCTTCTAAATCAATGGTGTTAGGTTTAAAATTGAATGAACTTGTTTGCTGTTCATATGGCGTCAAGATTAACAGGGACATCCTAAATGATTCTTAACTCAACGGCACAAGGTTGGAAGTCAACCGTGTATGTATCCATGGGCTACCGTATTCTGATTCCTGCCCCTATTGCACCCCCATGATTCTTATCTCAAGTGACACGACTATAATTTGTCGCGTGACAAGTATTTTGTCGCGATGAAGTCGATAAGCGTGTTGCTTTGTACAAACAATCAACTATTGCAGGAAGTATTTTATTTGACATTTTGGGGGCTTAAAACATTTAAGATTGGTCTTATCTTTAAATTTTCTTGATTCAGAGCTGTGATGAGACTTTAATGGTTCATATCAAAAATGTAATCTTGTACACAGTAAACATCAAATGCCACAATACCTATTTACCCGTAAGTATCAATCTGATACGACAGCCAAAAGTTTATTAAAGATTTGATATTAAGTTAGTATTAGTTACAAACAAACGCATTAAAAAAAGATGAACATAAACATATCGGACACATAAGAAATACAGTCCGTATTTCTAAAACTTCAATAGCTTTTTAGCTTTGATAAAGAATATAATTACTAATAATAGATAATTCCTAATAATCCCGTCTGTACCAAAATCTATAATCGAATTAAAAAAGGTGCACTTGAAGGAATCATTCTAAGTCTCTCAATATTATCTTGACTGACGCAGCTCCAAAACTAATTACGTTCACATTAGCATTTAATATTCACAAAGTAAGCATCACATCCAATTTCATATCTCGAGATATTCCAATAATCCTATAATTAGGCATACGCCATACATATCACCTCCCTTATTACGGTTATGGGAGAGCACCCTCCACGCGTTGATTGATTAAGAGCCTTATTAGCAGCATCCGAACAAGGAAAGGGATGTCTACGCGACCACAGACCAAATAGAACCAACTATTCACATCATTTAACGCATAAAAGCTTAGCAATTTAGCAAATAAAAAAAAACTGAAAATGTTTAAGCGAACTTACAATGCACGTGGAGCATGAGAAAACAGTATATCTTTTGCTAGATCTTACTAACGTCTTGTCTCTATCGCCAAACTGAGGCCTAACCATGAACTCTTAAACAGTGCTGTTAAGTTAAACTCTTTTTAAGGCACAAAACAAGGCTATAGTCATATTGATTTAAGTGGTGAAACCCCATTGGCCTTACTACAAAAAGATAGACTAGTGTTAAACACTTGTCTAAAGATTAGTCAACTGATTTGAAATGTTTGTTAATAATATAATAGGTCTCGAATGTCGGATGTGTCAACATTTCAAATTGGTTGACATTAGACAAGTGCTTAATCCTAGCCTATCTTTTTTTGTAGTAAGGCCACAAGTTTTCATCGTGACTGCGTAACAATAAAATATATAATTGTTTCGTTTCTCTGGGGTAAGGGGTTCAAAACTCATGGCTTCTGCTCTAATATTATGTTGAGTAGTTATAAAAGGGCAAGATAATCAACATGTTCAGTGAGTAAACTTTCACTTAAGATTCTATAGTCATTCACCAATTCACCATTAATAGCAATTTTAGGGTAGGGTCATGCAACCGCCCAGAGCGAGAGAAATAAGGCTGCGGCTCGAATTGCATTTGTTTTTTTTCCAACTTGATATTCTGGGGGTCTTTGGGGGGGACCTATGTTCAGCAGTAGACGTCCTACAACTGAAATTAATGATGATGATGATGCTGTTTTATCTGTGCTATGTACTTAGTGCGCTCTTTTATCTATAACCGTGTGTACGTGTGACGTTGCGATGAAAGATTGTTGAGTATACGTTGACACTCACTCGCCTTTAGAAGTAGGTACACGACTCTTTTTAATTACGCTTATTCACAGCTTACGCGTACAGTGCAGGACAGAAAAATTACTCGTTTTAAATTAAGCAAATATAAGGTCCGATTTTATTAGTGTACTCCTGTTAACTTGTGACAATTTTATTTACATATTGCATAAACTTGTCCTATCTTCAACTCTTTCTCGCTCTGACAAGGGGAAGGAATAAGACGGATAATCTGATGGTTAAACGTATCAAAGATAGGACGAGTTTATGCAATATGAAGGCAATGTTGTTGATTTTGATTTTTAACTTTTTTAGTGTTTATGGTACACATTTGAAAATTGGTTTTTGCGATTGCTTTGCACCTATATAGTCACAGGTTAACAGGATGTGCACTAATAAAATCGGACCTTATATACAGCATTTGCTTGTAATAAAACATTGTGCCACTGAAATACTTCGCGTTACCCTTACGCGAAATGAATATTGAGCTCATCGATGGATGTTTTGTTCCAATTTTATCAAACAAACCAACTGGCGAGCGATTTCTTCTAGCAAAGTCATTAGAGGAGTGACATGACGGTCACAAAACAAATTCAGTGGGGATATTTCTTCATCAGCCAGAATCTTTACTTCTCTTCTTACAAAAATAGAAATCATCAAGTAATACGTAGCCTCCTTTAGATATGACATTTTGAAGAAAACGATTACTAAGTACCATTTAGTTTACTACTCCAAACTTGTATGTCCTGGGCGGTAACCACGAACTCTTAAAACAATCTCAAATCTCTCAAACATTATCAAATCTGTCAAATTTTGTATGTAATGACGTACCAAAATTGACAGATTTGACAGCTTTGAGATTGTTTTAAGAGTTCATGGTTACCCCGCTGAGAATAATTCTGTTTTACATGACAATGTTGATGCCTGAAAACGTTATCCAAACTTAAACTTCTCAGTCTACTAACTCGATGAAACCCTCATAAAGTCTTTTAGTTAAAATATGAATGGTGGGTTTAAAATGTAAACATCTTGCCATTATTTGCAAGGGTGCGGACGCAATCGATGTAGGAACAGTGGGTTCCTTTTAGTTGCGATGCCGCTAGATAGGCAACTATAAATAAAATAAGTATAAATATTGGAGAACATCAAATACATTGCTCTGATCCTAAGGTAAGAAGCTAAAGCACTTGTGATATAGAAATCAGAAACAACGACGGTACCACAACACCCATACCCAGGCAATATCAGTGAAACGCTTATACTTTTGATAATTAGATAAATAACGGTATAATTACAATACATGGCGACAGCGATGGTTTGCAAAATTAGGATGCGCCAGACAACAAAATGTTGAAGTAAGGAATTATCATTATTGCATTACGATGCACCAGACATTTCTTTTTTGAATAGGGCGTTTCTGAGCGTACCCCGATGTGCTTTTGCGTATTTAATTTATTGGTGACTATGCTGAACATCAACCACTTAAAAGCTTGCTTTTGTTGCTGGTTTTTTTCTATTCTATTTATTATTTTATATATCGTATGTCGAGTCCAATGAGCCCCAAACCCAAACACGTAGTCCTCGTCCTCTTAGATTAGCTAGGCAGAAAAAAAAAATTATAGAGTTTAAATATTTCTGTATATTTTTATACTTCTGGTGGAGGGATTTTCTTTTTGTAAGTAACCATATTTTTAGTTTTAAAAGTTACTTGCGGGTGTTTGTAAACTCGGAGTCTGTTTCCGAACATTAAAGGTTTTGGTTAAGAGAACGTGTTTCTTTTACAATAAATATCCTGAAACAGGACAATATTATATTATATTCAATATATGATATTATTTATGCCATCCACGACGATTGGATCATTTAAAAGTAGGCCTTGGGTGTCTTTAATTTTTTATTCTTAATTTTTCTTTCCATGATCGTTTTTGCAAGATCATCGAAAGTTTGATCGTCTTTACTCATCGGCTTACATAGAGAAGAAATACTTCTGTATCAATTTTCACTTTGTCACGGAACCCGAGTGTAGTCAACTGAGCATAAAACGCTGCGCACATTGTCATGCAAATATGCGAGCAACAAAAATACCTAAAGCGGGAGAGCTAAAATGACAAACTCAAGAACGCACAGTGCTTCATCTTACGTTACGAACATGAACATAAAAATATAAATTGTGGGTATAAAAACGTTAAAATGTTGGCTATATTTTTAAATTAAATAGTTTCTTTCAAGGATTATTTGAGGACAAAATTTTCTTATTGCAGACAAATCAGTATGTTTTCTAAATCTGAAAGCTAAGCTGTCAGTTTTTTAGATTCCTCTTAGTGAAAAATCTGCTGGTTCAACATTCTTGTTGATTAGATATTTGTCTGGAAGAGATCATTTCTAACGATTGGACCGCCTTAATTGTACCATTCTAAATGTATATTTAATTTTATAGATGTATCTGTTTATTTGTGTAGTGTGCAATAAAGAGTATCTATCTATCAATACCTCCTCTACTCTCTTTTCAAATGAATAACATCAATTTTGTCTTTATAAAATTTGACGATATTTACCGGACTTTTCTTTAATAAAATAAACAACATTAATTACTTCTGCCTAAGACACATTCCTTGCCAGTGTGCAGAGCTTTATTCACGCGCACTAATTAAAAACAGCGAGTATGCGGTTTAAATAAAACTGCAGCTTAATCAAAACGTGTCGTTTGTAATGTGAAAAAAAAGCAAAGGGCTTTTGAGTAAGCGTACACGGGTTCTAGTATTTAACTCTTTTTTTGTAATTCATGTTTATCTACGAAATTTTAAAACTTTAAATTTCCAAAAATATTATACAAGAGAGTTAAAAGTTACAAACGTTCAATCACTCGAAACCTGCAGGCGCCAAACTATGAACTCAAACAGTGGGCACTGTTGTTTTAGTGTCAAACTCTGGACATAGAAACAAAAGAGCAATAATAAACTAAACTTAAAGGCTGAGTACAATGGAGCTTCAGTAGGCTGGTAACATTAGCCACGACGTTTAAGAATAAATAATTAGTACAATTGTTCTACTTCGAATCATCTGCAATTACAACTAGCGGCACAGAAGACCATTACGATTACGTGATTGGCTAGTCGCACGCCGCGTCCGCACCGCCGGCCGTGATTGGTTGTTAGCTCTGCGCACACGCGTCTCTAATACGATGCTCGTCGCGTAAGACGCGCACAGCGATCCCAGCGCATCTGTACCGGTGATAAAAAATCAGGAAGCTAAAATAATAAAATAAATATTCACTTCCATATATCTAAGTATTTGTACACGCTGCGCCATTTTCTTTTAATATAGACAAACGCAGCGTAGGTAGGGCTCACAAATTATAACAAAAGTGAAAAAATGAAAGCAGTGTGATTTTGGTCAACTTCCGAAGTCAAGAGGCAAGCACGCCGGACTTAGCGTCTCCATGTTTGAGGTTCCTTGTTTTATTCCCGATAAGCTTAGTGAAGATAACGAACTCATTATTTAATTTAATTTGTAATTTAATGACATTAGTACAATTTATTAAAATTTTAAAATTTTGCATGTCTTACCCAGACAAAACATGTTGGCACTATAAATATTTTGTTACCTTATTTGTACCATGTTTTTAGGCAAATAAATTTATTTCATGTCATTTCATAACGAACTTTTTATAATATTGTATCGGGTATAGGTGATGGTAACCCTATTCGTTGTTGTGACATACACTAATCGAAGCTTATAGAAAAAAAAAACAAGAGGCGATTTATACTCTGACGATATAATTTTACAAACCACCATCCATGTAACACTAGCACATAAGGAGCGACATACAGGGTGTACGAGAGAATAGGACAGTCCTTAAAACCACGTGATCAGCTGTTCATATAAAACAACTTTTTCTACGGGAGTAACATTGAAATCGGTATTTTCTTTTCAGCTTCCCTATACAAACCTACTCGTATACCTTGATGATAATCTATGGAGCATCTGAAAATAAAATCACGATTTCGCTGTTGCTCCCATAGGAAAAGTTGTTGTATATGACCAGCTGATCACGTGGTTTTAAGGAGTGTCTCATTCTTTTGTACACTCTGTATAATATAATTTATTAAACTACTAAAATTTTTAACCAAAAAAAAGAGCGGACCACGACTACCACGACTACCACGACTACCACGAGTCTGCAGACTGTAGTTTTAAATTAAAAAAAAACAAAACTTATTATTACTATTACCAATTACCTATTACACACTAGTTAATTACCCGTATAAATTCACCTGTCGTTTCCAACCTTTAGGTTAATGTGGCTAAAATTATCACCTTACGGTATAAACAAAATATTACCGCGCGCATCCCGCACAATTTGCATTCAATTTCACGCGCCGCGTGATTCGCGCGACAAATTAAACATTCAAATATCTAATGCGCGCCTAATTCAGCCGCGACAATTGTTTGCCAGCGGCCTTTTGACGCAAAGGACGGAATAATTGCGACAGCGTCAGCGGTAGGCTGAGTTTGCTGACACTCATTTCTGGTTACGTGGCAAAATTCGGTGAATATTCTCGAATGTTAGGATACGTGAAGACTCGTCACGTCTCCGTGAGGTTGCCGATCAATCGCGCCAATTAAGGCAAGGAGTGTTTATACAGAAAAGGCGTCTAGCGACGCTGTTTCTTTCCTATTTCACACAAAATGTATAGAAACGACGAGTCCGCGTCGCTTGTTTAAGTATCTCTCGTCATTATACCTGCACAACACAAGCGGCGCAGCGCAGGCGCACGTAAGGTGGAAGAGGTGCGTATGGGACCCAGAAGAAGCGTGGAAGTAGCGTATAAGAAGCGCGTAAGAGGCGCATAAGAGACGCGAGAGACGCGGAAGAGATGCAAGCGGGGCACCAGGCTGACAAAGGTGACTCGGTTTGTTGCGCCGCTTCTTCACATCGCCATATATGTGGTCCCAAAGCGGTGGTATGGCTAAGTTTTATTTTGGGACGTGTATAAGTGCCCAAAAGAGGGCTTACATACTGAATAAAGGACTTTGACTTGGACCACATCGCTTTTGTTTTGTTGTCCTGTGTGTAGAGTTGTGAAATGGATGTCTCCATTCAGTCAGTATTTGATTATTTATCTACTAAAGAGAGAGAGAGAGAGTTATATTTTTATTAGAGACTCCCTTAAAACAGTACAAAAAGAGACTTGCACTGGACACTCTACATGGACCTCACAACACACTAATTGTTATAGTCCTCAAGTAATGAATCAATATCCTTGTCTGGAAAATGTAGTTCACCAGGAGGGTCCCTCAGCATACCGATAAAGAGCTGTTAAAAAACTATTTTCTGAATTGAACCAAACGACATTTGATCCCTTGACCATTGAAATAACAAGTTACACAAAATTCCTTGCTATGCTATTCCTTGCATAGCATCCTTAAATCGACTTCAAAATCCGAAAGTCTTAAGAAAAAGAGACTTCGAATATCTCTATTCGAAACAGTGGTGCTATTAAAATCCCATTCCAAACAATATTGTATTTTTTCCACCGCATTATTAGAGCAGACCACAACGTAATTAAGAGCCCTTTCCCACAAACAAATTGGCACAAATTCTTTGGACTTAATTGGGCCACGTCAATTAATGTGGCTGATTTATAGACAGAGACACAACCTTGTACCTCATGTTAATGTAACAAGTGCTGTTGCTTCACTAGACCAAAGGGCATATTTTGTCGAGATTATAACGAAAAATTTTTTTTTCAACATCACTAATTAATATTGGACAACATCACATACATTGCTCTGATTCTAAGGTAAGTAGCTTAAGCACTTGTGTTATAGAAATCAGAAACAACAACGGTACCACAACACCCAGACCCGAGCCAATATAGAAAAGTTGGTTTTCTACATTCACCCGACCGGGGATCGAACCCGGAACCTTAGAGATGACAGCGCCAATTAATGTCCGGCGGTGCTCGCCTCTCGGCTACGGAGGTCGTCAAGCTAAGATTTTACTATGGTGATTATATAATTGATAAAAATACTAAACATACTAAACTTTTTTTAAAACAGCTTATGTACCAACATGATGCAATGAAAACAGACTCCAAATCCAAGACATGACTTAGGTAAATAATGATCATCAATAAAGTTTGCTTCTTACGATATCAAACCCGGAACCTTTTAACGTTGTAATCTTGAGCTAGCTGTTTGCCTCTGTTATCCGGAGTGCAAACTAAAATTAGAAAATCGTCGTCGTATTCTTTTGTGAAAAAAAAAATAAAGATTAAGTATTTTTTTAGGGTTTTTAACACAAACTTGATTGTTAAGTTGTCTTTGATATTCCGTATGTTCCATCTTCCTTACTTATATTATACTTAAACTCGAAGGTTTGTATGTATGGATGTTTTACGCAAAAAATACTCGACGGCTTTGGATCAAATTTTGAACACAATACGATACTTATATGTACGGATACTTTTTATCCCGGTTAAATGTTACCCGAGGGATATTTTTCTATAAATTGTTCTTTCTTTGAACGTTTTTTTTACATCATTCAAAATATCCTGTAGCCCACGCAAACCAAGTTGCGGGCACAGTACACATATAAAACAGCGGTAGGTACCTACTGCAATTTAAATTGCGACCAGATGTCTAGATTAACTGCAGGACCGGTTTCCTTAAAAGGAAGTGTTAAATAGGATATGTGTACTTATGTTATTACGGAAAAGTTACGGCATATAACAAGGTTGTAGTAAACACTTTGTGATTAATAAAGTTGGCCAGTAAGTTGGTAAAGTTTTTTTTTTCATTTATTTTGGCAACAAACAGTCATATATATAAACATTTAGGTAGGTAAAAATTAATTACAATAAAAGACCTAATAGTGCCTAAAAGTAACATGCTATAAATACATATTTAGGTATTACATGATCGGACATGATAAAGTTAGTGCGTGTGTGTGAGTGTTAGTGTAAAGTAAACCTAAAATATATATATTCAAAATTTCAGATAACATTATTATAAGAAGCTAAATATTAAAATTTGATTTTGCATAATTATGTAATTCATGTTTTACTAATATGAAATAATGAAATATGAAAAAAATCGATATCAGTAAATTCCCTATTGTAAGATGCAATTATTAATCTGATGGTGCAGAGTTAAAGATAATTTAGACAGTCAAAAGCATTAGTCCTTGTTAAAATAGTTCCTAAAAGCTAAAAGACGACCTCCGTAGCCGAGAGGCGAGCACGCCGCCATGTCCTAGGTTCTGAGTTCGATCCTCGGTCGGGTCAATGTCGAAAACGAACTTTTCTATATTATTGTCTCGGGTCTCTGTGTTGTGGTACCGTCGTTGTTTCTGATTTCTATAACACAAGTGCATTAGCAACTACTGTTAGTATCAAAGCAGTATTATTATGTTGTAATTTAGGGTTCTTTCAAAATTAAATAGAATAGAATATAATTTATTGCCGTTTATTTTGGCAACAAACAGTCATATATATAAACATTTAGGTAGGTAAAAATTAATTACAATAAAAGACCTAATAGTGCCTAAAAAGAACATGCTATAAATACATATTTAGGTATTACATGATCGGACATGATAAAGTTAGTGCGTGTGTGTGAGTGTTAGTGTAAAGTAAACCTAAAATATATATATTCAAAATTTCAGATAACATTATTATAAGAAGCTAAATATTAAAATTTGATTTTGCATAATTATGTAATTCATGTTTTACTAATATGAAATAATGAAATATGAAAAAAATCGATATCAGTAAATTCCCTATTGTAAGATGCAATTATTAATCTGATGGTGCAGAGTTAAAGATAATTTAGACAGTCAAAAGCATTAGTCCTTGTTAAAATAGTTCCTAAAAGCTAAAAGACGACCTCCGTAGCCGAGAGGCGAGCACGCCGCCATGTCCTAGGTTCTGAGTACGATCCTCGGTCGGGTCAATGTCGAAAACGAACTTTTCTATATTATTGTCTCGGGTCTCTGTGTTGTGGTACCGTCGTTGTTTCTGATTTCTATAACACAAGTGTTTTAGCTACTTACCTTAGGATCAGAGCAATGTATGTAATGTTGTTTAAAAAACTCAGTTAAAGATTTTATCATATCAGCCTATGCCGTTTATATGGTCGTCAGTGCATCAATTTGGGAGTTAAAGACTTAAAATCAACTTCTGCTTATTTTTTAGAACAAAACTCATAAGGTTTAGGTCAACATTACGGATAATTGGTTTTCTTCTTTCTCCTACCTCTTTGTCCCCTACCTAGTTGAGGTACGCTGGACTATTTCAGATATTATCAGATAACAATTTCTGTATGTTTAGATTTCCTTTAATTAAAATCGTTAAAAAATATTTTAAGAACAGGATCAACAGACTCTTACGGCAAATAAATTATATTCTATTCTATTTAATTTTGAAAGAACCCTAAATTACAACATAATAATACTGCTTTGATACTAACAGTAGTTGCTAATGCACTTGTGTTATAGAAATCAGAAACAACGACGGCACCACAACATTCAGACTTGAGCCAATAAGAAAAGTTCATTTTCCGAACTCAGAGAAGGCGACACCGAGCCCGCACCATTATTCCTTTAAAAAATGCAATTAGCAATAAAAGAAAAAGGTGACGCGCAGTCATCGTCCGATTGACGCTTAGTGTTAAAATCTTTTGGCATCACTGTCAGTTTTTGTTTTTTTTTTTGCTGCCAATTTTCGATTTTAAAGCCAGAATTAGAAAAATTTCCCTTTCGCATTGCTTTTGCAAGATACGAAATCAGGGCTCCGGCTTGCAAGCTTCTCGCCTACGGAGGTCTTCAAACTGTCAAAATGATGTAACCGAATTACGATTTCCAAATTATTGAAATACTTAATGTAATTATTACACCGCCAACTTTTTACGACGTAATAATTTACATAAAATGTTTTCAGAACCATAAAAGGTAATTACTGACTGCCCCATAAAAGTGTAAAGTGCGCTTCATAAAAAGTGTGTCTATTAAATGTCCCGCATTTTGAGTTAATTAAATAAGGTAATTAACAGTTCGGGGGGAAATGGGACTTCCGTCACAGTATAAATAGGTACAGTAAGCTCATTTTACTAATCGCTCAAGCTAAGGTATACGATCAATTTACATTAATTTGAAACCATTTTTAATACGTTTTAAATGAGCTTAGTGAGCGCAATCCGTTACGCTTAATATTATGTTATAAATTAAAGTTTTGATGTTTATGTCTTAGAAAAAAGCCTTAGCTGATAAATTAAATGATTCGGGGGTTGATTCTCCCTCAGAATATTATTAGCAAAATGAAAAAAGTACGTATATAGTTTATCGTACAGCAAATAGGCTGGCGTATACTTAAGCGTAAGCGACTTATTTTAGCCTGCATAGATGAGCCAAGATCATTTGCCACCTGTACGCAAGAGGAGCTAATGAGTGCTAACAGACAACGGCATCAGAGTGAAAAACACTCGGCTTACCGTTATATTTTTTTATAATTGAATTTTGCCATCGATACGATAAAAGGAAGCCAGGACAAATTAAAATTGTCATTGTGTACCTAACTCGCGTCTTTTATGCTGGAGTAACAGTCATAGCAATAAAAACTCAGTCTATTTTCTAATATTCTGCACGTAGTTCAAAGTTAGTTCACAGCATACGCAATTACGAGTTAACCTTAACCTCCAAGCCTTAGTTCAAAGCGAGTATACTGTATTCCCCTGCACTGTGCTTCCGCGGAGGATATTATTACTCGGCGGAAGTGACGCATCGAGGCAAGGTGTCAACTTTGTGTTGCCGACAGTGGGGTTACAAAATGTGAAAACTCAGACAATGTTTGCTCAGGTTTAAGAACGGAGTATTCTCATAATATTCGCAGTAAAATATGTAGTTATAGCTAACAGGTGATCAAGTTTCATAGGGGAATATTTCTAAGAAAGCATTTCAATTATGGGAATAATTGATGCTCGCTCACTCGTACTTTTTGTTTATGTATTTCATTTTAAAAGGCTGGCAAAGGTTTTGAGCTCTGTTCGATCGTATCACTAGCTAACAAATAGACCCTGAAGCATAATTACAAGTCACATATAAAATTCCAAGAATCGCATTTAATATACTAAAAATTCCCATTCATTTTCGATTTTGGAATGATAATATTACATATTTATAAGTAAATGCATCAAGCAATAAGACCGCCTCATCATCATCATTTCAGTCATAATACGTCCACTGCTGAAAAAACATAGGGCAATGACTTCCAGATTGGCTAGTTAAAAGCGGCTTCCTGCAACCTTTACCAAATCGTCCGTCAGTTTTGTGGGTGGAGTTTCTAGAATACTTAGAGGTACGCGTCACGCGGTACGAACGTTGCACCCCAGCGTACTTGCTGGTGCAACGTTTGTACCGCGTGTCGTGGCCTCTATTCTAGAAATTTTCTGCCCTAATGGCCATCAGCTCTACGTGCTATGTGTCCCACCCATTGCTGGTCCTCCGTCTCTCCGTCCTATTTAGAAACAGAATAGAAAGACATAGAAAAGCATTTATTTGAGGCACAATATAACAAAACAAATGAAAATAACATCCACAAAGAGTGTCAAAACGGTCCTCGCTCAGCATTTGTCTCCACAGCCAAAAGCCATAACGACGCCGATTTTTAGCGAGAACCCCGACGTTAGGACGTGCAGCGAGCAGCGACACAACGGTATATCGGACCACCAAAGAACCCCAATCCCTCCTGTCGAAGAACAAAATAGGCTGCGATGACACACAACACATCGACTTTTGTTCGTTAACAGATCTCATTTCTGATTCGGTCTCGAAAAGGAAGAAAGAATAAGACTGCCAAAATTTTGGTATTCAAATGCTTTTCTTGACGCATTGTTTATTTATTGTGCTGTACAGGGTTACATTGCAAGGTAGTGCCAAATTTTCAGGGACGACTCAGAATCAGTAACTAAATCTGTCTATGATATAAACAATCTAAAAAACAATCTTTTTTTTATTACTTTCCGCTGTTCAAAGATGGTACGCGTGGATAACCTTGTCTCATTCATAAAAAAATATGCACGCATCTCTGTGCAACCTAGAATTGCAAAGTTCAATGAAATAATAGTCACAGCCTTTTCGATGTAAGGTTCATTTCTAACAGCAGGAGCTCCCGCGCATACTAGAGGTTCAAATTAACAACAAATACCTTAAACAGTGCCCCTCTAGATCTTATTGTAATTTTTGTGGCACTACCTTGAAATGTAACCCTGTATAATCTCTTGTTGACTTACTTGTTTATAAGTTCAAAAACCACATTAATGGTTACATGGTTGGACAGAAATCCTTATGGAAAAAGGATACGACAAAGTTGAAGATTACTTGAACAACAAGAGCGCATGGACTTAATAGCCTGCCTAGCTTGCACTTAGTTACATCTTGTAATTATTGTATTTCCTGTAATAAAATCAGGCTGACAAAGGTGACTGAGTTTGTTGCGCCGCTTCCGCTCATCACCAGCCGATATGTTGACCCGAAGCGGTGGTAGGGCTAAGTTATACTTATGTTGGGACGCGTGCCCGGAAAAGGGCCTATATACAGAATAAAGAATTTCATTTCATTTCATTTTAATAAAGAGTGTCTACAGCTAGCGGCACCTAAGCTTAGCACTGGGCGAAAGTTGCGCAGAAAATCTTTACGTTTACGTGATTGGATAGTCGCACGCCGCGCTTGCACCGCGCCGGCCGGGATTGGTTGTTAGCTCCGCACACACGCGTCTCTGATACGATAATCGTCTACTAAGATGCGCAAAGCGAAGCTCTTTGCTGGGGCAAACTTTCGTGCCGCTAGCTGTATCTATCTGTATAACGATTTGTTCTCGCATGACGTCATTACCAAATTCTCTGATTACATAAGCCCATTAATACTGCACAGTATGACGTGTTCTGCAGCACCGACATTATATAACTCTACCTGGGCGGCATAACTGTCAGCGCGTGTCCACTTCATCACGATATAACAGTATTTATTGCCCCAAAATAGCATTAAATTGAACTATATGCAAATGTTATCAAATTCCGTATGGGAATGTGAATTACCAGTGCTATTCTTAATTCACTAATAACAATTTTTGAGAGACAATAATAATTCGAATACAACTACATCGAAATCTCATAAAAAGTACCTACTTCTTAATGATTAGATTATAATCTATAATAGCTGCGGGGTAACTATGAACTCTTAAAACAATCTCAAAGCTGTCAAATCTGTCAATTTTGGTACGTCATTCCATACAAAATTTGACAGATTTGATAATGTTTGACAGATTTGAGATTGTTTTAAGAGTTCGTGGTTACCGCCCTGGGGTCGATTTTCTAAAAAAAAACTCAAGTAAACTCGCTGTAAATATCACCTAAGCGATACAAACATAGCCTCTATTTCGCTAAGAAATGGGTTCAAATTACTATTGTCGATGAGTGACTTTAGTGTTAGAGTGACAGCACGTATCACCTACGCAGTAACAAACAAACATAGACTCCGTTTTCATACAAAGTTTGATCACATTATTAATTGTCAATTAGTGAAGTGATGTCGAAGTGATCGACTAATATTACGCTCAAAGCTTGTAATCTTCGAAAATACTTTTTGAATAAAACTACCATAATTCACAGCAAAAAATAAACATGCAACATTAAGAATTATCCCTGAAAATTTAACGAAATGTCAATCAAATGTTTATTTTTATCTTATGATTTTTAGTTGATGTTTTTATCTTCAGCATTTAGTTTAAAATAAACTGTTTACATGTTAAAATTTACTTGCCATCATAGACGTCGGCGGTGTACCAGTTTATGAGTGGATTTCTACTGAAGCGGAGAGGAGAAAAGACCTGTTTTTCATACAAAAAACTACTGAAGTGGACCTAGATTTGGTTGGAATTAAAAACATAAAGCGGTTTTGCTTGGGTTGTGATTTATATAAACGTATAGCTCTTTTCTTCTTTTCGCTTTGGTAAGGAAATACTCGCTAAAGCATCTGCCTCGGTTACTACTGCCAGCGTCCGACAATCATATCTGTTGTGTTCAGTAATAGTCGTAGTTAACGCCTCGTGCATTTGCAAAGAGTACGGGCAGGTGGGTGTGTCGTTTATAAATGTGACTCATACCATAAAGTGGTACACCGCAAATTTCCTCGTCATCACCTACTGATTGGTTGGCATAGCAAGGTGAAATTTAGGTTATTTACCTATTGTGAAAACCTATTGAAAAATGGAATGACCGAAAAAAAATATGGTTCCTAACTTAGAGATCATTGCTTGGGCTCTGGTGTAATCAGAATTATTAGGAAGTAAATATTCGAATAGTTTTGTAAAAAAGTTTGTTGCTAACGTTCGTAACTGACCTACAAAGGCTTAATACGAATAAAAATAGTATGCGACGCTGTCACACCAGATTACATAATTCCTAGTCAATCAAGTACATATAGGTAGTTATATGCCTAATTAACGGCCTTGGTCCGGCAGCGATGTAATGTGTATTTTGAGTAACCTCTTTTTTTATAAGCTCTTACAGACAGTGCAATAACTAAAATAAATTATTTTTTTCCAGATTTCAAGTTCCGGCGTTCCAAGAAAATCCATAATATTAAAATAGTTATTTGGAATTGATCCAAGGACTTAAGATATTTTGTGATAGAGAAAAATAAGGAAGCCCAGTGAAAGCAACGCAAATGTGTCCGGTGTGTTACGGTGATAAATATGTGATCTGTTCTCGGACGAAAGGTGATAGTGATCATGGCAAGAGATATCGATGTGTGTGTGCTAGTTCTAGTGGTGATACAGACTTTGATTGGGGGAAGCCTGGAGATCATCGACTCACGTAAGTTTCATATTTTTATTTCTCAATCATTAATTCAAATAGCATATGTGCTATTTAAATTAATCAAAGGTAAATAACTAGTATGCTATTGCTGTCTATTACAACTATTATACTACTCTTAGCTATGATTTCAACGGTTAAATTGCTTCGTACATGGCGTTGCTCTATATGTTAATAAACATGTATTCGATTTACCTGTGTTACGATATTACATTGTTTTAGTCATAGTAGTAGAGTATTAGTTTTATTTTCATCATTTTACCATACATTCTCGCCTTCGATAGCCGATAGTGTGTAGGCTACGTCACCTCGGTCTAAAGATATCAATTTAGGATCATGTTCGAAGCAGCATTGAAACATGTTGTCTTCCGTCGTTCGTCGTTCCGTTGCGAAGTCATATTTAACTCTATGTTCTCGATATACTTCGATTAAAAGACTTTTAGACTTGTCTTGTTAGAGGTTATGGTTCACGAAGCAAATATACATAGGTCTTTTGTTCTTGCTTCTGACATGCGCTTCAATTTGCCTTCAAGATTTGCTTGATCACTCTCCATCAATACTTGATGCTTGTAATTTCCAGTATGTTTTCTTTATTCTGTGCAATAAAGAATATCCATCTATATAGGATAAGTAAGGACCTTCCTATTAAAAAATACCTACACCAGAAATCAATTACCTACTATCATAAGTATACCTGAAGTGGCAGTAGGCCGTGTCTGTCGCAGAACCGACGAGAGGTGGAGCAGTAAGGTTCTCGAATGGAGACCACGCTTAGGCAAACGTTGTGTAGGACACCCCTCGCTAGATGGACCGATGACCTGAAGAAGGCAGCTGGCAGCGACTGGATGCAAAGGGCGGGAGATCGTGCGTTGTGGCGCTACTTCGGGGAAGCCCATGTCCACCAGTGGACAGCAACAGGCTGATATGATTGATGATAATGATGATGATAAGTATACCTACTTGTAGCATTGCTACAGTTGTAAGCTTATTATCGAATTACAAATTAATTACAGAATCGTAAATACAAATCCTTAAACAATCAAAATGTGCAACATACCGCATGCTAGTAAACAAACACGAGCATAGTACAATTTAACTAGTAAACACACCATGAACTTTTAGTTTATTTCGGCGTCAGAGTGTCGCAGGCGACCTGATTTCAGTAATTCTGGAACGGAGCCAAATTGGACGGATATATCGCTTGGTGCGCCGATTTTGTCATACATTGTCAATTGTGAATTTCAGTTCGAGTTTTTTTTAGAAAGGGGTGACCAATCTTTTCCGAGTGCATCAATCGGGCAGTTAACGGTCGATGCAAAAGTAATTTGAATATACGCCAGACTATAAAATTGACATGGTGTAGAGCTAGCAGAACGTTCACAGAATGAGTATCATCCATTTAGTTTTTGCGTTTTTAGCAAATTTTACGAAAAAAATGTCAGGAACATTTATTAAACGAGCACTTTGTAATAATAATGTCTAGATAGAAGTAAATGTGTCTCTATAATCCATCTTAGAAGGAGGATAAAATAGAAAAAAACAATTTCACATTTGCACATATATAGGTATATGTAATATTGTGAACTTTAAGGGTGTATAAATAAATAAATAAATAAACACTAGGTAACATCACTTAAATTTCTCTGATCCTAAGATAAGTAGCTAAAGCACCAGTGTTACAGAAATCAGAATCAATGGCTGTAACACAACACCCAGTCCCGATGCAAAAAAGAAAAGTTTGTTTCTTAAATAGACTCGATATGGAATCGATTCCTCATGCTAGCTCGCTTTAGCCAAGAAAGCTACTAAAATTGACATAAAAAAGTTGGATGAAACAGGGTTGTTTGCAAAATTCGACGTTTCCGCAGATAAACTTGTGAAATATGCTCCATTTTATGACCAGGAACTAATCCTGTTAATTACAAAATAGACAATAATATTAAAATAAATTTCAAATTATAGTTATTAAAAGTTAATAACTCCAGACAAAGCTTTCGAAGTTCATAAAACAAATCATAAAGCATATCTATTAAAACATAATTTTACTAAACGAGACCCGTTAAAGCTAATAACTATTAATTGCAACAAAGAAACTAAATTATTGCCACAGATTTGTTCAAATCCCATCGCTCGGAAACAAATTATTAAATACCCTATAATCCTGTAAAGAACAATGACCAGTGGTTTAGTTAGGGTATAAGCCAAATTGTGACACTTTATTTGGTAGGATTATGCAACGCTATACGGATGGCGCGCCCGTATCACTGTGCAGATATGATCAGTAGACTTATAATACTAATAATCTTCGCAAAGCTGATCTATGTCTCTCCTCAATTCTCGGCAATTTTTAGGGTTCCGTATCCGATGGTAAAACGGAACTCTATTACCAAGACTCCGCTGTCCGTCCGTCTGTCACAAGGCTAAATCTTATGAATCGTGATTGTTAGACAGTTGAAATTTTCGTCTGTAGTCGCTATAACACAAACACTAAAACCGGCCAAGTACGAGTCGGACTCGCGCACAAAGGGTTCCGTACCATTATCTATAAAACGGTAAAAAAAACACGTTTGTTGTATGGGAGCCCCTTTAAATATTTATTGTATTCTGTTTTTCAGTATTTGTTGTTATAACGGCAACAGAAATACATAATCTGTAAAAATTTCAACTCTCTTTCTATCACGGTTCATGAGATACAGCCTGGTCTCAGACGGACAGACAGACAAACGGACAGCGGAGCCTTAGTAATAGGGTCCCGTTTTACCTTTTGGGTACGGAACCCTAAAAAACTAGAATGAAATAAATATTAAGAAGGCTCGCATACAATAAACGTGATTTTTTAAAACTGTTTTTATAGATAATAGTACGGAACCCTTCGTGCGCGAGTCCAACTCGCACTTGGCCGTTTTTTTCATCCGCTGCAACAGCTTTGCGTATACATCGCTTTACAGTCTACACTGTCAGAAGGCGCCCTATGCAGTATTTGTAAGGGGCGGGCTCCTTCTAAGAACACTATAACACCTCCATATTATTTATTGTTTTGTTTTGAATTAAAATTATAACTAAATGTACCTTTGAATGACACGTTTCATTAGAGATCGAAATTAAAAATAACTTTATCGTTCACCAAAGTTCTTGATTTATAATTAGTTCTAGTTCTAGCCAGCCATTGATATTTATGAACTACAGGATGCTTGGCATATCACATACATCCCACTGGAACATTGGACCGGTATTAAAAGTATCCTGTATGTTAATCTAGATCATAATCTATTTGTGTGCAAAATTTCATCCAAATCCGTTTACCCGCCTACGCGTTATTGAGTCACAAACATCCAAACTTTCGCATTTATAGTATATTAGTGGGATAGTGTGATTTAAGTAGATATTTATGAAATACGCGTTTCAAATACGAATTCTGATATGGTTTACATGATTTATAAAAGCAAGCTAATGTTAACTGATATAAGACGACACATACCTACTTCGAGTATATTTAATCTATCTTCGGAAGCACAGAGGATCTTGCCATCATTGTCACGAAATACAATCAAAATTGACACTAATTATCTTGTAGTAATTATAATCAACAATAAACCCACTGTTACTTCCTTCGTTATGGCCGTACCTTTATCTAGAACATTAAAATAGTTTATTGACACTTAGCCCACCGCCAGAACGTAATATCGGGAACATTATGACTACGAGGAATTTTGAATTCAAATGTTTGTAGGTCCAATTATTTGGAACCAATTTTGGACGAAATTGAAGTTTTGTTTATTGTTTGTTTTGAAAATTGTAAATAGAGGACCTTGCAATTACAAGACATTACAATTACAGACACATAACTGTCTAAAGTTTATGTAGGGTACTTAAATATTTTTTTAAATCTTGTGGCAAAATATTATAGGTAGGTAAGTACTTCAAACATTTTACATTTAAGTTTAGCCATCTTTAGGCTAGCTAGGTAAGCCACACGTCATATTTTTCGACCACGAATAACGTAAATTTGAATGAATCTGTCAGTTCTTATCAAGGTTATCAATTTGAAGATTCTGTCACCATCATTTAATGATAACAACTTGCAAAAGCTACATAACACTGTAATTGCAGGTAGTATATAAAATTTCACAATTCTGCACCACTTTCCCCTTTCTTTATAGTTTTCCTCTGCGTGAAGGTTGTCTGGAAGCGATCACTCTTAGCGATAAGACCGCTTAATTTTAAATTTATCTGCAAATATCAACTGTAACTTTGTTTGGTGCGCAATAATGAGTCTCTCTATTACGTTGGTAAAAGAGAGAATAAATATAAATAAATAAATAAATTGTTTCCACAATCACACCAATTAGCTAGCCCCAAACTAAGCATAGCTTGTACTATGGCGACTAGATAACGGATAAACATACTTAAATACATTTATAAACGTCCATGACTTAGGTACAAATGCTCGTGCTTATCACACAAACATTTGCCCCTCGCGGGATTCGAACCCGCAACCGCCGGCTTTGTAGTCCGGAGCGCGAACCACTACACCAGACGGTCGTCAAGAATCTATCTATTAAGTTAGTTTTGTCAATTTAAAAAAAAACCGATTCTTACTAAGTGAAATAACATTCTCATGGCTATTAGAAACGTAATTTATAAGTTATTTGTAGGAATAAATCATTTCAATTCGGATTTGCGTAAAGCGGTAATTTCTGACGGCTAAAACAGGTGGTACTTTATAAATAACCCGGTTCTGAAGCTCGGGTCGTAAGCCTTACTTAATAGGCACCTAATTGAGCCACTATTGGCAACACATAGCCAATAAGCAATTTGTCAACTGAGTACAGTTGAACGCAAAAGTAACTTAAAACACAAAATAGAAACGCCACTATACGTAATTTGTACTTAAACTCAAAAAAAAAAACGAAAACTATGACGGATTACTTTTTGTTTGTCCAGGTACGAATAAGACCCGGATACTTTCTTCATTTTTTAAAGATTTTATTAGAATTATAGAATCTTGAAAATTGGTTTTACAGCATAAGTAAAGAAAAAAAAAAAGAAATTATTACCAGGACGCATATTTGAACACTGGACTGTTTGGACAATGAAGAAATAGTTTAGAACTGTGCTAGGGTTATGTTGCTCTGATCAATCAATCATTCCAAATATAAACAAACTAACATATTATATACAGGGTGTAAAAAAAGGCTTAACGAAGCCTTAAACCACGAATTCTATACATAAAACCAAGTAGAATGCAAAAAAAATAATTGCTGGGAAATGACCTTTATTTTTGGTATCAAAAAAAATAACTTATTTCTAACCCGCAATGTATAGCGCGCACGCCACAGACTATGCCTGTGTGTGTAAGCGGTCGGCGCGAGCGGGTGGCGCGAGAGCACTGCGCACGATTTATTGCCGGCTGTGCCCTTTAAAGGCCTTTTATGAAAGAAGCACTGAAAATGTTTATCATGTTTCTTTGTAAAAGAGTTTAGTATTATCAAACAGAAGTCAATTTTGTAAAAATCTTTGAAAAAAATTGTAACTTTAACTGTCAATAACTCGGTAACCCGTCATTTCCCAGGTATAGTGTCAAAGAAAAAAATGATCGTACTTATACGTAGAATATGTGGTATTCTGCTTGGTTAAGCCTTTTTTTACACCCGATATAGGTATTTAGCTAGAATAAGTTTGTGGAATTATTGTTGCCTTAATTAACTTTTTTTTTTCTCTATAATTTAATCTTACCACACCCTTTGCAAGCTTTCTGCATGACCCAATGGTTGACTGGCAGAGAATGCTTTTAGCATTAAGTCCACCATTTTTACACTTATTGTAAGTTTGTGCAATAAAGTTAAAAAAAAACAAGACTTACCGTATCTAGGAACAAAGTTAAGCGTAGGTACCTCGAACGGGACAAAGTGCTAGAAGAAAAGTTTTAGCTACCTACTTGTCTGTGTGTTTGTCTAGTTAACCTCTACAAAGTTGCACTATTGAACCGTGCTAGATTACTACTACTACTCAAAGTCATAAATCTAAATAATTAATTTCTGAAAATTGGCCATTGAAGGCACTTTTACACGTCCCAATAATATTTTTTCCCTACCACTGCTTCAGGACAATTTGTGGGCTAGTGATAAGAAGAAGCAGAGCATGAAACTGGGCCACTATTGTCAGCCTCTTTTAAAATAAATATTTATACTAGTAAGATCTGTCAGATCTGTTCACCTATTTTTGTGATAGACTGTACCAGCTATTTTCTGGGTACTGAACCGTGTTGTAAGTAGTCGCCATTTTGTGTGTTTAGGTTTTGTTATACTTAACAAAGTTCTTGATGTTGAGTCTGTCTTCGATTTTTTGAGTAAGTATAGTTTTGAGTAAGTGTATTTTCTACTAAAACATCTAATTCTTTGATAATTATGCATGTTTAGAAAAAATAAAACACACGACATACTCAAACTAGCGAAAGAAGGTAGATTAAAAAGTAATCATTACACTCTACAGGTCCTCGTTAGAAAAGGTCATTGAACTATTCGACTTGTGTTTAAAAACTACCCAACACATTAAAAAAACTAAAAATACTTTCCGAAGAATTCACAAGCGCTTCCCAATTACTATCCCATCACTGTCGACTTCCGAATCACCTGTCAAAACTCACCATATCCGAACTGTCAACTGTCACCTGTCAAAACCGGGATACGTTACAGCATCTTACCGTGACGCGTCTCACCGTGTTTCGTTTATCCTAATCTATATTCGTCTTTGTCTGGCGTCGTGCCAGGAACTTACCCAAATGCTTCCTTTTAAGTTTTCATAAGTATCGTTATTCTGATTTAGAAGGTGCTACTGTGTTTAGCGTTCTACTGCTCTATACTGACGTAATAAGGCGCTAATAATATGATGTGACTTAACTAAGTAATAATTTATTTGGCATATAATTGTGCTTCAAAATAATTTGATCGGTTCTGAAGATAGTTGCTCCAAATGTTATAACTAGACTTGCTGAATGTAGGATTTTTTATATTTATATACAGTAACAACTACATAAAAAGAACATACATGTAATTATTATTAACTTTAGGTAATGCGAACAAATAAGCATGTACGCAAATACACTATTCACAAATTACCAAATTAACATTAGGTACGTATATAGCTATATAATAAATGCAGTGACATGCTAGGAAACAACAACTAATAATATGTACACACACGCGCATAAACATGGGTACACGATTTATTTATAACACTGGACAACAACATATTGGACCAATAGCAATCTTTATAAATAAAGTCTAACCTTTATCATGAGCGAAGTCAACCTACATGCCTACCCTTTTTTTTCGCGGAGGAAATGCGTTACGCATACCTGCTGTCGTGGGTCGCCAGCAGGTTATGTGGGACTCCTCAACAATTGGCAGAGACTAGGCTGCTTGTCACCATCCATTTGCCAAGCGTATTACTCAAACCTCCGCGTATTCCGTCCGGCCGCTATTAGCGAGACGACGAAGGATTACTGTGAGCATTCACCCCTAACAAGACAAACCACAGGAAGAAGTTTAAAGTATTTATTATCTGAATAAAGTAGGTTTACATAATACGTGCTATAATGACAATATAATATTTCAGTTCTTTATTCTGATAACATACAAATGTTGGAAGTGTTAATAATTTAGCAGAACAACTTCGATTGAAATTGGATGGTTTCGTTCAACTAGACAACGGCAGTCTAGGAACGTGCCACCCTCGTATCCGTTGGACACTTTGTTCAATTTCTAGTCTTAGATACTTATTACCATGGATCCACAAGTCTGGTTATTGCATTTCGGCGATTGCCATCTCCTCCGTAGCCTTTGAACTTACAGTATGAATGAGCAGGTTTCCTTGTGATATTTTGTAAGGTGAATTTTCATAGGTTTTAGATTTAAAAGTCACATTCTTCTGCTCAAAACTCTTCATTTTTGGGACCAACATCAAAATCTTTAAAAATGTTTAGTACAATATTGATAAGTATTGTCAATGTATTGCGTGTAGAGTTTGAAGTATGAACAACACTTCTTAAGTATTGTTTAGAATTAGGCCCAAGTAACTAAATTGGAGTATATCTATATCTATACTTCTATACTAATATTATAAAGAGGAAAGATTTGTACCTATTTTTGTATGTTTGTAATGAATAGGCTCAAAAAGTACTGGGCCGATTTAAAAAATTCTTTCACCAATAGAATGCTACATTCTTCCAATTTGACATAGGCTACATTTCATTTTGAAAAAAAATAGGGATCCTTCGTAAAATTTGAACAATGTAACCGAAGGTGTAGAAAAATGAGTCTTAAAATGTCTTTCGTCGAATGCGCTGCCGAAACTATTGGCGATAATTGTCTACCCCGTGCGAAGCCGGGACGGGCTGCTAGTGCTTTATAAAACTACTGCATAAATGTTACAAAAATAACTTAAACATAACTAAATATTTTGTTAACACGTTTCTTACTTGTAAAGTAATCAAATATATCTTTCCAGTCACGTCTTAACCGGCTCTTATTGTGTTAAATTTTGTTGTTGCTAAGTAAATTGTAGTCCCGAGAAACTGTTACATAACATTGCAAATTATGTTTGAGTCGTGTGTGTTACAAATTACGCTGCCAACTGTTTTAATTATCTTGATCTGTACTAACTAATATTACGTGAAAAACATCTGTCTGTTTACTTAAACTTATTGGAAAATAAAATTCTATATGATCATGTGATATATTTTTTTATATTTGGTCATGCTGGACAAAGAGGTTAGAAAAATTGCGGAGATTGTAATTGAAAAATTCTGGTGAAACTTTTATTTGCTTCATCGTCATCGTCATTTCAGCCATAGAACGTCGACTGCTGCACAAATGCCTTCCCCAATAACTTCTTGATTGAAGCGGCCTGCATGCATCTAGTGGCTTCCTGTTACCTTTACCAGGTCGTCTGTTCACCTTGAAGGTAGAAGTTCTAAGCTTCGCTTTTTAGTACGAAGCCCCTTATTTACTCACTTGTATCTAACCATGTAATCAAAGCTGAAACAGATTATACACCGTGAATTTTTAATTACCGGAGAAAATTAACTAACATACTCAGATATCGATATACATAGAATTTGGCGAATAAAAAAAACGGAACGGCGTACGGCGTTGGCGTACGAAAGGAATAACTATGAATGAAAAAAAAATCATTCATAGTTATTCCTTCCGTACGCCAATATTACGCGACCAAATTAGGTGAATTTTGGTTCCGTTAATGTTGGAATGATAATGATTACTATTTGAATTAGCAGGACTTTTATGGTGCATATTTTTTTTGGAATGTTAGGGATCTTTTAAATAAATTTCTCAAAAAGAAATTTTTTTTTATTCGCCAAATTCGATGTATATCGATATCTGAGTATGTTAGTTAATTTTCTCGGGTAATTAAAAATTCACGGTGTAGATATTACGTCTAGCTTTATTATTTTCACACTTTTTGAGCTAAATTCAAGAGTTAAAGCAGACAAAGTCGCGAGCACTAGTCAGAGTAATACATTATTTCTAACAAAATATTACAGTTCTTTTAAGAGTCAAACTTCCAAAGTAGATAATTAAGTTTTCAAACATCTATGTAGACATGATTAAATAAAACTATGGTTTTATGGTTTTAGGTATTTTATTTCTCTAAAAGAATACAAATTCACTTATAAGAAAAATACAGAATACACTCATAATAAATAAACAAACGTGGTATTTCATTATATTTCAACAACTAGTTAAGGCTCAGAGTTGCTTGTATTGAAACCCTTAGAGAATGATGGGTTTGAAATGATTTTCCTCGGCCAATTGTATACAAAAATAAACTTTCTCTTTTGCGAAGCAAAGGTTGTACGTAGTATTTATTTTCTCTATGGTATAGGTAGTGGTGAAGTCAGAAGAGTAACATTCTGAACGTTTCGATACGTATTAACTGACCACTCTTTAAAATTTTAGATTCATAAGTGACGAAAACAAATTAAAAGTACTTACAAGTTGACTATAGTCCACTCTGCTTAAATAATTAAGTAGTGCATTTTTAAAAATAAAGTTTTGTAATAATATCTGTTGATAAATAGGCAAAATAAGTCATATTTTGTTACATTTTTTTATGTTTTATTTTATTTTTGTCACGAAAAGCTAGCATAATTCGTCTTTTAGACTTATGTTCCCTAGGCTCTAAATAAATATCACTAAAAACTATAGCTCTTCAAGCAGGTATATATTAGAAGCAACACCACAAGAGTTAAAAGGACTTAAATGACAATACTTCATCAATTCTTGTGATCCTGCCACTCATTACGACCTGTCTTTCATCGACTACAAACTATATAAGCCAAGTTAAGAACTGATGACAGATCATACAGTAAGACAATACTGAACTTCCACGAACCAGCTATTTTGATTACATGAGTGATGCTCATTCGTTTTTTTGTAGGTGGCGCTTAGGGTTTAATTTCATCATTGATCTTTGGCTTCTGTCCAAGAGATGCCGATCCGAAAATATTGTCTCCGAGTGCAATTCTCAGTTTAGAATCTTTTGAGGGGGAAATATAAATAGATTTTGGGGGTACGCTTGTTCTTTTGGCCAGCTGTTTAGTAGTAGTCTGTCGCTGAGTAGGGCTTTCAGATTTGGAGTAGCGAAATGTATTGTGTCTAAGGGTGTCGAAGGGTAATTTTTAGGCTGCGATGACAGGGTATTTAGTATTTCAGGGGGGCGTTCACTTTACAATTTTGATTGTAGGTAAAAGAAAATACACATACTACTTTTTATGACCATGAATATTTTAATGGTTGAATTAATTAAAAAATGTGAACGTTTGCCAACGCAAACATAGGTTGTTTTGGGGCACTGTTTGCCACATTATTACAATACATCATAGAATTCGTAATTATATACAAAACATATACTATGTTTTGTTTTAAAATATTGTGCTTTGAAGGCTATTGCTCGACTCTTTCTATTTCCATACATTAAATAACGTTATTCGTCCTTATTATTATTTCAAGCCTCATTAATACATGCCACTATATAAGCAGTACTATCCTTGCATTATTCCCAAGTGTCCTTACTTTTATCATTCCTAATTGCTCCCCACAAATTCCCATTTGGCCCTTTACCTCAAAGGATTCCCTTAGTGTTGCGCCGCTTGATAGCCAAATATCGATAGTAATTGACTGCTCACTCACTGTACACCAAAATAAAAATGCATACATTGTCTCTACCTGGCTGAAATGAATTATTAGGTTTCATGCACATGTAAAGCAAGCCTTCAAATCAATAATTGTCAATGTCAGGGTGATTCAAGTTATGCACAAACTTTGACATAAGAATTACACAATTGTTTTAATATAATTTGCAAGAATGTGGTCAGGCTATCTCTTCTTAGTCTGTAAAGGTACAGTCAATATTTTTTTTGATAATATTGGTTGTGGTACGTGTGATATGATCAGAGTTCGACCGGCAAACGATTGACATACCCAGCTCAGCTTACTTTATGCTTGCTGTTTTAGGTAATCTCTATAAACTCTGCCTCGAAACAGTATGGTGTTCTGTATCTGTATCCTACTAAAATTATAAATGCGAAAGTTTGTGTGGATGTTTAGATGTTTGTGTCTCAATCATGCGACGGATTAAAAATAAATTTTGCACACATACAAAATATGATTTGGATTATTATATAGGATAAATTATATCCCGGTTAAATTTTCCTGTGGGATATTATATGAAGTTCAAACATCCTGTAGTTCACGCAAAACTAAGTTACGGGCACATCTAGTAATAAATAGAGACCACACTAATTGACATGGTTTTGAACAAAGGTACTAACATTTTTTTTGTGTCGAGTCTTACCAGATTCGTCTCCAAGAACACCCATATCTGAGCTAACGTAGAATAGGTCATTTTCTGAATTGAAACCCAAACCTTTGCGTTCAAGTCAAATCAACACTTTGCCGGCTGCGCTTCGTTGCCCGTTAGGAAACCTTGCTATACCAATATTGTGAATTTTTAAACTATCGATAGCGACATACAAACGTCACTAGATTCTCATCCGCCACCCGGACGGGCGGCACTAAATTATTATATTGCCACAAAACACACGTCCGACCGTCGTCTGTGTTATCTCGTTAAGGCGCGACGGTTGGTCTGTCAAGTAGAAAATTACAAGCCTGTGCAGCTTAATTATCTGCGCTTACTTTTAGAACAGCATCTATATTATATATGGTGGCTGCCTAAGCTAGGAACCAAGCAACTACAAGCTAGACCAGTACAATAGCCGAGGTTTTTCAAGAGGGATTTACGACCTACTACCTGTGCCCGCGACTTTACTCGTTATGAGGACTTTTTCAATTTAAAAAAAAGGAATTTAGGTTAAGGTATTATACAACATTTGTTGGCTACCGATATCTGGATCGGCCTCTTTTTTATAATTGTCTGTGTATTATTTTTGGATATGTTTTTGTTTTGGTGTGATTGAATGGTCTGTCAAGTGGGATTAAATAAAATGGTATTCAAAGAGCATGTGGTTTTTTATAAACATTCTAAAGGTTTCTGTCCGTCCCCAGTACTTCTTTTCAGACGGGACTGGGAATTTGTATATTAGTTTATAATATAATATAATGGATTTCGGATATGAATATTTGACACTGTATTTATTGTTATCAGATTTATTTTTTCATGTTTTATTATAATTTTTAACCGACTTCAAAAAAAAGGAGGTTCTCAATTCGTGTTACGCGATTACGCCGTCAATTATGGATCGATTTCAAAATGTATTTTTTAATTTGAAAGGGTATACTCCCGAGGTGGTCCCATTTACACCAAGTCAGATTCTGATGATGGGATCCTAGGGAAATCGAAGGCAACCCTCAATTTTAATAGGCACCCATAATGTTTTGCATATATTTTCTGACTCAATGCTCAATGATTTTTGGGTCTGGTAATCATCATGTCATGTTGCTGACCTGATAATGGAAGCCACAGAACTCCTTAACGGATAGGAAATAGAAGATTATACTGCAATTTGTCGACAGAACGTATTTCGCAGCGTGTTGAGCAGACGTGGAGCTTATGAGGTACCAGACCGCCAATTTTTATTTACGGGGGGCGTACCCGCACACCCAGTAACGAAAAAAAATTAAAAGTTCATTTCTTAAATTGACTTGGTATTTAACGCAAGACCTTATCCTATGGTTACGACACCAAAATAGCCACCGTTTTGGTTGGAGTGTAGGAAAACCATTGCCTTAAGACTTACAAATTTTCGTCGAAAAATTGACCCTATATGGGTCGTTCTTCAAGCCACGTTTTTTAAGCGGCATCACCTAAAAAGAATGGAAATCGAAAAGCCAGCTAGCCACTTTTTTTTTCGGGTATACTTCCACTCCTCTCTTAACTGGGTTATTGATTATTATTCAATTATCTTTATATTTAATATCATTAAAAAAATAAGACACACCGATTCTTTGATTTTCGTGGAGTGTCCCAAACCCCGATCTGGTCACTTAGTAAATTATATATTTTAAACTAAACGGTACATGCTTACCAAAAAAAATATACTAAGTCATAAGAAGTTGACAATTCTATGAAAAATGAGATCGTCGTTCTAAAAGAAATACATTATCTAAAAAAAATTAAAATGTGACTGTCCAGGGGTAGTTACTGATTTGCGTGGATCATTATAAATTCACTTGCAAAACCCTAATTTCGCGACCTGATGTTGCGTCATCCTAATTCACGTTAAAACTAGTCGCGCTCCGACGGCCGGGCAGAGTACTAGTGTGACGACGCGTCGAGTTTCCGAAAAATTAAGGTAAGAACCTCGTTGCATGGGTATGGTTTCTCAAAAATTTGATTTGTGTGGTACAATTTTCTCCGGTGTCTGTAAATTTATTTATTGAATAAAATTTTGTAGCGATCAAATAATAGGTTACGTAACCTATATTCAAAATACAGTTTATTTGCATAAAAGGTTTGTGTATATTTTCAGGATAAAGGATTTATTTTGATTTTCGTGGTCGTGATTTGCGTGGTTTACGTGGCAGTTTTGACCCACGCAAGTCAATTATTGGCTATGCAAATGAAATAACTTTCGGGTTTTGTAATAGTATAGTATGATCATTTTAATTTTAAAATGTCAATACGTTTAAATCACAATTAAAATGTTGCAGTTGAGGGGTTTCTAATTTTATAAGTACCTTATTATAGTAAAAATAGTGTCAGATAAGCTACCTATATTAATAAATAATAAAATTGTCATCATATCATCATCATATTAGCCTGTTGCAGTCCACTGCTGGACATAGGCCTCCCCCAAGGAGCGCTACAGCGCTCGATCTCCCGCCCTTTGCATCCAGTCGCTGCCAGCTGCCTTCTTCAGGTCATCGGTCTATCTAGCCGGGTGGCGTCCTACACTACGTTTGCCTAAGCGTGGTTACCATTCGAGAACCTTCCGGATCTTATCCCTTAATGAGATCCCCAACATAGACCTTTCCATAGCACGCTGAGTGACGTGTAGTCGGTGGGCCAAATTGACTGTCATGTTCCACGTTTCGGCTCCGTAGGTTAAAACTGGTAGGACGCATTGGTTAAACACCCGGCTTTTCAGGCACTGCGGCAGTGTCGACGTGAAGATGTGACGCAATTTCCCAAATGCTGCCCAGCCAAGCTGCACTCTTCTGGCGATTTCCCGCTCGAAGTTGTCTCAACCGAGCTGTAGTACTTGTCCAAGGTAGACGTACTCTTGGACAACCTCGAGCGTAGTGCCCTTGACGGAAATTGGGTCCGGGATGACATTTTCGTTGAACATTAACTTTGTCTTGTCCAAATTCATCCCAAGCCCCACACGTCTCGAGGCAGCATTAAGACTGTGCAGCATTTTTTGCAAATCCTGCTGCGATTCTGCCATAATAACTATGTCATCAGCAAAGCGAAGATGCGTAAGATATTCGCCATTTACATTGATGCCCAGTCCGTTTCAATTCAGCGTCTTGAACACATCCTCCAGTGCGTTGGTGAACAGTTTCAGAGATATAACATCTCCCTGTCTAACACCTCGGAGCAGCTGGATGGGTTTTGTTCGGTGGTTTTGTACTTGGACGGACATTGATGCCATACTGTACAGGCTTCTTAGCACCTTCACGTACCGCCAATCGACTTGGCATCGCTGCAAGGATTCTAGAACAGCCCAGGTTTCGACCGAGTCGAAGGCTTTCTCATAGTCCACAAAGGCCAGGCACAGAGGCTGGTTATACTCTTCGGACTTCTATATGACCTGCCGCACCGTATGAATGTGGTCTATGGTACTGTAACCTTTGCGAAAACCAGCCTGTTCCGGTGGCTAGAAAGCGTCAAATCTTGCGGAAAGACGGTTTGTGATGACCCTCGAGAACAGCTTGTAAACGTGACTCAGGAGCGTGATTGGTCTATAGTTTTTCAGGAGACTTTTGTCTCCTTTTTTGAAAAACAATGCAACCACGCCCCCACTCCACACTTCCGGAGTTGCCCCATTGGCTATGACGGAGTTGAAGAGCCTCTTAAGTTCGCCAAGCACAGGTTGGCCTGCAGCTTTTAAGAGCTCAGATGTGATTCCGTCTTCGCCGGGAGCCTTCCCATTACTAAGCTGTCCGAGGGCCGCCTCAATCTTATCCTCCCCCACATCTGGGAGATCTTCAGTGAAGTGGCGGGTAAGCTTGGCTCTTGGATCATTTGCGTCGGGCTGCGGCTGTATGTAGGGAATACAATGCGTACAATCGGCCGTAAAAGCCTTCGAATTCGGCCAGTATCTCCGGAACCGATGAGAAGATTCAGCCATCCGAGGTTTTTAGCTTTGTCAGGTGACTTTTTCCCAATCTTTTAGTGAAGACCTTCGACCCCCGATTCTGCTCAATCGCCTCCTCTATGAGGCGATTATTGTAGCTGCGTAGTAATAAAATTGTAATGAATAATTTTTTAGACCAAAAATGCCTAAACATGAGAGGAAAAATTAGAAAGAAAGAAGGATAACTTCTTTCTTTCTAAGAAAGAAGAAGAAGAGAGAGGCTTAAAAAAAATGAAGAGTTCAAGGTAAAAAACAGGGCGAGATATTATAAAAGGAAAGCCGAAGGAAAAATACTTAGTATTCATTACTTGAACCGCCGCGAACAAAAAGCTAGACGACATAGAAGTTCCAGGCCTGGCCAAAGATTACGAAGAACTGATGACTACAAAAACTACTAGAGCTGTGATCTCTTGTCTTAACGACGAAAACTCAAGTGTAATTATATAGGTTTGTCATTCATGTCATGTCTTTAAATAAATAATGCTCGATTGATTCTAATATAAATTTAAACACAGAAATTGTTTTTTAAGCTTTTAGCTTAAAAAAACAATTTCTGTGTTAGTTACTTACCTATTCCTTCAACTGATAACATAATAACTTAATGTATATATAAAATAACATTTAATAACTTATCTAAGAAATTTAAATAAATAAGAAATCATTTTCGTGGAGTGTTTTGTGATTTGCGTGGCCTCCAATTTTTTGACCTCGATTATCTCTGTAAGTATATCGCTCTATTCCATAAAAAACATTACTTTTACGTATATTTTAAGATACAGAGGTCGATTTATAAAATATATTAAATTTGAAAATTGCCACGCAAATCACCAAATAATGCCTTGCTCGAAGAAGCACCCATATAACACCTTATTTTTATCATACCATTGGATGGGGGGTCCATAGAGGACCAACATTATTTAAGGTTACTTTGCTGTAAAGTCATTTTTGGCGGAGTTAGGAGGGGAAAAATAGAGGACTTAACACTTAAAATTGTGAAATAAAATAAGTTTAATAAAAAACTAAAAACCGACTTCAAAATGAAACTAAAAAGCGAAAAATAATATTGACTAAAACATACGTAATCGGTTCTTTTTGGAGTCGGTGCGAATGACAAATTTTAACTTTCGATGGCTGGCACCGACTCCAAAAAGAACTGATTACGTATGTTTTAGTCAATATTATTTTTCGCTTTTTAGTTTCATTTTGAAGTCGGTTTTTAGTTTTTTATTAAACTTATTTTTCATTTTTAATTGTACCCTGACATTTGCATGCTAATTTGTGTAGCCCAAATATGTGATTCTTTTCCATCCATCCATCAGCCGAAAGACGTCCACTGCTGGACATAGCCTCCCAAGGACTTTCCTTCATTTATTGTAATTTAATACCTTGTTATACCATGTTTGACGCAAATAAATGATTGATTAATTGTGGACTGAAGATATTTGGTATGTCTCACAATTAAGCAACTTTGTGGTCTGCGCTGAAGTCCTCTTATAGAAAAAGAAGCTTTGTACTTCGAATTTAAAACTATTGTGGTATTTATCAAAAGAAAAACAGGCGTAAAAGCGTGCCTTCGTTTTTACATTCATACAAAATTTTCATACCCTATTTCATCCCTACACAGGTCAAAATTAAAAGAAATAAGTATTTGTTTCTTACGAGTATCAAGTACCTAAATAAAAAGATTGATAGTATTTTTTTTTCGAGCCTTTTTCACATTTACACCACTTCAAGCCTTTTTTCATATTAATAATATTAGTAGGGATAAAATACTTCAAGATCATGTTTTTTATGAAAGATCTGTCTACTTCGCCTATCGTAGTTGATACATTTATAACTTTGTCAATATATTAAGGGCCTTTTTCACAATGTACGGATAAAGTTATGTAAAAGATAAAAATATGCTGAGGATAAAAGTGCTTGAAAATCATGTCAAAAATCGTGTTTATCCTTCAGATAAGTAAAATATAGCTTATTCAGAACTAATGCAGAACTTATCCGTACATTGTGAAACAGGCACTTAAGGAATAATTTCATCGGTATGAGGATATCAATATTGAGGACCTATATGCAACTCCATCCTCCCCTTACGGCCATCCGCTCGATATTGTTAATGCATATTCAGTTCACGGATACAATAATTATTCCCTATTATATGGTCGAGCAAAATCGTGGCTAGTTCATACACAGAACCGGTGCTACATTTAAAATTTCAATGGTTTGCTTAAAATCACAAATGGACACTTTGAATGTTCTTCACTTCAGCCGATTACTTCAAAATGATAACATTTTAAAATATATTTTAGGGTAGTGTTAATATCATTTTCACGTCCACGTTTTTTGCCTTGCTACGGCTACGGGCTATTTTTGTTCTAGTACCTAAATTAGCAGCGTGCTACTGTCAACGCGTGCGTCACTTCCAGAAAGTGACGCATTCAGGAGATCCCAGAAACCCAAATCCCAAAAAGCTTATTAAAAGAAGTATTCACTGATTAAAAGAATAATACCGTTGTAAATGGTTTAAATTAATATTTGCAAAATGGTTGAAGCGGATCTGTCTGTATCTTTCTTTGACAACTCCCGTCATCTTGCAAATATTAATTTAAACCATTTACAACGGTAGGTACAGGAACAACTAAAAAACACACGTCCGTCGCCAAAGAAAAGAAGAAATACAAAATCATCTTAGAAGTGTTAGAACATCATAGTACACCCGGAAATGATTATGACTCTTCAGCATAGAATTTGTATTAATTTTATCCCATAATAAAAAATCACCTAATCCCTGATAAATGAGTGGTGTAATATACCAATCTGAAGCTAGATTATAACCAGTGCAGTTACAATCGACAGTAATAGGTAAAACTCATGACTCAAACCAAGACAAGACATTTTCTTTTTTGTCTCAATTCGATTAAATTAAAGATCATGACGCGATGATTCCGCTGGGTATGCAATATCTTGGCTCGTCACTCAAAATTTATGAATCTGAGCATCAAAGGGGACACATAACTATATCCCAACCCTCGATGTCCGCTCGATACTCATGCATATTCAACCCGCGGACACAATTAGGATCCTCCATAGTTTTGAGTCGGCCCGCCAATTATATTCTGCAATCGCTTTTTGCGAGAAGATTGGTGATTTGAATGGCTGAGTGTCGGAGCGATAGTTATTCCGATGAGTGCCGATTTGATTATAAACTTTAACTAGTCGGCTGATAACTAGACGGTGGAAGAAGTCTACTTTGGTTTTTTGGGGCATTGAATAAATTTGAACTGATAGAAGTGAAATTAGACTAATTATAACCTAGTTGCGAATATTGCAGATATGAGAATAGCTATTCTACACTTAATATTTACTCATTGATTCACTCTATCGGGTGTAAAAAAAGGCTTAACTAAGCCGAATACTACATATTCTACGTATTATACGATCATTTTTTTCTTTTACACTATACCTGGGAAATGACGGGTTACCGAGTTATTGACAGTCAAAGTTACATTTTTTTTAAAGATTTTCACAAAATTGCCTTCTGTTTGATAATACTTCACTTTTTTAGGCACAGGCATAGTCTGCGTGCGCGCTATACATTGCGGGTTAGAAATAAGTTTTTTTTTTTGATACCCAAAAATAAAAGTCATTTCCCAGCAATTATTTTTTTTGCATTCTACTTGGTTTTTTGTATAGAATTCGTGGTTTAAGGCTTTGTTAAGCCTTTTTTTACACCCTGTATATTAATTCTATTGACCAGACTTTGGCAAGCCTTTGGCAAACCTACTTGTATTTTATTTACATTCACTCTACTAGGAACCGAATCCGGGACCTTAGAGATAGCAATACCAATTCCGACGTGCTCGTGCGCCTTTGGCTACGGAGTTCATCGAACGAACTATGCTATGATCACATTAGTAATAAAAACGTTTTATAAACCTTCATAACTAAGTACTTTAACCAATGTAAGAATACCTAATCCTATTTGGAGTCGGTGCCAGCCATTGAGAGTTAAAATGTGTTCATTCGCTTTCTAATGAAAAAAGAATAATTAAAATCGGGCTACTCTGTAAAAAGATATCCGTGATCAGGGCCATAACTATGAGCTCTTAAAACAATCTCAAAGTTGTCAAATCTGTCAATTTTGGTACGTCATTACATACAAAATTTGACAGAAATGATAATGTTTGACAGATTTGTGATTGTTTTAACAGTTCGAGGTTAGGGCTCAGACCATACTTAAAAAAAAAAATTAAAAAATACGCGTCGACTTGAGAACCTCTTTCGTTTTTTTTTGTCGGTTAAAAAGTAATGCAATGCAATCAATAGGTACTTATTTAACTTATTAATTAAACATCAAAGTAGTAACCCTGTGTTAAATTCGGATCTTGATTGTGAAATTTTCTAAAATCCGTTACTATTTTAGTATCAAATGAGTTACGACCGCGTCCAGCTTAATTATTCAAAAACACAGTTTTCGATTGCAAAATGCTTATTACATTTCAAAATTATATTAGTTGCCACACGAGGGTAGGAATTTAATCAATCTACCTGTCCCAAAGGCGGGTCGTTACACGTGCCCAAATTAATTATCTGACTTAATCCTTTTGATAGCGAACTTTGATTCCACTTAGTAACAATTGCGAAACGAATGTTTGAGCTTAATTCTTTTGTGGATACATTTAATGCAATTTTTCGTTTGTTTTTGAGGATGGATTCTCATCATATTCCAAAAAGAGTTGAGAAATATGATCATATTTTATTAGTTGTCTGCCTGTAAGGTGGTTGTTATACTGCTCATATTACAATACTTTTTACTTAAGAAATACATCAAAAATACAAAACATCAAATGTTCAAACATCTGATAGGTTAAGATTTAATCCCAAAGCCCAAATTTGTCCCGAAGCAGTGGTAGAGAAAAAAAATTCGAGCGTGTGAAAGAGCTTAGTTTAAGCCTACCCATTTGCAAAAATAAATTGTTTTTTTAATGATCGAAATAATCTAATAGCAATATAATAGCGGTAAATTCATTCAGTTAATTACATTCCATTGCAGGAAGGACACTACCAGGACGACAATAATGATCAATTTTTTTATGTTTTTATTAGAGAGCTAGCTTCATAAGCTTTGCCATGCAGGTAGAATTAATTAAATGGTTTAAATTCATTGCTCTCAAGTAACTATAACAATTTATTTAAAAAACTTTCATAGTGAAAATTTTGTAAACAACAAAATACATGCTGGTTGAAAAATTTCATACCAACTCCCGTTATGATCTCTCCCGAGTCCAAAGTAATGAAAAACGTTACATTCCAACAAAGTCCGGCTGAAAATTTTAGGATCAAGTATTTCAAGCATTCCACACCACAGCTGTATAGTCACGAAAAACTCATCTGTAACTCACCCCCGCCGGAAATTATAGACGAGTGATATATCGAGTCACGTGATATTATGTCACTTGATATATGGATCGTACGATGGAGCAGCTAGTATTTCAAATGTTATACGCCTCTGTAAAGGATTGCATGGTCCCATGACACTCGTAATAAGTTGAAACTAGCTGAGGTGATTTTGAAGAAGCAATTAAAAAGAGCGATGCACAATGACTATTGTGTTACAACACATAAATCTGAAATATAACAAGTGATTATTGACATGATAAAACTTGATTTTTCGTATTGAAGGCACTGGAAATCTATGCCAGTTTGGTCTATTTAACCTAGGTTGTGTCGTGTGGTGCCTGCACGTTAAAAGAATAGCACCACCCCTTCTCTTCCTATGGGTGTCGTAAGAGGCGACTACAGGAGAACCGCCACAAGAAGACGGGCAGCAGCGTCTCCTCTCCACCATTGGCCAAACTGCGATCGCCAACCCGCCTGCCAAGCGTGGCGATTATGGCAAAATCCTCCTTTTGGAGAGGCCTGTGTCCAGCAGTGGACTGATATAGGCTGGTGATGATGATGAACCTAGGTTAGTCAACTGTCCTACAAACAAGTCACCTAAATAATATATATTTTTGGTTTGTGTATTGTAACTGTCAAATTCATAACGCTAGTTAAAGAATGTTATGTAACATAAATGACAATATTTGCATGCTATTATACTCGTATATGGCTGCTTAAGTATTAGTTATAAATGTGCTATATTTATGATCTCGTTAAAGGATAAAATCCGAAATTAGATCATCAGGCAGAGGACTAAAGTAACGGACATAGTTCAAAAATGTAGCAAGCTTAAGTGGCAGTGGGCTGGCCACATCTGTCGCAGAACCGATGAAAGGTAGAGTAAACGGGTTCTGGAGTGGAGACCACGCCTAGGCAAAAGTAGTGTAGGACGACCCCCAGCTCGATGGACCGACGACCTTAGGAAGATGGCTGGCAGTGGATGGATAAAAAAAAAGCGGGAGATCGTGCTCTTTGGCGCTCTTTGGGGGAGGCCTACGTCCAGCAGTGGACTGCAATAGGCTGAGATGATGATATTTATGATATTTTATATTATCTACTAAATTCAAAAGCAAATTATATTATGATTCCTAATTTTTGCGGGAGTTTGTCAATTTTAGCTGTATACATAAAAATAACGAATGAAAGCAGAAGACAGCACACCAATTATTGTCGTGTATTATGAGGTACCACAGGGAATTTTGCCAGAGGCTTAACCAGCCTGTCAGAGCCAATTTAAAAAAAATACTAGCCCCAAATGAAACAGGGTCCAACAAAGATTCTCTTCGTATTCCTTCTGCTAGAAGGTGATAACAAAAGAATGATAGGAATCAGGGGTTCGAAAACGCAAGTAAACTCGCTCTAAATATCACCTGAGCGATACAAACAAACATTTATAGCCACTATTGCGCTAACTATAAATTGACAATGAGTGATATCAGTGTTTAAGTGACAGCGCGTATCATCTAAGCAGTACACACAAACAGACTCTATTTTGTTACAGAGTTGGTTCACATTATTATTCGTCGATTAGTGAAATGAAGGCAGTGATCGCCGTTTGCTTTTGTTTAGAAAATCTGCATGCTGGACTCAATTAACACACGACTGCAGTACAAGGTACTCTAAGAAAGAAGCTGTCAATACCTTGCAGTGGGATAAGTACTAGAGCATTTAACCAACGATAAGTATCTAAAAATCATGACGATTATAAAATTAACATTTTCAATAAGTGTCAAACAATTTCCTTTTGATATACGTGGCCTATCTTTTGTAATAAAAAACAAAAAGCGAAATGGAAACAAAACATCGCCATTGCAGCCGTGACGAATGGACGCGCTGCATTAATCAGCATATACAGCAAGTTATTATACTTGCTTGTGAATGTTCATTTACTCAGATAGCATTCAAAGTTGCTCGGACGCCGATATCTTTGTTCTCGATGCGTTGAAGAGCTAGGAACTCTACTAGACACTGTTTAAATGCATGTTTAATAGAATATGTTATATACAAAAACTTAAAACAGCGTCAAAGTTTCAAAACTTCTATAACACAAGTGCTTAAGCTACTTACCTTAGGATCAGAGCAATGTATGTGATGTTGTCCACTTTAAAAAAAAAAAAAACTATTTCCGCTTAGGTATGTTCTACCTCGATGGTACCGCATAGACTATTTGACTTTTGCATATAATAGATATAACAGATAATTAAGTATATGTTTATCCTTACGATACTATCCATCCGTGATGTACATTATAGCTATTATAAGAAATTGACATCCTAAATAAACATAGCACCTATTACAATAAATATTTAATTTATATATAATAAAATTATTTCGTAATTCTCGTGATCAAAGTATGTGGAGAAAAATTATTTCTTTCTTAATTATTTTTTTAAAAGGTACACCAACAACATAATGTTTAACACTTATTTCATAACACATGCTTATAGACATTTTTGATATTTATGTTTCATTCTCCGAGCACATAGAGAAAATTGGAAAAGTTTGTTTAACCGTGTCAACAGGTCATCAATCAATCAGGTCTATTCACAAGTCTGCTAATAATATCAAACCTAAAAATATCGCACCATGCTGTCTATTCCGACAGGTTAAACATACTGGTTCGATGAAATGTCAATACACGACGAAACACATCTTCTATTTCGGTTACATTCGTGATATTTACAGCTGAATATATTTAGACAACGAAATGTCATATGATTAAACTTGTTTGTAAATGCTAGAGTAGCAATAAGGAAAATGGACGGCGAAAATAGATTAAAAACCATGCCAGGAAAGAAATGACAGGTAGTTTTGGAATTTTGGCTACTTTGCTAATATTTTTTTACCCCGCTTCGCGACTGCAAATAAGGGGTTGTGGTTTTAAACTCGTATTTTAGTATAATATGTGAGATTATTAATATATGCTTAAAGTACCTCAATAGCTTGATGCATTTAATCAATGAGATGTCTATCAAACTTGTTTATATCATCAAGCAGACTTGATAATATTTTTACAAAAATCATAATTTTGATCGTAATTGCAAAATGGCGGTGGAGACAAAATAGATGAGTTGTATACGACCTGGCAAATAACAGATTTAAAAAAATATATCATGATCATGTGTTCCATTTTAAGTCTTGTTTGAGTTGACATTAGTTACGTATAAAACAAGTAGAAAAAATACTTAAACCATAAACCCAATTGCGTAATCTGTAAAGTTAACTAACGAATGGAAAAAAGAATACAAACTTATGAATAAATAATAATATCCACAGATAATTGGGTACCTAAAACCTCTTTGATAACAATGGAAAGTTTAAAATACACATTTATTAGAAAATGTAATTAAGCTTGATTGAATTACCTGTAGGTATTTTTACATAGTCTCTAGATATTCCTTAGAAGATGTACCTGCTATATTATTCCGTCTATTCCATTCTACGACAAGCGGTACCAACAAAAACGTTGAAGCATTGCCGAGTGATATTTCAGCGTATTAAGGTCGGTATTTGAGGTCTACAGGTTAAAATACAGGATGTCTAAAAAAATAATTAAATCACCTGATATTTTGGAATAATTTAAGCACTTAGATTTCATTAAAAAATCGGTTGTCTGTAAAGTCGGTTTACGGACGATAATTTTACGTGATACGTTAAGAAAACATTGATGCTACTCGGACGCATCGGCCGATGGAGTGGAAAAGAGATAGATGCGTCACAATTCACAAGCCGAACGCTTAGGCCGACTTCTCTATCGCTTGTTCTGCGCTCTTGCTGGCACGCGGAATGTGACACTATTTCGTGCCTGCAGCCGGCGTTCATCAATTTATAAGACGGTATCACGTCAAAAGATGGAGAAAACAAGACGTTGCCTAGGATAAATAGAGCAAATAGGAGAAAAAGAGCAGGAAGGTGGCCCCTGTATTAAGAACATACGCAAAGGAAAAAATATACTTGCTTACTATACTATACTATACTATCTTTCGAAGACAATACACGTTCTTCACTTATCACATCACTTCCATATTTTGACATGATAACGTCTTGTAAATCGATGACCAGCTGAAAGCACGAAAAAATGTTTCGTTCTGCGTGCGAGCGACAGTGCGGAACAAGCGATAAAGAGGCACGATCGGCCTAAGCATTAAATAAATGGTATACATTATTTGCCAGATTATGGTTACAATGTGTTCTTAAAATGGTATTATTTTCCAACATATTCTATCGCCAGCGACGTGCAAATTTTTACAAGAAGATCTCTACATAATTTTTAATAACCATGAATAATTTAATTTAGTTTTAAAGAAGAAAGATTCGGCCTGTGACTCATCTATCTCTCTTCCACTCCATCGGCCGATGCGTTCGAGTAGCATCAATGTTTTGTTATGACGTCATCACGTAAAATTAACGTCCGTAAACCGAATTTACAGATAACCATTTTTTTCTTTTTATACCCCTATTTTAAATTATTTCTCTGTTTTAAGTGATTGAGAGAGATATATTAATTAAATTAAAAAACACATTCCTAGTCCCATAGAGTGAAATCTTAAAAAGCAAACGACATCTCTTCGTCGAATAGTTGCATAGCATAACTAATAATTCCTCCCTATTTTTCTAAAAGAACTGTGTTTACACACGCAGCACGCAGTAAAACTAATAAAAAAATAGGGGTGTATGTTTATTTTGACTACACGGTTCGGGACACACTGTATAATGGCTCAGGTGCGTCTTGCCTGTAAATGTTTGGTCTAGCTCGGTGCTAGGCGTGCGAGGCTGAAACATTATTAAAAAAACGCTAAACTTGTCTAGGTAAAATTAGGTTTTTATATTTTTGACTACGAAAAGTATTTGATTGTGCCTTAGATACTTGCGTGGTCCCTCATAAATCCTAATTTAGAAAACATGAGAAAGGGTGTTTTTCTGCCGTAATATTTATTTTAAGTCAATAAAAAGGATTTAATTCACTTTATTTATCTTTTTAAATTATTCGAAAGTAGTGTTTCCTGGTAAAAACGGCTTGTAAGATAAAAATATGTAAAAGAACTTGTTTTCATAACTTTTTTATCATCAAATTGTATTTTTTTTACAAATTATTTTAAAATTTTCTATCTTCTTAAATTAGGTTACAATTTCTTTATTTACTTATTTACCTAGTTAGTTAATTCGACATATTTTTTTTAACTCACTAAATTAATACCTTATTATAAGCCCGTTCTAATCCTTCCAACCTCCACAAACGAGACTGCGATACGATTGTCCTAAGCACTTCCAAGTTGCGCATTCAATTTGCATCCAATGTGAATGCAACAGTCATTTTTACGAAGTGGGACGCGGCGAGGGACGCGTCAACTCGCTTGCTGCTGTCCCATTATGTTAAGGCCGGCCGGAACTTAGACTCGACGCTTGCCTTTTGTTTTTGTGATAGACTAATTAAGGGGTAGACATGTCATAACTAAAAAAAAATGTACAAAAAAAACTAGCTGACCCGGCAAACGTTGTTTGCCATATCAATTAATTATTAAAGTACTAATATCGCTATTCAAATTCAAATAAGAGTTGGTGGTAAAAGGGTGAATTTTTAATGTCGAATATTTTTTTTATTACTTTGGGAATGCAAAATAATTTACGTTCTATTCTCAAACCTACCGAATAAACATACAAAATTTCGTAAGAATCGGTCAAGCCGTTACGCAGGAATTTTGTTCTAAACACTGTGTCGAGAGTTTATTTAACCTTGTTTTTGTTGAGCCTGATTTCGGCACTGTAGCAAGATTCGAGCTCAAAGAGTCCTTCCTTGAAGGAAGAAACTCACCTATATAGCGCTTGCACGGCTTGGCTTGGATCATGATTAAATTATTTGTAAGATAGTAATGAATGTTACAATTAAATTACATGAAAAAAGTAAACATTCTCCTTTTATTGATATCTGTAAAAAAATACGAAACAGTGGCATATTTTTAAAGAAAGGCCAATGCTTATATTATATTAGAATGAAAAGTCATTGCTATGCATGACTTATATTTTTCTAGAACTTCAACAATATTATAACCAAAGTTTACATCAAAAACATTTCGAAGCAATCTAAGAATGTTATTCCAAGACTTTATACTTTGAAACAAAAATATTAATAACATTTATTACTGCCGCCTTGAAAATACTGTTTCAAACGAATGCCTTGCCAACCGCACTGTAGGTGCCGTTCAAAACGAAAACTAGAAATTTCAGGAGCACTTAATAAAATTCATTTAGAGCGTGAAATTCCTGGCCCTACCACCAACTCTTATTGCTACTCCGTCCGGTCCCTACTATTGATTTGATTCGGAAATCGTTCGAAAGAGTCGCTCGAAATTAGGCTGTTCACGTCGAGTGAATGGGCAATCATTACGACCATTTTTAGTTATATAATTATTTAAAACATCTCGGGGGAGATAGCGGATTGGCCTCAGTTGCAATCACTTAGGCTGGGTTGCACCATCTTACTTTAACTTTAACAAACGTCAAAATTCTGTCAAACTCCATACAGAAACACCGGTTATAGTAACAGTTACGGTAAAAGAAAGGTGGTGCAACTCAGTCTTAATAGGTGTATCAAACTAATTACATTTTAGTTTTTTTTTTATCTAAAAGTTTTAAATCTGCTCCGGTACCTAAGGGTAGTTGGAAACTCATCCCATCCGCCAACGTCCGGCCACATTGGGCCTACATGGTAGAGTATAAGCCTGGCTTTGCGCTTTGTTCTCCATACTAACTGCTTTTTAGCAACTACAAAACAACTTTAAATACTTGCTTGTTTCTAAATCACTTTGATGGTCTCGCATCTTGAATTTGAAAGACAGTTGAAATTTTCACAGATGATTTAGGTATTTCTGTTACCGCTATAACAACAATAAATACTAAAAACCAGAATAAAATAAATATTTTAAGGGGGCTCCTATAAAACAATCGTGTTTTTTTTTGGTCGTTTTATAGATAATGGTACCGAACCCTTCGTGCGCGAGTCCGAATCGCTGTTAACGGGTTTTTTCCTTTTAAGGTACGGAACCCTAAAACACATTAAAAAACTTATTCGAATGGGTTATGAGCCAGTGGTAGGGCTTAGTCCTAGTACGGTGCCATTGCCGGAAATTGCGCAAACGTCTCACAATTCTCTATTAACTCGAGAATTAATTTCTCTACGGGTGTGTTCGGGAAACATTTGGTTTGCTGTTTTTGCCCGCTTACATTTTAAAGGGTAGAGCTTAAGGTTATTTTTAACTACCTCACCAACTATCTAACGGTATTTGACGACCTCCGTAGCCGAGAGGCGAGCACGCCGGACTTTATATGGCGCCGCCATCTCTGAGGTTCCGGGTTCGATCCCCGGTCGGGTCAATGTGGAAAACGAACTTTTCTATATTGTCTCGGGTCTGGGTTTTGTGGTACCGTCGTTGTTTCTGATTTTGTATAACACAAGTGCTTTAGCTACTTACCTTAGGATCAGCGCAATGTATGTGATGTTGTCCAATATTTATATTTATTTATTTAAAAAAACTGTTAATTTGTTAAACAAATTAAGATAATAATGCAAATTTAGGAGACTTTTAGGGTTTAAGTAGAGAAAATGAATACGGGTAGCGAAAAATTATAATTTAAACGATAGGTAACGCATTTTGCTATATCACAGTATGCATCATTTTCAAGAAATCATCACCATCATCATTATTTCAGCCACGGGACGGCCACTCCTGAAATAATCTGTCCATAATTTTTATTTCTACAATATTTTGGTTAAACGACCATTTGCATTTTACGACCTTACCCTTGACATTTACCCATATCATTCATCGTTTGCAATGTATTCCAAATCTAGTGAGCATTGCGCTTGTCCCAGTTAACTACTAGGTTTTATAAATATAAATAATCATAATAGGTATGAGAATTTATAGTTCGTCCATAATGCGAATCAAGTCTCGAATATATTTTACTTTTTCAAATGTTGTTAAATAATAATAATAAATATTGGACAACATCATATACATTGCTCTGATCCTAAGGTAAGTAGCTAAAGCACTTATATTATAGAAATCAGAAACAACGACGGTACCACAACACCCAGACCCGAGCCAATATGGAAAAGTTCGTTTTCTACATTGACCCGACCGGGGATCGAACCCGGAACCTCAGAAATGGCGACGCCATTTAAAGTCCGGCGTGCTCGCCCCTCGGCTATGGAGGTCGTATAAATGTTTTTATGCTGTAACATCAAACTGGTTTTCAGGCCTTTTATTTTAACGCACGCACGACTATGCTTGTCATATTATGTTACTAAAAATGTTTGGAATTCACTGTACTCAGAACCAATGAAATCTGATGAATATGATTTAACTGCGTGTAAATATTTATTAATTTATTTAATCACTGCATAATGTAACAGCAGTATTATAAACATACATTAGCATTAAAGATGGTCAATAGTTACATGCATGAGGCATACGTAAACATTGAATTTCATCACTTAATTTACAATAATAAATTCTAAATTATTAAGTATGTCACATGATATAATATCTTAAATAAATAATAATATAATTTTGTTTAATATCTTATGAAAGTACTCATCAGCTGCTGAATACTATCACGTTATTTCTTGCCGCTAAATTATGATCACCATAATTTAAGTTTGCATTTCATAAAATCCATAACGCTTAAAAAAAATGGCCTCAATATTACAGAAATTAACCAGTAATAAAGGGAGTATGCACAGCATTATATGCACATGCATAGTTGAAAGCCAGGCTTATTATCCTAGCTGATGAGCTCGTCGTCACTATGAAATTTAGATTAGTCCTGAGAGGGCTAATTTATTGTGGACCATCTGGTATGTTAGTGCTTAATGAAATCGGTATGATGTTCATTATTGCAATTAATAGCTATTATATTCTTAAATAAAAACTCGGCATTTTTAGGTCATTGTCTGTCAGTCTTTAGATGTTTTTGACAAAAGATTAATTAGACAAATTTAGATTCGACAGAAATGAATTAGATTGATGTTTAGTTTGATGAATATTTTTTTCATTCTAGGGCTTTGCAAATAAGCATAAAGCTGCTCTTTGGATATTGATTGGTATTTAAAAATATCAAGAGGTAGTAGAACTATAATATTGGTGAATGATGATTTTCATCAGCAAAATACACCTGTAATGCCAGAAGTAGTTGAAAAATATGGCATTTGTATTTTGCTTTTAAGGATCGAAATCGTATGCTTAATTATTATTATAATTGATAATCGTTTTACGCTTTCAGACAAAACTCCACAATTTTTTAATACTGTTACAAATAAGAATAATAGTTAAAACTACATTTTAATAATAATTTATACCTACACAACCTGCTTCTTAAGTGATCCTGTATTCGTTCGGTCGGTGTTCTATATTAATTTGGCTTTACATAAAATAATCTCAAAATAATGGTGATAAAAATTCGTGTTTTATTATTTTTATAGAATAATGAACTAACCGGGCACTAAAGTCAAAGTCGTAACTTCCACTTAAGACCCCTAAACGAAATAGATTAGCCATAAAAATGCTATCAAACGCTCCAAACTTTAATCAAATAAAAGTTCGCATAATCAGGAGCTCAGTGCTCATAACCTTGCTCGTTATCCAGAAGAATCATGGAATTGGAATAGAAAATGGCGTCGGAATATGACGTCACAATATGGCGACACACACTCGCAATTTCCGAGATGGCAGATCACGGGCTGCGTTGAACGTCTTATTTTATGAACTAGCTGCGACTTATAGATATCATTTGCATTTAATATGAAGGTGGTGTCCATATGGCTTGTGTGAAAGATAAAATACAGGGTGTTCCAAAATTTTATCAAGTGAAAGTCCAGACAGAAATACAGCCCGCTTGGAGTGCGATATTTGAATCACTCTCGTAAGTGCCACGATTTTTAGTAGTTTCCAGGTTTATATTTTAGTTTTAAAACAGTGAGTTGACATTCCTATTTTGTCATGAATAAAGTGTATTTATGTCGAAATTGACAATAATATTGGAAGTTCTAATTGAGAGAAAGCAAAGAATTAGTAATTTAAACGTTAGCCCACATTCAAGAGTGCTTAATCTTTGAAGAAGCGTAATTTAAATTTACTTGTCATCAACCTAACTGTGTTTAGCTTTTCATTGTTTGTCACGGGGTCGCATGAGACCTCGTAATAATATAGCCTTCGCAGGGCTGGCAAGAATGAAAAACCGGCCAAGTGCGAGTCGGACTCGCGCCCGAAGGGTTCCGTACCATTATAAAAACGGCAAAAAATCACGTTTGTTGTATGAGGGCCTCCTTAAATACTTATTGTATTCCGTTTTTTTAGTATTTGTTGTTATAGCAGCAATAGAATTACATCATCTGTGAAAATTTCAACTCTCTAACTATCAAGGTTCATGAGATACGGCCTGGTGACAGACAGACAGATGGGTACCATTTGGGTAGGTATGTAACCCTAGAAACAAAGTAAGTACTCCTGTTTTTATTATTTATTAATCACATTTCTAGGCAAAGCCTTTCCCAAACTTGTCTACTTACATCGTTTATAAATCAGTAACAGCTTTTATTTTCGATTTTACCAATAGCCTTAAACTTACTATATACCTACTCCACTTTTAAAAGAGCGTAATTAATTTTTTTTTGTTTTTAGCAATTCCATGCAAGGTTTAATTGAAGATAAATAACACTTGAAAAAAACCATCGACCTCAGGTGGGACTCGAACCCACGCCCCATCGCATACCGGGCGAGTGCTTTACCAACTAAGCTACCGAGGACGTCACGTGACACAATGAAATTTTTCAAGTGTTCTTTTCTCGCTGTCAAAGCCAGCGTATCTCCGATCAATGTTGTAGCTATATGTATAGCTGAGTAGTATACTACCGTCAACACCCTATAGAAATATTTTTACAAATATTTGACTATTGGTTAAGATCAGAAATGCTTAAACAATGAAAATTTTTGTTTTTAGCAATTCCATGCAAGGTTTAATTGAAGATAAATAACACTTGAAAAAAACCATTGACCTCAGGAGAGCGTCATTTGTTCAAGTGAACACCCTGTCTTAGCTGCAATTTACAAATTATGCATGCCTATAAGAACAACTTTTAGAAGTACTTAAATCCCTTGTTCACTTAGCACACTGCATTAGATTTTATATTATAAAAAACCACGTAAACCGTTTTAGCTGCAACTTTAAATAATACGCATTCACCCTTTTCATCTCTACAAAATCCTAAAAGCATAACTAATTTCCCGTCCCTAACCAAGTAAAGCTGCACACACACAGACGCGGCGCGGGGCGGGCGGATATTGCGAGACAACTGCATTCCCGCCCTATAACGTTGACTGATGAGGCGCGTCTGCACTCCGCCTGAAATACAGCGACTATTTGACATGTTGGGGTAGTTTTTCCAGGTTTATTCACGATATACGATTTTAAAGTTGTTTTCGTAGTAAAAGTTGTTGTATCAGCGCGGCTGATCACGTGGTTTTAGGGATTGTCCTTTTCTTTTGTAATCTGTGTAATGTAGTAGGTACGATTCTCACATAAGGTAGTTTTGGTTTTCAAACATTAATGACCTTACTACAAAAACTATCTTTTTGTAGTAAGGCCATTAATGTTTGAAAGTGTTAAACACTAGTGTTAAACACTTGTTTATAATTAGTCAACCAATTTAAAATGTTGTCACGTCAGATATTTGAGACATATTAATAACAAACATTTTTAATTTGTTGAGTAATTTTTAGACAAGTGTTCAAACCTAGTCTACCTTTTTGTAGTAAGGCCGTATATCTTTGACTTATCTACAAATCTAAAAAATTAACCATTCGTTAATATTTGTACGGCTATATCACTTACTTGATTCTAAACTCAATAAAAAAATACGCTGCAAATAAGAAGTTGAAAATGAATTGGTTTTCTAGGTTTAAAATACTTAAAATAAACACCTTTTTTGAAATATTCACATCCAAAATATTTAATTATAAGAGTAACAAAATAACGATCTTTAATTAACTGCACCGTGTCAAATTGATTGAGTTTAAAACATTTTAAAAGTCTAATAATTTATCTATAGCACCCTGTGTAGTGGAATCAATTAAAAGAAGCTGTAAGAGTACATAAAGATTAATTTTAAACTAACTATAGTGTTACTCAACACTTGCTCATTAATTCTCCGAACAACAAAGATGATTCACCGACCGACCAAATTACAAAGGCGGTTTTTATGATAATAAATCATCCTATCTAAGAGATATTTGTCAGAATTTGCCACTCGTAAATCTTGATCTTAACGTCCGAACTTGTCAAATTATTACATCAATGATCTGATTGAAGCGAACGAGCAAACTTTAGAAGAAACTTGTCGTAGTAAACAATTGCAAAACGAAACATTTTTTTCAAACAAACACGAAGATTATTTAAGTTCAATTTTTAAAAATAAGAATTTTTTTTTAACTATCACTCCAGTTATCTATTCCCAAACTAAGCAAATCCTTTTAACGGAGAGAAAATAATAAGTATTTATGAAAATGACATGAATAAGCACCTATGACTTACGTATAAATTGTGAACTTACTACACTATAAAATGCTAGCACTAGCTGCACTCTAACACATTGAACTTAATTTTAGAAAAGGGAAAAAAGAATTGCTACCGTCAATGGTAGCAATTTATTCGGCCTTTGCCCAATGACAATACAATTATCGACCAGTAAACGTAAGTTGAGTATCGTGCTGTCTTCTATGTAAGCGGTATATAGTAATACCGCTTACAGATTCAGCTGACAGCCTTTTGTTTCTGTTACGTGTCCTGTGGTTTGTGTGCGGTGACCCGAACTACTCAGCAACACTTCTACGTTTTTTCGTCTGTCATCTGATTGCTTTTAGATCATGACTCGAGATTATGTCTATTGATATTAAGTGGGGCTAATATTCATAAAGATCTGCGGAATTATATTTGGCTGTCATAGCATTTAAATAACGATTAGTTATCTCTTGTTAACTTTTGGGATTATCATTTTCAGGAACTAGTTAAGAGGGATTAGTTTATTGTAGAGTCACTGCTTTTAATTGGTTGGACAGTGTGTTGTTTAAAAAGCATATTTTAAGTTGAGGTCGTATGTTCTATTCCCACTGTTGCACTAACTTGGACTAGCTAAATTAAAGATATCCTTTCTTAGTGGTCCCGATAGAACCGTCGTGAAGAAACCCATGATTTCATATCATCAAATATCCATCGCAAGACAAACGAAACACACAACAAGTTGTTTGTGTTGAATATCAATGGATAAAATTCCATTGCAGGTTGTACGCAACGAGAGGAGGACGCAGAAGGATCAGGAAAGGAGCTAAAAATATAATTAAACGCGAGCATAGATACTAGGCATGGCAATGATTGCTATTTTTCAGTCATTGTCATATGACAAAATGACGATTTTTTGTCATATGAAATCACCTGTGATAAATCATTGGCAATGATTTTTTGTCACAGTGTCATAATGTAACACTTTTGCTATTTGTTACTTAAAATGAAATATGATTTATTGTGAACAGTTGCTCCTTGCTACTTTGCTACTTTTTTATGAAATGTCATATATAGTTCGTGCGCTACGTAATGTGCTATTTGTGTGTATTATTTAAGCATTTTTTTTTAAACAATTAACTTCCCCTCATACTTGTACAGGCTTGGGACTGACAATGTAAAATTTGTGATGTGATTTTTTTTTAAATCCTGAATCTGTGAGTAAACTTATTTTTACATTGGCCTATGCACCTATACACTCATCACCGGGCGACTAGTGAATTTAAAAACAACATCATAAAATCATAATTCACACATCATAAAACGAAATTTCATTGTAAACAAAACGCGCTCGACGTTCCCTACTATAAAATCATAACAAGATAATCTAAACCTTACGGCGCTCAGCATAAAATTCAACAAACTAGAAGGTTTCAACCTGCCACTCGTAACAAAAATCATGACAAACGAATTTAAACTTTACGTTCATAAGTTTAAAGCTCTTAAAATGCTCGGTATCGTTATCGTTCGTCACCTATGATGGCATAAAAAATAGCACAGCATGTTTGTCTTTTTCTAACACGCATCTGTAGCAAATCATTCCTACTCGCTCGCGCGCTCAAGGCCTGCGCTCGCTAGACCCGCTCTGCTACATGTCATCAACGAATGAAAAGAAATTTGCGCATGACATATGATTTCACAGTCTGTGATTTGTAACAGTCAATATGACAAAAAGTAGCAGGTGTGACAAATGATTTTCAAGTCATATGATTTTTCACCTGCTCCTCATGATATCGTCCATGCCTAATAGATACCAATCAAGTTTCGCATTGTTGAAGAGATTAAAGTGAAGAGCAAAAGCAAAATAAAATGTCAAAAAGTAAAATCGTGACAAATATAAAACGTTACAAAGAGTATGTTTGCCACACAGGTATAACAGTTATTCTAAATAAAATGTATTTGCCATTTTCAATTCTTATCAGTCCCACCCTCATCTCTGATGCATGCAATCGTCTTCCACTCCGGTGTATACAGGCTTTTTCAAAAATTGTAGGTATTAAATATTAAGATCACCTATCATTTCAGTACCATACTAATGTAACAAAACGCTCTGCACCTCTGCAAACTGAATGTATAAATACCTGAGCACGTGACATATGCATAAGTTTGCTCTGCACTTTACCTCGGGTGGAATTGTCTGGGTAACTCCGGAACATCTGCAAACTGGGGTGATGCGAGTTTTGATAGAACGCTTTCAGAGATTTAGAGTATTCGCGTTTTCTGAATGGAAAATTACGTAGGGGTAGAAAAAAATGAATTAATTGTTGAACACTTACATAAGGTTAATTTGTAACTAACTTTATAATCAAATCTAGGAAGTTGAGTTTAAAAAAATGGAACGTGTAAAAGAGCTTAGTTGAAGCCTATTTACAGAAATAAATTGGTTTTATTTATTGTTTTTGTTTATTGAAGTACTTCTTGATGTCGTATCATTTAAAAATTGCCATCAACATTCTTTCAGCCATAAATAAATAAATATTTGACAACAACACATACATTGCTCTGATCCTATGGTAAGTAGCCAAATCACTTCTGTTGTAGAAATGTTTTAAGGAGTGTCCTATTCTCTTGTACACCCTGTATACATATTACGCTACAGACCTGTATGTTTTCTATCAAAAATATCGTTTATCGTTCACATCAATAACTTATAAGAAACGTGTCACAATATTAGTGTTACATAACGCCATTACATAACACATCACATCAATAATGTCCTAATATCCAACACAGACAAGGAAGTTCTCATTTACAATTGTGTACAATTTGTTCGGCATCGGCTGAGGCGCGAGTCATACATAAAACATCGCCTTTACCGCACAGCGCTCGCTATGATCTAATAATACGGTGCGTAGCTGTAGTGGAGAACAGGTTTCCACTGTGTGAAACGATACGACAAAATCGGTTCAAGTGTTGTACGGCACGAGATTTTTCTCGCATTTATATTAAATACTTTGAATATCGCTATCTATAATAGATTTCTTACTTGTAATGAATTAGTTAGCCCAAACGGTAGATATATTAGGTATAGCAACCTTGCTCTTAAGTAAATGTACTTGTATTTTGAAGCGTCGGGCGCTTTTCATAATCCGTTCCGTACAACTTCATACAATTTAGCAGAGCGCCCGAAACGCAGCGCCCCGGGCGCTTGGCATAACTACTCCCTTACAATCAATAGAAGTCGTGACGCAATAAATTAACATAATTGTGTTACAAAATACCTGACAATTAATTTGCAATAGGCGTCTACGAAATTATCAGTTTCGACCCAATTTTGAAAAATATGAATTAATAAAATGTTTTGTATAGGTATTCAAAATTATGTAGTTACCAACGCAAACGGTTTACAATGCTATGAAAATATCGTAGCATCACTAAGCATTATGACCGCTGCTACGAAAACGTTAAAGTCAGTCATTTATTCTGTACTAGCTGTGCCCGCAACTTCGTTTGCGTGGACTACAGGATGATTGCCATATTAAGCAACGCTGTGGACTGCGTAAAGCACTATTTATTAAGAAAAGAGCTGAAAATTCTTGTCAGTACCTCGTAAGCGCCACGTTTGCCCAATACACTGCAAAATATTATCTGTCGACGTCTGTTAAGGATTTTTGTGACTTTCATCTTCAGCTCAGCAGTATGATTATGATAACTGTCAGACGCAAACATCTAAATAAGTTATTTAAAGTTGACGAACACTTTCTGTGCCTACATTTTTTGAGAATTTTCTTTGATTTCCGTGTAATTCCTCCATCAGATCCTAACTTGGTGAAAATGGAACCACCTCGGGAGTATACTCTTTCAAACAAAAAAAGGAATTTTGATATCTGTTCATAATTGACGGAGTAATCGCGTAACAAACATACAAAAATATCATTCAGACGAATTGAGTACCTCCTCCTTTTTTGAAGTCGGCTAAAAATATCTTCAAAGTAGGTACCCGTAATACGGTTTAATAAAGTAAAAGATTTTTGGTTCCTTCTTATTCTATATTGGAATCAATCCTTCCAGTGTCATTTTGCCATGAGTTTTTTTAGCAGGCGCAGCGAAATTGAACATGTTTCTTCTGAAAGCTTGTATTTACTGGCATCAGAATTTAATGAAACAAAGCCTAATATAAGCGCACGGGTGACCTTAATCTATTTGTAAAAACTGCAAAAAAATCCGTGCAGTATCTTCGGAGATTAGCGTATACATCGCGCCAGACAGACAGACAAAAATTAAAATATTGCATTTTTGGCTTCAGTATCGATTATAGAGTGCTCTGCAAAAACAAATTTTAAAATATCTTCAATGTACAGACATCGACCCGTTACAGATTTATTATAGTATAGATTGGAATCAATCCTTCCAGTGTCATTTTGCCATGAGTTTTTTAGCAGGTGCAGCGAATTGAATATGTTTCTTTTGAAATCTTGTTTCTACCGGCATCAGAATTTAATGAAACAAAGCCTAATATAAGCACACGGGTAACCTTAATCTATTTGTCAAAACTGCAAAGAAATCCGTGCAGTATCTTCGGAGATTAGCGTATACATCGCGCCAGACAGACAGACAAAAATTAAAATAATTGCATTCTTGGCTTCAGTATCGATTATAGAGTGCTCTGCAAAAACTATTTTTAAAATATCTTCAATGTACAGACATCGACCTGATACAGATTTATTATAGTATAGATTGGAATCAATCCTTCCAGTGTCATTTTGCCATGAGTTTTTTAGCAGGCGCAGCGAATTGAACATGTTTCTTCTGAAATCTTGTTTTTACCGGCATCAAAATTTAATGAAACAAAGCCTAATATAAGCGCATGGGTGACCTCAATCTATTTGTAAAAACCGCAAAGAAATCCGTGCAGTATCTTCGGAGATTAGCGTATACATCGTGACAGACAGACAGACAGACAGATAGACAAACAGACAAGAATTAAAATAATTGCATTTTTGGCTTTAGTATCGATTATAGAGTGCTCCCCAAAAACAATTTTTAAAATATCTTCAATGTACAGAAATCGACCCGTTACAGATTTATTCAAGTATAGATTAGACCTTCTCCCGGGAATCAATCACTTTTAGGGAAATGTTTATAACCAGCATTTTTTTCTTTCTTAGGATACAAGATGTTTTGAATTTATTATAATATTAGTTTAAAGAGTGATAGAAACTAGATGTATAAGATTATATTTATAGGCACTTACAACTTCTATTTAAGATTTAAATGATTTTATTGATTAATAATATACTTTATCGCTTATTTAGCTAACAATACTATGACTTGTCTAATAACAACTGTTATAGACTAGTATTTTTTTAAATTGTGGTCGTAAATAATTTTAACGTTACTATGGTAAGATATTATATTACTATGGTATGTATAGAATTTGTTTTTTGTTTTATAAATTGATAATCCAATTAAAAACTCTGTTAACCGATAACTTACACCAAGAGGCGAGCATCAACACTGCGTTGCCATCTCAGAGGTATGTATCAGAACAACGAATGTCATCTTGTCCAATATTTTTGCCGTGCAAAACTGTGCCCCAAAACTCGTAAGACAATGGAGACCTACCCAACTATAACTCAATTCGCAGCGCTCGAGTCTTTTGATGTCTGTCTCTTACTAAGGACCTTTTGCGCCGTACGTCGCGGAACACTCACGCTAATGCTCGTGCCTAGCTGGGAATGGAACATTTTAGGGACCCGCTAGATATCCTGAAACCTTTGACTTCTTATCACATGGCAACCTTTCAACATTTCTATTGGTTGAAGTCAGTATGCTTTTCTAAAAGCGGGAATACATTTTGTATACATGCATATCTGGGGGGTAACCATGAACTCTTAAAACAATCTCAAATCTGTCTGATTTGACAGATTTGAGATTGTTTTAAGAGTTCATGGTTACACCGCTGAACAGCTTAATAATATCAAAGCAACTCTCATGATCGAATCGTAATGGAATTTGACCATAGTTTTAGTACATACAAGACATATATTATGTCTTTTTCTTAATAGTTACCACAAAATGATTTCCAAGACAATAAACTACATAGGTGTACTTACTATTGAAGGCATTTGTAGGGTTCCGTTCCCATTGGGTAGGGGTAAAACGGGACCCTATTAATAAGACTCCGCTATCCGTCTATCACCGGGCTGTATTTCATGAATCGTGATAGTTACACAGTTGAAATTTTCACAGATGATGGTGTTTCTGTAGCCGCTATAAGAATAAATACTAAAAAAACAGAATACAATAAATATTGATGGGGGCTCCCATACAACAAAAGTATTTTTTGCCGTTTTATAGATAATGGGGCGGAACTCCTCGTGCGCGAGTTCAAATCGCACTTGTCCAGTTTTTTGGTAACTTATGAAAACCTTAAGCACGTTTTTTCTCCTAATAGACCACGAATTGGAAAACATATTGTAAAGAGACCTTACAACCAGCTGTGGACTGAAGACTGAGTTAAGTTTCTGGAAAGACGCTACACAAACCGCCTTAAACAATCTCTGCCTATGGCGTTCTATGGGGAGGCCTATGTCCAGCAGTACAAATTTAAAGGCTAGCCTTATATGTCATGTGATATGATGGCAATCTTAGCGCTGTGCAAAGGCTAAGTAAGACAGTCCTCAAACAAATCTCGAATTATTACCCTTGGTTAAAAAAAATGATAAATTGTCCGTAAAGTTTTCTACGGAACCTTGTCTGTATGAAAAATATAATGCTTTTGACAAATCTGGATTAATCTGTTTTGATTAGATAGAGTTTTAATACACACGTTCGTTATTACATTATTTTGTGCGTATGATTCTTAGTAAATGACGCTCGGGACATTTTAAATATAAAATAAAATAAACTTGGACATAAGTCACTAATAGCCGTTTATTCTAAATAGGTATGTATTAACAAAGGCTATACATAAAGTCTAACCTTTAAACAATATCACTATTACATTAAAACCCTTGTAATGCTTCAAATTAATATTTAAGACAAAGTCTTTTGAGGCTGCAGTAATTAAACCCTATCAATATCTAAAAGACGCTATTGTGTCATCATCAATAAAGCGGGTTCGAAACATAGTAAAACATACAATCCTGTAGGGTAAATTCGTCCATCAAGGGAATCGAGTATCAAAGCCTTACAAGCTCTACCCATTGAAAGCAGTTTTACTTTGAACGCAAAGTGAAACAAAGCAAAAGCATGAGGCAAATTAAGTTGGAATATGCGTCTGCCAAAGCGTCAGGGAACAGCTTGAATTGCAGTATCCTACGTTCAATCATCATTATCATCATAATTTTAGCCACAGGATATCCATTGCAAAACATATGCTCCCCAAGTGACTTCAATCTTTCCCGGTTGGAGACGTCTGTCATCATCCAGCGGCTTCCTGCAACCTCTACCAGGTTGTGTGTCCACCTTGTGGGTGGACGTACTGCGCTGGCCGGTACGTAACCGCTATTATAGAATTTGCTGCCTCATGAGCCGTCAGTTCTACGTGCTATATGCCCTACCTACACTACGACACACTTATATACTAAACCACTAAATCTGCTATTATACCCCGCAGATATAAGAGTCGTCTGCCTCAAACAAAAAGGTGTATTCGTGCCTTAAGCAACGTTTGGTACCGTGAAAGTTGTAAACCCCTTTTCAAAAAGTTTCGATTGCTTACGCTTCCATGTTTATATATTAAAGAAGCTTGCTGCTTTGTAAAGGCCTTCCCCAGTTTTTATAAAACACGAGAGGAAGTTACAACTAGGCAAATTAGGCAACAATATGCAAACTTAATGCATCAACCTCCCTGTCGCAAAGACATCTATAAAAGAAATGCCTTTAACATGAGCATTGTAATATATAACTTGCTCCCTGAAGAAATTAAAAATCTTAAAGGGACAATATTTAAAAAAACAATTAACGGAATGGCTCGTGGACAAATGTTTTTATAGTTTAAGGGAATATAATGACTGGCGACACTAGTATTAGTATTATATAATTACAATTAGCGACATTATATTAATTTTTTTCATTATAATTTCATTTAATTTTTTTTAAACCTACATTTATGACATTCTTTTGTATTAATTATAATTTTATTTCGTTAATTTAGATCACTGTAAAATTATTATGAATTTTTGCACGTCTTTGAGCAGACTAAACACACGTACTGTATATTTTTTTTGTCAACTTGTCTTTACTGTGTTTTAGCATACGATTAAACTTGAACTTGAACAAAGAATGTAATCTCAAAACCAACAATTTTGTGGTAAAAAACGCAATAAAATTGTGTTATCAAATTTTTATTAGTTATTATATAAAGTCTTCTCTTTTACAGAACGATAAACGTAAAAAGTAAACAGCCCACTGAAAGATTTGACAAAGAGATTGAGCATTAATGTAGATGACCACTTTCACAAATATCTATCAATAGATGTCAGTGCAAATGGTCAATGGTCAAATGGTTAGTGTTTTTCAAGATGTTAATTAATATTTATCATCTCTGCATATTCTAGTTCACTACTGGACGTAAGCCTCCCCCAAAGAGCGCCAAAAAGCACGATCTCCCGCTTTTTTCATCCTTCCACTGCCAGCCATCCTAAGGTCGTCGGTCCATCGACCTGCGGCGCGTCCTACACTCCGTTTGCCAAGTCGTGGTCTCCACTACAGAACCCGTTTACTCCACCGTTCATCGGTTCTGCGACAAATGTGGGCCAGCCCACTGTCACTTAAGCTTGCTACATTTTTTACCTATGTCCGTTAGTTTAGTCCTCTGCACCTGATGATGTCGTTTTGGATTTTATCCCCTAACGAAATCCCAAGCATCGACCTTTCCATAGCTCACTGATTAACAGTCGGTGGGCCAGCTTTATTGTCATGTTTCACGTTTCGGCTCCGTAGGATCGTTAAGATGCACTGGTCGAATAAAGTATTATTAGTTAAGCGTAAAAATATTAGTTGCACATTTGTAATACTTAGGTACGTAGTAATGAAATATAACATAGCAATAAAAATAAATTGATATTAGTTATAAAAATATCTGTGCCACAAAATTTGCGCCGGTCAGCATTAGTCATGGCAGTATAAGGTATGATTCGAAGCTGATATTCTGATAGCCTTAAACATGGGATATCTTTTTAAACCATGGTTTAAATAGTTTGAGATGGTAATTTTTTTTCCTAGCGCTTCGTCCTTTAGGTACGTATACCGTCCTATACCAGGGTCTCCTTGTCCTTAATCCTAGTGGAACAAATCTAATTACAAGTATTACTTATGGAATGATTGCCATCTAATCAGTGTAACTCTGAGGCAGGGCAACCCAATTATTGCGGACTATGGGAATCAGATAACACTGTTTGTTTATATGAATGTATGAATATGTAGGCTACATCAAAAGCCACAATATTTTCCTATAACAGATACAGTTAAATTAATCCGTACATAGATTCCGAAAAATCCGGATTTGATGGCTTTTGAACTAAGAGTTTGTTTGGGAGATGCATGTTCATATTTGGGAGGGAGGTAAAGGGTTATTGACGTTCAACAACAAATTGAGTTTTCGGAGTATCTATACTAAATATATAAAGTAGTATTTATACTAAAGTGATCAATATAATTATGTTCATTAAGCAAATTATTTCGCGATTTCTATTACTGTCTTGTGTTCAGTAAAAGATACATGGAATATGAAAGACTTTTTATTTGCAAATTAAAATAACACCAAGGCACACAGACTTCGCGGTCACATTAAAGCATTGTCCAATTAAATGTTAATCGGGCCGAGCGATGGCTGCTTGTCAGTGACATCTGGTGGCGCGATGTATCAGAATTAACGAGCTTTTTAGTAGTCAACGTATAAATCATTATTAACATTTTTCGCGGGTTGAAAATACGGGGCGTTGTTTTAGCCAATAGACATATAAAACGAGGCGAATGCTTTCATAAATATACGAGTCACTTTTACTATGAGGTCAAAAAGTGTGAAAAAAGATCAGTCTACCTCGATATAGTAAACGTTATAATTTTTGTCAAATAAAAACGCTGGACCGAACACTTATAGCAGTACTGAAAATGTTAGTTCCTATTTTGGCCACCGCTTTTTTTACGTGACGCCAAGTATATTAGTTAATGAAAAAACAACTACGCCCCCTTTTAGTACGATTCAGACTGAACGGTCCACACCCGAGAGGATTTTACAGTGTCGTAGAGACTTTTTTTTGTACTGCTGTTAAAGTTCATATTCGCACCAAATTTAAACACCCAGGAAGGTGGTCAATGTGTGACCACTAAGAATCAGTGACTAAATCGATCTACGTTAAAACTCTTGTTTTTCATATTTAAATATCAATATCCGCTGTCAAAAAATTGTACGCGTGGATAATCATGACCCATTCACAAAAAATACGCACGCACTATCTCTGTGCAACCTAGAACTGAAAGTTCAATGGATTAATAGCCACAATGGCACCCAAAAACAAACTGAGCGGGTCAAGTTGTCGTTTTTTTTGGATATTTAGTTAATTTTACTAAAAAAATAGTAAAAAAAGAAAAAAAAGATAAAGATACACTTTCATTTATTCTCTAGATTTTATTTTTAATATTGTTCTTATTTCAAACTCTACAGACAACCATAAAGTTGTAGTACTATTTACTAGACAGCCCCCAATCTGTGGTATTTTCAATAAACACATTGTAACCTTGAACACAGTTTATCTGAATTTCAAAATATACCTAACCTTCATGAAAAAAAACGAATTACCCCAAACCAAATAATTGTATCACTAAATCAGACCTAAATTGCCAATGATTGTATGTAATGTCCACAGCAAGGTTTCTAGCTAAATGGATGTAATTCTAAATGATTGTATGGGCCTCTGTCACGATAGACCACCGCGCGGATCAGATAGCGAACGACATGGCGTATAAGCATTATGACGGCTATTAGAAGATACATAAATATGGCCCAAGTTGGATGGGAGAGCGGATTGACGAATTCAAACGACAAAATTATGAAACTTTTAACCCATAATTCCATTAAATATAATAAATTGAAAATTTTTGTTTTAAGCAATTCCATGCAAGGTTTAATTGAAGATAAATAACACCTGAAAAAAATCATCGACCTCAGGTGGGACTTGAACCCACGTCCCATCGCATGCCGGGCGAGTGCTTTACCAACGAAGCTACCGAGGACGTCACGTGACATGATGAAATTTCTCAAGTGTTGTTTCTCGCTGTCGAAGCCAGCGTATCTCTGATCAATGTTGTAGCTATATGTATAGCTGAGTAGTATACTACCGTCAACATCCGATAGAAATATTTTTACAAATATTTGACTATTGGTTAAGATCAGAAATGCTTGAACAATTGAACATTTTTGTTTTTAGCAATTCCATGCAAGGTTTAATTAAAGATAAATAACACCAATATAATAAATTGTTTCTACATTCACACCATTTACCCCAAACTAAGCAAAGCTTGTACTATGGCGACTAGATAACGGGTAAACATACTTAAATAAATTTATAAACATTCATGACTCAGGAACAAAATTTAATGCTCGTGCTCATCACACTTACATTTCCCCTTGCGGGATTCGAACCCGAAACCGCCAGGCTTTGTAGTCCGGAGCGCGAACTACTTCACCAGACGGTCAGCAATATACGAGGACGTTTGATTTCTGAGATTTATAGTTTGGTGGTGACGATATGGGATTCACTAAAATGGGAGAAGCACCCATAATGGGAATTGAAACGTTATATTTGAAGTTTATTCTCAGTAAATTAAACTAAAATTAAGATGAAATGTAGATAAAACCTGTGTACTAAAAAAAAAGTTTTTTCAAAGACCCATATCAATTCCGAATATATTAGTTTCGTTGCCATTTTGCAACTGCAAACAAACCACATCTAAACTCCAATTTTGCAGCTAGCTGGCATTCCGTATTCAAACCCTTTGTAACGGCTTTTTACTCAACCAGACCTATAACAGCGCTGGTGGCGCCGCGCCCGCTGGCCCTGGCCGCCGCGCGCACGCAGCTCGCGAGGCATACGCCCACCAACCGTGCTCTGTGTTTATCGGGACATACTTGCTCAGCACCATGAAATAGACCTATTTGCGGATAGTTTAAGGCACCTGTGCAACCAATTTCGATTTTTTTAAGTAGGTAGTCGGTACATCACAAAAACCACCAAAGTAAGGCTCGTTCGAACATTGGTATTCCCCATCTTTCTTTACGTGGCAGAGACGTGGACTGTGTGCGAGTTGTAAAAGGGGAAGATAGATGCTCTGGAAATGTGGTGCTGGAGGAAGATGCTCGAAATATCATGGACGGAATTCCGTACCAACGCGAACGTGTCCATCCTCCGAGAGCTAAAAAACACACAGCGTCTATCGTCCGTAGTACAGTCGCGCATACCTACTGCGGTACTTTGGCCATATCTCAAGACGTGATAACGACTCCATAGAGCGGCTGATTGTGCAGGGAAAAGTGGAGGGAACTAGATCGCGCGGCAGTACACCGATACGCTGGACTGACCAAGTGAAGTCCGCAGTGGGAGGCCGCGTGTCTGACTGCGCCAGACAGTCTGCCAACCGAGAGAGGTGGCGGGAGATCGTGAAGAGAGCTGTGTCCGCCTCCACCACACGGACGCCTCAACGTGACCACGACCGCTCTGCCAAGAGGGAAACGACAGAGAAGAAGTAGGTGGTTATTATAATCATGACATTACGCAATCACTCTGTAATTTTATGACTTTGGTTTTTTTATGACATATTATATTAAAATTTTATTTTTTGTCTGGACTCTTTCTATTGGTTTGTTTTTTCGATGACATTGTAATATCCTAGATTAGAATGAAATTTAGTCTTTTAAGCGTTTTGGATATTTGTATCTGTTAGCTTTTAAGATGTCTGGCTAAATGAAATGAAATAAAAAATAGTTTTTAACCTCTAAGATCCTCTCACTTGTACCACCGCTCGCTACTCGCTCTAATTTGTGTTACGGCCCATTAATGGGTAAAGAAGAGCAAAAACTTGGCATCAGCTGTTGTATCGCTTTCTAGTCATTTTGCGTGATAAACTCACGAATGATCTTGATGGACGACTACCTAGACGTCTCAAAAATTATGGATGTCAAAAATTCTTTGGAGAAACTTGAGTTTCTTGAAGTTGAAGCATGATGATGATAATGGGTTTAGCAGTTTAGACAACGATAACTTTAAAAGTAATTTTACATTTAAGTTGAGTTTAGGAGTCGGACTTGCGCACGAAAGGATCCGCACCATTATCTACATATAACAACGAGCAAAGAAAATACGTTTGTTGCATGGGCCCCTTATTTATTTTTTTCAAGTTTTTAGTATTTGTTGTTATAGCGACAACAGAAATACATCATTTGAGAAAATTTCAACTATCTTACTAGCACGGTTCATGAGATACAGCCTGGTGACCGACGGACAGGCAGACAGGCAGACAGGCAGACAGACGGACAGCGGAGTCTTAGTAATAGCACATGAGTAAAGAAACGGAACAGAGACAAAGCTTCATACGAATGCGCTGTGATAGGTACATCACTACAAGTGCAACGCGTGTGTGTGCGTGTCCACTGGCCGCTTGTCACGTATGAGCCGAAACCGCTTCAAACTAGATCAGCCAGTGGTCAATCTCAGGGCTTGCAGGCGTGACACGACGCTCGAATGTCGTGCGTGTTTTGTTTTTGTTATCGAGTTTCTCACATAATACGTAGTAATATTTTTGTTCTAGTATTTAAAAAGTGTTGTAAATATGGTTGTACATTGTACTGTGTGTGATAATACCTCCTGACAATTTTATTGCCTATAAAAGAAAAGCATTTGTTGAATTGCTTGAGCCAAAATTTCGCGAATATTTTGATCTTCATGTACAAATTGTTAATATTGGTAATGACATATTAGCACGTTTACAAGATTGTACATTTCATATGCCATGTGATTATTTCCCATTGGATTATTTGAAAAAACTTTATATTAGATTTAGAATTTATTATTCGATTAAAAGACACAACAAATTATTAAAAACCAAAAGTAATAAAAAAAAATATTTAGAGTATGTAATTTGTAAAAAAATATTTTAATAAAAAATGTGAAAAAAAAGAACATTTAAATATTTTAAATTTATTCAATTGTGCCAACCCTACCAAAATAGGTATAAATTTTGCTAGCTCTTTAGAAGCTTTGTCTCTGTTCCGTTTCTTTACTCATGTGGTAATAGGGTCCCGTTTTACCCTTTGGGTACGGAACCCTAAAAACGTTCGACCTAGGTTCTAAGTTAAAAGGAGAGGTGGGAAAAGACTAACATAAATATTTCCGCCAGGCAAAAACGTACGTAAACTATTTTACAAGACTGTCTAAAAAGAATGCTCAAATAAATTAGTATTTTTTTATTTTACACATGTTGTTTTACAGAGTTGATAGACACACCTAATTCAAAATGGCTGTCATCTTCGCAATTTGCAGCTTATTCAATTATATAACAGGAGCCATTAACGCTATTTCCAATCAAAACGTTTAGTCAATAGGCGGAAAAACAAGAGGTACTTTCAATTACGCGAAAACACAATTTGAGATATAATCAAAGTACAAGGACTTCCTTCTAGGGTGATATCTCACTGGGTCGCTACTGGTTTTAAGTCGTTCAAAATCAGGTCGCAATTTAAAAGTACAAATACTTAGTACTACTTTTTAGGAACAACCAAATATTTTAGTAGTGAATATAAAATATCATTATTTCACTCACCAGCCTATATCAGTCCACTGCTGGACACAGGCCTCTCCAAAAGGAGTATTTTGCCATAATCGCCACGCTTGGCAGGCGGGTTGGCGATTGCAGTTTAGCCAATGGAGGAGAGGAGACGCTGCTGCCCGTCTTCTTATGGCGGTCCTCCTGTAGTCGCCTCTTACGACACCCATAGGAAGAGAAGGGGTGTTGCAATTCTATAGTGCCGGCACCACATGGCACCATTATTTACTCATTACATAATCAGATGTTCCATACATTTTGGTTAAGTGTGACTTAGGGCCTGTTCACAATCGCTAAGTAAGTTTCGGTTAATTTAATACAAAATGTGTTCTATATTTAGACTTACTTGTTGAGTAGTGCTTAATTTTCGATTGTTAAACAGGCGCTTAGACTAGTGTGAATAATCATTTTTTGTAATGGAGGGTCCATTACGAAATATTTAGGAAAAAAGGCTTTTATAGAAAAAAGTTGTTTTATTTATGAAAAAGAAAATATTATGCATATAATATAATAATAATAATGGATTTTAAATTGTCACCTTGTTATAAAAAAGTGTTTTGTAAAAAAAAACTAGGTAGTCTACCAGCTCATGGACAAAGCCTTGTTTTTACGATGTGAAACAAGTAATATGTATGTGATGTCGTCCAATATTTATTTCTTTATTTAATATCCCTGTACATTCCCTGATGTAGCGGAGCCAAAACTTGTTTCTAAGACAAACATATTATTGTCTCAATTTTTTTTAACTCCAACTTTACCAATTTTTTTTTTTCATAATTAATATATTTTTTTAATAAAATTGACAAGCGTCGAGACGGCCTTATGGAATAAAACCAATAAAGCTCTTGGTTTTACCCAATGATTTTTTACCTAACCACATCTTCGGAATAATATTGTAATTACAATAATTTTATTAGTTATTTTAGAATGCAATGCGGAATTTAGCATGCTTTCACTTTAATAAAACCTAGACAAAAATGTAAGAAATGGCTAAATTTGTATAACGTATTTCTAAAGACAGAACCATTGCATCTTAGTGAGATAGAGCTTAAAAGAGAGGCGAGGGATTGTAATACTATGTAACAATGACACCGAGACAAAGCAAGCTTTGGGTATGCATTCATTCATCCTTGAAATTGAGCGGCTTCATCAAAGGTTGTAAATTAAAATTAGAATTCTCCAATTAAAATAATAAATTTAACAATTTAGGTGCTCCTGGGAGTAGATATTGGAATTTCAAAGACAATATAAAAAAGTGGCTTACGATAAAGATAAATTAATCGTGTACGAATCTTAAACGCTTGTATGATTTTTTTTAAGGAGTAGTATCAAATTATCGAGTCTCTAGAGATAGTACATGCTAGAATTATCTTTGGAGACATAACTTCATCTGTAAGCGTATATTCATCATTGTACATTGGGGATGCCTACTTACAACTTACCTACATACTGAAAAGAATAAGCATCTGTACAGTCTCTCTGCTGTAAACAATTAAACTACCTACTTCATAAGCATCATCATTATAGAATGAGCAAATTAATCATTCATTTGGGTTTTTCATCAAACAACAAAAAAAAATGGGTAAAACCTATTTTTAGAAACAAAATAGCCGCTATTCATAGGGGTATGAATAGCGGCTATTTTGTTTTTTTAACACTTTTGTCAATAACCTAGGTTTCATGTGTCGTAGAAACATGAAAGAAATACCATAAGATAACTTAGGGTTTTGTCGACTAGAAAAAATTTGAGTTTATTTTCGAAGTCTGATGACAACAATTTAGGAATGTTTCGTATATTTCGGTAGCCACAAATACGTTTAGTAAGCAAAACGTGACTGATTCCTTTGGACTTCGGAAAACCTACTGAACCATCGTTAAATCCCCTTCCGTACCGCCGACTGGACAATACACGGTGCGATTCTTTTCACGCAACAGCCGCGTTTTCGATGATTTTGTTCGAAATTCTTTTATCTTCGAATGAGACGTCGAAAATAATGAGGCCCTCATTCGTGCGGGATCTTTGACAAAGCGTTCGGAGTTCCACGTCAAATCGTCTAGCGATGATTATTCTTTGTGAAAATCCTTTGCAGTCTTTGTGAACGGTTTGCTGAAAATCCGGATTTCTTTTTTTCGCAAACAGTCATTGTCTATTTGACGTTTTTGGTGGCGCTGCTATTGTTGTAGTTCAGCCTAATAAGGATAACAGAAGGCTTTTTTTTTGAAAAGACATTATAATTGGTCTACAGTTTTGAAAGTAAATTAGAGGACATTTTTATAAAACACCTGAACACGTAGACGTGTTTTTGAAGCATTAGAAATCTTATTCAATCGCGAAATCTCATGTATCGTTATCAATTTCCAAGGATACGATTTGTGAGATTTTGTGTGAAAAAACGTAAACCTTATAAAATACCGATCGTCGTGATTTCGAAGTAAGAAAATTCCTGTGTTATGAGGTACCGGATAATGTTTTTTTTCTAGTGTTGTTTTTAGGGATCCGTACCCAAAAGGTACGGGTAAAACGGGACCCTATTACTAAGGCTTCGCTGTCCCTCTGTCTGTCTGTTCGTCTGTCACCAGGCTGAACCGTGATAGTTAGACAGTTCAAAATTTTCACGGACGATGTATTTCTGTTGCAACAAATATTAAAAAAGCAAAATAAAATAAATATTTAAGGGGGATCTCATGCAACAAACGTGAATTTTTGTTGTTTTCATAGATAATGATACGGAACCCTTCGTACGTGAGTCCGATTCGCACTTGGCCGGTTTTTAGCACATCCAAAACCCAAGCCAACTTAAAAAATCTTTTCTAATTGTTAATCTAAACTAAAAATCGCAACAAGGACATCTTCCCTATTAAGCAACCGGGTCGTCATACTAAATAGGAATTATAAATGCTTCAAAGTCAAAGTCACAAATACATCCTTGTATATTTTTGACGCTCGATGGACCGACGACCTTAGAAAGATGGCTGGCAGTGGATGGATGTAAAAAGCGGGAGATCGTTCGTTCTCTTTGGCGCTCTTTGGGAGAGACTTACGTCCAGCAGTGGACTGCAATAGGCTGCGATGCTTATATTTTTAGTATCTTGCCCTATTATGATTTTTAATCCAAATATTTTGTACTAGCTGACCCGGCAAACTCCGTATCGCCTAACAGTAATTTTTTTTCATCATCTTATCCAATGTTTTTTTATTATTTATTCTGCTATTCGAGGCGGAGACAAATCCAACAAAAAAAAAAACCATGAAAATCACTCCAGCCGTTCTCTAGTTATAAGTGTTGTGACAAACCTTCATCATCATCATCATCTCAGCCTATTGCAGTCAACTGCTGGACGTAGGCCTCCCCCAAAGAGCGCCAAAGAGCAAGATTGTGACAAACCTGACTTTGTTTTATGTATTTTAGTATATATAAAATATATAATTTTTCGTTTTGCTGTCAGATGCGTTTTGTTATTCCATGTCAGTTGCGTTTTGTTATACCACGTCTTATGTCACGTTCCACGGGCACGAGGTAAAAAGTATCCTATATCCGTCTCCTGGTTTTAAGCTACCTCCCCACCAATTTTCAGCCAAATCGGTTCAGCCGTTCTTGAGTTATAAATAGTGTAACTGACACGAATTTATTTTATTATAAAGATAACTTTCTGTATGCCATCTTTTAACATAGTAAATGGATCAAAACTCCTTTGATGTTGTATAACGGTAATACCATCCAGTATGTAAGGGTCTCTAGACAGATTTGTCGCTGTTAGTTATAAGATATCCGAGTGAAATACTGGCGTAATAAGTCAGGAAGGGTCAGGGGATTTGTCACGAATAGGAAAGGGATCCCTTTATTGCAAGGTATATCACCTGATAAATTAGGTACACTTTTAGTTCAAATATACATTTATTAACAGTAAACGACCCATACCTACTTGCTGGTTACGGCAAAAAATTAATTTACCTCACCGATATTCGAAATTTGAGACTTTATTTTAAGAAAAGTACTCCTACTTACTCTATTTTGGGGTTTCTCAAAGGTTCTTTATCGCGGTAGGCGAGGAAAACCTGAATTTTATGTTTTTTTAGTAGTTACGTTCTAGGTTTATCAAGATGATATTATAATAATACTTGTAAAAATCGACTGTCTCAGGTGAGTGGGGCCGAAACCCACGAACGCTGGGTTCGACAGCGAGAAACACTTGAAAGATTTCGCCAACATTCATTGGTGTAATGGCGCGGGAATTCGCCTAATTAGGTTCAATTCTCGCTTTGTGTTTATTATTTAAAAAAAACATCCTAAATCATATTTTGGTAGCTTAAAGGAAAAAATATCTATGTTAAAGTATAAATGCATCAATTTACTCAATAATTAGAGTGAGTCTATTTGCATTTTATCTTTTTTAGGGCTTTGTATGTCTAAAATAAATGAAAAAAAACGACATGCTTATAAAATGACTCGTGTTTCTATCTCTGTCTGTATGTCACGGACATTTTTTTTTAAAGTACACTTAATTAAAACCCTTATTATCAATACCGTTTACTAGATAATACATTTTTTTTAAATGACGCAACAAATTAAAAAATAATGTTTCCCAATTTTTTTTTCGCAGATGTGATACAAGTATGGTCAGCACCGGGGGGCATGACGCGGCTGCCGTGCGACCTGGCCGCGCCGGTCAGCGACGTCGCCATGATGCTGTGGTTCAAAGACGGCGACAAAATGCCTATTTACACGTAAGTACATTTTTTAATTTTTTCTAATCATTACTACACACACACACACTACTACAGGGTGTAAAATCGAATATAACACTACTTAAAACCACGTGATCAGCGGGTCATATACAACAACTTTTTCTATGAGAATAATATCGAAATAGAGTTTTTTTTAACTGCTCTTTACAAACTTACTCGTATACCTCGATGATAGTGTATGGAGAAATAAAATAAAAAAGACTTCGATGTTGCTCCTATAAAAAAAAATTGCTGTATATTACCAGCTGATCACTTGGTTTTGTGGTATTAGTCTATACAAATAGTTAAGATTGCTTCAATACAACACCTTTTTTTGTTTTATACCACATTTTGAACCCGGAAGTATGTTGTTTTCTTCTCAAACTAACAGTTAATGTTAAGGATTTATAACTGGGTAATCGGTTGACCAATGAAAACCGTTACCTACCTGCACGGTTCATGGCACACCGCATACGGGCGTACCTTTGAAAATGGCAGAAAGCTGCTGGATGCAGGCTTCTACCTACAAAACAACCAATTTGGATGTCATTGGGGGAGTCCTATGTTTCGCAGTGGACGTCTTACGGTTGAAGTTATAAAATTATTAAAAATTACTTTATTTGTTATTGTTTTCTTGGTTTTTAAACGGTACCAATATCACAATGTTAATTATACCTATACTGAAAATCTAAATACAAATAATATATAAAATACAGTTCTTTACAATACATTGCGTATACTTAATCGAAACGAAACATGAAAGCGAATATCCTCCAAAACATCGAAACTCGGTCCGTTCTGAAACACTTGATATCTTTTAACCGGCAAAAACTACCGTCCGTCTGAATTGCGGCGGCCCTGCAGCGGACTCACGTATCGCCGCCATTGTCGCGGACTGATTAAGCTATTCAGACTGAAACAATAGGCTTATTACTGACGTCACGGAGCCAGCGTGACTATTCCACGTCCGACACACAATTTACGGGTGGACACAGCGTAGTGATATGCAGCTAACTTATTCACACTTTAAAATATTATTACGTCATTTCTTACGGGCACGCCAAAGATAATTTCTAAATTAAATTAAATAACACTCAAACAGTAGCAGACTAGGAATATAAAAAAACAGGCCAAGGCGATTTGGACTCGCGCACGAAGGGTCTGTACCATTATCTATAAAAAACGGTTAAAAATCACGTTTGTTTTATGGGAGCTCCCTTAAATATTTATTGTATTCTGTTTTTAAGTATATTTTTTATTATAGCGGCAACAGAAATACATCATCTGTGAAAATTTTAACTCTCTAACTATCACGGTTCATGAGATACAGCCTGGTGACAGACGGACTGACAGACAGACAGATGGACAGTGGAGTCTTAGTAATAGGGTCCCGTTTTACCCTTTGGGTACGGAACCCTAAAAAAAGAAAAGCACGCAGTTTGTATTTTTTTATGCTGATGTCATATGTATTTACTTTTTAATTTAAATGTTTCAAGCTCCGGCCTCTCTCTTTTGTCCACTGACAAAGCATCATTATTATTTGTATTTTAAAATGTCATCTGCAGATTACCAGCAATAGTATTGACGCACCTATGCTGAGCGTAAACCATTTTGGTTTCTACCATTCTGTCTAACTTTAAGATTGAAGATAAATAATACTTGAAAAAATCATCGACCTCAGGTGGGACTCGAACCCACGTCCCATCGCATGCCGGGTGAGTGCTTTACCAACTAAGCTACCGAGGACGTCACGTGACAAGACGAAATTCCTCAAGTGTTTTTTCTCGATGTCAAAGCAAGCGTATTCTGATCAATGATGTAGCTATATGTATAGCTGAGTAGTATAATACCGTCAACACCCTATAGAAATATTTTTACAAATATTTGACTATTGGTTAAGATCAGAAATGCTTAAACATTGTAAATTTTTGGATTTAGCAATTCATTAACATTGATCAGAATACGCTGGCTTTGACAGCGAGAAAAAACACTTGAGGAATTTCATCCTGTCACGTGACGTCCTCGGTAGCTTAGTTGGTAAAGCACTCGCCCGGCATGCGATGGGACGTGGGTTCGAGTCCCACCTGAGGTCGATGATTTTTTTCAAGTGTTATTTATCTTCAATTAAACCTTGCATGGAATTGCTAAATCCAAAAATTTACAACTTTAAGATTTTTTTAATGTATTCAACATTTAAAAATTCTGTTGCACTTAAAGTTTAAAAGTTTTTTGTTTTGTACTTTAAAATATTGTTTTGGATGAACTGATACTATAGTCTGTGGCACGCACGTTGGGGTGTTGTCCAATTAAAGATACCGGTGGACGAATTCGAGGCATGCCTTTGTCGAGGTGAAATTCGGTATTCGAGCTTTGATGAGGTCAGTGTTTAGAAACGCATTTACAGGAAAACAGGAATGTGTTTTAAAATTGATTTCGGGGCACAAGGAAATCAAAGGAGACCCTTTGGGGAAGATATATTGTTTCGTGTAGTAGAAGTTGAGTTTTAGATAAAGTAAATTCCTTAGCCCTTACCCAAGTAGAGTTTGTACAAAGGCTTGGTAATCCATGACTCTAGTGTTAATGCTCGAGCGTTTTATCGTACAATTAATTTGTTCCTTGTGGGAATCGAACCCGCAACCGCTGCTCCATCATTTGAAAAATTGATTGACTCATTGAAATTGATAAAAATAATATTATATAACAAATAGAATCATGTCACCATCATCATCAGTCGCCTGTTTCGTTTCCAAGTCATCTGGTGTCAGCTCAGTACGATTATTTCTTTCACGGAGCACTCGTCATCGAGTTATTCACTTCCTTCTCAGTCACATGACCTCCAACATAATTTATCTATCTCTTTTTAGGTCGTCCCCTCCACCTATCAGCACTCGTACCTACCACTATCTTTGTTACTGATCCTACTTACCCATAATATAGGAACTGATGTAATAAGTATTAAAATAAATTAGCCAAAATGAGAATTGAAGCTTTAGTCGTGAAAATAAGTTCACATAAAATATTTTTCATCTTAAAAATAAAATTATTTGACAAGCTTAAAAATGGTTAATAGATTTTTGAGAACTTTTCTGTTTAATTTCCATAGAAATAAGTCTTAAGGTTTTTTAATGTCAGTAATATTATTATCAGTAAAAAGTGCTTTAACACAAACAAGTATTTACGTGAGTCCTTTATCTTGAGCATTGCGGGAAAAAAATTAAACTAATATTATAGGATTAAAAATCAGGCTATCGTTGGTCAATGTGTATTTAACCACTGTAATCTTTTTTTGTTCTTAAATGTCAAATAAAATTAAATCAAATAAATTTATTTGTAAAAATATGGTGACAAATATGGAGTTTAAGTAGCACAAACACATTAACCATCATTGGCTGTCAACTTTTGGATATAGGCCTCACTTATAGAACGCCAAAGCAAGCAGTTCCACAGCTTCTCGCAACTTGACAGGTCATCGGCCCACTGGGTAGGTTCCTCCCACGCTTCGCTATTTGGAAGATATAATTCAAGTATTCTAACTAAAAATCTACCTTCTATCTATTCGTAATGCGCCCTCATAGTTCTATTTGCAGACCTCCAATCAGCGGAATGTTCCTATTCCATTAAACAAATGAACCGGAGGAAAGAAAATAATGCGGGCTCTAAGGCACAGAATAGAATTAAACAGAAGGACCGCTTCATTCTTTCAGCACAGCAGGGCGTCGATTCTGTAAAAGATCTCAAGTAAACTCGCTCTACATCAAATATGGTCTGTATTTCACTAAAATGTAAGTTCAAATTTACTATGAATTGTCAATTACTGACTTAAGTGTTAGAATAAAAGCGCATATCGCCGAAGCCAGTACAAACAAACATAGATTCTATTTTGCTACAGAGTTGGTTCACATTATTTAAGTGTCGATTAGTGAAGTGATTTTGAAGTTATCGCAGTTTTGTTTAGAGAATCGACAGGCAGTACCTGCAGGAAAACAAAGCCAGTATAAAAGTTCCCAGTCTGTAATCTCACTTTATGTCAGTAAACTCTTATAGTACGACTCTAAGACTAACCATAGAATTTTTAAGACTCTTTTTGAACACTTGATCAAAGGACACTCACACTATGTTTCACTTATTATTTGGATAAAAAAATAAACCTTATTTCTGCAAACGTTTCACATGCCATTGTTTTATCAATCTGTACTAGGCTAACCTAGTGGCGCAGTATTTCACATTCCAAGAGTTTATTCGGTTTTATTCCTGATTCGAGTTGTTAAGAGAAGTTTTTTCTTTCTCATCGTTTAAAGTTAAATGTCTCGTAAATTTGTAACATTATAATATTATTGCCCTACTTCGATACTGACAAATGTTTCTGTGTATAGCGCGTATTTATGTATTTAGATTTTATCATTAAATAAAAGTGTTTATATTTTGCAATTCTACCTATTACATTATAATAAATGCCAGTGGCATTTCTGCGTATTATTATTCTGTGGCCGAGGGTCGGTAGACGGCGAGGGAGCATACATTTGTCATTTTATTTCAACTCTAGTTATTTTTGCTCTAGCGTAGATGATTTTTTATTATCGAAGTTGGAGTTCTTTTTCTCTATGTAACTAACGATATGAATCTTCTAGTCTTGATTACTATATCACTAGTGATAAGTTTTAGTATTCATTTCGAGACTACTCGATTTTACGACTGTTAGTCTCATGAGTCATGATTTGACGTGTACTTCCGGCCGTCTGAGCCAGAGTCCTAGAGAGATCTCGCATATCTAGGCTGATAACGAATCGTAGGTGACGCCAATATACCTAGGTTTCATCGTTTGTGACGCAATAGATTTTTTGAAAATTGAAAAAAACCTGGCGCAGACAGCCAGAATTTCACGTTTTACGACACTCTGGATCTCAAATTCTAGAGGGTTTTAGGGCCCCGTTTCTTATCAAAAGCTTAGTGACGCGATATGTGACGGCATCTAAAGTAGTTTCATCCATTTTGATGCAATGGTTTTCGCGGAATCATGAAAAACGTGTGGTCAGACAGCCTGATATCCGGCTGTCTGAGCCATTTTGTTTTTGCAGATATACAACGAAATATCACATTTCAGACTCATCTTTATGGATTTTACTTTAGGGACGCGATATGTGACAGCTCTCGACCAGATTTGAACCTTCGTTACCCACGCGTTTAGGAGACATTCTGAAAAAACTGTTGGCACAGACAGCCGGAATCCGGCTGTCTGAGCCATCCAGTTCTACCACTTCCAGGTGTTCTTGGTAGCTGGAAACTCATCTAATCTTTAGTGACGGTGATGGTTAATACGAATTATCGTTTGTGACGGCTCTATATGCCGGCAAACAAAAGATATAAGCAAATCAATTGTTCTCCATACATCGCTGCATTAGGGTGACCACACTTCCCACTTTATTAGGTTAATTATGCAAATACTAGTATAGTAGAAAATCGAGGCAACTCGTTTTACGACAGCTGCTTGCCGTGTTCTTCAAATACGTATTTGCGTATACGTTGGTATGAAGGACCAATCAACACTAATAATTGCTTTTTGGGTTAAGTGTGACTTGTTTAGGGCTTACCCTAAGTGATTCAAGAGGAAAATTTGTTTGACCACTCTTATTCAGAGTAATTTGCTGTGTTTTACTGGAAATGCTGGAACGGCCCATTAGGGACAAGATGCAAAAAATGAATTTAAATACCTTTATTTTGCAAGTCGTTCTCCCGTTTCATTGAGTAATTTATCAACTCGTCCCACATGCCTACGGCCCATTTGGGTCAAGATGCAGAAAATAAGAAATTCATGTTTTTTTAGAATTCCGTACCCAAAGGGTAAAACGGGACCCTATTACTGAGGCTCCGCTGTCCGTCTGTCTGTCCGTCCGTCTGTCTGTCCGTCTGTCACCAGGCTGTATCTCATGAACCGTGATAGTTAGAGAGTTAAAAATTTAACAGATGATGTATATCTGTTGCCGCTATAACAGCAAATACTAAAAGACAGAATACAATAATTATTTAAGGGGGCTCCCATACAACAAACGTGTTTTTTTGCCGTTTTTAAATGATACGGAACCCTTCGTGCGCGAGTGCTAGTGCTATTTCTAAAGTATGGTAAATATTGTTAAATCAAATATCACATTCACAGATAAAATGGACATGGTAATAATCACAGATAAATACGTATTTAAAGAACACGGCAAGCAGCTGTCGTAAAACGAGTTGCCTCGATTTTCTACTATAGGTACTAGTATTTGCATAATTAACCTAATAAAGTGGGAAGTGTGGTCACCCTAATGCAGCGATGTATGGAGAACAATTGATTTGCTTATATCTTTTGTTTGCCGGCATATAGAGCCGTCACAAACGATAATTCGTATTAACCATCACCGTCACTAAAGATTAGATGAGTTTCCAGCTACCAAGAACACCTGGAAGTGGTAGAACTGGATGGCTCCGAAAGCCGGATTCCGGCTGTCTGTGCCAACAGTTTTTTCAGAATGTCTCCTAAACGCGTGGGTAACGAAGGTTCAAATCTGGTCGAGAGCTGTCACATATCGCGTCACTAAAGTAAAATCCATAAAGATGAGTCTGAAATGTGATATTTCGTTATATATCTGCAAAAACAAAATGGCTCAGACAGCCGGATATCAGGCTGTCTGACCACACGTTTTTCATGATTCCGCGAAAACCATTGCATCAAAATGGATGAAACTACTTTAGATGCCGTCACATATCGCGTCACTAAACTTTTGATAAGAAACAAGGCCCTATAACCCTCTAGAATTTGAGATCCAGAGTGTCGTAAAACGTGAAATTCTGGCTGTCTGCGCCAGGTTTTTTTCAATTTTCAAAAAATCTATTGCGTCACAAACGATGAAACCTAGGTATATTGGCGTCACCTACGATTCGTTATCAGCCTAGATATGCGAGATCTCTCTAGGACTCTGGCTCAGACGGCCGGAAGTACACAGTTTTACGACCTCCGTAGCCGAGAGACGAGCACGCCGGACTGCAAATGGCGCCGCCATCTCTGAGGTTCCGGGTTCGATCCCCGGTCGGGTCAATGTAGAAAACGAACTTTAATATTGGCTCGGTACTGGGTGTTGTGGTACTGTCGTTGTTTCTGATTTCTTTAACACAAGTACTTAGCTACTTACCTTAGGATCAGAGCAATGTATGTGATGTTGTCCAATATTTATTTATTTGTTTTTAAATGCTGATCAGACTATTGAGATTGTATTCAAATAAAAAAACTAAAGAAAGGCTTTAGTATTTTAAGGAACTAAATTGAAACAGATATTATGCAAGAAGTGTTCTTTTTCAGTGAGACGTGAGGTTAATAATAAAATTCTTAAAATATTTAATTAAGATTTAATAAAAGTGAATGATTAAAAATATTTCTTTGAGTACCTATTTAAGAGTATTTTTACTATCTTCTTCATTGACTTAAAAGTGTAGCTAATGAAAAGTCTTGAATTCGTTTCAGGAAGATTAAAATTTGAGTATATCTAAAAGGTCCGAAAACCTAAAACATTGAAGTCTAAATTAGAATTGAGAGAAAGAGTCGGTGAAAAGTCCCAGAAATATTTTAAGGAAATAAAGCATTACAAAATTAAATAAACAAATATATTTCTTTACTTGCAAGTATTTTTAATTACAATTATGCAACTAATGTCCTGTTAGCTGTTAATATACTTTATTTAAGTAAAGGTTATTAACAGCTTACCACTAAAATTTATGTTTTAGGTATCAATTTAACATCAGATTAACCTACCTACAAAGTAATTATCATATAATTAACCAGCTACGAGAAACATCAAACGATCATTGATACGAGAGCCGCATAGCTCAAAACGTTTTTTTTATAATTTAAATTATAACCGTCACACTATTTAACCATTCATACATCTCAGAGACATCTGCGGAGACAAAGACTGTCATAAAAATGACATGATTAATACACGGTTCCGACGAACCATGAAATATAGTCTTAGACATTTCCATACGATCTAACACAGATGGTTTGCTACGACAGATAACTAATTAGTTTCGTATTGATCAAACCAAACGCGACCGGCGACGGGTTGATTGATTAATTCATACTTGTTTTTGTTTGGCATGTTTTGAAGCTGGAATATTGAATGAGATCGGTACCCTGATTCACATCACATCACATCACCAGCCTATAACAGTCCACTGCTGGAAACAGGTCTCTCCAAAAGGAGGATTTTTCCATAATCGCCACGCTTGGCAGGCGGGTTGGCGATCGCAGTTTGGCCAATGGTGGAGAGGAGACGCTGCTGCCCGTCTTCTTATGGCGGGTCTCCTGTAGTCGCCTCTTACGACAGCCATAGGAAGAGAAGGGGTTGTGCAATTCTTTTAAAGTGCCGGCACCTCACGGCACCCTACCCTGATTTCGTATCTTGCAAAATCAATGCGATAGCAAAAATTAACCAATTCTGGCTTTAAAATCGCAGACAGCAAAAAACAAAAATAAAATATACTGTCAGTGCTGCCCAACATTTTGGCACTTACTATAATCAGGAGATGACTTCCCAATTACGGCCCTATGGAATGTAGTAAGTAGATTTTTGTGAGATCAAATGACTCAGTCCTGTCCTATCCTGTCCTCCTGGTATCCGTCTCCGTTACCGTGTTGCGTTGCAAGAACGCTAGCTTGGACGTTCGTTCGGTACGATAAAGTGGTACGGAATCTCAATACGGATATAGGTACGGGCGTCCAAACTAGCATTCTTGCAACGCAATGCTCATACAGAACGGAGGTACGTTACGGACAAAAGTCCACGCTGCATCTTACAGTTTGTGTTCGTAAACCAATCGACCAATATTCCAATGCATTATAAAAGATTTGAATATACGAAGCTGATTACTTGCTATTAAGGTAGCACAAGATATTATTGGTGATACGAGTAGTTTATATGAATTAATAGGAGGTCTTATTAATACTATTTTATTAGTTCCACTTGTGACTAGCTAGCAACACTGATTTCATAGTAGAAGTTTTTGACCTTATAATGTAGTGGAACTGGTAAGTTAATAAATTAGGAGTTATTTATTAGTTTTACTTGTCATAATCAAAAACGTTTAGACGAAATCCCCCTCCTTTTTGAGTCGGTTGTAAGTGTTGTTTCACAACTTCCTTGTAAATATTGTAAAACAAGTTTAAATAAAATGCTGCAATCTTTTCTAGAATTTATTCCCAAAACTAAATACAACCTTTACAACCATAACTTTAAGGCCCAGTAATAAACAGTACGATTCAATTACAAGAGAAGCCCGTATGTACCTGCACTATATTCCGACATTTGCGAGCGTGTGATATAAAAATTGCAATGTTTTCGCGTACGTGTCGTGAATGGGAAGCCTTAAGTTCGGTACAGTCAGACATACAAATAATACAGAAATGTCAATAACTAAAGTATTTGTTTGTAAAATGAGATGGACGATGTGTTTCTGCTTTGTTTCTAAATTTTACAAAAAAATAGTGGAGTTGCTTGGTCTGTTTACACATAATAAAGATTAAATGACTATTTAACACTTTGGCGAGCGAAACACGGCTAAAGTGGTATCACAAAAACTTCTAAAGTGTCTGGAATAAAGTGTTAAACGTAAAAAAGATTCCCCATTACAAGAGAAAAAAACCTTTGCATCCGTACCTACATATAATAATGCGTCAGACATCACACCAACTGTCTTGGTCTCGAAGTTAAGAATTAATATCCACGAGTGACGAGGTATTAGTCAATTAATAAATCAGATATTGTTACAGTACACAAAGCGAAATTTAGAAAAGTCCGTTGTCTGAACTGCTCTGAACGAGGAATTTAACCCGTGACTCTTTGCATTTAAGGCTTTTGCAAAATGTTGTTTTGACCCTAAAAAGCAAAAAAAAGTGTGTGCTAACATAAGCTTTCAAATACATGGCTCAGTCAGATAATTCGATATAATCATTTAGAATTTTTTATTTCCGTGCAAAACTTAATTGAGTAATTTACTATGATTTTTTACCATTCTTTCGATTTTATCATAGTCTTTATACGCATATGTTGGCACATATCAATTTCGGCAAAACATAACAACAACATACATTTATTTTGTAATATCAGTTCTTTTCCCTTGCAATTAAAGTTAGTTCTACTTTTCTCTTTGGTGTAATCCACGGGGTCAATCGGTTTTCATATTAGAGCTCTCGATCGTCAAATCAGCTTAGCAAAGAGGAGTCGGTCATGTAGTTTGACCCACTTCGGGTATTCCCACGAGACGAGGGAATAGTTTATGTCGTGTGTGAGAATAAATGTCTGGATATTTTAAACGTGAGAGGGAAAAATGAAAAAGTTAAGAAGAAGATAGCTTAGTTGTGTCTTTGATCTGAAAAAAGGTGGTCTTGGTTGCCCAGAAAAAACTTATTGAGTTTTGTTTTTGGAGACATTAATAATGTTAAACTAATAAATATGTACAAACCATTTTAGCAAAGCCATTTTATGTTAAAAATATCTATTAAAATCTTTTGATTGTTTATGTATATGTTTAGAATCGGCTATGTACTAAGTTTCAGCGAATCACCTGGCCACTTTTTTGCCACAATTGGGTTGTCGATACATTTATTTATCAGTTTCTACTTTAAGCTACTGATGATTTAAATCATAGTACCTAGTAAAACCACTGCTCAATGTAATAGAAGTTACATAAAGCAGAGCAGCCTAAACAAAAACCAGACAAAATAACTTACAAAAAACAAGGCAGTTAAAGGTAGTTTTTTTTTAGGAAAATAAATAAATTGTCACTATCATAGTGAACGCAGTACGATAAAGTGTAGTGTGGCTTACCGCTAACTCTTTGACAAAGGCTTAAGCCAATAAAGCATTCCTATGCCTAATTAACAAACTTATCCGCTTTTGGAGTTTCTAGACCTTTGTCAAACTTAACTAGTTCAGCAAAATAATGAGCCCTTCAAATATTAATAACGCCGAGTGTACACTGTTTGGCCGTCTGAGAAACGTTTGGTCTATGTCTTTTGTTAAAGCCTGGTCTAGCCTAAGTTACACAGTAGGAACAGCAAACAGAGCGTATGGAATTTCATGATTTATGTTACAACTTTGGAGGTCTAGTTAGGAAGTTGGGCTGATTAGTGATATTTTGGTATGGGAAAGTGTTTTTTTTGCGATTTCGAAGTTGACCCCATAGAAAACACCAGCTATATTAAAGGAAGTATGAAAGTAGCACCTGTAACAGAACAGTTTGTCTTGTTACGGTCATGTGATGAGGGGCATGTAACGAGGAGAGTGATGGGTATGAGTATTGATGGATGGAGGGGAGGAGGACGACCTAAAAAGCGATAGATAGATTGTGTGAAGGCCGATATGTCTGAGAAAGTGCGTAGTTAGTAAAGGTTGCAGGACGACGCTGGATGCAGGCCGCTTCCAACCGGCCGATCTGGAAGTCACTGCGGGAGGCCTATGTTCAGCAGTGGACGTCCTGTGGCTCAAATGATGATGACACCTTGTATAATTATATAGAGTGACTTTTAATTAGATTAGTTATGCTAAAAAGGTAATGAACAAATCACATAGGTATACTGTCGTTGTGACCATGTATATTGTTGGTTCTTAGAATCTACCTTTATATTCTAACAGTGACTTTTCTATCAACCATTCAATTATGCTAATGTACATACAAACCGAAGAGCACTATTTCTCCGAAACATGGATTCTAGGAAACCTGAGATACAGATATTATACGTGGAATTCCTAATAGACCAAAGACCTGGAATTCATTCTAGCAAAAATTACACTTATTTAACATTTCTGAAAGGTGCTTCTAGCTCCGCAATTCGCTAATGAACGGCATTTTGAAAGTGATTCTTAAAGTTAAGCAACGCACCCCGTGGTTGTTACTGGGTGGGTGACCATTTTTTTGTTAAGGGGATATTTAGTCCTTTTATCTCAAAGGATATCGCTTTGAAAGGTACGTTAAAAGTTGGTCCCGTCTAATGTTTTGTCGGTCGACAAATTGATTAGATCTGATAGTAAGGTTACGACACATACCTTACAATACCCCCTTATAAAATAAATATAAATAAATAAATAAATATTGGACAACATGACATACATTGCTCTGATCCTAAGGTAAGTAGCTAAGGCACTTGTGTTATAGAAATCAGAAACAACGACGGTACCACAACACCCAGACCCGGGCCAATATAGAAAAGTTCGTTTTCTACATTGACCCGACCGGGGATCGAACCCGGAACCTTAGAGATGGCGGCGCCATGTTTAAAGTCCAGCGTGCTCGCCTCTTGGCCACGGAGGTCGTCAAAAATATTATTTTCATTCATCTTTATCAATCCGCACCAAGCCCGCGTGGTGGAGTATGGCCTTAACCATCTTTTTAGGTTTATAAGGTTACTTTAATGACCGTTTTCTTTTCAAAAGAGTAAAGGCAATTAACCTACCTCCAAAATCTAAGTGAAATTATATTTCCAAGTTATACCACACAAGATACAAGATATGGGATTACCAATACTTACATAATTTAGTATAGATGAAAACGTCAAACGTCTGCCTGAGCCATTCATCATGAGCAGCGCTGAGGCTGTGTTACAGCACTAGACATGATGTATGATTTGAGGACAGTCGGCAAGTAAATGGTTAGATATATTATATTAAGGTAGATATAATTATTACGGCTTGAGTAGATGACAAGTGATCGAAATGCATGGAAGAGGAAAACATAATGTCACTGATCCCAGATGAGTTAGGCGTAGGAATGATCATAGTTCGACTAATTAGTTAGCATATGGTTTCTGTAACTGGCCACATACAATAAAAACATGAACCTCGTTTGTCAGTCGGGTAAAAATAAATAAAAAACGATACTCGAAAATAGAACTCTCGGGAAATATGTTTCTTTTTAGTGTTCCGTACCCAAATGGTAAAACCTAAAAAGACTAATTAGACTAAACCTTATTACTGAGACTCTGCTGTCCGTCTGTCTGTCTGTCTTTCTGTATTTCTTGTCTTGTCTTGTCTTTCTAATTGTACATTAATAAATATAATACAGTATCAAAAACATAAATATGGTATGAATAGATCAATTGGGCTATAGATATAGTATTTAATTGGGTATAGTATTTAAAGTGTGTAACAAAGTTACTGTACGTATTTTACCCCGCACTTAAATCAAGTTTATTTTGGACACTTACACTTTGATTACGTGTTGGGATGTGTTACCATTCACAGTACATAAGTTTAGTCATAGGTCAATTTATGTGACACATTTTTTTGTATTAAAAATAAAATAACATCGGTTACATAGATAACATAACGTTGTTATGTAAGCATAGATAATATTTGTTCATTAAACTACAACAAAATTTGTGCCAGTCCTTTGTTCACGACTGTACAATGATAGATCTGTAATTAAGTATGGTGATAATTAATAAACATGCCACTGAAATATTCCTGTTCGTGTTGTTTTCAAACACCTATTGATTTTGACATAACGACAAAACTAGCTTCGTTTAGGAATTAATTTGATGGCAAAACATGTTTATTGTTGAGTAAATATTATTTTCAATTGAAGTCATTGTTTTGGGGTATAAATATTGCGTGTCTATTACCGTGTGTAACTGATATATCGAAATAGTTCTAAAAGGTGTTGGTTTGCCGCTCAAATTAAATATTTAATAAAACTATTTCTTCAACCTGCCTCGACTGATTTGGTGTAGGCCTCCATCATCAAAATCATCATTTTTATGGGTCAATCATCTATATCTTCAAAACTTTGGTTCCAAAGTTTTATTTAGAAATTAAATTAAGTTTGACGTAAGGTAAGAGCCTTTATTTTGAGTATCGTTTTTGGTTATTTTCAGCAATTATTTGTCTAATTGATGGTTACTAAAAGTCCCAGCGTTTAAATAAATAGCAAGTTTAAATAAAAAGAAATCACTTGCTAGTTTTTCGATTGCGTTAGAATTAGATCAGTGCCGTCAAAGAGGTAATCAGAAGTAATCAGCGTCACTTAGCTTGATTACGAACTCGTTCTTTACCTAATTACGGGGTATTGAGAAAACATTGGCAATAGTAATTGGGCATTTGATAGTTTATTAATACCTCTCAAAGGCTTTTTGCCCAAGGCGACTTTTTGTAGCCTTGGTGTCGTAATATGATAGTAAGTTTTTTTTTTACTTAAAGTACGTAATTATACATAGACTTACAAATGTCACGCATGTACAATAAAAGCTTAGAAGTAGAAAATCATTTTTAATTAATGTATTGAGTTATGATGAAACTCGTAGAACAAATTTTGTTGTTTATGAAGTTAGCTATCTAGTCGTGCGAGGTTATTGATGTTTTTCAAACAGGTAACCCTGTATAATGTTTTATTTTATTGGTTGCTTTATATTGTGTTATACTTTCTACTATTATAAACAATAACATTTAGTTTAAGGCCAGTGCAAAACAAAAAAAAAACCAAATAGCCGAAAAGCTTGTTAAGAGTTGTATGTTTTTTTCTGCTGTCTTAATGTTATTTGCTTAGCAAAATAACTTTGCTACTACTGCTATATAAAATATTTAAAAAAAATATATTACTATACTGTTATCATGTCATATTTACCACCATCGCCGAAGTAAGGAAGGTTTAATTTTAATTATTAAAACCATTTTATTTAAGTGAGCTTTTAATGGTCTCAGGTTTTAGTTTAATAGCTATCGTATACAGGGTGACAATAATAAGCCAAAACCTAATAAAAATGTATTTACGCCTTTGGGAAAAGTAAAGGACTATGTAATGTTTTCTTTGAACATTGTCATGATAATAATTGGTATTTAAAGTAACTACTATTCACAGGCAACGGCTACTTCTCTCTAATCAAAATAACTATTCAATGCTTCACTATTTTTGTAAGTTTTATTTTCAACCGACTTTAAAAGAAGGAGGTTCTTAATTTGACCGTACCAGTAATGAAAAGCTTTAATGTTTACAATTGCACCAATAACAAAAATTATTGATAAGGTATATTAAATACAATTATAGATTTTTAATTTAAATTAGAAAAATAAGTCGTTTAAAAAAGAATTGACTGTTACAGATTCGTTTCCTAAATACACCCTGTATAAGGGTTTATAAATGACTGCGTTAACACCAGAGGAACCACACGTGAAGCTTGAATCAGCTAAGTGCATGCATTTACCAACAAGTCGTTACGCTTTTAAATATTGACTCTATGCTTGGGTAATGATATAAATTCAAATTAAATAATAATCATTACAAACACTTTATAAGTCAATTGCTGTGTGCGGACGTCATTTCAATCCTAATTTCATTAATTTATGACTTTAATTTAATTATGTTAAATTTTTTAACTATTAGTTGGTCTATGAAATAAGTTCATAGACTTCAACTAATAGTTAAAAAATTGTTGGTTTTTATATAATAAGTCTATTTGAATTTACGAGTAACCGTACGAGAACAGGCGTTAATCAACTAAGTGCATGCGATTACAAGTTGTTTCCCTCGAGGCCTCGCGAGGTATAAATATTGACATTGCCGGCGAAGGGGTTAAATACCTAATAGCTTTATTGGTAACGAACGAGGATGCGAGGTAATATGAATGCGGGGTTTTTTGGGTTCCGTTTGTTAAAATTAAAAGGGAACCTTTTAGTATAATTTGTTTGCAAGTATTACAAGACTAATTAAATAATCCGTAAAAGTAGTCTCATTTAAAAGACTAATTAATTTAAATTTTAATAAACAAATTAGTTTTTGTGTGTCAAATTGTAGGTAAACTAATTTCAAAATGTAAACTATTTTATGTGAAATGAAAGGGCTGGTTATGTAGGTATCAAAATAAAAAATAAATTAAGAATAATAACTACCTTCTCTTCAAAACTGAGCCAATTTTTTTAAATACGTAAAAAAGTTCCACAATTTAATTACAGAAGAACTATACGAACCTATGAAACCTGGGGTTCTCTATCACAAGTTTTTTCAGGACATTCTGTATAGTTTCCAAAAATACCTAAAATCAACATCAGTGCAGTCTAAATAATTATATATCGATTCCATCCACCTAAGTAATGGTGAACCAATATGAAGTTAACTGAACATTTTGCAGTGAAGGATTATCTATAGTTTACATGTGCCTATTAGTAAGCTGACGGTACAACGATAATAGGCCTTTCAGCAACTCCAATAGGCACTCGTGTTAATCAGCTAAGTGCAAGCTTACGGCTTGTTTCGTCGATTTGGCTACCTTGTTTGTAGCGACAGCGGGTCAGGAGGTTTCGGGAAATAACGAAACGGGTCTGAGAGGCGATACCGTCTAAATATTGTTTGTTTCTTCGTATAAACTGAATGAATTTAGAAGCACGTTACTTTGTATCGGAATGCCGATCTTGATGAATTATTTAAAATAGCAGATTTTTTATGTGCTCATAAGTGAGTTGATATTAATTTCAAAGCATAATGTTTCAAATTAATACCTTATCATCATCATTATCATTTCAGACACAGGACGTCCACTGCTGAACATAGGCCTCCCCCAGTGACTTTCCATATCAGCCGGTTGCGTGCGGCCTGCATCCAGCGTCGTCCTGCAACCTTTACCAGGTCGTCTGCCCACCTTGTGTGGACGTCCCACGCTGCGCTTGCTAGTACGTGGCCTCCATTCCAGAACCTTTCTGCCCCATCGGCCGTCAGGTCTACGTGCTATGTGCCCCGCCCATACCTAATACCTTATCATTACCAGCTTTTAATTCATTTGCAAGTGCCAAAATATGCGGCTTAGCTGGGCGTATTTTTTAATTTTGTCGACCGTCTGGGGTAGTGGTTCGCGCTCCGGACTACAATTAAATGCCTGGCGGTTGCGGGTTTAAATCCCGCAAGGGGCAGATTATGTTTGTGTGATGAGCACGAGAATTTTTACTTAAGTCATGGATGTTTATAAAACTTAGTATATTTATCCTTTATCCAGTCATCATAGTAAATAAATATTGGGCAACATCACATACATTGCTCTGATGCTAAGGTCAGTAGCTCAAGCACTTGTGTTAAAGAAATCAGAAACAACGATACCCAGACCCGAGACAATGTAGAAAAGTTCGTTTCCTACTTTGACCCGACCGGGGATCGAACCTGGCACCTATTGTTGGCGACGCCATATTATATAATATAGTCCGGCGTGCTCGCCGGTAGTGAGGTCATCAAAGTACAAGCTGTGCTTAGTTTGGGGCTAGCTAATTGGTGTGATTGTGGAAACATTTTTTTAATTGCGTAGACTTTTTACTTTACTTTTACGTTTGATATTTTACTTTTTTATTTTTAAGGTACGGAACTCTAAAAAAAATTATGTGAGAGTAGCTTTAACCAAAGCAATAAATGAAATCGTCTCGTTGTTTATTGAATCTAGGGCTGTGATGTAACCGCAGAAAGCTGGCTGGATCCGAGCTAGGAGTTGCACAGTATTAACTTCCCAGGAATTCCGTGTCTGTCTGCTTAGTTCGGTAGACGTAATGTTGCCTGCTTAGCCTTACTGCTACAATTCGGAGTTTGTTGTCTAGCTGCTACAATGTCTTTGAGTTTAATATGTTAAATCGCGTTCAAAATATCTGATAGTTGTTAAAAATAGGCCAAGTGCGAGTCGGACTTGCGCACGAAGGGTTCATTCAAGGGCACCATTATCCAGACGGACGGACAGACGGACAGACGGACAGATGGGCAGACAGACGGACAGACAGACAGACAGACCGACAGACAGACAGGCGGACAGCGGAGCCTCAGTAATAGGGTCCCATTTTACCCTTTGGGTACGGAACCCTAAAAACTAGACAGCGATGTCCAGGCTTATCGAAGTCAAGCAGAAGATCGGCATACATTGGAAGATGCCTATGTCTAGCACTTAAAAGTGGACTAACGTCGACTAATGATGGCTATCGCGTGTCAATTATCCGGTAGAGGGTTTAGTGTCGCGTGAGGTCTACATGAAACGTCAGTTTTTTGGTGGCAACGTACGCGGGCTTATAAGAAATATAATATTGTAAATATTCTGCGATACTTAAGATTTATTATGCAAAATATGAGTTACGGGGCAATGAATTTCAGTGCTTTAAAAGCGGAGCCAAGAAAAATAGATGCAAAAAGGTGTTTAGGAATTACATTAGACTACTGAAACTACTGAACCTTATATTATGAAATTTGGTACAGACATAGAATAAGAGCTTGAGAAAGGTCATAGGCTACCTTTTATTGCGAAAAAAAAAGACTTGAAGGGGTTTAATAGGGGATGAAAATTTATATGAAAGTTGCATTGGTCATTTTACTAATAAAGATTAAACCATTAAACTATGTATTTAGGCACTGGATAAGAAATAAATAAATGATTCCTTTGTTTAAATCAAATGATGGTGTTTGTTTGACTCTTGCAAGGGGAAACTATTAGTACGTAAAAACTGGTAACTTACAATAATTAATGAATCTGTTTTATATGTTACGTAGTGTTATGCCCTAAAATCTAAAATTACTAAAAACTTGATTAACTTTACGTTTAATTAGACTTAATCATTCCTTTTTTCAGCTTTATAGTTTCACAATATCCTAACATCATATTTTCATAATGGCAAAACTATTCCCTTGTTTAAATGACCTTCAGTTTGAATTGTAAAACAATGTCAAGAAAACTTCTTAATATTTAGTTTCAAAATCTAAACACGTTACTTAGTAAGAATTAAATGGGGTAGTATTTAGGCAGCCGGGCCACTAAGCTGATTGGTGTCTCCAAGTTTCCTGGAGTTCTGCCAGCACCCAGGATTAACTTTTGAAGAATTCCTTACTACTAGTTATATGGCACTAGTTTGGGTTGTTAGAAAGTTTTGCCGGTTTAATTTGAATGTGAAATAAATATAATATTATGATTTTAGCGGTTTAGGCGCATAATGTCAGAAACGCAAAATGACAGATTCTCAAAATGTCAGATGTTAGTAGATTGTCGCAAATGGTCAGAAACGCAAAAAGACAGATTAGCAAAATGACAGATTCGTAAAACGACAGATTCTCAGAATGTCAGATTCGCAAAATGCCAGATTATCAAAATGCCAGATTCTTTAAAAAAAATAAACATCACACTAAAATACCGGGTGGGTACCGCCATCTATTGAGATGTGATCGCAACATAATAGTTATCAGTGTTACAACAGTAGAATATTATACCTATTATTATGTCGTGTAAAAGTTTTAATACAATAATGTTATGTACATATGAATTATATTTTAAAGCCATTAAAGGTTAGAATTCGAATATCTGAGCATAAATAATAAAAAAGGTTTTTAACATGTCTATAATAAAATACATATTATTATTATAAATTTAAAGGGTAGATTACAAAATATTGTTTTAAATTTACCATATACACTACAGTAAATAAATAAATAAATATTATAGTGTTATAAATAATCCATTACTAGTACCCACTAATAATAAATTATTTATTAACAATATAATTAAATTTAGGCAAATGTACTATGTACCTACCTACATATTTTTTGTTGATTATATTGTTGATTTTCTCTGAACATTTAAAGTTCATTTACAATTAGAAATAAAAAATCTGCCAAATTACACGTCTTTTATTAAAATTACTCGCACTGTCATGTTCACTAGGGAACAGAGGCTCCTTATTGATTTAGGGTTGCTGCATTTCTATCAGTTTGAGAATCTGTCATTTTGCGAATTTGTCATTCTGCGAATCTGTCATTTTGCGAATCTGACATTTCGCGAATCTGGCATTTTGCGAATCTGGCATTTTGCTAATCTGGCATTTTGCGAATCTGGCATTTTGCGCCACCTGACATATTGCGTTTCTGACATTTTGAGAATCTGTCATTTTGCGTTTCTGACATTATGCGACTAAACCGTTTTTAGTTTATGTACTTAACACGTTTGTGGACAGTTTTCCAGGCGCGGTAGGAGCTTTATCGTTACGGCTTTATCAGTGCATCGCCAACCAAAGACCTAAAAATTTTAACAATACTATTTATTAAACACTTGATATTCTCAAAGTTATTCAAGTTTAAGAGATTATATAAAACATGTTATATATGGGACTAATCAAAGCAATGAAAAGAGCCCAAACCCGAAGGTTGAACTTATGAAGAATTCCACTAGGTATCCATCTTCAGTTTTCTTTTATTAAATCTGGTCATAGTAAAGCTGTGCCACCAAAGCTTAATATGCAATATCAAATTATTATATTGGCATCCGGATTCTATATTATATTAACAAAGTTTTAAATATGATCATCATCATTATTTTGACAGTCCACTGCTGTACGTAACCCTAAAGAGGAAAAGAGCACGCAAGAGCACGATCTCACACATTTTTAATCAAGCTAATAATAAAACTGTTTTAACTAAGACTCTCAAACTAAAACAAAGTATTCTTACAATAAATTTTACAAATTAAACACTATTACAATTTAGTTTTGTTACTTTTCGTAATTTTGTCAATTGGAAGATAAAATTCAAAATATTATATTATTTTTTAGGCAAATAAATAAAAAAATAATTAAATTAAGAACGTTCAAATAGAAAATAGAAGCATTAGATTGCACCTATTATTGTTGGTTTTAATTGTGTATCGAAATTTGGAAATTCTGAAACTACAATTTATATGCTGCTGAATATTTCCATACATTATCGCCTTCTACAGCGAGACCAGAACAGAATCCTCTGCGGTAAGGTACTTTCCACGGCATAGATTAAATATCGGCGCAAGTACAGAAGTTCCATCAAATTACAATCAAATAGGTAAGCGATTATAAAAGCCGCTGGATGCAGGTCGCTAACCACAGGCCGATCTGGAAGTTACTGGGGAAGGCCTATGTTCAGCAGTGGACGTGTTCCTGTGGCTAAAATGATGATAATGATGCTGATGAAGCGATAGAAAAACATAATGGTACTTGATATAGTAGCTCCGATATAATCTGAAATAGCGACATAATATCAATCTGATTGAATTCGGATAATTTGACTTTAGACAAGTTTGACTTATCTAGTAAACAAGGTTATTGGTAATGCAGTAAAAATATTCAAGGGACATTCCTGGTGCTCAAATACATTTTAATAGGATCAACATCTAAGTTCAACATGTACCAATAAAAAATATACCTTTTATCTTGCAACCGTTCCACATGTTACACATAAAATTTTGTAAAAGCATTGCTGTCTTGTCATTATAACCGCTAGAAGTACAGACAATCTTTCGTTGGAACGGTTTTAACATTTGTATTTGGTTTTACAAGTGTGCACAAATCAAATCTATAAATCATTTCCGATCAAATATTTATACACCAAAATTAGAAGTGAATTAACATAATAAACAGAAGAACATTTTTTTAAAGATATGGCACAGATACGATCCATCCGAATCCAATAAATACACATATTGTCGCAGCCTACGCAACAACATAAACAAAACCCCGTATTGACTTTGTACAATTCCTTAAAATAAAAAACAGAAGCCCCGCCGGCGCGGCTTTAGCTTTAATGCCTACATTTTACTAAACGAACCAAACCTGGCCAAGATCCAAAAAACTTACAGCCAATCGGAACGATAGCTTGCATTCGTTGCAATAGACCCGGATACGGAGTAATTGCCGCCTCTGAATAAATGGGCAAGTTTAAGCCACTTCGGTTTGGGATCTGATACGAAATAAACATTTAAAGGAAAATATTTGGCAAAAATTGACTTAGGTAATCAAATTCTAATGAAACTTACTACGCAAAAGTATATTTAATTAGGTCTAAAAGTTGGCAATGAATATTCTTGAAATATAAACCTAAAAACTATTACATACATTTCCGAAAAATTACTCAGTCTCATACGTCTTTAGATGTATGTGATTTGCATTAAATTGAATAAGAAATTATTCACCCATTTTAATAATTTTGGACTTGATAGATAAATATTGTAAAAGACAACTAAAAAATGCAAATGTCAGAAATTATCAAAAAGGTTACTTAAGCAACTACAAAGTTAGAATGAACACGATTTCATTAAATTATAATATAGTGTTTATCAGTGAATCAAAAATAGCTGCATTTTTCACAATTTATAACAAGTGTCAAATTGACGTCTCATGATAGAAGATCCATTTAAAGCCCTATATAATAATTACAAAAAAACAAATTTCAACTTTTATTATTCAATCAACAAGACATTAATGTGTCACTAAACTGACACAAATGAAATGATGAGTCTACATTTAATACCCAAATATTATAAAGTTCAGACATTTTTTTTCCAATAAAATCAATCTGATATTTAAATAAAAGCTTTGTCTGATACAAAAATAGAAAACAAAAGCACATTTGAGCTCGCGAATAGAAGCAATAAGGCATTATGAGATCAATCGCGGCCTCCCGATCAGCCGCAACAAATCCCTCTGAGCTTGTTCGGAGGGAACAGAGGGAAACTCGTGAACTCAGATCAGTACTACTTGTACAATGAAAACATTTGTTCCTTAAAACCACGCGTTTAGCGGGTTTTGTCGAAATGTTGTTATAAACTTGATGACGACTGTCTGGTGTAGTGGTTCGTGCTCCGGACTACAATGCCTGGCGGTTGCGGGTTCGAATCCCGCGAGGGGCAAATCTTAGTGTGATGAGCACGAGCATTTGCACCTAAGTCATGGAATTTATAAACGTATTTAAGTATGTTTATCCGTTATCTAGTCGCCATAGTACAAGCTTTGCTTAGTTTGGGGCTAGACAATTGGTGTGATTGTGAAAAACAATTTATTTATATTATTTATTATTATAAACTTTAAGTTCATATATAGTGTTAAAAAAACGAGCCAAATTTTAGAGGTGGTTCAGAAAAAGGTAATAAAACCTCAACAGGTAATTCTGCCTATTAACCGCTCAAGCGAGGTGGGCAACCATGGTTGCCTGGGCCCAGGTACCCTTCAGGGATGCGGGCAAGCACGGTTGCCCCGTTGGCTCGATGTGTCAGTGTTGGAATTATGTCATTTTTTACCGTTACTGTGATATACTAGGCAAAATACCTAGTATAAACTGATATTATGGTAACAACACTATCCAAAAATATATTTTTTTGTCTATGAATATGTTTAGTTGTTTGTAGGATTGTTTACAAAATTCAGTCAGTGATTGTGAATTTCGTAAGAGTGTTATTTGGTGATTTTAAAAAAAAATAATAGTGTATCAAACTTGTTACAGTTATTACTTAATATAAAAGATTATTATATAGGTTTTACGTGACAGTAATTTCGCAAACGTAAACCGATTTTAAGTGACAATAATATCATATTTACCCAACTTCTATAAAATGTGATCTTGTGCATTTTGAATTCAACATTTGTGTGTTTATTGGTAAGTGATTTGAATATTTCTTTTTATATTATAATAAAGCATTAGTTAATAAATACCGTATCGAAGTTTTAAGTGATTAAATCTATCTATTAACAATAATATTAGCAACGAAGTAAAACCATGCGGCCGCCATTTTGCGGTTGGTAAACCCGCAGCCCTCAAGGGTCGTGTGACCTTGAAGGGTCATCGCTTGAGCGGTTAACAGTTTGCTCAGAAAAAAGATAACAATTGAATAACAATGGACCCCGCACACATTTGTGCGCGACCCGAACTAGGCTTTGATTTTAAGGCCAAACTAGCACCATGAAAAAAAAGAAATTCTCCATTTTAATAATCATCAAGGTATGACTATTGTACGAAGAGAGGTAAACTTTTTTCTTCTAATTTCGATATCGTGTAACTCATTCGGCAGGTCTCACTGAAAACAAGCGTCATGGCTTTACTGAGTTTTAATGATTTTAATCTGGACATGATAGACACAGTGCCACTACTTCAGTACACATTCCCTTACCTTTATTGTTACCCTTGTTTGTTGTATCATCTTATTATGGATTTCTGTAGTATCTTTGTTTTTGTTTTTTGCTGCTGCGTATGTGGTGTTCATTATTAAATATATTTAATTCCAGTGCACGCAAAGAATAATCACCTATCCATTTCTTTCACCTCTAAAGAGGAGCTCAAGTAACGCTGCAGCGGAGCGGCTCGTAACCCGCTTCGGGTACGCGCTTAATGCGGCGTCCGTGCCGCAATAAACACCGGACTGGTTGCTCACCGACCTACTAAGTCGCGGAGGCTCTAGAAATGAAGATAAAGATATTTACTTATATAATACGGAGATTAATAATATGATAAGGATAATACACACATTACTGCATTTTAAAGATGAATTAAAATAAACTAAGTCGTACGTCCAACATACTTAATTTTTCTGGCGTAATGAAAAAAGAGTAAAGAAAAGAAACTAATAGCAGAGAAAAAAAGAATAAAACTATGGACAATAATATTAAAAGAGATACACCTATGCATTTCTCTTTTACCTCGAAAGGGGAGCTCAAGTAACGCTGCAGCGGGGCGGCTCGTAACCCGCTTCGGGTCCGCGTTTAATGCGGCGTCCGTGCCGCAATAAACACCGGACTGGTTGCTCACCGAGCTACTAAGTCGCGGAGGCTCTAGAAATGAAGATGAAGATATTAACTTATATAATACGGAGATTAAAAATATGATTAGGATAATACATACATTACTACATTTTGAAAGATAAAATAAAAAAAACAAAGTGGTACGTCCAACATACTTCACTTTTCTGACGTAATGAAAAAAGAGGAAAGAAAACAAACTAATAAAAGAGAAAAAAAGAAAAGAAAAAAAAAACTATGGACAATAATATTAAAGGAGATACACCTATCCATTTCTCTTTTACCTCTAAAAAAAAGGTCAAGTAACGCTGCAGCGGGGCGGCTCGTAACCCGCTTCGGGTCCGCGTTTAATGCGGCGTCCGTGCCGCAATAAACACCGGACTGGTTGCTCACCGAGCTACTAAGTCGCGGAGGCTCTAGAAATGAAGATGAAGATATTAACTTATATAATACGGAGATTAATAATATGATTAGGATAATACATACATTACTACATTTTGAAAGATAAAATAAAAAAAACAAAGTGGTACGTCCAACATACTTCACTTTTCTGACGTAATGAAAAAAGAGGAAAGAAAACAAACTAATAAAAGAGAAAAAAAGAAAAGAAAAAAAAAACTATGGACAATAATATTAAAGGAGATACACCTATCCATTTCTCTTTTACCTCTAAAAAAAAGGTCAAGTAACGCTGCAGCGGGGCGGCTCGTAACCCGCTTCGGGTCCGCGTTTAATGCGGCGTCCGTGCCGCAATAAACACCGGACTGGTTGCTCACCGAGCTACTAACTCGCGGACGCTCTAGAAATTAAAATGAAGATATTAACTTAAATAATACGGAGATTAATAATATGATAAGGATAATACACACATTACTAAATTTTAAAGATAAATTAAAATAAACTAAGTGGTACGTCCAACATACTTCATTTTTCTGACGTAATGAAAAAAGAGAAAAGAAAAGAAACTAATAGCAGAGAAAAAAAGAAAAAAAAAACTATGGACAATAATATTAAAGGAGATACACCTATCCATTTCTCTTTCACCTCTAAAGAGGAGCTCAAGTAACGCTGCAGCGGAGCGGCTCGTAACCCGCTTCGGGTCCGCGTTTAATGCGGCGTCCGTGCCGCAATAAACACCGGACTGGTTGCTCGCCGAGCTACTAAGTCGCGGAGGCTCTAGAAATGAAGATAAAGATATTAACTTAAATAATACGGAGATTAATAATATAATAAGGATAAAACACACATTACTACATTCTAAAGACGAATAAAATAACGATATGACACTTCACTTCACTTCTTCTGGCGTTAAAAAGGGGACAGAGAATAAAATAATAGCAGAGAAAAAAGGACAAGAAAAAAATCCTATGGACAATAATAATTGTAAAGGTCAATCACCTATCCATTTCTCTTTCAGCTACTAAGGAACGGAAGCTCTAGAAATGATGATGAAGATATTTTGAAGTCTGACGTTCACACACATTTTTTAATTCAAGAGCTTAAAAAAGGAATACACATATAATTGATACTAAATATTTTTTGACATTTTATTTTACCAGAAGTTGTGTGCTGTGGCACACTGGTTTAACTAATTCAGCAAGCAGTTCATCATCGAAAACTAATTTTATTTTACTCTCTTGCTATTACAATTAAAAAAATATATATATAGAATTAAAAAAAATAAGATACCTCAAAAACTTAACTACTAGACTCGGATTGTATAAAAAAAATGAAGCTAATTATCAGCATAACAGTACAAAATTGTAAAATTTCCTAAAACTTTTTTATTTCATTATTTTTAACTTATCCTCTAGGTATTATAGCTTCATGTTACTCAAACAAAACCAAGTCTGAAAACCTTTAAAAGGCTTCGTGTTGTTTCTTTAAAGGTCTTTTTCTTCAAGCTCTCACAGACTAAAGGAATCAAAATTCACTATAACAAGTCTTTGCTTCTATTATTTTTCTCCACACCCAATTTAAATTTTCTATGGTTGTGTCTTTTAGGGTTTCGAACGTGTTAATAAAGAAACGGAACTCTCATAGGATATCTAGTGTGTCTGTGTGTACGACTATCACAGCTAATTTGCTGTTAATCTACAAGCCTCAGATAAAACTGACGGTTAACATATCGACCCTTATAAGCAACACATAAAACTTTGTTAGTTCATACACGGAATCATCGACAAAACTACTGAGCTCAACTTTTATTTTTAATATTGAAAATAGTTTTTTACTCATAAACACGAAAACCTTTATGAAGTACGAAACCCTTTTCACGTGATTTTAGAGCACTTTTCTTGTTTTATCGTAAAAAATCTAACTATAATGATATAAAGAGTTGTTGGGTTAAAATAGTTTGTTTAAAAAGTATAAATGTATACTTTTGATAAAAAAAAATAAGTAATAAGTTGCCAGCCCCAGACAAGATCAATCAAGAAAATATCTCTTTTATTTAGTCAAAATACAATGCGTTTTCTATTACATTCAACTATTGATAGAATTTGAATTTTCAATTTTGCTGTAATCTCTTATAAGCTGCACAATCTACAGAAGAGAGCCTACAAATAAAATCAAAGCCTAGTAGAAAAATCCCTCAAATTTTTGTTCTTATTCACATAAAACAAAGTTTTTTCTAGAAAACAATTACAATCGTAGCAAAATGACAAACAATACAAAGGCCTATTTCAAAATTTTGACAGTTTTGCAGTTGTTTGGTGATTACTGGTGGGTAACAGTGAAATCTTAAAACAATCTCAAATCTGTCAAATTTTGTACGTAATGACGTACGAAATTGACAAATTTGAGATTGTAAATTTTTGTTTTTAGCAAATCCATGCAAGGTTCAACTGAAGATAAATAATACTCAGGTAGTATACTACTCAGCAGCTATACATATAGCTACAACATTGATCAGAGATACGCTGGCTTTGACAGCGAGAAAAAACACTTGAGGAATTTCATCTTGTCACGTGACGTCCTCGGTAGCTTAGTGGTCAAAGCACTCGCCCGGTATGCGATGGGACGTGGGTTCGAGTCCCACCTGAGGTCGATGATTTTTTTTCAAGTGTTATTTATCTTCAAATTTGAGATTGTTTTAAGAGTTCATGGTAAGCCCCCAGTAATCATTTAAAAGAATAATTGAAATCGGAGGCCACTACGTACTATAAAATAACGAAAGTCAAACATTAGGTCTTAGCTGCAAAAGCGGTATAAATTTATAGGAACGTGCAAAAAATTGGGAAATGACTTATTTGCTTTATCCCAAAAAGGTAATGATGATTTAATTAAAATTACTCATTGATACTTGTAGGTTTCCCTTTTATATACCTAGTACGTAGCGGCCTCAGATTTTCGATTTATCGTTTAAATAACATGGGTCCTAACCATGAACTGTTAAAACAATCACAAATCTGTCAAACATTATCATTTCTGTCAAATTTTGTATGAAATGACTTACCAAAATTGACAGATTTGACAACGTTGAGATTGTTTTAAGAGTTCATGGTTATGGCCCTGTTATCACTAAACAACCGCAACACTGTCGAAATTTAGTTAAACGCCTCTTAATGTTACGACCTCATGCGACCGCTCTGCAGTCAATAAGTTACCAAATTTTTAAATTTTGCAAGTCATAGCTAATAAAACAATTTGAAAACTCTCTCTAACCTTTATTTTCTTATAGTTTACAATGTCGTGCCTCAGTTATAAACCGTCTACATTTTTAAATTTAGTTATATGTTACCGTCGTACGACGCAGTATACCAGTTTTATACAGATTTCCTTTTATCTGATTATACGAGAAACGCAATTTTGTATGGTGTCTCCTGCAAACTGAATGCAGTTTTTAAGATCAACTACGTAAGCAATCAAAGTTTCATGCCTTTGACAGAGTATGTAATGTAATGTATGGTGTATTTTTTTAAACTTAAATTTATTTCTACTATTTCACAACATTGATAATACAGGGTGTAAAAAAGGCTTAACGAAGCCTTAAACCACGAATTCTATACATAAAACAAAGTAAAATGCAAAAAAATAATTGCTGGAAAATGACTTTTATTTTTGGGTATCAAAAAAAATAACTTATTTCTAACCCGCAATGTATAGCGCGCACGCCACAGACTATGCCTGTGTGTGTAAGCGGTCGGCGGGCGAGCGGGTGGCGCGAGAGCACTGCGCACGATTCATTGCCGGCTGTGCCCTTTAAAGGCCTTTTATGAAAGAAGCACTGACATTTTTTTTATCATGTTTCTTTGTAAAAAAGTTTAGTATTATCAAACAGTAGTCAATTTTGTAAAAATCTTTGAAAAAAAATTGTAACTTTGACTTTCAATAACTCTGTAACCCGTCATTTCCCAGGTATAGTGTAAAAGAAAAAAAATATCATAATAATACGTAGAATATGTGGTATTCGGCTTGGTTAAGCCTTTTTTTACACCCGATATATTAATACGCCTATCATGTTTTTTATAAACATTTTAGAATAACCTGTTGGATTGGGATTGGAACAATTAACACATTTTAGTACCATTTTTACAAATCTGAAATATTTAAGGCCGGGCATTCGGACCTAAGTTATGGATGTGTAAAAATGTATTAAATCTGTTATCTAGTCGTCATTTGTATAAGCTTTGTTTAGTTTGGACAATGATGCTTATTAGTTTAATTGTTAAAAGAATTTATTATCATTATTTCTGTGCTTTTTTGGAGTTTACAAGCCAAAAGTGACCCGCTGCTGAAGCTACTGATCCAAACATAAAGGCCATTTCAAGAGCATAATAATATGAACAAACATAAAAATAGTAAACATGCCGGATTATTATTGTTTATTGCCTTCCAATCCTAAACCTTGGCTACCATGTTTTATTAATTAGAACCCCGCAACGATAGGATCCTCTAAAATGTGACTCAACTCCGTCAGCAAATGGCAAAAGTGTAGCATTATACTGGCAACTCAATTTGAGATTTCAAATTAATTGCAGCATCGTTCCGGTTTCCGGGCAAATTAAATTTTGACACAGAGCAAGAGTGGGACCTCTTGATTGCAATTAGCTAGACTTATAAGATGTTCAGTTGTTTTAACTGAGTTGAAAAGTCCTTCGTAAGGTCTCGAGTCTGTTACGTCGCGGTTAGTTGGGTATTTGTTAGGTTAAAAGTATTTTGGGATGAAGGAAAATCTGAATAACTTTGGAGAACAAATTATCAAAGTTTTGGTCTTTTGAATGGAAAATGCTGAGAAAGGAGTTATTTACTGACTTGTGTGACAAATACGGCAAATACTTAAAATCCGAAAATCTAGTACGATGGCATATTAATAATTTGCTTCAAATCTATGATAAGGGTGTTTGTATATTCATCATCATCATCATCATCTCAGCCACAGGACTTCCACTGCTGAACATAGGCCTCCCCCAGTGACTTCCAGATCGGCCGATTGGAAGCGGCCTGCATCCAGCGTCGTCCTGCGACTTTTACAATGTCGTCTGCCCACCTTGTGGGTGGACGTCCCACGCCGCGCTTGCCGGTTTGTATATTAATATATACAAAGATAATACATTTAAAATAATACAATAATACAGCTGGGTGGATGGATGATAAAAAATGGGCGATCGTGGTCCTTAGCGCTTTTTGGTAAAGAATAGTTTCGCTGCAGATCCAGTAAATGCCATTTAAAGTTTTAAAAAAGCGAATATATAGATTTCTGGAAGGTTCCATATCTGTCTACAGAACTCTAAAATGCTGAGAGGACACGAATTTCCATTTGTCGGTGTCGCGCAGTTTTTCACGCTCGTAAATTATGACTGGCCGTCCTAGCTACATGCATTTTCATATTATGACGTATTGCTGTTTTAAGCGCATTTATTACGTGTGAGGTCGTAAAATGTAATGTACTAGTCCGACAATCCTTCTCGTTATATTAAAGGAGCTATATAAGGTCCGATTTTATTAGTGTACATCCTGTTATCCTGTGACTATATAGATGAAAAGCAATCGTAAAAACCAATTTTCAAATGTGGACCATAAAAACTAAAAAAGTTAAAAATCAAAATCAACAACATTGATTTCATATTGCATAAACTCGTCCTATCTTTGGTACGTTTAACCATCTAATTATCCGTCTTATTCCTTCCCCTTGTCAGAGCGAGAAAGAGTTGAAGATAGGACGAGTTTATGCAATATGAAGTCGAGGTTGTTATTCTGTATTTTTATTTTTGACTTTTTTAGTTTTTATGATAGTCATTTGAAAGTTGGTTTTTCAGATTGCTTTTCACCTATATAGTCAAAGGTTAACAGGATGTACACTAATAAAATCGGACCTTATATAATTTATATAAATATTAATAAAGTAACTAACTCAATTCATAATTGAGTTAGTTACTTTACGTTTAGTTACGTTACGTTAGTTTGGGCTAAACTTCCAATCCCAACTACCTTTGTTGGTGCTTTCCATGACAACCCGTAATTAAGGCCACACCGTGTCTTGTATCACCCATCCATCTTGTAACTTTTAGCTTTTAAGGTGTTTGATCGTGTCCCCCTCCCCCACCCCTCTAAAAGCTAAAATGAAGTAATTGCTAAAATATATTGTGGTAACAATAGGCAACTACGGAACCCTACACAGCACGTGGCACGACACGCACTTGGCCGATTTTTTTTATCTAAATGCTACTTACCTAAGTTTCATAATAATAGCACAGTTATAAATAACTTAAAATCCACTTTTTAAGAATTGATTTATTTTATTCTGGTTTTTAGTATTTGTTGTTATAGCGGCAACAGAAATACATCATCTGTGAAAATTTCAACTGTCTAGCTATCACGGTTTATGAGATACAGCCTGGTGTCAGACGGACAGACAGACAGACGGACAGCGGAGCCTCAGTAATAGGGTTTTTTTAACCCTTTGGGTACGGAACCCTAAAAAAGCGTGTTAAACAGAACAAACATTTTGTACAACTAGCGGCACAGATGTTGAGCGCGTAGTAAAGATACGCAGAAGACCATTACGATTACGTGATTGGCTAGTCGTGCGACGCTCCTGCAACGCCGGCTGTGATTGGTCGTTAGCTCCACGTACACGCGTCTCTGATACGATAATCGTCAGATGCGCAAAGCGATCCATACTCTTTGCCTGAGCGCTCATTATCGGTGCCAGATACAAGTAACTAGCATCCCATCCACGACACGTATCGTGAAGTAAGTTGCGGGATCAGGTGGTCATTAGCGGGGCCGCCACTGGCATCAAACCCACTACCTTGGCTGGCTGACCGCCAAATCTATGCTTAGGGTTACCATGAAAAATGTAGTGTGAGACTATCAAGAAAAAAAAATGCCTGGTAAGCTATACAGCTTGTATCTTGAAAACGGCATGTAGGTGCTTTTGTGCACATGTTTCATGTTTTTTCTCTTATAGCTCAAGGTATATCTTAAGTTATGGCTCTTCGAAAATTACACGTTGTAGAATTAGGTACCTATGTAAGGTGTATTTTAAAGTAAAAGAAAAAAACTGCGATTTATTTTATGGAAAATCAAGATGAGAGAGATATAGAGGTCATATTAACTGCTAGTAAGTTTGACCTTTTCTAGGAACCTATTTCCTTTTCAATCACTTATAGAGATCTCATTACTTTAGGGACTACTTACAGGCTAAGGAAATTAAGAAACGGCACAAAAAACACAGATGACGGACACACTATCATTTTGAGATCCTGGGTAAAATTTTGCTAAATATTACCTATTATTTTATGGTAGCATAAAGAAGAGAAATAAAAAAACATTTATTCAAATAGGGATTAAAATTTTCAAAACAAAATACGATCTAATAAAAGAACTATGCCCTGTGACTGAAATGATGATGATGATGATAAAAACAATTATGTATCTAATCGAAAATTGAAAGTCCACCAAAGTCCTAAAGTATGTGCACCACAGAACGAGCATCTACAATGCTTCAGCAGTACAATTTATAGAAGCCTTTGTCCCAGTTCCACTCCGCATTTAAGTTTTTATTTATTACCTTATAATAAATGTTAGGGCTGTTTACATGACAAATGACTCTTGTTTTAATTTTGTGAACGATGCATTTTTTAAAATTGTAAGACAAGACTTATGTGTCTGATACAAAGAAACATCATTGCAGTTAACGCTAATGAAACAATAATAATTCTTAGATTCACCATTCTGTCAGATGTTATTTACTTAGGCTTGGATCTTACTAAAGGGTGCGTACAGATCTGGCACAATTTGATTAGTCTTTGTCTACGTGTGTATAAGTGAAGTGAACCAAGAAGTGAAGTGAAGTATCAAAGTGAGCGGCGCGACGCCGTGAGTTACGCTAAAGAAGTGCCAACTATTTCATTATCGTATTCACTTTTTACAAATTTGTACATTCTCCTCGCTAAGAGTGACAGTCAGTAAGTGCGAGTCGGACTCGCGCACGAAGGGTTCCGTACCATTATCTAAAAAAAAATCGGCAAAAAACACGCTTGTTGTATGGGAGCCCCATTAAATGTTTATTGTATTTGTTGTTGTAGTGGCAACAGAAATACATCATCTGTGAAAATTTCAACTCTCTAACTATCACGGTTCATGAGATATAGCCTGGTGACAGACAGACAGACAGACAGACAGACAGACAGACGGACAGCGGAACCTTAGTAATAGGTTCCCGTTTTACCGTTTGGGTACGGAACCCTAAAAAGAAGCATATTACACATCTACCGTCTTACCGGAGACTTACGTTCAAAAGAAAGCGAGTAAAGCACGATTACGGAGACTATCATTGAAACGAAAGATAAATAAATAAATATTGGACAACATAACATACATTGCTCTGATCCTAAGGTAAGTTGCTAAAGCACTTGTGTTATAGACATCAGAAACAACGACGGTACTACAACACCCAGAGTCCCAGACCCGAGCCAATATAGAAAAGTTCGTTTTCTATATTGACCCGACCGGGGATCGAACCCGGAACCTCAGAGATGGCGGCGCCATTTAAAGTCCGGCGTGCTCTCCCTCTCGGCTACGGAGGTCGTCTGTATTCTGTTATTAAACTAGCCATGAATCGGAGGATGGATGATCGAAGAATGTAGTAGGTAAGGTTGCGATCAATGGACCGGCTCTTTCTTTGGACCGCTCTGATTTCTCGGAACCTAAGTACTTTAAAAATCAAACGTTTGCACGAAACGTTAGCTATTTGAGCTAGTACCAACCCCCGCTCCCACCAGTGTCGCCGTGAGCTCCGTTGGGGAAGGACGTTTGCTGCAGTGTTTCGCGCGCTCCCGATGTAATTTTCTTGTGACACAGTTTACCAGGTAAGTACAGTTTATTAAATGTTTTTAATGTTATTTATTGTGAATCGCACGCCTTATTTAGTTGTTCAAGTAGATTTGTAAACTGTTTTTTGCAATATTTCACAGACTTTTATGTATTAACCTTTTTGTCTTTGTGCTATGAATTGCCATCAATGGACCAGTAAGTTTCTCTTTAATTGGACCGGTCCAATCATAGCAACTTTTAAATAGAAATTTAAATGGTTTTATTTTTATTTTAGCATGGCAAAACGAGGGGAATACTATGCGTGGAACGAAGAAAGCATGACATTGGCACTACAAGCTTTAAGTAAACAAGAAGTTGGACTGAATGAGGCAAGTAGGATATATGGTGTACCAAAAGCGACGCTAAAAAGAAGGCTGGACGACAAAAATGTAAAAGCAAAAGGTGCAAAACAAATAATTGGTTCGACAGGTGACCTTACTCCTGACTTAGAGAGAAAGTTAGTCGATCATATTTTGGAGTTGGAAAGCTGTTTATACGGAATCACGCCAAAAGATGTCAGAAGCTTAGCTTACAAAATAGCTGAGAAAAATGGCTTGAAGCACAGATTCAACAAAGAAAAAGAAATTACGGAGACTGATTAATGAGACTGAGCCATTTTATTTTATAAAGCGTTGACTAATTGTAGAATAATAAAATTGATTATTATATTATTGTCTTTTATTTGTTTGAATTCTCATGGTACCGTTGAATGGACCACTGCACAAAATTTCCTAAGTCCAATGATAGCAACTCACTGGTCCAATTAAAGAAACAGTGGTCCAAAGAAAGCAACCATGGCAAAACAGTTTTTTTCTATTTTCTCTGTTTATGGTTAATGCTAAAAATCACAAATGACACATGCAAGTTCTTATATATAAGGCTTATTAAAATGTTGAATCATGTTGCTCCTATCTATCACAATTCCGCTGTTATGTCATTTTAAAGTTAAGTGGTCCAATAGTGGCAACCTTACCTAATCTGTTGCTAGAGACATGATTGGTGATAAACTACATAATATGCTCTTGCTAAAAACAAAATCATACCTCAAACTGAAAAATATACAGGGTGTAAAAAAAGGACTTAACGAAGCCTTAAACCACGAATTCTATACATAAAACCAAGTAGAATGCAAAAAAAATAATTGCTGGGAAATGACTTTTATTTTTGGGTATCAAAAAAAATCTAATAGCGCGCACGCCACAGACTATGCCTGTGTGTGTAAGCGGATTGTTTCTTTGTAAAAAAGTTTAGTATTATCAAACAGAAGTCAGTTTTGTAAAAAATCTTTGAATTTTTTTTTTTACTTTGACTGTCAATAACTCGGTAACCCGTCATTTCCCAGGTATAGTGTAAAAGAAAAAAATATCGTTAAGCCTTTTTTTACACCCGATATAAACTACCAGTAACGTATGACCACTTGATTATATACTTACGAGGTTACATGAAATGTTGTCAAAACTAAACTTCACCGTATGTAAAAGGACATATACTACCTACATTTCGCCTCTTAGTCATTTTGGTAGAACTGTACTATCCTACAACCTAACAAGTTTAAATTTAAAACAAACGAGGCATCTGTTTTGTGTGTGTCATTAAAAATTCATCATCAAACAACAAACATTCATTCTCCACGAAGTCCAGAGCAACTTTAAACCAATGTTATAACCATTTAAAGAGTAATTTTCGTTTAAAAGTCGCGCACTGTGCCAAAAGTTAGGTTAGATAAATGTCCCATTCAGACTTTCACAATGTCTAGACTAGTTTCTCGGGGCTAATTTGAAATTTTCTTTTATGTGGGCCTAAATTGAGAACGAAAAAAAGCACAGAAACTTTTTTTACAAAAAAAAACGAACTCCTAAAATGAAACGAATACGGGCTTAACCATTTTCTCCAATAGCAATATTATAAACTTTAAACACAATACACAAGATAAATGTACTGTACTTTAACCTTATTTTGTTTTTTTTTCTGTATAGATTTTCATGTTTAAACAAACGAATGAGCCTAATTTGCATTCTGATTCTGATACTTCTCGTTGAGTATGGGGACAATTGAGTCTTTGAATCACTGTATGCCTTTGAAATTGTAGCTTAGAAGACCATAACAAGCAAATTTACCTTATGTCATCGGTGGTCATCGTTGCTCTGTATCTTTGAATGATATCATCATCATGTCAGCCTATTGCAGTCCACTGCTGGACTTATGCCTCCTCCAAAGAGCGCCAAAGAGCAAGATCTCCCGCTTTTTTTATCAATTCACTGCCAGCCATCTTCCTAAGGTCGACGGTCCATCGAGCTTAGTTCTATGCTTGTTTCCTTTACTTAGCCTAAATCATTTGTCCGTTTGCTGAAAGGAATGCGTGCTTATTGGATTTCGGCCAAGCGCGGTGATTAGAATGGAGAGTTATTGCAAATTCATAAATGTTACCCTAACTGTTTTCCGCGGTATAGAAAGCAGAAAATCACTATATTTCTGAAAGATATTTCGAGCAAAGTAAACATGGTATTTACATTTTTAAATTCATCAGCGTTTCATTTAAGAACGAGATTTGGTCTTAAGCGTTTTCCGAAATAGAGTTGTACAAATGTAAACGTTTTTGACGGTGATGAGTAAATAGTAGTTGAGAGTTATTTTTTTTATAAACATGAATCCTGAATGTACACCTCTGTTTAGCCTTATGGTCGACTGGTAGATAATAAATGCCTGATGGCATTAAGTCCACCTATTGTATGTTTTTTTTTTAATCTGTGAAATAAGGTAAAATAAATAAATGTAATCGCCCTAATGTTTATTTTAAAAATGAAGATTTAGAATACAAATACGAAGAAATACAAGTAAAATGAGGTAAAACTCGTGATAGCGCCATTAAATTGTTTTTTTTTTTTTACAAATCGGTACCCTGATTCCGTATCTTAATTGCAAAAGCAATGTGATAGCGAAAATTGAGCAATTCTGGCTTTAAAATCGCAAATTGACAGCAAAAAACAAAAACAAAGCAATCTACTGTCAGTGCTGCCCATAGATTTTGACACTAAACATCAATCGGGTGATGACTGTGCGATTATTGCTGATTGCAAATTTTTAGGGGTTGCAAAAACTTTTATAATTTTTTTTTCATAATTCCTAGCCAATGCCACAACCATTAACCACTAAAACCAATTTAATCTACAAATTGTCTTAATTTAAGTTATTTTAGGCATTATTTTCTTATACTACAGCTTTGGGACAATTTTGTCCTAACACAGCAGAAATGAAGTAACATGTATCAACTATCAACACTCTAAGATTGGTGGCTAATAAATTAGATTTGTTTTTATGTTCACTGAGCGAATTTACAAAAGTGACATTGTACATTATAATTTTATTAATTAACTATGACTGTGTGTATGTAAATTTAATTTAAAATATATTTTTGTAAACTATAACTTATGTTTTCAGTTAATGCATTTTTTTTTACTATTCAACTATAATTATATAATTATTTGATGTTATTACTATTATGATTAATTTGAACTCCATGAAATTTGACATTTATCTAGTAATTTAATTAGATTTTCTAATTTTGCATAGTGTTCTTGTGTCTATAGTATTTTATTTTATTTTAATGTGAATATTTGTAACGCTGCAGCTATCGAATTGGGTTTTTCCTGTAATGGTCGATGTATGTATGATTCTAATAAATAAAAAAAAAAATGTACGACTTACGATGAAAAATGTTTCTCTATTTGTGTATAGAGTCATTCCGCCGCCCACACAGTTTTTAGGGATCCGTACCCAAAGGGTCAAATGGAATGGTATTAGTAATCTAAACTCTGTCTGTCTGATGATGATGAATTTTCACAGATGATGTATTTCTGTTGCCGCTATAACAACAAATACTAAATAAACAACAGAATACCGTAAATATTTAAGGGGGCTCCCATACAGCAAACGTGTTTTTTATGCCGTTTTAATAGATAATGGTAGGTACGGAACCCTTCGTGCGCGAGTCCACCTCGCACTTGGCCGGTTTTTATTATAATAATATTTAAGAGTGCGTAGTTAATAAATCAACGTCTTTTGTTTATTTAGATAAATTTTTTAGAATTTAAAAGAGAGGATAACATCTATACCGCACGTCGTGAAAAATATTTACGTATGGAAATGTTTACAGAAATGCAAAAATGTGTTAATTTTTAACTACTGTGAAAATTTTCCGTGTTTTTTTTTTTAAACTTTATATAGATAATTATAGCCATCGCTTTTGAATTTAAAACTTCTTTAAAGATTCGTCATATAGGCAATACTATAAAGCAGTCTAATGACCATAACTACCTAATTTTTAACCGACTTCAAAAAAAAAGGAGGTTCTCAATTCGTCTAAATGTTGTTGTTTTTTTTTTTGTATGTTTGTTACGCGATAACGCCGTCGATTTCAAAATTTATTTTTTAGTTTGAAAGGGTATACTCCCGAGGTTGTCCCATTTACACCAAGTCAGATTCTGATGATGAGATCCCTGGGAAATCGAGGGCAACCCTAAATTTTTATAGGCACCCATAATGTTTTGCATATATTTTCTGACTCAATGCTGATTTTTGGGTCTGGTAATCATCATGTCATGTTGCTGACCTGATGATGGAAGCCACAGAACTCCTTAACGGATAGGAGCTAGAAGATAATACTGCAATTTGTCGACAGAACGTATTTCGCAGTGTGTTGAGCAGACGTGGAGCTTATGAGGTACCAGACCGCCAATTTTTATTTAGGGGGGGCCTACCCGCACACCCAGTAACGAAAAAAAAATTAATAGTTTCTTTTTTATATTGACTTGGTATTCAACGCAATACCTATTCTATGGTTATGACACCAAAATAGCCGCCGTTCTAGTTGGAGTGTAGGAAAACCCTTTCCTTAAGACTTACAAATTTTCGTCGAAAAATTGACCCTATATAACACCTTATTTTTATCTTACCATTGGATGGGGGGTCCATAGAGGACCAACATCAGCTAAGGTTACTTTGCTGTAAAGTAATTTTTGGCGGAGTTAGGAGGGAAAAAATGGAGGACTTTACACTTAAAATTGTGAAATAAAATAAGTTTAATAAAAAACTAAAAACCGACTTCAAAATTAAACTAAAAAGCGAAAAATAATATTGACTAAAACATACCCAATCAGTTCTTTTTGGAGTCGGTGCAAATGAACACATTTTAACTTTCGATGGCTGGCACCGACTCCAAAAAGAACTGATTAGGTATGTTTTAGTCAATATTATTTTTCGCTTTTTAGTTTAATTTTGAAGTCGGTTTTTAGTTTTTTATTAAACTTATTTTGACTGACCGAGTGGTCAACAAGATTGAGATTCAGTCTGTAAATAGGTAATGCATTGATTTCATATTGAAAGCATTCATAAAGAAAGACGCTTTCAACTTCCCAGCTAAGTAACAAAAAGAAAAGTATGTTTCTAGGGTTTCGTACCCGGAGGGTAAAACGGGACCCTATTACTAAGACTCCGTTGTCTGTCTGTCACCAGGCTATATCTCATGAACCGTGATAGTTAGACAGTTAAAATTTGATGTATTTATGTTGCCGCTTTAACAAAAAATACAGAAAACCAGAGTAAAATAAATAAAGGAGCTTCTATACAAATGACGTAATATTTTTGCTGTATTAATAGATAATGATACGGAACCCTTCGTGCGTGACTCCACTCGCACTAGGCCGGTTTTTCTTTTCTGAAATCTGGCTCAAATTCTGAGTTGGCGATAGTTTCAAATGATTCAGAATATTGAAATATAAACATAGGTATACGTGTTTTTTTCTAAAGCAAGGTAAAATAAATATAGTTTTTCAATTACAAGTCTTCCATATTACAGACCAGAATACCGTTAGAAAAACAAGTAATACTCCATTTTATTGATTTCGGTATTACATTAGAATCTAAGCAAATACTTCCCCTTAGATTCACTGGTCCATCTTTTGGACAGTTTCCAAGAGGAAGGGTGGATCTCAGACTATGAGTAGTGTTGTTAATGCACAATTGACAGTTTTTATATCGATATAGGTACTATTAGCCGATTTGCAAAAATACTTTGCTATCATTCGAAAATTTATTAATATATTTTTAATGTCATCACCAGCCTATATCAGTCCACTGCTGGACACAGGCCTCTCCAAAAGGAGGATTTTGCCATAATCGCCACGCTTGTCAGGCGGGTTGGCGATCGCAGTTTGGCCAATGGTGGAGAATAGACGCTGCTGCCCGTCTTCTTGTGGCGGTTCTCCTGTAGTCGCCTATTACGACACCCATAGGAAGAGAATTGGTGGTGCAATTCTTTTAACGAGCCGGCACCACACGGCACATTTTTAATGTGTCAAAAGCAATTTTTGTAAAATAATTAAGATATTCTTGAAAACCAGCTCCGAACACATCAAAAATACTAAGTTCAAGTCTAAGATGCCACTTTAATCTCTTAAATAATACGAAATGAAATGTCAAAAAAGTTCTTAAATAGAAATGCAGGAACACCTAACCCTAAAAACTAACGAGCCGCAGCCAAGAATCGTTCGCTGTGCTGGCGTTCTATGTGGAAAACCAGTTACGGATTTCCAAGGGCTGATGATGACGAAATGTCAAATTCAAAGTGTTGTTCTGAACCTACTATCTAAACGAACCGCTCTAAAATTATACTGTATATTATTATCTGTAATAGATTTAGAAGCTCAGATTGAGGCATTTTGGGAATAAACCCATCATCGATACCATTTATATAAAATAGTGGCTACTCTGCACTATCCCAGACTGTATTGCTTCCTTCCTACTGAGTTTTAAAGTGTGAGTCACTTGGTGGTATTGTACTTTTGGCAGGAGTGCGACATGAATTAAATATTTGGCTGCGTTCTGGATGCATTTATTGAATTTATGCGATAATAAAGCTTTCGTCTTTTGTGTTAAGTACCGAGAATTACGATTATGTAATTCGAAAGATGAATACGAACGTCAAAGATGAGTGAACTTACTATTTACATCTACTATTTCAGTTTTTTTAGTGTATTGTAATTTTTTTGGCGTGCGTTTTGATCTGGTTAATAACTAATTGAATATTTGAATTAAGGAACATAGTCAAAATAAAAACGATATTAAAAATAATAAGGGTATAGAAATTATGGAAAATTGACTTAGGACTTTGTAGCTTATCTGAGACACTTTGAAGTTTGGGCTGACTTTGTTGCTAAAATGCTTATGACAGAATCTTTGCATTTTATGTTTTAAGCTTACTTTCAGACAGACACTCTCATATCAAATTAAGTTACAAAATAAATGATGAATTGTTTGTGCGCAACAAAGTTAAATGTTTACTAAGCATTTTGATTTTATTTAGTACTTTGTAACTTAAAAAATTCTTAGTTCCCCTGCTTCCTTAAATAACCTGATTTACTTGTTAGAGATGCAATGTGACAAAAGGCGCAAATAATTTTCCTGCAACAAGAAATAAAAATAAAGTTTTTTTAATGAAATTAGTTTTGAAATTTTATTTTCGGCCTGTTCTATAGTATAATTACATATTTTTTTATTCTTGTAACATTGTTCCTAAATTTTTCTTTTCTTTCAGAGTGGACTTCAGAAACGGCCCGCCTGTCCACTGGGCAGTGGCTGGCGAGTTTGGGACTCGAACCCACTTCGTGCTCAACGAGTCTGACCCGTCGTCAGCACATCTCTCCGTGGAGAAGGTGGCTCATCACGACGAGGGGGTGTACCGGTGTAGGATAGACTACGTGGACAGCCCTACGAGGAATTATAGAGTGAATTTGACTGTTATAGGTAAGTTAGTAGTAGGTAGTAGTTTCGTTACTTTTAAATGAATTTTAGGCCTTTTTTTCCTTCAGAAAGGAAGAAAAGGTCTTTTCAGGCCTACAGAGCCGCTCGCTGTGACGTTTTCTATGGGAGGAGGACTATATCCAGCACTTTCAAAGACTTATGATGATGTTTACAGTCACATACGACAGTACGGCTTATCAACCTTAAACTTTTATGAATTGATATAAAACTCTGTTTGGCTTAAATTGAAAATCTGTTTCGGTAATTTGTAATTGTGTAGCAGGTTGATGAGTCGTTTACTGTACTGCCATCCCACGGTTAACGTTTTATTGGAATGTCTGATTATTGTGTAGATTGATTTATTTGCATTGCATCTTTAAATACATTTTCAGACACAAAAAACTTGCAAGAAGCACGTACTACGTACTTACGCAGTGTAAGACTTATCTAATCCCCCCCTATTCCCCCCTATCCCTCCCCCATACTATCATCTTTCGAGAGTCAACGTCGTGGCAGCGTCCAATCAGTGTTTACACAACGCTTACGAAGCAGCCACTGCCACTCTATCGGCGCTCGAAAAACGCTAGTGCGGGGGAGGCCTAACATTTTAACTTAACTTAAATAACTTCTTATTTACAGTTCCGCCTGAATCACCTCGGATATACGACTCCGAGGGCAGAGAAATTCTAGGCCAAATAGCTGGACCTTTTAGAGAAGGCCAGGACCTGCTGCTCTCTTGTCAAGCTGCTGGAGGTAAGTCTTTAAATAAACCTATTTTAATGTTTGCTTCAATCACAGAGATATTTCCACCTGTGTATCTATAGGCGGTGCATAAGGGTTTGTTCCTTGTTCTATGTGCTCCCTTTGAAATGAAATGGAGAATGAGAGAGAACGAATAGGAGTAAAAATATCGTACATCATTATATTGTATGGCGTTTAGCAGCCAGAATCCTACAATTCAATGTCGATTGTCAGACCCAACCAGTCCTCAGCGGCTGGGGTGAAAAGGTTAAGTTCCCGCAAGCCACCAGGGAAAAAGTGTAGCTGGCAATCGTTGGCGATGTGAGCCAAGGTTTGATCCGCGGCACCACAATCGCAGGCTGGTGACTCTTCAGCCCCCACTTGTAAAGAAAAAAAATATCGTACAAAATTTACATATACTCGTATTTAGTCATGTATTTTAACCCAAGCGCGTCGTGGGCTCAAAACCCATATGGAGTCATCGTTATAAAAGTACTTCTGTTATATAAATCAGAAACAACGGCAGTACACATAGTATAACACCCAACTAGGGACAATATAGAAATGTTCATTTTCCACATTGGCCCGACCGGGAATCGAATCCGGAACCTCAGTGATGCCGATGCCAACTCCGGCATTCCCAACTCTTGGCTACGGTGTGATGATAACTAGTATTACAAAGCTTAATTTGAGGCTAATCATAATTCAATCTTGTAGACAGCAATTTGTCCTAAATAATATATTTTTACGGAAAAGTTTAAAAACAAACTTCTTCAACCCTCAAGGCAAGCCCCCACCAGACGTGTCCTGGTGGAACGGCAACGACAGATTAGCCATCACAAAAGATGGCTCCGTATGTCAACTGCTGCTTCAAAGCCTGTCCAGGGAGACATCAGGAACAAGACTCCACTGCAAGGTGGAACCGCCGCTGCTTCAGCCAGTTGTAAGAGAAGTCACACTCAAGCTTTTCCGTAAGTATTTTAATGTAGGCCGTTTCCTAAAATAGTTCATCTACAATGTTTCATACTCATGCAAATAAATAACTTTATCATAGATCAAGGAACTACGTTAGAAACTTTATTTTAGACTTTGCCTAGCTTTAAAGCTAGAAACGTCAAACTTGTACCAAAAGATTCATCATAGTCTTCAGCAAATGAAAGTTCCTTATTCAAAGGGTACTAGAAGCCCTAATTAAGGAGCATCATGCAGTCTGCCCGTCAGTCTTGGTCCATATATCCTTTATAAAGAGGTGTAGCTTTAGAATCAAAAATAATTTATTTGCTTTTGAATATAGTACTAAGGATTTTGGATATATTATTAGAAGTTTAATTTCAGCCATAGATCAGCTACAAAACATCGAATATTAGCATTAAAACTTTTAGTCATACAGATTACATAAAGCCACAAAATATTAAATGATATTTAAAAAAAGATTATACTTAAACAAAATAACAAATCTATTACAAATTAAAAAAAATGTCAACGTAGACTTTAAACACAGATAATTTTTGATTTAAAATGCTACCGGACGGTCGGGCTTAAATTTTACCATACACCACAGTAAAACTTTAATAAGGCTCATCCAATTGATATGCAAAAATTGAAATATTTAATTCTTTTGTCTGCAGTGAAGCCTCAATTCGTCCGGGTGTCCGGGAAAGGCGCCGTCCGGGCCGGACAAGACCGTTCATTCGTATGCACCACGCGCGGCTCGAAGCCAGCTCCCAACATCGATTGGTTCATCAACTCGCAGCTCGTTGACTCAACCCTCACTCAGGTGGACTTTGATTACTCTTTAACTACCAAAAACTAGGTACAATTGATAATCGGTGGTTTAGGGGTTACCGGCGACACCAGTGACTACGTGTTGCTGCCAGAAATTCAAATTAGTTACCAGGCAGGTTTTTTAAACTTCTGTTGGTTTTTACCCCCATTTTAACTCAGTTTTTACTAGGCATTAAAATACAAGAGGTCATCTAGCATATGCCGTATCTGCCTATTATATTATTATTATTTATTATTGGCAGGCAGGCAGTTAAAACAACTGGTAACAGCCTGCTTCTCATTGTCATAGTTCAACTATTCTTTTTCTCCAGATACTTTGATACAGATAAATAGATCATTGTACTTATTTAAAATTATTGTAATTAACTAAAATAATCTAACTAATCGGATTTCTGCCACTTGTTTTGCTAAGAGGAAAAATGTCTTGCGGAAACCTGCACATTGATAAAAACGCAAACCACCAAGTAAGTAAAGCAACGTTTCTGATGAAATCGTGATCAGCGAATGTAATAGATTCTATAGACAAAGCTACCGCACCTTAATTTGTCTCTTGTAAAATTTTGTTCTCTTGCCTCAGATGGATGTCGATGGTGAAGTCACCAAAAGCGAACTAACGTGGCACGTGAGAAGAGAAGATAGTGGCCGGCAGTTGGTCTGCCGCGTCTCCAACCCTTGGTTTCCTGCCTACACATTGGAAGACTCTGTGATGCTTGATGTTATGTGTGAGTACCTTTTTACCAATATAAAAATAAAGAAGCAAGCTTCTATTTAAATATTTGAATGTGTCATATATTTTAATTCTGTTGATAAATAGGTGAAGACTTTCTTGAGGCGTTAATGTCATTTAAAATTGATAGGTAAACTTACTGGTTTTCTCTCTTTATTATACGTTTTCAATGACGAGTTACTATTCTAAGCGATATTATGGTAGCGCTCAATTTCTTCAAACTGTGTTCCCAAGGGTTACCAAAACATAAAACGATAGCTTGATGATATCCCTATTCTAGCATGATATTGGAAACTTTGGTCCTGCACAAAGATCGGTAAAAAATACTGAAATATGAGGAATCCATATAAAATAAAAGAACGAAGCCTGAATGATGATAATTGCTCTTCAATTTTCATGATTTCAGATCCATTGTTCCCAAAAATCAGGATAAAATTCTGTAAGATCCAACAAAAGGCATTAATTAACAAGTAATTAATAATTCCTCGTTTAAAACTGCACTTTACAATTGGACACAAAATAATGTCGTGCGGCAAACACAAAAACGGATCCACTAAAAACCACAGACAATAATATATCAAAAGCGCGCCATACACGAGATAGGGAGCGGGAGTTCCGGGCAGTAATAGGGTTGTCCAAAACTTTTGTAAAATAAGGGTTGCAAAAAAAAGGATGCAGAGAATTAACAAAATAAGAGAGACTTACTTGCCTAATTATACCTATACATTATGTTGCTAATGAATGAAGAAATGAATTGCGCCTATTAACGTGCTGATCACCTAATTCAACTAATGAATTAACATCCTCGTGTTACAAATTACAAATACATTTTGCCAGGTAAGTTTCCTAGCAAGTCGTGTTCTACATTGACCCGATACGAGAACTCAACGCGTCACTTCGCAAATCTGGCCAACTGATTTGTTGCCGGGATTGGCATTTAAATTTTAGCCAACTAAGGAAAGATTGGTTTCTGAAAGGAAAAAAATAATCGTCTTGAACTGCAGTGTCGGTTTCGGATCCAGCAGAGGGAATATAATTATACTTGTGTTATGCTCAAGCATTTGTACGTAATTTATGGAAGTTTATTAATAGTTTATTATTATTAATGATTTCAGTATATTCTTCCGTTTTCTAGCTGTCACAGATGGATAGATAGATACTCTTTATTGCACACCAAACAAAGAAGTTACAGTTCAAATTCAAATTAATTTATTTACATATTGATATTTACAAAAAGATGTACAATTTAAATAGTACATGCTTTGGTTAGTTTAGGGCTAGAAATTTTTTATCAAGTCTTTTTTTTACAAGTAAGCGATTAAATTAATTTGTAATTTGCAGATTATGTATAATTATTAATTTTCCCTACCAACAACCCTAGTTGCGCGGTTGAGCCGTGTGCCAACAACTTTGTCCCGAGTTTAAATATTATCGCGGGCGGGTCTTGTTGCGCGTTATTATGTCGCGTTCTACTCTTAGCGCGTTACAGATTGGGCGGTATGAACGCTCGATTTTGCACGCTCGTATGATTTACGAGCGTAGCAGTCAACAAATTTGTGTGCGTTTTGAACGGTTTGTTGATTGTAAGGGATATGGGTCAGTCTGCAGTTGGTTTTGGAATCCTTTTCCTATAAAAATTTGGTCGTGGCCTAACATACATATTTTTATTAGTTGTAAGTGTTTTTGTTCGAGAAATGTAAGTTGCTTTCGAATATATAATTTAGACCAAAATTAAACTACATGCCAACGCAAAATTAGTTGCAATTTTTGTAACTTTTTACAAAAAGAGATTTCCTTGTCCGCGACTCAAAAACGCGACTCACTACTCCCAAGATTACGATATTATTTATTATAAGCATTTTAAACTCTTTCACGACATTGTACGGCCCTATCTTATAATCCAAAGATTAAACGCACATACGATATTTGAAACTTTTGATTTTCGTTGGAGACGAGACGAACATAGCAAAAAATAGTTTTATTTTTTTTATTTATCTCAACTGTTCATTATACCCTTATAGTATAATGCATATCACCGTGACACTACTTAAAAGTCGTGACGTTAAACCAATAATAACGAATTTTCGACAGTAAAGAGGTGCACAAACGTCGCAACAAACGCTTAATCTGTAAATGCTTTTAGCTGTGTGTATCTTTACAATGTTACCCGAGGTGTCAGATTTGGTACGAACGTCGCCTCGTCGCTTTTACCGTGTAATATACGTTTTACAAAATCTTTTACGATTCTGGGCTAACGTTTTACTGAACATAATATGTGGGACTTGTTGAAAAAAACGCAATGAAATAATAAGCACAATGAACACCCGATACTATGGCGTGGTGATTTGCCGTTAACATTGTTTCGAGTCTGGGTGTGCGAGTACTCCTTATGCCTTTCTGCAAGTTTATAAGGATTTTCTTACTTTTCGACCATGAAAATTAGTGTATTGTCACCAAATTTTTAGGCAAGGACTAACCCAGTTTCCTGAATAAATTATCCCTCCTTCTCCTTACACCTCTTCTGAATAATGTATTACTATGCGAATGTTATCTAATAAATTTAAACCCTGTATTTTAAAAACCAACATAAGATCTATAAAAAAAAACAATATGTTTTAGGTAGAGGCACGCCGTAATACGCGCTGTACAAAAATAGACCAAACACATTTATTTATATGAAATAAACATTGTCTTAGATTTTTAATACTTGAAAAAAATCGTCCAACTCTTGTTCGGTTCCTGGTCGGGTTCGGATCCCACCTGAGGCGGACGATTTTTTTCAAGTATTAAAAATCTTAGATAAACCTAGCATGGAATTGCTTACAAACAAAAATTTAAAACATTGTCTTGTTCTAACACTGCAAAATTATTCAAAAATACATACTAAAAAGAACGTAAATCACGGTCACGCAGGTCCCTTGTGTATTATTTCATTTTCGAAGTTTAATAACAACACCTGGGCTGTATTTCTCTCTGTGCGATAACTTTCGAAGTTGCCCGTGAAAAATACAACATTATTTTAACAAAATTATTTTATGCACGTACAAAACGCAATAATACGACTTGCAAAACAAACAAACAACGTAATAATTGTACCGTTACCTACTCCCTAGACACAGCTGATGTCATAGAATAAACAGCTCAGAAGAGATGCAATGATTTCCATAATTTGCAAAACACCGGATACGAACACAAAAATTTGATAATTTAAATTGGTAATAAAAAAAAACTATTTTTGCAACATGTATCATTAGTAAAAAAAAAGTAAATACATTTTGAAAAACACGTATCTGGTCCGAAACACAAAAAAATATTTAAATTCCTTATAATGATTTCTTCCGTGGTTTACTATTAATGTTATTAATTGTATTAACCGACTACACATTAACAGCCATTAATTAAGTAGTTCTTTTTTAACTGAACTGATAGAATAAGTTTAAAAAGTATCCTTAAGTGAATAATGGAAAATTACAATGAAATATATTCCAAGTGTAATTTTACAAAGTAACATTCTAGAAATTTAATCTATGGCCAAATGTTGGTGCGGGTTGGACCGACTTTGCCAGTGCTGCCGTGAGTAGAATAAACAATTTTGCCGACTGTCTGCCCAGTGCCATTCTGTTTTGGCTTTGTTCAATTTTATACCGTGATTGGCTTGCATCTTCTATCGAATTGATGGTAATTAATTGTTCTATGTTGTAGTAAATAGTGTGATGTAATATTGGGTATGTTTTATTACAGAAGAATTATATCTTAATAGCAATAAGCAACTAAGACAATAAGTCTATCTGTTAGCTCGTGCCCACGAGGCAAAGTAATGAAAATTTTATTGAACGAACAATTCTGCCCCTTTCCCGAGTGTACCTAATGTTAAGCAATATATATATTATATAGATGTAAGTGAATGGTTAAGTACCTGTTTCTAGTGCACCTTAAGCATCTTCATCTCTGATGGGTATTTCAATATTTTCAATCATCCGTATTCTATTTACAGCAGAAATTCCTATCATGAACCTAGTAAGATGAATTATGGACAGGTTGTAATAACGTACTATCTCATCACTGCAGTTGAATACACTGCTTAGGCAAGATCTACAGCTTCACAGCCACATAAACCATTACCTTGTTTAAGCGACAGTGAGTGTAATTGGGATGTTGATATGACACGGGAATATGTAGGGATAAACGAAAGGCAGCTTTTAACAGACTCTCGGTATATTCAATATTTAGCACCACCAGCACAACTTTCTACTCCAACTCTTCGTATGACAATCACCCGTAAAACAATAGAAAAACTTCCGTCATCACATTCAAATTAGCATTTGTTTCTCCTCTCGCTCATTCCGTCTACCTTCCCTTTCAAACACCTCACGTTCCATTCCACACATCCCACATACATGCTAAAAATGCATATATTTTATTATTATAATTATGCGTAATAAATAAACTGAAATATTCAAAAATATTTTTAAAAATGCCCAGTATCACGTAACTTCTGCGAACGCTAAACTGAGCGCGTTACGTCAGGTGACGTCACGGTGTAAGTAACACTTACAGACAAGCTGCCAAACCTGGCTACAACAGCACTGGGCGGTAACCACGAATTCTTAAAACAATCTCAAATCTGTCAAACATATCAAATCTGTCAAATTTTGTATGTAATGACGTAACAAAATTGACAGATTTGACAGCTTTGAGATTGTTTTAAGAGTTCATGGCTACCCCGCTGATCAAATAAACTACGTAGAGTTTGACAGCATTTGTTTATTTAGCACTTCGTGTCATCATCAAGCTCACGTGACATTTTGGAGCGTTTAGGAGCGAAATTGAAACACTAAAATAATTAGACTGTTTTTTTTACTTAAAAATTGTATTAATTAAAAATTTAAAATAAAATTTTTGTTATAATTATCTGACCACCCAATGTCTACCTATAGAATTAAAACGTTTCTAGAATTTGTTAACATTCCTTTTTGTTTCAGATGCACCAGTAGCTCAGATATCGTTGATAGAGCCCAAGGACCCTCGAATGCTGAGGGAGGATGAGAATGCCGAGTTACTCTGCTCAGCTGACGCGTCACCTCCTGCTACCAACTTCACCTTCTATAAGGGCACTGAGGTAAGACAAACGTGACAAAACATGAAAAAAAAAATGCCAACAAAGATATGAAGAAAAGGGTAAGGGGTAACAAACATAGCGGAGGACTCTTTCTTGTAAGTGCTACAGCACCCGTGTTAGAAGGAATGTGTACAAGAAATAGGGGTACAGATTGATCAACAACTAGAATACTTGATTATTCGTATTCTTCTTTATCAGTTGTCGGTGTTATTACGGTTTTTATATTCGTTACGTTACTATAGGTTCTTATTTAGCAAGCTTAAGTGGCAGTGGGCTGGCCACATTTGTCGCAGAACCGATGAATGGTGGAGTAAACGGGTTCTCGAGTGGTGACCACGCTTAGGCAAACGTAGTGTAGGACGCACCCCAGCTTGATGGACCGACGACCTACGGAAGATGGTTGCCAGTGGATAGATGAAAAAAGCGGGAGATCGTGCTCTTTAGCATTCTTTCTCCAGCAGTGGACTGCAGTAGGCTGAATAGATAGATTGATAGGTACTATTAAAAATAAAAAAATCTTTCAGGCGATTTGTATTTATAAACTTTATTAAAAAACATCTCAACGTATAAACATCTCAAAAAATGTTTACTAAACTTCAAAATTAACACATTTCAAGCTTCTTTATCACGATTCACATTAAACCACTTCCCAAGCTCACGATTACCTTCCTTAACGATTAATTCCTTGCGTTTTTGATGGAAGGACTTAATCTAACTGTTTATTTTGCACCTCGGAAACTCTTTTTCACGCGAATAGAAAATTTCCTTCACGTACTTAAGTCTCAGGTAGCGTGCCACGTACTCCGCTAATGTTATTTTAATTATTACGTTATGAAAATTCAATTTGTTATAACTGAAAATAACTTTATAATAACTGACTATTATGTCCTAGGGTATTAGTGTTAGAGTAAAGCACTGGGTTAGGTTATAAATGGCTTTGACGAAAAAGTTTTTTTTGGTTACAAATGTGAATAATAATTATTCACAATATTTTTATTGTGTAGCATTTGTTTTATCTTTATATCAGTATAGTTTAACTTTTTTGCCAAAAATATCTAATACTGTAGAAAATATAAATAAACATCGCGTTTTCATATTTCATAGTGTTTGCCGACTACAGACAAAGTAGGCGCTTATTTAAAGTTTCAAAATTGTAATGTAATAGTTGTTTTTGGATACAAAATTAATTGGGTTTGGTAATTAAATGATTTTACGACGACATTTTGTCACAGTGATGCCATTCGCAAAAATACAAAATTGAAGTTTATTATTCGCTTTGTAACGCTTTTAAGATTACGAAATTGAAATAAATGGCATTCATTCTAGCTATCGAGTTAAAATAAATCCTACAAAAGTGTGTTATAGAATACCCTATTTATGGCAAACAATAAAATTAGAATTTTAATAAATACTCGTAATACGTAATCATGGTATTGCGTAGGTACGTAATACCTACATAATACCTAGTATTACGTAGGTATTACGAGTACTGTTTAAGCTTCATCAGTAGGTACTTACCTAAACTCTTTTTTTTGTGTTTCTGCATTCCTTTAGGTTCACCTAATCCGTGATGATCCTATTGGTGGAATAGCAGTAGAAAGCAGCAAGCTGATCCTACGGGGACTCCGGAGGCACCACTCTGCGATATACCGGTGTCGAGCGCGGAACTCTGAAGGGAGTGCACTGAGTGAGCCCCTCACTTTGAATGTGCTTTGTAAGTACCATAAAACAGAAGCCTTTCCTTCCATACAACTTTCAGTTAGAGGACAGAGAGTTAAATATGCAAAGTTTAATTGAAATAACGCAAATATAATTAGAGGCCGATTCTGGTGTTCAAATACAAATACCGTAGGACCAACTTCAATTTCTCATTCTCTTTAATCTTTTTTTTTACCAACTGATGCTATACTGATACCAGCTGGTCGCGGTTTTATTTTATTTAAGATGTTTGGTATGATTTGTAATAAAAAACGTTCAATTATAGAACAATGAATAGTAAAATATCCTACAGGAACATTGAAACGGGATAAAAAGTATCCTATAATGTTAATCCAGATCTTCTTTAAGTGTGTAAAACTTCATACTAATCCGTTCTGTGGTTTTTGCGTGAAAGAGTAAAAGACTGAGTCCACTATCGGGACGGCACGGAATTTTTAGGTGACGGATATAATAGTAATGTACTTTAATTATTATGAAACGAAACAAAATTAATAATTTGGTATTCCTAAGCAACCCATGGCTTGCTGAGACCACTATAATGCAATTTTGACCGTGCTACAATTAATTAGGGTATATACTATTTGTCACCAAAAAAATTCGTGCCGTACCATCCCGACAATGAGCGCAGTCTTTAACAAACATCCATACATACAAACTTTCGTGTTTGTAATATTAGTATGGATAAGTTTAAAATTACCATAACTTCTTTCTGGCCTTAACATTTTATCATCTACAGCTCGTCCAGAATGTGCAGCTGGCAGCGTGGTCCAGCAGCTAGCTGGAGCACCAGGAGGAGAAGTCAGGGCTCGGTGCTCAGTTACTGCGCCATCCACAAGAGATGCAGGCCCTTTGAGATTCTACTGGACTTATAACGGGACCAAGGATGTTTTGCCTGTGAGTTTAAGAACTCTTTTATCAAGAAATATCGTGGCTGTTTCCACCGCTCGACTCTGTTGAGATGGATAGATAGATACTCTTTATTGCACACCAAAAAACGAAGTTACAGATGATATTTACAGAAATATGTACAATTTAGGTGGTCTAAACGCTAAAAGCGATAATGATATTTATATATAATGATATGATTGAGTTAATAAAGCAGCATTATAAATTTGGCTGTTGGTCTTGTCTCTCTCTAAATACATTATTACATGTAAGACCGCACACGTTAAATTGCTGAGAGTGTGTCCTGGGTTCGATTTCCAGTCGGGTCAATGTAGAAAACGAACTTTTCTATAAGTACTGTCGCTGTCGTATTGTGGTACCATATCGTTGTTTCTTTTATTTATTTATTTAATAAAGGTTTTACAGTTCTAGTTGTAATCTATAACGCACTATAAATACGATACTCAAATAAAACTCCAAGTTTTTCTTAAAATAAATTAATATGTTTAGTAAATGACATTGTCTAGTACTATGTATTTGGTAAATGACACACAATATAATCCAGCGTCGTCCTGCAACCTTTACCAGGTCGTCTGCCCACCTTGTGGGCTGACGTCCCACGCTGGGCTTGCCGGTACGTGGCCTCCTTTCCAGAACCTTACTGCCCCATCGGCCGTCAGTTCTACGTGCTATGTGTCCCGCCCATTGCCGCTGGATGCAGGCCGCTTCCAACCGGCCGATCTGGAAGTCACTGGCGGAGGCATATGTTCAGCAATGGACGTTCTGTGGCTGAAATGATGATGATGATGATGACACAATATAATTATGTTTTTACGTTCCTTTCATTTAACTTAGTATATTATTAAAAAAATAAAAATGCATTAGAAAATAACAAGTATTCATGGTCTCGAATTCGGGATATTATATATCGATAGATATCCTTGTCTTACAAGGTACTAGAAAATATCTTAATTAGCATCAGACAGGAGAATTTACTTGAATGATGACACGTCATTAGATTCTGCATGCACAATAAACAATAGGCTAACACCACCAATCAATTGACATACTTTTTATGAGCTGTCAAAACGGATATCTTCCTTATAATTTGTACGGCGATATCGGATTATGACGTCACTATCTGATAAACTCAACTGCCTTACTTTTTTACGTTTTTAAAGCAATCAAAAATCAGTTTGTCTCTTAAATGAAATTGTACTAAGTTATTAGGCCTAAAATAAAGTGCCTGTTTTACTAAATTATGCCTTAGAATTATTTATGAATGGGGTCAACATCCCTATCGAATAAATCCTGTAACTGTCAAGTAATAGAAAAAATTGTTAGAATTCTAAATTCGTCTTCCATCGTTAATTTGAATTCTTAACCTAACAACAACGAATCAATGTTTCAATCTTACTTTTGTTTATCGCAAATATCGAGTATCACTAATTAAAGTGTCAATTGCAGAAAGGTTAGTTTCTAATAACATTCTGAGTTTCCTTAACTAAAAGCAGGATAAAGTTACTTTCTGTTTTTGTATTATTTCATTATTGTCATAATATCTAAGTGCCTGTTTCACAACCTATCGATAAAGTTATGTAAAAGATGTAAGTATCTAAAGGATAAGTGCTTGAAAATCGTTTAAAAAATGTGTCAGAAATCGTGTTTACCTTTCAGATAAGTAAATTATAGCTTATTCAGAACTAATGCAGAACTTATCCGTACATTGTGAAACAGGGCCATAACCATGTACTCTTAAAACAATCTCAAAGTTGTCAAATCTATCAATTTTGGTACGTCATTTCATACAAAATTTGACAGAAATGATAATGTTTGACAGATTTGGGATTGTTTTAACAGTTTATGGTTAGGGCCCAGACCCTTAAAGTAAAATTTACCATCGTATTTATTTTTAATGACGTAATTTTTGTTTGCATTACCAAGTGTACCAATTAAACAAGGATCTAGCTTATTTGTTTTCGTAGACTATTGTATTCGTAGATTGAATAAATAAGTTTGTTCCAAAAAATAATGAAACGATTTCTCAGTCTCATAACAACGAAACTTCGTGATATTTAGGGTACATAAATGTCTGGCAAATAAGCTGCACGCGAACCTTGCGTAGTGCGAATGTTCGCGCACCACTTACGTGCAATCTGAGCGCTTCGCGTTGGTGCGCCAACTGCGAGTGGGATTTGCGCACGAAGGGTTTCGTACCATTATCTATAAAAACGGCAAAAAAATCACGTTTGTTGTATGGGAGCCCCCTAAAATATTTATTGTATTCTGGTTTTCAGTATTTGTTGAAATACATCATCTGTGAAAATTTAAACTCTCTAACTATCTTCATAAGATACAGCCTGGTGACGGAGGGACAGACAGACAGACAGCGGAGCCTTAGTAATTAGGTCCCGTTTAACTCTTGGGTACGGAACCCTAAAAAGGGCACTGAATCAAGCAAGTCTCATGCAAGCCTTGCAGAAGTTTTTCTAAGGCTTAAATGAACTGCGCGCGACCATTGCGGTTTATTTGCCAGATCTGTACGAAACACTTACAATGGTACAGTTTTTGAAATTTTGTGCAGGCTATTTAAATTTCTACGTAAACTTGTAGAAGAATTTTCCAATGACATCATTATTTTAAATCTTATAAACAATTAAAATTGGGGAAAGAGAACATTCTTTTGACTTTCTAACCAAAACCAATAATAGCCCGAAGTGAATTAGTTTATTATCATTTAGGTGTGGTTTCCCTTGTTAAAGTTTAAAGTTATTATTTAATGAAATACTTACTAAAATATTTAAATGAGGGGAACCACACCCAAAACTAAAACTAACCTTTCAAGTTCAACTCTCAAATTATTCGTCAGCAGCGAGATTGCAGGTTTTGTCTTGCATTCTGGGTGTCATTTCTTTTAGCTGGCAAGCTTTAGTTAATTGATAAATATTCTCAACTGATCTCCATTTTCAGATACCAGCATCTAACGTTACAGTGATGGGATCAAGCAGCACCGTCATTCATGGGTTACCACCAGACAATGTTGACGACGATCTGGGCTGGCTGGCGTGTTGGGCCAGCAACGATATAGGCAACCAGAGGGAGCCATGCTTGTTCAGGATCATGCCGGCAGGTGAGTTCACTATGACTTAGAGTATTGCTTTTCTTTTGTTTCTCTTTCATGTAACGTTTTTCGATTGATGACAAATCAGTACCGTGTTAAACAACTGAACATCGTGACATGACAGAATGCATCGTCGATTCAAAATAATCGTATAGCGTATTTTAAACAACTAAACCATGCATGCTCACATGCTCTTGGTCGAATTACTACTACTATAGTAACCGAGTATCTTGCGCTGTTATTTCGCGACATTTGTAATTGTCCCAAAGCAGAGAATATCTTAATGGCCTATTTGAAAAAATAAACTATTAGAATTTCATTCGCTTAGCATTTTTGGACCCACGATTTAATTTACAGACCCGAATCGCAGGTGTTGGCATCACTTCACGTCGATATCTCATAAAATCTGTAGTCGGGCACTATGTTCTTGAATACATTTTAGTTCCAGTATAGTATAATAATCATCATCACGCTGTAATCTGGTAATTAAAAAGGTGTACTAAACCTAAAGTCCTTGCAGCTCTCCCAGAACCACCAAATAACTGCGAGATAGAAAACGAAGTTCTTCGTTGCGAGCCAGGACACGATGGAGGGTTAGCTCAGAGGTTCCTGCTAGAAGCGTTGGAGGTACGGCCCTCGGTTCCCGTTCAAGAGAATGAGATCTCCACACTGAATGACCAGGTGAGAGCGTGGAGTGATCTGCTTGGAACTAACTTTAAACTAATACAAACAATTTGAGATTCCGAAGTCCATGAGCCATAGTCTTGCTTGAGGTCCTTAAGAGGAAACGCGGGCAGCGAGATCAGGGAATCTGTTTCTGTCGCACTTTATAACGCGCGCCAAATACGGACCGATAGAGACAACTGCAGTACGGACTGGTTATACCTAAATAAATTAGACAAAATCAAGGTTTCGTATTCCCCTGTTTTCTCAATTAAAACTAAGCCGATTTAAACGATTATTTTTTAAACGAGATGTGGAGAACTCAGTTTATGTCTGTACGTTTTTCTTTTTTTTTTAAATAGTCCCCAAATTTGTATAATTATTGGACGTCTGCAAATGCCGGTCTAAATTTTTAGTAAATAACTTATCACAAAAACAAAACATATGGACATGCAAGTGGCAGAAATCTGAAGCTTGTCAAAAAGGTATGGCTCTAGAATAATAATCCAGGAAGAAAACAGGGGAATACGTTTGTATGGAGAAAGCGCCGCCCGCCTTTCCTCTTAAACTTAAGGTTCCTTATAGGTATATAGCAAAACAATTGATGCACTATTTAAGTCAAATTGCACACGGCAGGAACTTCTATGTTTTAAAATAAGATAACAATGTATGGGTTCGAAATGTTCTGCTAATGAAATATTCTTAAATGTAAGAAGGTAATCTGGAAATAGTAATCTGAAAAGAGATATACACCTAAATAACCCCATGTTAAGCATCATCATCAGGTATCCTGAAACCAAATCAATGATTTTTCTTGATTTAAGTAAAGCTAGTGTCAAAGGTATAAGTTGTACAAATACCTAGTTATACAGGGTTTACAAAAGAACAGGAGACTCTTTAAAACAACGTCATCAGCTGGTGATACAACAACTTTTCTTATGGGAGCGACATCGAAATCGTGATTTTATTTTCAGATGCGCCATACATTATCGACTTCGTCATCGAGGTATGCGAGTGAGTTTGTATAGAGCAGTTAAAAAACATCTCGATTTCGATGTTGCTTCCATAGAGGAAGTTGTTGTATATGACTGATTATGTGGTTTAAAGGAGTGGCCTATTCTCTTGTACACCCTGTATATGTGTATATTCCAGGCAATGAGGTCTTCATTGAATTACATTTTTATAGGTATACTTGTAAATTTTTAATGACCATTGTATTTTACTAACACCTATTTATGTCAAGAAATATAACAGCAGCAACTAGTTCATTCACAGGGAATCTCTGGCCGAGGTCTCTCCGAAGCAGTATACCGCGTCAGAAACGACAAGCCCCAATTTGCCCTCGACACTTTTTCCCCTGGGAAGTATACATTTCTGGTCTACTCAGAAACGCCGAGAGGAAGGTCTCCTAAACCAGCAGTGTTGCATAGTGTGGCTATACGAACTGCCGACGATTTGGATGTTCCTGGTGAGTAGTTCTTTGCTATTTGTGTGTAATGTCAGAATTATTAAAGTAATTCTTGTTCTTCTCAGATTTTTTTACGAGCTTAATACTTAATCAATGCAAGGATAGCTAAAGAAATTAGAATGCCAGTAATCATGTTTGAAGTGTAGATAGGTAGCACGGTGTCTATTTTTAAGTTAGACTTAGTTCCCATTGGTACGTACCAACCATTTTTCTGAGATAAACTTAATTTAACGTGGCTCCACCGCGGGCCAAAATAATTTTAACTGTATAATTAAAATAATTTTCAATCTTTTGTTCCATTTTTATAATGAACACTATTTGAACCCGTTTCAATTCCGTTCGTAACCGAACAGTTGACAATTATTAATAGAGACCGAGATTTTTTCGCTGCTTCTTCTCGGTAATATGCCACAATTGACCTAATACAATGGCAGAATAAAACAATTTACACATCTAAAAGTACCTATTAGTTAGTTTTAAGAAATCAATTAAGTAGTTGTCAATCATGTTTCAAAACTCCACACTAAAATTCATTGCAATAAAAATACCAGTGGCAGGTTATTTGATTACATCAAAAAAACACCGACAGTATTCTAGCTTGAATTTTAGCCACGTTTTGATATTTTGCAAAAGTGGATGGAGGCTTGATGTTCCATCCATCTCCGTTATCAAGAGGTTTTCCACATAAAACATGAAACCTAGCACTCGATCGGCACCGCGCCAATATTTAGCGCGTGTATTTTTTAGCTGGTAGCACAGTCCGAGACAAAACAGCCAGAGCGAGATGCGATTCTGAAATGAATTGACAAGCGTTACGGGGCGTAATTTAACATTCACAGCGAGCATATTACGTTTTGCCGTATACTGAAATCCATTTACAAGCTCATTTCGCACTTGTTTTACCGCACTGACTGCACGAATGCTCGCTTAGTAACACGTTACATTACGCGCTCTAACGACACGCCGATCACTATCCACCTTCAAACTGTGATGATGACATTAATTTCGAGAATTTGATGATTTTCGCTGCTGCTGTAAACTAAGTAAGCAAAACGAAAAGTAATTAGGCTTAACGAAGTAACAACTGCAATTTTTAATAATTTTATTGTTAGATCTATTTATTTTTACACCTAATACAGGAAGTTTTATTGATTATATTGCATGACTCTCAAGAAAACTGAAGTAATTCCATGTCGGACAAAATTTTGATTTACCATCATTTGAAATTATTTTGTTACTATCGAAGAAACCTCGATAGTGTAGATTTTTGGACTACAATTTGAAAAGACAATTTTCAAAATTTTTATGTTTCATAATTGTAGCAATCTTGTTTTGGTACATTGGTACCAGCGTATTGGTATTTCATGTCTTTATTGGAAGACATGAAATGGCTGTTCCAAAATCTCTACGTAGATATCGCTGAGCTGACGATACGTTGTTTCGCGAGCGACTTACCGAGTAATCACATGCACTCAGCTGATTAACAAACATCCTATCGGCTGCGGTTTTTGCTGGGAACTGGCGCAATTAGATTAGCAGGGCTTATTCGATGTGATATTACGGATGAAAAGAGTTTGCGGTTTAGTTAGGGGATTAAATGTTTCAACGGATACTCGTTTCCAAGAAATGTACTCACTTTCACTTTGTCTTACACTTTTCAGTAAGTACTTGTCTTACACTGCACGTAATTAATAAGTATAGTCGACCAAGTGATTACCTAATATGACATGACATCATAATATTATCCCAGTAACATTATATCAAAATATTATTCATATTTTGCTTAGGTTTATTGTACATACCTATATTTACGTAATCGATTAAATGCAAGCTAATCAAAGGGCAAAAGCTAATTATTGTCTTTGTGAATTTTTCAAAATATTCAATTGCATTTAAAGTAGCAGAAGATTATATTAGAAGTTCAATTTAAATTCAAGTCATCACAAATTACACTAGGTACAGTAATAGTATAGTACAGTACGTAGTTGACCTGATAAATGCAATTACAGATACTAAAAAATCGCAAAAAGTTGTCACTATACATGGCACGGGATGCAACTGATATAAACTGCAACAAAAGTTTAAAATGTTTTAAAGTAAGATTGTTTCACCAATCAGGTTCTCTTCAAACCCTAACGCCTGCACTCCCACCGCCATCAGTGACCGACAACAGCGTCGCTCTACTGACGGGGGCAGCACTGTCGCTCGTTCTGCTGACCATACTCACCACGCTGTGTGTGACGTTAGTGGTCATGTGTAAGAAGAAGAGTCATCCAAGACGCGATCCCGAGCAGAGGTGAGAACATTTGCACACTGTATAACCTCGCACGCATGCACGCACACATTCACTCACTTATACACATACACTTGCATTCTCACTCACTAATACACACACACATCACATGCACGCCCTCACTCATTCGTACACACAAACATCACATACGAGCACGCAAGCACGCAAGTACTCACTCATGCAATGACAACACACGCATGCAAGGACGCAATCACTAATACACACAAGAATAGACACACGCATGCACGCATATAAATAATACATATACGTACGCACACACGCTCTCACACACTCATTCAAAACTCATTTAATAAACACTCGTACACGGTTTATCTCATAAATGATGATACAAAAAATAATGAGTGTCTCATTTTTTAGCACAATCCTGCGCAGAAACGTAGGCGTTTCTATGTATGGTGGCTCCTCTATGTCATCAAGCGTGATGCCAACAGTGGTCGTGAGAGGTCACCGCGGGTCCAGGGTGTTGGCTGCGAGGTGGTCAGGAGTACTGGACGATGCACCGTTAGCAGTATTAGCTTTGGATACTAGACCTCATGGTAAATGTCAAGCCCTTATCTCTTGCTCTCTTGAGGTTTAAAGTTTATCCAAATTCTTGGTAAGATAGTTTGAAAGGTTTGTAAGTTCTATTACTTCTGTTTGAAAGTGGTTTTGTAAATGAAGCTTGATCACCTAATTCTCTTAAGATGTGTGGTAAGTATGATTTTGTAGGTAAAATTGCTAAACGATAGATTAATTGAGATTTGGTAGGTAAGAAAGTCTAAAAGTTTCAAGTCGTATTTCCTGTATCTCTTAATCTGATTACGTTATAGGAGAGTTCGATAACAACTACCTAGCTTTTCCCCCATCTTTCTCCTATTTTTTGTGATTGAAATGAAATGAAATAAAATGAAATGAAATTGAAATGAAATTCTTTATTCTGTATATAGGCCCTCTTCCGGACACTTATACATGTGAGTCTCAAAACAATGAAGAAACAAATACAGATTCTCAAGTGACTTTACAATAGGTACAGTGTATTGCTATAGCTTTCCTTCAGTATAAGAATACTATTCCCCAAAACACGTGATCAATTATTCGATTGCAAAATACCTGGGCCATAACCATGAACTCTTAAAACAATCTCAAAGTTGTCAAATCTGTCAATTTTGGTACGTCATTTCATACAAAATTTGACAGAAGTGATAATGTTTGACAGATTTGTGATTGTTTTAACAGTTCATGGTTAGGGCCCAGATGCTGGTTACGATGTTTTTTCTTAAGTTTTACACTTTTCAGAATCTACGTAAATAAAATAAAAGTTTGTAAAAATGGTATTTTCCATGTTTTGACTTCAACTTTTTGTTTCAGAATCGGATTCCAGTCATAGCGACATCGAACAAGAGACTGAATTGACGAGACACGTGGATCACATGGAAACACAAACGGACTCTTAATATAAAAACTGTTGTTAAAATAGTAAAATTGTAAATATTATCAACGTTAACGGTAAGCATAAAAAGTAGCAAACTTTCTTTTTTGGCAGTTCTTTAGGTAGGTACTGAACTCTTTTATACTATATTTATGTACAGTCAACAGAACGTCGACCTACCCCAAAAGTCAAAAATTCTCCAATAGATTTTCAACTTTAAGCCTGACATATAGAATTCATTTTCAAATGAGAAAATTTGTCATTTTGTGGTAGGTCGATGTGCTGTTGTCCGTACTATGTGACAGGGCGTTCCATGCGGATATGGAACCAATTGATGAACATAATCTGCAAATATTCTTTGCATGAAACATAGAATTTGAAATTTAAATGTTACAAAAATATGACTACAGAAGAATATTTTAATGGTTTGTCAATTTGACCTAAGTTCACTCTGAACACATCAAGCTTCTTCATTTCTTATCGATTTTTATCATTGAATTTAAGAGCATTTATTGAAATATTTATCAGGTACAAACATTGGTTAAAATTTTAATGATCTGATACAATTCAAATTAGAATAGGTATAAGCATATCACTTAATTTTAATGTAGGGTAAATGAAAAATTATTGGTTTCTTAAATAATAAGCGAACTTAAATTTATTATTGTAAGCAATCATTACGATTTATGGTGTAACTAGACTATTATAGACAGTATAGCTGATTTTAACTCATTCAAGAGCAAAAAAATCAGAGTACCTTGATGATAACATTGATCTTTGATGTATATATATATCATTGATCTTTGATGTATATCAATGTTTGATTAGGTTATTTTTCAAAGAAACGTAGTTTAGATTTGTACGCATGCAGTATTATATAGATAGTGATATATTTTGTAACTTAAAAACTTTTAGGTATGTGTCATTGTATTATAAGAATCTCTTTACCACAGTGCTTTTGTTTAAAATAAGTACAATTCAAATAAAAAAAATATATGAATTTGAATTTCATGTTAGGCTTGATGAGTTTGTAGCACTATGTATCACATACACTTTACTAATACGTTGTATTACTAATGAATAGTTAATTTTACACTGGGTCCTAACCATGAACTGTTAAAACAATCACAAATCTGTCAAACATTATCATTTCTGTCAAATTGTGTATAAAATGACGTACTAAAATTGACAGATTTGACAACTTTGAGATTGTTTTAAGAGTTCATGGTTATGGCCCTGCTTTCTTAATTTTTTTTAACAAAATTTATCATAAAAAATATTCCCTTAACCTGTTTACTAAAACATGGGTTACTTATCAATACGAAATGTTAAACTATTCGCTCGTTATACAACGTTGGTAATGAGTATGAATGATTTTGTCATATTATATAGGAATTTATGGAATATAATTGATTTAAACAATAATAAAATCAAAACAAAAGTAAATAAGTAAAAAAATATGTATTCTTGTCAGAACTAATAAAATTCGGAAAATCATAATTAATAATAATTGTTCAGAGACTTGTCTAAATATCAGGGCCCTAACCATGAACTGTTAAAACAATCACAAATCTGTCAAACATTATCATTTCTGTCAAATTTTGTATGAAATGACGTACCAAAATTGACAGATTTGGCAACTTTGAGATTGTTTTAAGAGTTCATGGTTATGGCCCAGTACTTTAGTTACAGAATAGAATCTGCCATATTTGCACGTGTAAATAGATAAATACGGGTATTATTTTAGAATGTATTTCAATAAATACGCAACATTTCATTTCTAAATAAGCCTAAATCTCACCGATATAATGTAAATTGAATAAATGTAATCAAATGGTAGGTAGATAGTTCAATTAACTTACTGTTTTCAACATATTTTTCCTACTTTTACGAATTGTATAGTTTTCTTCTACTGAAATTGTCATAAGCTATTTTCTATGATTTTCTTTAGGTGATGGTTAGTTCAGAAAAAAGATCATTGATAATATTTCATACCAAAGAATTTAAGCAGGTTTTATTACAAATGTAATATGTTATGTCAATTTGTTAACGCATTAGCGGATGATGCACTGCTAAATAGCCGTGAAAAACATTTTTTTATTATAACTGGAATACTGTTTATTATGTACACCGATTCTCAAATGCCAACAACAAATCATTTATTTTGTGGAATGGTACTTTATTTATATTGATATCGAAATGTATACGTTTTAGTATATACAAAAACTGTACCAAAAATTACTGAAAAATAAAACTTTATATTTTAGTTGGGTTTGTTTTATTTTTTATTTGCCTAGTAAGCTGTCTGACTGTCTATATTTTACCTATAATTATTTTTTTAGCATAAAGTAGGTAAGTAAGTATAGTTTACGTGTGGTACCCACTTTTTTAGGGTGCTCGTAGCTCAGTGGCGGCAGCGCTTTGGTATCGATTACTAAAGTAAAGAAACCAACGCCGCGGTCGTGAGTGGATGGGTGACCATTCCGACCATATTTAGTGACATTTATCACGAGCATCTCCGTGCTTCGGAAGGCACGTTAAAAGTTGGTCCCAGCCAATATCGCTTGATATTGGTCGTGAAGCCTAGTCAGAGGCCTTAAGGCGGCTTGATAACATCTGACAGTAAGGTTTAGTCACTGGCCTTACAACACCCCTCCACCAATCCGCACCGGGCCCGCGCCGTGGAGTATGGCCCAAACCACCTCATAGTTGAGGTGAGGCCTGTGCCCTGCAGTGGGACGTATATAGGCATACTTTACTTTACTTTACTTTACCCACTTTTTAAACCTATAAAAAACAGTGTTATAAGTTTGACTCTCATATACGTGTCTGTCTGTGTCATCGTAGTAGTTTGATTGATATACTATAATTGTAGGATTAATCTTTATTAGGTACAAGCGGCAAAAACAAGAATTTGTGTAAACTTTTTACGGGTTCATAGATTTTTATTCGACGTAATATTTGGAGGATTTTTAACAACCAGCGGTAGTCTACAGACGACATAAAATAAAACAAATATTCCGTCTGGATCTGTTCGTGTGATTATACATTTTACGTACTATTGAGCTCAACAATATATTATTATACTAAGACACTTAAATTTTACGAGTATATCTGTCTAGACTTGAAAACAGCACAACGATTTTAAACGGTGTATCAAGTCGTGGTTATATTTTAAATGGGAAATTGGAAATACAGTTTTCTTTCTATAAGGGAAAACGGACAGATGGCAGTCCAAAACTTTTGAAACCAGCATGTGTCCATCTAGTAGGTACGCTACTAGTTTTGTTGACACAATATTGTCTTACTTATCTATATTTGAGTGAATTATCTATAATGATATGGTTGGGTCAAGATAGCAAATAAATATATGTAAACAAAGAAATTACTGACATAAGTAATAGATTAGTTTCTTTTATTTATGCATTATGTTCGCAAAATAAGTTTAAAAAAAGCATTTTGTTCTCAAAATAAGTTTAAAATCGATCAAAATCCTGATACCTGTAATAGCACCAAAATATTTTATTTTTTTCAAATAAAGTTTATGTCTGTTAAGTTTATTTAAATACTTTTTCCATCTTGGCCCAGAAATAGTTTAATACGTCTATTTATGTAGAGCAATAACTTCATATGTACGAACTAGACTTGCGTTGAGAGGTACCAGACAATTTTATTGACAAAATGTGTCTGACATTTATCTCCTAGCATATCCAGTCTCAAGACGACTTAGAAAAATATAGTTTTAAAAATTGATCCTAACTGGAAATCAAACCTGAAACCCTTTATTATAAGAATGTATTTGCATGCTATTCATAGATGGCTGAAAAAGCTGAACTCTACGACACGACTACCATCAACATATACCCTTTTAAACCGACGAAAAAACGGAGGAGGTTCTCAAGTCGACGCGTATATAAGTTTTTTTTTAATGTATGATCACGCATAACTTCTTAAAGAGTAGTCCAATTCTAATAGTTCTTTTTTTATTTGAAATAGTATACCCCGAAGTTCGTCCCATATAAATTTGGAAAAAAAAAAATCAACCCTAAGGTTAGAAAAACAGGGGATGATAGATTGTTCACTCACTGAGTGTAATGTTTGAACACACATAACTTTTTACAGAATTGACAGATTTTGATGATTTCTTTTTATAAGATTGGGTACACTTCGAAATTGGTCCTATATTTATATTCAGTAGTGCGAAACTAATATTGTTTTTTATAACCTTGCTCCATCTACTTTATTAACACTGAACATCAGGTAAAAAAATAAAAAGTCAATCTCAGTTGCAATAAAAATGGCAGATAATCGTGATCAATGCATGAAATAAATGGTAAAGTGCGCCCCTGTGTTTAAATTATTGGTTACAAAAATAAATGAATATCACCTATGGTTGATACTGGTGATGATACTAAAATAACGAATAATTAAGTAAACATGTTACACAGCAGTGATCAAGTAAGGACTACTAAGCCCGCTGGCTGCAAGCCAAGTGGCGCTCATATCTCAGCGAAACCATGTTTTTACACTACGTAGATACCGCATTGTTCGTTCTGCAGAATAGCTTATTCAAAGTTGTTGATCTTGGATTACCTAAATGTTGTTTTATAGAAACAAGTTTCTTTGTCAGGAAAAGCGTAAGATATAACTCTATTTCATCTATACTAATATTATAAAGAGGAAAGATTTGTACCTATTTTTGTATGTTTGTAATGAATAGGCTCAAAAAGTACTGGGCCGATTTAAAAAATTATTTCACCAATAGAATGCTACATTCTTCCAATTTGACATAGGCTACATTTCATTTTGAAAAAAATTAGGGATCCTTGGTAAAATTTGAACAATGTAACCGAAGGTGTAGAAAAATGAGTCTTAAAATGTCTTTTGTCGAATGCGCTGCCGAAACTATTAGCGATAATTGTCTACCCCGTGCGAAGCCGGGACGGGCTGCTAGTCAATTATATAGGTATAATTTGATCAACAATATAATAATCAATATACTCGTACTTGACTCAGAAGCAAGTCAAGCAAGTCATAACGATGATTATCATCATCATTATCATCTCAGCCTATTGCAGTCCACTGCTGGACGTAGGCCTCCCCCAAAGATCGCCAAAGAGCACGATCTCCCGCTTTTTTCATCCATCCACTGCCAGCCATCTTCCTAAGGTCGTCGGTCCATCGAACTGGGGGACGTCCTACACTACGTTTGCCTAGGCGTGGTCTCCACTCGAGAACCTGTTTAATCCAACTTTCATCGGTTCTGCGACAAATGTGGCCAGCCCACTGCCATTTAAGCTTGCTACATTTTTGGACTATGTCCGTTACTTTAGTTACCTTATAATGATGGTAGGTATTAATAATGTTGGTCTACCCTCCACACAAAAACTATACCTACTTGACATACTGTATTAACCTGCGTGATCCTCTTCTGTATTTTAATTGAATCTTAGTTTAGACGAATCTCGTGTAATTACTTCTTGACATTATATACTTTTATTTATTTTATTTAACGAATTTAGTATGACTGTTTTTATTTTTAATTTTAAATATGACGATTTTATAATTAAATAATAATAATAGTAATATTGTATTTGTAAATATAAATAAGAATGCAATACCCTTACAGGGTCCATAAGTATGATCTCACATAATGTAACACCTTATGTATACATTTATGACGCAATAAATGAATATGAATATGAATAATTATGTAACTAATTATTTAAGAACCAAGTTTAAGATTATATTGTACATTTTAAATAGGTATGTTGATATCATGCACCAGTGGATAAATTGATTAAGATAGATATTGGCATACTGGGAGTCCAAAGAAATAAGAGATCTTTCGAAAATAATTCTTGTAAGACAATGATTCGTATTTTTGTTTCAAAACGACACACATGACGAGCCACGGTCAACGCTTGTTTTATTAACTATTTTCAATTAAATTAAGGCAATGTAATGTCTTTCGTTTAATGTTTTAGAAAGACAAAAGGGTCATATTAAGTACCAACCCATATAATGTATATCCGAGAGCAGTTACATAATTAAGATACTTGCAGAGACCATCTTCAAAGTTATTAACTTCAGATAGCAATAAACTAAAGTGCGCCATGCTTTAATAGCAGAATTAGGTAACATTACATAGTACATAAATACAAATAGCATGTCTTATTTATCTTTCGATCAAACAATTATCGACTCTATAACCATTAGAATAAGGAAAACAAAGGATGACTCATGATTCTTTGGTATATTGCGTTTATGGGATGCTTTAGTAGGGAAATATTCGGTTTTTATGGGGTAAGAATGGAAGGGATTTTGTATGGAGTTGGATATTAGGATTGTTTATTTAGTCGTAAGTCAGCTTTTGGAGGGTACGCGGATGATGGCTTGCTTACGTATAGTAATAAAATAAGTAATATATAACGCATAGAACATAAAAAATTACATAGTTTATGTTGTGCGTTTCTATTAAACTTAAGAAATTCGAATTTAAGTAAGTACAGTTTTGCTTCCAATTGATTAGGATTTTTAGTTCAGTTGTTTATATTTAAGAATTAATGACTTTTAAAAGCTTTATATAACTAAAGTCATAAGGTAACAAAAATGATTGGTATATTAGAAAATTCCAAAAGAGAAAATAATGGTAGCCAAATCAAGATGACAATATCCTATATCACACGGTGATTCCGGTTTGATTCTCAGTCCAAGGCAATTCAGAAAACGAATCTTTTAAATCGGCTTTGGTATACCTAGGTGTGATGAGATAGTGCATAGTGCTCTTACCAATTTTTTATTCTTCGTCCTTTACGTTGTATCACGAGGATGTTAATATCTACAAACATAAGTATATATACATATATATACTTCGAAACAATAAAAATAATTGGTGTATGGTATTATAGCTTATAAGTAGGTACCTTATCATCATCATCATTTCAGCCACAGGACGTCCACTGCTGAACATAGGCCTCCTTCAGTGACTTTCATATTGACCGGTTGGAAGCCTGCATCCAGCGGCTTCCTGCATCCCTTACCAGGTCGTCTCTCCACCTTATGGGTGGGTGGCCAATGGGGCAGAAAGGTTCTGGAATAGAGGCCACGTACCGGCAAGCGCAGCGTGGGAATTAGGTACCAGGGCCATAACCATGAACTCTTAAAACAATCTCAAAGTTGTCAAATCTGTCAATTTTGGTACGTCATTTCATACAAAATTTGACAGAAATGATAATGTTTGACAGATTTATGATTATTTTAACAGTTCATGGTTAGGGGCCTGTTTATATTTATTTACAGCTTTAAATTGATTTTTAAACTAGGCGAACAGTAACAGGGAAAAGTACCTACAACTCAGATTCTACTACAAACCTTTGTCTTTACTCTTAGCAAGAAAATGCATCTTACTTGAGCGTCTAACAAGACGCTCATAGTTTAATTTGCAGACACTATTAACAAACAGAGACCATTCCCACACGAGGTTGTAAATCCACAATAATTACTTAGCAGTGCCCCTACTTTGTACGCGGATATAAAACATAAAAGCACTAACAAACAGACGTTTTACTGCGAATGCACTTACACTGTAGCAACAGTTCCTACCATGTTTTGAGCAAATAAATACATAGTTTAACAGTAGCTTAACTTAGCGTGTATTTAATTTATATTATTTTTATCCTCATATTTATCATTTCAGCCACAGGACGTCCACTGCTGATCATATGCCTCCCTTAATGACTTCCAGATTGGCTGGCTTGGAGGCGGCCTAAATCCAGTATGTAATGTAGCTTCCTGCAACCTTTACCAGGTCGTCTGTCCACCTGTGGACGTCCCACACTGCGCTCGCCGGTACGTGGTCTTCATTCTAGAACTCCAACCCCACCGGCTGTCAGTTGTACCTACTATGTGCTCCGCCACTGTCACTGCACACTATGAGTTTCAAAGGCCTCAAGCTTGCACCACAACATGCTATAAAAAAGACTTTGTTCTTTAGGAGATGTAAACAAACGGTTGAGGAGCGTCCAACACTTGCCAATGCGTGGTCTCCACCCGATAACGTTTACTCCACCTTTCATCGGTTCTGCGACAGATGTGGCCAGCCCACTGCCACTTAAGCTTGCTACATTTTTGGATAATCTCGTTTCGGATTTTATCCCTTAACGAAATGCCAATAATCGACCTTTCCATAGCTTGCTGAGTGACATGAAGTCGGTGGACCAGCTTTACTGTCATGTTCCATGTTTTGGCTCCGTAGGTCATCACCAGTAGGACGCACTGATCGAATACCTTGCTTTTCAGGCAGCTTTTTGCCTAACTAAAAAAAAATGAGGAATGAGAATCATCATCATAATCAGGTCACAAAGGAATCATAACATTAGACACTAAATTATTCACATTTAGTCAATGGATGTTAGTTTGTGGAATGAACTTATACAAATATCAATGGTAGATGCCTGTTAGCCAAACTAACTAAACTCGTAACTAAATCATAGACCAGTAGATTTCGCCGGAAGATACATTGGGAATTCCCAGAAAATTCACCGTTACGTGTATCGTAGACCAAACGACTGATTGACGGGTTTCCAAAGCTCACGTTTGGAGCTCATGTTGCTGCGGGTCTGTATGAGTACATCACTATTATTTGAATGAAATTGTAATACTGAATTTTGCGCTGTAGTCACAACTGTAGAAATAGCTGGGCGGGCTTTTCTATAAAACCGGCCAAGTGCGAGTTGGACTCGCGCACTAAGGGTACCGTACCATTATCTATAAAAACGGCAAAAAACACGTTTATTGTACAGGAACCCCCTTAAATATTAATTGTATTCTGTTTTTTAGTATTTCTTGTTTTAGCGGTAACAGAAATACATCATCTGTTAAAATTTTAACTGTCTTACTATCACGGTTCATGAGATACACTCAAGTGACAGACAGACAGACGGACAGCAGAACCTTAGTAATAGGGCCCCTTAATAATAGATTTTACCCTTTGGGTACGGAACCCTAAAAATGTCAGGTAATTTTGTGTGCTCATTTTAAACGAGTGAGAGTACCTAGAACTTATTTTGACTTATACTACCATAGGACTTCCTATCTTGCGGCCTCATCTAGCCGACAGACCCAAAATCACAATAATCAAACGGGCATGAATTCATTTTAACAGCACCCTGTCCAAATGCAAACAATTCGATGTCGGTAGCGCTTTAGGCTTTCCATTTTCGTGGATACCAGTGTTGGGTTGCAGTGATGATTTTTCTTAACAAACGATATTTCATATTTTTTAGTTAAAAATCTTTAAAACCGGCAATGATTAAAGGAACTAAAATTGATTTTTATTCAAGACGTAATGATCATTTGAAAAATTTTGTTTTTAGTAATTCCATGCAAGGTCCTATCTGAGGTCGATTTATCTTCAATTAAAACGCAATGATCATATTCTTTTTTAACTTACTACATTAATTAAAGTACTAAATACTTTGTTAATTACATTAAAATTACGTTTTTTAATTGAAAATGGTTGTTTTTTTTTCGACTTGCAAGGGCCGGTGTTTAGAATTTGCTGCTGCTATTTTATTTTGGTATACGTGAGCCTCAATCTAGCAACTGATGAGAACGTAAGGCCTCCCCCATACTAGCGTCTTTCAAGCGTCGACTTCGTGGCACTGCCACTCAGCGTTAAGTAAATGCCGCTGCAAGCTTTGCATCAACACTAATTGAATGCTGCCACAAGATCGACGCTCGAAAGACGCTAATGTGGGGGGTCTCTAACACTTGCCACAGAGCTTGCGTTCAAACCTTAAAGCCCATTACCAAGACTACCAAATGTGCTAAATTGAAATTTAAACATCTTAGGCGCTTTGCAGACGGCGGGGCGGGCCGGGCCGGTCTGTCCGCGAAGCAATAAAGACCGCGTCTGCCCGTCGATGTCCGCGGCTGCCCTCGCCGCGAACACAAAGCACACCGCCGCGCCGCCAGTGTCCGCCGGGCACCTGCGGCGCGGTCTTTTTGCCCTCCGTGTGCGTTGGTAGTATAGGATTCCTTTTGCGCTATCCTTCGTGGTGAAATTGACCGGCCTGGCCCGCCCCGCCGTCTGCAAAACGCCTTAAGGCCAGGTATTCCTGCAAAAGCGCCAGCAAGCGACTGAGGTTGCCGGGCCGCCGCGTTCGCACTTTTAGTTGATACTTAAGCATAGTAAGTAAGACAATCATTGTATCGATTCAAGCACTGCGATTTTGTCTATCTATATTCAATGGCTTTATTTGAGTATAAAAAATAAGTGTAAAATATGAGAAGTATAGCCATAAAATTGAAAAAACATTACAAAAAGAGGTATCTTTTGGATTTTTTTTATCGAGTGAAGTTGATTAGATCATGTAACTGAATGCGAACTTGGCTAGAGAAGGTTCTAAACTAATACATATCTTTTTTTCAGACTTTCAAACACTATTTTCTTTGTCTCAGATGGTATTTAAAAACTCAAAAGTGCGGCCCTTGTTGGAATACCAAGCCTTAAGCAAGAATGTTTAGAATACAGATCCGTCTTAGGATCTACCTTAAGATCTAGTGCTAGGCTTAACGTCCGTAACTACGTTTACGAGCACTGTAAGTTTTGCACTGAGTCGGCTTGCTAATCTATTCGCTCGTGTGGATAACGTTTACGATTTAATTATTTTGTTGCAACGGACAAAGTAAGATGTTTATTAACGTTTCACGTTTAATGACCGAATGGAAATGGATTATGGTTAATTATTCGTTATTAATGAATTCTAAATTAACAAGACGATCGGTCACGTCGTTACCGTTCTTGAAAATACTTTGCCTAAAGGAACTGTCCCTAAATATAGTGTACAGAAAGTAATAGTTGAAAATAGACAAATTGTTAAGAAGATAGATAGTGTCATAAACAAAAAAGAATAAAGCAGAGTAAGTTGGTGTCTATACCTGAACATACAAATTAATGAACAAACCAAAACGATGTACAGGACAAGAATTACAAAAGACAATTTTGTAGGTATAGGACAAGAACTACAAAAGCAATTTTTTTTAATGTTTAGAAATGTCAATATTCTAAGCCTAATTTAAGTATTGCACACAAAAACTTATGAACTAGATCGTTATAACAGCAGTAATGTAGATAAATAGCAGAAGATGGATGCTAATGATAGCAGATGCATGGTAAATGGTCTACAATATATTAAAGCCCATAAAAAAATTGAGCTGGACTTTTGTATACACTGTATTGTACTTGATGGTAGACATCAGTGTTCGGTAAAGCCTATGTTGGTTTATGCAACACTGTTATATGTATTAGCTATGTAAAAAAATATGTTTGTTAATAATAAATAAATAATAATAACCTAATCCCAGGGCCCAGACCCAGAGGGCGACCAAAAACAAGATGGTCAAATGTGGTCAAGAAAGACCTGTGCCTCTGTAACGTCTCCGTAAACGATGCGTCCGATAGGGCAAAGTGGAAAAGCAAGATAAAGAACGCAGACCCCACCATCAGATGGGAATAATAATGCCCAGGAGAGAGAGAGAGAGAGAACATAATAAAATCTTACTCCAGAAATGTTATTCTTTTTGCAATGACGCAATACGTAAATAATTTTACTAGTCTCTTCAGCATCTTAAGCGATTTGAATTGTAACAACTATGACGAATTTGCTTAAGATCTTTATATACATATAAACGATTATTCTGTATTATTATACAGAAATAAATTAGAACACAGGCCGCCTCTTACAGCTGTCTCAGAAATGTATTTGTCGGCCAACAGAGGCTGACCCCGTCTGAAGTGGTACAATACAATGGCACGTTACAACGACAAATAAGTCATCCTTTCTCACTTGCTGATGTGGTATCTTGTGACAATCTATGAAATAAAATGAGTACATATTTATGAAATCTCGTCTTTTATACAGAAATAGCAAGTAAAATAACAACTTCTATTAAATGCGAAGCTTGACAAATAAAGAAAATAAAATAAATCACACCAATTTTTTTAGATTTTTTACCCGGTCGTGTCCTTGTAGAAAACGAACTTTTCTATATTGTTTTGGAGCTGGGTAATGTGTTCGTTGTTTCTGATTTCTATAACACAAGTGCTTTAGCTACTTACTTTATGATCATAATATCAGGCTTCAGAGTTGTCACAATGTATGCGATATTGTCCAATATTTATTTATTTTTAAAGTAAGTTAGTAATTGACGTGGGTTCGAGTCCCACCTGAGGTCGATGGTTTTTTCTTCAAGTGTTATTTATCTTTAAGTAAGTTCGTAAGTATTTGATCCTTCTAGGTTCTGTCTTCAAGATTTACGGCAATTCTATTTTCTATGTGTGGTCGTCATCTTCACCGTCATATTGTCATCATATGTCACGATATTTGATATTCAAACAAAAATCAAAACCGAAACAGACGTACGAGAAATGAAGATGAGGGAATAACCAAAACTCTTAAAACAATCTCAAATCTGTCAAATTTCGTACATAATGACGTACGAAATTGACAGATTTAAGATTGTTTTAAGAGTCCATGGTTACCCCGCAGGTCGATTTTAACAAACTGTTTCAGTTCGATTGGTTCTGGGAAACATGGAATTTCCGAGAGATGCACTATTAAGTCATTTCGTTAATTTTTCTAAAAGATTATAAAGACATCTTTAATCCATACATACTGAGAAGCTTAGAGGTAACAGAAATGTAGCCAGAAACAATGATTTGAGGCTCCAGTTCATTGTATATCCTGTTTAAAACGTGGACACATTCCTAACAAGAGTTTAATGCGGTCATCTATCAGATGTCGTTAAGGCCTTCGAACGGCTAACGTAGGTTTGTAGACCTAGACCATAAATAATATCCAGATGTGGCGTACCGTGAACCGATTGAAATATAGACGCAATAAAGATCGCTACGTGTATATACGTTGCCCGTATTTATATGCTCCAGGCGATTGGGTTGGATCGATTGATGTTTGAAATGTCTGAAGTTTGGCTGTGGTTTGGGAAATATCTTTAGTTAGAAAAGTCCAATTGCAGTTCACACACTGCATTGAGTTCAATAGTACAGAAATATCTACCAAAATGTACTACCCATAGTAATCATAGTGCAAAAATTATGATGATTTTGAAACGTGATAATAACTGAACCTCCATAAAAATCTTGGGGACATCCCTAGAGCAGTTGGTTGAATAGACTTAATCTGATTAGTTATTCAAATAACTTTTTTGTTTTTGGATTTTGTTTCGTTTTGTAGGTTTTTGTTTATATTTTTACCTATCTGTCAGAACCCATAGTCTGTCATTCGTCTCTCACTTGTCTTGTTTTAAACAAAAACGTTGTTTCGATTTTGTATAACTTGTCATTTATTTATAACATGACAATGCTTTATGCATTTGGGCAAATACCATTTGTCTGATCCTCCAATATATCTACAACATTTATATACGCTCAATAAATGGAATTGTTGTGTAAGGAAGATGCGATTGTGAATTATTGGTCGAATATCGGGGATAGTGCCGTGAAAGCTTTCGACCATCCTAGAGGTAAATGGTGCCTTACGTAAAATATAACAAAATATTACGTAACAAATTTTATGAAATATAGCGGTTTTCTCGGAGGAGAACTGAGAAGAAATCTCTTCAATAAATGCTAAAAATACGAATTATTTTGTTTTCTATTATATTTTATGAAAACATGTTTATGTAACAAGTAACAATAAACATGAATATAAATACATAACTGTTACGAACATATACATGCATAAATAGATATTTTTTCGGAGTGGTCGTAAATTTATGTTTCAGCACGTACCTCTAAATTTGAAATTTTTCGGTGAGGAAAAAACATCGTAAGGATCTTTGCACATAATAAAATAAACAGAGTGTACAGTGTGCTAGTTACCTAAAACAACAAAATTTATGAGAGGAATATCGAGATCGTGTTTTTTTATGTTGGTCCGATAAAAAAGTTGTTGTATAAGAGCAACTGATCATGGGGTATGAAGGAGTGTCCTATTCTTTTCGTACGCCCTGTAGAAAATAGTAGATATGAAACCATAATTAAAGTCCCCTGTTTTCTTGGACTGGCTTCATCCCTTAATAAAACCATTTAAGACCATCGCTTCTGGTTTCCAAATCTAGGACTTTAAAGTTATTAAAGAAGAAGAAGAAGAAAGAAGAAAAGTATAAGTGCACGATCAATGACGTCATTTTTATTTTGACAATTAGCACATTATTAGTTTTCTAGTTGGAGTACGCTTTTTCTTTCTTCTAGCACTTTATACCGTTCTATGTTGGGATACCCTTAACTACTTCTAGTATTCTGTTACTAAGTTCACGTTGCCAGACTCTTGCCCTGTAGCAAGTTGTATAAATACATCATAGATTTCGAAAAATCCACAGATTTGAGAAGCTTACGAGATTTTTTTAGATTTGATGTGTGGATTTTTGAGATCTGTCATGTTTTTGATACAGCTGATATATCAACTATGAGTATTCATTAGATGCAAGAGTAGTTGATGATTATTAAATTGTTCGTCGCCGGTAGATTCCCAGTCTAGTAGTGAGATAGCAAATAGTCTCATCATCATCATCATCTCTGCCACAGGACGTCCACTGCTGAACATAGGCCTCCCCCAGTGACTTCCAGATCGGCCGGTTGGAAGCGGCCTGCATCCAGCGTCGTCCTGCAACCTTTACCAGGTCGTCTGTCCACCTTGTGGGTGTCTCATCAATAGTAGCAAATAGGTAGATGGGAAAATCGTGTTCCTTTTTAGTCAAAATATCATTGATATCTTATAAACCTCAGGATCTAGGTCAAGCATGTTAGGCACTTGACTTGGTGTCAAAAACACGAGCAAAGGATATAGCTTTATAGTTTGGTATAGGCGGCTGTTGAGGTGTAAGTATGAGTGGAGGTTGCAAGTCCAACGAATAATACCTATGCCAAAGTTGTGAACAAATATTTAGACATTCGCGTGCAATGTTAATAAATAAATAAGTAAATATTAGACAACATTACATACATTGCTCTGATCCTAAGGTCAGTAGCTAAAGCACTTGTGTTATAGAAATCAGAAACAATGACGGTACCACAACAACCAGACCCGAGCCAATATAGAAAAGTTCGTTTTCTACATTGACCCGACCAGGGATCGAACCCGGAACCTCAAAGATGGCGGCGCCATTTAAAGTCCGGCGTGCTCGCCTCTCAGCTACGGAGGTCGTCATTAATAATTTCATGTAAAAAACTTGTCACAAAATAATTGCCGTCCAAAGATGGACGGACTAAACATAGTACCTGAAAGGCTTTGTTGGAATTACCTACATAATAAGACTCGCCTTTCAATCTTTTTTATTTAACTTTGATTAATTTGGAATTATTTTTTCTTTCATTAGCATTATTAATTTTTTTTTGATGTTGAACCCAAACAAGTTATAAACGCTTCGTAGGACGTCTTCCGACAAGGTAAAACGATGATATACACAAAACCGCTACACGTACAGTATGAGTGCTCCAGTCCCTCTAGCATGAGCAACAAAACACGATATGATATGATATAGCGGTTTATCGCATTACCTATTCTTTATCAAAATACGAACTTATATCGAAAAATCGATCATGACCGTGACGTCGCCGGCACGGACATGCTCACTGTTTCGATAAAAGTTCAAGATGGCGGCTATGTGACCATATTTTGAAAGTTGGTGCTGGCTGACTTAGTGCGCGAATCGCGCGCGAGCCCCGCGAAGGACCGCGTACCCCGCGAAAATGTGGAGCTAATTCGCATATTCTTCGCGGCTTCGCGCCTTGTTTCCCGATTTTTACTTCACTTGTGATTCCTTTGTTAAAATGTGAACAACTATAAATAACCATATAAAAACATTGCTGTTTTCAATTGCTCATAAATCCTCAGGGTTTTGACACAAGTTTGTTTAGTTTATAAGTCCGAACGACCGAAACACATTTAAAATAGGCCGTAATTCGTAAGGTTTGCTTAATTCGTTTAATTTCCCGCTTCTTAGATCCATGTTTTACTGTTTGCTTTGAACGTGTCCATCGACATATTTGTTTGTTCTGGACCCGGCCCGTCTGGAATTGGGCTGTGTTATGATTGTGGCTGTTTTTATTGATATTTATTTGGCCGTCTGTCAAAAATAATACATACACGGCCTTTTGTGAACACTTTAGTTTTTAAAATCACAAAATTTGGAATATTACTGCTTACTCCCACCTGAGGCGGACGATATTTTTTTTTCAATAATAAAAATCTTAGATAAACCTAGCATGGCAATTGCTAAAAAACCAAAAATTTTAATTACTGCTTACGTTTAAAGAAATCCCAAGTGTTAGTTAATTAGTATATCAAGCCGAAATAAGCCTATGATAACACGTGCATATAAATACAATGGTTAAGTCAGTGATTTATTATCATCATTTAAAAAAAAAAACATACACATGGATTCTGAAATTTTTGTTTTGTACGAATATTTAAAAAAAAATGTTTGACTGCATCATACTATTTATTTATTTTAGATTTACCTAACACCCTGTATAAAAATGAGTTGCCGAGTGTTAGTCCCGTTAAAACTCAATGGTCTTTAAATATTATTTTTGTTCCTTAATTTATGAAAAGACAAATTAAAATGACGGCCAGAAAGTTTTTAAATTCGGGAATAACTGAATATAGATAGATAGATACTCTTTATTGCACACCACACAAAACAAACAGTACAAAGAAAAGAAAATACATTTAGAATGGTACAATTTAGGCGGTCTTATCGCTAGAAGTGATTTCTTCCAGACAACCTTCAGGTGTCGTGTGGTGCCGGCACGTTAAAAGAATAGCATCACCCCTTCTCTTCCTATGGGTGTCGTAAGAGGCGACTACAGGAGAACCGCCATAAGAAGACGGGCAGCAGCGTCTCCTCTCCACCATTGGCCAAACTGCGATCGCCAACCCGCCTGCCAAACGTGGCGATTATGGCAAAATCCTCCTTTTGGAGAGGCCTGTGTCCAGCAGTGGACTGATATAGGCTGATGATGATGAACCTTCAGGTAGAGTACAGTTTAAAAAGCCGAGAGGGGAAGGCGGTGAAGAGAATATTTGTTACTACTACTCGAAAATTGTTAAATTAAGGCCACATAATATTGGCATTTCGATGGGTTTCTGCGATTACAAAGAGCTACCTAATTCATTACTTATGTCTGTCTTAGAATAAGGATTGAAATGGATGAACTGACTATATTCTCAAATCTATTGATTGATACATTGTTCCTTAGGATTAGATCTGCACGGTTGAGCCGTTGAGCTAAAGCCGAGATTGAAAGCCATATTATACTGCTATGTCTGGGATACCTACATCACGATGACTAGACTAAGAAGTGAACATCCATTGATTATCTTATGATAATCATATCATGTCTATAATTGATTACTATCTTAGTTCAATAACATTAAATATGTATTAACTAATTATTTATTTGCATTGGCATTGGCATAAGTTTTAAAATTATATTTCAATTATTATTACACTTGAAAAGAAAGAAATAATTCATTGCCATTGAGCACTGTACAGAAGATTGACAATAGTAAAATATGGTCACTTATCCAGCCCTTGAAAATAGCATGCAAATATATAAGTTAAAAATTTGGCACTAGCAGTAAATAATTAATTTTAGAGGTTCCAAATAAAATGCATTACCTACGTCATCATTACATTATGAAATTAATATTTGCTAATTCTCCTTGTGATTTACCAATATTTTGTTGATTAACAAGCCATTTTTGAAGAAACATATATTTAGTTAACAATAACCCTGTATTTAATTAGCTTTAAGATTTCCTTAGTACTTTTTCATCTCATCGGTTATGACTTATTTAAATTTAATTTAATATTTGGTACCGTGATTTTGGCGATCGCAAGTCTATTTATTAAAAAAAAATGTAAAAAAGCAGTAATATTAGCCTGTTTTATAAGCACTGCTCGAACGGTTTTAGTTAATATTAAATTCCACTCACCAGCTCATTAGCTATGCGTTATGTGACTTTAAATAAACGAACCAAAAAGCCGAGTCTTCAAAGCACCTGTGTGGTAAATTAAGGATTAAATCCAGTGTACGTACAGTAAGATAGGCATGTACTAATGTCACGAAATATTTGGTAAACGTGATTTTTAAAACTTAAATTTAGTAACAACAAATCAAATTATTTACACAGGTAAATTTAACGTTAAACAGAAGTAAATAGTTGATGTTACTACATCCTGTGATTGTTTTTATAGACATACACACACTGTATGTGATGTTGTCCAATATTTATTATTTATTTATATGATTATATTGTGATATATACCTTTTAAAGTGTGACGACAAATTTGCTAAGATGTAGGCCGCTTCGAACCGGACAATCCGGAAGTCACTGGGTGAGGCCTATGTCATATGTTTAGCATTGGACGTCCTGTGGCTGAAATGATGATGATAAAAATTGCTAAATAAGTTGTAACCAGTTGCATCATTATTGAAGAATCAATGATTACTTTGTTCCAATGTATTATTCTATCCCGATAAAAATAGCACCCTCGGGAACTTGTAACTGATAGTATCAATCACAGTAATAGAAAAATCACTGCTACAATTCCCACAGCAATAAGATATTGGCCCAACCCTATCACATCCATGCCACAAAAACTATCGCTGAACAAATATCAAAGAATCATTTGGAGATATAAAACGACGCTAAAACCCTGTAGAAACGTTTCCTGTAGTAAGAAGTGCAAAATTGCCGGTCTGCCTTTAAAATAATATTGGTTTTTAACTTCGCCAACGGTACAGAATTTTGTGCAACGTAAAATTCGTTCATGGTTTTCGGACAGGTTAGGTTTTACCATGAAATGATTTTTGATTGAGGAATACGTATGTGATTTAAACACCTATTTTATTAATACGGTTCTTATAATAAAACGTCGTATAGGTACATAATTTATTGCTGAAAAGACAACTACTGCGCATCGGTTCGACTTAAGCGCAAAAGTCTCAAGTTTAGTTCTTTGTTAAGTACATTGAATAAACATATCATAAATAGATCATAAATGAATACGTGCAATAAGATTATTATAAGCCCAACCTAGAAACCATATTTCATAAACTCTAACATTTCCTAGAAGCCTTTTAAAGTGTACTCTACTGATCAAATTAATTAAGCTATAATTATTAAAAAAGAGATATTCTCCCATAATTACTGCTATCAGTCCAGAGCACCTATGTGCTTTGAGTTTAAAATATAGTCTAAAAGACGACTAGTAGAACAGATTAAAGTGTCCCGCTTCGCCTAGCTTATGACATCATGTGAGGACTTAATTACTGCCTCGAACCACAGTCCATGACAAAACAGCCATTTCTGCTAAGGTGGAATCGTTTAATAATAAGAGTCAGTTGCACGAAACCTGGTGTCTAGCTATGAACTCTAGTCTGTGTCTACGGAATTTTGTTTATATAATTTAACTATTTACAAAAAAAAGACCTTTTCTACATCTCTTACGAATAAAATTAAAGTGATAAATATGAATACTTATTGGACAATATCACATACATTGCTCTGATCCTAAGGTGAGTAACTTAAGCACTCGTGTTATAGAAATCAGAAACAACGACGGTACCATAACATCCAGATCCGAGACAATATAGTTTGATTTCTACATTGACCCAACCGGGAATCGAACCCGGAACCTCAGAGATGGCAACTTCATATACAGTCTGGCGTGCTCGCCTCTCGGCTACGGAGATCGTCAATTGGCTATGCATTAATTAAGGTAATAATTCAAAAAGTAACTGGCATGTTAGTATTTAAGCAATAGCTGTTGGTAATCCAAATAGATAAAATTAAATTAAAATAACTACTAAAATCTAAATTTCATTCTAGGCCCCGAGGTCTACTATGCATTTTTCATAGAAAATTATCAAACCATCAATCAAAATTTTTGCATGATTAAAAGTTAAAATATTTTTTTTCTACACGAATTCGCATGAGCTATCTGTTCTCTTTAATCTATGTTCAGCAGAGCTGCTTGGTGCATCGCGATCAAAGCCTGACTAGTTGGGCCGTGAGCTGTTAATTTCACATATGAACTGCAGCTTAGTGCGTGAAATTTGTCCTGTGTTGAATGGGGGTGATATGTTAATAATGCTTCTAATAGAACTGTTCTAGATCTTCCTAGAATATACCTTATATACCAGGAATTAATTACCTGCTGTGACTTTGTAACACAGATGATTTATCATATAGTTACATGGAATTCTAATTTGACAACTTATTTGAATATGAATAAACGTAATTTTCATATTATTATTTTGGCAATAATGATTTGATTTTGAGTAGGTATTTGGATAGGTTAATCATAATTTTTGTAAACAATTATTGGCTTGGGTGTACTAAGAGTACCACTGACAAAAAAAAAATTTCTGATAAATATAGTTTTTTTCATTTCATTTCATTTGTTCATTTTTATCAATAAAATAAAATAAAACGGTTGAAAGCCGCCTAAGATCTTTAGACATAGACTTGGAATTAAAAAATAACAGAATGAGTTTAGTTCTCATAATATTGAGAATTAAAATAAATGGAATATATTATCGAATTTTAAAGACTTTATTACATTAAGATGGCTATTTCACGGCCACAACTTCAAAGGGACCATCGTTACTGAAACTATTCGAAATACAGAACTAGATAAAACATTTTGGGGTAAAGGCCCAATATTAATAACGGGGCAAAAACAAAAGGTATTACACTCCAGATATTTCGATACAAACATAGTTGAAGATCCTTAGCATTGTGATAGCCGTCCGGATGATTCACGGATGGGATAAAGTTTTCGATTCCGAATTCCGGGCTCCAACGAAGCGATTTAATTTCAGTTTTCGATGTTAGGTTAGTACTCATTGAACCAAACTGTGTCCTATTTCTAAAACTTAGGCACCTTACCCTGTTTGTAGTCGAGTTCGTATCAAACTAATAAACAATAGTGTGTTAAACCGAAAAAGTTATGTGCTAACACATGCATAAATCCTACAGTGAAGTCAAAATTTTCATATCGGGGGGTGAAAGGCAAAACGGGTTAAGCGACATTTTGTAAAAGTGTCAGGAGATAGGTTTAAAGTTTTAGTTTTCGAAAAAAAAATCATGTATTATCATTTTGGTAAATTTCATTTCATAAACTTAACTACTTCGGATATCAATTTCTAACTTAGCCATATTAATTTATTTGCAATTGTTAGCACGTACCTTTCTTGACTTTAAAGGGCCATAGCCTAACGTTATAAAGGGAAGACAAATAATTCACAAAAGGTAGCAGGCTCAAAACAGCACCTTTATTTTCTAAAAATTAGCAATCAGCAATAATCGCGCTGTCATCTCCCGATTGATTATTAGTGTCAAAATGTATTAGCAGCACTGTCAGTAAATTGCTTTTTTTTAGTTTTTTGCTGTCAATTTACGATTTTAAAGCCAGAATTGCTATCGCACTATTGCTTTTGCAAGACACGTACCTAATAAGGGTGCCGGTTGACGTTTTCAATTTTGTGCCTATCGCATTCCTTTCAGTGTGTGCGTGTAGGATGGTGCGATTTAACAAATCGAATCACACATTGAAACTAATGCAAAAGGCAATAATTTTAAACTTTATAAAGGGGATGATACAAATTTCTGCAGACATGAATAAAAAAAGCCAGTATACTGCTTGACGTCCTTAACCCTTAACCAGGCACTGGTATTGGACTGGCACTGAGACCACAATATTTTGAACTTTTTTCACCTACATTACGGGTGAAAACTACCAGGACTGGTTAAGGGTTAAACGCAGACCATGTAACTCCTATTTGCCCACTTCATCTAACTGCATGAGTGTTGAAGAAGTATTTTCTAATAGCTATCCTCTTGCGGTTGCCGTCTAACTATGCCTATTCTGTGCATTAGGCGCGTGTGCGCCAATCGAGCGTTCCCACGGCCCTCCACCTACCCGCGGGAATAGAAACCAGAGCGCTAATGCGCGTTTAGCTCGCTCATTTGAGAGGGTACTTTTAATTTATAAACAACTTAAAAAGCGGTTCTCAATACTTATTCTCGACGACCTCCGTAGCCGAGAGGCGAGCACGCCGGACTTTTAATGGCGCCGCCATATCTGAGGTTCCGGGTTCGATCCCCGGTCGGGTAAATGGAGAAAACGAACTTTTCTATATTTGCTCGGGTCTGGGTGTTGTGGTACCGTCGTTGGTTCGGAGTTCTATAACACAAGTGTTTAAGCTACTTACCTTAGGATCAGAGCAATGTATGTGATGGTGTCCAATATTTATTTATTTATTCTCAATTTTTAATAAAAGTAAAAAAAAAGAATAAAATAGCAACACCATTAATAGAAGCGATACTTTTAGCAAATAACAACTAAATAACTTTATCAATTTGACTCAAACCAAATAAATCTCAGTTTTTATTAAACCTTCACCCTTAATGTTAATACGAGTTTATTTTTTTCTGGAAATCTGTTGGTGGTCCGAAATTTTATTCAATTTGAAAAGGCAGTTTATTTACATGTTTAGTAAGGTTACTTATTTTTTAACCAGGTTACTATTTTGTGTGTAAATATTTAATTAAAGTTAGCTACTAACATTTGCTAATAAAATTAATTTATTTAAAAAATCAAAAAACCCGACTGCGTAAAAAGTGAACTTAAAAGATGAAAATAGGATTTAAAAAATCAATTTGCAGTCTGAGGCATCAAGTCTATGTTACTTGATTCGACTTTTTCTACACGGATTTAAGTGACTTAATTAGACCCACTAAGGCAGTGCATATCAAGTCAATCATCATTATGCTGGTAATGGATTTGATGCCTCCGACTGCAAATTGATTCTTTAAATCTTATTTTCATCTTTTGAGTACACTTTTTACGCAGTCGGGTTTTTTGATTTTTTTAATTAATTTATTTTATTTTTGACTTTTTAGTTTGTAGTGTTCTACTACTCCTTTTCAATGAACTACAAAGCCTTATTTGTAAGTCTTCATTGAAAAAAAAGGGTTTTAACTCGAGTAAGTAGTATCTGAAATCGGTTTTTCCCGTTTAATTCATGTACTAATAGGAATTCCGGGTAATAACATAGCCTATGTCACTCCCACAACTGAGACGAATCTAATGACATATCATATGTTGAAACCCCTTAAACGGTTTTTCCTTCCTATTTTTTCAGTGTGTTTTTTTGCCTGTTCCCGTAGGAATTTTGGAAAACAAAGTATTGAATACTAAAAATATGTGACCCATAAAAGAAGTATTGCAGATCCGTTTTTTCCGCGTAAGTTCTGTTCCCGCGGGAATTTCGGAAAATAACATACGTCTTGTCACTCCCACAATTGAGACGAATCTATTGATATATTATACTTTTATATTCGTTAAACGGTTTAGGCTGTAGGGCGTGCCAAAGAATTAGACATACTTACATACATACATACATACGCTCGAAAAACATAACCCTCGTTTGGCAGTCGGGTAAAAAGAGGCAAATGTGTTTACTGATACAAATTTACTAGGTACTTTTAATACTGAAAAAAATTGCTGCTCCATAATTCATCATCAAGGTTGGGCGTTAGTGTGAAGAAAAAAGTGTGATGTTCGACCCCATAGAAAAAAAAAGTTTTTATTAATGAACATACAAAAATATTTTATACAAGTAACCCTATGTTATTTCACTTATAAAATATACAGTTGGTCTTATTGCTATAAAATCACGAAAGGCTTCGCTTAAAAATAGCCGAGAAACTGTTCTCGGAATGAACGTTTCTCAGCAGGTTTAAAATAGGCTAGCGTCTTACAACTGAGCGGTACATGCATTATCGCTTAGTTTACAATTCCCTTGGAAACCTGTGCACGGACTGGGAAATAGCCGATTGGTCTGCACATAGGAATAAGAATGCAATTCAGGATGCAAAAATTTTTGGTATTTTTGTTGTTTTATTTTTGACTGAACTCGAGGAAACGATCGTAGTACAGGTGGTACGTGGTACGGGTAAGGAGGCTTTTACCCTGAATGGAATGAAGAGAGCTAATATGATGATAATTTGATAATATGCATTTATAAAATGTATATTGAGAATCTTTAATAAGTATTTAAGTCTGTCTATCCGTTACCCACCCGCCATTAAAGATTGACTTAGTTTGGGACTAGTTAATCTGTGATTTTTAAACAATTTAAATAAATTATGATTAAAATTTTCAAAATATTATATTTATCACAACGCGTGAAATTAATAATGTATGAAATAAAAACTGCATACCAAAAAACGCACATATTATTATTAAAATTAAAAAAGTTCCGTATCTTTATTTTTAAAAACGGCAAAAAGGCCTGTTATATTGGAGCCACCTTAAATAATTATGTCTTTTACATTTTTCAAGCTCTACATTACTACTATTAAAAATTCCATTAATATTTAAATACTTCCAACAACTTGAAATATAATGAAATTTTAATCAGACCAGACAAAATTCCGACGCGAAGAAGATTCTTTATTATTTAAATACAACTCGGGAACCCTATTCGAAGGCCAGTGGCCAATACTTTGTCTTATAAAAACTCCGTTTCTTTCAGAATCTGTCACATTATTTGAATACTCCCAAGAAATGGCTCTAATTATTAGATTACTAAAACTGATGAAAGCATAATAGGTTTTGTTTTCCTTTTTTTATTTTAATGACATTGAATATTACTCAAAATAGTGAGACCACTTTAAATCGTATTGTCTGCGAATTCACATTTATAATGTGGGTATCTATCCGATATCCAATCACAACTCAATAAGACCTAATTTGTGTCGATACCATCGTCTTATCCGATAAAGGACATCCACCTAAACATAGAAATGACTTTTCGATTAACCGATTAGAAACGGCCTGCTTAGTAAAATGAGTCATCCTCATCATTAGCCACAGGACGTCCACTGCTGAACATGGCCTTCCAGACCACTTCCAGACTTCCAGATAAGATTTTATTTGCTCACTTGTGAAGTTTTAATACTATTATTTAAATTTAACAAACTTTTGCTTATAAAATCAATCCGATGATCCAATGACACACGCTAAAGTGACTTTACAAATCGCTATAACAGTTGCGATTCGGACCCTGGGGTAAGCAAACTCGAAGGATTAAAGTTAATCCTTGGATGGTTTTAAGCAGAAATTATGACGATCCGGATGAACTAATGAACTGGAAAACTTGGGAAAAAGCGGACAGGTAGAGGTTCGAGAGGGTCTTGAAAGTTCCGTATCTTTTTTATTTATACTGTATTTGGTAGACTTTTGTAACTTTAAGAGCTCTCAGACTCGATATTATGGGAGCCGTGCTACATTCGCGTCCCAGTTATGGATGAGTTTCCATTATACGACAATTGAAACAACGCAACGCAAGTTGCAACTGAGGCAAATTCACTGCAAACCGTTGCAATTCAAACACGTTCAATTTTAGTGAGTAATGTTTATTTCGCTGCCACAAATATACATTTATTGTAGTAATATACATTTTTATAAAGCAATTTAAGATAGTAGGGTGTGTTGCAGTAGCAAAATGGTCACCGTATCACCGTGTGTCACAGTTATGTAACGCACGAGGCAGGTTTTGAAACTTTTTAAATTCTTTGTCGTGAAATTAAGACTCAATATCGTTACAGATAATGGATAGCAAGCGGCCAAGACATACGTGTGTAGAGGGCTGTGAGTCGAAAATCGATTGGTCTCTATTAGGGCTGAGACACATTACCGCGTTGCGGCACCGCACCGCCAAAATCGGCAGTGCCGCCCGCTGCTATATCGAATTTTGCGGTGCGCACCGCGCCGCGCATTTCAGCGTTATGATGTCACACACAAATGGATGTATCCAGTATCTTCTCTGTATTCAGTATCTTTACAACAAAAGAGCAATACGTTTATTGCGATCCATGCTTGAGATACGTCCACCAATGTTCAAAACTCATAAAGCAATGGTTGCCCTACAGGTCGGCAGTAGAACGCTTTGTTTTGCGGCGCCGCAAAGCAACGCTCGGTGGCGCGTTAAGATGCGGCGCGGCGCCGCAACGCGTTTATGTGTTGCGGCCCTTAACGTAACAAGATAATATAACAAGTGAGCCCAACGAGCCCCCTAGCCACTGGTTATTGAGCGCTGGACGAAAGGAGCGCTAGAAAACCAATACGATTACGTAAAATGTAATGTGAAAGCCGGCAGGGATTGGCTGTTTGCTCCGCAACACGCGTCTCTGATACGACGATCGTCTCGTAAGATGCGCAAAGCGATTTTTGTCCCAACGCTCAGCATCCATGCTGAGGATTGTACAAGTCATGACCACAAATAGTCATATCGAAGCTGGTATCAGAAGTCACAATAAGATTTCAATATTGCGCAAACAAAACCCAGTTGGAGCTTGCTCTAAAAATAACATAGTTTAACCTTTGTCATTGTCGAATCTAAATGGAAAAACAATAAGAAGAACACATTTTAAACTAAAAAAAACAACATTCAGACGAATTGAGAACCTCCTCCTTTTTTTTGAAGTCGGTTAAAAAGGCAAAACATCCGTAATTATTGTAGGTGTAATCAAGGTGTAATTTAGTCAGATTAAATATTCCAGTGTAAGAGTTGGTAAACTTAGATAAGATAATATTTTTTATTATTTACCATAATGTTTAACTTAAGATTTAATCTGTTCATTAAAGACTTCAGATAAAAGTAATATAAATAAAGATAAAAGGTAAAATGCAAAAAAAAAATGTACCTAAAAGAGGTTTTATTTTTTGGATCCTACTCCACTCCGTAGGTCAGAGTGGATTGGTGGAGGGTTAATATAAGGCCCGTGCAGTGACCAAACTTTATGATAGATGTAATAAAGCCACCTGAAGGTCTCTAACAGGCTTCACGACTTGCGATATTAGCCAGGACCAATTTTAACGCGCCTTCTGAAGCACGGAGAAGCTTGTGACAAATGTCACTATTAAGTGAATATGACCTTACGAAGCACGGAGACGCTTGTAATAGGTAAATGTCACTAAATATGATCGGTACGATGTAGGTTATCATTATAATTAATAATAATAATAAATCAATCAATCAGACAACATCACATACATTATTCTGATCCTAAGGTAAGTAGCTAAAGCACTTGTATTATAGAAATTACAAACAACGACGGTATGTACCACAACACCCAGACCCGAGACAATGTAGAAAAGTTCATTTTCCACATTGACCCGACCGCGAATCGAACCCGGAACCTTAGAGATTGCGACGCCATATAGTCCGGCGTGCTCGCCTCTCGGCTACGGAGGTCGTCTAATACTTAGAAAATAATACCTATGTAATTCGTTGCCTTAAAAGTCTAGTTTAAGTTCAAAACTATTACTTCAACTTAAGGGAACCCTAAAAATATTATGACTCAAATGCCAAAGGTGCTAAAATGTTTCGCTGAGTTTAAAGGGTTTCCCAAATTTTCAATTTCAAAACTTGCTTGTGAAGCAAAAGATTTCACAAATGAGTTAGAAATTATTCTTGCGTAAATCGTAGAAAAGTTGAAGAATAAGTCGAAAATATTTCTAACGGAGTCACGATTTTTCTTTCAGTAAAAAAAAAACTTACTTTTTATGACTCTCCGTACGTTAGTGAATATTTTTTTCAAAAAAAATTCTAAGCTGAATTGCGAAGGTTCATGCACGAAACACTCTTTTATTATATTATATTTTTTATTATTATTATATGACTCGCCAAATCCAATTAAATGCGCCCCAATTAGGGGGATTTACTAGAATCCAGTGAAGAGTTTTACCATAAGACCAGCTCGATGATATCAAAGCCGAAAGTCACATAGGTAGGTACCTACAAAGTTTCAAATCGACTTGACCAGCTTGAAGAAGGTTTTAAACGATTTCTGATATTCAATGACGTAGTTATTTAGGCGCGGCCAGGCGTAAATAAAAGGAACCGTGGAAGATCACCTACCAGATGGATGGATGCCGTAAAAGAAGCCTGCCAGGGAACTCGACAGACATCAATCCGGAAGGCGGAAAACCGTGTGGAGTGGTGAGTATTGGTGCGAAAGATAACGGCCTCGAGTTGTGACGACCCTCAGTCATGAGGAACGAGGAAGAAGAAGTTAGCCTCTCGACTGCGGGTATACCGGCTCTCGGTATAAATATGGCGGATCTGTGACCATACCGGGAATTGGTCAACCCCTAACAGTAAACTCTTCAACCTCATATTAAAATTAGTGTTTTATTTGCATGTTAATACTAATATCAGAGAAATACTTTAGCAATAGAAAGAACAATGAAAAAGAGTACTATTTTAATCGTAACTGAACAAAATTCTAATGAGGATATAAAATTGTCTATTAAAAAAGTTAGAACCCCGCAAGTGTCTGTGGATACCAGGAATCGGTTCCACAGATGCGTCATATCTTCTAAAAAGGCTTCACAAGTGAGAAGTTAGTTAGGAAGTTAAAAGAGAAGCTAAAAGGCGCGTAGAAAAGAAGAAAACCAGGCCAAAATATTTTTCCATCAACGAGAATCACAGACAAAGACTATTCCTAATAACAGGAGCACTTAATAAGATAAACAAAGGTCTCTCTCACTCAAATCTCTTGGTCAATACAGGGTGGATCTACACCTGATAATTCCGAGGCATCTATTCCATTTAATTACATCCATAATCGACCCAATTCCCAAATTGATTCCAGCTTGAAGAATACCAAACTAAGGATACAATGTCATTCAATTATCGCTTTTATTTCCTAAGCAATAAGGACACCTCTGGGGGGTGGCAAGATGTTTTCCTTACTAATAGAATGACAAACATCTACGTTGTGGAGGGATTGCTTGTCATCTGTCAGAATTCCTACTCAGTCGGGCTTTCCCACAGGGAATGTGAGGTCCCCACGAATAACAGATTAAGTGTAAAATCAAAATTTTTGCGGGCATTTTAGTAAGAGACTTATTTATTTCTATGCTAAGGTTGAATTTCACACGTCTAAGATTCACGCAGATGTCAATTTAGACGATTATTATTGCTTACAATATCTTTTTTCTTTAAACATGGAGTAGCCTACCTAATTTGTCTGACTAATAAGTGTAATACTGTACTAACTATTTTTTTATTTATTCCTATTATTTATTTAATTGAATAAAAATTAGTAATATTTAATATACAAGCGTAAAAATTATGCAAGCTAAGTATAATAAGCATCGAAAAAACTTTGTTGTTAAAAAAAATCTTTAATGCTAATACAGTATCAACACAGTTATCAGATTTTGACTGCCGCCTAATGCAAGAGTTGAGTGCACTCTTAATAATAATAAATATTGGACAACATCACATAAATTGCTCTGATCCTAAGGTAAGTAGCTAAAGCACTCGTGTTATAGAAATCAGAAACAACGACGGTACCACAACACCCAGACCCGAGCCAATATAGAAAAGTTCGTTTTCTACATTGACCCGACCGGGGATCGAACCCGAAACCTCAGAGATGGCGGCGCCATTTAAAGTCCTGCGTGCTTGCCTCTCGGCTACGGAGGTAGTCTTCGTATTAAAAAGCCAGTCAGAAGTTTAGATTCCAGTTTAGACGTGGTTTGAATTTTATTCTGCTTAAAGCTGATGTCTTGGATGTTATTTAAAGTATTTCCATAATATAATGTGTTACCTAGTCATAATATTTTATATTTTTCCAATCTTGTCATATACTCCTAATTTATTGCACCACCATACCGTCTCTGTTCGGCCCCCTTGGTTGACTGGGAAATAATGATTTTGGCATTTAGTCCGCCATTTTTTCAGTAATCTAAGTCTGAGCCATACAGTATAAACAAATAAAATATATAAAGCTTTCCTTAATTTAGTCTTCAGTGTGCAATAAATGTATTTCTTTTGTCTTAATTTAGTAAAATCCATACTTACGTCCTTTTCCGTTCCAGCAACAATCCTGATGGTTGCAAACAATTTCTTACGTTAGCTAATGTTATAATGAATTATTCGATACTGTCCCTCCGCAACCCTCCCTCTAGAGGGCGCTGATAGCTTCAGATCAGTTTCCAAAGGGTCCTACAGTTTGTGTTTCCCACTAAGTGCATTGGACCCAAAATAAATAATGAACCAATCAAACCAAGTTAAAATGTATACTGTTTATAATTCAATCGGTTGATTTTTATATAACAATAATAATAAAAGAAGCGAGGCTATACTGGCAAATGGATTAATCCCAGCTACTTTATTTTATATGGTTTTACTGTGTTCCAAACGTGATGTAAAGTAGATAAGATGATAGTATTTATTGGAACACAAACACAGGTTGGTTGCATAAGTAATGATCTTGTACGGGCTAAAAAGAGTTATATTTAGTTCAAATAGGATTTGGCAAAGTAATAAACATAAGGCGTTTTGCAGACGGCGGGGCGGGCCGGGCCGGACAATTTTACCGCGAAGGATAGCGCAAAGGGAATCCTATACCTACTACCAACGCACACGGAGGACAAAAAGACCGCGCCGCAGGTGCCCGGCGGACACTGGCGGCGTGGCGGTGTGCGCCGCGGACATCGACGGGCAGACGCGGTCTTTATTGCTTCACGGTCAGACCGGCCCGGCCCGGCCCGCCGTCTGCAAAGCGCCTAATTGTGTGAAATCTACGTCATAGTTTTATTATTTGAGTTACGTGTTAAATCATCAACATCGATGCCTGCTACTATTTTGAGCATCACATTCAATGAAGCAAAATATTATTGTATAATATCTTCTTTATTTAACCCACAATTCCTGTTATGCTTGTTTATTCAAAAAACCTTTATGGATGTCAAGTGTACGATATTGCAAAATAAATCTACAATAAATGATTTACCGATTCAATTGGCTTCATTGAAGTGTTTTGAACGAACGTAAGTAAATAACATAGGTGTTCTAACAACAACATTGTTTTATACTTCAGAAACATTTATTGTAACATTTGTAACTCATTTAACTAATATTCCATTTCAAACAGAAGTTAGTCAAAACATTGTTGCATGATCCACGCATTATTATCGTACACGATATTAGTCTACAAACCACGTCACAAAGTTTACATTTCGCAAACATTCTCATGCAAATAATACTCCTAATTCTCGTATAGAGATTTTCATATCAGTGGTTGATTCTGCGATGGTGGAATAGTGTGCAGTGACATAAAATATTTTATATGTAAAATATTGTGTTTAATTAAACCAGTTACAGGTAAGGTATCGTCACTATTTTCAACCTTCAAAAATGGAGTTCTCAATGCGACTGAATGTTGTTGTTTTTTGTATATAAGTAGTCTTTACTGGTGTGTCGATATAATTGTTAATGTTTGAATATTTTTATAAAACAGCTATTTAATCACTTGAACCATATCGATGGTCGAAATGTCAAAATGCTTAAAGGACAAATCGTCATTTTACAGAAGAGCTAATAAACGATATTTATAGATAATTTTCCATAACTTTTTTGTTTAAAAAGCAATCGAGTAGGCTTAAAGGTCATATTAGATTATGTTTTACGCTGAAATGTATGCAATCGTCTTATTTGACTGACGTAGCATAATCTTTAAAATAGATATCCTTTAAGTTTGCGACTGAATATTGTGCGAATTTGTAACAAACATGAGGAAAAATTGAATGAAATTGATAGGCCGCTTCCAACCGACCAATCTAAAAGTTTTTAGGAGAGTCATTTGTTGAATTAAGGCTTGGTATTCCAACAAGGGCCGCACTTTTGAGTTTTTAAATACCATCTGAGACAAAGAAAATACTGTTTGAAAGTCTGAAAAAAAGATATGTATTAGCTTAGAACCTTCTCTAGCCAAGTTCGCATTCAGTTTACATGATCTAATGAACTTCACTCGATAAAAAAAATCCAAAAGATACCTCTTTTTGTAATGTTTTTTCAATTTTATAGCTATACTTCTCATATTTTACATTTATTTTTTATACTCAAATAAAGCCATTGAATATAGGTAGATAAAATCGTAGTGCTTGAATCGATACAATGATTGTCTTACTTACTATGCTTAAGTATCAACTAAAAGTGCGAGCGCGGCGGCCCGGCAACCTCGAACAGTCGCTTGCTGGCGCTTTTGCATGAATACCTGGCCTTAAATGATGAATGATGATGAATATAGAGAACTATATAATAGAAACACACTTTTTATTTCGGAAAATATTATAAATTATAAATATTGCGAATTAAAACTAAAAGTGTGATTTTTTACAAATTGTAATGTTTTATTTTTTATTTTCAGTATGAAGAAACCAGATGAACCAGTACAAACGCAAACAAACAGTAGTACGTTAAGCGAAACTACAACAATAACTCCAGGAGTTTATTATCCTAGAAACCGTATGTTAATTATTATAATTTTAACATTTTTTTAATACAACGAATGACGGCTGCCAGTTAACATTAAAAAATATAAAAAGAAATCTTTTAGATCAAAAGGTTTTTCTAGTGTTTTATTTTTTGAGTTTTTACCCAAGAATTTCTTAAGTTCTTAAGAATAAGTATTATTAAGTCTTTACTTTAAAAATCTTATGCGAAAATTTACGAACTAATTTATTATGCAAAGTATTTAATTTACCTACGTTAATATTAATTATTCACGTATGTGATGCTTTTGGATTTGCTGTGTGAACAATTAACCATAAAAACTAAAACTAGTGTTTTGATAAGTTTTTCTTCTTTTCAGGGTCTTTCAACCATAGCTACCGTGACTCACACAGAACAAAATTCGTTAGAGCTGTATCAAAAAATGGAGAAATTAATGTCGAGAAGTTTCTCTGTAAAAAACTCAGCTTTTTCTCCAATTGGTTCTTATCTATGGTCGAAGCGAGGTGGAGGTGGACTCTCTTCAACTTTTTTTTAGCATTTACTGGCAATTGGCTTACTTTTGGATTCATCTATTGGAGCATAGCAATGGGCCACGGAGATTTGACCGAAGAACATCTACCACCGAATCAGAATAATTCAAATTGGACACCATGCATTAAAAACATCTACGGGTTCACATCCACTTTCCTATTTAGCGTCGAAGTCCAAACAACAGTGGCTTATGGAAAAAGGTCGATAACCCTTGACTGCCCTGAAGCCATATCCGCAATGTGTCTTCAATGCATCAGCAGTTCCATATTCCAAGCATTCATGGTTGGAATCCTTTTCGCTAAGCTGACGAGGCCGAAAGCCAGAACCCAAACCATACTATTTAGCAGACACGCTATAGTTAGTCTGAGAGACGACAAACTATGCATAATATTCCGTGTAGGCGATATGAGGAAATCTAGGATATTGAACATCAATGCTTCTATGTACGTCATTAGATTGGACACAGATTTTCAACATTTGGAGAGCAACGAGCAAATTGAGTTGAAGACTTATATGGATAGTTGCGAGTCTAGTTTCTTCTTGTGGCCTGTATCGGTTGTACATGTGATAGATAATCACAGTCCTCTGTATGATATGTCAGCTGCAGACTTGCTTAATGGACATTTGGAGATTATAGCAGTTTTCGAAGGGATAATCGAGTCGACAGGTCAACCTGTTCAAGCTAGATCAAGTTACAGTGAGTGCGACATCATTTGGGGTCACAGATTTGCACCGATGGTCAGTTACGATGAGGACAGGGAAATGCATGCAGTTGATTTTGCAAAATTAAGTGAAACAGAGCAAGTGGATACGCCATTATGTTCAACTAATGAGTATGATGCTATTTTGTCAGTTGTGAACTCTGTAGCTTTAAGTGATGAATGTGTGTCTGTAAACCGAAACATGTTGAGATGACATAAAGCTAATTACAGGTGTATTTCTTTTATAGTTCATGGTATTCTTTTATTGAATTCTGATCTACTAAAGTGAATATGATAAGTGATCTATTCTGAACGGTTATACGAGAAGGAATATTAAATTCGACAAGTGTATATTGTAGAACAGCCATTTAGCTACCGATATGGCTAGTAAAATTTAATTTAAAAGCTATTTCAGCAAACTTTGTACAAACGCAACAGATATGTTTTCATATACTGTCGGCTCTAAAATTTGAGGCATTTTCAAGTTGTATATCGGACTAACATCCTAAATAGTTCACTGTGAAGCGTAAATAATGTGCAGTTAATTTCAGGGAAGCTGTGCATTTCGACCGCTTTGTTTGAGAATTTAATTTTGCGTGCGCATTGAGATAAAAAATTACTAAGTTTAAAACATTACGTTTTGTTACTGTTAATTATTTTTCAATGATTTATCAAAATTATAAACGAAGCAGTTCTAATATTTTAAAATTACGTGGTCTCGTAGTAAGGAATTAGCATCCTTGTGTTACGAGGTAGAACAGAATGTATTTTAGCCAGGGGAGTCTTCTAGCACACCCAGACTCGTGAAAATTTTGAAAAAGATCGAATACCTACACTTTTGAGTGTAGGATAGTGCTAAAAAGCAGTTTATTATTCTTACTTAAACAGGCACCAAATGCTTGAATAATTGTTAATCGACAAAGATTATTAATAATACCTATAATGTAATAATCAGTTGAAACCTATGAATCTTCATAGACTTAAAGCATTATTTACTGCAAATCAGAAAATAATACGTAGACTTTATGTTAAAGAGTTAGTTAGTTTCGCAAATCACTGAAACTTAAACCAATCCAACTGAATGGTAAATGAGGTCATTATTTTTTATTTAACTTAAAATAAACCAATAATACCCACAGTCCTGTAGAGAAATAAATTATATATTCACAAGGGTATGAATTGTTGCTAACATTTTTCAATTAGGCGCTACATTACAAACTGAATTTTGTTACATTTTTGAAATATCGTGAAGTACTTCAAACACGATATTTCAAAAGAGCAGACGGTAAGCTGTGATAATGTTATTTTATGACGATTTGGAATCGTGAATCGGCTGCTCAGAGTAAAGGAATGGCTGGTGAGCCAATATACTACGTGACCGAGGTACCGTTGATTCTCATTGATAAATCTTTCCTTGTACCTAGGTGTAATTGTTTAGAACATTCAATAATCGATAAATAGTTGTTAAGGCGGTTACTATCGTAGTGCTATGCAATAAAATATGGCAATATTAGGTTAAAAAATCAATGAAACGGGAATTAACGCGATTATCTATATATATAAAAATGAAACCCGTTTTCCGTTGTCACGGCATCACGCGTGAACGGCTGGACCGATTTCGCTCATTCTTTTATTGTTGTTTTTGTTATTGAGAGGAGAAGGTTCTTATGAAATAAAAATATAAGAAAAAGGCGCGGAAAATTAAAAAAAAAAAATACAAATCTAAAGACAACGGGAACGAAGTCGCGGGCAACAGCTAGTAATTTATATAAACGATCGAAACGTCAGGCTTAAGAGGTAACATTTTGCACCTAAATTATGATCGCGTTAATTCCGGTTTCATTGAGTTGTTAAATTATGCAACGCGAAAGTTTAAAAGTAAATATTAGTTTAGTTTTCTTCTTTTCTTTTTTCTAGTGCCGTGCTTTTTGTACCCCTAACGTCAGAGTCTCTGCTGAAAATCAGCGTCGTGATATGCCCCTGGCTGTCAAGACAAATGCTGAGCGGGGGCCTTTTTGGCACATTTTTTAAGGTAGTTTTTTGATTCAAGCTTAGATTAGAAAATATAGTCTTTTATGCTCAAGTAATCTATTAGTGTAAGATAAAATTATCAAGTAAGATAGTGTCATGTTGCAAGTATTACTTACAGTAACAATACTTACAATTAAATGTGATGTAAGTCGAAAGAAAGTTTAGGGTATTAATAAAAGCTACATATAAAATTAAAGTAAAAGTCAAAAGGACGTTTACTTAGATAAACATACAAAACAAAGTTTGGTGTTTGTATCTTATTTCAATGTACGTCTAGAAGTCTGTACCTACAGTAAAAGTTTCCAAAAGTTTAGTTCTGATACATGTTCCATTTAAAGACGTACTTAATATGCTTTTAACAAAAATACATTACTGATATCGTTGTTTCTGATTTCTATAACACAAGTGCTTTAGCTACTTACCTTAGGATCAGAGCAATGTATGTGATGTTGTCCAATATTTTTATTTATTTATTTAATTACATACATACAGGGTGTAAAAAAGGCTTAACGAAGCCTTAAACCACGAATGCTATACATAAAACCAAGTAGAATGCAAAAAAAATGCTGGGAAATGACTTTTATTTTTGGGTATCAAAAAAATAACTTATTTCTAACCCGCAATGTATAGCGCGCACGCCACTGAACAAAGTAGTACTGAAAATTTTTATCATGTTTCTTTGTAAAAAAGTTTAGTATTATCAAACAGAAGTCAATTTTGTAAAAATCTTTGAAAAAAATTTGTAACTTTGACTATCAATAACTCTGTAACCCGTCATTTCCCAGCCTATAGTGTAAAAGAAAAAAATGATCGTAATAATACGTAGAATATGTGGTATTCGGCTTCGTTAAGCCTTTTTTTACACCCAATATATTATTTATGTTATTTTTTTCACTTCTTGGCAACCGTACGTTGTTAGAAAGAGATTATACTAAGCTTTACCTGTAACTGGGTCTAAGAAAACAGGAAAGTTAGGAAAAAAAATCAACAAAGAATAGAATAGGTCATATAAAACCATTTAACCATTAACATTAATATCTACCTCTCTAATGTAATTTATTTATGCAATCTTTTACCCGTCCCAATTTTGTACCCTTTTACTTGTACACTCTCCACGCGATAATATTTGTTGTGTAATATCTAAATAATTTATTTTATTTAGTATAAGTTGGGGAATTATTGTAGCCTTTTTAACCCGTATGCTCGGCAATAATAGACAACGATTGAATAACAATGAACCCGCGATGCATGTGTGCGCGACCTGAGCAAGACGATGAAACTTTTTGTGTTAATATTTTATCTGTTACTTTCACCGCACTCTTTGAAAGCTTTCTGCTTGACCCAATGGTTGACTGGCAGATAATACTTTTAGCATTAAGTCCACCTTTTGTATACTAATTATAAGTTTGTGCAAATAAAGAATTTTATTATTATTCTCAATATTTATTTTAACTCTTAAATTTAATTTTTTACAATATTTTATAAAGGAAAAAAAAAACATTGTAAAAAATCTAAATTTAGTTTGGCGCCAGCAGCCGGAGCAATGCTCAAAGCTACCGGCGGTTAGGGCTGCAGAGTGAGGAACCTCCTGACTATACGTGCCGTATCAAGGAGAACTGCCTTCTGTATCTGACCCTTGACCCAACTGCCTAGCGAGAGCCTCTTGAGATGTTGGTCGAGACTCTTCGCTATAAGGCCATTTGCCGAAACGACTATCGGTACAATGATTGTCGAGTCAACATCCCACATGGCGGAAACCTCATGAGCCAAGTCAAGATACTTGCTGAGTTTTTCTTTCTCAGCTTTCACGAGATTTTCGTCATGCGGGATGGTGACGTCAACAAGCACTGCTAGGCGTTGAGATCGATCTACTATCACGATATCAGGCTTATTAGCGACAATAGTCCTGTCTGTGATGATAGACCGATCCCAATAGAGCATAGCACGACCATTTTCAAGAACTGGCGCAGGTGCGTATTTATAGTAAGGCACCTCAGACTCGACAAGGCCGTATTGAAGGGCAAGTTGCTGATGGATAATTCTGGCTACTTGGTTATGTCTGTGCAAATACTCTCCATTAGCAAGATGAGAACAACCGGAAATAATATGACGGAGCGACTCTCCAGGACGGCGGCATGCTCGACAGATGTCGACCGTACCATCCTTCATGATATATTTCCGGTAGTTGTTCGTCTTGATAACTTCATCAGCAATTGCACAGACAAAACCTTCGGTTTCCCCAAACAGGTCCCCAAAACGTAGCCAGTTCACCGATGCTAGTTGGTCAACATCAGGTCCTGTTAAAGTTCGTAAAAACCGCCCATGTAGCTCCTTGCTCATCCATACAGATTTGCGGTCCTCGGTGGTTAGCACCACTGGTTTGCGCCAGTTCTCGTTTGCCAAGGTGAGCGGGGTAAGGCCCCTGTCAACTGCTACAACATCGCAATGCAGACCCCATCCAGTGTTGCGAAAATAGTCCCGGAGACTACACACCTCACGGTTATGAAGGTTTTTGGCGTTTAGAAAGCCACGACCCCCCCACTTCCGCGGGATATACAGTCTCATTACGGATGATCGCGGGTGTAGCATACGATGTGTTGTAAGCAGTTGACGGACCTTCCTATCCAGGGCATCCAGTTCAGTCTGTGTCCATTTTAGTATGCCAAAGGAGTATATGAGCAAGGGCATAACCCAGCCGTTAAAAGCGCGCGACTTATTAACGCCCGACAAAAGACTGTTAAGTACTTTTGTCAGACGACGAAAGAAGCGCTCCTTCAACGACTGCTTTATGTCCCTGTCCATAATACACAACGATTGTGACATACCAAGATATTTATAGTTTTCAACTTCGGAAAGAGATCTGAAAGCCATTGTCTCAGGTAAGTGTAAGTTTGAAGAACTTACTACTTTCCCTCGTTGTACATGCATGACCGCACACTTATCAACACCGAACTCCATCTTAATAGAATTGCTGAAATTCTCTGTGATTTTCAGCAACTCTATCAAGTCTTGGTGTTTCGGTGCAAACAGCTTGAGGTCATCCATGTACAACAAATGAGAAATGACCTCACCACCTCTCCGAAGTCGGTAGCCTAGCGTTGAATCCTTCAGCAAAGTGCTAAGAGGATTCAACGCTAAGCAAAACCATAAAGGACTGAGACTGTCACCCTGAAAGATGCCACGCTTTATCCTTATCAAGTCCTGCGCATCAGAGACGCTCTGCCCACCTCCTGGTTGACGAAGGACTGTGGTCCACTGCCCCATACATGTGTTTAAGAAGGATTTTAGAGTTGTATCAATTTTATACAACTCCAAAATCCTTTCCAACCATGAATGCGGTATTGAATCATATGCCTTCTTGTAGTCAATCCAAGCAGTCGAAAGAGTGCCTCTGACCCGCTGAACCTGACGGCATATAGTCGTATCTATGAGGAGGAGCTCCTTAGTACCACGAGACCCAATCCGACATCCATTCTGAATTGGTGCTAATATGTTGTTTGTAACAATGTGCGTGTTAATTTTTGTTCTAAGAATGGATGTCAGTAGCTTGTAAAGTGTAGGCAAACATGTAATGGGTCTATAGTTCTTTGCTTCCGTGGTACTACCGGACTTATAGAGCAGAAAGGTGACACCAGTTGTCAAGAATGTTGGTAGAGAACCAAGCTCGAGGGCTTCTTGAAATTGCATTGCCAAACACTCATGTGAGCATCGAATCCATTTTATCCAAAAGTTGTGCAATCCATCCGGCCCAGGACTCTTCCAGTTCTGCGCCGTACGTATGGTACAACTAACATCTTCGGGACTGATAGAAACAGCCTCCATGGCTTCAATAGACTCACACGACTGTTCGACAATACCCATCCAATCACCCTCCGTATGCTCGACAGGCACCGACCAGATGTTACGCCAAAAGTCGATCATGACGTTTGCGTCCGGTAGCTGCCTATCATTCACACCTTGATTAGTTCCTTCCCAATTTCTGTAAACCTTTCTTTGGTCGCTTTGGAAAAGGCGGTTCTGATGGTATCTATCCACACGCTTTCTATAACGACGAATACGATTTGCCCATGCATAGACTTTCTGCTTCAGAAAGTCAATGCGTTCCGTGACACAGGTCATATACTCTTGGGGTCTAATACCGGTCCCAGCGAAGGCCTGAGTCACAAAACGCATGACTCGGGGCCGATTATTTCCCCTACTGAAGCAGACTAGCTTGGCAATGAGAGTCCTATATACATTGATACGTCTCTCGATCCGCACTTGCCATACAGGGACACTCGCAATAGTTTGCGGTGCTCGATCAGTGTCCGGAAACTTGACACGAGCAACGCGACACACTGCTATGGCCCCGCAGTATAAGATCGAGTGAGTATCAATAAGATCTTGGCTAGCCCGTATGATTGGAGCTAGCTGTACGTTAAGGGCTCCCATTAACGCCAGATTACGTCTATTCATTGGCAAACGTGGTAAGCGTGGTCTTAAACTACTTGTGGAACGATACATCATAATCGCGTCATCCAAAGCCCTCCTCAATTGCTCATTAGCCTGTGCACTTACCCTGACATCCACGCAACCCTCCTCGTCGTCTACGGGACCCGCCCGGGTCGTCAATATCGGAGTCATCGACACCGATAATGTAGCAGGCGGGTCGCGCGTCGAAGTTGAAGGTGCGCAAGTAGGTAACGTCTCCAGGCGTAGCCGATCAAGTACAGACTGCTCAATCAGTTGACAACGATGAATAGCCCGTACTTGATCCGATAGTCGTTGGGCACTTACTACAATAGTTGGCTCAAGGGCCCGAAACAAATACAGCATTCGATCGCGATACGCAGTCAGGTTAGTACCTCCCTCTGTAGCCCCATAATAGGCGCGCATGCAGTTCTCATTCATATTCTGAGTCCATCGCATGCGGCGCACTACACCACCAGTAGCGGGAGCCAAGCGCGGGACAGATTGCCCCACAGGCCCCAAGCGTGCCGGCAGCGGTGGTCGCCCTCGCCGCGCAGGTCTCGGCAGCGGCGGTGGAGACGGGGACCCACACTCATCATTGGACGAGCTTGAGTGACGGGGAGTCGCGTACTCCTCCAATGAGGAGCTCGGAGATGATGGTGCAGGCGGTGATGGTGGACGTGCGCTTGTTTCCGCTTCAATTTGTCTTTTTCTTGATCTTGTGATCATGATAAATATTTACAATCTTCTCTTGTAATGTTTATTATTATTATTATTATTATAAAGTTTGAAATAAATAAAATACAGAATCGTGGCACACAGATAGACAAAGTAATACATAATACATACTTACATACATACTTATACAGGCTACTAATATGTATAATAAGGGTGGGTGTAACGTGACGTCAGCGTCAGTGCGAAGTTTAAATTAGGACGTAGGTATCGCACCGGCAATATTGTACGTGACTGTACCGGGATGCGCCAATACAGGGTTGTCAATCAAATTATTTGATTTCTAATATATAATATAATAGTATTTATTTTTTAATATTTGCAGAAAATTGCTGGCTGTGGCTGGATAAAAAAGCGGGAGATCGTGCACTTTAGCACTCTTTGGGGTAGACTTACGTCCAGCAGTGGACTGCAATAGTCTAAATAGATAGATAAATGGGTCGTCTTCAGTCAAATTAAATGTTTTCGCGGGGGTTAAATATGCCCACTTTTGGCCTATCACTGAGTGTTAAGTTGTCGTACACTTAACATCCTCTTTCAGGTTTATCAATTCTTGTAAGTATTCTTCTTCTTCTTTTAGTGCCTACTGGAAGTTGGCCGTCAGCTCTGCAAATTTCTCCCTATCTCACGCTAGCCGAAAGAGTTCTTCCACAGTATCAATTCCATTCCACTCTCTGATATTTCCCAGCCACGACTTTTTTCTTCTTCCTATGCGTCTTGTGATTATTTATTATCGTAATCAGCTAACTGATCGTCACCTGCACAATCTTTAAGTTTCATAGGTTGTGTATCAATGAATATCCATTTTTGTTTAATAGCTTCTGACTTATTTTCAAGTTTCCGTTCAAAAAATCAGTTTTGCAGTCAGACAATAATGTTCGTATAATCTCTGTTATAGTTTAGTTTTACAAGATAGGTTTAGGATGGTGGAGGATTTCTATAAGGTTAGGTTAGGTTTGATTCAGGAGGCCTACCACTAAATTTTTTTGTTCGTTCAGACGTATATCATCACCAGCCTATATCAGTCCACTGCTGGACTCAGGTCTTTCCAAAAGGAGGATTTTGCCATAATCGCCACGGCACACGGCACGGCAGGCGGGTTAGCGATCGTAGTTTAGCCAATGGAGTAGAGGAGACGCTGCTGCCCGTCTTCTAATGGCATTTCTCCTGTAGTCGCCTCTTACGCCACCCATATAAAGAGAAGGGGTGGTGCAATTCTTTTAACGTGCCGGCACCACACGACACTTTCATACGTATAAACCTAACAGATTAAAATTACCATCTCCTTGTTTCAATCCTTTGACAAACTAAGATAAACTCAAACTAGCCGTGTAAAAAACACGACCGTTTGCAATAGTTTAAAAATTGACAATGGTTTGATACAAATGAATGGTTATTTTGATTTGATAGGTCTGCTGATAGCGATAAGCGAAGAGACGTAGGTTAGATTCTCACCTTAGTGAGAGCAGTAGATTTTTTCATCATCATCATCATCATTTCAGCCCCAGGGCGTCCACAGCTGAACATAGGCCTCCCCCAGTGACTTCCAGATTGGCCGGTTGTAAGCGGTATGCATCCAGCGACTTCCTGCAACCATTCAATTTTATTTAAAGCAAAATAATATTTTCATATTTTTGCGAAATCTCAAAAGTGTCACCCCTGACATGGCGTAATAACATTTGGTGTCCACATTAAAAAGCCGTGTCGTGTGTTGTGGACCGTGGTTCATTATCTGACTGTGTTAATATTTCGCGGACGTTCTGTACTCAATTGTACAGTTAACCACAAACGTATTTTACATTAAATTTTTGCCGAGATTTTTTTCAATTATGTGAACTGTCGTTACTTGGCAGAGTGCATTAAACGTTTTGGAATTGATTTAGGATTGTTTCTAACTTTTTTCACTATTTCTGCCAATAATATCCTTCCTTAAAATGCACTATGGAACCAACTATGAACTCTGTTAGTACATACGCCAAAGTTGACATAAGTAAGTAAATGCGGGGTCTCCGCTGAAAACCAGCGTCGTTATGGCTCTGGCTGTAACGACAAATGCTGAGCCTTTTTGACACTCTTTTTATGTTTATACCTATTTGATTCTGTTTGTAATTGTGCTTATGTTGACACATAAGTTACTTGACAATAAATGTTTTCTATTCTATTCTAAATAACAGGTTAAATATTATAATAAGTATCAGAAGACAAAAAATGTTCACAAAACCTCGGAACACCCTGAACAATACTCGCCACACGCGTGCGCGACTGGGCGAGAGGATGAAAATAAATAAATACAATTTTGACCAAATTACATTAAATACACAGTCATTAGTTAAGTAATAATAATAAATAGAAATAAGAAAATAAAAAATAAAACATAAAAACCCAACATATTTGCTAATTTGACACTGTCTTGGCACACATGTCTTCTGTAAAACATAATATGCAAACTTAATGCTATAAGACAAAATGGTCTATGGCTCAGTGGATACAGGAAACCCGCAAACTATGTTATTCTGCCATAGCCTTTTTTATGGTACCTAAGTAATCCAAATTGATAAAAAAATTACATGAATTCTTTACTTACATCTAAATTTTCTGAGGTTTTGTGGCGATGGGAAATGCCTATTTAAATTTATAATTAGCTAGTGCTAATGACTGTTCGTAGAGCAGCCAGTTGCGGCATCTTTTGCGGAACGTTGGAAGCGAAAGTTCCAATGCGGAACGAACCGGTGGTAGTAGATCATTCCATATCTTTGCCGCTGCATACTTAAAACAGCCCCTAGCACTAACCAATCTCAGCTTTGGAACCAATAGTTGATATCCCCTGTCTCTTAGCGGTTTGTATTTCAAGCGTTTGGGAGAAAGTTTACTATACTACTCTAAGAGCTTATAATGAGGCTCCTGTACAATTTATTGGTCCATTCTGTAATAAAAAACTCAATCATTGCTCCAAATCCCTGATTGTAAAGTTTATGTGGGATCAATGACGACGGGAAAGTCCATCGCGTTATCCGTTAATGGACTTGCCTCGTATGTGGACGTCTTAGCTCGCACAATAAATTCACTGGAACTACTCGTGGTACGTGAGTGTTGAATTTATTTGAGTACTAGCGACCCCTCGCAGTTGCGTACGTGAACTATTAACATATTTAAGTAATCACTTAAAATCTATAAGTGTTAAAATTAAGAAGTGGTTTTATTATTAGAATAGTTTGTTACGGGATTGCTACCATGTACCTTATTTTTGAGTTGCTGTTTCGCGGTCAGATACTGTTAGTGTTGTGTGTCGAGAACAGGTGCGAGAAAATAGTGAGTTTGTAGACAATGGTACCGACGCGTGCAATAATAGACAGCGAAAGAGGGTAGACCGATATGTTTGCCCTTAACAACTTACCCGCAAGATCTTCAGTTACTCCGTGATCATGGCGCTTGCAACAGTGCCGAAATATCGGGAACTCAAAAATAAGGTACATGGTAGCAATCCCGTAACAAACTATTCTAATGTTAGTGACCATGAAAGTTTAAAACAATATATTAAGAAGTGGTTTATTTGTCATAAAAAGACAAATGTCAGATAGCAAGGTTCGGAACGTAAGGTTGTTGGTTTAATGTAACTACCGCAGTCAGGGACGTCACCTTAGTTAAATTATTACGACTATTATTAAATTGACAAAAAGTCACTCTATTGGTGGCAGTAAAACGGCTAGACATAATACTGTTTGGTAGGGTTCCATAGTCAACACGAAAACCTTTAGTTTCGCCATGTCCGTCCGCCTATTTGTCTATCCGCAGCTTAGCTTAGACTCTTAGTAATTGAAAACTATAATTTTACATATAAGTATTAAAATCGGTAGAATAAAATCTTCAAAAAACCTGTTTTATGGCGTACCTCCCCTATATTTGTATCGTGTGTGATTATGGGTATGAGTTTTTTACTCAACAACAACAATCCCAAGATGTAGGATGTCACTTGATATGAATTATTAAAAATGAATCATTTATTTATGGAAATTGGCCATTAGAGGCTCTTTTACAATTCTTTATACTTTTCCCAATATTTTTTCCCTACCACTGCTTCGGGACAATTTGTGGTATTTTAAAATGTTAGTGGGTGTGTTAACACTTTTTTTTATTTAATCAATCAATCAATTACTTATTGCTTATTACATTTAGGGATCTAGGTACTTGTGCAATATTAAGTTTTAAAGCGCGATTTTTTTTAGAAGCAAGGGTTCAGTTACATATATTTTTTTAAGAAATGTGAGGAAAAAACTACCGTTGTATATTTAAAAACAGGCTGCAGACTGTTAAACATATAGTAAATAAATGATTCACAATTAATACAATTCTAAACTAGTAAATAAAAAAACATGTAAGCTCAAAAGCATTGGATTTATTCAATATCAAAATCGTCATATTTGAAAACTAATATTCAAAACGATGAACCAAACTCCGGCTCCAGAATTTGTCGGATATAGTCAGAAATGCAATAAAGACTGTTATCCCAATTAGGGACATGTCATCTGACGGATGGTAGAATGTTTAATTTGCAGATGGAATTTATTAGGTTTTAAGAGACATATTAATATGGTTGGTTCGTTTCTGTAGTGCTATATTCCGGTTACTATATTATGGTATTTTAGTATTCAATGAACAAAAATGAGGTTTGTTTTTAGCATCCTACTTTTTGTTTAAGGTTTTTGCCTCAATAAAGAAGCTTTGGGGTACAAACTTCGAACAGCATTTATTCATATTTGTCAAAAGAATTCCGCGTCGATTTTGACATTAAAGCAACACACAGATATTGCAAAATCGCAAAAGAACCTAGTTTTTATATATAACCCAAAACTTATCACGAAAACAGTTTAGACGTTCGCAACGACCTCTATCATTGCGTGATAACAATAAATTCTAACAGTACCAACCCACTTCAATATTCAAAGTGCGTATAAAAATTACGTAAAACAGGCCCATTCCGCGAAACTTGGCGTAATAAACTGCCAAAAATTCTTTATCCTTATAACTTATTCAATACGGCTGTGCAGAAATAGCTATTATGTAAAATAAGATGGCCAGAGGCAAATTATTTGTTTCAAATAAAGTGTAGGTACCTATTAAAAAAAATGTTTTTAGCAATTCTATTGACGGTAGTATACTACTCAGCTATACATATAGCTACATCATTGATCAGAGATACGCTGGCTTCGACAGCGAGAAAAACACTTGAGAAATTTCATCGTGTCACGTTACGTCCTCGGTAGCTTAGTTGGTAAAGCACTCGCCCGGCATGCGATGGGACGTGGGTTCCACCTGAGGACGATGATTTTTTTTCAAGTGTAGGTATATACTTATCGTGACGAAATCGATGATTGGTATCAAATTGAAAATATTGAAATATGACTTGAAGTAGGTAACACCCAGTAATCGTATTTCGTTCTGCGCATTCAATACAACAATTCCCTTAGGGCATTTTGATTGGAATGAAAACACAAAAATCCCTTACGGCATTTTGATTTTTATTTGACGACCTCCGTAGCCGAGAGGCGAGCATGCCGGACTATAATGGTGTCTCCATCTCTGAGGTTCCG